>JAKSZU010000005.1:62424647-63772147 GCA_026018925.1 Tupaia tana
TAATAAATAATCTTTATTCATAGATGACATAAATTCATCTATAAAAAATACCAAGGAATATATTTTAAACAGTTAGAATTAATAAATTAGTTAAGAAATGTTTTTAGGATAGATAATCAAAATATTGAATTACCTGAATGTTTATATATAAGTGAAGAACATTGCAAAAATGAAATTAAGAAAACAGTTGAGTCCAGATGGTGATCTAGCAATGAAACATAATCCTCTTCAACACTGATCCATTTGGGAAGCTTTTTGAGTTTATGTCTGGAGAGCTCCCTGATTATTTCCTTCATCTCAGGCAAATTTCTTGTGTTTTGCAGGTCTGGTTCATCATGAATCCTAGGTTTCTGTGGTTGCTTGCTACTCCTCTGACTATCAGTAACAAACTGACCTCGTATAACTTGTTCTGTGTGACAACATTCTGTCTCATCAGACTCAGGCAAGTAGTAAAAGTGCAGCCCAATATTCAGAGACTGAAGTGTTTGAACTCTTATTCTCGATGGTTGGCACAGTGAGGTTTTTTACTAGGCTCCAAGCAATGAGAGTCTTTCTTGGGGATTATCAATCATTGAACCTATGTTACAATGACAGAACTCTCCAAACTCATATGCAAGCTTAATTCAATTTCTCTTAGAATACTTATCAACCATAGAAATTTACAAGTTGATTTTTACAAGTTGATTCTAAAATTCACATGGAATTAAAATTGAATTGGAAACAAAACCAATCTTGAAAAGGAAAAACAAAATAAGAAAACTCTTATGTTTCAATTTTAAAACTTACTTAAAACAACATTAGTCAAGACATTGTATTAATCACACAAGAAAAAATATAGGTATATAAAATAGAATATAGATTGCAAAAATAAACTCCTACATTTATAATCAACTAATTTTCTATAGTGGTAACAACTGTAATATTTTTCCAGAGAGATTTTGCAATAGGGCCCATGCATTCACCAGAGATACAGAGAGACAGAAAGTGAGAAATCAGGCCCTCGGGTGATGGCCATGATGAAATTTCTTCTCCATTCTCCTCTCAGGATTTGGGGCATGCAAGCATACACACCCTGCATGAGTTTCAAGCCACTGGGTCTGGGACCCAAAGTGCGGTCAGACATGTGGGAGTCAAGCAATGTAACCATTATGCCATTTGCTGATCCCGGTACCAATGGTAGTTGAAGGGAAAATAATACTGTTTTCAACAAAAAATGTAGGACAACCAGATAACCACAATTTCATCAAAAGAATTAACTGAATACCTACCTCACACCATACACAAAAATTAACTCAAAATGAACGGAAGACCTAAAATAAGCACTAACATTAAAAAAAAAAGAAAAAAAAAGGAGTATCTTAGTGGCAATGGATTTGGCAAATAATTCTTTTTTTTTTTTTAGCATTTGATCATTTTATTTACAAAATATAAGCAAGACTTTCATTCCTTTCTGGTGAAAATTTTCTTTTTCAAATAATTTTACGTAGAGGTCCTGGAGCTGCATCAATTATAAAACATGTTGAAGTGAAAACAGTTTAAAATTTACAAATACAAACCCGTACTTTATACAAGAATTCTCTATAAAGTTATCAATCGATGTAAAAAATAATTTGTTTCAAATGAATATAAGGCATGTCCAGTTTCCATCATGACTTATGGAGTTATTTTTGCTTTGCCAGAGACCTTTCTCTGCGTCGATCCTGATCTTTGATTCTCTGGATTGTTCAGAGTATCTATTAGATTTTTCCCATCGCCTGTCAGCACCATTCTGCTATCTATCTTCATCACTTCTAGAACCTGAATGTTTTCTATTCCTTTCCTTTGACTTTGATCTATCTTTTCTTCTAATATTTTCACTGTCCTTGTTTCAGTTCCTGTGTTTCTCTTTTTCAGAAAAAGAATCTCTCCTCTCTCCCCTCTTCTTATGAGAATCACGATGCTCATTTTTCAAGTCAATACGCATCTCTTGGTCTCTGTAATTCACAACTCTACTGTAACTATTTCGTTCAAAAGGAACACCTCTGTCTGACGAGTATTTTGTTATTGAATCTCTCCAATTTGTATCTCTTGAATTTTGATCTCTGTGCTTTTCTGATCTTCTTTCCCTCTCAGTTCCTGTTCCCTGGTGCCTTTGTTCTGGCCTTCTTTCTTCTTGCTTCCTATTATTTGTTGGTTTCTGATCAATTTATCTACTTCTTTACTTCGTATTTTGTTATTGAATCTCTCCAATTTGTATCTCTTGAATTTTGATCTCTGTGCTTTTCTGATCTTCTTTCCCTCTCAGTTCCTGTTTCCTGGTGCCTTTGTTCTGGCCTTCTTTCTTCTTGCTTCCTATTATTTGTTGGTTTCTGATCAATTTATCTACTTCTTTACTTCTGGTCTTCCCTTGTCCTTTCTCACATCTTTAGCTGAGACAGAGGTATGACTGCTGCTAGAGGAAGAATCGCTGTCCTCCCTGGATGACTCTGAACTGCTGTCACTACTGTCGGAATCAGAGTCAGAGGAGTCAGACTCTGAAGAGGAGGATGCTGCAATTCATCCGTTAAACCTCCAAGACCTATAGAGGTAAAGAAGTTGATGGCAAATCGAGTGTTTCTTGGATTATCTCGGGGTAATAATCCTTCAAAGAATGGCTGAAGGGTTTCATCCTTTAATCTTGCATTAAGTTTAGGAAGACCCATGTATTCACAGAGCTCCTGGAAAAATATTTTGACAAAAATCCTACTAGATGATGTAGTTGTTTCTTCACTCAGTTTTATACATTCAAGAACACTCCATGCAAGTGAATCAGTGTATAAGAGGTGAGCAAACATCTTAGCAACATTTCTCAATTTGTTCATTCCCAAGTGATGAATGGTATCATACTGTTCCTTGAATATACTTTCAAAGGATTCCATATATTCTTTTTTTAGAATGCAAAATCGCCCAGCTAATAAGCCAAAAAATTTTTCATATGTCCTTTGTTGGGCACAGCAATCAATATCATGTTGCAGAGTTCTTTTGTTTGACTTTCAGGAAACTCCATTTTCAGCAATTTGTGAGCACATTCTTCGAAATCTAAACTGGATTGAATAGCAAGATAAATTGTACTTCGAAATGAAACCAGATTAATTTCAATTTTGTCATGAATTGTTACTTTCTGTCCTTCTTCATCTTCTTCTCCTTCTTCCTCCTCCTCTTCACTACTTCCAGCATCTTGGTCTGTATTTGAGTCACTGTCTCCTTCATCAAGAATTTCCTTCTTAATAGCTTTGTACTTCTCTTCATTCTCCATAAAATTAGGGTCCATCTTGAAAACATTAAGAACATCTTCTGGATTATAGTCATCCTCCAAAGGCAGCATATGGGTAAACTGATCATCTTCTTCTACTAAGTCAAGTCCTTCTAGGATAATTGGGTGGTCCTTGAATCCATCCTTCCACACAGCAAACATCACTTCAATCATGTACTGAACTCTTCTGTCAATTTCAAACTCATGCAGAATGTTTCAAAGGCATTCAAATATTGCATTGATTCCCCTTGGTGACACCTGTGTTAACTTGAGGCCACATTCCTTGAGAAATAGTGACTTCAACACTATCATCTGTTGTTCTTTCCAAGAGTAAAGTGAGCATTTCTAAGCATAAAACTTAATGTGCCACATTTTGGTTAATAAGATGTGCCACAAATTTCGAAGCAGTCAGACAAAGTTGCTTATCATTTCTTCAATATCCTTTAAAAAAGTTAAGAATTAGCCTCTTGAGGATTAATTCTCTGATTTGTGGAAATTTTGAGTTGATAATTGCTACTAATGCTGCATAGACATGGGTGAATATTGGAGAAGCACTCTGTGCTTGCAAAACAGATCTGAATAGCAGGCCTCTTCCTTTAACTATATTTTCATGGAGAAGCTCTTGAATGATAATACTTATATTAGAAATGTTGACTTTATTGATAAGACCATTGATTGACTTCTTTAGGACCTCCCAGCTCATCCTCTGGTATGCTAAGCTGTTTTTGTCTGTAATCTGTTCTTGCATTATCCTGAGCTTTGCAGGAGGAATATAGGCTCCACCAGTGCGGGTGAGAAGAGGATCCAACTCATCTTTCTTTTTCTTTGCTGTCGGTTCATCCTGAGCAGAGGAACTCTGGGTTACTGGTGGTTCTGAGCTTCTTCTCCCAGGAGATGGAGATTTTCGGGACCTTTTCCGATCCATATCTCTTTCTCTTTCTCTTTCTATTTCTCTTTCTCTCTTTCTCTCTTTCTCTCTTTCTCTCTTTCTCTCTCTCTCTCTCTCTCTCTCTTTCTCTTTCTCTTTCTCTACGTTTTTCTCGGTCCCTACTTCGCGACTCCATGCTATTATCATAAGAACGTCCTCTTCTTGAATGTTCATAGTCTGACCTGCCATAATCAAAGTAGTCTCTGTCTCGGGGGGATCGTTCTTGTTCTGAATACCTGTCTTCTGGGGAGGAGGTCCTCTGATATGAATTATAGTTTTCTCTTCTAGCATAACCAGAAGAATGTTTTATCTGTGCCACACTACTTTTCATTTTCTGTTGCTAGTTGATCCAATAAATCAAAGACCCCTTGACTTGGTCCAAATAATAAGTATCCGATGGTTTGAATTCCTTGACAGTTTACTTTTTGTCTGTAAACATCACCAAGAGCTCCACTGAGCCACCATTATTACACCAGCTGTGCGTGCAAATAATTCTTAGATATGACATTGTTCCTGTAAGACACAACACTAAAAAAAAAAAAAAAAGGGATACATTGGGCTTCAAAATTAACACTGGTGTGTATCAAAGTACCACCATTAAAGTGAGAGACAAATACAGAAAGAAAGAAAAGATTTCCAAATAGTTTACAAGTTAAGCAACTTGTATCTAGAATATACAAAGAACCTTTACAACATAATAATAAAATATAACTCAATTTTTAGAAGTGGGCAGGCCTAATCACAATGATACAGGTATTGTATGTCCTACAATGCTGAAACTATATGGAAAGTGGAATTTGAGTCCCAAATGACTCATACTTCACAAGTTTGTTGCATGTGCGTGTACCTATGATCCTGACTAGCTGGAAGGCTGTAGAGAGAGTGGCATGGTGAGATCCAGTGGGAAATGTCTCCTCTCCATCCCACTATCCCCCAATAAGTAAATAAACTAATTAGTATTTTTGAAGTGGACATAATACTCAAATAAACATTTCCTCAGGGAAGATGTAAAGATGAATGATAAGCACACAAAAAGCAGATCAAAGTATTTAGTTTTCAGGGATATGTAAATGAAAACTATAATGAGTATATGGTAGTCATTAAATAAATAAATATTGAATTAATGAAAATCATTAAATAGATGAGAAAGGTGGAAGAATTCAAAGAAGTTAGTAATGATATTAAAAAAAGTGTGAGCAAACAAGTTGAAAAATTGAAGGGTGTTACCATAATACAATTTAAAAATAATTCTTGCACTTTCATAAAGAAAGTCAAGGCCTTGGAATGGAGTAGTGAGAGACAAAGAAATTTCCACCGAGATATGATGGAAGCAATATTTTCAAAGAAGTTTATATTACAAAATTGTTCTCTCAATGTGGAATAGCACTCTAGAAAGTACAGGTTAGGATTATTGTAGAAACAAGTGCATATTAAATGAAGATAGAAAGTGGACACGAGATTATGAGGGTATAAGTTGAGCAATAAAAAAGGTATAAATTAGGCCAGCTGATGGTGTGGTGTGTAATGTGGTTGAATCTCACTTGGCTAACTATTCAGTTTGAGTCTTGGACCCAGCAGCTTTAGAAATAAGCCAAGCACATGTGTAAGAGTGTCCAAAATCTAGGGACCAGCAGTTAGTATAATGTCTATGTCTCTGGATTCCCATGTAGTCGACTGTGGTTCGCATCCCAGACCTGGTGGCTTAAAACTCATGCCGGGCGCATGTGCGTGTGTGCCCAAGATCCCGAGAGGAAAATGGAGGAGAAGGGATAGCGGTGTGGCCATCCCCCCTGCGGGGGGTGATTTCTCACTTTCTGTCTGTCTGTCTGGCAAGCACATGTGCCCTATGGCAAAAAAAAAAAAAAAAAAAAAGAAAAAAAGGGTGTATAAAATCTGATAAAATCTTATAGGTAGGAGAAATGGAGGGGAAGGGATTGCAGCATGACTATCCTTCATTGGAAGTGCACTCTCCTTTTCCCCGCTGGTGAGTTCATGAGCCCTCTAGTAAATTAAAACAAAGAGTTATACATTGTTTTAAAGAATTATTTTATTTCACTTTATTAATTAATTTATTTATTTTAATTTAACCAGAGAGGGATAGTGAGAGAGAGTCAGAGAGAGAGAGAAAGTGAGAAAGCAAGTTGCCAGGTCCAGGACACGAACCGCAATCAGCCATGTGGGAGTCCAGTGCCCTTAACCTCCATGCCTGCTGACCCTACAAAAACATTATATTGACTAGTTTCAAAAGATTATTTTTGGGAAGCACCATGAATTTAGTTCTAATTTTCTGTTGGAGAAAACTGGAGGGAAGGAGACAATCAAGCAAAACAGAATCCAGTTATGGGTCGATGATCATTCCTAATCTACAGTGAAACATATTCAGTCTAAATGTTATATGATTAATTCAAGGACCATGTAAATGATTATTCCATGATGTAAATGGTCTCTCTCAACTTCTGTTAGCTAGATAGTTAGCAATTCTGTAAAAATCTGGATTAGAGAAGGAGTATCAATTAAGTAAAGAAAAAAATAATAATATGACCATCATGTGAGAAACTTATTGTATGAATAAGGGTTCTGGAGAAAAACAGAGCCAACAGGCGATCTCACTATGTATTTATTTATATTTATATGTACGTGATTTATGTATACATATGTGTATATATATATGCATAATGTATATAATTTTTATATATTAAATAAAATGTTTAATTCTGTGAATGTCTTTGTCAGTCTGTGCCCTGGGCTTATTTTCTCATTAAGGACCTAGGACATAGACAAAAGCATGGCTAAATATCTTTAATGTCTAGAGGAGATTATAGATTGACTGCCCAATCTCATAAACAGTCTCATCATTTTGATTGAATTAATTCATCAATTTTGCACAAAATATCAGTGTAATCAAATGTGAAATTTGCTTTAAAATGGGTTTTTACAATATGCAAAACCTAATCTGTGTGAAAACAAACAATTGATAAATGGGAAGGTTTTAATAATGTCATCAAGCATGTGATTATTTTCTGTGGTTATTAATTTTAAAACCGGTTGCAACATTGTGTTAAGGATACAGTAACAGATGGGGATTTCCCTACAGAGAAATTCTAGCTTCACTATGCAACAAGATTTATTTGCCTCATCAAGAAAATATATGGTAGGTCAGAAAATACAACCCTTTGGGGCTTCCTAGTCATTAAAAAAACATACAAAGTTTTCCACTGGTAAGAGTTCCAAATAATTGTTCTTTCTAATTTTTTTAGAGAAGAGCAAAGTCTGTGGATTAGAGGGTAAGAAACAAGAAAATTTCTTAGAACTCTAAAAAATCTTCTATGATATTTCTTGGTGAAAACATATGAAATAAAGCCAAGTATCTCTAAGTAGTGCCCAGGTTACTTCATTTTTTTTTATCTTTAGAGACTATAAGACATTACTTAAAAAAAAAATAAGTCCTGCAGCCTTAATCTCTAAGAACAAACATAAAACAAATAAACACATATGCTCTGGAATATGAAACTAGTGTACATTGTAGTTTCATCTACAAAAAATTTACATAAAAATGAAAACTGCCCATCTCAATTAATAACTTACTTCTGAAATGAAGGATATCATTTTATTTTGTTTTAGTTTAAAATTTGCATGAAAGGAAATGCCAAATGCACATAATAAGTTGGTTTGAAACTAAAGGTCAAATTTACAATTCATATTGTGACAGAATGAGCTTAATTAAAATATCATAAAAAATCTCATTTATTGATGATTTTACTTCACATTAGTGGCTATGACCTTAGGCTAGCCTCAGGCATTTTTCAAGATGTTTGCATTAACAGACTATGCATACCCAAATCAGTTCAACATTGCACATGATTTATTTCAGAAATGCTGTTCTCTGTGATATTGAAAGATACAGATGGCCCAACTGCCTGAATGTACCGATTGCAGCATTCATGTTCTATCTTAAAGATTATAGAGTTGGGGACCAGCACTTGGCATAATGGCTATGACACTGGACTCCCATGTAGTCAGTCAACCGTGGTTCGAGTCCCAGACCCGGTGGCTTAAACTCATGCCATGCGTGCCCAAGATCCTGAGAGGAGAATAGAGGAGAAGGGATTGTGGCATGGCCATCCCCTCTGGGGGAGTGATTTCTCACTTTCTGTCTCTCTGTTTCTCTCCTTCTGGCGAGCACATGTGCCCTATAGCAAAAACCTCTCCAAAAAAATAAATAAAAATAAAAGATTATAGAGTTCAAGTATCTAAAGACACATGAATTATGAATTCAATTCAAGATAGAGCTGTTATTTTGTCACTATTTTATACATTAAGACATCATTTAGAAAACTATAATGAATTATTTTATTAAACTTTATTTATTCATTCATTTATTTTTAAATTTGACCAGAGAGGAACAGAGTAAATAAGAGAGAGGGAGAGTGAGAAAGCAAGCCTCCAGGTCCAAGACTCGAACTGTGGTCAGCCATGTGGGAGTCCAGTGCCCTTAACCACCACACCACCTGCCGGTGCCCTAATCGTCAAATGTTTTGATACATATAGATAGACATTTACAGACATAAGAAAATACATAAGTAGGCAGATAAACAGATAATGTTTATCATGGCATGTCAGAGTGTGCGTCTCAATGGGAAGACCAGCATTGTCACTCCTCCACCACCAAGGGCATTCGATGAACCATAACAGAATTAAGAAGAAAGCTTGACAAATAAATTGTCTTAGAACTTTGTTAGAAATTTCCTAGTACTAGACCTTTGCCAACCAAGGAAAAAGTGCTCTCTCTTCACTCCCCTACCATAACTAAAATATTCAACCATTTGTTGTCCTTTTTGGGTATTGGAGACAATCATGTCTGTGTGACTGATGATTTTATCCATTGGAGTTTTTGGCAAAGGAGGCAGCCTCCACTTTGAAACTCCTTCTTGAATTTTGGGTTGTTGCCTCTTTTACAACCACCAAGTACATCCCTTTAAAAAATGGCTATTAGCTTGCTAAATAGCTCTTACTGAAATTGAATACCTGACACATGGAGAGCCTATTGTTCTCTAGCCTGATGTCCTTCTTTTAGAGTGGGTCAAAGTGGATTTTTGGTTCATACATAAAGGCTTTACTGTTCAAATTGAATGGCCCCAGTGTCATCTGAATTTTGTAGGAAGAGGCCAAAGTTCTTATTTGAGGAGAAACCTTATTTCTCACTCAACTGCCAGAAGTTATGACACTGGGTAAATGGAATCTTCAAATAGTGAAATTTGAAGTGTCTGATCTAGGTTTACAGATTGTTTGGCTGGTAAAAACCAATGGCATTCCCTGTGCTGCTACTATGATTCAGTCTCAATACCAAATTCCCAGAACTATAAGTGGATATGGTTGCTGTATAGTCAGGAGAAGTAACTCAAGGCCATTTTCATACACTACCCAATGCTTTTCTTGATGTGTAGCATCTGGGACTGTAGCCAATCAGTTAGCTTCTGGAGCGACATTTGGAAAACCACAGACTAACAGATTAAATGCATCTCTCTTTAGAGCTACAAACTATAAATAAGTTACTGCTGCTAGTTAATAGATACCTGTATCCAGATCCTTTTCTTTAACAAGATTAACTGCTAGCATATTTGCAATCAAACCTGTACTACCCAGAATGACACCCAATCTGACAACATCCCATCATAGTCTAGGCTTAAAAGAAGATTCTGTTTCTGATAAAGATATCTGACTCGTTTATAGCAGACTTCTGACTCCTTTCAAAGTTGTCCCATTTATCTTGTCCTAAAGGAGTCCATGTTACAGACAATGAAGACTTCAATTGCTCCTTCTAAATTGATTATATTAAATGTAGTTTTCCTCTTCGATCAATCAGCAGTGTCTGATCACTTTTGCTTTTTCTTTAAAATTACATCTGTTTTTGTCAGATTAGCTGATTTCAACCACACAGTCATGGATTTCATAACTAATCTCTGTCATATTTAGACTTGGTGTATCTTCTGCCATAAAGTCCACTCAGGGATGGACTGTTAATCTACTTCGATTGGTGATGGAAAACTCTACACTCCCTACCATCTTTTGCTATTTGATACTGTAAAAGACACAAACAAAAATGGGATTATCATGTCCAGCTCCTCCTGCTCCACATACATTAGTATAGAAGTTTGGTAACTTAATATGAAAGTATTTTAAAAGGCTGCATGTCTTAATCACTTCCTGGTGGATTCAAGTAATGGAAGTTAGAAAAGAAAATTACTGTGTGAGACTCATTAATTTTGTGAAAGTAAAGGGAAAGTGTCAATCCTGGCATCTGTGAAAGAAAGACCTTCAACACAAGATAGGCCAATGAGGGAGGGCACTTAAAGATAGATCTGGCACTGTTGCTCAAGTAAAGAACAGCTGCTGGGACCAGCAGTTAGCGTAATGGCTATGTCGCTGGACTCCCACATAGTCGACCGTGGTTCGAGTCCCGGACCCGGCGGCTTAAACTCACGCTGGGCGCGTGTGCGTGCGTGCCCAAGATCCCGAGAGGAGAATGGAGGAGAAGGGATTGCGGCGTGGCCATCCCCCCTGGGGGGTGATTTCCTGCTTTCTATCTCTCTGTCTCTCTCTGTCTGTCTGGCGAGTGCACGCGCCCTATAGCAAGAACCTCTCCAAAAAAGAAAAAAAAAAAAAAAGAACAGCTGCTAAAGGCAATTTTAATCTGCTGAGAGGTTTGTAATCCTCAAACTTGTGATATAAGGCAAAAAACAAAAACAAACTATGCCAACGCCAACATGGCAGATCCTGAATTAATTGCTGCACAGGTTCCATCAACAGTAGCTCTCAACTATAAGTGTGGTATTGACATAATCATGGTTAAGTCTAATATATACGTACTTATATGATTATTCATGATATTGTAATGACCTTGGATTATACGCTCTATGGAAACTGAAGCTGAAAACACTGGTGACATTGTCCATGTAACTTCACAAAATTTGTCTCCTTTATACTTGAGACAATTTAAATACCTTACATCAATTTTTAAACATTTGAAGAATTCTTAAAGTGTAAGGGAAAATATATTACTCATAGATTATTTTTCTTTTTTATACTCATCATTCAAAATAAAGGAATTATTAAGTGTAAAGACAAACATATATCCATTAGAAAACAAAAGAAGGACTAATTGAAATAAAGATGTGCTTAGTTGGAAAATTAATGAGAAAAAAAGGAAAATATAAATTCTAGTTAATCAAATCAAGAAATAGGCTGAAGAAGTATATAGGTGAATTCAGAATTAAAAATATAAAATCGAGTACATTTAGAGACTGAAATTACTAAAAATGTGCTTTGATCAAATAATGAAAACTAGTACCTTATTTTACTAATTTTGTCTACATTCTGTCCATTATTTCTTATAATATTTCTTCTGCCTAATCTTCTTTTTTTTCCTAGGAGGGAAGGATTCTTATTTATTTATTTATTTATTTAGAAAAGTTTTTGCTATAGGGTGCGTGCACTTGCCAGACAGAGAGAGACAGACAGAAAGCGAGAAATCACCCCCAGGGGGGATGGCCACGCTGCAATCCCTTCTCCCCCATTCTCCTCTCAGGATCTTGGGCACGCACGCACACACGCCCGGTGTGAGTTTAAGCCACCAGGTCCGGGACTCGGACCGCAGTCGACTACATGGGAGTCCAGCGACATAGCCATTACGCTAACTGATGGTCCCGAGGATTCTTATTATATATCCACTGCACCATTCAATATCCACACCTCTTGAACATCCTTTTCTGTCGTTGCTGCTTTTGTTTTCCAACCTTTTTGTTCTCTTGCAGTCACTTATTTCTCATTGAGCTCACTGATTCTTTCCTCAACCATATCAAATCTACTGATGAGGTCATTGAAAACAATCTTTACGGGCAAGCACAAGCCATAGTTGTTAAAGCAGTAGGACCCCACATAGTTGACTGTGGTTTGAATTCTGGCTTCACTAGGTACAAATGCATGCATGCCCCAAATTCCAACACAATGGAGAAATGGAAGAGAGGGATTTGAAGCATGATGAGGCCTAATTGAGGGATGTTCTCTCTCTCTCTCTGTCTCTTTTACATATGTACATGTTTTGTGTGCACATTAAAAAAATAAGATTAAGATGTGTTCTTCATTTGTTACTGTGATTTTGATTTGTGATGTTTTTATTTGATTCCTTTTTATATTGAGTCATTATGAAAGTCATGACATATTTTTCTTTTTTTCTATGCAAAAATGTGTCTCACTTTTCCAACGACTTGATAGTTTCTGCCAAAATTGTCATTGATTTCTCATGTTATCTGCACTTTCTAGTGAAGATTCAAATATATTGTTTATGGCTTTAAAAAACTTTCACTCTGATAATTCCAACATATTCGACATTTCTGAATCTGGTTATTTTCATTGCCCTGTCTCTTTCATTTAATTATTTAATTTTTCTTGCCCTTCCAAAATGCTCTATAGTGTTTGGTTAAGAGCTAGACACACTGCTTCAGGTAACAGGAGCTAAGTAGTAGGCCTTTAGTGTGAGAATTTTCATTAACGTGGCTAGGAGCTAGACTCTGTTTAATGTTTTTTATTTGTTTGTTTTCCCATATGTAGACATTGAGGCTTAAATATTCTCTAGCATAAGAGTTTGTTTATTTTTCTATCTTGACATATTGTTTTTTCCTTATTCTTTGCTCCTCAGAGTGCCACTGGAAGCCTTCCCAGCTGTCATGCCCTGTTAGTCCTGAAAGCGAGTTAGCATAGCGGTGGAGTTGAGGGAGGGCAGTGTGCTCTCTAATGTTCTAAATTCATCTTGATTGGGAATGCACAGTGGTCTTGTATTTTTAGGAGTATGGTCTTCCCCTAAACAAGTGTTCTGCACCTCCTCCACGTGTATTGTTTTTCCCTATTCCCTCTGTGACCTTTCTTGCCTACAGCAGTTATTCTCTAGTGTTCTGACCTGCCTCTGCTGTCCTTCCTGGGAAAACTGACATATTCTTGCCCTTGGATTTGAAAGAGGGAAGTTGCACGCCTGGTAACATCCCCTTTCTGGATCTGCAATAGAATTTCACCATTTTCCTCCAATGATATCTTTTGCTCTGTAGTTGAAGACTTTTGTTTTATAAGGGAGCTAGGTCTGTGCAAATTTCAGTGTCCTCTGTTCCTCTTGCCACCCTATGCCCCCAGCAAGGTCTATGAGGTGAGATTTTTCCACATTCTCTTGAATCCTCCTTGTGAAAAACTGGTGACTTGCCAAAAGGAAAAAAAAACTCATACCTATATCTGTGAGACCTATGAAGCCCATGAAAACCTATGACTTTTCCACTTTCATTCTAGCCTATACTTGTTCTTCTGTAATTGCCAAACTTTCTACTTTGTTATATGGGTCTGGTGGCTTTGGCTACTTGTAACTGAATTCTAGAATCTCTGTTGTCTTCTTGGTGCCTGTTTTTTTAAAGGAAGTACACATAGCCTATGACCAGTTTTCTGATGACTTCATAAAAATAAATAAACAGATAGTTAATTTGCTGCCCATCCAGAATTTTTTTCTTGTAATGATAGAACGTTCTCTTTTTTTAGCTTTCTGATCTGAAACTGAATATCTACACCAGGAAATTTTATTTTTTAAGAGTTTTTACTTAATTTATTTGTCATTATTATTATATATTTTAAATTTGCTTTGAGGCATGCATGCTCACCAGAGAGAGAGGGTGAAAAAGTGAGAAAGTGAGCCACCAGGACTGAGACTTGAACCACAGTCAACCCTGTGAGAGTCAAGCACTGAAGCCACCATACCAACTGCCAGCACCAACCCTGGGTAATCTTAAACATAATAGATTTTATTGATGAATATGTTGTTAGCAATTATATGGTTAACTCTGTATGTGCTGAAATGCTTTTAAAATTATTCATTCTTTTTTAAAAGAATTATTTTTATTTAACTTTATTTATTATTATTATCATTATTACTTTCCAGTTTGATCCGAGAGAGACAGAGAGAGAGAAAGGGAGTGAGCAAGCAAGTCACCAGGTCTGAGACTTGAACCATGGTCGGCCATGTGGGAGTCCAGCGCCTTTAACCACCATGCCACTTGCCGGCACCGATTATTCACTCTTTTTTGAAAAAATAAATAAATAAATTGAAGCTAGATAGAGACTTGTCAATTATATAAAGTTACATAATATACTGAAATATACTGAAGTTGAAGTCCATTGAATTATCTATTATTTATCATTATGTTATGGGTATTTGCCAGCAAGTACATCAAGAAAAAGGAAAGGGTTTTTGCAAGTGACATAATTTTACTTGAAGCACTATTTACCTCTAATTTATTGGGAGTGTATTGGCTAGGCTGCCATTAAAAAAAAAAAAAAAATACTACAGACTGGATGACTTGAACAACAGAACATTTTTTCTCACTTTTCTGAAGGCCAAGTATCCAAGATGAAGATGCTATCTGGGTCGGTTTCTGATAAGGCCATTATTTCTGCCATGCAGTCTGTCACCTTCTCTCTGTGTCATCACATGGCCTTTCCTCTACACAAGTAGAAATAGCTGTCTTGGTGTCTCGCTTTGGTAGCTTTTCTTTGTTTTACAATGTCAACACTCTTATTTGATTATTTCTGCACACTTTGATCTCATTTAACTGTAATTATCTCCTTACAGCTTCTATTTTGAAATATAGTCATAATGGGGGAAAAGTTTTTTTTTTTAATTTAGTTATTCAAAAAAATTTTATTATTATCATAATTGCATTTATATTACATTGAATCACATATAACTGTGCAGTATATTACATTTCTTTTACCAGAATGAATACCATTTACATCAGTTAATACAAGACATTAAAATCCCCATCATCATCCAATAGCTTTTCATTTTTTCCATATTATTATTATTATTCCAATTAATTTTTTGAACATTCAGTCACTATCATTTTGCTTGTAAAAAGACTTTACCAAACATGAAATACTTCTTGGACCTGTCCAGTTGAGAATACTATACATGTTATCATTTACAGATAATAAACCATATCTGAATCCCATCGATGTCATGCCTCTCTACTTGTTCTCTTGCTATCCTTCTCCATATTCTTCTCTTCTCCCACCCTGTTCCACACTGTCTTATCATCACTAACTATTCTCAGTGTTTTTATGCCCTCCAATATTTCAATCTCTACCATAAAGTGTGGATAGTTAGTACATATTAAGTGGATATCTTTCTTTCATATCCTGACTTACTTCACTCAGCAATGGATTTTCCATATCTGAACACTTTCTATCAAATGCCAGGGTACTGATTTTTATGGCTGAATAGTATTCCATAGAGTATATGTGCCACACTTTTTCAATCCATTCATATGTTTGTGGCCATTAGGGTTGGTTCCATGTCTTAGCGATGGTAAATAAAGCTGCAATAAACATTGACGTGCAAGAAATTTTCTGACTGAGTGTTCTCCTGCGCTTTGGGTAGATACCCAGAAGTGGGATTGCTGGATGAAATAGTAGTTCTATTTGCAGATCTTTGCGGAACCTCCATATTGTTCTCCATAGTGATTGAACCAGTTTACATTCCTACTATCAGTGTAGGAGTGTTCCCTTTTCACCACATCTCCACCAACACTTATAGCTTTTTATATTTTTAATGTTTGCCATTCTGAAAGGTGGTTTTAATCTGCATCTCCCTTATGATGAGGGATGTTGAGCATTTCCTCATATGCTTTTTGGCTGTTTGTATGTCTTCCTTAGATTTTTGTTCAGCTCATTTTCCCATCTTCTAATTGGGTTCATCTTTTTTTTTTTTTTTTTTTCATGCAAAGTGCTTGAATTCCCTGTGTATTGAGGTTTTTTGGTTATCAGTCCCTTTTCTGAGGCATATTTTACAAAAATATTCTCCCATTCTGAAGGTCGTCGATTCACACTTGTTACTGTGTCCTTTGCTGTCAGGAAACTTCTTAGTCTCATATAGTCCCGCTTGTCCATTTTAGGATTATTGCCTATGCTTTGGGAGTCTTATTTAAGAAGTCTTTGTGACTTCAATGTCTTCCAGAGTTTCCTCAGAATTTTCCACCAGTAGTTATATAGTTTGAAGCCTTAGGTTCAGATCTTTGATCCATTTTGAGTTGACTTTTATTAATGGTGAAAGATGGGGGTACAGTTTCATCTTACTGCAGGTGGATACCCTGCAGAAAGTTTTTCCAGCACCATTACTAAGGAGATTTTCCTTTTCCCAATGGATTGACTAGTATCCTTTGTCAAAAATCAGTTGGCTGTAAGCTTGGGGGATTATTTCTGGGATCTCTATTCTATTCCATTTGTCCACATGTCTGTTTTTGTGCCAATACCATGCTGTTTTCATGATCACAGCTTTATGGTATATCTTAGGATCAGGGAGTGATATGCCTCCCACTCCACTTTTCTTGCACAGGGTTGTTTTGGCAATACGAGGTCTTTTATGATTCCAGACAAATTCTATGATTGTCTTTTCTAGATATGTGAAGAATATCTCTGGTATTTTGATTGAAATTGCATTAAATATGGAGATTAATTTGAGTAGAATTGCCATTTTGATTATATTAATTCTTCCAATCCAGGAACATGAGATATCCTTCCACTTTATTATGTCACTTTCAATATCTTTTTAAGATTTTCATAATTTTCTTTATAAAGGTTATCTGCACTTTCTAGTGAAGACTTGAATATATTGTTTATGGCTTTAAAAAAACTTTCTCTCAGATAATTCCAACATGTTAGATATTTCTGAATCTGGTTATTATCATTGCCCTGTCTCTTTTATTTAATTATTTTAGTTTTCTTGCCCTTCCAAAATGCTCTAGTTAGTTCCTTAGTTAGGTTTATCGTTAGATATCTTATACATTTTGTGGCTATGGTGAAAGGGATTCCTTTCTTCAGCTCTACTTCATTCAACTTGCTGTTCATATATAGAAAGGCCATTGATTTTTGGATGTTGATTTTGCATCCTGCCACTTTATTGTACTCATTATTACTTTGAGAAGTTTTTTTTTTTTTTTTTTTCATGGAGACCTTTGGATCTTCTAAGTATACCATCATGTCATCTGCAAATAAAGATATTTTCAAATCTTCTTTTCCTATTTGAATGTCTTTTATATTGTTCTCTTTTCTGATTGCATTGGCTAAGACTTCCACACTATATTAAAAAGCAGTGGAGAAAGTGGGCAGCCTTGCCCAGTACCAGTTTTTAGTAAAAATACTTTCAGCTTTTCCCCATTCAGTATAATTGTAGCTATAGCTTTTTCATAGATGGCTTTTATTGGGTTGAGAAATGACCCTTCTATACCAGTCTTACTGAGAGTCTTAATCATGAAAGGATGCTATATTTTATCAAATGCATTCTCTTTATCAATTACAATAAACATATGGCTTTTATCTTTCTTTCTGTTAATATGGTGTATTACATTTATGGTCTTGCATGTGTTGAACCACAATGGGGGAAAAGCTTTAATATTTGCATTTGGTCCATAACTTCGAATACAAACTTCATTTATAGAAAACAATACTTGTAATTGTACACATGAGGTAAAACATAACTCTGGCAAAAATTCAACTCTGGCAATCCCATGCCTAGAGTGACACAGATATTCACACAGTTATGTAAACAGTTCTCATTTCCAATTAACACTCAATAATCTTTAACAGTGCTTTAATGCTTCCTAATATTTTACTCTTTTTTATGATTAGTTCATTAACTCTCTCATTGTTTTATATTATTTGCTCTTCAAATTCTGAAACCTTTTCTCTCATCTTCAATATCAACTGACAACCTTGTTTTATGATTTATAGGAAATTAATTTCTGACAGGATCTACCTGCATTTGTGGTTATATATTTATTCCTCTTTATTATTACTGTTATTCACTGCAGCTCTGAGCGTCTAGACAAGGCCAATATTTGTAAATATTTAATAAATTCCATTTACTTTTACTTTGTCCCCTGAAATACTATAATTTATTTTTATATTTTATATAACAGATCATTTTCTGTCCTTAGACTGAATTATATCAATCAGTGCAAAAAGATAAAACTCTGTTTCTGCCCCCACTTCAGCCAAAACCTCATATTTGTAATTTGTACTTAAAAATTTGTACTTCAATTTATTGAAATTATAATAATTCACCATCAACATTATACCCAGACTGCTCTGATCAAGCTCACCAATTAACTCCACTTACTAGATGCAATGGTAATTGCTCTGTTTTTATCCTTATTGAACTATCTCTAAGCACTTGGAAAAACCAATTATTTTTCCTTTGTGAATAATTCATTTCCTTGACTTCCTGGATAGCTCATTTTCTGCCTACATTTATGCCTTACTTGATTGGTGACCTTTCTGTTTTCCCTTTATTTCTCCCAAATATAAATGTTTGCATTGCCCTAGTGAAAGGACCATTCATTATTGTTCTATCTGTACTCTCTTTACAGTTGATCATATGGAGTCTCCTGGTATCAAACACCATTCATGTGCTGATGATTCCAACCATGTGCTCTCCTCTGAATTTGTAAGTCTATCTATTTGAAGTTTCTCTACAAATTCACTATAGAATTGCAAATACAGTATGTCCAAATATGAGCTCCTGCTATTTTTGTTTAATCATGCTCTACAGTCATCATCATCCAAGGTAGTGGTAACATTACTCTTCTAATTTCAAACACCTACACCTTGTTTTTTATCTTAAATCATCTGTTTCTCTTTTTTTTCTCTCATACTTTTGGTCTGTCAGGAAATCATATAGGTTTCACATTTAAAATAATTCAAATTTTGACCACTTCTCAACAACTTCTTGAGTATAATTCTGACCTAAACCACTATGTTCTATGAAGACTATTTTTTTTTTTTTTTTTGTCATTTTTTTTTTTTTTTTTTGGAGAGTTTTTTCACTATAGGGCGCGTGCGCTCGCCAGACAGACAGAGAGAGACATAGAGACAGAAAGCGAGAAATCACCCCCCAGGGGGGATGGTCACGCCGCAATCCCTTCTCCTCCATTCTCCTCTCGGGATCTTGGGCACGCATGCACACGCGCCCGGCGTGAGTTGTAAGCCACCGGGTCCGAGACGCGAACCGCGGTCGACTACGTGGGAGTCCAGCGACATAGCCATTACGCTAACTGCTGGTTCCCTATGAAGACTATTTTAATCACCTAATACAACTTCATATTTCTACTCTTGCTTCCCTAAATCTGTTCTCAACATAACAGATTAAACTCTTCAAAATATAGGTATTTTGCTACTATTCTCAAAATACTCAATTTCTTACTTTTTTGCTCAGATTGAAATTGTTACATGATCAGCACCCCATTACTTCTTTTTCTTAAAAATATTTTATTTAACTTTATTTATTACTATTATTAAGTTTGCGCAGGTCATGTGTACTCACCAAAGACAAAGAGAGAGAGAAGGAAAGTGAAAAGAGAAGCTGTCAGGTACAGGACTTGAACTGTGGCAGGCATCTGGGAGTTCAATGCCTGAACCAGCATTCCAAATACTGCTTCCACCCCTATTACTTTTTTTTTTTTTTTTTTTTTTTTTTTTTTTTTTTTAAGAGCAATTTTTTGCTATAGGATGCATCTGCTAACCAGAGAGACAGAAAGTGAGAAATCACTACTCCCCCTGGAGGATGGCCACGCTGCAATCCCTTCTCCTCCACTCTCTTCTAAGTGTCTAGGGCATGCATTTACATGTGCCTAGTATTAGTTTTAAGCCACTAGGTCCAGGACTTGAACCGCAGTCAGATTTTCAGGAGTCCAGCAACGTAACTATTATGCCATCTGCTGACCCTATCCCCATTACTTTTTAAGACACAGTGTCATATTTTGACTCATTCTGTTCTAGATGCATGAATTTTCTTAACATCCCTTAAAATTTTCAGTTATGATGTAATCCATTCTTGCCCTTTATTCTGCTCAAAATAGTGTGATATCTACATGGCTATCTCTTACATTCAATAATTTTATTTAGAAAAATTCACCTTCTTAGTCAAGCAACTTCCAAATATGTTTATTTTATTTATTGTATGTTCCCCTGCTGTACCAAGTGTTGTGTGAATGAGAGAAATTTATCTGTTTTGTTCCTTAACTTATCCTCAGTGCCAAGAATGGTGCAAGAAGCATAACAGGTTCCCGATAAATATTTGTTAAATAAATAAAAGAGTTAATTCTTAGATAGCATATCTGAAAATATGAGGCCAGGTGGTGGCACAAAAAGATCAACAATGGGAAAGGTCCTGGGTTCACATCCTGGAACCTTCCCAAGAATGTCCGTTGTACATATGCCCACAATCCAGGCTGGCTGAGAACTGGGGGTGCCTGCCTCTTTATCCTTCTCTCTATCTGTCTCTCCATATCTCTCTCTCTGGGAAAACCATAAGTAAACAAACTTAAAAGAAAATAATCGTATAATGAATGATGCCAATACCTAGAATAGGACTTTTTGATGCCTAAAAGTAATACCTACATGTACAAAAGATCTATATGAAGGAATATTAAAACATCCTTAATGTCATAAAAGAAAACTTGAATTAATTTCAAAATATGTCTTAAAATTTTAATATTAAAATATCAGTTTTTCTAAGCTAATATGAAAAGTCTCATATGATTCCAATAGCTCTATGAAGATGTTTTATACCTGAAACTATAGAAGCTACTTCCATTGTAAATCAGTAAAAATAAATAAAAATTTGAAAAGCAATAATAATTAAGATGCACCAAATTCTATGATAATAAAATGTATCTCAGTATTTGCAATGGTATAGTAAATGAACATGAAGAGAAAGATCAGTCAACCAGAATTATGCACACTCCCATACACACACTTTTAGTGTATGATAAAGATGACATTTACATTTAGTAAAATATTCATTTTACCGTTTCCCAAGTGTATTGAAAGTATAATTTGTAGATCAGAGCAGGTTTGTGAACCACTTGTTGTTTGGTCTGTAACAAGATAAGTATCATGTGGCCAAGTTGTTGAGTTCTTTTAATGTATTTTTCTCATAGGAAAGCTTTCTCCGTGTAAGGCGCAAGACATTGCACTATGTTCTGATGCAAACTCCTTAATTTGTTGCAGATTCTAGGAAAAAGGAAATGGATTTACTATTTTGAATAAGAGTGCTCTGGGGAGCTTATTTGATTCTGTTTTATGCTAGAAGTTGGTATATTTTAAGTTTTATTGAGGTATCATTGGCAGACACTTAAGCACACAATTAGATAGATTTATTTGCACTTGTAGAGCCACCATCATAGTCAAGTTTATGAATGTAGCCATTTCCCCTAAAATTGTTCTGTGTTACTCTGTTATAGCCTTCTGTCACCCCTACATTCCCAACCAATCATTAATCGGCATTCTGATTAGTTTGTACTTCTTAAAAATGTGTATCAATGGAATAATACAGTATGTATTCTTTGTTTTTTTGTTTTTTTTTTTTTAACTGGATTCTCTCACCCAGCGTACTTACTTTCAGATGTGTCAGTTCAGATAGGGTGTATCTAGTAGTTTGGCCCCTTTTATTGCTGAATAAAAGATATGTTAGAGGTTCTTTATCTCCTTAACTGTTAGAGAAGACCTAGATATTTTTTCCTATTTTTGATTACTATAAATAGAGCTGCTATTAATACTCATTTATAAAAAGTCTTTCTAAGAACATCTAGTGGAAATGTTACATAAAACATCACTCAAAAAAAACTCACTATTTCTTTAAAAAGTTGTATGTATGCCTACATATGACCCAATATTAGTATTATTATTTTTTATTACTTTGGTAAACCCCATTTACCTAGAGTGCTCACTTTTACAACTTTACTATATGAGTCCTTAATGCATAAATTTCAATATAAGTTAGTCATTTTGACACTTCAGCAGTAAATCTACAGGAAAGAAAGCAATAAATTGTATGTAAATGTGTATTCTTTACATTATAAAACATATTTTATATATATATATGTATATATATATATATATATATATATATATATATACATATGTATATACTCTGCATTGATTAATAATGAAATGTCTTCATTTATTCCTGCTACTATATTACAATATCCCTCCAGCAGTAAGTCAGTGATGATTGTTCACTACAATTTCTATTTGTTTTTATTGTTAAAAGGAACATTAATCCAGAATTATCAAATCTTAATTATGAGTATAATTGTTGACTCTTTTTGCTTTGTATTAGAAATAATTGTTGGCAAAAACTTATTTTACCAATTCTAAGAAACATAATTTTTAAATTTTACATTCTCTTTTTTTTTTTTTTTTTGAGAGGTTTTTGCTATAGGGCGCGTGCACTCGCCAGACAAAGAGAGACATAGAGACAGAAAGTGAGAAATCACCCCCCAGGGGGGATGGTCACGCTGCAATCCCTTCTTCTCCATTCTCCTCTTGGGATCTTAGGCATACACACACATGTGCCCGGCATGAGTTTTAAGCCACCAGGTCCGGGACTCGAACCCGGTCGACTACGTGGGAGTCCAGAAACATAGCCATTACGCTAACTGCTGGTTCCCTTACATTCTTAATTAAAGTCAAATACAATGTACCTAATTATTTCCTTCAGAGAGTAAAGGTCACATATCCCAAAACAGGTAGTTTGTGGGAAAGATGAAATAACCTATATTCTAAGACTTAAAGTCTTAGCTTTATTATCTATTCTAAACATTAGCCATTCAATGTTTTGCTGATATACTGAAATGAAAGTAACATAAATTTGCTAAATTATAGAACCATTAACCATAGGACTTGTTTTATTTCCTACGGGATTCATTTTTAACAAATAATGCTCTTTATTTTGCCTAACACTTAGAATTGTAGAATAAATAACTGACTCAATTTTCTAACTCTGAATGGGGCAATTTTGGTGTTAACTTTTAGCACTTTATGATATCAAGAAACATCTACTGATTATTCCTTTCTTGCAAGAATATTATGCAGCAGGCCAGTGTCATTAGTTCCAATTTATTAATAATGTACTTTGGGTTTAAAATGGTGAAATGTGTTAGCTAAATCTGTCAGAGAATTAGCCAAGCTCTCAGGTTTAGGACTCAGATAACCAGTTCACAGCCTTAGCTTGGCTAAGTCCATTAAACACTCATACTTGCTAGGTCAAGCAAATAATACTTTCACATCAGCAGAAATTAGTTCTAATAGTAGGAAAAATAATCTCTGAAAATAGATTTGCTGGACTCATCCATTTTTACACATTATAGACTTGCCAACTCAGACAAAACATTATGTTTGAAAATGCATATACATGAGAACATAAACCACCATCCATTGCCGATATATATTAGAGTCTTTTATTTACTATAGTTCACTAATGCTTTAATATGCTACATTTTGACTTTTGTTATGTTTAACAACAAATTTACCTACTATTAATAGTCAATAAGTGTCTTTAAAAAATCAATATGCTGAAATAGCACTTAGCTGGCCCCTTACAGTATTTGAGAATGAATATTTAAAGTTGGAGTGGGGCTGGCACTAAATTTAAAAAATAATAATTACTGCATAAAAAGGAAAATCTTATTTCATAGAGATATTATATTCCCAGAAACACTCAATCTGTAAAACATCCTTTAAATGTCTTATCGATTGGAAAAATTTACTAAATGTCAATAACAACCTTTACTTGAAATGGAAAGAAAACAGGAATCAGGTAGCTACGACAGAAAAATCATCCAGAAGCACAGAATCCAAATAATGTATCACATGGAGAATGTGTTGTGCTCAAGAAGAAAGCAAGGGGAAGGGAAATTATCACAGAAATTAAAGGTAAAGGAGTAAGAATGCACCAGAAAACAAACAAACAAACAAAAAAAGGACAACAGAAATGTAGCCCCCAAATTTGCAGAAAATACAGCACAATTCTAGAAGTGATAATTATTGAAAATGGAACAGCTTTTGAAGGGAACTGCAGTATTCTTGCCAAATGCATTTATAAATATTAGAGAAAGATAAGTAAAGATAATAGGACTTAACTGTATCTCATAGCCATTTATGTTTGCAAATTATAATAAATAACATGAAAGAACTCGTGTTTAAAAGTATTAACTTTAACATGATATTTATTTTGACACATAGAGTGTACATAATCAAATGAAATCTATTTAATTGTTTGTAAAGTTGATTATAATTTTATATGTGTGTTTATATTGATTTATTATAAAGGAAATACTAATTCTGAAAACACAGGTTTTGATTATATCCCAAATAAATGACACATGGTGAACAAATATCATTTTGGTTATAATACTTAGGAAATAATATAATACATATTTTCTGGATGGAGGAGTTTTTTTTTTAATAGAATGGGTATCATAATTTCAACATATATTAAAGCATGACTCAATAAATATGCCTTATTCCTTGTGAATGATGACATGTATAGTGTTCTCAACTGGGCTGGTCTGAGGTGTATATCATGCTGGGTAAAGTCTCTTTATAATCTAAATGACGTATAGTGGTTGGATGTATAAATAATAATAATAATAATAATAATAATAATAATAAAATTAGAGGTTGGGAGGTGGCAAGTTTGTTAAGGCCATGGAACTCCCACATGGCTGACTGTGGTTCTATTCCGTACATGGTGGATTGCTTGCTTTCTCACTTTCTCTCTCTCTTCTCTGGTCAAATTAAAATAAATAAATACATAAATAAATAAAGTTAAATAATTATCTAAAAATATAAAATTTCAAAAAAAAGCCAGAAAATCTTAAAACTTCAACATCTATATATTTTATTTACATACGTATTACAGAAGTCCATAAGAGACATTTTAGAAAGATGCAATCAGTGTCATCCACATATTTAAGAGCTGTCCAAATGCATGTATTACATCTTTCATTATATCAAACTCTTATCTTTAATTAAGAAATTGTTTTCAGACTTACAAAATTGACTCATATAAATGACACATCAGTGGTTACATACTTCATAATATTTCATCAATTCTCAGAAAACAATTCCCAATTTTTAAGTGTTTAAAATAATGAATTTCAAAAGTAATGGCATTTTAGCATTTTATTATACTTAGATTACTTGTCAACTTTAAAAAAGATTACTTGTTAGCTTTCAGATAAATGTCTTTTCATCATATCAAACAAAGCTTTTTTAAAAGTTGGATTTGTATTCAGAAATATATTACTTCAGAAGAGTTTTCTAGATAAAATTTCAATAAAATAAAATTAAATTAAAAATTCAAATTTAAAAATATTTGGATTAAATTTTAAGATATACATAATTTTAATATATATTTAAAATAAATTTAAATCAATTTAACTTAATTTATAAATATGTATTCTGTCATGTATAATGACTTTATTTTTAGATTTTTGCCTTAGGGCATGTGCACTTGCCCCAGAGACAGAGAGAGAGAAAGAGAGACAAGTGATAGGGAAAGTGAAAAGCATCCCCCAGACAGGATGGCCATGCCACAATCCCTTCCCCTTCATTATCCTCCTGGACTTCTGGGCATGCAAACACAAGTGCCCAGCATGACTTTCAAGCCGCCACGTCCTCTACTAGAACCACCACCTGCTGGACCCAACATAATGACATTTTTATGATTGATAGACCACATATCTTATAATGGTCTCAGAAGATGTAATGAAATTGAAAATTTCTTATCACCTAATGATTTCATACCTGTTATAAGATCAATACTTTTGTGTCTGTTGTGATACTGATGTAAACAAAACTACCATCTGCCCAGTGATATCATAGTATAGCACATACAATTATGTACAGTACATACTATTTGATAAAAATAAATTACTGTTTTATACATTTAATACTCTATAGTTTTTAATTGTTATTTAAGTATGCATTGCTACTTACATTAAAAAAAAGTTACTGTAGAATTGTACACACTATATTACATTGGAAATAGCTTCAAATAACTCCTGTTTCCTGGCTTTTTGATTGCAACAATTTCATGTGTGTGTGCTTGATTTAATTTAATGATGTTTTGTCCATCATAGCCTCTAGGTGTACAAAATCCACTGATAATGTTACCAGTAAGAAACCATAGTGAATGACTAACTTGGAAACAAAATTAAAAAGAGTTAAAAGACTTCAAAAGTATAAAATCAGTAATGGCTATTGTTAATGAGTCTTGCTTGCACCGTACCTTCACCATAGCTAAGAGCTTAAAAAGGAAAGACAAAATGATGAAAGCCGTGAAAGGATCTGCTTCTCTGCTTCACTGAAGACTATGGTAGTAACTCAAATTTAGGAAGGGCCTGTATTATTGTGGATAAACTTCTAATGATCCGAATTAATGACCAGACACGGAAGCATTATCTCTCTTAGCCCCCCGATGATCACGGCCATTTTTTTATACTTGTATTTTCAAATGGGCAGTTTTTTAGAAGCCTTCTGATAAACCCTACCAAAATTCTTAGAGACAAAAATATTGATAATTGACAACTGCATACAGCATCACATACTACATATATTCTGGGATGTTTACTATAGCTCTAAACTATACACCTCTGGGACATCTGATGGCAGTAAAATATCTGAAAATTTTGGCAGTCCTGGCTTTGACAGACAAACAAAAAAGATGGACCTTAGAAACTAGGCTTAGAATATATATAGTCTAACTAAAATTGCATTTTTAGAGAATTGGCATCATCATAAAAAATATTTACTCATCGAAATAAGGGTATTAGAAAGAGAAATCTTTTTTTCTTTTTTTTTTTTTTTGGAGAAGTTTTCACTATAGGGCGCGTGCGCTCGCCAGACAGAGAGAGACATAGAGACAGAAAGCGAGAAATCACCCCCCAGGGGGGATGGCCACGCCGCAATCCCTTCTCCTCCATTCTCCTCTCGGGATCTTGGGCACACACGCACACGCGCCCGGCGTGAGTTTTAAGCCACCGGGTCCGGGACACAAACTGCGGTCGACTATGTGGGAGTCCAGCGACATAGCCATTACGCTAACTGCTGGTTCCCTTAGAAAGAGAAATCTTTAAGGAGCTTTGGAAATATAAGTAAAGAGTTATGAGTGGACTGAATGTATTACTTCTCTGAAGAAACAGCATAATTTAACAAACCACAGGGCTTTTACCCTCAGTTGTAATAGATATCTTTACCACTATAAATCTAAAGTCCTGATAGCCAGTAGCTAGGCATTATGGAGACCAAACCAGAGTGTGGCGGAGTGAGATGAGTTTTCAGACCTACTATGGGTTAAATTAAATAAACTATATATAGCATATACTGTTGTTTTTGATGGATATTACTTATTTGTTTAAATATAATTTTCATTTAAAGAGGTTGAAATCAGACCCACATAGCTTATTTGCAGGTGAGTTCAATGGGCAATGTTTGACAATACTGTCTGAAAGCTTGTATTAGAGAAAACCTGAATTGAGATAGCTAGACTAGAGGTGTCCCATAACCCAGTAATTTCTTTTGAACAATAATAAAAAATGACATTCTAATGTTTTGCATCAGTATAATCTCTCTTCAGTAACTATGCAATATAACAGAGATTTTGTAAAATTATTAGAAAAATTAAATAAAAAGCAAGCATAGGTTTAACTCCAGAATAAGGAGGAGTATGAAAAGACTGAGTCAAAACTCTCAGATGAGGGGGACCAGCAGTTAGTGTAATGGCTATGTCGCTGGACTCCCACATAGTCGACCTGTGTTCGAGTCCCAGACCCAGCAGCTTAAACTCACGCCAGGCATGTGTGCGTGCATGCCCAAGATCCCGAGAAGAGAATGGAAGAGAAGGGATTGTGGCGTGGTCATCCCCCCAGGATGATTTCTTGCTTTCTGTCTCTCTCTATCTTTCTGGCTAGCGCATGCATCCTATAGCAAAAACCTCTGGAAAACAAAAACAAAAACAAAAACAAAAACAAAAAACAAGAAAACAACCTCTCAGCTATTGAAACATTTATAAAACTAGATTATGCCAAAAAGGAGATAATTTGTTCTTAATATCATTAGGTTGAAATAGAATACATTCATCAATACATGTGATAATGTGTAAATGTCCACTAATAAAAAAGTAAAATCAAATGCTAAGATCAAAAGACTCGTGAAGTGAGAAGTTTATAGTTCACTTTTATTTTTTTTTCTTTTAGAATGAATTATCACTTTCTGTCAGATTATTAAAATTCTAATGATCATCAACATGGTAGAAAGTTCATTGCAGTCTATAGAATAATGCAAAAATAACTTTTATACAAATTATGAAAAAAATGTTTGAGATACATTAACCAATGTGATACTTCTCAGGGTCAGAGTGTACTCTAGAGTAGAATCAAAGTAGAATAGAGAAAGAGTAGGCAGGTAAATTGTCGTGGCCCTTGTATACACCTGAGGTAATTTGGATTGATCAGAATCCCTTGTAAATATTGAGGGGCGGATACAGTAGATGAAAGATTATTGGTGATTTTGAGCATGTTTTCAAGTACTGTTGATAATTTGCTGCTGTTAATTTGCTTATCTTCTTTAGAAAAATGTCTATTTAGGATTTTGTCCTTTTTTGTTATTAAGTTTTTTGTCATAGAGTGTGGGTACTCACTGGAGAGAGACAGAGGGAGAGAGACTGAGATAAACAGAGAGAGGAAAAGTCAGAAATCCCCTACCCCCAGGAGGGATAGCATGTCACAATACCTTTTCCTTTGTCTCCTCTCAGGATTTTGGGCATACACACACACATGCTTAACATGATTTTCAAGGCTCCAGGTCCAAAACTCAACTGCAGTAAGCCATGTGGAAGTCCAGCACCTTAACCACCATGCCATCTGCTGGCCTGGATTTTACCCATTTATTAATTGGGCGGTTTTATTTATTTAGCTATTGAATTTATTTGAATTCTTTATAAATTCTGAATAGTAGCTCTTGACAGACTTCTACTTTGCAAATAGTTTCTCGCATTCTATAGGTTGTCTCCTTATTTTGTTCATTTATTTTTTTGGCTATGCAGACTTTTTAGATTGATATAATCCCATGTTTATTTTCGTTTTCATGTTCAGGATATTGAAATCTTGTCTAAAAAATATCTTTGTCATAATATGACAGAAATGCTTCAAAATAAAATAATCTTATGAGCCAAATTTTGCTTATTATTTGAAAAGTAGTAAAATAGCACCTAAAATCTAGCAGGTGGTTTAGCCACAGTAGTGTGTACTGAATACTGTAACTTGGCAGGCTGCAACCACATGGGAGGTTCTTGTTGGATCCCCTACTCATACTAAAAGCCAGATGTCATGGCTCAAACCAATAATTTGTAAGGAGACTGAGGGAGGAGGATTATGACACATTGATACTCTACTAAAATATCACACAAATGCACGCCCATACGCACACCCACGTGTGACCGTTCCTTATTTTAAAAAGGTCTAGCAGGTAATTAAAGGATACTATACCTAGAGCAAGCAGGATCACCCCAACGATAACAACAAAAGATAAATCAGCGCTCTATGGAGTTTAACAAATTTTGATTGCTGGTGTAGGAATGCTTTAAAAGGATATGCCTGGTAACTTGAAGTTATGTATTATAAGTAAAAATTTATGCCCTTTATACACATGATGAGTGAGATTATAAGCTTAGAGACACTAAAACTAAGTGGTGTCCTTAAGTTAACTCGTTTTTTACAAAGTTCATGTCTCATTGAATTTAAAACTACTTTCTAGTATGAGAAATAAGTCCCAGGAATATGCATCTTCTGCCACTCGGGTAGTCCAGATATTGAAGTAAGATTTGTTCCTGTGGAGTCCTTCTTATATTGTATGCTAATTGTTATTAAACCTGGATGTATAATGAGATTGAAAAATAAACTATTCATAAACAAATTTCTCATTTTCCATCACCAAATTTTTATATCTTTGATATCCATAACCACATGTCCTACCTCTTTCTGTTTCCATGCTTTGCACAAGTTTTTTTTTTTTTCTCTTTTTTTCTTGCCTGCCCAAGGGCTTTGCAGCTCTCTATTATTATCAATATTCAATTATTAATGAGATAATTCTAATAAACTTACAAATTATTGCAATAGCCTTAATATAAAAAAATAAATTTTAATAATTATTATTTTATTAAATGCTGTAGCAAATCATCCTTCAGTTATGTTCAATTTTATTCCTTTTGTTTAGCATTCAAAAGCATTATTGACAACTATGTCTCTACTCATACATTCTTCTTGATCCATTGTCTTCTGAATCTGCTTCATTCAGTTTCATTTTTGAGAAATACTTCCTATTTTCATCATCTTCGATCTCCATTGGCCCACATCTCAGCAGCATTTAAAATAGTTATTCTCTCCCTCTTTTCTAAAACACCTTACTTTAAAGACACCATATGTATTCTCTCAATTTTTTTTTCACTTCACTAGCTACTTCTTTTTAGAATCCTTAGATGGACAGTTTATATCTTCCTGAAGGTTTTTGAAGTTTCTGGACTTCTTTGAAATTCCCTTGTGTCTATTTGTGAATAGAGATATTTTTCTCCTCTGTGTTCAACACTATATGTGATTATTCCTAATTCCAAGTTTGCAATTATTTTGATTCTCCAAATTATTATTGACCCCATCTAGTCCACCATAATCCATATTTGTAGACTATTAAAATTTTCTTATAGATGTGTAATAGGCGATTCAGGTCCCTTATATTCAAAAGAAAATCATTCATTTCTCAATTCAACATTTGAATTCTCTCCACTTCTTTGATTATTGCCCTACATCAATCCTCACCACCTCTCAATAGAGCTATTGTGACCTAGTCATAACCTTATGATCACTTTCTCTACTTTCATCCTTTTTCTTCTGAAGTGGTGCAGCCCTACAAACCTTTCTGCAATGATGGCAATGTTGGAAATGCTCTATACCTGAGCTTTTCAGCATAATAGCCAGTAGCCATGTGTGGCTGTCATATATTCTAAATGTGATTTGTGTGACTAAGAAAGTGGATTTTTAATTGTATTTAGTTTTAATAAAATGATTTCAAATTTAAATATCCATATGTGGGGAATAGCATCCATATTTATAATGCAGCTCTGGAGTCCTCTTCATAGTAGTCAGAGTATTCTTTTTTCTTTTGTTTTTTTTCAGACAAGGAATTACAATGGCACAATTCTCCTTTCTGAGATTCTCAGCTGGGACTACAGGCATATACCACCATGCCTGGCTTTTGGTGGTGGTGGTGTTGCTATTTCACTATGTTGCCTAGGCCAGTTCCAAAGAAGCTCATTATCCTCCTGCCTCAGCCTCCCCAGTCACTGGGATTACAGGGGCACATCACTAACTTAGATCTTTAGGTAGATCCTGGAATCAAACCTTAAATCCCCATATAGTTCCTAACAGCGGAGCAGTCCCTCTTTTCCTTTTTTTTTTTTTTTAATATATTTTTATTTTTTCCACAGGGAATATGTGCTCACTAGAGAAAGACAGGAAGAGATAGAGACAGGGAAAGTGGGAAATCACTTCCTGGGCAAGGGATGGCCACATCACAATCCATTCTCCTATTGGAATTTTGGACGTTCACATACACATGCATGATACATGTTTTCAAGTCACTGCAACTTGAACTATACAGTTGACCAGACAGGATTCATTCACCTTAACTAGCGTACAACTGACTGGTCCATTCCATTCTGAAAATATAATCTTTCATATTCTACCTTTATTAAAAACTCTTTGCAAAATTTACTTGGATCATATTTTATATCAAGTATAAGCTTAACAATAAAATTATTATATTATGTAGTATCAAATAAAAGTCTTAGAAAACTTCTCAAAAGGCTAAAGGCATCTGTGAAAGGAAATGTGCCTCCTTCATAAGGTAAATCAATGAGAAATTAAACAAAAATAATATAATAATAGAAAGTTATAAAATATATCATTGTTCAATTTCTAAGAAATGAAAAACATGCATACAATGACCTTTAGAATGAGAGTTTAGGAAACTACTAGTAGGACAATAAATAAAATAATGACATTGTTTTAAATTGAAATACAAAAATAATTTTAAATTTTAAGATTATTTGTCGATTGGGGCCAGCAAGTGGCATACTGATTAAGGTGCTGGACTCCCACATGGTCAATTGTAGTTCAAGTTCTGGGACCCGAGTATTAAAACTCATACTGGGCATATGCACATACAACCTAAAATCCTGAGAAGAGAATGGAGAAAGGATTGCAGCAGTGCCATATCTCCCCCCCCCCGGGGGGGGCGATTTCCCACTTTCTCTCTCTCTGTATCTTCAGCAAGAACATGTGGCCTATAGAAAACAGGTCTCTAAAAAAAGATTGTTCATAAAGTTAAAAATGCACTGTCATGCACTATATTCTGTTTTGTTGTTATTTCAATTAACTTTTTTGATTATTATATTGATAATTGGTTACTATTGGTCTGAAAAACTTAATATATGTTCATTTTGATCCTGTTTAAGGATAACAAACTAATTTACTAGCTTACTCTAATAGTACAGTGATTTATTATCTTGATTTCCCTAAATTATTGCTGTAATTGATGATAGTTTGCAATATTTGTGTATTTTTTTGTTTGACTTTGATAAAAATGCCCTGGTATTTCACTAATAATTAATTTAGGTGTTTCTCTTCTAAAAATATTTGTCAGAGGATATATGTGCTCACCAGAAAAATATAGGAAAGAGAGGAAAAAGAAAGAAAGAAAGAAAGTGAGAAAGCACTCCCCCATGGGGAATGCTATGGTACAGTCCGTTCTCCTCCATGCAATCTATGAATTTTTCAATCTGCCATTAATTCTGAAGCTCAAACTGGCTTGACTATCATACCACAGAGCTGGCCTGCTAAAATCTAGTTTTGTTTTGTTTTGTTTTGTTTTTTATCGTTATGTTTCTGAGATATAGTCTTTTGTTTTCATTATAAATATCAATTAATTTTAAATTTACTTTTTAAGAATTATTTATTTAATTTTATTTGTTGCATATATATATATACGTATATATATGTGTGTGTGTGTATATATATATATATATATGTATATATGTGTGTGTGTGTGTGTGTGTGCATATATATATATATATATATTTTTTTTTTTTTTTTTTTTTTTAATTTGACCAGAGATAGTGAGATTGAGAAAAAAAAGGAAAGTGAGAAAATAAGCTGCCAGGTCCAGGACTTGAACTGTGGTGGACCATGTGGGAGTCCATCCAGCACCAAAACTACCATGCCACCTGCTGCCCCTCTAATTTTGAATATAATTTGTCATAGCATTTTTGATTTTAAGAAATTGTTTTGTTTTATCCTAGGCATGAAAATATTGAGAGTGGAAAGCAACTTATCTTTCTGACTTACATTCTTGGTTATTTGTCCCTTGGCCATCAATTCTGTTCTTTCCTTCTACAGTCACTTTTTTCTGTATTATTTGGACCCTCTTTACACCTAGACAATGTTAAACCTATTTGCATTGGAATACAATCTGCATCATATGTTCTTACAACTGCTATAATATTTCTAAGTTTTCTGTTTCAAATAATTCTAAGATTCCAAAATAAATTTGTATGTGTCATAAAACAATTATAAATTCTTTATTTGTCTATTTAAAATTATTAACAGACAAAGAAACTTACAGTCAAATGGCACTTATGCAAAATAAATAATATACTGTGAGAACCTTCAATGTACTAGACACTTAAAGTCCCTGATATTTAAAACTTATGCCTCATACTTTAAGTCTGAAGTAGTATCATTTTTATATATTAGATACCTAATTTGTACAACCAAGGTTAAGGTTTATATGTAACTAGTATCATAAATTTTACTACATATATAACAAAATCTCATTGATAATAGATGCCACAGAGCAAAACCTCTCTCTTTTCCACCACAGATGTGTATATGAGCACAGACTTTTTTTTAAGAAGGAAAATCATTGAGTGGATAGTGGAAAGTGTATTTTAGCAAATGAAGCTAAATTGGTATATTTTATAGTACCTGCAATTACCAAAGACTATTTTAACAGAATGTTATCAGGACAAATGAAAGGATGGAACAAAAGCAAAAATCATATCTACTAAGAGCTAATGTGTAGAAGAGTCTATTATGTTGTTTTAATGTATGGCATAGTAAATAACTGCCCATTGTTGCTAAAGTATTTGACAGATAATATAATATTATTTATTTTCATTTATTGCTTTATGTTAAATTACGATTTTTTTTTACATAAACAAGAAAAAAAATCTCAAAAAGTATATGTATATTTTTAGAGGTCGTGCCTTAGGGCACTTGCTGGAGAGATAAAGAGACAAAGAAAGTGAGAAAGAAAGTAGGAAATCACCCTTCTGGGGGGATAGCCATACAGCAATGCCTTCTTCTCCCGGGATTTTGGGCATAAATGCACATGTGCTTGGCATGAATTTAAAGCCACCAGGTCCAGGAATTGAACTGCCATTGGTCATGGGGGGATCCAGTGACATAACTGCTATGCCATCTGTGAAATAGTTCTGAAAAAATTGAAATGCAATACAATATTATTATTTGAAGTCTGTTTATTTATTATTGCCCTTAAACAAGGATATGAATCTGTTACAGGGCAAAAAGTATATCTTATTTGCTTTTAAATTCATTTTACCAAGCAGGCTATCTGGCATAGAATTGACTGATTAAACATTTAATAAAATGTAATATAAATAAAATGAAGATTCATGCAAATTATTTAGATTATTTATGTTTCCCTATATTTGTTAGATAAACTTCTTATAAGACTCCATGTTTTTCCCCCTCAGGATTCATAAATAACATAATAAAGTAGTGATATAAGACATAAACAAAAGTTTGCTTCTTCTTAACTTTTAAAGAAACTTGTAAAAGAAGAGTAATTTGGTATTGAAGCAATTTTCCCTTCTCTTTTGAACCTTTAACATCATACTAATAAAAAGGCTAGTATAGTGTTGAGCATGAACCTTATGATGCAGTACTATCTATCCACTAAATGTGCTACATTGTTCTCTAATTGAAAACAATATTCAGCAATACCATTAAGGTAATTAGAAGTTCCATTGTAAATTAGCAACATTAAGAAAACTAATTTTCCAGATAGGACTGCATGGATAATGCAGGCAAATATGTAGCTAATAATTGTAATTTTAAAAGTATGGTTACTCTCTAAAGGAACATTTTAAGACTTAACATTTTCTAATCGTTAATTTCATTTAACTTTTCAATAGTTGAAGATTTTTCTCTCTTAAAATCACATTGACTTTAGACCACGTAATTTATAGTCAATTGCTTATTTTTTTCTTGATCAAAATAACATTGTAGTAATTTTGTCTGATTTTATATATGTGTGTGTGTATATATAGCTTTGTACTGGAATCATTTTTAAATCAGGCAAGAAAAAAAATATGATACCTAAGAAGGTAAAATAACTATGAAAGAAAACCGTATTATCTTTTTAGAAACAACACCTAGAAACAGGGCTTGGTATGCATTACCAGTGAAATCAGAAAAAAAAATGTACATAGACAAAATGACATGGCTTTATTCATACTAGTACAACCAAACATTTTTGGTAAATTTTATCAATCACCATGTATAAGTATTTTGGACTATTTACTTAATGCCATCTTAAAATTCAGAGATCACAAATGTCCAAACATGGAAAAGTCTAGTCAAATTTATCTATTGAGCCTTCGTGTAAAGTAATTTGTTGAACCAGTTTTGTGACAACTATTTTCTGTAAGCACCATAGTTTCCAGCACATGCCCATTGAAGTAAAAGTTACATTTGAGTAATCGACACAACCCACCAATGAGAAGGACAAAACTGGGTGTTGTCCTAGTCTATTCTCTGGGAGCTCTTTCATGAATGCCCAAAACTATATATCCTCACTGTCTATTCTATCTTACCCAGTAATTACCCAAATCTTAGTGAACATTATTAAAATTAATTTACTTGTTTTGTTCTTGCTCATATTCTTTTTATTTATACAGAAAATTTCTGTCCTATTCACCACTGTATCTGCAGTATTTAACATAGCACACAGCACAAAATGTATAGAAAATATCTGTCAGGTAAATCCACAAGTAAGTGGGTAGACTTAACAAATTACTCTTCCATAAAGTTATCAAATTCCTTTAAGCCTTTAATATTTCATATATTTCACATGTTTATCAAAACTTTCATAAACAAAGTTGTTATAATTTAGTACAATTATTTACTTACATATTCTAACCTTCTGGCCTATGAACTCTTCAGGGAAAGAGAATTGTACCTATCTTTATATTTATAAAATCTGCTTCAGTTATCTCTCTAGTAGTTAAGTTTACATAAACTTTTAATGAACTATATAGAAATAAAAACATGAAGCAGGTCAAGAACACTTGATTATAACTTCTTTTTATTTAACTAAAATAGGATGTTATAAATCATAAAAAGCTAAGAAGCTTGTGCATATTCTAACAGTTATCACTCTGTCATTTATAAATAAAAGTTCATGGAGATGTGTATTCTGTAAAAACCAATGCATGGATTTCAAAACTAATTTTGCAACAAAATAAACTTGTAATTTATCTCTATTTTCCATAAACATTTTGAAGCTACACACACACACACACACACACACACACATATATATGTGTGTATATATATACACACACACACACACATATACACACACACACCACACATACAAATACATATATACAGAATATATTACTACTTCCAAATCTTGAATTATGTGAAACTGTAGGGTTTTTTTTGTTTTTGTTTTTGTTTTTTTAGAGATTTTTTTTCTATAGGGCATGTGTGTTTTCCAGAGAGACAGAGAGAGATAGTGAGAAATCCTTCCCCCTTCAGGGCAGATGGCTATGCTGCATTCCCTTCTCCTCGATTCTCCTCCTGGGTTTTGTGCATGCACACGCAAGTACCCGATGCGTTTAAAGCCTCCAGGTCTAGAGCTCAAGCTGCTATTGGCCATATGGGAGTTCAATGCCTTAACCACTGCTCCTCCTGCTGGTTTAGGAGATGGTTTTTCAATTTGTGCAAAGCTCTGAATTGCATAAAGCAAAACCAGAGAACCCAGCCTCTTTTAACCTAGTAATTGACTGCTTCCATAATTTTCACTATTTTAATCTGATAATTTGACTGGTTTCTGTTTGTGAATGAGAATTATTGTTGAGAATGAGAATTATTTTATTTTATTGCAACTATGAGAGTTTTCATTGATTTGGGTGGTGAACCAATCTCCATAGCTCCTTTATCTATTTAAATAATAAAGTTGATACACTGCCAGGTCACTAAGTAACTTTTCAACAACTCCTAAAGTGGCCAAAGAAAAACCCTATGATTTCATGAAGGAAAAATGGGAAAGATACAATTATCAAGTTACCTTTCAGTAAAAAAGAGAACTGAATATTGTTTTGTCTTTATCTAAGAGAACATATTTCTGCAAGAATGAAGGAAAACTGTGTATACAAATAATAGTATAGCTTGCACCTTGGTAATAAACAATGTTAAAATATCATAATTTGGGTTCAGCAGTTGGTGTAATGGCTATGTTGTTGGACTCCCATGTAGTAGACCATGGTTTCAGTCCTGGACCTGGGGGCTTAAACTCACACCGGGCGCATGTGTGTGTGTGCATGCCCAAGATCCCAAGAGGAGAATGGAGGAGGGATTACGATGTGGCATCCCCCTGGGGAATAATTTCTCAATTTCTGTCTCTTTGTTTCTCTTTGCCTTTCTGGTGAATGAATTCACCCTATAGCAATAACCTCTAAAAAAAAAAATAGTAATTTTCTAAAGTTTTCTAAACTCACAATTTTCTAAAGTTTTCTATATTTAGCATTAAGTTTTTTATTTAATTTGAAAACTGAAATAATCAATATTCATGACTTTACCCCCTGCCGTTGTATTGATTCAAATGTATTTATCAGTCTCAATAGAGACTTATAGAATGATAGGTCAAACCCATTTGGTCAGTGTCCTATAAATGCTGATTGGTATTAGGAAACCAGTAATATAATATTCTCTACTAGTCTACTTACATTTTTAGCATCTATTTATTGGTCACAATAAATAAATAAATCCAATGTATTGAATTAATTGTTATAAGGAAACAAGTTTAAAAAAATAATTATAAACAAAAAAGTAAATATTCAAAGAAAAAAATGGAAAGAAAATATTTTAATGATAGCTAGAAGCCATAATTCCTACATATAACAATTCTGACCTAGTTTTTTTTTTTTTTTTTTATTCCTTTTTTGAGAGGTTTTTGCTTTAGGGTGCATGTGCTCACCAGTGAGACAGAAAACAAGAAATCATTCCCCCAGGGCTATGGCCACATCACAATTCCTTCTCCTCCATTATTCTCCTCTCAAAATCTTGGGTACGCACGCACATGCACCTGGCGTGAGTTTAAGCCATCAGGTCCTGGACTCAAACCACAGTCAAGTACATGGGAGACCAGCGACATAGCCTTTATGCCAACCTCTGGTCCCCATTCTGACCTAGTCTTAAAAGATAAAAGCAACCACACACATACACACACACACACACACACACACACACACACGCATCCTAACTCTAGAAAATTATTTATGCTGGCTTAAGGCCACACATTTCTATAATAATAAATGCCCCAAAACAGTATATAATGGGTTTCAGTCCAAGTTCTCTGAAAAGAAGATCCTAGTGAGAGATTATTGACAAAGACAATTTATCTGGGTATTGCTTTTGAGATACCGTGAAGAGAAAGTCAGAAGCAGCTGAAAGAGCCGTCGATCAGCCACAAGTTCTGAAATGTTGGCCCAGCTCAGTGGTTATAGCGGTCACACACTGAATTAATGATGTAGCACCAATGGAAGATTGTGATTTTGGCTTCCTAGGTGATGCCAATATGTACTGGTGATCCTTGCTAGCTAGAAAAATTAGGGGTAATCTTGGCCTGAAACCATGTTTATGGTGTTTTCTGTCTCTTGCCATCATGAAATAAATACACTAAAAAATTGACCTGGGACCAGTAGTTAGCGTAATGGCTATGTCGCTGGACTCCCACATAGTTGACCATGGTTCGAGTCCCGGACCCGGTGGCTTAAACTCACACCGGGCGCGTGTGCGTGCGTGCCCAAGATCCCGAGAGGAGAATGGAGGAGAAGGGATTGCGGCATGGCCATCTCCTCTGGGGGGTGATTTCTCGCTTTCTATCTCTCTGTCTGTCTCTGTCTGTCTGGCGAGCGCACGCGTCCTATAGCAAAAACCTCTCCAAAAAAAAAAAAAAAAATTGACCTTAAAAGCCAGTAGGTAGCATAGTGACTGATATGCTGGACTCTCACATAGGCAACTGATGTTCGAGTCTGAGGTCAGACAGCTTGAAAATCACATTGAGCATGTGTGCCTGGTGTCCGAAATCCCAGGAGCAGAATGGAGGGGAGAATGGACTATGGCATGACCCTCCTCCCATGGGGTGATTTCCCATTTTACTTCTCACTGTCTATTTTTCTCTCTCTCCAGTGTGCCTTATTAAAAAAAAAAAAAAAAAAAAAAAAAAAAAAAAAAAAAAAAAAAAAAAAAAAAAAAAAAAAAAAGAGTGACTTTAACTTAAGATAAGAGGAAAACAAGAAAGAAAAAGAGTTAAAGAATGGTAGACCATGGTGGACTCCTGAGGAAAGTTTCATCAAAGCCAATGCCCTGTTAGTGGTCTGGCAACATCCAGGCATGAGACTTTACCATCCCTGCCACGCTCAGTCTAACCTGAGAGCAGCCTGTGAAAAATGTGGCCTCATCAGAAACACATAGGTGGACCCAGAGCACAGCACTGTACCACCAACCATTTATACTCCACACCCAAAGATCTGAAAGGCTCCTGATCGTGACTGTCACACTCATCCTCTGCCAAGATTACTATAGACTCATTCTGCTAGTTATATATTAATTGTATGACTTTTCTTAAATAGGACCCTAAAAATTTGCCTTCAACCTCTATGTCATTAACAGGATGTGAAAGGCAGCTATTGCTTCAAGCATAGACCCAGATTATTTGATTAAGCACACATGGGCTAAGAGTCAGCCTCCTCTCAGATATATCATTATAAACAGCCAAGTGTATGTTTACTTTTCCATGATAAATTAAAAATTGATGACCTGTCAAAGATATAACATACTCCATATTATCAGTTTTCCCTAAATTCCCAATGATCATCAACATTTCAAGAGAAATTAAACCCATTATGACCTGTTCTGAACCTCATTAACAAGGTTATAATTAATTATTTAATGTCACTTTCCCAGAAGACGAATTCTGCAAAAGACATGCTGAAGTAGACTGACTAATAAACTAGTATGGATAGTATAAAAATTTCTAGACACAAATTAAAATAAATTGGTAGAGGCAATCTTCCCATTCTACTCCTAAAATATGAATTAACTACATTAAAAATGCAAATAGAAAAAAAGATAAACTGATAGAAGTCCTTAAGCACAACTTTCCCTTCCAAAAAAATCTCTTTGGATTTTTGTCTTATTGCTTTATTGTCACTTGTTTATAAAGTGGTTTATTTAACTTAGTATTAATTCTTCCAGAGTTATCCACTTTGAATGGAATAGCATGATCTCACTGTTTTTTTATGACTAGTATACCATTCTATTTACATTTTATTTTTTAAAGAATTATTTAATTTTATTTATTCATTCATTTTATTTTTTAATTTGACCAGAAAGACACAGATAGAGAGAGAGATTGAGAGAGGGAAAGTGAGAAAGCAAGTCACCAGGTCTAAGATTCGAACCATAGTCGGCCATGTGGGAGTCCAGCGCCTTTATCCACCACACCACCTGCTGGCCCCCAATATTTACATTTTCTTAATCCAGTCATCAGTGTTCAGGCACTTAGGTTGGTTCTATTCCTTAGCTATTGTTAATAATGCTATGATAAACATAGTTATCTAAGTGTTTTTCCAACAAAGTGATTTCCTGTCCTTTGGTTAAATACTAAAAAGTAAGATTACTGAGTTATATGGTAATTCTACTTATAATTTTTGAGGACTCTCTACATTGTTTTCTACAGTGGCTGTATGAGTTTGCATTGCCACCAACAGTGCACAAATGCTCATTTTTTCTCCATAATCTTTCCAAAACATGTTTGATTATTTTTTTATCAGAGTCATTCTGACTGGGGTTATTAATACCTCTTTGTGGTTTGGATTTGTATTACTCTTCCAATAAGAGCTGTCAAACTATTTTATGTTCTTTTGGGCCATTCATACGCCCTCCTTTCTTAGCTGTCTGTTTAAATCAATTGTCCGTTTTTAATTGGATTATTAGATAGTTTTTGTGAGTGAACTACTTGTGTTTTCAATATATTTTGGCTATCAATCCCTTATCCATAGTATAGTTTGTAAGTATTTTCCCCTTTTTTTATGTGTTAGCTCTTTCTTTAATGTTTCTTTTTCATACAGAAGCTTTTTAACTTGATGAAATTCTATTTGTCTATTTTTGGTGTTGTTACCCTTATTTTAGAGCTCCTATTTAAGAAATCTTTGGGACCAGCAGATAGTGTAATGATTACATTGCTGAACTCCCATGTAGTTGACCACAGTTAAAGTCCCAGTCCTGGTGGCTTAAAGATCAGGCCAGGAGCATGTGCATTCATGCCCAAAAGGAGAATGGAGGAGAAGGGACTGTGGCACGGCCATCACCTAGGGGTTGACTTCTGACTTTCTGTCTCTCTGGCAAGCACATAAGCCCTATAGCAAAAATCTCTCTTAAAACAAAACAAAACATAACTTTGCCTACTTCAATATCTTCAATTGTTTCACTGTGTTTTCTACAAGTAGTTTTACAGCTATGGGCTTTACATTTAAATCTTGAATAAATTTAGAGTTTATTCTTGTAAGTGGTGAAAGAGGTCTATTTTCATTTTATTGCATGGGGATATTTAGTTTTCCCAACTTTATTTGCTGAAAATACATTTGTGCACTTAATTGTCTTGTGTCCTTTGTCAAAACACATTTGACCTGACATTTGAGGACTTGTTTATGGATTTTCCATTCTGTTCCATTGGTCAATGTGTCTGTTTTGTGCCAGTACCATATTGCTTCAGTTATCACAGCTTTGTAATATATTTTGAGGTCAAGTAGTAAAATGTCTCCTCCAACTTCACTCTTTTTGCACAGTATCACTTAGGCAATACAGGGTATTTGATGATTCCATACAAATTTTTACATTGTTGTCAAATTTGTGAATAATGTCACTGGTAATTTGATAAGTGTTGCATTGAATATTTATGTTAATTTGTTTAGTTTTGTATTTTAATTATATTGATTCTTACACTCCATGAATAAGGGATGTTTTTCTTATTTTTTTAGTATCTTTTTTCAATTTTTTTTCAGGTTTTTCTATTTTACTTTAAAAAAATGCTGGAGGGCATGTGCACTTGCTAAAGAGACACAGAGAGAGTTAGAGAAGAAAAGTGAGCACTCCCCATGGAAAATTGTTATTTCTTAGTTCCTTCCCTTCCATCTGTCCTTTCAGGACTTTGGGCATGCATGTAGACATAACTTTGCTTTTTGCCTTAGGGGACATGTGTTTGCTGGAAAGAGAGAGAGAGACAGAGACAGAGACAGTGAGAGGGAAAGTGAGAAATTAGCTCTCAGGAGGGACAGCCATGCCCCAATCCCTTCTCCTCTATTCTATTTCTGAGGTATTGGGCATGCACGCACATGCACCCACTGTGATTTTCAAGGACCAGTCCAGGACACAAACTGATCAGTTATGAGGGAGTCTGCCAATGTGACCACATGCCATCAGCTGGGTCCCACCTTTCATGTTTTTTTTAAGAAGATGCCTGGTCAGGTACTCAAGCCACAAGGTCAACCATGTGGAATCCAGCCACCTTAATCACCATGTCAGAAGCTGGCACCCTAGTTTTCATTGCAAAACTCTTTCACCTCTTACATTAGATTTATTCTTTAGGTATTCGTGTGTGTGTGTGTGTGTGTGTGTGTGTGTCTATTTTCAGTAAGATTCTTTTCTTAAATTATGTCTCATTCTATTTTGTTGTCTTATAAGGACAGACAAACAAAAACCTGGCAACTAATTTCTTGAATGTTGATTGTGCATGCTGCAACTTTACTGAAATCATTTATCACTTCTAGTAGTTACTTTGCAAATTCTTTACAGTTCTCTATATGTGTGTAAAAACATGTTGCCTGTAAATAGGGACAATTTAACTACTTTCTCCTCCACTCTCTTTTCAGAATTTGGGCACACGCACACTCATGTGTGTGATTGTTAAGCTGCTGGATCCAGGATTTGAATCGTCCCAAGCTATGTAGGAGTCTGGTGCCTTAACCACTGTGCCACCTACTGGTCTCAGTCTCTGTTTTTAAGCTTATTGGTTTTTACATACTTTTATATTAATAATAGCTCTCTTCGGTATATATTGTGTTATATAATAGAATGTTTGTGTGATCGTGAAAGCTTTTCCACATTTTTCAAGGTTTCTCATCAGTAGGAGCTCTTCCATGTACTCAAAAGTACATGGACAAACTGAAGGTTTTCCACACTATTTACATAGGCAAAGTTTTTCTCCAATATACATTATCTCATATACTTGCAAAGACCCTAAAAAACTAAAGGCTTACTCATGTTATGCTCATTTTTTTTGTAAAGGTTTTTGCTATAGGGTGCATACACTCACCAGAAAGACGGAGAGAGTCAGAAACATAGAAAGCGAGAAATCACCCCCAAGGGGGGGATGGTCATGCTGCAATGCCTTCTCCTCCATTCTCCTCTCAGGATCTTGGGAATGCACGCTTAAGATCTCGGGATCTTAAGCCACCAGGTCTGGGGCTCAAACCCTGGTCGACTACATGGGAGTTCAGCGACATAGCTGTTACGCTAACTGCTGGTCCCATCACATTATGCTCATTAACATGGGTTCCCCCCAATGCCACTTCTTCCATGTGTTTGGGAAAAAAAGGAGTAATTAAACATTGTCTCACATATGACATATTGATATGGCCCTTCTCCAGTGTGCATTATCATGTTTCTGAAAATTTGAAAGGTAAGTGGACACTTTCCCACATCCCATACATCAATGTGGTTCTCTCCACTGAGTTCTCTTATACCTTCAAAAGTAACTGGAATGAGAGAAGGCTATCCCACATTTCTTAGAGTCGAGAGTTTCTCTCCTGTGTAAGTTCTTTCATTTATTTGAAAGTATGTGAAAATAGAGAAGACTTTCTCACATTGCTTACATTCCTAAGGTTTATCTCCTATGAGAGGTTGTCAGGTTTTTGGAAATTGCTTCACTGAGAAGGCTTTTCCACATTTTCTACACTACTGGGGCTCCTCTCCACTGTGAGTTTTTTCATGTCTTGACTGTCACCAGGGAAGAGAAGGCTTTTGTACACTGCTTATGTTCATAGAGTTTCTCTCCAGTGTGAGTTCTTTTATGATTTCAAAAGAAAGAAGCAAGAGAAGCCTTTCCCACACTGCTTACAGTGATAGAGTTTCCCTCCTTTGTGAGTTCTTTCATAGATTTCAAAGGCCATGGACAGAGAAAAGCCTTTTACACATTTTTTTTTTAATTCATAGGGCTTTTCTCCAGTATAAATTCTTTCATGTGTTTGAAGAGAACTGAAACTTCTAAAGCTTTTTCCACATCATGTACTTTATTGTTTTATTTTGTTGTTGTTATTTGCTTTTCATATTTATATTGTCCCTGGAATGATTTTTCTTAAGTGTATGATGGATTGCTCCTTCTTGATTTATGGAGTAGATTCTGTAACACTCAGGTGCCAGACAGGCCTCATTCCCAAATGTAGCCCTAGTAAGTTGGTTCAAGAGAAAATGGAGGCCAGCTGAGTCTTTCATACTTGGGAAGGACTTGTGTGACCTGTCTGTAATTTCCAGGCTACAGTAGTCCTTAAGATCTGAATGTGGCCCTAGAAAGAGCATTTATGGAAGACTGTGAGCAGATTTTTCTGTGTGACCACAAAAGTGAGTGTAGCACAGCCTGCATAGTCCACTCAGAGTGGCCTCCACCTGTATGTGGCCCTGTAGATGGTAATCTGAGTGAAGCAGGTGGTGGGCTCCATGAAGCATTATGAGTTTACCTGTAATTCCTGATGGCTGAGTGCCTCTCAGGACCTGAAAGTAGCCCTGAAAGGTTGATACAGTAGGAACCAGAGGCCAGCCATGCCTTTTATATCCAAGCAGTGCTTGAATAAGTTTCCCATAATTTTGGGAACTCAGTGGCCCTTGGAACCTGAATGTGGCTCTGTAAGGTGGTTCAGAAGAAACTGGAGGCAAACCTATCACTGAGACTAAGATGGAGATCCTGTTTGGCCTATTTGGAATGCCCAGGGGTGGCATGAACTCCAAGACCTACATTTAGCCTTGGAAAGATGATCTGGGACAGGCAGGAGGTAACTCTTGTTAAGCTGAATCTTACTGGTTTATGGAGTCTATTGAGCCTGTCTGTAATTCCTGGAGATGGATTGACCCTCAGCACACAAATCCAGCCATGACAGGGTAGTTCAGGAGAAGCTGGAGGAAAACCTATCAGTGAGACCCAAGAAGTGTGTCCCTTGCAACCTGACTATGGCCAAGACCAAAATGTGGCCCTGGGAATGCCATGCAAGATGGTCCAGAGGCAAACCTATCTGTGAGGCTCACTAATCTGTGAGGCCCACTAATCTGTGAGGCCCTAGCTGGAGTCTGTGACCTATCAAGCCTAGGTATGCATGGAGGCTAATCAAATTTGATCAGACTTGTGCTAGGAGTTATGTGTTTGGATCATGCAATTTACTCTTGGAAGCAGTGTCTTGTCTTCCAGTCTCTGACCTGGTACCTTATTCTGTGTCAGGTGCTCCTTCCCTTTCCTTTGCCCACACTCACCATTAAGGAAAGTTCAGAAGAGCTAATGCAGTCGGTAGCATCAGTTTGGGCAGGTAGCCACTTCCCATGTCTTGAGTCTAAGGAGAGGGAGAGTACTACCAGCCATAAGAAATTGTCCAGATTCTTCAGTGTTTTGGGGAGACATGTTCATGTATACCATGTTTTGTAAGAGCGGTAGGGATATACACACTTACTGCTTTGGTGTAAGTAGGTATTGGCAGGCTTCAGTCACAGAGAGTGTTCATCTTGCTTCTCCCAGAGGTACTTATTTTCCATGTTGTGTTTTCTTCTCCTGCAGGGCTTTGACGATACCATATTGTCTGGTCCAGATCACCATCTAAGCTCTCCCTGCTGGTCAAGGTGGTGCTGAGCTCTTGGAGCTTGGGGCTTAGTAGGGGTGGAAAGTCCAAAGTTTGCTCTTCAGTGGTTTATCTGTGTACTGTCCTGTGATGTGTGTTAGATCCATGTCAGTTTCATTACTTGTCTTCAAGTGGAGAGTGCAGGGGTTCAAGGTAGGAGGATGGAAGTCAGTTTCAGAGGAGAATTCTCTCACTTTCTGCCTTATGGTAAGAAAAGGCTCCAGAACCTCACCAACTTCAAAGATTTCATTCCCTCATTACTTTTCCATGCAGAGATTCAATGCACCAGAACTTACTGCTGTCTTTTTCTTTCACTTTGTCAGTCTCACCTCACTCTTCTGCTGTAAGTGTTGGGATTTATTCAACATTTTATGCCTTTCTTTCTCAAGAGATGCCAAAGTGGATGTTTTCATAAGCAATCTTGACTGAGCTCACTCTATTTTCAAATTTTAAGGAACTGTAAAATATTTTGCTTGATGGCTCTACTATTTTTCATTCTGACCAAGGTTTGAGAGTTCTGGACACCCCATATTATTACTAATAATTTATTTTGCTACCTTAAAAATACTTCTTATAATAGGGGCCAACTGACATCTGTATGCTTTTAATTTATAACTTTCTAATAGCTAATAATGTGGTACAATTTTTCATGCCTTTATTTGCCACATAGAAATATTTGGTATCTAAATCTTTTGCCCATTTAAAAACACATATTGTTGGAACAAGTAGATGACATAGTGATTACATCACTGGACTCCCATGTAGTTGACTGTTCAAGTCCCAGACCTGGAACTTGGGAAACTCCTGCCAGGCACATTAGCCTGCATGCCCAAAATCCCAAGAGGAGAATGGAATAGGGGGGTTATGGTGTGAGCATCCCCCCAGGAGGGTGATTTAATTAAAAAACTGTTGGTTTAGTCTAATTTTCTGTTAAAATTTATATATATATATATATATATATATATATATATATATATCACTAATACTGTATCTGTGTATTTTGCAAATACTTTTTTTTCCCCTTTTTTATTGGAGACGTTTTTGCTATAGGGCATGTGCACTCGCCAGACAGACAGGGAGAGACAGAGACAGAAAGCGAGAAATCACTCCCTAGGGGGTCTGGCCACGCTGCAATCCCTTCTCCTCCATTCTCCTCTTGGGATCTTGGGTATGCATGCACACGCGCCTGGCGTAAATTTAAGCCACCGGGTCCAGGATTCGAACCATGGTCGACTACGTGGGAGTCCAGTGACATAGCCATTATGCTAACTGTTGGTCCCAACATCTTGGTAAATTTCTACTAAGTATCCTGCTGAATTTTTTCTGGGAACTGTATTGTCTATAGATCAATTTGTAATAATTGACATAATAAAAATATTGGTCCTTACACTCTCTGAATTTATTTTTTATTTATTTAGGTCTTTAATATCTGTTATCAAAGGTTAATAGTATTCTGAAATTATACTTCAACAATGAGAGTCAATAGTGGTATTTCTCTGCTGAAGATAGTAAAGTACTTAAGTTTTGGAATGCCTTTTATTTTGATAACACGATTGAGATGTAAAAACTTGAAAAACACAAGTTCATCTATTTCTACTAACACTACATATATTATTCTCTGTTAAAGTTATTTTAGGTGTCCGACTTGGTCCTGAAGAGCTTGACATTGGTTCTTATCACTCACAGTTACTTTGATATAGATAATTTCTCATCTTTCTGTAAATACTTCAAGAATATGCTTTACTTTCTTTCCTCCTCTTCTGAAACATCCAAAACATCTTTTCAATAAATTTAACTTTTGAAAGTGTCAGAATACAACACCTTTGCAAGCTCAAGAAAACATTTATGTTGCAAGGATCCCTTAGCCAAACATACTAAGAATTTATGAAAATTTCTCCTAGGAAACTAAGAGTAGATGAGAACTTCCACAACTTTATTAAGGATATTTAGAGGTGAAATGTGATTTTATTAAGGAAGAGACTGTCAGTCCTCTTCATGTATATTTAATAATTCCTAGATGCCCAAGCCAGGGCAATGAAATAAGAAAAACATGAATAAAAACAATGAAACATTATCATCTATGTAGAAAGTATTAATGAAACTATGATAAAAGTATGACATACAATAAATAACATTGAAAATACCCCAGGATAAAAAGACAATATGTAACAATTATATATATCTGAGTGAAAAACAATTAAGTAAAATTAAATATATTATTTTCACAGTCTCAGTAAATGCAAAATCCTTAGGGATATATTTAATAAAACTTTCACAAACCTAATATACTAAAGCTGCTGCTGAATAAAATAAGGGAGGTATAAATAGGTGAAAAGACAAATAATGTTCTTAGAATTAAAGTCACAATGTTTCTAAATGTGAATGTTCTCTGAAATTCATCCAGAGATTAACTGTAGTCCAAACCTAAATCCCAGCAGCCTTTCTGATATAGGAACTGGCAGGCTGATTCCAAAGTAATATGAAAATTCAAAGACCTTAGAATAATAAAAAAAAGAATAGTAAAATAATACAGAAAATTAGATTAGAGGATTTACATTATCTTCAAAACTGATACAATATAGATAATGCAAATTTGGCCTAAAGATTACAGGGACATAATTGGAACAGAGGAGAATTCATAGATACATTCACACATATATGGTGAAATTGATTTTAGACAAACATGCCAAGGCAGTTCATGGAGAAACAATAGTTTTTCAAGCAAATTATACTGAAACAACTGGATGTTCATATGGAAAATAATGATTCTTAAGGCTTTGCTCAAATAAATTATTGCAATAATCTCAAAATAGACTACTGACCTTAGTGTAAAAACTATATCTAAGATTTTTTTATATGCCATAGCTGCATTTATTTAAAGTTCAAATAAAGACAATTTTTTTTAATCTTTTTTTTTTCTTGCTATAGGGCTCGTGCGCTCGCCAGACAGACGGAGAGAGACAGAGAGACAGAAAGCGAGAAATCACCCCCCAAAGAGGATGGCCACTCCGCAATCCCTTCTCCTCCATTCTCCTCTCAGGATCTTGGGCACACACGCACACGCGCCCGGAGTGAGTTTAAGCCACCGGGTCTGGGACTCGAACCACAGTCGACTACTAGAAGTCCAGTGAGATAGCCATTACACTAACTGCTGGTCCTGAAATAAAGACAAAATTAATGTATGCTGTTAGAAGTCAAGATAGGAGTCTAGGGGAGGGTAAGAGGAAAGGAAAATGGAAGAAACAAAACATTTAAGGGATGCAAAAGTAGAAAATTATCTGTTGAAGATAATGTACATGATAATATCTTTACTAGACTAATATACAGTGTATTCATGCTGAGAAATTTTCAAGCGGAAAACATGTAAAATTGTTATGACATCAGCTTAGGTGTATATGAGTTAGAAAAGTCATGAGAACATAAAAAATAAAATCTGTCATTTATATGTTATCAAAATTTAAAACTTTACCTTCCAAAGGTACTATTAAGAAAATGAGGACACTACCATTATGCATAACAAAGTATGTATACTCTGTGTATTCAAGAACTTGTATCAGGAATACATAAATTGACTGGCTCCATAGCACAACACTTAAGCACAGTTCAGAGAAAGCCGTATCCAACATACCTGAACCCAGGTGAGCCAGGACAAAAAATATAAAAGGTGTGGGATTAGCAGATGGCATAGCGCTTACATCTCTAGATTCCCACATGACCAGCTGTGTTTGGAGTCTTGGACCTGGTGGGTTGAATCTCAAACCAGGTGTATGTGCATATGTTCCCAAGATCTTGGGAGGATAATGTAGGAGGAGGGATTATGGAAGCCATCCTCTCATGGGGGTGATTTCTCATTGTCTCTGTCCCTATCTGTCTGTTGTAAGTGTAAGGCAAAAGCCTGTAATTATACATATATATATATATATCTGCTTTTTCTATTTTAATTCAGAATGTTTTCTGATTGATGCATCAGAGAATGCTTTAGAAATAAGTTGTCCAGGGGGCCAGTAGGTGGTGGTTAAGGTGCTGGACACTTCCACATGGCCAACCACCATTGTAGTCTCAGACCTGGTGGCTTCCTTTCTCACTTTCTCTCTCTCTTTTTATCTCTCTCTGATCAAATTAAAATAAATGGATGAATAAATAAACAAAATTAAATAAATAATTCTTTTTAAAAAAAGAAAGAAGTTGTCTATATTTTTTCATGGAGTCACAATGAAAGCATTATTTTCAATGATCTCCCTTATCTCAAGCTATGAAGATAGCTACCTTATAGTTGAAATAGTAAATCATGTATATATTATAATATATAATTATATATATAATATATAACATTCAATATATAGGAATAACATATTATATATATATATATCATACGCATATCTATCTATACATATAGATATGTATAGATCTATGTATCTATATATCTATATGTATCTATCTATACATATATATTATACACATATCTATATATACACATATATTATTAAAACTATCTATATATAAATGTGTATCTATATATCATTGTTTGTTCTATACTACATATGTATATCTATCTATCTATATGCTCTGTATTAACACAAAATGTTTTCATATTTCTGTATCAGAGAAAGCTGTAGAAATAATTTGTCTGTATTGTTTTAATGGCGTCACAATGAAAGCGTCATTTTCAGTGATGTCCCTTATCTCAAGCTATGAAGATAAATACCTTATAGTTAGGATAGTAAATCATATTCTTTAGGTTTAGTAGATAGGGGAAGGGATTATAATCAAATCACTTTTCATACTTGGACTTTCACATTGGTATTCATCTCCCTAAGTAACATGCCATATTTGTCAATAAAGATATAATTGTACTCTTTATTTGTTAATTTGATCCTGTTTGATATCTTAACCTAGTTGGGGGGCCAGGGTATCACTCAGGACTACATTTCTACCATCATCTTCTATCCTAAACATGCCTCACCAGACATAAATTAAACAAGAATTTATTAGTATTTACATTGCAGTTCCTGGAGATGATGGGAACAAATCTTAGCAATTAACCAGTATTTTTTCTTTGTCATTCTCTTATAGGCAGCAAAGTATAATTCCAACTACTACCATGAAAACGCACACGTACATTCTCTCAACACATAAGAACATACAGAAGTATCTACATGACTTTGCATTAGTAAGTATTTTGTTGTCAGTCAAATAATCTTGTTAGAGGTCTGTGGAAAGTAAGAAGAATCAGGCAGTTTTTTAGAAACCTACATTTTGTCGATATATAAGCCATCTCTTTGTTTCTGCAAAGGTTTTGCAACTGTGGATTCAAAACACAAGGCCAAAGTATTTTTTTAAAAAAAAACAATTACAATAATACAGATAAAAGCAATAGAATTTAATAAGTGTTTACATTGTTTTAGGTATTATATGTAATCTAAAAATGATTTGAACTATTTGAGAGAAAGTGTGTAGTTTATATGTAAGTATTATGCCACTTTATATAAGGGACTTGAGCATCAGCAAATTTTTATACATGCAGAGACCCTGAAGCCAATTTCCCAAGGAACTCCTATATACATATATACATAGATCTATACACTATATAAGTATATACTACTGCATAAGTATATACTATATACTTCTATATACTATATTGCTATCTAAGATAGACATAATCTATCTCATATAAATTTATCTATCTACCTTTCTACATCTATCTGTCTATATCTGTATTTATATATCTTACAGATATATACATCTTATAGATTATCTATCTTATATATGTGTATTACTTTATATACTACTATATATATTTTTATCTATAATATATAATCCAGACATGCACACATACACTTGATAACTTGTTTGCATCCTAGTGATCATAAATAAAACCAATAACATTGCAACGACTATAGCAATCACATAAAATTATTATTTTATAACAAGCCCAAGAAGTAAGTGGTGTTACCAGTATCCCCTGAGCTCATTAACAATTGAAAGTTATTTTTTATATAATTGGATGATAAAAGATATTAAGTCGTTGCATTCTAACTGTACACAAAATACGTAACTAAATAAAATGATCATAGTTTTGTATCCAAAGCTAATACAGCTATTTTACATCTTAAGTGCAGAACATTACCTTATTTAGCCTTTGGTTACTTTATTAACAAGGCTTTTACACTGGAAAGAGAGGATGGTCAACATGGTTGCAAATGTTTATTGTCTGGATTGTATGTCATATGAACACTCATTATTGGAATGCTTACTGTGGCATTTGTCTTTTTGATCTACCCAAATTATTTTAAATGGCGACTTTGGGCCAGCCCATAGCCTAATGGTTATTTTGGCAGGCAGGACCCACCGTGACTGTGACGGTTTGAGTTCTGGACCTAGAGGCTTAAGAAACACCCTGGGCACACGTGCACGGATGCCTGAAGTACCCAAAGGAGACAGATATTAAAAAGAGATTGAGTCATGATCATTCCCATTGGAATGGCCTTTCTCTCTGTCCCTCTGCCCTAGGCAAGAGCCTGTGCCCTCTGGCAAAATTAAAAAGATAAAGTAAAGATTGTTATGACTGTAAGTTTATAATAGTAAAATCTGCTTTAGCAGACTGAATCTACACGTGGCCTGAAAGTTTACATATGATTGGTATGATATATTTTAATAAGTATTTATTAAATTTTATTTATTCATTTGTTTATTTTTAATTTGACATAGAGAGACAGACAGAGAGAGAGTAAGAGGGGAAGTGAGAAAGCAAACCATCAGGTCTGAGACTCGAACCATTGACAGCCATGTGGGATGTCCCATGTCTTAACCACCATGCCACCTGCTGGTCCCCAGGTACGATAGTAACATGTTAATAAAGACTAGTAATACTTAAGAATTTAAATGTCTGAAAAATAAAATTTGGATATTCCATATTATTTAAACATATAGTTTTTCCCCTTCTTGGGGAAAGGCAAATAATGCTAAAATGAAATTTTAATTTCCTGCTAATTGAACACAAAACAAGAAGGCGGCTCCTGTGTATTAAATAAAGCCTATACTTTGGACCTGGCATGTTTACAGTTTTATAGTTTTACAAATTCTCTATATCAGCAGCAGCTGTCTAAAATCTTAAATCTAAGTCTCTATTGATAGATACTAGAGATGGCAATCTTGTCAATGAATATATGTCTTAAACAGCATTAGCAAGTCAGGACAAAGAGAAAATAATTCTGAAACTGCACTTGTTTTTCTAGAGAATATGACAGGCAGTGGAGTCAATGTAGATGAAATAAAGGGACTGTTGGAATTTAGACATACAATAACACATTTGAATTTTCTCATTACATTTAAATTGCTAAGCATTATTAATCTTTATTAATTTATCGTATAAATTTTACATTAACTATCAGACAATGTGTGAATTTATGAATCTTCCGAAACATTCTCCATGTGTAGAAGTACCAGCAACTTAACTGCGCCAGGTCTTCTACTCTTTCTTGATCAAATTCATTGAATTCTAAAACTAACATCATTGAATAAGCATAGCAGATGAACGAGAGAGATTTTTCATCATTAACACTAAAATCTATTATTACCCAAGGGTAAGATAATGTTGTCTTCCAACATATTAAAAGTTAAATGAGAAAAAAAAAAGGGAACCAGCAGTTAGCGTAATGGCTATATCGCTGGACTCCCACGTAGTCGACAGCGTTTCACGTTCCGGACCCGGTGGCTTAAAACTCACGCCGGGCGCGTGTGCGTGCGTGCCCAAGATCCCGAGAGGAGAATGGAGGAGAAGGGATTGCGGCGTGACCATCCCCCCTGGGGGGTGATTTCTCGCTTTCTGTCTCTCTGTCTCTCTCTGTCTGTCTGGCAAGCGCACACGCCCTATAGCGAAAAAACCTCTCCAAAAAAAAAGTTAAATGAGGAATATTGTGATCATTTAGAAGCTATTGAAAATCAAATAATGACTTACTCTGTACACACACAGACACACACGTCTGTGATCACATGTTGGCTAAGTTACAAAAGTGCAATTGGAATGACCTTAACATTTCCTTAAAATATTATTGATTTGGTGGATATATTCTCTCATTTTAAGAAGAGATTCAGCTCCTATTTGGACAAATAACAATATTGGTGAGGTCTATGACTTCAGAAATGCATTAAACCTCATTTGGAAGAAGTTTTTCACTAAATGCCTATCCCTAAGTATGTAGAATTTATACCCCGTAAAATATTTAGCAGACTGAATTTACACATTGCCTGAAAGTTTACATATTATTAGTATATTAATAGGTTAATCTAGTCATTATTTAAGAATTTAAATGTCTGAAAAATCAAATGTGGATATCCCATATTATTTAAACATATCCTTTGCTTCCTTTGAGCAGTGAGTCTTGAATAACAGATCTTAACTTCAGAAATGGTTTGAATAATATGATAGAAGCAATTCCTTCTATGTGTTTTGCAAAATGTGCTTGAGTCTAGAAACAATATAATATTTTATAACAATGACTGCAAATATAAAATCTTAAACATATTTGTGTTTATCATTATTTATAAATTAATAACCCTGACCCACTATATTATATATGGTTTTTTTGGAGAGGTTTTTGCTGGGACGCATGCCCTCTCCAGAAAAACAGAGAGAGACAAAGAGAGAGAGAAAGTGAGAAATCATCCCCCAGGGGTGATGGCCACACGGCAGTTCCTTCTCCTCCATTCTCTTCTCGGGATCTTGGGCATGCATTCACACATGCCCAGTGTGAGTTTAAGCCACGGGGTCTGGTACTCGAACCACGGTCGACTACATGGGAGTTCAGCAACATAGCTATTACACTAACTGCTGGTCCCCAATATATGATTTATGGTTTTATTTATTTATTATTTTTGGAGAGGTTTTTGCTGTAGGGTGCATGCGCTCACCAGACAGACAGAGTGAGACATAGAGACAGAAAGCGAAAAATCACCCCCAGGGGGAATGGTCACGCCACAATCCCTTCTCCTCCATTCTCCTCTCGGGATCTTGGGCATGCACGCATATGCACCTGGCGTGTTTTAAGCCACTGGGTCCAGGACGCGAACCACGGTCAACTACGTGGGAGTCCAGCGACATAGTCATTACACTAACTGCTGGTTCCTTGATTTATGTTTTCAAGGCATTAATCATATCTGTTATTCACTTTATTTAGTAAGTAAGCAATATTTATTGAATATCCCTATAAATATGACCCACCTATTCAGGGTTCCTTAGAAAATATGAAATAAGACAAAGAGGGCAGTAGAAACTTAAAAAAATTATAGAGTAAAATTAAAGTAAATATGAAAATAAGAAGAGCTAGATAAGGAAATCGGTATTTATTGAATATCAGCTCCATATCAGAAATTTGCATACATAATATCATGTATTATTTGCAACAACTTAAAAGATTGATATTGTACAAATAAGAAATAGAATTTTCATAAAAACTATGTAACTTAGAAAGTATTCCAACTAATGTGTCAGAAAGAGAATTTAGACCTTATCCCTTATATTCTTTGTTTATTTATTTTATTTCCTCCATGAGAGAGAGAGAAACGCATCCAAACAGGGCTCTTAAATTACAATACAGTCATCAGTCCCACTAAAGGGCATGCCTGTGTGCCCAGTGTGCTCAGGTAGGTCACAAGCATGAACAAGGACCTCTCCCATGTGAGCCCAGGGGGGGCTATGCTACCAACATGACACCAACTAATCCCCATGTGTGACTGAATAGAATACACTGTACTGTTACATAAACCATGTTGTATACCAATTGAATATTATTCCTAAAGTTTTTCGTGTATCAAGAATTCCACAATAAATTAGTGGTAATATTTTAACTCAAGAACTTCACTACAATATCTGTTAGCTCCTTTTTATTCTTTGATGTGAAACGAAAACTTATGTACAAATCGTAATAATGATAAGATTGCTTTAATTTTAATAAAATGTTTGCAAGTACACCAATTTGTTTATGCATGACATTTTTATACTTTTATCCACCCATTTTCTGATTTACTATAAAGCAACACAGTAAGATAATTTCTATAAAATTGAATCATGTGAAATTATTGTTTTGTAGGTCAAAAATGGTCAGATATAAACAATTTCACCTAGTTCAAGCTAATATCATCCAAATTTCATAGAAAAAGCAGAGGAGACTCATAAATCGTCAGTGAGTTGATCAAATTCCCGCAGGTAGAGACTAGTAGATCTGTAACCCAAGTCTTGAATGTCAAGTCGAATGCAATTTTCACTGCATTATGGCTGTCTTCAGTGATGATAGGTCTTTCTGAAGATTAAATGGGGAAGTCAAACAAACAATATTTTTAGTGCACTCCATGCCCAGTGTTTCATCTTTGATCTACTGTAAAATTGTTCTTCTCCCTGATTTACTATCCACTTGGTTTGACTTGTTACAAATAGGTAAGAATATGGAAATAACAGTTTCCTTTGGGAGCTGAAGCAGGAAAAAAAAAAAAAAAAATAGAATCCGACAAGGGCTAACAAAACAGAATCTGTGGTATTCAAATTTTTCTCAAAGAAAATGATTTGTAGTTCCTACATAACGGTACATTTCACCACCAATGTTTCGCACATGAAATCTATTCTTTTAAAAAAAGTTCTTAAACTTGCCATATAAAGGTATACTATTAGAAGCCATTCACCGTTATATTTGCTTTGCCTTATGAATTGTAACTAAACTACCCTCTTCCATGTTACAACCTCTGTACAGCTTTGCTCCATCTGTTTCCCTAAAGTAAATGTAATGATAACTGAAAAGAAACAAGTAATATTTGTCATTTGTGTACTTCTTATGCTCAAAATTACAAAAACAATTACTTGCTCTTGCATAGATTCTGTATGTATATTTTGTAATATTGATGTGAATAAGTACATTAGAATATAATATATATATATTTGTGCTGAAATCCATTATAATGCAAAAATGGTGGAAAACACTGGGGAAATTCTGGGAGACATTCGGGCAGGCAAAGACTTCTTGAGTAATAATTATTAATAAAATAGGATTAAGGGGCCGGCAGGTGGCATGGTGGTTAAGGGCATTGAATTCCTACATGGCTGACCATAGTTCAAGTCCTGGACCTGGTGGCTTGCTTTCTCACTTTCCCTCCCTGCCCTCACTCTGTCCCTCTCTGGTCAAATTAAAATGGATGAATAAATCTCTCTCAACAACAACAACGGAGGAGGAGGAAAAGAGAGAGATATCTCTCTCAACAACAACAACGGAGGAGGAGGAAAAGAGAGAGATAAATTAAATAAATCTTTTTTAAATAATGATTTTATTTTATTTTACTTTATTTATTTATTTACTTATTTTCATTTGACCATAGAGAAACAGAGTGAGAGAGAGAAAGTGAGAAAGCAAGCCACTAGGTCCAGGACTTGAACTGCAGTTGGGCATGTGGGAGTCCAGGGTCCATACCACCTGCAGGCCCCGAATCTTTTAAAAAATAAAATAAAATAGGAATAAAAACATTTTAATCAAATTCAAACTTTTTTTAGAAACTATTAAAAGTTAGTAAAAGAAGTTGTAGGGTATGATCTTCTACATCCATGGCATCAATAATATCACATTTTCTATAACATTTTTATAACTGCAAAATTCATCTTTAAGTGTTTATATATGGAAAAGGGGGAAATAATGCTAAAATGAAATTTTAATTTCCTAACAACTGAACAGAAAATAAGAAGAAGACTCCTATATTTAAATAGAGTCTATTTACAAGGTATACCTATATACAAGGTATACCTATAGATATACATATGTATCTATAGGTATATATAGGTATACAAGGTATACATATACCTTGTATCTACAATTTTTTTTTAACAGGAATATAAAAACATGAAACAATTTAAGGACCAGCAATTAGCATAATGGCTATGTTGCTGAACTCCCATGTAGTCGACCGCATTTCGAGTCCCAGACCCAGTGGCTTAAACTCACTCCGAGCGTGTGTGCTTGTGTACCCAAGATCCCAAGAGTAGAATGGAGGAGAAGGGATTGCGGTGTGGCCATCCCCCCCGCGGGGGGGTTGATTTCTCGCTTTCTATCTCTCTGTCCTCTGTCTTTCTGGTGAGTGCATGCACCCTATAGCAAAAAAAAAAAACAAACAAAAAAAAAAAAAAAAAAAAAAAAAAACCTCTCCAAAAAAAAAAAAAAAAAAAGCAACAATATGATGCATATACACATAGGATGTGAAATATCTCTTGAGCTCACATGCCTCCTAGTGAGTGCTTTATTATTGGCTAGTTTCGTAACCAAATGTCTCAGGTTGATTACTAACACTCAGTAGTCATACTCAGAAATTTATTCATTTCTGCATTTTTATTCTGTAATGGCTCATTCCACTCATTGTCTAAGCTTTTGTATACCATCCCTTACCAACACCGTTTACCTTTGTCTATCTCTCATTCTCTGAAAACTCATCAGATAGTCTCTTTATTTTATAACCTCTAAAAATACCTACTAATATATCTCAATGTGGATTTTGCCAAATTCATTGACCTAAACATTCAAAGGACATTTAGTTTAGATTCAGATCCAACAATACCCACGATTTTGTGTATTCTGTTTTTAATTACTTATTACTCATTGTTTTCCCTATTCTTCCACCTTAGACAAATGCTAATCAAATGTGAATTTCCGCCATCAATTTGTTTTTTAAATACTTACTTTCATTCTTCATTATATGCTTATTTTGTTTTCGAAAAGATTTTCTAAACTTAGTTTATTAACTTCAATTGATTTCTATTGGTAGGTTCATAAGCCTCTTATTTCCTAGATCTCATTTTTTTGGCTCTTGATTGTCCTCTTTATATTATAACCTTCAATGGCTATTCTATGTGCTATGTTCTATATACAGTACTATTTATATAAGGATGTCTTATTTTCTGAAGATTATAAACTATTATATGAAGTTATTTTATTGGGTCATCAGGATAGTCATGACATAGTTTTGCATGGAAAAACCTCAGAAAAATGCATCATGATTTTTCCAATGACCAAATATTTCCAAAAGTTTCTCTGCATGCTTTCTATTTTACTTGATTCGTGCTTCTTTCCAGTGGTCTGTAATTTTCTGTTCTCACATATTGGAAACTTTCAAAAATGTCATTTTGTTGGCACCTCTGAGTGCATTGATTAAGACTATCTAGTAAGAATTCTCTACAAGAAAACTGGATGTTCAACAACCTTTTCAAAATGTTATTTTAGTAAGTTATCTTTATGGGTTGTCTTATTTCTAAAAAGGAAAATCTTACAATACCAGATGTTTTAGATATATAATTGCTTTGTGAGGAAGGCCTTAAATTCCATTTACCATTGACCAGTAGTTACAAAAACAAAAATACTTATTCCTATGAAATACCAGTGCTACTAAAATATTAACTGGTTGGGGCCAGTAGGTGGTATAGTGCTTTAAGAAGCGCTGGACTCATACATAACCAATCAAGTCCCAGACCTGGCAGCTTGAAATCACGCTAGGGGTGTGCTTGTGTGTGCATGCCTATAATCCCAGGAGCAGAATGGAGGGGAAGGGATTGTTGCATGGTTATCCTCTCCTGATGGAGGTGGTGACTTCTCACTTCCCTCTCTCTGTCTCTTCCTGGCACACACCCTCTGGAAAAAACTTTTCAAAAAAATTGATCACTAAAAAGAAAATGTGGTAACTATTTGAAGTTATAAATTTCTTTTCTATCTTGATTTAAGTAGAGGCTTGGTCCATGTAAATATATGTAAAAAAATAAATTGTAAAGATTCTCCTTATTTACTTAAATTTAAAATTTCTTTCATGAGGGAGAGAGGGAGAGAGAGAGAAAGCAGGAGACAGCACCTCCAATAGGGTCTCAATTCCTGCTCCTCCCCAGTCTCAGCCAGCCCTGTTATCATGGGTATGAAATGCCTGGCATTCTTAGGGAGGTCTCTGGATATGAACCCAGGAATTGCTATCACCTGATTCCCTTAAGATGTAAACTTAAGATTTGTGTACATTGCAAATATTTTGATCTTGTTTAAATGTTTAAATGTTTAAATAAATAGAAACCAGGAGCTGCAAAGTGGTTAAGGCACTGGATTTTCACAGAGTTGATTATGGTTTGAGTCCTGGACCAGGCAGCTTGAAAATCATACCAGGCATGTGTGGAAGTATGCCCAAAATCCCAAAAGAAGAATGGAGGAGAAGGGATTGTGGGGTGGCCATTCCCCTCTGGGGTTGATTTCTTACTTTTTGTCTCTTTGATCAGTGCATGTTCCTATATCAAAAACCTCACCCACCCCCAAATGAAAGAATATATAAAGAAATTCAAACAATTTTATTAAAGAATTTTGTCATAGGTCTTGTGTGAGAGGGAAAGCAAAAACATCTTCCCCTAGGGGTGATTGACCCACTGAATGCTCTTCCTAGGATTTTGGGCATAAGGCACATGTGTAATTTTATTTTATTTTATTGAGATTTATTTATTGTATTTTATTTATTTTAATTTCATGGGAGGGAGGGAGAGAGAGAGAGAGAGAGAGAGAGAGAGAGAAAGCCACCGAGTCTGGGACTCAAACTGTGGTTGGCCATGTGGGAGTCCAGTGCCCTTAACCACCATGCTACTTGCCCAGTGTGATTTGTTTGTTTGTTTGTTTTGTAGAGGTTTTTGATATAGGGCACATGTGCTCCCAGAAAGACAGAGACAGAGAGACAGAAAGTGAGAAATCACCCCCCAGGGAGAATGGCCACACCACAATCCCTTCTCCTCTATTCTCCTCTAGGGATCTTGGGTATGCTCACATATGCGCCTAATGTGAGTTTAAGCCACCAGGTCCGGAACTTGAACTGTGGTCGACTATATAGGTGTCTATCGACATAGCCATTACACCAACTGCTGACCCCTGCCCAGTGTGATTTTTAAGTTACCAGGTCCAGGACTCAAATCATGACTGCCATGTGGAAGTCCAGCGCCTTAACCACTAAGCCACTTGCTGGCTTCCCCTATGATGTGATTTTAATCCTCAGTGTAAAAATCGATCATGATAGTGGCCAGATGGTGGAGAAGTAATAAAATGCAGTGTTTTCAAAGTCAATCTCACGAGAGAAAGTTCCCAGTTCTAGTCTAGGGAGCACCCTGAATATATCAATTCCTGTCTGCCCTTGATCTAAGCTAGCTGAAGATAGGGAACAGATTATGGCATCAAGACTCTGAGGCATGCTTTCATCTCTTCTCACTCTCTCTCTCATTTTCCCTTGATAGTTATATTTCAAAGTGATGGTTCCTCGGTCCTTGATAAAGACATCTTTGGGTTATAAAATTGTCAAAAGGATCAACTAGTTTTCAGAAGCATTTACATATATTTCAAAGAGAGGATGAAGTATTTTTAATTTTAAGTTCCCTGAAACAGTTACTTCTCTAAGAAAAAGAGAGAAATTTTCTTTTCTTTTTTTTTTTTCCTTAGTTTGGTAAAGGTGTGTGCTCTGGTCACAAACAGAGAAGAAGAGAGAAAAGAGAGGACATGTGAAATCATCCCCTGGAGGGAATGGCCGCACCACAGTTACTTCTCTTCCATACTCCTTTTGGGATTTGGGGCAAGCAAGCACATGTGCCTGGCATGATTTTCAAGCTACTGGGTCCAGGACTTTAACCCCACAGTTGACCACTTAGGCTCCAGGTGCCATAAACTCTGCACCTGCTGGCCCATGGAATAGTATTTTTACCAGAAAGAACAAAGATTTCTCTTAATTAATTAATGTATATTTATTGTAGTATTTGCTATAGGGCATGTGTACTAACCTCAGATAGACAGAGTGAGAGAGAGAGAAAGAAAAAGTGAGAAATCACTCCCCACAAAGGATGGTCATGCCGCAATCCTTTCTCCTCCAATATCCTCAGGATTTTTGAAGACATGCAAGTTCCCACCATAATTTTCATGCCACCAGGTCTGGGACTTGAACCACAGAGACAGCTATATGATATCCAGTGTCTTAACCTCTATGCCACCTGCTGGCCCTATGCTTCTTATTTTTAATGTATCATAAAATATATAATAAGACTTTTTTATTTTTTAAAGAATTATTTAATTTTATTCATCATTATTACTATTGTTATATTTTTTATATGACCAGAGAGAGACAGAGAGAGAGAGAGAGAGAGAGAGAGAGAGAGAGTGAGAAAGCAAACTATCCGGCCCAGGACTTGATCCATGGCAGTTCATGTGGCAGTCCACTACTTTAACTAACACATTACCTGCTTACCCCTATATTAAGGCTTTTTATTTAAATGAATCAATAGTTCATACTCTAAATTAAAAACAGACGTTGCATCAGCATTTTTGTTGACATATTTACTACATAATTGTATAAATATTTCCAACTTAATTGCAGAGTGATAGATTTCTTTATTATATCATATATATAGATAATGAATTTTTAGAACCATTTCTTCAATAAGTTTTTAAAAACATACACATTAAAAACTTCTCTCTTTAAAGTTACTTTTGATAATATCAGTTAAGTGAAAGCAATATGTATTATAATATTATGCTTTATCATTTTGTTATTAGATAAATAAAAATACTATAATACAACATTAAGTTAGCTAATTCGTAATCTAGAACTCTTCATCAAAATCATTTAGCTCTTGTTCATAATTTAATATGCAATATTATATTTTAACGTTATTTATTCTTTTGAATATCTGATATTGATGCCCCATAAGAAGATAAGAAAAATAGTAATCTCATGAAAAGTTCTAGAAGTATCATACATGGTGAGAAAACTAAAATATAGGAAGTCAAAATGTTTCTAAAATCTAATAGAGAATGTATGTCGTTATCAAGAAAAGTTTCTGCAGCTAACGTCTGTTTTGTGAGTATTGATACTGTGTAAGAAAAAATAGAAATTTAAAACAAAGGCCCAATTCTCTCCGTTAAGAATTAAGAAAGAGGGCTGGCCCTGGAGACTAGAGGGTAGGGCAGCTGGCCCCGACGTGACCAACTACGTTAATCTCATCAGGTGACTTGAAAAACACATAATGCTGGGACCAGCAGTTAGCGTAATGGCTATGTCGCTGGACTCCCACGTAGTCGACCGCGGTTCGAGTCCCGGACCCGGCGGCTTAAACTCACGCCGGGCGCGAGTGCGTGCGTGCCCAAGATCCCGAGAGGAGAATGGAGGAGAAGGGATTGCGGCGTGGCCATCCCCCCTGGGGGGTGATTTCCTGCTTTCTATCTCTCTGTCTCTCTCTGTCTGTCTGGAGAGCGCACGTGCCCTATAGCAAAAACCTCTCCAAAAAAACAAAAAAAACAAAAAAAACACACATAATGCTAGTGTGCATACTCCTAATCACAGTCGAATGGACAGATGTAGGAAAACAGGCCATCATACCTCTTTCAGTGTTATTTTTCCTCTTTCTGCTCCGTCTTACTGTCTCTAGTGAGCACGTGAGTACATGTGGCTGTTCAAAAAAATAGTCTTCATCATTTTTCTTAAGACATTTACTCTAACATAATCTAAGATAATTGAAAATGTTTTAAGTAACTGGAAAAAAAAACACTTCTTAAAGTAGTCTATCACAATTGTGTTATAGTCATTCTCATAAATTGCTTGTTTTCGTTTTTGCCAGAGGGTGTATGTGCTTACTTGAGGGATGAAAAGTGAGAAAGCAACCCCTCTCCACCTTGGAGAACAGTCACACGGCACTATCTTCTCCTTTCTCCTTATCTGCAGAATTTTGGGCACACACTCAGTATATATGAAGTGGGGACATACAATGTATATAAAAATTAAAATTAAAGATAAATAAATAAATAAATAAATAAAAATAATTTTGCGCACACATTTGCATCCACTTGGCAAGGTTTTCAAGTCTCTGGGTCTGGGGACTCAAGTCACACAATCAGCTATGTGGGTGAGATCCAGCTGCTTTAACTACCTACCACTCCACAGGTTGGTCCCTCCAAATTAAATATCCTGAATGCAGATAATTTAAAGTTCTGTAGATTTGTCTTTTGTAAAACTTAAGGAGGAAGGTAAAAGACATAGTGAAAATTATTTTTGTACAAAAATATTTTTTTCAATATTTACTTATTACATTATTAACAAACCTAACCAACTGAATTTACTTGAAAAATATTTTTTCAATATACTCTTTAAGTAATATATGCTATATAATATTTATTACTGTTGATAAGTTTATATTTTAAATTTTATAATTACATTATCTTATATATTTTATAAGTGATTTATTTGAAAAAATAATGTACGCAGCCTATAAAATACTGTAATTTGGCATTCATTTATACACATAAGTTCTACTAATGATGCAGGTCATCACTTTCTTCTATCCTCCCCTCTGAGAACACATGTGTGCACAACAGAGAGAGAAACAGAAAGACAGAGGAGCAGACAGAAAGCGCACTCCAACAGGGCCTGGTAGCACTACCACCTTCGTTCCCCCAATTCTCCTTCCCATCAAGATCTTGGGGACACAAGTTCTTGGTGTGATTTTCAGGATGACAAGGCCAGGACTTGCTCCCTGGTTGGCCACACGGGATCTAGCTTCCTCTGTGCAGTACTTACCACTGTACTACAGGGCCACACTCATCATCTCTACTATGGAATTAATGATTTGGTACCATGTCTATTGAACACACTTCATATTTAATACAACTTTGAAAAATGAGAACACTGGGACCAGCAGGTGGTGTAATGGTTACGTCGCTGGACTCCCATGTTGTCAACTGAGGTTTGAGCCTGGAGCCAGCAGCTTATAACTCATGTCGGGCACAGGTTCATGTGTGCCCAATTCCCAAGAAGAGAATGGAGGAGAAGGGGTTGTGGGTTGGCCAATCCCCCAGAGGGTGATTTCTCACTTTCTCTCTATCTCTCTGTCCCCCTGGTAAGCACACATGTTTTATATTAAAAAATATTTCTCTAAAAACAAACAAACAAACAAAAGGTGACTTTAAAGTATATAATTTTTAATGAGGTTTAAACACAATAACACCTTTATCAGATAGGCTTTTATGTTTTTATTAAAATGTGAGCAGGAAATAATAGGTAAGAAAAAATGGCTATATGATTACAGTTTCTCTAATGTATGATTTTTCCATTAAACAAGATATAGTTCAATAACCTGTAAGTATGTCTCAGTTGGAATGTTGTCATTTGTGACTTGAATTCTAAGACTTGCTAGCTGAATGATATAGGCAAAGGCATCAATTATTCTTAGCCTTCATGTCGTCATTATAGCATCTACATTTTCCAGAGTGATTTTAATATGTGCATGAGTTGGTATATATAAAGTAATTAGAAGGAGCCTATATTTAGTAAAATTTATTCAAATATTAATAAAATGCAATGACAAGTTGAACATTATGCATTATATTTGCTTATATAATTTATGTCATAAACTTATGTGTTAATAAATATGAATTGGGAAGAGTTATTGTCTTATTTTTAGGAAAAACAAATTAAAGCTCAGACTCTCCAAATAATTATTTTGTAACTCCCTATTGTGTAAGTAGCAAATATGGAATTTAACTTTATCTATTTAATGAAATTACATTTGTCATTCTATTACTCTGGGCTGCCTTCATCATAAATCCATATATCTCAGTACCATAAATGCCAGGCTTTGCTTCATTCCTGCAAGAGATAATTACATTCCTATGATTTTCATGTGCTTTGTGTTCTCTTGACTTCCAAGTATGTTGAATAGAATTTTGTGTGAATATTGTCCAAAGATACCTAGAGCAACAGTAATATACAAAAAGAAGGGACTGATTATTTTCCCCCAACAGCAAAATGTTTAAATGTTGCTCATTAGCTTGGATTTACTAGTCAAACCCTGGCAAATTAAGTTAATTCATTTTTAGTAATTCCTCATGTTATACAAGGTAGCTATAAACACATATTTTCTCAGCAAATCTGAAAATTCTTTTTTCTTTATCTTTTCTCCTCTTTTTATTTCTTCACAGTCCAGTTCAAAAAAAAAAGGATATAATGACAAGTAATTATGAAATTAAAATGTGTACATTTTAATTGAAATGCATAATATATAACAGGAACTGAAAAGGAGAACAGAAATTCTAAACATAATCTTTGCCACTTAAATTTGAACTTTTGTCCATGAAATGTAATCATTGTTTGGTAATTTGCAGTATTCTAAAGAACAAACTTGAGATGCCATTTTGATATAATTAATTGGAGAAAATGCACTGACAGAATTGTATAGATACACATTTTTATATTTGCATGAATCACAGAGAAAAACTTTAAAAATACGCTTAAAGTTACATGCTTCAATTTATACACATATAAGTAAGTCAGAAATTTGATTCAATTTCAGACATTCTTACTGATTTGAGCTATTGACCTGAAGATTATAAATTATTTTACTTTTCTGTATATCCATGTTTATAAATTGACAGGTTTTATAGTAATATAATGATTCATATAGTATAAATGTTTTAACTATGAATTTAATTTACTAGGATAACTTTCTACAAATAGAATATATCAGACAAAGTTTATGTTTTTCTTACATTGTTTTAGAAATATATGGCCCTCAGGGTAATGAGTAAAATAGAAACCATTGATTCTAATAGTCTTTACCAGGATTGAAACTGCTTTGGAATCATAAACTAAATTAATGGCCATTCCACCAAAGATAATAGAAATATATGACCTCTCTAAGAAAAAGGGATAAAAGAGTTATTTTAAGGCATTGGAAAAATTTCAAAGTAGACCTTCTCATTGTAAACACGAAACTAGAAAACGATTGCAATTTCAGAGTCAATGATGTATGTATCTTTGATGATGTACCAAGCACATTCAAATTTATTTATTTATTTATTTATTTACTTACTTACTTACTTACGTACTTACATTTAGTTTATGCTACTGTGTGTACATGCTCACCAGTGAGAGAGAAAGACAGAAAGAGGGAGTGAGGAATCATCTCCTAGGAGGGATAGTCACACCATTCTCACTTCTGCATTCTTTCAGGATTTGGACCATGCATGCACATGCACTTGGCATGTTTTTCAAACTTTTGGGTCTGTATTTGAATGAATAAATTGGCCATGTGGGATCTTCTCACCTTAACCACCCTACCACCACCTGGTCCAAAATTCATTTCTTTTTTTTTTCTTTTTTTAAAGAATTAATTTATTTACTTATTTAAATTTGACCTGAGAGGGACAGAGTGAGAGTAAGAAAGGGAAAGTGAGAAAGAAAGCTGCCACTTCTGGGACTCAAACCACAGTCACCTTAACCACCATGTCATCTGTCAGCCCCAAATTTACTTCTATTCCTCAGAGAAAGATATAAAGAGCAGACTAAATATTTGTATATTCCTAAAATTCATGATGAAGCCTAAATTCCCAATATGATTCTTTTTGAGGTTGTATTTTAAGGAGGTAATTAAGGCATAAGTGTGGAGCCATGATTCATGGGATTGTGCCCTTACAAGAAGAGACAAATAAGAGATGAGAGGATACAATGAACAGACAGCAACTTAAGTGAGATATGCAGCCTTCATCATAAATGTGATCATGCTGGTATCCTGATTTTGGACTTTCAGTCTCCAGAACTGTGAGGAAATAATCACAGTTATCTGGTCTATAGTAATAAATTATATTAGCCCAAGTAGATTATGGGAGGGGTTTACAAATTTGGCCTGGAAAGCTAGAATAGTGCCAGAGATAGTCAATAGAGACTTTCAGCACCAAACTATAGTGGTTTTAAGACATCTGGGAAAGTAGTCTGCATGTGGATAACAGAACAATAAACAGACTGAGACTAATTATTGCACACTTCATTGAGTGTGAAGGCCTTAGCCTCAATTGCAGAAAACAGGTGTTTGTTAGTGCAACCTAAGAAGTATGTACTATTTAGTATTTCCAGAGGAAATGATAAGGAGAAGTCATATATAATTTACCTAACAAAGTATGTAACTTAAGTTAAGAGAGTGTCTCATAGCCTCTCCAAAACCCCAGACACTTTCAGTAGTCAAATAAATAACTATTTGAAGTACTTCCTTTTGTATACAATATTTTGAAGCGCTTCCTTTTGTACACAAAATAATATATCTATGAGGAATTTGGGGAAAAAATGACTCTTAAAGTGCTAAAGGACTTTAAGTTACACTGGTTGGAGTTGACATTTAATATGTGTCAAAACTGCCATAATTTATGAAATATAAGAAATGTAAAGGTTTTCAAAAAAAAGTTGAAATATGAATCCATAAATTATTTCTGCCCCATTAAACTGACCCCATCATAGAAATTTAGAAAACGTTTAATACATGGATTGACAAATATCTACCCAGTTTAGTTAAAGATCCTCTGGGGTTCCAGAGCTCTCCCAGAGCCTCAGAGCTGAGAATGTGAGCTCACAGGAGAGAGGCAACTTGTGCCCTATTGAATTGAACAATATGGGAAGAGAATAATAGAAATACATTTGTAGACTTCAGAAACACTGACCCAGATTACTTTGGACATTTTTGAAATTTGTGGAAAGCAGCTCAGTGCCTCACATATTGTGTAAATACATTGATAATCTGTAAGATTCCCATATGCTGACTGCTAACTATAAAGCAAACGACCAAAAGACAATGTGCCCTCTGGATAAAGGCAGCAAAAATGGAGCTCTAATCTGAAGTTTTGGTATAGCATTTGTGATTTCAAATTGAGTATTGATAGTGCACTGCAAACAGTTGTCTTTATTTCTTGATTCAGACTGGTGAGTCCCCACGAATCCCTAAGAGGTAAAGCCTACAATAGAAACCTGTGTCATTAAAACAGTTTAAGATGACATGTTATCCTTTGGAGGTCAGCGGTATGGAAGAGGCCCTTCAGTAGAAGGGGATACTGTAAAAACTATATGTCATGTAGGCTACAAATCCTTCAAGGTGGTTTAGAAATAAATGACAAATACTTTATCTGAAATGGCATATTATGCAATAGAGGAAAGGGAAACTCCTTGGGAAAAAAAAAAGTAGAATTTCTCGGGAGAAACAGAGATTAACTGTTGAATCTTCAAGATGAGAGTATATGACTCCTCTACAGCAATAACAGTATGAAGAAAGATGTTTTGTTTGTTGTTTTGCTATAGGGCTCATGACTCACTGAGAAGTCACCCACCCAGGAGGGATGACCATGAGAAATCATCCCTGAGGCAGGGCGGGGATTACCATGCCATGGCTCCATCTCCTTCATTCTTTTCTCAGAATTTTGAGCAGGCATGCATATATGCCTGGCATGAGTTTTAAGTCCAAGATTCAAACTGCAGTCAGCCACAGGGGAGTCCAGTGCCTTAACCATGCCAGTCCACATCACTTGCTGGTTCCAGGAGATATATTGTTTATTTAGACACTAGAAAGTTATAACAAAGGCATTATAATTAAGGCAGTCCCACTTAAGTTTCTCTATCCACAGATTTAATTATCCATGGATAATTGCGGTCTGAGATTTTTTTTTTTTAATTTGAGTGTTTTTCCATAGGGTATGTGCACTCACCAAAGAGACAGGAGAAACAGAGAGACAGAAAGCAAGAAGTGACTCCACGGGGGAAGCAGAGGAGATGATCACACCACAATCCCTTCTCCTTCATTCTCCTTTTGGGATTTTGGGGCACATATGCACATGCACCTGGTGTGAGTTTAAGCCACTAGGTTTGGAACTCAAACTGTGGTCAACTACATGGGAGCCCATTACACCATCTGCTGGTCCCTGTGGTCTGAAAATATTAAATGGAAAAGTAAAAGAATTAACAATTTATAAATTTTAAGTTGTGTGCTATTCTGAGTATTGTAACAAAACCTCACATGATACCACTCTGTTTCATCATGGTGGTGAAGCATCCCTTTGTCCAGCATATGCACTCTGTCTACGTGACTTGCCTGTAAGTCAATTAGTAAATATTTAGGTTGTTAGATTGACTACAAGATACAGATTTATTTTGTTCTTTTTGTTTATCTCTTATTGTACCTAATTTATAAATTAAACTTTATTTTCTGTAAGTACATGTAGGAAAAACCAGAGTATATACACAGTTTGGCAGTTAACTGCTATTTCAGTCATCCACTAAGGGTCTTAAGATTTTTTTTTCTTGTGAACAAGTGGAGAATACTGTAATACTAGGTTAGTTATCATGTGCCAGTCGTTTTTCTAATTAAACACAAAACCACATATACTCATAAAAAATATCATAAACTGGGAACCAGCAGTTAGCATAATGGTTATGTCCTGGACTCCCACGTAGTCGACCGCGGTTCGCGTCCCGGACCCGGTGGCTTAAAACTCACACCGGGCGTGTGTGCGTGTGTGCCCAAGAACCCGAGAGGAGAATGGAGGAGAAGGAATTGCGGTGTGACCATCCCCTCTTGGGGGTGATTTCTCTCTTTCTGTCTCTATGTCTCTCTCTGTCTGTCTAGCGAGCGCACGCACCCTATAGTGAAAACCTCTCCAAAAAAAAAAAAATCATAAACTTTTTGAGAGTAATATTATTTTCAACTTACCTTTTTTTAAACAAGAGAATTGAAGCATATGGTAAAGTTATTTTTAGGTAACTTTTCAAAAATTATATAGCTGATAAATGGCAGAGCCAGGCTTTAATCTCAGGCTGTGCACTTCTAATGAACTTATAATAAACTCTTGGGCTTTTCTCATTAGCAACCTTAACCTCAGTGTAAGAATACTTAACATCAATGATCAGAGTTTAAGCTCTTCTGTAGAGTCTGTCCTAAGGGGAACAGAATGTAGTCTTGCTAGGTTTATAAAATTCCTATGTGTATTTAAAAACCACATGGTGTTATAGGGCATACATTCCTAAGGGGTTTAATTTAACCTTTAGCTTTGGAGAGAGCTGCTTAAGTCAGTGCTGAAACTAATTCTGCCAATATCATGGTCCAAACACCAAGAGTAGATTAGAATATTTTCAAACCATGCTTCAATTATTTTATTCTGTTCTTCAAGTTGAAAATAAAATAAAAATATCTTAAACAGAATCAGCCTATCTTTGAGATATTCATTAGTGATTTTGCCTTTCAAAATTTGCTCACATGAATTGTCTTTTCCATTAGTGTTCTATGTACGTCTTGGTAAATTTAACATTTAGCTGTTCTCTTGTACTTCTACAGAAATTAGGTTGGTAATATTAAGTGTCACAGAGCATGGTTGTATGATTTCTGTAATATAACATCAACTACTAACATGTAGTTTTATTAACAAAAACTTATAATGATGAAGTATAACCATTTTAATTCTAATTTAGAAATAAAAACCTGGGCGGTACCAGCAAATGGAGTAATGGCTATGTCACTGGAATCCCATGTAGTAGACCACGGTTCAAGTCCTGAACCTAGTGGCTGAAACTCACTACAGGCGTATGTGCATGCGTGCCCAAGATCTCAAGAGGAGAATGAAGGAGAAGGGATTGCAGCATGGCCATCCCTCATGGGGGGTGATTTCTCACTTTCTATCTCTGTTTCTCTCTGTCTTTCTGATGAGCACATGGGCCCTATAGCAAAAACCTCTCCCCAAAAAAGAAAAAAAAAATATGGGACCAGCAGTTGGCATAATGGTTATGTTGCTGAACTCCCATTCAGTTGACAACAGTTCAACTCTCGGATCCGATGGCTTAAACTCACGTGGGGCGTGTGTGCATGTGTGCCCAAGATCCCAAGAGGAGAATGGAGGAGAAGAAATTGCAGCATGGCCATCCCCCCTGGGGGGTGATTTCTTGCTTTCTGTCTCTGTCTGTGTCTTTCTGGCAAATGCATGCGCCCTATAGCAAAAACCTGTCCAAAAAAAAAAAAATGAAAGAGAAAGAAAGAAAGAAATCCTGAGGTTTTACTTCAAATATAGATTGTGTATATTGAAATAAAATTAAATCTCTTTTAGTAAAAACAACAATATATTTGGAAATGTTTTATTATATTAAAAGAAAAATTATGATCTCTATAGATGTAAATAATTCAGAAATGCATTTAACGTCTCTTAAATGTTTCACTTATATTTTGAAATAATTTCACATTAACTTAGATTCATGTGCTACAATATAACTAAATAAAATAGAATAACAATAGAAATTTAGTTTTATTATTAATTTCCAAGTTTTATGCTATTCTTTTTAAAGTGAAACATAGTTGTCTTTACTTTATGAGTCTAAATTCAAGAAGTATTTTTTAAGAATGCTAATATTTTATACGATACTATATTTAATTTAGTTTCATAAAATTTATTAGTAGTATTCTTACCTCCCCCAACAAACAAACAAAAAACAAAACAAAAGACTTATTAGGTATAAAATCGTAGCTATTTCATTATAATTAACAGTGGCATATATTGATTATAAAGTTTATTTTAGGCCTATTCTTAGGCAATTTTTGTGAACATCATCACCATGTTTCTTTATTTTTCCAAATTTTAAGGACAGTAGGCAATTAAAATTCTCTGTCTCCTCATACTTTTACATTATATTTTTATAGGCTTTAGATTTACAGTATTGTGCATAAACATTGTACAATGGGGACCAGCAGTTAGCGTAATGGCTATGTCGCTGGACTCCCACGTAGTCGACTGCGGTTCGCGTCCCGGACCTGGTGGCTTAAACTCACGCTGGGACGTGCGCGTGCGTGCCTAAGATCCCGAGAGAAGAATGGTGGAGAAGGGATTGCGGCATGGCCATCCCCCCTGGAGGGTGATTTCCTGCTTTCTGTCTCTCTGTCTCTGTCTGTCTGGCGAATGCACGCGCCCTATAGCAAAAACCTCCCCAAACAAAAAAAAAAAAAAAAAAAAAAAGTACAATGGTAGAAGACATTGTAAAGCACTTGGTTTGTTAAAATAAATACAAATTTTCTCTAGTGTTGTTTTCAGATAACAGAATGCTTTTATTAATTACTTTTTGATTAGAAGCCTTCTTTCATATAGTACTTTTTTTTTTTTTTTTTGGAGAGGTTTTCGCTATAGTGTGCGTGCGCTCGCCAGACAGACAGAGAGAGACATAGAGACAGAAAGAGAGAAATCACCCCCCGGGGGGATGGTCACGCTGCAATCCCTTCTCCTCCATTCTCCTCTTGGGATCTTGGGCACGCACGCACACACGCCCGGCGTGAGTTTTAAGCCACCGGGTCTGGGACATGAACCACGGTCGACTACGTGGGAGTCTAGCAACACAGCCATTACGCTAACTGCTGGTTCCCATATAGTAATTATTTTTAATACTGGTACTGATTTTTCTTTTTCTATTTGTTATACAAAATATTTATTGCCTTTTTTTTTGCATTTTTAATGTTTATATTTATGCTGAGCAAATGAGCACTTAAAAAGCTATTTTTGGGAAAATGACTTCAGAATAGTACACTGAGGACTTAGATAAATACTCTTTTCTCAAAAGCAATGAAAATACAAATACCTCAGGAATTTAGAGCTCTAGAAATTAACCAAAGGTACTAACTACTGAGCATTGTGGACAGTGATGTTTTAACATTAGATTATACCCATTTCTTTGCTCTCCCAGCTCATGTCAATGGTGGCCATGAAAAGTTGACAACCTTTCAGCCAACGACAAGGATTGACCTACTTTTGGTCTCCATTAACAATCCCTCCAACAGTCAACAATTAAATTTTATCAGACTAGAAGCTCTCTAGAGGGGCCAATAAGTGGTGTGATGGTCACGATGCTTGACTCCCACATGGCTGACCGTGGTTTGAGACCTGAACCCTGGAGGCTTTGCTTTCTCACTCCCATGTCTCATTCTTTCTCTCTCTGGTGAGTGTGCATGCCCTGTGGTAAATTAAAAAATAATAATGACAAATAAAATTAAATAAATAATACTTATTAAAAATAAAAACAAGCTAACTAGAAAGTCTTTATTCAATAATATTCTTGTTATTTGATTGAGAGGTTTTTATTTATTTATCTTTTTTTTTTTTTTTTTTTTTGAGAGAGAGAGTTTTACTGTAGGATGTGTAAACTTGCTGGAGAGACAGAAAGACAGACAGAAAGCAAGAAATCATCATCCAGGGGGAATGGCCACAACGCAATTCCTTCTCCATTCTCCTCTCAGGGTATTGGGCTTGGTGACACATGCTCTCTGTGAATTGTAAGCTGCCGGTCTGGGACTCAAACCAGAGTCCACTACATTGAAGTGCAGCAATATAAACTTTATGCCATCTGTTGGTCCTTGATTTGATTGAAAGTTTAATCCTGAGGTGTCTGGGGGGTCACAAAAGCTCCATCCTCAGTTATTATGGAAAACATTAACAATTTGCTGGTGCCATTGTAGCTGCCTATGGTATTTATTTCAGTTAGGGCAAATAAGAGCCTGGTCACATACTTAAAAGAAAGGTCTGTGAGAACATTTCCACTAGAGACTTTGAAAAGCTCAGGCACGTTCCCAGAGAATTAGAAATTGGCTTATATGTGCAGGGTTGACCATACAGGAAAGATCTTTCTTTCTTTTCTTTTTTTTTGAGAGGTTTTTGCTATAGGGCGCGTGCATTCGCCAGACAGACAGAGACAGAAAGAAAGAGAGAAATCACCCCCCCAGAGGGGATGGCCACGCTGCAATCCCTTCTCCTCCATTCTCCTCTTGGGATCTTGGGCACGCACTCACACGCGCCCGGCATGAGTTTAAGGAACCGGGTCCCGGACTTGAACTGTGGTCGACTATGTGGGAATCCAGCAACATAGCCATTATGCTAACTGCTGGTCCCCATACAGGAAAGATCTTTGAACAAAGGCCTTAGTCACTCACCTCCAGTGAACTTTAGATCTTGTACAAGAAGAAAGTGAAAGTCAAGGCTGTCGTAACTGACTGGTTTTTGAGAGTGTGCGTTTCACATCTATTCAATCCATTGACCAACAGTAGAAGACTTAAAGACCAGACATTTTAAGGAAAATGTCTCACTGAAAGTTGGCTGAACACTAAATCATACTGACTTAAGAATAACTACTAGGAAAGCCAGTATCAAGAAAAGATAGGCTTGGGACCAGCAGTTAGTGTAATGGCTATGTCGCTGGACTCCCATGTATTCGACAGCGGTTCGCGTCCCGAACCCGGTGGCTTAAACTCACGCCAGGTGCGTGTGCGTGCGTGCCCAAGATCCTGAGAGGAGAAAGGAGGAGAAGGGACAGTGTGGCCATCCCCCCTGGGGGGTGATTTCTCGCTTTCTGTCTCTCTGTCTCTCTCTGTCTGTCTGGCGAGCGCACGTGCCCTATAGCAAAAACCTCTCAAAAAAAGAAAAGATAGGCTTCTAAAACAAACCTTATTGTAGGAGAGGAGATCTGATATCCAAAGAAAAAAACAACAGTGACTTCTAGAGTGTTGAGTCTATTCTGTAGAGTATACTGGCATTTATATGGCATCATGCATTTGGCAAAACATATAAAATACTACTGCACTTTAGTGAATAAATAATATTGGATCAATATGAGTTTGTAAGAAATTAGTAAAACTAGAGTAAGATGTTAATAACATAAAAAATTTGTGTATGGTAGAACATTTTTTGTTTATTTATACATTTTTTTAACTGACAAGAAGTAAAAGACATTCTAATATAAAACAAAACAAAGAAAATTTATCTGCAGCATAACTGCTCTTTAAAAACATACTAAAAAAAAAAAAGAAAAAACAAACACTGAAAGAAGTTTTCAGGTAGAAATGAAAGGCACAAGAATAAGTAAAGAACACCAACGAAGTTAACTATATAGGTAAACGCAGGTGTGAATTTACCTGAACTTATTTTTTACAATATTAATTACAGAACACAGTAATGGTTTTATTCCATATAAATTTGTATGCTGTCAACAGTACAAAGAAGTAGGAGAGAGGATCATATTGAGGCAAAATTTATTATTTGTATTTTAATCAGAAAGGATAAACAAAGATCTTTTTTTTTTTTGAGAGATTTTTATACTATAGGGCGCATGCACTCACCAGACAAAGAGAGAGAGAGAGACAGAAAGCGAGAAATCATCCCCTGGGGGGAAAGCCACGGAGCAATCCCTTCTCCTCCATTCTCCTCTCGGGATCCTGGGCAAGCATGCGCACGTGCCCGGAGTGAGTTCAAGCCACCGGGTCCAGGACTCGAACCACGGTCGACTACGTGGGAGTCCAGCGACATAGCCATTACGCTGCTGGTCCCAACAAAGATAATTTTTTGAGAAGACTGATGTTTTGTAAAATAAATGTTTCTGAATCTTTTAATAATTAATTTGTTATTATAAAAAAAAAAGACATAGAAATGAATTAGCACTGGGATGTGAGATATTTCCCTGTAGTACTAATTCTACACCAGGGGTCCAAACCCAGTACTAGTCCATGGTCTGTTAGAAAATGGGCTGCAAAACAGGAAGTGTGTGGAGGGTAAGCAAGTGAAGTTTCATCTGTATTTACAGCCATTCTCTTACACTCACATTACCCCTGAGCTCCACCTCCTGTCAGATCAATAGCGACATTATATTCTCATAGGTGAGTACATCCCACTGTGAACTGTGTATGAAGGGATCTAGGTTGTATTCTCCTAATGCCTGATAACCTGGGGTGGAGCTGAGGTGGTGATACTAGCACTGGGGAGTGGTTATAAATACTAAATTATGATGAGTTGTATGTATTACAATGTAATCGTAGAAAAAAGTGCACAGTAAGTGTAATGCAGTTGAATCATCCACAAATCATTCCCCTTAACTATTCCCCATCAGTAGGAAAATTGTCTTCTATGAATTGGTCTCTTGTGTCAAAAAGGGTTGGAACCACTGTTCCATACTAAATAAGTATCTAATAGGCTTGGATTAAAATTAAACTGTTTAGTCATTAAATATTTATATTTAGTTATTCATAAACTTAAGCCAAAAAAAGTACTTAGAGAATTATAAAGAAATGAGGAAAGAATGATCATCATCAGCACCTGTAACTGCTGGTCAACAACACATAGCATATATATATATATATATATATATATATATATATATATATATATTTCTTCCACCAAAATTTCAGTACCTTAAAATAATTTCTTATGAAATCTGAATTCAGATATCTTAAAATACTTCTCTTTGTTTTGAAAAGTAGTAAAATTGAAACTAGAGGTACATAAAATAATAAATAATTTTCAATAAATAGAAGCATGGGCTCTAGAAAAGAGAGAAGACATTTCAAGAAGACATAATGCGTGAAAAGTAAACTAACAGAGCTCTAGTGTAAGTAAATCAGCAAGCACCCAAACAAATTAACTAACTCCAATTAGAAAAAAGATGTCATTTTTTTAGCAAACAAAAATGAAGTCTAATATAAAACAATCTTGAAGAAATATATATGAGCAATAAACAATGTCATAAATATCTACTTAGTGTTTCTAGAGAGAACAGTAAAAATATTAGTTTTATATGCATCTATTTAGTGTATTTATATATAGTAAGTAAATGTATTTTTTGAAACGTTTCTGAGCATAAACATATAAAATTATCCCAAAATAATTTTATAATGCTCATATGATCATACTAATAAATACGTAACAGAACAGGAAATTATAGAAAAACAAGAAATGTTAAAAACCTCGAAGACAACAATTTTGTATTAAGATGATATTTATTAAGAATATAGATTTTATTCCCTGGCTATAAGATTAGTTTAATATTTGCGAATTAAAAAAAAATGTCATAATCTCAATAAATGACAAAAATATCTGTAATAAAAATTCATCATTCCTGGTTTAAAATACAATAGTATAAGTTGATATGATTATATGGTTTTTAATCTTTCTTTTTATTAATATTATGTATTATATTTATTGTTTTATGTATGTTGAATCATCCTTACATCCCTGGGATAAAGCTTCCTTTTCAATAGTGTGTAATCTTTTCAATGTGCTGTTGGACTCAATTTGCCAGTATCTTTTGAAAATTGTTGCATCTGCTGGGACCAGCTGTTAGCGTAATGGCTATCTCACTGGACTCCCACGTAGTTGACCGTGGTTGGAGTCCCGGACCCAGTGGCTTAAAACTCACGCCGGGCGCGTGTGCGTGCGTGCCCAAGATCCCGAGAGGAGAATGGAGGAGAGGGGATTGCAGCGTGGCCATCCCCTCTAGGGGGTGATTCCTAGCTTTCTATCTCTCTGTCTCTCTCTGTCTGTCTGGCGAGCACACACGCCCTATAACAAAAACCTCTGGGAAAAAAAAAAAAAAGAAAAGAAAATTGTTGCATTAGTTAAAACAGGCACACACACACATTAATAATTTACTATTTGAAAGGCATCCCAATAAATTCTTTACGAACACCTAAGAATATCATAAGATGATAAAACTTTTAAAGCATTATCACTAAAGTCAGAGAACAGGGCAAAATAATGCTAATCATCGTTGTTATTCATTTTGTATTTGAGATCCTTGATATTGCATAAGGGAAAAAATTATAAATATTTTATAAAATAATTAAATTATATAAAATAATCTATGTGGAGGGAACCAGCAGTTAGCGTAATGGCTATGCCGCCAGACTCCCACGTAGTCGATCGCGGTTCGCGTCCCGGACCCGGTGGCTTAAAAATCACACAGGGCACGTGTGCGTGCATGCCCAAGATCCCAAGAGGAGAATGGAGGAGAAGGGATTGCGGCGTGACCATCCCCCCTGGGGGTTGATTTCTCGCTTTCTGTCTCTCTCTCTCTCTCTGTCTGTCTGGTGAGCGCATGCGCCCTATAGCAAAAACCTCTCAAAAAAAAAATAAATAAATGAAAAGGTATAGTAATATGTTATTTAATTCTTTTTCTTTTTTTTCCCCAAATAATTATCTCATTTATTTTCATTGATTTATCTTAATTTGACCAGAGAAGGACAGAGTGAGAGAGAAAGGGAAAATGAGAAAGCAAGCCATGAGATCCAGGACTCAAACCGTGGCTGGCCATGTGGGAATCCAGCACCCTTAACCACCACACTACTTGCTGGACTCATATGTTATTTAATTCTTATCTTATCAATTTATATAATAGAATAAATGCTATTATAAATTAGTCATAGTTATATCATCAAAAGATTACCTTAAAACCTTTGAAATTTGCTAGTACAATCATGTTCATAGGAGCATTATACTACTTTCAAGAAAGGTATATCGTATGTCTTACTACTTTTAATAAAAAAGATAAAATATATTGTATTCAAACTGTTTTAATCACATCAATACAATATTGATACCAAAACTTGCTGTACAAAGCAAATAATAAATTATGTCATTTAAATAGACCAAACCAATTAATTATCAATTATTTGTTATGGTACAACTTTACAGATTTTAAGTCTACACAATAATAAATTCTCAGTGAATTTCACACTTAAAGATTAACAGTAAAATAATAACACTTTGAAGAAAAACAGAGAATTTATTACTAAAACTGTATTAGGCAAAAGTTGCTGAAACAGAACAAGTGTCAATGATACAAAACAGAATAAACTGAACAGTATTGAATTTCACCAAGATAAATTATGCAACAAGTTATTGCTTTGGTTTGAAAGTGTACTGCAAAGTCCATGTTTAAAAGTTAATTGCGGGACCAGCAGTTAGCGTAATGGCTATGTCGCTGGACTCCCACGTAGTCGACCGCGGTTCGAGTCCTGGACCCGGCGGCTTAAACTCACGCCGGGCGTGTGTGCGTGCGTGCCCAAGATCCCGAGAGGAGAATGGAGGAGAAGGGATTGCGGCGTGGCCATCCCCCCTGGGGGGTGATTTCCTGCTTTCTATCTCTCTGTCTCTCTCTGTCTGGCGAGCGCACACGCCCTATAGCAAAAACCTCTCCAAAAAAAGAAAAAAAAAAAAAAAAAAAAAAAAAAAAAAGTTAATTGCGAATAAATAATGGTGCAAAGTGGACCTTTTGGAGGTGGTAAGATCATGAGGATCCTGCTCTCAAGAACAAATGAATGCTGCTATTGACCGTGCTGACTCATTAGAAAAGCAAGTTCAGCCCCTTCATGCTCTTTTGTGCTCTCTTGTCCTTCCTCCTTCCTCTACGAGACTAAGAACTCTAAGAGCACTAAGGCCCTTCCCAAAGGGAGCTTCATGATCTTGGAATTCATAGCAACTGGAACTGTGAAAAATAAATTTCTTTAGGGATCAGCAGTTAGTTTAATGGCTATGTTGCTGGACTCCCATGTAGTCGACTGCAGTTTGCGTCCCAGACCCGGTGGCTTAAACTCACGCCGGGCGCGTGTGCATGCGTGCCCAAGACCCTGAGAGGAGAAAGGAGGAGAAGGGATTGCGGCATGGCCATCCCCACTGGGGGGTGATTTCTCGCTTTCTGTCTGTCTCTCTCTGTCTGTCTGGCAAGCGCACGCACCCTATAGCAAAAAAAAAAAAAGAGAAAAAAATTTTGCAAGTTACTTAGTCTTTGGCATTCTGTAATAAAAACACAAACTCAATTAAGGAAGGTGTGAAACAAGCATAATTAAACTGAAAGTATTGAAATTACAAAATATTTTAAACAATCATTAATTTTATTTATTATTACTTATTGTTATTATTTTTTTTAAATTTGACAAGAGAGAGATATGGGAGGGTAAGAAAGCAAATCACCAGGTCCAGTGCTTGAACCACAGTTGTCCACGTAGGAGTCCAGAGCCTCAACCATCACACCAGCTGCCGGCCCCCAAAATCACAAAATTTTGGGGTATCAGCAGGTGACATGGTGGTTAAGGCACTGGACACTCCCACGTGGCCAACCACGGTTCGAGCCCTGGACCTAGTGGCTTACTTTCTCACTTTCCTTTTCTCTGTGTCTCTCACTGGTCAAATTAAAATAAATGAATGAATAAATAAAATTAAATAAATAGTTCTTTTAAAAAAATCACAAAATTCTTTCTTGACTCCTGGGAAATATACTGAAGGCTACTGTTGTTTGAGGTTCATATTTCAAGGAGAGTCATTCAAAGAGAATATAAACTTTGCCTTAGACATTTTTGAGATTTCTTTTTGGCAGTAAAATATAGATAATTTACCATAATTTTATTAAGAGAAAAACTTTAATTTTACTTAGAATTTTATTAAAGTATCATTTTCAGATTTTGCATTAATTCTTTTAGAATATGCTTCTATCCTTAACAGAACATTTTATACTAAAATTCTTTTATTAAAGCTTTATCATATATTTTAATATAGCTCATGGGAAACTGTTTATCATCTCTAGTCTATTCAGGCATAAGATACACTGCAAATTTCATATTTAAGGAAACAAAATAGTATTATCTTTTAATAGCTTAGAATAGATGGTACCTCCCCCTTCTTGTTTGAGTGTACATATGTTTATTAATAATAATGTAACTATACTTTTGTAATAGATTTCCTCATTATTTATTTCTCTCAAACTTAACCATCTATTTTCTTAATTACTACCTCCCACTGTTAGCAGAGATCCAAGAGTTTGGCAGATATTCAAGAGATACCTATTGAATTGAAATACAATTTAATAGCAATAATGATTTTAAAATAAAATACTTAATGACCAAGATACATTGGACATTCAAATTCTTTTCCATTTATTTTCTTCCCAGAAAATAAGCCAAAGAACATGTTACTATAATCAAATGTCTTAGTTAATATTAAATTTCAGCAAGTTTAAGTAGATTATATTCAATTACAATATTAGAAAGCAAAATATTTAGTTGATTTGACCACTGATTACATACAAGCCAACTGTGTGCCAGACACAGGAGCTAGAAAATGGATTAAATATTATTATCTAGTATCAGGAAAAAAAAAAAAAAAACTTGTAAGATGTCTCCAGTTCTCTTCAACTTTGGTTATTCTTTCAAAGCTAAAATATTTTTAAAAGCAAGATGTGTAACATTTGCTATAGTTTCAAGTCTAAGTCATAACTTTTTAGCTGTCTTTTTTTCTAAAACAGATGACCATGACCTTCTATTCGAATTATTTTATACCTCCCTTGATTTTAAAATGATGTTATAAAATGTTCGAATGCTGACAAAATTTATTATTTATTACACTCTAGTAACATTTAAAAAGCTCTGTAAACTCATGAATAATATGATGTAACTTATGAATACTGAGTTAACTAATTCCTTTCTTATTAAAAAAAGTGCAGCACTCTACATAGTGCATGCATTTTCATTAGCTTCAAGTAAAAAAACTTATTCTTTAATCCAAATAATTATTTTTGTTGAAAAATTTTCTCCTTGGGACCAGCAGTTAGCGTAATGGCTATGTCGCTGGACTCCTACGTAGTCGACCGCGGTTCGTGTCCCAGACCCGGTGGCTTAAACTCACACAGGGAGCGTGTGCGTGCATGCCCAAGATCCCGAGAAGAGAATGGAGGAGAAGGGATTGCTCTGTGACCATCCCCCCTGGGGGGTGATTTCTCGCTTTCTATCTCTCTGTCTCTCTCTGGTTGTCTGGCGAGCGCACGCGCCCTATAGCAAAAACCTCTCCAGAAAAAGAAAAATAAATTTTTTCTCCTGGTTTCAGAGACTAACATGGTGTTTTCCTTTCCTATTGCTACTATACCAATTATCTTAAAACTTGTGGCTTGAAATAACGTAACACAAATTTATCATCTTAGAGTTCGGAATGTCAAAAGTATGAAATGCAACACACAGCCTAAAATCAGTGTCAGCAGATTTGTGTTCTTTCTAAAGACTTTTGGAAAAAAAATCCACTCTTGATATTTTCAACTTCAGGAGATTACCTGCATTTCTTAGTCCGTGGTCTTTTTTTTCCATTTTCAAAGTGCATCACTTCAAAAATCTAATCTCTGCTTCTGTTGTGACATCTCTCTGATTATGACTCCCCCCTTCCTCTTATGAAAACTCTGTGAGACTAGCAAATGGCATAATGGTTACATTGCGGGACACCCAGGTAGTTGACAGTAGTTAGAGTCCTGAATCCGGCCACTTAAAACTCACGCGGTGCGCATGTGAGTACATGCTGAAAATCTTTTCTTCTTTTTTTTTTCTTTCTTCCTTTTTTTTTTTTTTTTTTTTTTTTTTTGAGAGATTTTTGCTATAGGGCGCATGAGCTCACCAGAAAGACAGAGAGAGACAGAGAGACAGAAAGCGAGAAATCACCCCTCACTTTCTGTCTCTCTGTTTCTTTCTCTCTCTGTCTCTCTGGTGAGCACACCACATACCCTACGGTAAAAATCTCTCTCGGAAAAAAACAAAAACCTCTTGTGAGTATGTTGTGCCCACTCAGAGATTACAAAATAATCTCCCTGTTTTAATAACTTTAATTCAACCTAAGTAACTGTTAAGTTTCTGTGTTCATTTGCTAAGGCTGCCATAAAAACAAACCACAGACTGGTTGGATTAAACTGAAATTTAATTGTTTTAATTGTTCACAGTTCTTGGGGCTGGAATTTCAAGAACAAAGTGTTGGTAAATTTCGTTTCTCCTGGGGGACCAGCAGTTAGCGTAATGGCTATGTCGCTGGACTCCCACGTAGTCGACTGCGGTTCGAGTCCCGGACCCGGCGGCTTAAACTCACGCCGGGCGCGTGTGCGTGCGTGCCCAAGATCCCGAGAGGAGAATGGAGGAGAAGGGATTGCGGCGTGGCCATCCCCCCTGGGGGGTGATTTCCTGCTTTCTATCTCTCTGTCTCTCTCTGTCTGTCTGGCGAGCGCACACACCCTATAGCAAAAACCTCTCCAAAAAAAAAAGAAAAAAAAAAAAATTTCGTTTCTCCTGATGCCTCTGTCCTTGGCTCGCAGATGGCCACCAACTCTTTGTGTCCTCACATGGCCTTTTCTATATGCATGCATTCCTGATGTCTCTCCGCATGTCAAACATCCTCTTTTAAGGATAACAGATTGTATTAGGCCCAGGTTAAACTACTTATTTAACTTAATCACCTCTTCAAAGGACTAATTTTCAAAACATAGTCACCTTCTGAGGTACTGGTGGTTAAGAAGTCAACATGTAAATTTGAGAGTAAGTGAGACATAATTTTTCTCATAACAGTTCCCTTATCAGGTAAGGTGATATATTCACAGGATCCATGCTGTGTCTCACAAAGCTGTACTTATTAATGTACATAAGAAATAATAAAATAAGAAATAGAAAAGGTAATTATTGTCTGGTATTTGGTATTCCATACTAATAAAAAGGTATATCACAGTAAAACAACCAGGACGCACGGAGGTTAAAGCATTGGATCCCACATAACAGACTATGTGGTTCAAGTCATCTACCCAGAAGCTTGAAAATCATACCAGGTGTGTGTGTATGCTTGCCCAAAATCATGAAAAAAGAACAGAGGAGAAGGGATTGCAGTGTGGCCATCACCCTTTGCAAGAGATTTCTTGCTTTGCTTTCTTTCTGTCTCTCTGGTGAGTACACACATCCTAGAACAAAAATCTCTCTAAAAGAAAAAGATATCATGTGACAATTTACCTTCATTGTTAAGGACACTAGGATGAACTAATTAACTCTTTTAATGTGATTACTTATAGGAAAGTGAAACTAGTAGGTGCTCTATTAGCTAGAAAGTAAAAGTAATTTAGATGCTAATATCATGCCTTTATAAGTGATGAAGATTGAATTTGAAAACTATTACAAATTGAATCTAAGTATGGCTGCATATGTTTAGAATTATTTCATTTTTTTCATATATTAAAAATATACATGTAATTACTATACATCTTTACAGTGTACAAAATGATTTTACCCATCATAGATATCTTTAAAAAAAATGAAATTTAGTAGTTAGATTCTGAATGTGAAATTAGTAATCATTTTTAACTGATATTCAACATTAGTGTTAAAAAAACAATAATCAAAACTATAATTGTCTTCAGAAAAACAAGGAAGCATATATACATATTTAATATATGCAGAAAATATAAAATTAAATTTCATTAATAATTAACTGGTTTTAATTTATGAATATAGATAATGAGAAGTAAGTGTAAATGTTCAAAATAATCAGAAAATTGCCTCTTGTGGACAAGACACAATTGATACCGATAATATAAATCATATTCTAATTCAAAAGCTTGGTTATAATCCAATAGGAACATATATATAAAGTTATTGATTAAGTTCTATTTTCTTGTTTTTTTGAGAGAGATTTTCACTATAGGACATGTTTGCTCACTAGAGAGACAAAGACAGAAAGCAAGAAAATCACCCCCTGGGTGGATGGCCATCCACAATCCCTTCACCTCCAGTCTCCTTTCAGGATTTCAGGGATGCATGCATATGTGCCTGGCATCAGTTTAAAGCCACTGAGACCAGATCTTGAACCGCAATAGACTACAGGGACTTCATCCACATAACGTATTACACCATCATCTGGTTCCAATTAAGTTGTATTTTCACTGACAATGTAATAGAATTTTATCTTCTTATTTGAATATTTTTCTTTGTTGATATTTGTTTTTAGTTTTAGTTATTATATGAAAGAACCATTTAAAAAGCCATACATATAAACATAAGAGAAATACTAAAGTCTTGGTAAAAACTATTTATACCTTTTGTGCTTCCTTTTTATGAATGAGAAATAAATATAAATGGCAACTTTTGTTCTTTCAAAAGATAAAAGTACATAATTTACTAGCTCATCGATTCTGTGGATTTTTATTACTTTGTCAATAACAAAATGTATGAGCTAAACATAATGGGATATATCCAAGAATAAAATATATACTAAAATGACACTGGAAGATAAATATAATGGTCTTATTTGCACAACAACCTTTCATCATTTAAATCATAACAATATTTTTCTTACTTAGAGAAAATTATTTTCCTTTTTTGGGGAGTTGAATAATATACATCTAGTTACACTTTTCTTAATAAGATATTTATCAAGTAAACTATAAAAATAATTTATTGAAAAGAAAGTTTTATGAAACTAATAATATCCGTTTGCATAATTGAGTCTTCAAAATGTAATTCACATAGCACTGACAAGCAATTAGAAAGGAACACATGTTTTCAGTTGAGAGAAAGAGACAGAGAAAAAAATAGGAAAAATGAATGGATAAAATTAGGAACCAGCAGTTAACATAATGGCTATGTCGCTAAACTCCCATGTAGCTGACCGCGGTTTCAGTCCCAGACCTGGTAGCTTCAACTCACGCCAGGTGCATGTATATGCATGCCCAAAATCTCAAGAGGAGAATGGAGGAGAAAGGATTACAATGTGGCCATCCCCACTGGGAGATGATTTCTCGCTTTCTATCTCTCTGTCCTTCTGGAAAGCACACACGCCCTATAGCAAAAACCTCTCCAAAAGGAAAAAAAAATGGATAGAATTAAGTTTGATGTATTGTAAATAATCTTATGTTATTAATTTTTTTGAGAAAGCAGTTTTTGCTATAGGACACATGTGCTCACTGGCGAGACAGAGAGACAGAAACCATTCTCAGAGGGGATGGTAACATCACAATCCCCTCTCCTCTATTCTCCTCCCGGAATTTTGGGCACACATGCACACAGCATGAGCTATAAACTGCCGTGTCTGGGGCTCAAACTGTGCTTGACTGTGGGAGTAGAGCACTATAACCATTCTGCCATCTGCTGGTCTTGTATGATTAATGTTTAACACTTACAAATATACAGATTCATTGATAGAACTTCTTGTTTCAGAATTTTGCTAATATTGACTAATTATTTGAGGTAATGTGGGTCCAAAGTTAACAGTACCAGCTGAACGTATTATATTTTACAATAGAAGTATGTTAACATAGGATTTCAGAAACCTATTTTAGAGTCCATTATCTTATATAAAATATCAATACAGTCAACTTCAAAACTTTGAGAAAAATACATGTTAAATGTATGTAAATAACATTATATTATTTAGATGAATATATATATATGGAGGTTTTAAATATAAGTTATAGTACCTCAAGTATAGCACACATTTGAAATGATTCCTTGGTTCCTTGGTAGGAGCTCAAAAAGCATAACACCTTAAAATCTCACCAAACAGAGCATTACCTTCCTCCAACGAATGACTTCCTTCATGTAAAATATACTCATTTAAATATCCATATTTAGCATTGACTAAATCATATTCACAGTAGCTAAGATACAAATACAACTTAAATGTCAATTATTGATTAAAGGATAAAAAATAAAATCTATCGGAACCAGCAGATGGCATAATGGTTGCATTGCTGGACTTACACATAGCTGACCACAATTTAAGTCCCATACCAGGCAACTTAAAACTCATGCTGGGCATATTTGCATGCATTCCCAAAACCCCAAGAAGAGAATGGAGGAGAAGGGATTGCAGGATGGCCATGGAGGATGATTTCTCATTTTCTGTCTCTCCATCTCTCTATGTCTCTGGTGAGCACACATCACATCCTATATCAAAAATCTCTCTAAAAAATAAATAAATAAAATCCATTATATATACATGGAATATTATTTAGTCTCAAAAAAGAAGAATATGTGACCAACGCGTAGTATAATTGTTACGTTGCTGGACTCCCACATAGTTGACCTCAGTTTGAGTCTTAGACCCAGCAGCTTAAAACTCACTCTGGGCACATTTGCATGGGCACCCAAAATCCCCAAAGAAGAATGGAGGAGAAGGTATTTTGGAGTGGCCACCCCCCCTGGGGAAGTAATTTCTCACTTTCTGTCTCTCTGTCTTTCACTGTCTCTCTGTTGAGCACATGTGCCATATAGAAAAATATCTCTCTAAATAAAAAAAGAAAAGAAGAAGAAGAAGGAGGAGGAGGAGGAGGAGGAGGAGAAGAAGAAGGTTGGTTGTTGGAAAAGTCATGACGTATTTGTTCTGTTTTTCAAAGATCATTTATTTATATAAAGAATAAAGATCTAACAATGTTATATTTTCTGCTTTTTTGATAACCTTTTGTCATCTTTCAGTGAGCTTCATAATTCTTCACTCATAGAAAGATCTATCTTTCTGGGTAAAAAATTAAAACAAGGTGCTGATTTACAGCCCTATTTTAATTGAAGTTATATCACATAAGGAATTGGGAAGAGAGCAAAACAAGTGGAAGTCTGACGGCACAAGGTCAGGTGAGTATTGTGGATGTGGCAACACATCCCATCCAAGCTACAATAACTTTTGATGGATGATCAAACTTAACACGTGGTCTCATGTTTTGGTGATGGAACACAATTCCTTTATAATCAATGATGTTTATAATCTGAATGTTTTTGGATAATGGATTCCTTCAAACTGTGCAATTGTCAACAATACACATTTTAATTGCTCCTTGGAAGGAGCTCAAAAAAATGACACCTTTAAAATCTCACCAGACTGAGACCATACCCTTCCTCTGATGAATGCTTTCTTTTGATATCATTTGAGGTGAGTCATCATGTCAGGACCAAGACCATTTGCACACCACATTGTCGTAAACCATCCATTCTCGTCAACAGTTACCAGTTGCTTCAAAAAAGGAATGTTTTCTTCATGTTTAATGAGCATATCGTAGATGTTTATATGCAATATCAAATGAACTTCTTTGAGTTCATAAGGAAGCCACATATCAAGCTTGCTTACATAGTCCGCTTTCTCCAGGTGGTCCTGAATGCTTAAATAATGAATGTTCAATGTTTTTGCAATCTCTCATGTTGTGTAATATGGGTTTGATTTGATCAATGCCTTTATTTTTTCATCTTCTACCTTGGAGGCCACCCTGACAGAGGAGCATCATTGAGAACAAAATCACCAGCATTGAATTTTGTGAACCGTAGTTGACAATGGTGTTCTTATGGAGCATTGTCTCCATAACTTTTCACAATCCTGACACGTGTTCTTCCCTTTATGGAAGTAAAACAGAAAAATATGACAAAAATGTGCAGTTTGGTCTTCCATCTTCAACTTGTAAAATCTATAAAACCCAACCCAAATCATTCAATATTTCTTGGAAGGAAGCTAGAACTGTAGCTGTCAAATGACATAGCAATAACACAGATGCGATTGAGTACTTCCAAAAATGAACTAGCACCATCTATTGCAAAACGCATCATGACTTTCTCGACAACTCAATACTATAACTTGTGATGACATGGATGAATCTAGAAGATATAATGCTATGTGAAAAAAAGTCAGAAACCGAAGGATAAATACTGCATATTTTCCTTTAATCATAATATAAAATAGTCAATTTCATTAAAGCAAAAATTGGAATGGTTGCCACAATCTGAAGAGAAAGAGAAATAAAAAGGGGGTTGTCTGAAAGCACATTATGTTAAGGGCTCTCGTATACAAGGAAAAAGTTAAACAGCAATGATAACAACATAAAACTAGAGAGAAGAGAATAAAACTTCTAGAGGTGTTGGACAAGTTCATGGCATTGATTCTATGATAGTTGCAGTCCAAACAATTTATGATACATGAATTAAAAAGTTGCAGTATTTTGTATGTCAGGAATACCTCAAAAAGGTAGTTAAAAGTAGCTTTAGCTGCTTCTAGTTGTTAGAATTTTAGAAATTCACTTGTATATCATAGCTCTACAAAACAGCATGTAGGGTTTTCCTCTTTTTATAGATTCTTGCAAAGCATGAAATAAAAAGATTTGGAGGCAGAAGGATGGAGTACAAAATATAACTTCACTAGTTAAAATGTTGAAACTTAAATCCTGATCAAGGTTTTCTCCTTATTCTCCTTCTCTTCTTTTCTTATTTTGTCATTTCCTAAATTAGCTAAACATTTTTTCCCAAGAAGAGAAAATCGATAATGGTTCATAAATGGGTCAAAATGGATTTTAGGCGACATCACAGGCTATTTAACAATAGGTATTACTTTCCAATATTAACAAAGTCTTACCTCAAAGTAATATATTGATCAATAGATTTTTATATTGACATTTCAATGCCAGTAAAACATGCAGTCATATACTTTTGACCAAAATGACCCAATGGGATTTTTTTAATGATATGGAAGTATTTGGTGGCACTAGTCAGCTGTGGTCAATTTCTGCAAGAACATTTTTGTAACAAAGAGATTAAAGAAAGATCTAAACAGACTAGCATAAAGTTCAGGCTAGTATACTTTTTTAAAAAGGCATCTAAAATTGAGACAGCCTGCAAATGTACACCATCTGTTCTGTGTTTCTTTTCAAAGCTATCTTTTTGTGAAAGTTTGGAGAAAGATAAAAATCTACAAAGTTCCTAAGGTTTTCTATTGTAAAGACAGGAACCTTCTTTTCTATTCGGTATGATGACTTAGGGGTTTGTAGATGCTGGTTACTAGGTCCTTTGTTGTGTTTGCCCTCACCACATCAAATACAAATCATGGTTTAAAATAAATTACCTGAATCATCAAGTGGTTTTCTAACAGAAACTGTGTCCCAAGGAAGCCGGATAATAAGTAGTGATAGAATATACAATAGTTAGATGGAACTCTGAATTTGCATGTTTCTTATCTAATTCAAAATAAGAATGTATTTGGTCAAGATAAAATTCTGTCAATTTAAGTGGCAATTCTCAAATTATGTAATGATGAATCTAGCTAAAGTCAAAATCATATGTCTGAGTGAAATGAAAAAAAAAAAAAAAAGGTTAATAGGCCAGAGAGTAACACAGCTGGACCCACACGAGAAATGTCCTGGATTTGCAACACGGACCTCACTGAGCACTTTGAGGTTATGTGTGCATATTCATAATCTGGGCTGCCTGAGGCAGGGCTGGATAATGGTGTGAGGACCTTTTTGGGTATATCTGTCTCTGTCTGTATACCTCTGTTTCCCTTTTCTCTCTCTCTCATTAGCTTTCACATAAGTGAGGTAAATAAATAAACTTTTTAAAAAGGTTAATAAAAATGTGCAAAATTTCAAATGGTGAAATGCTGTGTAAAAAATAAATAACAAATACAAAAATTAAAACCAAAGTAATACTTCTCTCTTTCTCACAATAATTTCATAATAGACCACCATAACCTGGTAATGTAATCTCTAAGCATCTCTCAAATTCATCTAATTCCCTTCATTACCACCTCCATGTTAGTTTGAGCTACTAGCTTCCTAGCAAGAGAAGTTCAACTGGTCATATACATAGCAGCTATTGTTGTTATTACTCTCAGTGTTACCCAGGATAATCTTGCTAAATAAAACTAGACTACTGTTGGGGTCAGCAGGTGGCATAATGGTTATGTCACTGGACTCCATGTAGTTGAATGCAGTCTGGACCCGGTGGCTAATAACTCACACCAGGCATGTTGGCATATGTGGCCAAAATCCTGAGAGGAGATAAAATACAGGGGCTTACAGCATGACCATTCCCCAGAAGGCGATTTTTCATTTTCTGTCTCTCTGTCTCCCTCTATCTCCCTCTATCTCTCTGGTGAGTGCATGTACCCTACCTATAGCAAAGATCTCTTAAAAAAATTAGACTTACTGTTTCATTAATCCTTAATAACATTCAATAGTTTCACTTTTATATTACTGTAGAAAATGCACTGTTTTAAATGACCGCTTTCAACTTCCTCTCTCACCCCTTTATTCCTTTGCTCTGTCACACTGGAATTCTTGCTTTTCTTAGAATGGAAATATCTCCTAATAAGCTAGTGTGTATGCATGTTTATATTAAGAGCTATTAAAACTGAATTGAAAGTCAATCTAAATAAAAATTATTAACAAAATAAAACTGTTAAACCAAAGGAATGTTAGAAAATGATCAATACACTTGTGAAGTGATTGTCAAAAGAGGTAAAGCTTTTAAAAAATAAAAGCCTTCCTTGGGCTTGCAGATGGTGGAGCAGTTACCTCGCTGGACTCCCACATGACCAACCATCGTTCAAGTCCCGGACATGGTGGCTACAAAATTACGCAGGCTCATGTGCAGGTGTGTCCAAGATTCAGGGAGAAGAATGGAGGAGAAAGGGACTGCGGTGCAGCTATCCCCCCGGGCGATGATTTCTCACTTTCCCTCTTATCGTCTCTGTCTCTGTCTCTGTCTCTGTCTTTCTATGAGGAGTGTACCTACCCTTCAGTAAAAACCTCTAAAAAAGGTCATTGTTAAATATTAAGATTGGAACCAGGAGATGCCGTAATGATTACGTTGTTGCATTTCCACATAGTCGACCATGGTTTGAGTGCTGGACCCAGCAACTTAATCTCACACTGGTTGCATGTGTGTGCGTGCCCAAGATCCCAAGAGGAGAAGGAAAGGAAAAGGATGGCATGGCATGGCCATCTCTCATAGAGGGTAGTTACTCACTTTCTGTCTTTCTGTTGCTCTTTGTCTCTCTGGTGAGCGCAGGAGCCCTATAGCAAATATCTCTCTAAAAAATCAAAAATTTTTTTAATAAAAATAAACAATAAGATTGATGAATAAATTTAAAAATGGCCATATCCAAAGTTGTATATGCTGTGAAAAGAATGGAATTTTTCTACGTTCCTGGAAAAACAGCAAATTATACTTGTGGATTTTTTTTTTTTTTTGAGGAAATTGCTCAGAATCTAACATCCAGTTACATACAACTTGATCCAGCTGTAACTCCATAGAAATTACAGCATATATGCATAAACATAAAGCTCCTTACTACATTTTTGATATTATATTTATAATACCTTCAAATTAGAAATCGGGTCCAGCCACAGTGCAGCAGTGGTAGTGCAACACTCTGCAATGCTGGAAGCCATATGGAAGATGAAGGTTTGGTTCCCTGATCAGCTTGCACATACTGAGCATGCATGTACCTGTCCTTTTGTAGTCTGAATGGCTTTTATAGTCTGGGGGGAGATGTCAGACTCTGTTGAGGATGCTTGTTTCACTCTCATAAAATAAATAGATAAACATAAAAGTTGAAATAAAGTGTTCATTAAAAGATAAGACCACAGTAAAGCACTGTCCAAGAGAAGCCAGATCGGACATGGGAACCAAGGTTCAAGCCTCCTACCCAGGAAACCTGAAACGTGCTGGACATCTGCATGAGTGCTCTAGATCTGATGAAAAGGGGGAGGGGAGGAAGAGGTTTGTAACATGACCAGACATCAAAAAAGGTGCACATCTTTCTCTCTCCCTTGCATGGTAAAGATGATAAAGTCAATGATAAACACACTAAAGTCGAGCATATTTCTGTTTTATATATTATGGCATACTTATTGAATGTCAAATAGCAGATGGTACAAGAAAAAGATTGGTCACCTTATATTTTTTAGGCTGCATCCTCCCACACCTTTTGTTTATTTATTTATTTATTTATTTATTTATTTTTGGTTTATTTACTTCATGAGTGAAAAAGACAGAGACAAAAATTCAAAGAGATAGGGAGAGGCGACACTCCACAGGATCTTGATATTGCAATCTGCCTCCAGTACTAGCCAACCAGGATCATAGGTGACTGTGTGCCCAGGGTATTCAGGAAGATCTCTAGATGCATACTTAATCTTTCCATGTGGGACAGCCTCCAAGGGCATTGATTTTTACCACTGAGCTACTGCCTGACCCCCTGTAACTCCTCCTGATGATGAAAATAAGCCCTTAAGCAGCTATCCATTGCAAGCCAGCTCAGTCATGCACAAAAGAAGCAAGTCTATGGCTACTTAAAATACTATTTCTTTATGAATATCCCATTCTGAATTCTTTATTTTTCTCTAGGAATACATTTTTTTAATGAGGGTGTACACTCAGCTAGAACATTGCTCATCTGTACATTTCATTTTAATTGTTACCCAAAATTACTTGCTATTAAGCATTACATGTGTTTTGATTTCTTTGAGTTTTAAAATAATTGTACTTCTGTGTAATAAAGCAAGAGTGGGTTAATTGAAGTCATTGTTACTTGCATTAAAGAAGATTTGTTAGGGAAGTTAATCAGAACTTTAAACTCATTTCCTGTGGGTCTGTACTTTCTATGTAATCACATCCACCAGGAGGGTATATAGTATGAAACTGTAGAAAAATGTGAGAAACTCGTGCATAGATTTTCGTCACTTTTGAAACACAGCCAGTTCCAGAACATTTCCAAAATTAAACATTGGATCACATATTTAACATTGTGTCCCCACTAATATAAAAATCAAAATGAAACTAAATACTAAGCAGACGGGTGTAGATAAAGGCTCTATTTCTAGGATTTATGCCTACTCTTTGTCCTTCATTGCCTCTAAGAATCTTCACCTCTTTATCTTTTAATTTGAATGAGAGTGAGAAAGAATATGCTCAGGAGAGAGAAAGAGAGAGAGGTATTTTTGTTAGGGTTTCCCCATGTGATACCCCGGCCCCAGACCCCCAGTCAGCTAGAACCACAGTCACAAGCCACTGCCGTTTCTCTATGATGTGGAAGGAATCAAACTTGGAGCTCCCGTGCAGTCTTAGTCATTGCATAGTCGCATCCAATTGCTGTGCCACCGTGGGTATGTTTGGAGCCCTTTGTCTTTTTACAATTCCTACTTATTTCCAGAATAATCGTACTGCCTAGGAAAGAAAGTCTGATGACTATTCTGCTGAACGATAGCCATAATATCACCACCTCTCCTCACTTCCCTTTATTTCACCTTTGTGTGTGACACTCTTCTCTACAGTCTGAATCACCCCAATTGCCTCATATTTAGTCTTCCTTGTTCCATCTTGCTCTTCGTAGATCACTGTAAAAAGCATCCATATTTGAATCTAAACACAAATAAAATTAGACCATATCAATTTCCAAAAAAACAACCCAAACTTTCAAGAGACACAAAAATCAAAAGTTATCTGTTGCTGTTGCTGATCATATATTTGGTAATGTTTCTGACTTGACTAATATGCACAGTATTCATGCCCTGAAGAATACATACTGTACACTGTAAAGCTGCACGGTGATTAAATGGAAATGAATAAACATAGCTAACTCATAGAAAAAGAAAAAGAAACAAAAACAAACATGTAAGTTTATCCAGTGCATGAAAGACTACTGAACAGAATACCAATATGGCTGGCATATTGGTGCCCCTTTCTTCATCTCACTTATTTCACTGAAAGCACACTAATTTTAGAATACCAATTTGTGTCTACTTGTGATGACTAAAATCTACATACAACTGTCTAGAACTAGAAGTAACAAATTTGACTTGAATTCATCACCTGCTGCAAGGTGTCTGGACAATGTTGATGAGCATTCAAACTGTTTGCCGAACAGTACTTTGGTACAAGGTCTTCATTAATATTTTATATTTTTAGTGAGATCTGTTCTGACCCTCCTGTGGAAGATTATAACCCACTAGTATTATTTATTTTTACCATCCCAGATTAATTTTCCCCTTATGCTTGTCCATCGCTAATACACAATCTGTGGCAAGTTGTATTTCCAAAGAGGGCATGACAATATTTTGCATTTCACAAAATACACATCTGGATTCTGACATTGGTGCAGTATTATAGTTCTCCTAAAATTAAAAAAAAAATGTCCATTACGAGAAAGAGGGAGAGAGCACACCCCCAGTGGACCTGACCACATCATAATTCTTCCTCCTCCATTCTTCCCTCCAATCAGGGTCCTGGGCACACTCACATATGTCTGCCATATTTTTCAAGCTACTAGTGTGGGAATTTTAACCATGGTTGACAATTTGAGATTTGGCTCCCTTAAGGGCTGAACTATAAGGCAAGCCCTCTCTTACATTTGAACTGGCATGCAAGTGACTTCTCGACCTGGAAAATGCAGGCCAAGTCATGTGGGATGGCATATGGCTATGTCCTAAGATGTCTTATACCATGAAAGCAATCATAGATAATGTGTAAATAAATGGGCATATCCATGTTCCAACCAAATATTTTTATAAAACAAATAACTAGCTAGTAAATCAGAGTTGACTGAAACTTGATCTACATCTTTGGAATGCTTCATTGTTTTTATAGTATTTGTCAATCTAACAGTGCATTATATGTTTTCATTGCTGTGTTTTTTGTTGCTTTTCTATGGAATATAAGGCCCTGAGGAAAAGTAATTTCTCCATTTTATTAATTTCTCTGTTCTTTCTTTCTCCCTTCAGGAAGAAAAAAAAAAGTGAAAGAGATTGAGTCAGTCTCAACAAAGTCTTCAGTACCTTGTTGAGTACCTCCAGCCTTAGCCTGCAGGGTCATGATAATGGCACTGAGGGTCCTTCAGACACTGACTGAGAGCCTTCTCATGGGGATCCAGCACCACAAAGAATTGTCATTGCTGAGGTACCAGATGGGCTTGTTTTAGAAATCTTAATAAAGGTAGTTTCTAGTTTTTAGAAGTACGTTTTTGGTTCACATTTAGATGTTCCAATTCTCCCATCTGCTGAAATTTTATTTCTTGTTTCTTTGTAAGAAGAAGTAATTTCTGAATGTAGATAACTCTCCCTTTTATGTCACTTTCTACCACAATAAGTCATTTCATGAGGCATGGTATAGCTGAGAGAAGGGTGTGCTGTATTGATTAGGTTATAATTCCTTAAAGATGCCTTCTCAAAAAATAAAGATTTTTGTTGCTATTTGTTGTTCAGGTTATTTAATAATTGTCCTTATGTTAGGCTTTCTAACACACAGAGTAGGAAAATACTAAGAATATCATTCTAACCATAGAGAAGAAAAAATAAAGTGTTTACTGATGTTTAAAGAATTGAAAGAAAATTTGAGCAATCTAGGTTTTCTTCAGTTACAAAGAGGTAGTTTAGTATGATGAATGCATACAATGTAGTAACACACTGCATTTGGAAGTGAAGGAATAAATGTACATGTAGTAATATAGATAGGTATTAAAATTAATTCTAAATGAAAATGGCAAGAAAAAAGACACAAAATAGTGTCCATTTGCATTTAAAATCATATCACAAAATATCAAACTGAATAGAAAATATACATGTGGAAATTTTAGAATGTTAGCTAATTATATGTGTGGAATTATTGTGAATAATTAACAAATGTATAGAGAGAAACTAGTACAATCAAATAAGTTTGAAAAATTAATTAATGAAGATAAATTTAGAATTTTTTTTCCAAGAGATTTTTGCTATAGGGCATGTCTGCTGACTGGACAGGCAGAGAGAGAGAAAAAGCAAGAAATTGCCACCAGGGGGATGACCTTGCCACAATTCCTTCTCCTCCATTCTCTTCTCAGGATTTTAGGCATGCACACACATGCACCCAACGTGAGTTTTAAGTCACTGGGTCCAGGATTCAACTGTGATCAACTACATGAGAGTCCAACGACATAACCGTTCCATCTGCTGGTGACATGAACGCAGACATTAATAAAAAAGAGAACTTAATAAAAATAGTAGGTTTTAGTAAAATAATTTTTTGCTACAAATCCAAACCTTAAAATAACAATTTGATAAATACCAATAAAAATAAATAAATAAACAAAATGGAATACCCTCTGGGAATGACAAAGTTAACATTAAGTAAAGATAAAATACAGAATAAAAAGTTATAATAGCATATAATGGAAGAATGTATGTAATTTCCACTAGTTGAAATAGAATTATTTAGGGACATAATTGCTATAAATGACTCAATATAAACAAATAGCTCCAAAAAATATAAAAACAAAAAATGTTAATTCTTTTTTTTTTCTTTCTTTGGAGAGGTTTTTGCTATAGGGCGCGTGCGCTCGCCAGACAGACAGAGAGAGAGAGATAGAAAGCGAGAAATCACCCCCCCGGGGGGATGGCCATGCCGCAATCCCTTCTCCTCCATTTTGCTCTCGGGATCTTGGGCACGCACGCACACGCACCCGGCGTGAGTTTAAGCTCCCAGGTCCGGGACTCGAACCGCGGTCGACTATGTGGGAGTCCAGCGACATAGCCATTACGCTAACTGCTGGTCCCAAAAAATGTTAATTCTAAAAGGAAAAATTTCTTGGGGCCAGCAGATGGCGTTGGACTCCCATATAGGCAACCAAGGTTTGAGTACTGGACTGGGTGGTTTCCCACTTACCCCACTCGCATCAGCCTGAGTGTCAAGGATCCCAGGAGGAGAATGGAGAAGAAGGGATTATGGCATGGCCATCCCCTCTGGGGTGCTTTCTTACTGCCTCTCCGTCTCTCTCTGTCTCTCTCTGGCAAGTAATGCACACCCGATAGCAAAAACCTCTCTAAAAATTTTTTAAAAAGCAAAAATGCATTTTCTTAAAAGTTTCCTACTTAAGCATCTTCTTTTTCTAATTACAAGATAATGTGCATTTGCCAGAAAGAGGAAGACTAAACAGAGGGTGAGAAAGAAAGCCCTTAACGGGATGTGGTCACACTGTGATCCATACTCCTCCATTTCCCCATCCTGTCAGAATGCGGAGCATGTCCCCATACTCACCAGGCATGTTTCTCAAGCTCCTGGGCTGAAATTCAAATGATTCTTGGCTGTGAGGCATGTGGCCCTTACCCACAGGCTGTAAGACTAGACCAATCGAATATCTTTTATAAGAAATTTAAATACCAAAATAATTTAAATCCTTTCTGTAACAAGTTTTTATAATACATAAAAATATGGCACACTACTCAGATATTTTAGGAAGCTTGCGTATTACTTATATAAAAGTAGTCATATATAGGATACCATTGAGTCTTACTTGGGTTTATACCAAAAATTCAAGAAAGGATAGCATATGTTTTCCCATTATGCTATGTCATTTTGTTTTTTTGGTATAAACCCAAGTGTGTGTGTATTCTGGGATACACACACACACACACACACACACACACCAGTGGAAATTGGATTATTTGACAAAATATTTTGAACCACTTGACTATAAGTTAGTGAAAAAACTAGATATTTAATTAGTATCACTCACTAAAGTAAATTGTAGATAGATTTGGGTTGAGGTTGTAGAAATTTACGTGTTACAGATATAAAATTTAAAATTTTATCCTTAAAGTGTTATTTTCATCAAAAATAATAATAATGTAATGGATTTTTGTTTGGTTGATGGGTAAAAATGTCTTTTTGAAACACAAAACTAAAATATAGAAAAAAATTATTTATATACCTGAGTACACATAGAAATAAACAGGTATATGTAAGAAAATAAAACCAAGTATTGAAATTACATAAATATAGAATATATTTTATATTATAGTTACAATATAAAAAATCAAGTAAAAATGAGTAAGAAAATACAGAAGAGAGATATTAAAATTATATTTATAATGACCCATACAATTAGCTAGACACATATGCAAGAAGCTCACCAAAGCTAGTCATTATAACCAGAAAGACAAGATTTATTTCTTAGAATGGCAAAATAGACAATAACAACAGCAGCAACAACATAAAGTTTGAAAACATTAAATATTATTAAGCTTGGCAATGAACCTTACTTTTCAGAATTCCAGGGATCATGAAGAATAAGTTAATTTGAAAGGAGTTTAATATAGATATTTAAGAAACTGAATTTGGATTGTTGGACTCCAAAAAAAAAAAAAAAACAGAACAATATCCCAGGTAACTAACTAACTTATAATTGCCCAGGATAAGATAGAACCTATCAACTAGTAAAACACCTGAGAAGCAAAATTCATTAAAAGGAATATCTCCTACTACCTTCCCTATACAAAACTAGAAAAGGTCGTCTATATTTAGGATCTATATTTACTATGTGGGGCATATACATTCTTCTCAGGGCTGAAGACTTGTTTTCTACACAGTCCCATTCACACTAACACTTAATCTAAAAATAGGTATGAATCAGAACTACAAGCCCTATCAGAGAAATCAGTAGTATGGCAGAGATAATAAACTATGAGGGTAGAAATCAACCCTCAGGAAGTTAAACCATTCAAAAGACTGAGCCATGGTGGCACAGATGGTAGGGCACTGCTGTGTGATTAAGCCATATGAGACAGAGGCCTGGGTTTGAATCCAGTTCACTCAAATGTGCCAGGAATGCCTGCACATATTCACGGTCCTGGGTAGCTGGAGGGTGGCGGGGAAGATTCCACTGTGGCATGACCCTGTCAAGGGTAGGTTCTGTCACTCTTTCTTTCTTTTTCAAGTTAGTTTATTTCTGCCACGAGAAAGAAAATGAGACAGTCACCCCCAATAAGATCCTCAACCGGTAACTTATCCCTAGCCTCTGATAGCGTGGATCAAGGCACACACTTGTGCACCCAGAATGCACTGGGGTACACGCACCAGGGACCTTCCAATGTAAGGTAGCTACAGCAGATTCGTGTACTACTTCTGCACCTCCAGCGGGCCTCTCTGTCACTCTGTCTCTCTTCTTGAAGTAACAAACTTTAAAAAACAGATATTTATCTGTTTATTATTTAATGATACCTGCACAGGACATCTATGATTACTAAAAAGACAAACTTCAATGAAATAAAATCACTTAGGTGGCAGTTCTAGCTAAATGGTGCATCCAGAAAAATACATAGAGAGTATGAATTCCAGCACACGTCAGATGCTGGGCCTGGAGACATGGGCTGAGGGCTGCCTCGCTGCTTGATTTAGCCACCAAACCACAGCTCACTTTACACTGACCTGATTACATCAGATGCTCGGTGCCAGATCATTTTGTGAACCATCAATCTAGGTTTCTATTCCTCTCTTGATTTCCCGTACATCTGGTGAAAAAGTCCTTTGACCCTTCTACCTCTGAATTAATCTATAAACTCTCTATCGCTGTGGAAATGGAGAGGGTCCTACTGCCTGTGCCATTCCTTTGCTGGAGGCTTTTGACTAGATTTCCTTCACTCTGAAAACTTGTCTTTTCTCCTCCCTTTCCCGCTCTGCATGTTCCTATAAAGGGAGGGAAGAATTCAGCTCTAGCTAAGCAACAAGGTATGCGTGTATGTTGTATATTTGTGTATGTAGTTCTGTTTTTTAAAATGATGAAACAGAGTAGAAAATATTTAAGAAAAAGAACTATAAGCATCCTTAGATTTTAAATAGTAATAAAATCACCATACTACAAGGAAACCTTGTTTTCAACGGGTTGTATGAATATGCTATACCACAATTTCTCCTCTGTATTGGCATTGCATGGTTTCTAATTTTCACCTAGTGTGAATAAATGGTGTAATAAATTAAAAAAAAATGTTTTTGTTGCTATTGACATGGATCTACATTTGGATATATATTTTGTTTACCTTTTTCATGCAAACCATGGATGTTTATGAAAAAAATATTCTAGGAGGGACCAGCAGCTAGCGTAATGGCTATGTCACTGGACTCCCACGAAGTCGACCGCGGTTCGAGTCCCGGACCCGGTGGCTTAAACTCATGCCGGGCGCACGTGCGTACGTGCCCAAGATCCCGAGAGGAGAACAGAGGAGAAGGGATTGCGGCGTGGCCATCCCCCCTGGGGGGGTGATTTCTTGCTTTCTGTCTCTCTGCCTGTCTCTGTCTGTCTGGCGAGCGCTTGCACCCTATAGCAAAATCCTCTCCAAAAAAAATATATATATTCCAACACAATCAATAATAAATCAAAGTAGGAGGATGACATGGTAGATAAGGCAATTTAATCAACAAATAAAATACGAAAACATTATTTCAAAAAAAGTTATTTATCTGTTTATATGAAGTAAAGTAATGATTGTTAGAAAAGAAGGATATATAGCTGGCTCTATAGTTTAGTGGTTAAGGGAGCCAGATCCCACATGGTCCACCAACACCTTGGAAAACCATTCCAGAGCATGTGCATGCTTGCCCAAATCACAACAGGATGGAAAAATAGGCATGAACCTTTGGTGTGATTGTACTACACTGCGGAATGCGTTCTCTCTCTCTTTCTTTCTTTTTCTGGTGATTGCTTACACTGGTAATTTAAAAAAAATTAAAAAAGGAGAATATAGAGGAAAAATCATAATTTTGAATTCAAGCCTAAGATTTTTAAAGATGCCTTATAAATAAGGTGATTTTACCAGATTTATTTAAACATGAAATTAAATTATGAGTCTCTTCTAGTGAAAAATACTTTAACATCCAGGGTCTTGACAGTGACCCTGGATGTTAAAATGCAACACACAACACACAACACACAATGGGACTGACCACACTGGGAAGTTTCTGCATTCAGGCTCAGAGATCTCACTAAGTGTGCGAGCTTCGTAGCTCCTGTGGTCTGGAGCTGGTGGAAGCTAGGGAGTATTGCAGCTTTGAGACATTGCCGAGGTTGCTGTCTCTCTCTCTCTCTCTTCCTCTCTCTCTGTCTCATTATTTCTCTCATAGAAAAAAAGAAATGATGTAATAAAAAGATTCAAAATGTATAAATAGATTTTCCAAAATAAAGATTTTTCCATTAAATTTTGAAAACCCCACATACATATGTGCATGGTTATTTAATATTTGCTCTAATAAATTAAATTGTGAATCTATTATTTTAAAATAGTTAAATATATCATTTTATAAGTATAAAGCATAAAGAACTCTGCTCAGGCACAGATTCACATTTTACCTGCAACATCACTTTGAGCACAAAATTCAAATCTCTCAGTAATTACCAAGTTTTTATTAACGCTGTCATAATATTCTGGGAGTTTTGTGAGGGTTAAAACAGTAATGCATGCGAAAATATTTGCCACACTGCCTGACTCCAAATTAGCAATTCATAATATTGTTTTCATTGTTATTATAAATGCAGCTAAAATTATCGATCTGTATTGAATGTTATTCTTTTTATTTAAGAGATGTTTTTACTATAGGACCTGTGCACTTGCCAGAAAGACAGAGAGAGAGACAGACAGATAGAAAGTGAGAAATCAACCCCCGCCCCCGGGGGGATGGCCACACTGTAGTCCCTTCCCTTCCATTCTCCTCTTGGGATCTTGGGCATGTGTGTGTACCCAGTGTGAGTTTAAGTCATGAGGTTGGGACTCGAACTGTGGTTGACTATGTGAAAGTCCAGTGACATAACCATTACACCATCTGTTAGTCCCCTGAATGCTTTCTTTTAGGCTATTAAAGATACAATGTATTGGCTCAGCCTCTGGGGTACAGCCACAAAGCAACTGCCCTGAAAGTACAGGAGACACATGATGACCATAGCTTCAGATCCTCAGCTTGGCCTGTACGCATGTGAGGTATGTCTTGGGCATCCAGGATCCTGTGAGACGAGAGCTGGAGAAAGTAGATCATGGTGTCATGATACCCTGTCAAAGGTGCCTTTTTCTCTCTCTCTGTAGTGAACAAGCTCTGAGCACTCACTCCATAATGCTGGAACTCCAGAGAAGATCCAGTCCTAGGTTTGTGGCCTCGAGTCCCACCAGCATGCCAGTAATGTATGTGTCCATACACACTGGCTGAGTCTGGGAGTACATCAAGGCACGAGGACCTTGTTCAAGGTGCCTCTTTCTCTAAGAGAAATTGAACTTTTAAAAATAGAAAATATGTACATACAAACTTATAAATTTCATAGAAAAATATTAAAATTGTATATTTTAAAATCAGAATTGTAATTTATTTACAGAGTTTAAAGATGGGACAATGTTACTCTTTTTTAAAATTATTTTATTATTATTATTATTATTATGCATTCAATCACTATATATTATTACAACTATCAAAATGAACTTTCCTAGCCTGAATACACTGTATTAATCCAGTTAAAGATATTGGGACCAGCAGTTGGCATAATGACTATGTCGCTGGACTCCCATGTAGTCAACCACGGTTTGAGTCTCAGAACCAGTGGCTTAAGCTCACGCTAGGTGCGTGTGCGTGTGTGTGTGCGTGCGTGCCCAAGGTCCCGAGAGGAGAATGGAGGAGAAGGGATTGCGGCGTGGCCATCGCCCCTGGGGGGTGATTCCTCACTTTCTGTCTCTTGTCTCTTTCTGTCTTTCTGGTGAGTGCACATGTCCTATAGCAAAAACCTCTCCCCCAAAAAAAATGATATTATCATGCACATTATCATCAATGAATAACTTTCCATTTTTGTTTCCCTTAAAGTTTTTGCTTCTGGCTTTTATGACATAGCATTTTTGGTGTTTTTTGCATTAATTTGAGAAGTGCACACTGATAATAAAAAAATAAATTCAATATATGAGCATTTAATATTTAGTACATGTTAAAAGAATGAGAAATATATATTTATAACATTTTAACTATTATAAATAAGATCATTTTAAAACTTCCAGTGTGTTCCTAATTGCAATTGATTTATTCTTTCTTCATTCATTTACTGAGAACTACGAACAGCAATGTACTAGGCATTTGGAATATAGGGTAGGCGATCAATGAATGAGATAAATTGGTCCCTGTCTTCACAGAGGTTATTAACTAATGGGAAACCCAGAAATCAAATATGCACTTAGAAGAGGAATGAAGGTTATGAAAACCTGCACAGCATTTTGGGTCCCATCATTGTAAAAATGTACCCAATTTTGAGAAGACAATATATAATCTGACATCTAAAGGGAGCATATTTTGATAATAAAATGTATTAGAGAGGAAAATATGTAATTTGGGTAAAAGAAACTAAGCTAATAATTGTGATTGAGATTGAGAAAGGGAAGGCAGAAGGATCTAGTATGACCAAAGCACGAGAAGTTGTATCTGATGAAGCTGCCGATGTTAGTTGCAAAGCTAAAAGTAAGTTTTCCATGACATTTTTATTTGAGCTTTTTTTGCTACAGAAATAGAGTGGCCATTTTTGTGTTTTGAAACAAGAAAGTAATATGAATATAGATTTCATATTTGAATCTAGTGGGAAGATGGGCTTTAGGGGTACAGGAATAGATGGAGAGGGTAAATTTAGTAAACTACTTTACTGTGCACATGAGATATGATGCTAATTGGGATTATAAAGGATCACTTAAAATACGTCTGAGGAAAAAATCACCATGAAGTAAGGCCAGCTCTGAGGCCTGGTGGTGGAGACAGTGGAGTCCTATAACAGACCTGTGTGCATGTCCAGAATCCTCAGAAGAGGAAGAGATGGAGAAAGGACTGTGGTGTTCCATATGGGCTGTATTTTCTCTTCTCCTGTCTCTTTGTCTCTCTCTGGCAAGCTCACATTCCCTTTAGTAAAAAAGAAAAAAAAAAAGAAAGAAAAAGAAAAACTCTATGAAGCAAAACTACAACATGGATGGCCTAGAGTTTAGTGGCAGGGAAATCAGAGTTTAAATCATTTTGTCACTTGCTAGGTATCTTTCACCAAATAGTCCTTCACATATGTTTACAGAAAAAAAAAATTAAAACCCATTGACTTTAAAAAAAAAAATTGCTACAGAGCATGTGCATTTGCCAGAGCAAAAGTGAGAAAGCACATCCCAAGGTGGATGGCCATGCCACAATCCTTTCTCTTCTATTCTCTTCTGTTTCTTGGGATTTAGGGCAAGTGTGCACATGCATTCATGATTCAAGTATTGAACCAGCCTTGTGGGATCCAGGCCCTTATCTGCCATGCTACTGACTGGTCCAAACATTTTATACTTACTATTTTTTTTCATAAGTCTTAAAGCCTTATCTACATGAACAGGGTTAAATTCCTCAATTGTGAAACCCTTCTATAACAATTTATTTTAACATTTTCTTATTTCATTCAATCTAACAATTTCACAAATTTAGTTAATATTTATCACAGTTCATATTTACAGATTCACCTAATAGCTAATATTTGTAATATGTTTGGTTTTAAAATTTTAATTAATATTTGTTCTCAAATCCAATCAGTTAATTACTATATACTATCAGTAAGATGTTCTCAATATTCTAGGAGATGTCTTTTGTGAAACTCTTTAATTATTCCTTCATGAATATATATACAAATATGCAAAAATATTATTTGAGATACTGCTCCACACTAGTGAACCCTAAGATTCATAAGCTTTTTACATAGATTTGTACTGAGCATCTACTTTGGTCCTTGGAATGGTTTAGTTAGCCAAAAGTCACTACAGATGAGGTTCCATTTTTCTGCGGGAGCTGAGCCAAATTACACCATAATAAATTGATTTAACATATTTGTAGGGTCTAATGCTATGAAAATTATAGAGCAGAGAAAGAGATTCAGGAGTTTGTGGATACAGAGTTGGTAGGGTTATTTACAATTTAGAAGGGAGCCTTCATTAATTTAACATTTGAGCCAAAAATCTGAAAATGTAAGGGATTTAACTTTGTAGATATCTAGAGAAGTTGATCTCAGAGTAGACATCCAACATAAAGGCTCTGTAAAAGAAAACAAAGAGACAAGAGCAACTGACATTGGAGAGGATTGGGTGAGAGAAGTCTTAAGGGAACTGGTTGACTCTTTAGATGGCTCTGGCACTTACACACAACTGAGTGAATGAGAAGTGGGTAATGTACATTGTAAGTCAAGCAAGGGCCAGCCATCTTTTTCTGTAAATGTGCAAGAATAATCATTTTTTGGCAATCACAGGTCATGTAACATCTGTCACAATTACTCACCTCTGCAGTCATAGCAAAAAATTAGTTATAGGTTAATATATAAGTGAATGAGCATGACTGTATTGTAATAAGTTTTATTTTAGAAAGAAAATTAAAAGAGGTGAATCAGACATTCTTCTGAGAGGTCTAGGTAGCCATTCCTAACTTCTGGATTAGAGGAATACCATGATCACACATCTAGTATATATATATTTTTTGAAGTTACATATTTTAATTGCAGGTACAGTCTTTAATTCTCTTAAGTGTAAAACAAAATATACAGAAGAATGTTACTAATAGGATTGTTCTTAATATTGAAAACCAGAAACAGTCCAGGGTGTCCAAAAGGTATGGAGCGTGTGTGTATGTGACATACACATGTGTACCTAATGAATACATACAGAGAATATGTCAATCATTAATAATAATATACATTTACTCACTGGTGTGGAAAGATGTCATTATCAAATTGTTAAATTCAAAACCATGTTACTAAACTGGGCATAGCGATGCTCCTGTAATCTTAGCTACTTGGATTGCTGAGACAGGAACATTGTAAATTAGCAATTAGTCTGAACAACATAGTGAGACCCTTTCTCTTCATAAAGAAAGCACATTCCTGAACAGTGAATATAGCATGATCTCATTTATAAAAAATGGTTGTGTTCACAAGTCTCTGTGAATGTTTGTACAAAGAAATACCTGGAAGGGTAGTCACCAAAATAGTCCCTGACTTTTTCTTTTCTGTTTTTTAAATTTTTAACTAATTAATTAATTTACATTCATTCACTGAGCAGCATCACAGCATACATTTATTATAGTTTAATGGATCATTCTCAATGCAGTGCTAAGAACAGACCCAAGAGGGAGGCAGTGAGACCAGTGAGAACAGGATCTCTGTAATCAAGGGGAGGTGGTGTGACCACAGTGTTAGTGTTGGAAAGCAACAATTTTTGTTGTTGTTGTTATAAGATTGTGTGCTTGCCAGAGAGACAGAGAGAGACAGAGAGACAGAAAGTGAGAAAACACCCCCAGGGAAGATGGCCATGCCACAATCCCTTCTCCTCCTTTCTCTCTCTGGATTTTGGGGACTAATGCACATGCACCCGGTGCAATTTTGAAGCCACCAGGTCCAAGACTCAAACTGCAGTCGACTACGTGGGCATCTGAGACATAACCATTATGCTGTATGCTGGTCCCTGAAAGAGACTGGTGTCTACATATTTGAAGATAAAGTCAATGAGAGTACCTGGCAGGTTGGATGTATAGTAAGAAATCAAGGTCAAGGATGTTACCATTGGCCCATGCAAATGAGAATTTAGGAACTTTATTCATTTCATGTTTAATGCAATGGAGAACATAAAATAAAGAGTAAACAATGTTTAGTGTTGATTTAGGATGAACATTAGAGGTTCTATCTTGGATGTTTGTAGTTCAGATGTTTTAAACATCCAAGTGTTTTGTCAAGTAGGCAGTTAGACATAAGAATTTGGACTTCGGAGCAAAATTTGCCCCCAAAACAGGTATTTCTATCCTATTTTATTATTAAGTCATAGAAATGAATGCGATCATCTGGCTAATAAAAGTAGAGAAAAGAAATAGAGCGAAGGGTTGGATTTTTGTCATTCCAAAATAAAAAGAAAAGGTAGTATGAGCCTAATAAAAGATACAAGGGAAAGACTGGATATATACGAAAACAGCTAAGAGAATGAGTTTCAAAATGTCAGGGGGGTCAGTTGATGGCATGATGATTAAGATGACTGGATTCCATATGCCCTACTGCGTGGTTCAAGTCCCAGACCTAGTAGCTTGAAAAACACACCAAGTGTGTGTGAGTGTGCCCCAAATCCCCAGAGGAAAATGGAGAAGAGATTGTGGCCTGGCTATCACCCTGTGTGTAGGGGATGCTACCCTACTCTATAGGGTGAGAACATGCACCCTATAACTAATTTAAACATAAATAAATAAAGGTTAAAAAAAGTCAATTGAAGAAAGTGGGTCAAATGTTGATAGCATGTCAATTAAGGTAAAAACTGATATTTCATTACTAGGCTAAATTATGTGATGATCATTGTTGACCTTGATTAAAAAAACAAAAAACAAAAAACAACTATTTCTTCAGAATAATGTTGCAAAAATCTGTTTGGAGTGGATAGAAGAAAGGGATGGGTAAAACTGGGAACAATACAGAAAACTTTTTCAGGATTTTCATCGCAAAGCAAAGGTAAGGGTTGGAGCTGTACATAGCAGGTAAAGTTGATTCAAATGAGAATGCTGCTGTTATTGAAATGGGAAAAATAAAAGCATAATTTCATGTCAATGACAATAGTCAAAAAAGAGAAAATAAGGTTCTTAGAGAAACGAGGAAAAATTACTGAAATAATGTATTTCAGAAGACATAGGAGAGGGTAAAGATAGCAGCATAAGAGAAATGGTTGGCTTTGGCTAAGAACAGACTGCCATTTTTAAAAATAGGCAAGGAGAAAGAATAAACAATGAGAAATACAGAAAGAAAAGTTACAAAACAAATAAGATTTGACTCAGTTCAAAGAAATACGATTTTTATAAGTTAATGTTTGTGAAAAGTATACTGCTCTCAAGTTGATACTTTGCTGTTTCTACCATCGATGCAACAATGTGTCACAAATGGGCTTAGAAAGAATGTAGAACAGATGTCAAGAAATCTTTCATCATACAGAGACCCATAAACATATGGAATGACCAATCAAACAAACTGTGGATTTGGAATGATTGGAAATCTTTAGGGAGTAATTAAAGCACATATTTAGTGATCAAAAGTTCTATGAAGAAAGGATCTTGATGAATTGCAAGGTATTTGTTTTTTTTTTTTTTTTTAAACCAACTTTTTATCTTTTTTATGTTTTTTCCCCCAAAGGTTTTGTAGGAAGATGCATTTCTTCCATCTGTCATTTACCATTTTCAGTATATTGCTGTAGAGTAATTTGAAGAATCCAACCAGAGAATTCAAAGACTATCTTCGTGATTAGCACTAGAGAAATTTCAAACATAATTGTCTACAGGCACATGAATGTGCAGTCTACAAATGCTTAATTTTAAAATAATAAATGAATCATAATTATTTTTTCATTAAACTCAAAAGTGTGACTCCTTTACTCTAAACTACCTATGAGTTTCAGAGGCTATATATGTGGAAATATTTTTAATTAAGTCTGCTTCAGGAAACCCTGTGAATCTCAGCATCTCACTTTGCATTTATTTCTATGAATAATTATAAAGGAATGAACATAATACAGTAAATAATATGGAAACTAAGGAATTACTGTTAATGGTAATTAATTAGCTTTTTGAGGAAACAACAGGTAACATAAGGTTATGTCACCGGACTTCATCCTTTGAATCCCAGGAGCTTAAAACTCATACTGGGCACATGTGTTTGCATACTCAAAATCCTGAGAGAAGAATGGAGGAGAAGGGATTGTGGTGTGGCCATCCTCCCTGGGGCATGATTTCTCACATTCCGTTTCTCTGACTCTCCAGCAAGTGTACACGCCCGATAGTAAAAATCTCCCTCAAAAAGAAAAAAAAAAAGCTTTTTGAATAGTATAGCTTCTTTCATGTCATTTTTAAATACAAATGTTATTTTTATTGTGTTAAATACTGCTTATATAGGTCACCACAAAAAAAGTTAGAAATTGGTTTATAAATTGTGAAAATTATCAAGTGATTTAAGGTGTATCAAACAAAAGTGGTATTTTACAACATAGTAGTTAACAAAAAAAATATATATTGTGTGAATTGTTTAATTGCCAGTTTTCTCCTGCTATTGGAATCAAAGAAAGTGCATTTGAGATGATTATTTTTTTCATATAGAAAGGATATGTTGAAGAGTATCCATGATTACTATTTATAATCCTATTAGTTTTTAAAATGGAGAGCAAAAGTTTAGATTGATTTGACAATTACCAACTATTTTCAGTTACTCAGTTCAAGTGCAATCTCATTCACATTATGAGGCCACAATTTGGCAAGCTCAGTAAAGCTGTACCTATGTGACTATTTGATTAAAACATTGAATTAATCAACAAAATGTATTAATTATGTGTTTCAGCAAATTGCCACACTTTCATTAGTCCCCACATTCGATTCAGCTGAATAAAAATGTATATTTTTCAAAATACAAATTTGAAACTTTTTAATATTTCACATTTGCTATTTGAAATAATTGTATATATATATATACTTTGGCATTCTTGGACAATAAAACGACATTTAGCTTCTCTATCTACTGGCAATGCACATTTACGAGTGCTTGTTATATGGGAGGCTGGTATTTTTAACATTTAACTTCACAAACCATATAGTGGCTAAGGCCTGTGCATAGGAAGTGGGATCTCACATGAATGATCGTGGTTGAAATGTGGGTTCCTACACCTTGAAAAACAGACTGAGTACACGTGCCCAGAATCCTGACAAGATAAGGAAATGGAGGGGAAGGATTTCAGTGTGACCATGCCTCATTAGGGAAGGGATGTTCTCTCTCTCTCTCTCTCTCTTTCTCTCATGAGCAAATGTGCCTGTAGTTAATAAAAAATCTTTTTAATGATCAACACTTATAGACCACTATGCATCAGCATCATCACAGTTAATTTCTCTTCTAAATCTACACTCTGAGTACCATTTTGTTTTTATTTTTTAGGTTTTTGCCATAGGGTGTGTGCACTTGCTGGAGAGAGGCAGACAGAAGGAAAGTGAGAAATCACCCCTAAGGGGTTTGGCCATGCTACCATCTCTTCTCCTCCATTTTCCTCTTGAGATTTGAGGTAGGCACATGCACACACATACTCCCAGCATGATTTTCAAGCTCCTGGGCCCAGGGTTTGACTCCTCTGGGCAGGCTGTGTGGGAGTTCTATACCTTAACCACTATGCCACCTGCTGGCCCCTCACTGCGTACTTTGACCTACATTCCTTTATCCCATCTACACTGAAAAGGATAAACTATATTGTTCATATTTTCTCTCACCTCCACACAAATGCAGTTTTTCCAACCTTTTAGATATCTTCCGCTCAGATTTTTACTTGCAGAGATCACATGAAATGCATACATAAAATGTAACAAAAGTACAGGAATATTATATTTTATCTGTGTTTCTCCCTACTTTATTATCATTTGGGTTAGAGTGAAGAAATAGGCAGAATAAAAAAATAAGTTTCAAGAAACCAGGAAATGGTGTTATGGTTATGTTGCTGGACTCCCACATAGTTGACTGTGGTTCAAGTCCAGGACTTGGTGACTTAAAACTCATGACAGGTGTGTGTGTGTGTGTGTGTGTGTGTGTGTGTGTGCCCAAAATATTAAAAGGAGAATGGAAGAGAAGGGATTGCAGCATGGCCATTTGTCCAGAGGATGATTATTTGCTTTCTATCTTTCTGTCTCTCCGGAGAGTGTGCATGCTCTGTAGTAAAAATCTCTCTCAAAAAATAAATAAATAAATAAATAAATAAATAAATAAATAAATAAATAAATAAAATAAAGAAGACAAGTAAAGTAAAAAAAGGAATTTTGAAGAGAAAACTAAGTAATTGTAGTTGAATCGATTTTCAAAAAGACTAAGGGACAAACGGGCTCTCTTTGTTGAATTTTGAAAACTTGGCAAAAAATAAAAGATAGTGCAATGACTATTTAATAGCTCATGGAAGGGGCCAGGAGGAGATGTAGTGGTTAAAGTGCTGAACTCTCACGTGGTTGACCACAGTTTGAGTCCCAGACCTGCCAGCCTAAAACTCATCAGGTTGGGACCAGCAGTTGACTTGATGGCTATGTCGTTGGACGCCCATGTGGTCGACTGCTTTTTGAGTCCTGGACTTGGTGCTTAAACTCACACCAGGCGAGTGTGCATGCATGCCCAAGATCCTGAGAGGAGAATGGAGGAGAAGGGATTGTGGCATGGCCATCCCCCCGGGGGGTGATTTCTCGCTTTCTGTCTCTGTGTCTCTCTCCGTCTTTCTGGCGAGCGCACATGCCCTATAACAAAAACCTCTAAAACAAGTAAAAAACAAACAAACAAAAAAACTCACACCAGGATCCTGTGCATGTGTGCCTAAAATCCTGAGAAGAGAATGGAAGAGGGATTGTGGTGTGGCTATGCCCTAGGCAGGTGATTTCTCACTTTCTGTTTCTCTCTCTCTCTTCAGAATACACACATCCTAAAGCAAAAAAATCTCACACACACACATACATGCACACAAAGTACATGGAAAATGAATATAATGAAAAAAAAATTGTGCATGGATTTTATTTTTTTTTTTTCATAACAAGTAAATTCACATTTTAGTTCTATTTGTCCACAAGCTTTTTGGAGTTTCTGCAAGTATTACAGAATAATTCTTTATTCAATAATAAAGATTTAGAATCATCAGGTAAATAGACAAAATACAGTAAAATATCAAACATGGGAAAATGGAGCACTATTTTCAGTTACCCAATTGTGGAATATTGAAAATGATAAAGGTAATTGCTATGGTATGATAAAATGAAGTTGTTAACCAAAAATGACTATTGATCACTTCAAACATGGCTACAATTTGGTACTTACCATGACTATCATATTCTTAATATAAAAAAGAATGTAAAAAATTACATAATTTTAAAAACATTTATTATAGTATACATGCATTCACCATAGAGAGAGAGACGCCGAGGGAAAATGAGAAAGCACGTTCCAGGGGTAATGGCCATGTCCCAAACCCTATTCCTTCATGCACCTCTCAGGATTTGGGGCACACAAACACATGTGCCTGGCATGTTTTTCCAGCCACTAGGTCCAGGACTTGAACATGCATTGAACATGTGGGATCCAGCCACCTTAACCACCGCATCATTGACTGGTTCTATTCTTGACATTGTGATGAGATATGTTTCAGATATATTAGATTAAATAAAAAATATAATTTCTGTCCAGCCAGATGGCATGGTGATTAAGGTAGCTGAATCTCAAATGGCCAACTGCACGGTTTGAGTTAGGCTTGAAAAACACAGCAGGCATGTGTGTGTTTGTGCTCACATCCTGAGAAGAGAATTGAGACAGGATTGCAGCATGTCCATCACACCTGGAAGTGATTTCTCAATTTCATTCTCTCTCTCGTATGTGCCCTGTAGCAAAAGAACAAACAAACAAATATAATATATACAAATATGTATGTGTGTGTGTGTGTGTGTGTGTGTGCTTTATAGTACAGAAGAGACAATATTCTTAACTTTTTTCAGTTATTATTTTGTGAATAAATAATGAAAGTACAGATGTATACATCTTCCCAGCTGTGGTGCCATTCTGCTAAGATGTTATGTTACACAGTATTGGACCACATGGGAGACCTGGTTTTGATCCCTATCATAACCTAAGGAAAGAAAATGTGGTGTCTGCCTATAATCCTAGCAACCTGGGAAGGCTGAGGCAGGAGGATCACCAGATCGAGGCTGGTCTGGGCCACAGCAAGATCCTGTCTGGAAAAATGTTGGATGGGCTAGCCTGATGTGGTGATAAGGAGGTTGAATCCCACATGGCTGACTCTGCAGTTTGAGTTTTGACCCCGGGGCTTGAGAAACGTGCCAGGCAAATGTGTATGGGTACCCAAAATCCTGAAAGAACGGAGAGGTGGAGGATAAAGGATTATGGCAGGACCACTACCAATGGGAGGTGCCGTTTCACTTTGTCACTATCTTTCTATTCCCGTGTCTCTCACCAGCAAGCACATACACCCTCTGGCAAAAATCAAAATCAAAACAAACAAAAAAGTTTTGCATTAGCGAGCTGCAGTGGTGCAGCTGTAGTTCAATGCTCAGTGATGGAGGAACCACATTGACAGGTCCTAAGTTCATGTCCTGCAACATCCCTGGACCTGCTGGATAAGCTTGTGCATTTCTGTGATCCAGGCCAACCAAGACTGGAGGTAAATTGTGACATGAAGTGTGTTAGGTGTACTTGTCTCTTTCTTTTCCTCCCTATCTCTCAGATAGAATAAATAAATATCCCCAAAAATAGTTATTAAGCAAGGTAAAAAAGAAGTTGGATATCATAGTGCACTTCTGCACTCCCAGTGGGGAGGCTAAGGCAGGAGGATCACACTTGATGATTGACTATCTCTTAAAAGAAGAAAAGCTGTGTGTATCAGAATGGCTATGCATTCTCTTCAATGTGAAAAATTCTTCCAACTCCCTATGACCTGAAGGCTCCATTATAGGTCAAAAAGTAGCAAAAATCTTGGTTTGCTGAGTATTGCCCCAACCATTTGAAAACTAGAAAGATTGAAGTCAGAATGTGTGTCTATCTCTTTTAACAAAGACAGTTTACTCTCAGAATGCTCTTAATTTTGTCAGCCAAGGAAAGTGATTGTTGAATACCATTACATTCCTTTTTCATTCCAGCATAAGTTAGAAATCTTTTTACTTGTTTTTCTGGAATTTTCATTTTTCTATATACATTTATGTATAGGTGAGTTTCATAATAAAATTATCTACTTATTTTAACCCTATAAAAACAAGCCTTGTTAAAAAAAGAAGACTTGTTATATATTACTGTTATGAATATTTATTTTGTTATTGTTTGGATAACTGATACTACTACAACTACTATTGCTTTGACTAATGCTACTACTAGTACTATAATACTAATACTAGTCAACTACAGGTTTATTTTTTCTTTCTCTGATCCAGGAATTGAACTTTTTTTTAAGAGAGATATTTTTGCTTAAGGGTACGTGTGCTTGCCAGAGAGAAAGAGACACAGAAAGCGAGAAATCACCTCCCAAAGGGGATGCCCATGCCGCAATCCCTTCTCCTCTGTTCTCCTCTCATGATTATGGCATATATGCACACGTACCCGGCATGAGTTTTAAGCCACTGGGTCTGGGACGAAAACCGTGGTTGACTACGTGAGAGTCCAGTGACATAACCATTATGCCATTTGCTGATACTAGTAGTTGTATTTTTTTTTTTTTTAATTGCCAGCGAGCATATATACCTGTTGGAAAGAGACAGAGACACAGAGAGAGGACGAGAAGGGATAATACCACCTCCAGTGCGGTGTGGTCATGCCAAAATCCTTTCTCCTACATTTGTCTTTCCTGTTGGGATTCTGGACTTGCATGCAAATATGCCTGGTGTTTTTCAAGCTGCCAGGGTCAGAACTCAAAGGGCAATCGGCCCTATGGTATCTGACTTCCTTCAACCACTAGGCTATGAGGCCTGCCCAGAGGGTTTCTTTTCTTTTCTTTTTCCCTTTCTTTCTTTCTTTCTTTCTCTCTCTCTCTCTTTTTTTTTTTTTTTTTTTTTTTTTTTCAGAAAAGAAGGAAGGTGAGAAATCACATCCCAGGGGGTATGGCCACACCGCAATTCCTCCTCCACTCTCTCAAGTTTGGGGCACTTATGCACATGTGCCCAGTGTGATTTTTCAATTCATGGGTCTGGAATTTGAACTATGGAGTCAATTATGTGGGATACAATGCCTTAAACACCATGCCATCTGCTGGATCCTTGGCCCAGAGAGTTTATTAATCTGTACTTATTGATGTTATCAGTGATTTTTAATATGATCTCTTTATCTACCCCTTTTCCACAAGAAATATAGACATATAAACATAATCTTTGCTAAAAATAGTTAATCACTCCATAGCATTATTTAAAAAAAAAAAAAAACTTAAAATATAAAGCTTACTATCTATTTGGAAGTCCCATCTTTTATTCTAGAAATAAATATAAGAGAATCGTTGGAGGTGACAAACATGTCTATTGCCTTGATTATGGTAATGGTTTCATGGGAGTTTAAATAAATCTATTCTCAGGACCAGCAGTTAGCGTAATGGCTATGTCGCTGGACTCCTATGTAGCCTACTGCGCTTCAAGTCCTGGACTGGGTGGTTATTAAACTCATGCTGGGCGCGTGTGCATACGTGCCCAAGATCCCAAGAGGAGAATGGAGGAGAAGGGATTGCGGCATGGCCATCCCCCCTGGGGGGCAATTTTTCACTTTCTGTCTCTCTGTCTCTTTCTGTCTTTCTGGAGAGGGCACATGCCCTGTAGCAAAGGAAAAAAAAAAAAAAAAAAACAACAACAACTCTCCAAAAAATATCAATCCATTCTCATCAAAATTGAATGAATTAAACAGTATAGTTTTTTTTTTTAATGTATTGATCAATTAAAGTTTAGGAATCTTCAAAAAACAATTAGAACTTTTATCTACTAAATTTATTTAAAATTACATAGTAGAATATTACAACTCTTGATTGGTAATATCATTACAATATACCAATGATAATGCCATATTAGTATTTCATTAAAATAGTTGAGTTCACTATTTAGGGTAATTAGGATTTAGGGATGCTCTAAATGAGGGCCTAGACTTTCTCCTTCCTTTACTTAGACATTGGTTATTCAATTTGTCGTCCAATATCAGCTCGTAGTAATACATACATGTGTGTGTGTATGTTTTGTTTATGTTCTATTTACTTTAAGAATCTGTGTCTTCATATTTTTTTGCTTACCAAGTGTAAGTGAATATGTTTAATTTTAGCAATATGTTTCTTCTTAGACACATTGCATTATAGGAGATAATTATATACTGAATAAGATTATGTCAGAAATCAATGTATAATCTTCAATTCTATCTTTATTTCTCTGAAAGTTATATTTGCAATGGAGAATTCTATCTTATATTATGCAAGAAGACACATGAATTCCTTGTCACTATGGTCTGTCACCAAGACATCTTAAAAGGGGCCTTTTTTATTGAATGTATCATCTAAATCAGCTTTCCCATCAATTTTGAAGCTATTTGTAGTCAAAAGTAATGAGTGTCTCAGCTGCTACTTCTTAGGGTTCAAAGTAATATATTAGAAAATCAAAGTAAAAGTGAAAGAATAAAAACTTCATTGAACTTCAGATAGCAATATTGCTAAGGAAGTTACATCAAATAACAATTACCTTTTTGATGTTATTAACAATTGTCAGTTTAATTACACTAAAGGTTTTTCCATGTTGTTCAATAATGAATATTAATATATAGGTCAAAGATAAATGTTTATCACAGAATGCAGACTTATTTGTTGGGATATATAAAATAGAGCAAATTTTAAACCTTGCTCTCCTAAAGAATGCAATACTTATGCTGCAGAGTCTATTAAAGAATGTAGGTCACAATTTATTCTACGCATTTATTTTAGTTTTATAGAAATAAAAATAGAGTAACTCTAGTTCAGGGATAAGGGAACCATTTATCAGACTTCAATATGAAGACCATTCCCCCTAGTTCAATGGACACTTCTTACTAAAGAAGGAAGATGAGTGCAAGATTATGAAAGAGATGAAAAAATTTGATCATCTAAGGAATGACATGGAGAGTAGCATTAGTTCAGACACATTCTATATGAATTTATTATATTTATGAAGTGATTTTAGATTACTTTATCATCTACATTATCTCAAAAATATAGTTGACATAGACATTTGTTTAAACACATATTTGCTTATTATCAAAGACACCAACGGGTGTAAAAGTAACTCGTATTAACAGCATATAAATATATGTATATAGTATATATATGTACGTGTGTCTGTGTGTGTGTGTGTGTGTGTGTGTATATATATATATATATATATATATATATATATATATAGTTTTGTTGTTGTTTTGTCTTACAGTATTGTCTAGGCTACTTCCAATGGTTTTACTTCAAATCTTGGTTTTGTTATGATTATCTAAACTCCTTTTCGACAATCTAACAATTCAGGACCAGAAAAAGGTCAAATATACTTGAAATCATTCAGACCACACAGATGAATAAAACTAGGAAAAAAAGTCTCTCTGTTTTATAATTACTACAGACTAGTGGGAAATATGTTGCTTTCACTTAATTGTAATTAAATTTCACACAGTTGATTTATTTGTTTCATGAGAGAGATGGAAAGAGAAAGTGCCTTTAGCCTTCTAGCCGGCCAGCCAGAATCACATGTGAGGCCGCAGGTGTGTTCGAGTCAACCTCGATAGCCGGGACGTTTTCCTAGGTCTCTGATATCAAGCAATGATGCCCTAGAGAACTTTACCAACATGACTGAGCCAGGAGGAAAGTTTTCCTGTTACATCACTTTGAAATATTTTAAAATTATTAAGAAATGCAAAATAAATGATTTACTGTTCTTCAAAAGCAGGCACTTTAAAATAGACCAAATAAAGTTTCAAATATTATTTAAATTTATATGTAAAATCAAAAGAGTACATGAATTACAATTATGAGTAATACAGATGTAGAGGTATTTATATAAGAAAAAAAATTAAGATGTGCAAAAACTATGATTTTTTTTTTTTTTTGAGAGGTTTTTGTTATAGGGCGCATGCCCTCTCCAAAAAGACAGAGAGTGACAGAGACAGAAAGCGAGAAAACACCCTCCAGGAAGGATGGCCACGTCACAATCCCTTCTCCTCCATTCTCCTTTCGGGATCTTGGGCATGCACGCACACGTGCCTGGCGTGAGTTTAAGCCACCGGGTCCGGGACTCGAACCACTGTCGACTACATGGGAGTCCAGCAACGTAGCCATTACACTAACTACCGGTCCCCAAACTATGATTTTTTTAATGGGATACTGATTTTCTTATTTAGTTTGTTATATTAAAATCTTATATAAGTGGCATTACATTCAAGTAAAATAGAATTCAGTTTGAGGTATAAATAGTGGGACAACAATATTATATTATGAGGCTGAATGGTGGCATAGCAATAAAATATGATACTCTGAGAGACAAACCCACATGAGAAGGTTATCAGTTCAAAACCAGGGACTTCCCTGAGTATGTTGGGCACACATAAGCCTATGATCTTGGATGGCTGAAATGGGAATGGATTCTGGTGTCAAGTTCCTACTGAGGGTACTGAATCCTATGTCTGTCTGACACTGTCTTTATCACTGACAAAATAAATACAGCATAAAAATGAATTTGGGGCAACCAGGTAGCATAGCAGTTAAGATGCTGGACTCATGTGGTCAACTGCGATTTGAGTCACGAATCTGGTGTCTTGAAACTCATGACAAGTGCCATTGCATGTATGCCTCTGTGTGCCCCAAATCCCAGGAGAAACATGGAGGAAAAGGAATTGTGAAGTGGCCGTCCCCCAGGGGATGATTTCTCACCTTCCCTTTTTATGTCTCTCCCTGTCTCTCTCCTGTTTCTCTGATGAGCACATGTACCCTATGGCAAAAACTGAAAAAAAAATATAAAAATAATAGAATTCAGTAGTTGTCTAAAATGTTATTATAATGCAATATAATAGTAGAATGGAATTTGAGGCTATTATAATTAATCAAAAGAAACTGTATTTGATATATGAATGTTAATCTAGTTATTAAAATTTAACTTCTAAATTATAATGATTTCCAAGAGTTTATATTTAAAGATATTCTTAACTATAATAAAGTCATAAACACTAGGGAATTGATCCAGTCAATACAGCTAACTGACCTAGTCAATACTTTACAGTATTTCAATTTGAAAGGAGAAATATGGTCCAAAAAATATATCATCCAATATGGCAATTATAGTTAAAAAGTATATTATTTTCTTAAAATTGCAGAGTTGATTTCAGGTGTTCTCACAACACATCATAACTATGCAAAGTAATTTATCAAGTTAATTAGTTTGATAGAACTATACCGCAATGTATACATGTTTCAAACCATTATGTTTTAACATAAATGTATATTACTTTTATTTTTTAAATTAAAATTACTGATATTAGTAACATAGAAGAATTATATTCTATGCGGAAAACATATTTTCTCAAAAGTCACAAGAAATTAGATAATTTGGCAGGATGCTGGTGAACTTAGATCATAAAAGTCCAGTTTTTTTTTTTTTTTAGAGAAATTTTTGCTATCAGGTGCATGCACTTACTGGAGAGACAAAGAGAGACAGAGACAGAAAGCAAGAATTCACCTCCCAGGGTGGATGGCCATGCCGCAGTCCCTTCTCCATTCTCTTCCCAAGATCTTGGGCACACAGGCACACACTCCAAGTGTGAATTTGAAGCTAGCGGGTTCAGGACTCGAATTGTGGTCGGCTATGTGGGAGTCCAACACTGTAACCATTACGCCATCTGCTGGTCCCAAAAGTCCAGAGTTATTACAGAGTAAATTTGGAATGTATAACTGTATGTTCATGTGACTTCTGATTGTGTCTTGTTATCATCAAGCTGATCAAAGAAGATGTCACTAAGTAAAAGTTAAATCATTATATGATGCTTTTTCCTTTAGTCCTAAGGAGAGGTTTGCTGAGATAACATTTTACATGTTGAATTTTCAGCTTTTATACAAATTTCTTTCTTTATGCTGGGTAACTTTGGCTTGTTCATCGTCTCAGTTTTTGGCAGTTTTGTTTTATGATACCGTTTTGCTACCTACTGAAAGACTATAAAACAATAGGTCAGTAAAATATGTCTGTAAAACACAGAAGAGTCTACTGGAAAATATTTTGGAGAAATGCCTGCTCACTATTTACATTGGCAATTGTAGTCTGCAGTACAATCAAAATGAGTTAATGGAATGTTGTACTAAGTAAGCAGGTGGCTTAATTTTGTAGGAATTAAACTGTCAGTGAAACATAGATTTGAATTCAGTCCATCAGTGCGGGAGTTCTTTCAGATTAGCAAGGTTGCCAAACTCAGAAAGAGCAATAAGTTTGTTTCTTTTCTTTTTTCTTTTTTTGTCTTTGTATAAATAAAAGATAATAGATATGGTGTACTGAACTTGTCAAAAAAATCTTCTAAAGGGCCAACCAGGTGGCTGAAGTGGCTTGGGTCCCATATGGTCAATTGCATGGTTCTAGTACTGGACTACGCTGATTGGAAACTTCTACATGCACACATGAATGTGTGCCCAGAATCCTAGAGGACAATGGGGAAGGGTTGCAGTGTTTCCATTTCCCCTCGGGGGATGATTTCTCACTTTCTGTCCCTCTCTGGAGTGCACGTACCCCATAGCAAAATCTAAAATAAACAAAAAAAAATGTAAGAAGACAAAAAAAATGTATAGCTTTGGCATCTTTTTCAATCACCAACATATCACATGATAATTTCCAGCCTGGGAAGACTTTTTTTTTTTTTTTTTTTTTGCCATAAGGTGTGTGCACTTTTTGAAAACAAAAATGAGACAGAAAGAGGGAAAATGAGAAATCACATCCCAACATCCTCCAGGGGGATTGTTATGCGACAATCTCTCCCCCTTCATTCCCCTCGTGGGATTTTGGACATACACACACTTGTGCTCAGTGTGATTTTTGAGTTAACTAATGATGTGAAAATCCAGTGCCTTCACCACCACACCATCTCCTGGTCCTAAGAACTTACTGTCTTTTAGTAGATTAAAAAAAAAATTGAAAAGATTAAAAAATGTTTAAAATACATTAATTGATATCTATATATGTGTATATAGATATAATTTTATATTTATTAGAATATACAGTAATACATAGCTCGATAAGTAGACTTTTTCATAAAATTTCAAAAAATGTTAAACTGATACCATGCTATTATACACAAGATTACATGTACCTGACATGGTTCCCCTCATTTATTTTTTTGCAACATCTTTATACATACGAATTCTTAATTTAGAGCAAGGAAAGTACAATGTATTTAATTGAAATAATGTCAAAATACGATATCTATGTTGCTCAGGCAGAGTTTCTTTTGTTAAAATTTATTTTATTTTATTTATCATTATTGTTATTTTCAATTTGACCAGGGAGAGACACAGAGAGAGAAAGCGTAAAAGCAAACTGCCAGGTCCCGTGATCAGCCATGTGGGAGTCCAGTGCCCCTAACCACCATGCCACCTGCTGGCACTCAGGCAGTTTCTAACGTTAAAGATCTATGCCTGAACATTTCACAAGGCTGCCGTCATAAGATCAATTTAAACAAAGAGCATGATAGGACACATGGAGCCAGAAATGCAGTAGTTACTTCTGCCTTGACCTAGGATAGTTTGCGTAAATAATATTTACACTTAGAAAAGATAAATATTATATTTTTAGTCTAAGATAGGTAGGGAAGGCTAAGAATATTATGTACAGAGAAGTTATTCAGATAGCGGGTGTTTGTGTATTGACAAGATGGAGAAATGGAGGAAAAAGGATTGTGACAAGACCACACACCATTGAAAAGTACTTTCTCTCTCTCTCTCTCTCTCTCTCTCTCTCTCTCTCTCTCTCTCTCCAAATGCACACACCCTCTGGTAATAAAAATAAAATAAACTCTTGTAAATATATACTCCTTCCATATGGAATAGAGAAAATTTATTTCTAATACATGATGCTGTTATGAGAACAATGTAAGAAAAAGACTGTTCCATTTAAGGATTCTTAGTGTCTGTCTTTCCACCATGCCTATTTGTAGTCATTCATTTCACCTAGGATTAACAATCTTTGAGTTTTAGTCATTGCATATTACATTACATTTATCTGGTCAATCTGGTTTGATCTAGGTAACAAGGTGAAGAGAGTCAGAATAGGATTTGAGTCATTGATTTTATTATTATTATTATTTTTTTTGGAGAGGTTTTTGCTATAGGGCACGTGCGCTCGCCAGATAGACAGAGAGAGAGACAGAGAGACAGAAAGCGAGAAATCACCCCCCAGGGGGGATGGCCACGCCACAATCCCTTCTCCTCCGTTCTCCTCTAAGGATCTTGGGCACGCACGAACACGTGTCCGATGTGAGTTTTAATCCACCAGATCTGGGATGTGAACTGCGGTCGACTAAGTGGGAGACCAGAGACATAGCCATTATGCTAACTGCTAGTCCCTCAAGTCATTGATTATTTTAACCCCTCTCAGATAATTAGTGATGTAGTGTTTTGTTCATTTGTTTGTTTAGAAAGCAGTGTCAAGGCACACTTCATTAGCCATGTAAGAATTGTTGGTATTATTCTCAATTTCCTATTCACGTGGCTCCAGGAGGGATCTTTAAATAGTAATAGGGCTTTGGATTCTCAAACCTTACTGAGTACTAAAATCATGTGATGAGCTTTTAAACCTCTGAATAACAAGGATAGAGTGAGGATAGAGTGTATTTGTTTTCTGATTTGCTGTAGGAAACGTGTTTGCCAGTGAGAGATGGGGAAAGGGAGAGAAGGGCACTGCCCCCCGACCCCCAGCATGGTGAATGGTCATGATGCAATTCCTCCTCTTCTGTTTCTCTCTCCTCACCAGTCTTTAGATACACAGCACATACATGTGGTGTGTTTTTTAAGCTACTGGGTCTGGGACTCCAATTATGCAGCCAGCCCTGCGGTATTCATTCGCCTTACCAGCATACCACCAACTGGCCCAATACTGATATCTTAAAGAATTCTCTTTCTCTCTTTTCTCCATGGTTATTACATTATGCAACAAATTTTGAGAATCACAGACTTTGGGAAATATCTTCCAAGTTTTAGATTAAAACTAAGATGTTTATATATAGGGTGAAAAATAAATTAAATGTAGCCAATCCAGGTATAAACAAAATAGTTATTTAGTTTAATTAATTGATTGCTAATAAAGATTATCAGTCTTCTTTGCTTATTTGTTGTTATAATGTCTTATTATTTAATATGCAAAATAATATGATAATGTCACAATAATGCACTTTCATAATTCTAAAGAAACATCTGTAACTTTCAATGATTGAATGCAAGTGGAAGAGAGGCATAAGTGGCAGAGAATGCAAATGTTAGGCAAGATATTTTAAAGTACATATCTAAGGATTGTTTTCCTGCCTACTTACTCATTGAAAATGAAATATTTTATGTTTTCTCCTCTTTCAGACGCAATAGAAGGCATGACAATATATAATCATCTTTCAGCTTCGATGGCTTTTAACTGCATTCAGCAGGACATCCTATTAGAAGTTGTGTAATAAACTCCATTATCAAGTAGATATTACCAGAAAGTGTTATCGCTAACTCAAGTTGTATTCTTCCATGCATTTTTCTAGCGTACCTCATTTTATGACACTTGATTCCACTTAAATTAATTATTTTCATTTTCTTCTCCGGAAACATTGCATTTCTAGCACTACCATCACTTTCTTGTCAGCTGTAACAGCCTCTTTCACTATTCACATTATTGCAATTTGTCATTATTTGGGTAGAATTCACTACCGTTGAAGAATTGTAAGTTTTACCCCTATTGCTAAGTTTGATAAATATATACTGAAAAATGTTCTGTGGGTATGTCGCATAGTTTCTTTTCACTCACTGGGCTGTTGATGTGCTACGGACTTTGTGTTAGGAAATAGATCTATCATACAAAACAACCCAATTGCCTGCTTAATGGGGAACAAGCTGAAAAGAAAACAGCAAAAGCATAGATCAAGTAATCATGTACAATCATGATCATTATGTAAGATGCCTTTTTACCAGAGTGCTGGATAGGACGTTTTTTCTCACTATTTTTCCTTTTTCAGAATGATGTCAGTATGTATTTGATAGTGGGGAGAACAAAAAATTACCATATATATTATTCTAGCAATGGGCTTTTATTAATTATTTCCATTATGGGCCAAGAAATCATAGCAAACATACGTAACAATGTAAAGACATTTTTTTTATATTATCTTACATAATACTCATTGTGAGAGAATATAAGCCCACTCACAATATTGTCATCAAAATCTATGGGCAAAACATAAGCAGCATAATACCACTGACTAAATAATTAAAATTTACTATTAAGTTAATTTTAAAAAAGTACTCACAAAGTCAGATCATGCTGGTTTTATAAACTGTTTATGCAGCAATAGGAGAACTTTAGGAAATCTATGTACATTCTGAGTAAGAAGCATTAAGTATTCATGAGGTTATTGTGCAGCATGGCTGGCAATAAAGTATGCATACATTTATGGGAATATATAAATTGGACTCAATGTTTTAAATGTAAAATGAATACCACTTACTATTTTCAAAATCACAATTGGGGACCAGATTTATTTTACATACTTGTACGTTAAAATTTTTAAAATAACTGAATGTAGAAAAAAAAGTGATGACACATGTTACACTATAATTTTGGGAAGTCAGTAACTTACCAATATTTTTGCAAAAAGAAAATTTTCATCCTAATTTAATCATATTTTTGTTTATTTCTCAATATAACCTAGTAACTGTTGGAAACATACATGGATATACATCTTGCATTGTTGTTCAGATATAATATAACCAAAAAGTATATTTACATAAAACAAATCCCTACATTTTATAATCATACCCTAGGTATTACCCATAAACCAAAACTTTCAGAAATTTTGGGTGTAACCTTCCTCTGTAAAGTTGCTCTAAATCTCTTTCTACAATTTCAGACTTAATTTACATTGAATTTATTGTCTGTGCAGCCACACTGAGCTTTTGATGATTTTACAAATATTTTCTCAATCTAGGTGCCCATTGTAGAGAATATCCTCAAATATTAAATTCCGCCAAAACTGGTAACATATTACAGAAAATACACTACATATAATTGAAGTTTTTCCAAGGAATACAGAACTGTTTCTGTTGTAGAACAATTTTTGTATTTTTTTTTTTTAGAGAGAGTTTTTTTTTTTTTTTTTTTTTTTTTTTTTTGCTATAAGATGCATACAATCACCAGAGAGACAGATAGAGACAGAGAGACAGAAAGTGAGAAATCACCCCCCCACCACCACCAGGGTAATAGCCGTGCTGCAATTCCTACTCCTCCATTCTTTTCTCAGGATTTAGAACAAACACACATACACACACTTGCCTGGCATAAGTTTTAAGCATCCGGGTCTGGAACCTGAACCACAGTTGGCTACATAGAAGTCCACTGATGAAACCGTTATACCATCCACTAGTCCCAATAGAGCATGTTTTAAAGGTTCCTTACTCGGTGACAGGAGGTAGCATGTTGGTTAAGGTGCTAGACTCCTACATGACCAACTATGTTGTGAGTTCTGGACCTGGTGGCTTGAAAATCAAGCTGGACACATGTGTGAGTATCCAAGATTCCAGGAGAAGAATGGAGAAGGGATTGTGGCATGGCCATCCCCCTCGGGTGATGATTTCTTACTTCCCCTCTCACTATCTCACTGCACTTTGTGACAAAAATTAAAAAAAAAAAAAGAAAAGAAAAAAGTCAATTTCTTCAAGTTTTATAAGTATAGAGTGTAAGAACTTACTCAGTTTTTGTGGCTTGTACAACTCCCTTTTTTCATTCTAGTTTTAGGCACTAGATTTGGGTTTCTTAAGGTATGGCTCGTCACCTGTGATACAAACCTCCTTGAAGAATCATCATTTACCTGAGCTTCTCTGCAATGCTATCTGGAGACTTGAGACAGCCTGGGAAAGCTGATAAGACTATGATACTCATGCTGCTGATATAATGCAAGCAATTAAGTCATTTTCTCTGATTTATAAGTCTCATGTCTTCTGTTACCAGTCACAAAACAGTGGCAGGCTAAATTTCCAGCTTAAAAGTGAGATAAAATGGGGTCCAGCAGGTCTCATGATGGTTAAGGTGCTAGATTCCCACATGGTACCCAAAGTTCAAGTCCCAGTCCTGGTAGTTTGCTTTCTCACTTTCTCTCTCTCTCTTTCTGGTAAGTGCCCATGCCCTACAGCAATTAAAAATAAATTTATTTAATTAAATAATAAATTATTTAATAAATTAAATAAAATAATTATTTAAAAAGAAGCAAGAAATGGGGCAAGAATGTGGTATGGTGGTTAAGGTAGTTTGATCCCAAATAACCGACATCATGGTTCAAGTTCCACATCCAGCATCTTGAAAATGCTAAGTGTGTGTGTGTGCATACCCAAAATTCCAAGAGGAAAATATAAAAGAAGGGTTTACAGTGTGACTATTCCCCTGGTAGAGGAAATCTTTCTTTTTTTTAAAGTTTTAGCCACAGGGCATGTGCATTCACCAGAGAGAAACACTGAGAGAGAAAGTAAGAAATCATCCATCCACCAGGAGGGATGGCCACACCGCAATCCCATCTCTTCCCTTCTGCTTCTAGGATTTGGGGCACACACACATTCATGCTCCACATGATTTTCATGCCATCAGGTCTGGGACTGGAACCACAGACGGTCATGTGGCAGTCCAGCACCTTAACTACCACACTACCTGCTGGCCAGGGAGATGATTTCTTACTTTCCCTCTTTCTCTATTTCTCTTTGGTGAACATATGCCCTAAAGCGACCTGAAAAAAAAAAAAAAAAGTTCATGAGTGTAGCTTTTCTAGAAAATGAGCATTTTCTGTGAGCCATCTCTGTGCTAGTCATTTATCTCAATTAATATTCCAAATGCTAAGAAATAAAAAAGAAATCAATTTACTTTTATAGCTGTTAAGAGAATTGAAATGTTATCTGAAAAATATTATTTAGATATATTTGCTGTGTTTATTTTTTACCATTAAAACACAGTAAAGAGGGCTCTTAGGCTGTCCAAATGGCATGGTTAAGGCATCTAGATCCAACATGGCCAACTATGCGGTCATGCCCCGGACCTAGCAGCTGAAAAGCACACTGGGTGTATGTGCATGCATCTCCAAATCCTGAGAGGAGAATGGAGAAGGAATTATGGTGTTACCATGTCCTTAGGAAGTGCTTTCTTGCTTCCCCCCCTCTTCTTTCTCTGTCTTTTTCTGATGAATGCATTCTCCCTATAGCATATGTAAAAAATGGGGGAGAGGACTCTTTATTACAAGGTTAGTAGTTTTAGTTACTCTTACACTGGATTTAGAGAACCTAATCCTAACTCTAGCCCTACGTGTTTTTGTATATGGTGAGTTTTTATCAGCTATTATTATGATATTTGCTAGACTCAAACATCCAGACATTGTTTTTTGTTTGCTTGTTTTTTTGTTGTGATAAGAACAGATAATACGAGATTTACCCTCTTAACAAAATTTTATTATATTTTTATAAAGTTTTATTCTTTCTATGAGTGAGAAAAACAGTACTACTAACAATGTCATGATGCTGCAGTCTACCCCCACCCCCAGTCAACAGCTACCCCAGGTCACGGATAAATGCACATCCAGAAAGTGCAAGGAGATTTTCAGACTTCAATGGGAAACCTTACTGTGTGGGACTTCCTCAAAGAATGATGGGTTTTGGGAAACAGCAGTTAGCGTAATGGCTATGTCACTGGACTCCCACGTAGTCGACCGCGGTTCACGACCCGGACCCGGTGGCTTAAAACTCACGCCGGGTGCGTGTGCGTGCGTGCCCAAAATCCCAAGGGGAGAATGGAGGAGAAGGGATTGCGGCGTGACCATTCCCCCTGGGGAGTGATTTCTCGCTTTTTGTCTCTCTGTCTCTCTCTGTCTGGCGAGCGCACGCGCCCTATAGCAAAGACCTCTCCAAAAAAAAAAAAAAAAAAAAGAATGATGGGTTTTACCACTTAAACCATGGTCTGGCTGGCCTCCATCTTTTAAACTATTAGTGCGTACATGGCAATTCTCTAGAATTTACTCATCGTGCATAACTAAAACTTAAAATCTGTTGGACAATATCTCTCTATTTCCTCACAGTCTCTGACAATCATCTCTCTATTTTTTTTTTGCTTTTATGAATTGTAATAATAATGTGGAGTCATTTAGTATTTACCATTTCACGGAGATACGTTTCACCTAACATAGTATCTTCTAGGTTCATACATATTGCCACATGGCAGGATGATATCCTCTCATGCGGCTAAATAAAATTACATTTCAGTCTTTTTGATGCTATTTTAAATGACATTTTTTTATTTCTATTTTTTTGGGGGCAATTATTCATCATCAGCATATAAGGAAGTAACATATCTGTATGTTAATTTTGTATCATGCAACTTATTGGGTCAATCTATTACTTCTAGCAGGATTTTATTATTTTTTTAATGTGTATGTGTTTCTAGAGTTTGTTAGGGTTTTCTACATATTTACAATGTCATCTGCAAATTTGTATAATTTTATTTCTTTCTTTCAAATTTGGGTGTCTTTTAAGTATTTTTCTTAATCTAATTGCTATGACTAATACTTTCAGTGCTCTGTTGAATAGAAGTGGTGAGAATAGATGTACGGGCCTTTCTCCTGATCTGCAAAATTCCGTTTTTACAAAAGATATTATTAGTTTATTCCAGTCTCAGTTTCTCATATACTGATTTTTTTCTCAGAATCTATCAAGGAAACCGTGGTCAGAAAGTAAGCATTGAACCCACATGAGAAAGGAAAGATATTCAGTTCACATCCCAAGGCCTCTTTAGTCATTCAGGGTGCCCATTTGCTGATGATCCTCCTGAAACTGGAGGATTGTAGCTTGGAGATCCTGTTAGGGATGCCTATCTAGGAAGGAATAAATGGAATTTTGAAATTAAAAATAAAAGAATAAAAGAAAAAAGATCCATCAAGAGTATTAGTAAACTTTGCCATATATTTTCTACATCCCTTAATCTGGGACTATGATTGGGTTGTATTTTCCCAACTCTCTTGAAAATGTGATGGCCGTGCACCCTAGACTGGATGATAAACATTGCACACAAAAGTAGTTGTCAATATTCTGCTGAGACTTCCAGTGCCAGTCCACACGTCTCTATTTAGGCATGTGTGCATTATAAGATTCACAATACAATTGCATTGATGCAGGGCCTCCATAAACCTCCTGCCCTCTGTGACTTGTTTGTTCCTTCTTGATCACATAATGTAAACAAGAAATAAGCTTAAGTATTCCTAGTCAATGATATCAAATGTTTAAATTTTCTTAACCCTCACATAATAATCTATACTGATTGCTATACTAACATCCAAAGTTAAATTAACTTCCAAGACAAAATTCTGAAATACACTTGACTTAATCACAAGATTTTTTCACTCTCATTGTTTTTATTCCCTCTACTTGCAAAATCTATATTCAATTTTAAAAGTGAAATAATGCATAACTACATCCTAGGTGTCTGCAAACACAGATTATTCTTTATTAAAAATGCATTTTAATTCAATGATAAGCTGAATTTCTATTTTCAAATTTAATTTTGAGGCTAAAAATTATATCCTGAAGCTACAACAGCTTAATAATAAATTAGTTCCAGTCAGTGTGCCACATAAGTTTTCCATCAGACTGAATATAAGAAACTTGCAGGGAACTATACCTGCTTAAACTTTAAATAAAAAAAAAAAAATAGATTAAAAATCTTATTTGAAAAAAGTTTATTTGAATAAAGATTTCCTTGTAATGTGAACCCAATCTTCTTATTCACAAGCTTATGCCATTCTTAAGTTATTGTCAAGCTACAGAGCCTCCATAATATTAAAGTTTTTCTTTATTCTATCACTGATTTAATGTTTTACTCTGAAGGTTTTCTATAGCAGATGATAATGTGTGAGCCCAAGGCAAAGCTCTATCTTCCTTCTTCCAAATATACCATGAAATTCTCCAAAATACACTAAAACACATTATCTCCCTTATATGTACACACACCAATACATGAACAGAACATTATTGGCTGTCGTTATTAAGAATTTCAGTGGGAGCTAGCATTTAGCCTGGTGTCAAGGGAGTCAGATCCTATATGACCAACAGCATTGTTTGAATTCTGGACGTGGTGGCTTGAGAAACACCATGGACACATATGCTGACATGTCAAACTTCTTGACAGGGTGAAGGGAAAGGGACTGTGGCATGACCATGGTCCATTGGGGAGTGGTTTTTCCCTCTCTCTTGTCTCAGTGTCTCACTATGCTGAGCATATCCGTCCTTTGGCAAATGAAATGAAAAAAAAAAAAAAGAATTTTAGATGATACCACCTAACAAGCTCATAAAGATATTAATCTGTAATTTAATTGTTTCAGTATGGTCTCTTATGTTTTAACATACAGAGAATTTGAAATATTGTACTAAGATTTCCTGAGACATCAATATATATTTTTAAACTATTTGTTGGACTTCATATTAGATCATAGTATTCCATGAAAAAAAAATGACACTGATTTCAGCTTACAAAATAACTATCTTCCTGTTCTAATTTTACCAAGCTGCACAGTTCCAAATTTTCATTTTCCTGGAAGACTATTTTTGTGAGTTTTTTTATGTCTTGTGTGTCCGACAACTTCCCCTTTCACTTCCTCAACTCTGAGTTCTTAAAGTGTTCATAAAGTGTTCCAATGTACATTTATTTTATAGTAGTTTTGTTGTGTTATAATTTACATGTAAATCTATTTGGCATTCAACTCATTGTTTTTAGTATATATTTACAGAGTAGTGTAACCATCATTACTATATAACTAAATGACATTGTCATTACATTAAAAAAAATAAGTACAAATTACTACTCTCTTCCAACTCCTATCTTGTAAACACTTCTCTGGCAAATATTATTCTACTTTCAGTCTCTATAGATATTTCACGGTAAAGGTATCATAGGCTACTATGAAATTAAAGGCAACTAAGCAAATAAAATATTTTTGTAAAAAAACTTGTCGATAATATAGTTACAAAAAATCAAGTCCAATGTTTTCTTAATGGTTGACTTTATCCATATAAACAATTGATTTCACTTGTTGTTTTTATTGTGCAAGCTGAAGCCTTCAAATAATAGTAGTTGGCTCTGTAATAACTCATTAAGAAGAATATATTATATAGAGGATGGCATGGATTTTACTAAAACCTTAAGTCTGTCATGACAATTTCCCTACCAATAATTGTGAAAATATCCTTCTAACAATTGTCTTAATATTGATAAGGAAGAATTATAGAGTAAAATGCTTCCATGAGACAGATAGTTAATGGGAAAATTTTATGTTAGTATTGCATAAAACAACTTGTAAAATATCCAAATGTTATCATGTGATTATTATTATGGATAAGTTATTACTACATAAGCCTAAAAAAATCTCATGTTGTCGGTTATAATTTACTCATAGATACAAAAATAAGCCAAAATGCTACTTTCAAAAATTGTTTAAAAGGATAGATATTTATGTTTTAATGAACTGATCAGTTTATATTTTAAAATGATTCAATTTAGTTCTTCAGAAATCTAGTCAAACAAAATTATTTTTCATATTGTTCTAGGTACTAATGTAATATACATTAAAAGTCATATATAAAGTAAAATCTTAGATTACTTGACATACTATGCTAAAGTGTTCATCATTAAATTTGAATATTTTACAAGAAGAAGAAAAATCTTTCAGATATCTTTTAATTTCACAAAAAGAGGGGAAATATATCATTTCTAACTGATTAAGAACATATGAATAAGGTGTTTGCCCTTAAAAGAGCAGAATTAATTTTTGAGCACAATGGAATTAAAAGGTTTTAGCTTGTCTGATCTGAACAAAGTAAGATAAATTTTTAATACTGTGAATTAATTAGGCACATAATGAGAATAGAATGCATAATATTTCTAATTCAGATAAATACAAAAATAGCCCCTGATTCTAAAAGAAATAAATATCATCCATCATATATACTCCTTAAATTATATTTATTGGAAAACACTAATGGTAACAAATCTAACAAAACAATGTTAGATGAATTCCATTGCTGATTTTGTTTCACGAAATTACATTTCACTTTGACCCTCATCTGTAACTTTTGGGAGAGCTAATCTCAGGACATTACTCATTTTTGAAGGTGTTAATGTACCATAAAGGATTTGTTTTATCGTTAGACATACTATCCATGCCAGGTGTTACATGTTCTCTATATCTGCTCTGAAGTTTATTTGACAGCTTATACATTTTTATGAACATGTGATGAGTTTCTATGATCAGTTAATTCTTTAAAAGCTTCTGAAAATGATAAAATTTTATTTATTTTTGACTTAACATTTTTAAATGCTCTCTTTATTTTATTTAGTCTTATTGTTAAGCAACTTACAGATATACATATATGGAGATTACAATATTTTAATATACAACACAATATGGTGGCTTGCAATTTAATCTCTGAAACGCAAATCATTTCATGCTTCCTATGCCCAGTTTCCAAAGATACAAAGGATTGTGCTTGTATTTATATGAAGTGACTTACAAATAATATTTGTATTAATTTCTGTTTCTTTTTGCTTTTATGATCTTTATTAAATTGGAAACTACATCATACAGTGATGAAGTTGATACATTCAATAGATTATATTTAAACTGCACAAAAATGTATTTATTTACTTTATATATATGTATCTGCAAACACACACACACACACACACACACACACTTAGAGATTTTTTTTGTACGAGCACATGTATTCACCAGAGAGACAGAGAGAGATAAACAGACAGAAAGTGAGACATCACCACCCCGAGTGGGGATGGCCACACCACAATCCCTTCTCCTATTCTCCTCTCAAGATTTCCAGCACATTCGCACGCACCCATGCCAGGTGTGAGTTTCAAGCTTCTAGGTCTGGGACTTGAACTATAGTCAACTATGTGGGAGTCCAGCAATGTAACCATTACACCATCTGTTGGTTCTTACTCTTCATGTTTTAACAAATATACATAAATATACATCCTTCTGTGCCAATGAAGTAGAATTTGTATGAAGTAAAAAAATAAAATACATGTAAGTTTTACAGTTTGATAACTGACCTTTGAAGATTTTAAATTAAGATATGTCTTCTTTCTAGAATAAAGTTATTTCAAAAATACTTAGGCTAACATATATATCTAAAAATGTAAAGTTATTTGACAAATTCTATATTGAAATGAGAGTCAGTTATTTACTGAATTTCACTCTTTATAATGTAATAACTTGCCATTTACACTTTAAAACCTATTTTCATAAACCATTATGAGTTAAAACATTTTCTTTATAATACAGTGTCTTCAAAAGATTCATGAAAACGTATATTATGAAAAAACTATGCTAGATTTCAAAAGTTTTTGTACCAAAACAGAATTTTACTTTAACTCCATTTTCTGTGCACTTTTAAAGTCCTCCATTACAGTAACTTGTGTAGATAACTGACATGTTCATTGAATACACATTCCTGAAAAGTACTGCATACCTTTTAAATCAGAAGTTTCAAAGAGAGTTTACCATATTCCTACCTCTTTCCTTGCCTCTGTCCCTCTCCTCAACAACTTCTTGTTCCAGTTGACTCCCAATATTCCAAGAAAACTCCAAAAGTAGTTTCTTCCTCTTTCTTTTTCTTTCTCTCTTCCTTCTTCCTTTTTCTCTTTTTTTCTTTCTTTCTTTCTTCTTGTTTCTTCTTTCATTTTCTTTTTCTTTTCTTCCTTCTTTTTTTTCTTTATCTCTTCTTTCTTTTTCTTCTCTTTCTCTTTTTCTCTTTCTTTTCATCTTTCTCACTCACTGCCTTTGTTTTTTCTCTCTTTATTTTCTAAGCAGTATCTCTGTTAGATGGACAAATACAAAGTCTGTGTGTTTCTATCACAGCAAAGAATGGAAAGACAAGGAGACAAGCTAAGCACAAGGTTTATTGAGGGAGACAGAGATACATTTCACAGACAGAACAGGCCATTGTCAAGAGAGGCAAGCAGTCCCGAGAGAGACATACTACATACAGAAAAACCCATTGCCAAGGGAAGCAAACAGTCTGAGAAAAATATTTTCCATAGACAAAGCAGACCAGTACCAAGGGAGGTGAGCTGGCCTTAGTCTCTGTTCCAGGGTATCTTTACTCTGTGTTAAATCCTTTATTTATTTAAAAATATGTATCTTTAGACTTTGTTGACCTGTTAACTTTTTCTTTAGGTTGTTCCTAACTGTTGCTTCTTATATGTCTCATGCTGCTGTGAGTTATTTTGCATAACACAGATGATCATATATCCCCTCTGTAAAATGCGTGTGTGTGTGTGTGTGTGTGTGTGTGTGTGTGTCTGTGTTTTCCAGACTGGTTCCCTGATCTGTATCTGCCTAACCAAGGTTATCATCCCTAACAAGTCCCTCCTCAAGGGGTATAGGACCCAATGCTTTGGGATGTCAAAATCTACCAACTTTCTGATGAATTGGGGCAACTTGGGGCAAAGGTCCTATTCCCTTGAATCTATTCATCCTACCCATAAATGTGAAGGTTTCTGTAGTCATCTAGAAGGTAGAATACTGGTTGGAGGACTCTTGAGCAATCAGTTATTAAGTGGGACCTGTGGTTAGGAGGGCATCTGGAATAGAGACAGAAAATACAATATAATATTAATTGTTAAGAAACATAGAGCATTATGGCAACAACCAAAATAAATAGTACAAGCTTTTCCAGTTTGGGTCATGAGGTGAGACTCATAATCAGGAAGTCATCTAGAACAGAAGTGAGAGGTATAGTATTAGTTGGTAACAAATGTCAAGTGTTACAGCTAAAGTTAAAAGAATTAAAATTTAGTATTCCTAGTCCACAAAACACAGAACAAATTTTTGTTGGTATCCAGTTAAAAAGGCTAGAGAACAAATCTGAAATTCCAGGCAGAAACAGAATCTGATGACATAAGGTTTGCTGTAGCCAGGTTACCTGTTACCTCAGCTTTGGATTTATTTGCTAGAAAGAATAACGTTGAAGCAACTGAAGAGGTGGTCACACATACTCTCTTGTTCTGTCAACATGTGACCTAGGACTGAACAGTTGTTAAGAAGAATTTTTTGTTAAAGAGTCTAAGGAAGTCTGTAAAGTTGTGAGGGCTGATGAAAACCCAACTGCCTTTTTGGAGTGACTATGGGAAGACCTTCCCAAATACACAAATCTTGATCTACAGTCATATGAGGAACAAGTCATATTCAATGACAAGTTCCTGTTCCAGTTGACTCTCAATATTTTAAGAAAGCTCCAAAAGCTTATTGGGGGGTGGGGGTGGAGGCAGGAAAACATTGGGTGACCTCTTTGAGGTTTCCATGGCAGATATTTATAATTAAGGCCAGGGGAGGAAGGAAGGGTCCAAGAGAGGGAAAAAAGGATAGATCAGAGACATGCCCAGTTATTGGTTATGCTTCAAAGTTTCTCCTATCCAATGGCTCAGGTCTCTCAGCTGCACAAGGATGACAAATACTCTAGCTGTAAGAGGAAAGGTAATTGGGCCATAGGGCATCTGAATTGTGACATCCCACAAACCATGTACTCACTGCCAGCAGGTGGATCATTGGGCTGATCTCTGCATTCTTGGTCGAAGGACTCAAGAACCTGAAGCAAGCCCCGTAATGACCATACAAGAATGATATTGAAGAGGCCCATGCATCCAGCCTCTATGCAAAGAGTTATCATTGTGGGGCTGGAGTCCAGGGTCACTTTGAATGTAGTAGGTAAGTCACCTGAATTTTTTGAACACAGGGGCCTCCTACTTTGTTCTGATCTATTCTGGACCCGTTACTCATTGGAGTATCCTTCCAAATGTTGCTTCACAAACCCTTACTTCTTCTGTGGGGTGGATATACTTCTTTCCCCGCAGGTTCCTTGTTATACCAGATTGTCCCTGCCCTCTACTAGGCTGAGATATTCTTAGGAAAATTGGCACTATAGTCATGTTGGGAGGAAATGCCACTTTCAGACCTCCCTATGCTATGCTTCTATGAGTCCAAAATATTTTGTCCTTCCCTCCTTGGGAGAAAGCTATGAGTCCACAGGTCTAGGACACTGGAATCTCAGGTAAGGGACAAATGGTAAAACCTGCGATTGTCCATTTAAATAACCCAACTCAGTTTCCTAGACAAAAACAATATCCCCCTAGGTTGGAAGCCCACTGGGTTCTCCAAGAACTAATTAAAACTTTTTTTTTCTTTTTTTAAAAGAGATTTTTGGGATAGGGTACATGCACTCACTAGAAAGACAGAGACAAAGAAACAGAAAGCAAGAAATCACCCCTCAAGGGGTGGCCGCATCACAATTCCTTCTCCTCTATTCTCCTCTAGGGATCTTGGGCACATGTGCCCATGTGCCCGGAGTGAGTTTTAAGCCACCAGGTCTTGGATGTAAATCATGGTGGACTATATGGGAGTCCAGTTATGTAACTATTATGTCATCTACCAGTCTCAAGGAATTCGAACTTTCTGAACAATAGATTACTATTAACTACTTATTCTCCCTATAATAACTTCTATTTGGCTATTAAAAAAATGGTACTTGTCAGTTAATGCAAGACCTCTGCATTATTAATAAACCCGCAGTTCCACTGCATCCTGTGATCCAAATTCTTACTGCCTATTGAAGCACATACCTTCTTCTTTTTTTATGATTCAAAGTCTTAGATGTTAAGGATGCCTTTTCTACACACCTTTACCACCAAAATTCTAATTTCTATTTCCCTTTGAGTGGGAAGGTGAAATGAAATGTGTATCTGAGGACTATATTTGTAAAACAAAGGAGGAAATAAGAGCCCAGCATCCTAGGATCATGCAAGTCCTCTTCTAGAGTCTGAGAGCCAGAATCCTGGGTCAAGACCTAAACTGAATGACATCAGCATTATGATCACTGGACCTGATCCAGCATTCTGAATGGTTGGGTCTACCAAGGGGGTTCCCTGCTTCCTATGACTGGAAAGTCAGTGACTGGGCTATCTCAAGGGATTCTAAAACTGTCAAAAAGGGTATCAATAACTGTTTCTAAGTTAAGTATGCCAATGGTTGAATGGGGTGACATGTGACCTTCTAAAAAAGCAGACATCTAGAAAAGTGGCCTATAGTAGAAGTTGGAGAGCCTACAGCAAACATCACTGATGAGTGGGTATGATTAAACAGTATGCATCAGCATCTCCATGAGCAATATAAATTATGGCATATATATATATATATATATATATATATATATATATATATGTGTGTGTGTGTGTGTGTGTGTGTGTGTGTGTGTGTGTGTAGGGTTAGCAATCATGGCCAGGGAAATGGAGGTAGGGACATCTTTCCTGTCATAACATCAGAGTGGAGGTAATACAATCCACAGTCCTGTCCTGAAACTTTTGAAAAGCTGAGGGAAGAGGAGAGACACCTTAGAAGTTGGTAGCAAACAAAGTAATGTACACAGTGGCAAAAGTATAGTATAAAACAAGGCATCACATCTCCTTGTGATCCATATCAGCTTACAAATCTGAAGAAAAATATATTCTGTATCATGTCTGGAAGGTAAAGTAGAGATCCACGCAAGCCTTCCCAGATGCCTACTCCCCCTGATACACATCTGAGGGTCCCAAGAAACAAAAAGAAATTCCAAAATCTTGCCCATTCTTGATGACTCAAGTATGCTGCGGACAGATAAGGGGGAAACAGGTTAAATGCACCTGTGAGTATCAGCTTTGGGGGAGGTAAACACCCCATGTCCCAATGAGATCAGGGGATCCCCACTTACCCAGAGTCAGGCCTATCTTATGCCCAGGAGAGATCATTGGCATTGTGTCTCACCAGTAACTTACAAAAGCAACGGGATGAAGTATACTCAGTGCAATAAAGATGTGATAACAGGAAAAGAATAAAAATGATTGGGATATAAAATTTGTGAGTGAGAGCAGATGGCAGGAAAGGATAGAGAATTACACATAGCTGAAACATGAAGATAAGAGTAAAAGTTAGAATAAAGCAAAGCTTGCCCTGCTAATGGGCAAGGAGATTCTCATCCTCAATCTACGGTCTTTGGAAGCATACCAAGAAGTAGGCTCAGCCTCCACTTCCCCAGTTTCTGAAGATGGTTTCTAGGATCTCAGTCAAGCCAGAAAATGAAGGCAAAAGCTCAACTTGGCAAAACCTCACAAACTAAAATGGAGAATTCCATTCCTGTCTGAGGGCTTTGGGAAACATACCAAGAGCAGTCCTGGCAAGCATTCCCTAATGTTGCCTTGGTTCTTATCAAAAGCAGCATTTAGGAAAACTTCATATTCATCATTACAATGCTTATAATTTGGGTTATGTCACTGGCTTTATGTTTTCACAAAATTGTATATAAAAATGTCGTTATGCATCATGAATCCATAGCTTATAATTAAATATATATATCAGAAAGTATACATTGGGTCTTCTGTAGGTCATTCAAGAATTTTCTATCTTTAAACTCAATGGATGACTCACACAAAACTGTTTCAGAACTAAAATATAGATCTGCTTCACTATAAGTGTAGCAGACACTCATAAATAATTTAAAAGTTGTGTTATTCAGAGAGGAGGTGTCATTAAACCTGAGACTTGATTTCTAAGAATAGACTAGCTATAGAGTTAAATTATTAAGGTAAGGAATAAGAAGGGTGTGTTGTGATTAAGGAAAATAAAGAAGAATAACTGGTATGGCTGGAGCATAAAAAATAAAAGCAAGGGATTGAATAAATTGTACTATTAAGACTTAGCTTGTACATTGAAACTAGAGTTATACATTGTCTAGAAAGTGAATGTATGTAGTTTATTCCAAGTCTTAAAAGGAGAGTTGAAGATGTGTATTGTAAACTTAAGTGACCTGTCCAGATATAGCAGAAATAAGAGGAGTCTATGCTTATATATCAAGAAGATATTTTTTCTTGCTTTGTTTGAGAATTTGTTTTAATTACCATACAATTTACTGAGATGGGATATCTAGGCATACAGCTATTGGGGAATCTGAGGGACACGTTCAATAGGACTAGGACGGCTTATGAGCTGAAAAAACAAGAACTCCGAGTGGAAAAGTTAAGTTGACCTTTGAGTATCACTTGAGAAAATTTGGAAAGAACTTACAGATTTAGATTTTTAAAGATAAATAATCATAAATATCTTTTTTAATTAAAATTATGAAATTGACATACTTCACAAAGGGAATGCAGAGGACTTTGTGCTGGAAGGCAGGAAGAGTCCCACATGGAATAAAAACATTAATAGCAACAAAGGAGGGAAGAGAAACACCAGGAGCCTGTGGCATCAATGGAACTTCAGAGCTTAAGGGTTATTCGGAATCTCATATCTCAGACTGTCCTTCTCCAGATCTGTAGTTTATTTAGAAATACAGTAAGCAAATGCAAAGATCTGTTAGAGACAAAGTTCACAATTGTGATTTATTTATTAGTTTTCTTGCTTTATGCCTCTCTCAACCTAATGTTGTCTACATTAAGAATATCAGAAAAAATGTGAGGCTTTCAACCTTAATATATTCATCAGTCATTTTTGTCATTTTATTCAAAGAGTTTATCATTTTTTTTGCCTGTTTGAGTACTAGGAGTAGAAATTTTGCCTAGATCTATAAAACATGTCTGTATCCTTTTTATTTCTATTATTCAATCTGTTGATTCTTTCCCAAACTCATCTCTTTCTTATCTCACTCAGCATAATCAATAGCAACCAATACAAATATTTGGCATTCTGCTTTCTAACTTGTTCTCTTAAAGTTCTTTGTGTAGTGAGAAAAAAAAAAAAAAAACAAAAAAAACAAAAAAAAAAAAAAAAAAAAAACTTTTTTCCTACTTAGCCGTATTACTAAATATTTTTGCTACTGCCTGACTCAGATAATCATTTCGACTTTCAAAGAATGGTTTTCTCACTAATATCCTCTCAATATAAGCCAGATAGTATTGTTTTGATCAGTGCACCTCACTTGTGGTATTAATTTCTGTGTCACTTATATTCTCACCTTCCATGGTAGAATTTGTCATGTGACTCCAAACTAAGTTTACAAGATTGAAACACTTGGTGGGGGTGGATGGGAAATCTCTGACAGCACCCTCCACACTAGATTATAATCATTATCTTTGACTTCTCACAGGCAGTAGAGGAGAAGAAAAACTAGGGCGGAAAAGGAATTGGTTCTGCATGAGAATGAGGGCCTAGATTCCCTCAGGAATGTATTTTGGTTAAGGTTCTTATGGAAAGTTATGCAGAAGTGACAAAATGTAAGCTTAGACATGAAACAAGAACAACATTGTCCCGATGGAAAGACCGAGTTTAGTACCAATTTCCAAAACTGGCTCATCGACATCTTGAGTTTCTTTTTTGTAAATATGAACACCAGGTTTCATCCTAGATTCATGAAATGGAATTTCAAATATAGTACCCTGGAATCTGCACTTTATACAATTCTTTATATTGTGAAAAGAATGTTTCACTTTCTTAGGTTCATAAATTATTATTTTAATAATATAAGGAGCTGCATACAATGCATTCTCAAATCAACTCTAATGTAAAAAAAAATACCCTTTTGATCACATCATAGAATTCTAAACTTCACAAGGATAAGTCATGAACTTTAATTGCTTCATTGAATCATTTTCCATGTTAGTATTCAGAATAAATTTTCAGAACTAGGAAAGTCCTGTAAGGCTCATTACAGAAATCCAGCTCATACTTCGTGATTACTGAGATTAGTAATTCTAAAATGGCACATAGATAATTTAGAGAAAATCAGTTTAAATAAATGTTTTCATTATGTTTTTTTTTTTTAATTTGACTACATTAGCACCATATTATTAACATAACTTACATAAGTTTCCTCAAAATCTAAAAGATGTTTTGGAATTTAGATCTATATACAGACACGATATCAGCATGAAACAGATGACACAGTCAAATTAGAATTCTTCAGGGAGTATTTAGTAAAGATACCACTTCTGAAACTGGGAGCAGGGTCTATATATTAGAAAGGATGATATAATTCCAAGGAGTTTATAGCGCCAAAACTATTATCATATCTAGGGAAAAAAAAAAAAAAAAAAAAAAAAAAAAAAAACAACAACAACAATTACCAAGACCTGAGAGAAAAAACACAGAGAGGACTGCTCTCAAAAAAGAGCAATGAACTTCAATTATGGATTCCAAACAAACTAGGGTAACCCTGCAGGGAAGAATCAGAGAACTAAAAGCCCTAACTGCATTCTCCTACTTCTGACTGGTCTTCTGCCAGGGATCTCACTGGCTGAACTAAAGCATTAGTCAAAAAATAAGAAACACGTTAATGGAGTGTATATAGACCAGCATTCTAGGACAGAATTGGGTATAGAATGGTGAGAAAAAGATTTGAAGGACAACTAGAAAATAACCAGCACAGTTTGTGTAAGGAAAAATTTTAATTGACTATAGGGAAAAAAATGTAAGAAAAAAGAGTAGCTAGATGATATATATATATATATATATATATATATATATATATATATAATTTTTTAATTTATTTTTTGTTTGTGAGAGGGGATTTGGTATAGGGTGCGTGTGCTTGCCAGAAAAGCAGAGAGACAGGAAGCGGAAAATCACCCCTCTGGAGGATGGCCACGCTGCAATCCCTTCTCCTCCATTCTCCTCTTGGGATCTTGGGCACACACACACGTGCCTGGTGTGTGTTTAAGCCACTGGGTCTGGGACTCAAACCACGGTTGACTACATGGGATTCCAGCAACATAGCCATTACGCCAACTGCTGGTCCCAGTAACTAGATATATTGACCATTTATTTTATAAATATTTTTGTGGCAATTGTTTTCATTAACGCCATTTGATGATTTTTGTTGATAGAAAAATATGGCAAAGCTGAGCAAGCCAGCTGGATCACTTATGGCTGACTTCACAGTTTGAGTACTGAATTTGGCAGCTTGAAAAATATTCTGGGCACATGTATGTGAGCATGTCCAAAATCCCAAGAGGAGAATAGAGGAAAAAGGGCTGTGGCATGATCATCTTCCCTGGGAGGTTCTTTCTCGCTTCTCTCTCTCTCTCTCCCTTTCTGTTTCTTTCCAGCAAGTGTAACTGCCCTATAACAAATGAAGAATAAATTTAAAAAAAGGAAAAAAAGCTTTCTTTATAATGATGTAATAGAAGTTGATGAAAGATATAGTGTATTTGGTTACTACTGCTAGAATCACATTTTCATAAAAATATCAATAATTTATAAAGTCTCTCTGAGGGCCACCCATTGGCATAGTGGTTAAGATACTGCATTCCCACATAGCCAACCACAGTTTGAATCCCAGACTTGCTGACTTGACAATCATACCAGACGTGTGTGCCTACATGCCCCAAATTCTGAAAGGAAAATGGAGGAAAAGGGTCTGTGGTATGGCCATCTTTCTTGGAGGTGATTTCTCGCTTTTCTTCTCGATGTCTAGTGAGTGCATGTGCATATGGTAAAAGAAAATAAAAATAAAAATAAAAAAAGAAAAAATACAGTCTGATATATAGTTCCATCATAATAAATTTTCATACTGAATGAGTAAAATTAATAGATGCTATAGAGAAAAAAAATTAAATGACATAATAGAAATTATTGAGTTTGTAGGCCATCAGGGGGCATGGAGGTTAAAGTGCTAGACTCCCACATGGCTGACTGTGGTTCCAGTCTCAGACCTAGAGGCTTAAAATTCATGCCGGGTACATATGCTGTGTAACCAAAATTCCAGGAAGAAAATGGAGAAGGGATTGTGGCATGGTCATTGCCCTGGGATGGGGGATGAATTGTCATTTTTCCTATCTCTGTCTCTCTCTGGCAAACGCATATGCACTATGGCAACCCTCCCACTCCCCCCAAAAAGTGTATGCTCATTGAAATTTAGTAAGACCCACACAAATAAATGGAGAAAGAGATTGTGTTCAGAGGTTGGTTCTCTACAAATTAATCTATATGCATTTCCAATAAAAATATTAAGATAGTGGGTTTTGTAATAGAAATTGACAACCTAATTAAAAAAGAAAATAAAATTACTGAGTTTGGGGCCAGCAGGTGGCAGGGTAGTTAAGTGCTTGATTCTTGGTTTTAATGATAGAAATTTATTTTCTCATAGTTCTCGAGTCCGAGATTGAAGACTAGATAGACAGAAGTCCAAGATCAAGATCCAGTAGAGTTGGTTTTTGAGAAGGGCTCTCATCCTTGTTTGACATGGCCACCTTCTCCCTGTAGCCTCCCATGACCTTTCTTCTTTGCATGAGAGAGAGAGAAATTGCTAGTATTTTCTCCTCTTTTTATAAAGACAGCAGAGCAGTTCTTTTGGTCTAGGGCTCACCGTAATGGCCACTTTAATCACAATTACATTATTAAATACATACTAAAGCAAGACACAATATCTAAAAGACCCTGTCTACAACTATATTCACATTGGGGATTAGGTTTGAACATATGAATTTTTTAGAGAAACATAATTCACTCCATAATAAAAACATGCATAAATGGACTTTAATTGAGATAAATGTAGTTTATTAGTTCAAAATCATGACTTTTTTTTCACAAAGCAGACTGATAATGGTAATTAGACTACTACCATTGAGTTCTCTTGAAGCATAACACAATTCATTTAAGCAGTTAAAATTTGCCCGATTTCTTAGAGAACTAACACTTGAGAACATTTAATAAATTGTAAACATGTTTTCTAGAGATTAAGTTTTTCAAGGGAAAAAAATCATACATACAATGCAATTCAAATCCTCTCTTTTTTAATTTAAATTTATTTATTTACATTCACTATACATCATTACAGCATACAAAAGGATTTTCTATCCAGTATACACTGTATATTGGCTCAATCAAGCACATCAACAAACGTGTTGTAAACAAATAATTTTCCATTTCTTGTTTCCTGTATATTTTGCTTTTTTTCCCATTCTAGATTCCCTATCTCTTACCCTCTGCCATCTCCCACCTTCCTCCCACACTGTCTCTGGTATCCATGGTTGCTTTCTATGACTTTTCCTCCCACATTTTATTGATTTGCTAAAGATCTTAATTAATCTAAATATTTTCAATAGCAAGCACAGCTGATATACACATATCCATGAACACAAGTCTTACTTTATCCATAAACCTCAGTGAGTAGAATGAACATACTATAAAGTCACACCTAGCTGGGGCTATATAGCTTACTGCAGTCTTCAAATAGGTATTTTAATGCATTTTCGTGGTTTTTTTTTTCCCTCCTGAAACTTTGTTTTTTGAAATTCATTAATTTACATTCATCCCTTAGCTTCGTCACAGCATACAACATGTGGTTTCCTATCCAGAATATACTGCATAGTGACTTATAATGCATGTTATTGTTAATAGTTTTACATTTCTAGTTTCATATATACATTATACACACACACACACACACACACACACACACACACACATATATATATATATATAGAAATATATATATATATATATATTTATCCCTATGTCCGACCTTCTGCCCTTTCCCACGCTCTTCTCACACTATCTCTAGTGTCTACAGTTGTCTTCCATTCCTTTCCTCCCCACATTTTATTGATCACACAATTTCTTAAAAAATCTAAATACTTTCAATAGCAAGATTAGCTGGCAATTTCAAGAAAAGCAGTTTTGAAATGGTAAGGAAATTTGCTTAAAACTTAAAGCCAGGAAACAGGTTAGGATTCTGTTCAAACAGTGGGTACATGAACCTATCAACAGCTTAAGACAGGACAAGAACCACTAAAACTGGACAACAAACCCTAGAAGGAAATCAGCAATATTTTAGTCAAAAGTCATAGAATGCTATTTCCCCAGTTCAGTCTCACGTACTTAATCTATCTTCTGTTGTGGTTCAATCTTCCCGATTGAATTCTGGGATATCATATTCAACTCCAGACTTGTCCCTACGATTAAGTTGGCCATTTTCTTAGTTTTTGAGCTCTTATTTCTGTGTTTCTGTATTTAATTTTCTTGATAGAGCACTCTCTTGAGAACTTCTTGGAGATCTGGTCTGGTGATGATTATAAGAAGGAGCTTCATTAAATACTAAAATGTCATTTCCTATCTTCCCTTCAGTACTCTCAATGCCCCTTCCACATAATTATTTTTTTTTTGAAAGATTTTTGCTATAGGGCGCGTGCGCTCGCCAGACAGAGAGAGAGAGACATAGAGACAGAAAGCGAGAAATCACTCCCCAGGGGGGTTGGTCATGCCGCAATCCCTTCTCCTCCATTCTCCTCTCGGGATCTTGGGCACGCACGCACACGCGCCCGGCGTGAGTTGTAAGCCACCGGGTCCGAGACGCGAACCGCGGTCTACTACGTGGGAGTCCAGCGACATAGCCATTACGCCAACTGCTGGTTCCCCACATAATTTTTAATAGAACTTATCATATTTAATATTCTATACAGTTTATTTATATATTCACTGTATTTTTACCCCTACAGGATATGAAATACTTGAAAAAAGGGGTCTTATTAATTGCTAAAGCCTTTTCTGTTATAATAGTAACTGTCCATAGTACATACACAATGAACTTTAATGATTAGTGATGTTCATTCTCCTAGTTAGATACTGTTCTCAAATCTCTCTGTCTCTGCTCCAGAATTCATGAGCTACAGAACTCTGGATTTGTTGAGGCCAGCAGGTGGCATGGTGGTTAAGGGTACTGAACTCCCACATGGCTGACCTTGGTTGGAGTCTCGGACCTGGTGGCTTGCTTTCTCACTTTCTCTCTTTCTCTTTCTCACACACTCTGTTTTCTCTCTAATCAAATAAATTAAATAAATAAATAAATAAATAAATAAAGTTAAAATAAATAATTCTTAAATAAAAAAGAACTCTGGATTTGTCTACATCATATTCCCTACACACACAAACATACACACAGTGTTGCCACTCTCCTACTTAACTAATACATTGGCTATAGATCTTAAATAATATTTATTAGAACCCACATGATACATTAAACCCACATTTCATACATGATAACTTGATCTTAATTGCAAGAATGAATTAACTGCATGAACTATGTTATATTTTTATACTATCAAATCCCAATCCAGGGACTAAACAATAGTGGATACTCAAATGATGTTTGCTGTTAGAAAATGTTAGCACAGATACAATTTTCAAGTTTGTAAATAATTATAGATGTCCTAGACTTTCACAATGTTTCTCTGAAAATTAGGCACAAGGCATTTACTACACAGATGCCTTTTTTCTTACATCACTTTTTAAAAATCTTTTTAGCTTTTTTCTAATCAGGCATCTCATGTCTGAAATCAATGCTCACCATTCTGTTCATGTTTATTTTTCCTTTCTCCTTTATTCTTGTTTCAAGATTTTATCATTTATAACATCTAAAGCAAGACGCAATATTTTATAGACGCTTACTCTGTCACCTCACTCATGTTAGTACACATTAACAAACACTGTATATCCCAGAATATATTAATGAAAATTTTGTGGCATATTAGTGGACACATTGATAAAATTCTTGCTAAGGCAAGTTTGTATTAAATAATAATAAGGAATAAATGCTTTTACCTATGCATAAAATTATCTCAATTATTCCATAGACACCAATATATATCTTCTCTAAAATATAATATACAGTATATATTACTCTAATTACAGAGACCAAATATTTTAAATCAAAAAGAAAATGAAATATTTGGTACATGATTTAAAAACAGAAAATAATTGAAAATCAGATAAATAGGATATGTATACATATACATATATGCACATAATATGTATATATCTTATTTATAAGATAGGAAAAAAGATATTTTAAAAATGATGCAAGAAAGAAAGGAGGCATCTGAGTAGTAAATGCCTTGTGCCTATCTTTCAGAGAAACACTGAGACGTTAAGGACATCTCGGGTCAGCAAATGGCCTAATGGTTACATTGCTGGACTTCGACATGGCCAACCGCAATTTGAGTCCTGGACCTGGAGTCTTAAAACGCACGTCAGGCACATGTGCACACATGTGTCCCCAAAATCTACTGTTGTGGTTCAATCTTCCTGGTTGAATTCTGGGACATCATATTCAACTCCAGACTTGTCCCTAAGATGAAGTTGGCCATTTTCTTAGTTTTTGAACTCTTATTTCTGTGTGTCTGTATTTAATTTTCCTGATATAGCACTCCCTCAAGAACTTCTTGGAGATCTGGTCTGGTGCGGGTTATAAGTAAGGGCTTTGCTAAATACTAAAATGTCATTTCCTATGCCAATCGCAATTCGAGTACTGGACCAGGAGTCTTAAAACTCATTTTAGGCACAGGTGTGTGTGTGTGTCCCCAAAAATCCTAAGAGGAAAATGGAGGAGAAGAGATTTTAGAGTGATCATCCCCCCCATGGGGTGATTTCTTGCTTTCTGTTTTTCTGTCTCTCAGGAGAATGCACATGCCCAATAGCAAAAATATCTCTACCTAAAACAAAACAAAACAAAACAAAACACAGATCTAGGACATCTGTACTTATTTGCAAATTTGAAAATTGTATCTGTGGTGACATTATCTAACAGCAAATATCTTTTGAGTACCCACTATAATCTAGTCACTGGATTGGGATTTGAGAGTATAAAAATATGACATGGTTTATGCAATTAAGGATGAAATTGTTATGTACAAAAAGACTAGTTTTTGAGGTCAGTGTATATGTTAGCTTACACTAGGAAGCCTGCTTTACTGTAGAGATAGATCAAGATAGAAGTGCATATTTTCCAATTATGACAGTTAAATAATACCTTAGAATTGCAATATTATATTATGCCTCTATGATGAATATTAAGAAGACAGAAACAAGCTGCTGAATTTCTCCAATAGATTAATTTTTCATCGAAAAATTGGAGACAATAGAAATTGTATGCAATGATATATACTAGTATATTTACAAAAAAAAAATAGAAAAATCTAACCATAGGACAATGGTTAACATAGTGTACTTTCCAGTCGTTTAAGACAAGAAACAAATAGTAGTAATTGATTTATGATCAACAGGAAAATATTTTAAAAATAAAAATAATGTGCAGTCTAAGGATTGAAAACATGTACATAAACATGGGAAAATATCTTGAACAATACACACAAAGATTAATGAAATGACTAGGAGTTCAGGGAAAATAGCATGTTTGTTTATTTTTCACCTTTTAAATTTACATATTGCTTGATATAGAGCAGTAGTTAAGGAAACAGACACTGAGGAGAGACGGCTTGAGCTCAAATTGCTGTGATTCAGAAATTCACTAAGTGAACTCAGAAAGGTACTAAAATTGATAATGCTACACTGGCTTCACTTGTAGCATGTTAGTATGTAAATCTCTGAGATAAATCAAGTGCATACAGAAGCATCTTATAGGAATTAAATTAAATAAACATATATGCATGTGTATGTATATATATAAACACATATTTCTATAAAATTTTGTTATGTAAAAACATGTTGAGGATTAAGATAAAGCCCTAACTATAGATTTTCCGGCTTAACTGAAGCTAAATCCAGATTTTGGTATGGCAGAAAAAAAACAAAAAACTATACTGAAACCAAGAACTTTAGCAAATCTTGGACAAAATTTTGAGGAAACACTGAAAATATGTATAGCGTTATTTTTAAAACACTTGATTCATTTTATTCACTTCATAATTAATTGTCTTATGAAATAATATTTACATTGTCTATTTTTTGTTTGTTTGTTTTTGGAGAGCTTTTTGTTATAGGGCATGTGTGTTCACCAGATAGGCAAAGACAGAGAGACAGAAAGCGAGAAATCAACCCCCCGGGTGGATGGCCACACTGCAATCCCTTCTCCTCATTCTCCTCTTGCGATCTTGGGCATACACCCACGCGTGCTCTGCGTGAGTTTAAGCCACAGGTCCCAGTACTCGAACGGCGTTTGACTACATGGGATTCCAATGACCTAGCCATTACGCCAATTGCTGATCCCTACATTGTCTATTTTCTAAATTCACTTGTTTCAAAAATTGCATAATTATCTATTTAACAAAGTAAACATTCGTTATGAATTAATTATTTTTCTTTTGAAAGTATCTCATTGGAGCTATTTTTGGACAAGAAGTGCTAATAGTTTTATTTTTTTTTAAGTGCAAACTAAAATTTAATTAACCATATAGTCAGAAGTCACAGAATATGGCCAAAGTTTGTTAATATACATATCCACAAAGTTTCTGGGAAAGATGTCTGTTTTATTCTAATATACATAATTACATTCTTAACAATGTGTAGTCCTGGAATAAAAATACATATTTCTCTGCTATTAGTAACTTTGTGCTTTAACCTCTAGATATTTCTAAGATAAATAAATAAAATCAAGTAAAAATTTTGTATTTATATTGCCAGGAAAAAAAATGGATACTAAAAACCAAGTCAATGTTTAGAATATGAGAAGTACTTTTGGGGTTTGTATTGCTATCTTCAGAAAGAAAAATTATAAACACTTTCTTTTCTTTCTTTCTTTTTCTTATTTTGTCTATAGGTTGAATGAATTATTCTAACTGGATACCTTTAAAATAATTTATGAATTGTGTTACAATTTTCACGCTTAGACGATATAAAATTAGACATAATAGGTAAATCAAGACTTGTTTATTTTTAAACCAGGAATAGCATTTTGCTGCTAATATTATACTAACTCCTAATAATGAATTTGATTTCCCCAAATTGATGAGGAAATTGCTGATTATATGAGGTTTCCATATTTAGTAAAAATGAATATTAATATTGTAAAATGATGAATTGCTAATATGGGACATTGAGCTTGTAATCAACTATAAAATATCCCTCATATAAAAGACAAGAATTTATAGTGATAATTTTAGAACTCGTTCTATTACCATGTCTAACAAAGGGATAGGGAATCCAATAGCCCATCATACTGAAAAATAGTGATTTTTCTTTAGAAAGCTTTTTTCATTATTTAGGGGAAATAATTGAGCAATGTGTTCATTACATGCATTTTATTTTAAAATAAATTCTAGAAAGAAAGAGAAATAAGATAAATATATGTCTGTTTGTTGGTCCAAGAAAAACATTTAATCAGAAATTTTTTTTAATGAATTAAACATAAATGTTATTCTTATTATGGAATCATATATAGTCAGGGAATCTTTTGAAATTAAATCAGTTTACATCAAGATGTATTGATATTTTGGATTATTTTTCTGTAATAGTAAAAGATCATCATTGTATGGCTATAATTTTGTTTAAATATATCAGAAACACAATTATAATAGGCGGAGAGAATACTTTCTTTTAGTTGACATTAACAAAAAGTTCTAAGATTATGCTGACCGTGTATGATACAAATTTAGCCCCATAGAATGCCTTTAAAATGAAGATATTGGGACCAGCATTTGGCATAATGGCTACCTTGCTGGACTCCCATGTAGCTGATAATGGTTTGAGTCCCAGACCTGGTGGCTTAAACTCCCACTGGGCTCAAGGAGAATGAAGGAGAAGAGATTGCGGCGTGGCCATCCCTCCAGGGATGAGTTCTCGCTTTTTGTCTCTCTGTCTCTCTCTGTCTTTCTGGTGAGTACATGAGCCCTATAGAAAAAAAAAAAAAAAAAAAAAAAAAAAAAACTTTTCCCAAAATAAATAAATAATTTTTAAAAAAGAAAAAAAAATTAAGATATAATTTAAATATTCCTAAACCTCAAAGTAAAAAGAAAAAAAAAAAAAGAGAGAATAGTGACAACACTTATAACAAAGAATTAGTATCCCTGATATTTACTTAACACAACCTTATGCACTTCTGATCTTCCCCTGTCTCCCTGATATGTGGCCACGTGTTCCAGTTTAGTTATTGCTCTGGCAATGGAACCTCACTTGCCTGCTCCTACCTTCATTGGAGGTGGCCCCTACCAAGGTAGAAGTCATATATTTTTTGCCTTCAAAGCTGGGATTTCTCTGTTGATCTTAATGCATGAAAAGATCAGAGACAAATTTTATAATATAAAAATAAGGGAATAACATAAATCAAAATTAAAAAACCAAGACATGCAATAAAAAAATGAAAAAGACCACTTAAGAGACAAATAGAGAGGCAAAGCATTAATGGGACAAAGAAATGTGGTATTACGTGTTGGAAATAATGTTATAATTTTATCAACTGGACTAGAGAGAAATGTTCACATGTTGAAATGTTGACTTTGTAAGCTAAGTAATGCGATTTAATGTATAAAAGAAAATTAAATTTAAAACATGTAAAAAAAATGAAAAAGACCACCCTCATTTCTTAAGATATGCAACATTAAGTGCAATCTCCCAAAATTTAACATGGAAATAAAAATATTTAAGGGACAGCATCAGATGTTCCCAGTTTTGAAGAAGAAATCATATTCTGTTTAATATAATGGAAATTATATAACATCTACTGTTCAAAAAATAACAACAAAAAGTTATTAGTGAGCAGTTACTATAGGGCAGGTGTTTTTCTCAATGCTTTGTATATATTAGCCAATTTAATAATTAAAACAACTTTGAAGCAGTGATGAATTTAGAATTCAAGCTCAGCAGTCTTACTTCTGAACACCTGATCTTTTACTGTACTCTCCTACCTTTCATGGATCACAGATAGTCTGGAAAATTACAGATAAATGTACTTTGATGTCAGGGTATCCTTCTAGCATTGTCCTTGATGACTAAGCTTCAGATTATCCATGTAACCACCCCATACTCAAAGTGCCCAAACTCCCTGCTCACAAGCAGAAGAGATCAATCTATTTTTGTGACATGGATTCCTTTGATAGTGTGGTAAAATCAGTTGATTCCCATCTAAGACCAACTGTCTTAAGTTAATAAAGTCAATAATATATGAGATTATTAAGAAAAACAATTTTATTAAAATATAGTTAACAAAATAGTGAAAACAGTGAACATGTGATGTAAAAATGTATGGGTTTCTTTCACAATATTGTGTTGCAGCTCCAAACTACTTAACTTTCAAATTAGCTGACTCACGGTGACTCAATATAATATTTCAAGATATCAATACACTGCAAAGATTCATGAAGTTTGAATTAGAACCTCGGCCAAAGTTTTCAAAAAACCTAGTTTGTAAAATAATTGTTGATATTTCTTTCTAAATGTCTTCAGAATTTTAATGCCAGGTTAGATCTAGGTATGGCTGTAGCATCAGTTGACTCTATGGTCAACTAAGAACATTCAACATCTTGTTAATAAGTGATCATTGCTAAGATGTAAGAACCACCAGTAAGTATTTTTCCTTTCCCTTTGTCTCACTCCCATATTTCTCTGCACCTTTACAATCCTAGTTCCCACTGGTCTGTTCCCTACCTTGCCTATATTTTGTGCTGTTGAGCATTTATATTTTCAGCCTCTTCAGTAAATGTTCCATTTTCCTCTTCACCTTTGTGGAAAACGTTGATACCTTAGGTGGAGTGGGTGGTCTCCTTGATCACAGAGTATAGCTCTTGTAAATCCTTGTGTAAATCCTTGCTTCATTAAGGTTTATAGCATTGAACTCCACCAACCACTTTTTTTTATTGCTGACATATATCAAGATCTGCCTGCCCATGAAAATATTTTTAAAATATATTTTTTAGCCATTTAAGAACAATCAACCTTTGATAAACTTAACTTGATTTTTTCCTCACGTATCCATTTCTGTAAGCATATTCTGAACTGCCAATCACCTAGGACCACTCTACATCTTCAAAATCGAGTTAAAATAGCCCACTTTTTTTTTTAAGAACGATTTTCAATTTTCTAACTTACTCAGCCTCTTTTACAAAGCCATTAATAAGCCTTCTATTCAGATTTTTGCTCCAGAAATATTTTCCCGTATTCCTGGGCACTTAGGGAAGGAGCTCAGCTGAACTGAAGAGAGAGCAATGGTATACGGTGTCATGTAGAAACAAGACAAAATGAAAGTAACATCAATACTTCAGTCAGTTATTGTGACAGTGTAAGCAACAGGCAGAACAGGAGAAAGAACTAAATCCCCACCAGTACCCCCCGCTCCCCATTCTAGTTTCTCTGGAGAAATCACACACTTTCAGAGTATTTCACTGCTGCAGGAGCCCTGGACAAAGGCTGTTATGAAACCTGGACTGTTGGAAAATAAAGGGACAGAGGACAAGGAGTAGAAATGTACTTAGTATAGGTGAAATAAAAACAAAACAAAATGAATTAAACTTTTCTACCTTGGGGCTGGCAGATAGCTTAGTGGTTAAGGCACTGGACTCCAGCATAGCCAACCATGGTTCAAGTCCCAAAACTGGTGACTTGATACTCATGCCAGATCCCTGTGCGGGCATGCCTAAAATCCTGAGGGGAGATTGGAAGAGAAGGGATGGCAGTGTGGCCATCCCCTCTGGAGGGTAATTTCTTGCTTTCTGAGTCTCTGTCTCTCTCTGTCTATGAAATAAGTACATGCACCTATAGCAAATCTTTCTTTAAAAAAATTTAAAAAAAAAACAGAAAAGGTTTCTACGTTGGGGCTGGTCGGTGGCATGGTGGTTAAGGCACTGGACTCCCATATGGCTGGCCTTTGTTTGCATGCCAGACCTGGCAGCTTGCTTCCTTACTTTCCCTTTCTTTTTCTCTGTCTCTCTCTGGTTAAATTGAATAATAATTATAAACAGAATTAAATAAATAAAATATTTTTTAAAACAAACAAACAAACAAACAAAACTATTAATGTTTTCCACTTCCTTTCACTGATAGTGATGTTTTTGCAATGGTGCCTGACAAAGACCTTGGCCAAAGGCCCCAGATAAGGAACTTCGAATACAAGAGCACGACCTAGAAGCCTTAAGATATGGTTGTCCAGGGATCCTGAATCTCTGACTCTAACTGCCTATAGAGATGACAATGCTTTGCACATGTGCCAAGCCTGGTTTGGGAAGGACAACTTTCTCACATGACAGGTAAAGACCTTATAATTGCCTGTTGTCAGGGCTGAAATAACACACAATCTTGTTGGCCAGGAGCCAGACTCCTAAAAGTCCTTCTAATTTATGTATGTATATATGTATGTATGTATGTATGTATGTATTTATGTTAACAAAGCTCTTCTCAGATTGTTTGAACATCTGTCATTACTATCATTGGCTTCAGTTTTAGTAGTTGACAGTTGATGTTCGCTTCTTCAAAGAAATGTAAAAGAAGCCATGATTTAAAAATATCTTAATTTCCTAGAAAATATTTTCTGTGCACTCTAATTCTTCTCTCCTGTTAGAGGTAACAATGACCAGCTTTTATATTGACAATGGTTATTATTGTACACTTTGTATCTTATCTTCTCCCCAAGTTTTGACAACCTCAGTAATCCTTGCTTTTCCAAAACTTGCTCAAGATTGTTCTTTTTTGGGGTATAAGAGAGATTTTTGCTATAGGGCATGTGTGCTGGTCAGAGAGACAGAAAGCAAGTATCCCCTCAGGGGTATAGCCATACCACAATCCCTTCTTTTCCATTCTCCTTTTGGGATTTTGGGCACACACGCACACATGCCTGACATTAGTTTTAAGCTGCCACGTCTTGGATCTCAAACCGCAGTTGACTATGTGGGAGTTATTGACCATTATGCCATCTGCTGGTCCCTCAAAACCATTCATTTACAATAGCATGATAAAATATTTCTCTGTTTTCTACTGACTTATTCAGAGATTATCCTTTCTTACTTCTCTACTTTTCTCTCTCTCTCTCTCTCTCTCTCTCTCTCTCTCTCTCTCTATATATATATATATATATATATATATATATATATATATATATATATATAATAATAATTATTGTTTTCCTATTTGTTCCAGCCTTTGCTTTTATAATTTTTTCCTTTGTTACCCTTTAATCTTATTCTTTCTTTCTTTCTTCCTTTCTTCCTTTCTTTCTTTCTTTCTTTCTTTCTTTCTTTCTTTCTTTCTCTCTTTCCTTCTTTCTTTCTTTCTCTCGTTTGTTCATTCTTTCTTTTTTTTCTTTCTTTCTTACTTTTTTAGAGAGATTTTTGCTGTAGGGTACATACACTCAATAGAGAGACACAGAGAGAGAGAAAATGAGAAATCACCCTAAGGGGGGATAACTATGTCACAGTCTCTTCTCTTTCGTTCTCCTCTCAGGATTTTGAGCATGCATGCACATACAGATGGGTTTTAAGCTGTTGGGTCTGGGACTTGAATCCCAGTGTAACCATTATGAAATTTGCTGGTCCCACATTATCCTTCAATCTTTAGGGCCTTACTCACAGGAAATCTTCCTTGTTATATGTAAAAGTTATCACTGGTCAGGTGAACAAATAGAGGTTGCCTCAAGCTTACTCCAATACTACTCCTCCACGATTCTATGTCTCAGTGAATGAAGCAATTATTTATATATATGGTGGGACCAGCAGATGGTGTAGTGGTTACATCGCTGGACTCCCACATGGCAAGCCACAGTTTGAATCCTGGACCCGGTGTCTTGAAACTCACACTGGGTGCATGTGCATGCATGCCCAAGATCGCAGAGGAGAAAGGAGGAAAATGGATTGCAGTGTGGCCATCATTCTGGGGGAAAGGAGTGATTTCTCACTTTCCTACTCATTGTCTCCGTCTCTTTTTCTGTCTCTTTCTCCAGCAAGTGCACACACACTAAGACAAAAATCTCTACCAAAAAAAAAATGGGGGGGGGGGCTTAATCATTATTAATTTTCCTTTCAACTTTCTTTTCAAAATACATGTGCAATAAATTGCTGTTATTTAAAAATATGCACATCTGTTTATATTTTACTTTTTGGGAAAAATAAAAGAAACCTTAAGGTATACTTAGTAAATTTGTGCAAAATATTTTGATATTTAAAATCCAATGTCATGATCTTTAATAAACATGTTTAGCACAATATTTACTACACAAAATGCTTATTTTGTGACATAAATTCAGACATAACTGGAAAATGTTCAGTTTTAGAAGATGTAGAACACATACTTTGTTTTATTCAATTTTTAAAGATTCTGTATTTAAATGGCATAAGATAAGTGATGAGTCATTTTTTAATTATATATTTCAACTACATTTGAAATGCAAAAATCTAATTTTATTAAATTAATATTGTTTCTTTACTTAAATGAAATGTTTTTACTTTCACCTTAGTCATCCATTTAATGCAACTATTTTTACTGGAGCCAATTATATTTTATAAGCATGATGAAGGAACCAAGAGAAAAGTAAAACAAATCTTCAGCTTCACCCATAACATTCAAATTTGACCTTGTGTTTCTCAGGTCTAAATAGTAACTTCCTACAACATACAAAAGAGAAAAGTGACTTTTTCTGTAAGTGTTATATAATAAATATTTCAGACTTTGTTTATCATATAGTCTCTATAATAACAAAATGACTCTTACAGAATGAATACAGTCACAACTGATACCTAAATAAGAAAAAGTGGCTGTATTTCAATACTATATTTACAAAACAAATTTCAAGGAAGATTTGACAACCCCAAATATATGTGGAAAAAAAATCTATAACCTTAAGAACATTTAATTAAATACTTCAGTAGATGTCAAACCCACGAAACATGTCCTATTATTCACACTGACTGCTAGTCACTGCTTTTTACTTCATAGTCTAAATATCCAGACCTGCTTACTTTTCCTTTAAAGATGCTATGTTGGGGAATCCCAAGACCATATTGATTCTAACAAATGACAAGAAGGAATCACAGAGCTCATGGAAGCTATTATACCCTCAGTTACAGTTTACCATGTAAGAACAATGAGTCAAGGGCAGACTCTAGGAAGGACCAGGTGTACACGTACCTTCACAGAGAAGTCTTATAAGTAGTACATAACTTTTCCAGCAACAATGTACTGGACGTGCACAAGTTCTTGATAACCATGAGAGCTCATACAGGCATTCCTGTCCAGGTTTGGGTGCGTCCTGATCAGATAAACATGACTGACTGCCTGTAGGGCTGACCTTGCCTAGTGACTCAGTCTCTGTCCTTTCAACAAGGTCAACCAGATCCTGTGTGGAGCTAGGCTTCAACATAGATCATAAATTCAGTATAAACTATCTATAATAACCTACAGCCTCAGGTAAACAAAAATATTTTTATAAGATAAGATAGATCGGGGACCAGCAGTTAGCGTAATGGCTATGTCGCTGGACTCCCACATAGTCGACCGCGGTTCGAGTCCCGGACCCGGCGGCTTAAACTCACGCCGGGCGCGTGTGCGTGCGTGCCCAAGATCCCGAGAGAAGAATGGAGGAGAAGGGATTGCGGCGTGGCCATCCCCCCTGGGGGGTGATTTCCTGCTTTCTATCTCTCTGTCTCTCTCTGTCTGTCTGGCGAGCGCACGCGCCCTATAGCAAAAACCTCTCCAAAAAAAGAAAAAAAAAAAAAAAAAGATAAGATAGATCAAGATTTTAGAGATAACTCCCAGAAGCTGAACAAAGGTGATATTTTACTTGGGAATATTCAAGATTTGGACAACTCAAGCTCTACTGTATTAATGCTTTATTGCACAGTTGTCCACTGTGTCTTACCTGTATATCTGCCCAACACAAATGCCTTATTACTTGTCCCATCCTTAAGAGACATAAAAATGTCTCTCCTTTTAGCATTCTCTTAATCACCTCTATATCCCTAACTTTATCTTCAAGATAAAAATTTTAAAAAATAATATTTTCTTATAGGAGAGGATTTTTTAAAGTTCATGTGATAATAGAATTAAAAGTATAAACTTCTTTTAGTACAAAATATTTCAAAATCTATGAGTAGTTTTCTGTGACCTTTTTAAAGACTCCTGGCATGATACTCAAAATGTAGAAGAAATTCAACAAATGTTTTTAAAAATGTGAGTAGAAATAAACCAATTTAGTCTTTATTTATTTAACTTTATGTATTCATTTTAATTTGACCAGAGAGGGACCGAGTGACAGAGAGAGAAAGCTAGCCGCTAGCTTCTGGATTTGAACCACGGTTGGCCACGCGGGAGTCCAGTGCCATTAACCACCATGCCACCTGCCGCTCCTAGTTTAGTTCTTTTTTTTTAACTCATATTGTTCAAGAAGTATATATTGTAATACTTCACTAAATAATGTAGAGATGTTCTCTTGATAGAGTTCATAATTTATCATCTTAGTAACATAACACTTCTAGATATAGGTTTCACATATTAGAAACATATGAAATGTGACAAAGAAGAATTTTATAATCAAGAATGAAAAATAAAGCAGACAGTATGAAGTATCATTAGGAAGACATGAGAACAAATTTTATTTTTGGCAATTTGAAGCATCTTTCCTGTAAGAGTCATGTAGTTACAATAGATGAGACCACTGTCTGTCTATATGTGATATGCCATCTCTTTTTTAACACACAAAGCCTCCTTGGAATACAACCTTCCCCATTCATTTTTGTATTGTTCATTGTTATCTAAATACATAAATGACAAAGCTAAGTAGTTCTGAGGAGACCAGATACCATACGGTCCACAAAGCCTAAAATGTTTTCTATCTGGCTCTTCACTGACAGACTTTCATGATGCTTGCTTTAGATGAACAGATAACTGAAAACAATAATTTCAAATAAATAGTTTGGTTATTTTATCTGTTGAATGGATGAGGCAATTATTAGTGGTGTTAGGTGTCAAGCTGAGAATCCTCACGTAATATTTGAGTCATTGGAAAGTCATGACTTTTTCAACTACCCTTTATTTTTTTTTTTTTTTTTTTTTTTTTTTTGGAGAGGTTTTTTCGCTATAGGGCGCGTGCGCTCGCCAGACAGGCAGAGAGAGACATAGAGACAGAAAGCGAGAAATCACCCCCCAGGGGGGATGGTCACGCCGCAATCCCTTCTCCTCCATTCTCCTCTCGGGATCTTGGGCACGCACGCACACGCGCCCGGCGTGAGTTGTAAGCCACCGGGTCCGAGACGCGAACCGCGGTCGACTACGTGGGAGTCCAGCGACATAGCCATTACGCTAACTGCTGGTTCCCTCAACTACCCTTTATTAAATAATTCCAAATAACTGATTGCTAAATTAAGTCATCCATATATATTTACATCAGAATTTAGTGTTATATCCTTTCTCTTCTTTCTTTGAAAGTAATTAATTTCTAAATACATTGTCTTTTACATTTGTCCTCATTTCATCTACGAGGTATGAAGTTTAAAAAAATAATATTTTCATAATATCAATATTATTTCCATTTTGATAGTGTTTTTTTCACTTTAACACAATAGTGGGGAAAAATTGTTCTTTTTCTGTCCTCCTCTAAATATGTCATTTTCTGCCATTAGCTGTTACTGTGTGTAAGACGTACTAAATGCTTGGAAATCATTTTCCATCTGGCACTTAAGAGGTTATTCTCCATAGCATTTTTTTCCTTAAGTAGTGTTTGGCTGACTGGGTCAAGGAAATCATATTGAGCACTGTGTGAAACTCCCATGCCAGAAGAATTTCAAACAGTAGGCAGCAAGATGAAGTTCTTCTTGCTTAGTCGTTACTTTCAAAGAAATCTAGCAAACATTCCAACAGACGCAGATCACAGACTCAGAGACATATCTAGTTGCAAAGGGGAGTGAAGGACAGACACAGTTCTAAGATACAGATGTTTCTAAACAAAGCAAGCTGAATTTTATAACAGAATACATGATTTATACAGAAACATGATTCAATTCTGTAGATAATTTGGGAAAAGAGTATGTATTAGGTTTTAAATCAGGGCAATCACCTGGAAATGGGACAGGTTTGAAACTTGGTATGGAAAGAAGAGATGAAGACTTAATCACAGTGAATAGAACCAGTTTGTGGTTCTATGGTACCAGGTCAGAGTATGAGCAATGGAAAACCGATTTAATGAAAAGCTTACTAATTCTTTTTGTATTATTTATTTATTTATAGATTAGTCATTGAATTTAGAGAAAGGTGCAAATATAAGGTGGCATTAAATGCTTTAAAATAAGCATGGCATAGAGTCAAGGAGTCAAGATCAGTAAAAATTATGATTTATACTTATTTTAAAAGGGTAATTTTCAGTTCTAACTATCAAGAAACACAAAATTCTCTTTCTTTTTATGCAATATATGGTAGTGTTGACTGATTTTTCTTGTGATTACATTCTAATAATTATTTTCCTTTTCCTTTTTAGAATATAAATGGAGGGAACCAGCAGTTAGCGTAATGGCTATGTCGCTGGACTCCCACGTAGTCGACCGTGGTTCGCGTCCCGGACCCGGTGGCTTAGAACTCACGCCGGTCGCGTGTGCATGCGTACCCAAGATCCTGAAAGGAGAATGGAGGAGAAGGGATTGCGGCGTGACCATCCTCCCTGGGGGGTGATTTCTCGCTTTCTGTCTCTATGTCTCTCTCTGTCTGTCTGGCAAGCGCACGCGCCCTATAGCGAAAAACCTCTCCAAAAAAAAAATATATATATATAAATGGAGGTTTATTTCATTTCCAGTGTGGTTTCTCTGTCTACTCAATACTGACATTTATTGAATAAAATATGTATGATGCCATGACTTTACCATAAAATAAAATTAGGACCATGTTAGACAAAATTAATGAAATGAATAAAACTGTGAAGACCACAACAAAAGTTTAGATGGAAAGGACTGCTAGAGTAAACATTAAATATTTTTGGTATTCATTTTATCACTCCAATATGTTATGATTCAGTGAAACAAGTGCTGTATAAAGTGTCAATTACACTTATTTAGAAAGTATAGACTGTACCAGTGGTGAAATATTATATATTGCATCATTATTTATGAGAATTATGGAACATCTTTTATGGGGTATTCATGCTATCCATAGATGTAATATGAGAATGGATTTTGAATTCAGATGGCTTGAGTTCAATACTGAGTTTACCAGTTAATAAATTTACTAAATTGCTCTGTTCTTTGGGACCATCATCTCTCAGAAAAAAACAGTGGTACAAAGTATACAAGACATAAGAATTGGAAAATTATTTGCTGAAAACATGTATGTTGATGTGCTTGATTGAGCCAATACACAGTGTATTTTGGATGGAAAATTCATTTGTATGCTGTAGTGATGTATAGTGAATTAATGTAATAAATAAATAAATTTAAAGAGAAAAAAAAAACAGTGGTAGAATAAGAGTACCTCTTTACTGAGTTGTAATGAGAATTTCTGGACACCACTCATGCACTAAATGGCGTAATCATCCGCATCAACCCCTAGATTACAGGAACAAAGACTAGAGACGGTTCCTTTGATTCATGCAGTTGTCAGCCATCAGCAAAAACTGCAACAAAGTTAGTATTAATTAGAAACAAAGAAGAGGTACTAGCAAATCGTGTAATAGTTATGTCACTGGACTCCCAAGTAGTCAACCACAATTCGAGTCTTGGACCCATTGACTTAAAACTTGCAATGGGCACATGTGTGTGTGTGCCCAAGATTCTGAGAAGAGAATGGAGGAAAAGGGATTGTGGCATGGCTATCCTCACTGAGAAATGATTTCTTACTTTCTGTCTCCCTGTCTCTATGACAAGCAATGAGCCCTATAGCAAAACTCTACCCCCCCCCCCCAAAAAAAAAAAGAGAGACAAAGAAGGAAGGGCTAAACGCTAGGCAGATAAAACAGTATCCATTGATATAAAAGACATTTTTATAATATCTCACTGATTGTACTCAATGTAGAATGTAATTCTGGACAAGAAATTATGTATTGATACTGTAAGTTGGTGCTAACAAAAATAAACTTTCCCAAATCTCTCTCTGAATAACTTTTTTAAAAAATAAAGTGATAGTCTTGGGAACCAGCATTAGCGTAATGGCTATGTCACTGGACTCCCACGTAGCCGACCGTGGTTCGCATCCTGGACCCGGTGGCTTAAAACTCACGCTGGGCACGTGTGTGTGCGTGCCCAAGATCCCGAGAGGAGAATGGAGGAGAAGGGATTGCGGCATGACCATGGCCCCTGGGTGGTGATTTCTTGCTTTCTGGCTCTATGTCTCTCTCTGTCTGTCTGGCGAGCGCATGCGCCCTATAGCGAAAACCTCTCCAAAAAATAAAAAATTAAAAAAAAAATAAAGTGATAGTCATATTTAACTATGACAAGTGTTCATTTTATGCATAAAGGGTTGATCGTGATACAATTTCCCTTAAATATACTTTGAGTAGAGAAAGAAGCAAAGAGAAAGAGCTAGTGGGGTTTCAAATATTGTTTTTTATTTATTTATTTTAATTTGCCAGAAAGCATATGCACATTCCAGAGGGAGACAATAAAAAAGACAAAGAAACTGAGGTAGCATCCCACTCTCCACCCTCAGGAAAGGGTCACACCACAATCCCTGCTCCTCAATCTCTCCCTCCTGTTGGGATTCTGCACACACATCCTGTGTTTTTCTCAAGTCATTGGGTCCATAGCTAAAGCCATACAGTTAACTGTGTCAGATTAATTTGATTTTCATTTGATTTAACCATCATGCCATGAGCTGGCTCAATGCTTCACACAATTTTTTTCTCTTTTTTCCTTTTTATTTATTTATTATTATTATTATTTTTTCTGAGAGGATTTTGCTATAGGGCACATGCGCTCACCAGAAAGACAGAGAGACAGGAAGTGAGAAATCATCCTAGAGGGGGAAGGCCATGCCGCAATCGCTTCTCCTCCATTCTCCTCTCAGGATCTTGGGTATGTACACACACGTGCCTGGCATGAGTTTAAGCACCAGGTCCGGGACTCAAACCGCTGTCAACTACATAGGAATTCAGGGACATAGCCATTATGCCACCTGCTGGTCCCTCTTTTTTTTTTTTTTTTTTTTTTTTTTTTTCTCTTAAGTGAGATTTTTGCTTAAGGGCACATGCACTTGCCGGAGAGACAAAGAGACAGAAAGCAAGAAACCACTCCCCGGGAGGATGGTCATGCAACAACCCCTTCTCTTTCATTCTCCTCTCAGGATTTTGAGCATACATGCACATGCACCTGGCACAAGTCTTAAGCCTCCAGGTCCAGGACTTGAATCACTGTTGACTACATGGGAGTCCAGTGACAAAACCATTACTCCATCTGCTGATGCCACTTCAGATATTTCTTAAGTATAGTATGTTAACAAAGAAGGATGAATGTGTGAAATGAGAATTTTTCTCACTGCTAATTCTTGCCAGGACTGTAATTCATAGGAAGTATATTTATTTATAGAGGTAAGGTTTCTTTAGTTATTAGTTCTCCCTGATTCCTTCCCGAAGGAATAAATCTTTTAAGAGAGAGAAAAAAGTGACTAAGGCAAAATGGCATTTAATTATAAGTTACTTTCAGCTTGAAGATAGATTTACTATATATATAGAATTTAATTAGACCATATTTAACTCTGAAATTTTCTCTCACTTTTCTTGTCTTTTTGCTTTATATAATTTTTGTTCTCTTTTAAATTGAAAAGTCTGTCACTGTAAAGTTAAAAAGTAGGTAAAAATCCCAGTGGCACTACATAAAAGGTATGTTTAGCAGTGATTTATCATTTTAAAGCTTTATTGAGCACAAAGAATAAAGATGTTAGAAGTGCCAAATTATTAGTATTTATTCATAAAAGAGCATATTTTAAGATAACGAAGATAATAAATAATTCAAAAAGCTTCTTCTGCCTATACACATTTTAAAAACACATGGCTGTATACTTTGTTTTTTCAATAATGTGCCTGTTACATTGAGAGTATGAATGTGATGTTCGGGGTCCTGATTTTTTCCTTTCCCAAATATTAGAAAAACAGATTGCATTTTGGAAAGAGATACTGATTTGAATTGGTTTCTGCTCACTAATCATGGGACTTGCATATCCTCTATTTCATCTTTCTTTGAGTTTATTGATTACTTCATTGACTTTTCTGTTTTTAGCATGTCTTTTCTTTCAGACTACTTTGCATCATTAGCAGAATATGCAGTTTGTGTTTTATTCCTTTTTTTCAATACCCACTTTTGAATTAAGCTTTGAAATACAACACATGCTTGTCATTAAAACAAACATTTTAAACTTTGCAGTGAAGCACAGCCTGCTTTAAAATAAATAAATAAATAGCTTATCATTTGTAGGAGATAAAAATATGCTAGTCTTTAAGTAGAAAATATACCTTTAAAAAATTGAAGAACATGCCACAAAGTCCTTCAGGTAAGAATATATTTAATACTAGAATTTAATTTCATTGATATTTTTATGATGCAGAGATAAAGATCTCACATATTTCACAATTTAATATATGATTTCTATTTATGTGTGATATGAAAGTAGGAAGTTGTATGATTATATTTTCTTCTATGTTGCTTTTTAGTTATGTACATTTTATAGTAGTGAAGGGGACATAATTCAATGAGATATTTTCTTTCTCCTTATGACCTTTATAAAAAAAATAATTAAAACACCAAATAGCTCTTAATTTGGAGATTTTCTCTCCTAAGATTATTATAAATTTATATATACTGGGCTATATGTAAGCCCTTATTATAAATCAAAATATGTGTATAAATTGTATGCATGGATTGTATCATGAAATAGCTATACACTCCTGTCACAGAAGTGAAACAAAGGTCTGTTTTTTTTTGTTTTGTTTTGTTTTAGGGATCACTTATTTCTACACAAAGAAAACTTATAAAGCAACATCTTTGACAGACCTGCCTCTAAGCACGCACATGAGCACACTTCAAATTTTTAGCAGTAAATAGTAACGACTATCTAATGGCACAAAGGACAAGTATGTCTTCATTCATGTTTGTTAGAGCTTAAAAGACATGGGTGAAGCTTTGTGTGTGTATGTGTTAAATGTCTGGTTTCTAAAAACCAATATTTGAAAATGACCTGCTCAAATCAATATATTTTGCATTAAATAATTAAGTGAATAAATTTACGGGTGATTAATCTCCATTCTTTAATTGGTGGTTGCTTCTTCCTTATGTGCTGCAGCAATATTTACAAATTTTAGTTTCTTCAGGCAGTTGCCTCCCAATGGTCCCTGATGTTGTAAAGCCAGAGGCAGAGCTGCCTGGGACACAGTGGCGAAGGGCTCTGCAGAGGGAGCCAAATCCCACCTGGCTGATGTGATCTGAGGCCGAACCTCACAGGCATGCATGTGCCCAGGATCCCGATGGGATGGAGAAACAGAGGGAACTTTATCCCTGCTAAACTTTGCCTTCGAATGCAATACAATGTTTAACATTGCCTAACCTAGTTATGTATAATTAAACACACATTTGAAAAAATAGACTTACTATCAAAAACGTTGAGATTGTTAAGAGTAAAATCTTGAAAAATTGTGTTAAGTTATAATGGAGGCCATTTAAAGAGCTTAAAGTATACCTATGAAATATTCAAACTTGCAGGGTCAGGTGCATAAAATGCATGCTGTAGACAAAAGTCAAAAGAATTTAGCATATTGATTTTTCAAGTACTCAGAGTTAGCAGGAAATGATTAGAGGAGTGTGTATTAACTGGTTTCTTGAAAAGTGACATTATGTCCTCATTCGGACTAAGTCCCCAAATTATTAATAGAAAGAACGAGCATTTAGCATTTAAGGGCTAAAGGTACATACTGTCAAGAGAGCCTCACATTCAACGTATCGCCAGAGAGGAAAAGCAAAAATATGGATAGAATTGTTCTGGTAGATCTCATTTATCCAGGGCATCTTGCAAGTCAATTCACTCCAATACAATAAGGATATCCCTATATCGTTTTATGCCATCTGGTGGGTGCGTGGGGCTCAGGGAAGAAATCCTAAACAGACATAAGAATCTAAAGTTTTTCACTGAAAATTTTGTACATGGTAGCACCTGTGATTTAATTGTCACATATTGAATACATACTTGGAAACAATATATTAGGATGTACACTTAAATATGAGTAATGAATTATAAAAAAAATAAAATATAGGTTAAATTAAATGGAGCTCCCAAAGTATTCTGGGATAGGCTAAGGCAGTGGTGCAATACGTAGAAGTGGCTACCTCAGGACAAAATGGGTCCCAGGTGTCAGTAATGAGTGGGGTGTACAGCACTGAAGACTAAAGTGGATGTAATCTCACTCAGAGATCAGTATAAAAAGATACCAGTCGATGACAAAATGGTAATGTCACTGAACTCCCACATAGTCAATCATAGTTCTAGTCCCAGACCCGGTGGTTTAAACTCAATGCCAGGCACATGTATGCACATGCCCAAAATCCTGAGAGGAGAATGGAGGAGAAAGGATTGCTGTGTGGTCATCCCACCTGGGGGTGATTTCTCTGTCTGGCAAGCGCACACGACCTATAACAAAACTCTCTTAACAAAGAAAAAAAGAAAGGAAGAAAGAATGATACAAATTATGAAACTGGTCTTTTATTTCCAACTTGAAGTAAATTTATAATGCACGAAGAGGAAGAAACCTAAAAAGCAATCTACAATTAAACTCATAGTTTTGACAAAAGAAACTCATTTTCAAATGAAATAAAATCGAGTCTGTCTTTTTTGATGGGCAATAGTAACTTTCCTGCAACCAATAATAACCAGGTCTCAAGATTTATACTTAGTTAAGGAAATATAAAGATAGATATTTCTTTACACACCTAATTCAGGAAATGTAAAATTTCACACTCCCTAAACTTGTAATATGTTGTTAAACACTCTGTCTGTGGTTCCATATTCTAGGCAAAACTATTGCCTCTTTCCATTGAAGAGTACATCAGAATCACCTGCAGAGGTTAGTAAAAGAGAATACTGGGCCTGAAAGGTTCAGTTTCAGTAGACCTGTGGTGGGAACGGAGAATTTGCATTTTTAACAACTTTAACATTTATAACCATTTTCCAGGTGATGCTAGTACTGCTGGTCTAGTGCCTGATGATTTTTTTTTCTTACTCTTTATAAAAATGTTTATTTCTTCAGAGAGGGAAAAAAGGAAGCAAGACAGGCATCCCCAACAAGGTCTCCACACCATGATCCACCCTCAATGAGTCAGGTTGGATCAAGGGTACACCCATGTGCTCAGCGTGCTGAAGGAGATCCCAAGGTACAAAACTTTCTCATGGGGGTCACTGGAGCCTCCTCTTCAGCAATCATTGCTTTATTATAACTGATCATACTGTAGACTTTGTGTTTTAAACTTTCTACTATTTATTTTTTTCTCTACAGTTTTCTATACCTTCATTTATAACCAATTACAAGATAAATTAATGTGTTTCTAAAATAAACTGGTACCACTTTTATTTTTGCAATTGTATTGTTGGTAGCAGTTCAATTAAGTCACAATGTGTGGAACATACTCAGGAAAATCTGGACTTCTTCTATGGAACTATGATTTCCTGTATCATGATTGGTCATTTTGACTCTCCTTATGTGGAATGATTAATGTTTCATGTTGCTTTAAAGATCATATAAGATTTGGATGAATGAACAGTTCAACCTAGTAATCTAAAGCCTGTGTGATCGCTTCAATCGTTCTACAAATTTTTTTTAATAGCAAGTAAACAATAACTGTTGAAATAGAAATTTTATTTATTTTCATAGCATAATTATGAACAAAATATTGTTTTTTCCTTATACCCCAAATTAAACTTGAATCAACAAAAATCAGTAGTTTTTCAAAGTCGTACCTTAGTGAGTAATAGATCTGAGATGTAAACTCAGTTTTATCAACATCAAAACCCATGCTTTTAAAAAATAATTGTATATTACCTTTGGAGTCTAGGAAAGTTTAGGGTATATGTTTTGGTAATTTATAGTGAAAATGGAACTGTCAGGAAAGCAAGATAATACTAAAAGAAGAAAAATTTCAAAGAAGCATTTGATTTCACAGGATGACATACATTCACTTACACAGCTTTAGTTGAGCAATCTGAAATTGATTTCCTAATTACTTATTCATCAATTTTTATAATTTACATTGAATAGGGGTAGCAGGTCGCATGTTGGTTAAGGTGCTGGGTCCCCGTGTGTTCAACTGCAGATCAAGTCTTGGAACTGACAGCTTGCTTTCTCACTTTCTCTCTCTCTCAGTTTCTCTCTGATCAAACAAAAATATTATAATAATAATAAATAAATAAATAAAATAATAATTTCAAAAATTAGATGGAATACTATATATACTTATACCTAATAACTAAAAAAAAAAAACAGTTTTTATCTCTAGGCCATAATATTATTTTGCCCCCAGTAATTCTCATTTCAAGAACCATGCATAATAAGAAGCATTATCTGAATAGCACAAAGCATACTGCTATGTTAATTTCTAAATGTCAGGTATGGTAAATTTAAGAAGCCACCTGCTGCTATGATCCTTCCTTTAACCATGACTCTCCCATCCCATACTTCTCACACACTTATAGCATGAGGTAACTATTAAGCAAGAATCATTCCATCCGCATTATATCCTCATGACGGCCATCTGGCAAGAGTTGCCTTCAAAGACTTGAAAAACCATTTTCACTCCATGATGCCAATCATTGTCAAAATAATTACCTTGAAATAACAAGTGAAAAGTTTGCTATCAGTTTAAAAAAAAAAAAAAGTACATCTCAATAGTTTTCTCTCTGGTTTCAAATACTGCACTTCATAGTTTATCTTAAATTATGTGAAGTATCTTTTATTCCTTACAAAATTGATTATTATATGCACATATAAAACTAAAATAGAAGAAAATACAACACGAGGTTTTATTTTTTTCTTTAATTACCAAACAAACTCACTATTTCACAATCAAAATCAGACACTCCGGGGCATGAAATGCACAGTGCTAATTCATTCTTAGGTGCATTGATAGCTCAGAGCCTTCAGCCTCATGCTTAGCAACACGCAAGGTGTGAAATATTACAACACAATTCACAGCCTGTCATGTCTTATGGCTTAATTAGGGATGTTTATGATCTTGTTATTCATACTCTATCAGTAACAGATGACTAAAAAAAGAGACAAGGAACCATTATATGCAGAATAGTGCCATCATCATCGCATAAACTGAGAGTTCAAACTGTGGCTTAATTCAGTCTGGAATGGGAACTGAAGAAATAATGAAAATAGGAACCATAGGAGAGTCACACAACACAAATGTTGTGCCCAGGAAAAGAACTGTGAAGCAACTTGTGCATATGTTCTCGGATCTCCCTATTGGACACATGAGCATTTGAGGGTATTTACTTAGGTGAATAAGAGTTTGAGTCCAACCCCACTAGAGATCTGTATATGTCTGAGAGAAGACATTGAATTAATCTATCAACACAATAGAGGATTTTAGACTCACTACATACACTTCAAATGATTCTATTTCATTATATGATAATAAAAATAATTTTAAGACTATAGTTAATATGATATAGCTAAAATTATCAGAATCATTCAATGCTAATAATTTATAAGCATATTCAATTAGGTCAACCTTTAATGTTAGTATTAACATTAATGTTAATTAATGCTAGCAATAATTTTTAGCACATGCACCTATTATTTAGGTATGTATCATCTATATCCTTTTTCTTACGTGCATAGCAAATTATCACAAGTTTAGCTTAAAACATGTTTTATTGTCTCACAGTATCCATGGGTCAGGGTCCTACATACAACTTAGTTGGATTCTTGCCTTAAAGTCTCACAAAGTTACAATCAAGAGGTCTGCCAGACTATTCTTGTGTGGCGTCTCAACTGGGAAAGAAACCTTTTTCAAGGTCACTTTGACTGCCACTATGTTATTTAAGATCTGAGGTTTTGCTCCTGTGTTGGCTCAATACCAGTCTTGATGCTCCCTTCATTAAACATATTCTGATTTCCAGAAGTAGAGCTGGTGTATGGCAACTTTCTCCTCTGAGGAGTCGAGAGTGACTCTTCTGGGAGCAGCTTCCTGGATCAGAGATGTGATGCTGAGACTGTGGGGGGTCGAGATCCTAAAAGAGTCACCAAAATCTCCTGTCTGCTGTTACCACACTCAGAACATGTTTTCAGGTGCTAGATGTAATACAGGTTAAAAAGACAATGCAAAAACTATAACTTTAGTCACAAGCTGAAAAGAAAATGCAAAAACAATGACACTAGTTAATGTCCTAACTGACCTGAACAGGCAGTCCACTCTACACAGCCTGATGACATATGAAAGTTGAATAACTGGAGATGAATTGTTAGCAACACATATACCACTAGGAGCAAATGTTTTTTATGCATTCACATATCTCAAAAATTCACTAATCAGGCACACTGATGCATTGGCTTCTCTGACACACTCATATGTATAATATGTAAGTTAATTCTTAAATATAAATCACTTAAAACCAATGACCAACACCAAAGCAGCTTTGACCACTGTGTCTCAGCTACCCATTGGGGGAGCCAGCTAGGTCAAAATCCTGCAAAATCCCAAGCTAACAATTGTTATAAAAGGAAGACAATGGATACTAGAACCTAATGAAGTAAATTAGAATCTGCCTAGGAAAATAAAAAGATTCTCGATTTCAGTCTAACGAAAAAGCTTTATTGTCAAACATAGGCTTATGGAGATCTCGCGAAATATACTTCTTTCATTTTCCCATTGTTGTGAGTGAATTTGGGCCTGGGAAAACTATCATCTCCTCACTTTTAGCCAGAGGCTGAGATTTAACATGTGGGTGAAGCCATGCTGAAGTGCAGATGAGAGGATTTTCCCACGTCTAAAATTAATAGGGAGATAGAGTCTCTAGTCAGTATTTTTGCCTATTCTCAGGTTTGTATTACCAGCTACAGAACTAGGTCACAATATAAACAGTAATGTATTCTGAAAGATTAAACTCAGGTGCTATTTCATTGGTTAGAATAAATTAATAATAAAATTGATATTAATTAAAAGTTAACATTAAAAAATAAAAACAACCCTAACATTTATGTATTTGGAAACAAAATATGCATATGATAAACTTTGGATCAAGGATGAGTTTCAGGACCATTTATATACAAATATAACAAAACGACAACGAAATAACATAGGTTAAACATTTTGTGAGGCACAGCAAGAGAAACACTTAGAGATGGACAGTTGTTAAAATAAGAACAGGTGAAAAAATTAAAGAAATAGGGAGTAACTATTATTTCCTTGCAAAGCATAAGAAATAAATAAGAGTAGGTCACAATAAAACAGAGAAAAATGACTAAAGTATAGATGCATTTGGAGCAAGCAGGTGGCATGATCGTTAAGGCACTGGACTCCCATATGGCTGACTACAGTTTGAATCCCAGACCTGGCAGCTTTAAATTTATTCATGAGCATGCATGCCCAAAATCCCAGGAGATTGTAGAAGAAGGGATTGTGGTGTGGCCATCCCCCCTAAGCAGGTGATTTCTCACTTTCCATCGCAATGTCTTTCCTTGTCTCTCTCTGGTGTGTGCATGTTTCCCATGGTAAAGCCCTTTTAAAAAATATAGATGCATTTAATAACATTAGTTAAAGTTGTATAAGCACAATTCAAACCTTGATTCCATTAAAAGATGAACAAAAATATAGTAAACCTAATCAGTACTGGCTCTTTCTGTGTAGAATTTAACCACTGCTCTATAAGGTTGGCCCTTAAAATACATTTTTGTATGCAGTGTATAGTCAGACTTTACTTACTTTATCCAATCTGAAAATCTCTGTCTTTTATTTGAATGTTTATCCTTTTGAATGTTTATAAGGTGTTTAGATTAACATTTAACTTATTTTTTAAAATTGTTTATTTAATTTTATTATTATTATTTCTAAATTTGCTATAGGACACATACACTGAACAGAGTCAGAGAAAGAGAAAGAGGGAGAGAGGGAGAGAGAAAGGGAGAAAGCAAGCCCGGCTGTAAGATCTGGAGCTCAAACCGTGGTCAATCACGTGGGAATCTGGCGCCTTAATCATCACACCATCTGCTGACCCCACCATTTAATTTTTTAAGTTTAAATTTATCACCTTGCTATTTGTTTACTTTTTTTTAATCATAGTATTACTTTAGTTTTTTTTTTTTTTCTATTTTTGACACTTGGAGATTTAGATATGGTTCTTGTAACATCTAAAAATCTTTTATTAAACAGCTATTCAACAGTCTCTTGTTTGTTTTTAAAAATCTTTTGTGTTCTATATTTTTAAGTTACTGACTGGTAATAGGTTATTTGTTACGTTTAGGCATATGAGCACTTTCGTTTTTTTGCTTGTTTGCCTTTATTTGTTTGTTTGTTTAGGTGTTTTCTTTTATACCACAAGACAATTGTGTGGTTCGAGTAGTGAAGTTGGTTGCTTGAGAGACATGCTGAGGTCATGTGTGCGCATGCCCCAAATCCCAAGAGGAGGCAAATGGAGATGAAGGTATGGCAGAATAATCATCAGCTATTGGGTGTGCTTTGTCTCACTCGCTCTCTGTCTCTCTCTGTGTTTCTTTCTCTATCTCTCTTAGAGAGCACATGCGTCCTCTGGTAAAATTTTAAAAAATAAAAACAAAGGTTATTGAAGAAAAGTTCAATTTTAGATCTATTTTATAAAGCAGCTACAGGATGATCTAAGAGTTAAAATAAGTAAAAGAAAATACTAGGTGTAAGTTTTGTGGAATTGTATTTTTTAAAAGCATATAAAGAAAACAGACCCAATAAAACATATATATTTTAAATATCTGTAATGCTTACTGTAGATTTAGCTTATTTCATTATTAAAGGAAAATATGTCTTCATACCTATTCATGTGAACTGGTGAAAATATACTTATAAGCACCCACAAATAGTAATTAAAATCGCTACAAATAAATATCTCTTCTAATTTGGTGTGTAACATTATTTCACATTATGTTAAGATTTTAACTGTTTTTCTTTTCCATGTGTCAGAATGCTCGAATATTATTTTTCATGGCAATTGTATATGGTTTAAAGCCAGATTGCTCAGTAGTGTTTTGTGAAAATGGTAAAGGGAGTATTTTTTGCCACTTTCCACTCAATATTTACTTAATGTCTTTAAAGTGTTTGAAAAATGGTTGCATATATTTTAATAAAAATAAACAGTCAATGAAACACTAATTGTTTGGGAAGACACCCAGTAAACTATCAATAGATTTTATTTAAAATTACTAGCTCTAAAATTAAATTATTTTATTTAGTTCTCTTAGCCATTATTCAACTACTTATTTCAATAAATTTTTAGTGAGCACCTTGTAAGAGGTAGCACTGTGATATACTATGTATATACTGGTGAATAAAACTGATCTCCCTCACATTGAGCAAAATTCTCTTTTAGGCTGGTCTGTGGCCTGGTACTTAAGGAATCTAGATCCCACAGGCAGACTACTCGGTTAGTTCTAACCTGGGGCTTGAGAGACATCATGGGAATGCTTTCTCTTCTCTCTGTTTCTGGTAGTACATGTGGCCTCTAGCAAAAAAGAAGAAAGAAAATGAGAAATATTCTTTCTCTCTTGTTCATATCTCACATGATTTCTCTTGCGTTTTATTGCTAGAAGGTGCATGCACTCACCAAAAGAGAGAGAAAGCTCCCCACTCCCTTACTTAATGAGACATAGTCACACTGTAAACTGTGTTATTTGTCTTCACATACATTTGTAGAAATTCTTTATATATACTTTTCACACACACAAGCACATATATATGTTTGAATAGACAAATATCAAATCCTTTTTCTTGATCCAAAAATTCAATGAATTTTTTTTTTTTTTTTTTACCATAGTGTGTGTACACTTGCAGGAGAGAGACAGATGGAGACAGTAAGAGAAAAAGTAGGACATCACCCCTAAGTGAGGATGGCCATGCCACAATCTTTTCTCCTCTCTTTTCCTCCTAGTATTTTGGACACTCATTCACACACACCCAGCATGATTTTCAAGTCACTAGGTCTGGGACTTGAACTATGGTCACCACGTGGGAGTCCAGCACCTTTCCACTATGCCACCGATTGGCCCCCTCATTATCATGTTCTTGATGTCATAAATATGTTAATATTTATGAAGAGTTGTTCTTTTTTTTTTCTTTTTTGGTAAGTTCATTTTGGGTAAGTGTTCAATACATTCTAAAGATATGATTTATTTTTTATTTGCCAAACAATGCTACACTTGAAAGAGAAATAGAGATAAAGAGAGAAAGAAGAGAAAGCGCATCTCAGTGGGGCATACTTATGTTGCCAACCCTCTCCTCCATTTCTCTACTGTCAGTATTTTGAGCAGCAAACACACATGCCCAGCATGTTTGTCAATCTGCCTGGTCTGGGATTTAAACAGCTGCCCCATGTGGGATCCAACTTCCTTAATCACCAGGAATGGAGCCAGTCCTAATATTTCTATTTTTTTCACTCTTACTTATTTTTATGATGTGAAGATGAGCTAAAATATATTGTGTGTTTCTTTATGTAATTTTCTTAACAGATATTTAATTGTTCAGAGGTCTTTGTTAAAGGCTTTACATTTCCTGATAATTTGCTTTAGGGAAGTTAAACTGACCATGTTTGTATGCATTTTAATGGAGCTATATATCTGTAACATCCCAAGTTTGAAATTAGTAGTTATTTTCTAGATCTGTTTGTATTTATTTGGTATTTTAATGTTGGTTAAGATTTTAGCTATGATTTTTGCCTGCACATAAATATTTTTTATGTAACAACCTTAAAGCCCTTTCTTCAGAGAGTAGACATGTTATTCAAATAAAAATGTTCATTTTGGTATAAAATACCTTGTTCTAATTTGTGCCTAATTGCCTCAAAATATGAAGAATATTTTTAAAAAGCAGTATATAGAGAGCTTTACACAGAGGTTTATAGACAATTTTATGTATAACTCATTTCTATGTAAGATAGTAACATTACAGCTCATATTTATAAGCTCAGTAATTTCTATATCTCTTATTTTGGACTAAATTTGTGTGGGTTCAAAACATTTTTAATTCTTAAGCATACTATTTATAGGTACATGTGACAGAAGAATATACAAAACAAGAAATAATGATACTCTCTCTCTCTCTCTCTCTCTATATATATATATATATATATATATACATACATACATACATATAACACACACACATATATAGCTTCAACAAATATAATATTTACCAATACAATTTATAATCCTTCTAAGAATGGAGTTATTGTTTTTTGGTTTTACTAAAAGAGTTTTGCTATAGGGTTCATGTGCTTGTTGAAGAGACAGAGAGGCAGAAAACAAGAAATCACTCCCAGGGGCGCAGGTCTGTCCATTCTGCAATTCCTTCTCTTCCATTCTCCTGGGATTTTGGGCACACACACATGTACCCAGCATGACTTTCAAACCTCTGGGTCCAGGACTCAACTGCATTCAGCCATATAGAAGTCTAGCATCTTAACCACTATGCCACCTGCTGACCCTAGGATCAATTTTTTTTAATATGTATTTTAGTATATAAGCATAATGACATCCTGAGTAAAATGTTTAGAGTCAAATATTTTTAATTGTTTTGTTATCAAATTGTTCAGCTCAAAATTTCCAGAACTGTTCTACAAAATTCAAGTATTACTATTGCTTATTTATTAATGTATTATTTAACATATAATGTCCCAGCACATGAGTATTAGATGTTATAAATCTCTAACAGATAATTTTCTTTAGGTTTTAGTAATCCACAGAACACCACAGGAGATGATAATAGACATGGAGGCCATTCTAAACATTAATGAACTTTCTATGCTTATTAGACACTTTGGGTAGAGTTTTGCATGGTGTGCAAGGGAGTGGAAGTACAACTTTAATTTGTCTTAATTGGAGATGCATAATTAATTCTCTTCACACTGTGCTAAAAGTCTGTGTCTGTTGCTACAATTGGCCCCTAAATATGAAAATGAATAAATTGTTATGATGATAATGGATATAAAATTAAACCTTGAAATATAAAACATTTCTTTTAAAATGATCATAGCTACTTTATATAGATATGTGAAATAATTTTCATCTCACATAAGACAAATATGTAAAGATAGGCTTTCAAAAGATGATTTAATATATTTTGCAGATATTACCAAGGAGTAGTTTAAAAAGCATTTATTTTAAACATATAATAGTAGATAAAGTAAAATGTTGAATTGAGATTAACGTTTAATTTAAAAAAAAAAAAACTTCCAGTAAAATATTGTAACAAGAGCCAAACAAGGCCATTGTATACTTTTAAAGGGTCAATACAACAAGAGGTTATAATAATACTAATTTATATATACAAGGAAAACCTGTATAAAGCAAGCAATAGGTAGATCCAAAGGGAGCTATGGACAGCAATGCAGTTATAGCAGGGACATCACCTCACCTTCAAAAATGAACAGATAATCCAGACAGAAAATCAATGAAGAACACCACATTTATATTGCACTCCAAACTAAATGGGTATAGCAGACATTTACAGAACATTCCATCCAGGAGCTAAAGAATTCACATTCGTCTCTACGGCACATAAAATGTTATCCAACTGATAGACAAAACAAGCTTAATAAATTTAGGAAAATCAAAATCATATCGAGTACATTTTCTGACTAAAATGAAATAAAACTAGAGGTCAAGAGAAACTTCAAACACTAGAAATAATTCACAAACAACTTGTTTCTGGGCTGACAGCATGGTGCAGTAGTAATGTGCTAACCGGGGAAGCTAGATCCCACATGGAGACCACAGTGTAAATCCCCAACCCAACCCCCCTGAAACATGCCGTGTACAGATGTGAGTCTACTGGATCTGACAGGCAGGAAGACTAGACATAGGGGATTATGGCATGACCTGACCATGTGGAGGACAGTTTTCTCCCTCTCTCTTTTTCTCTGTCTACATACATCCACATCATACTCTATTACAATTAATGGAAGAATAATTTTTAAAAATTTTAGTAGGCGGTAGTCCATGACCTATGGGTTAAATGAGCTGGATCACACACATGGCTGACCACAGTTGATTGTGGTCCTGGCCCTGGTGGCTTAAAACATACTGGGCATAAGTGTATGTGTGCTTAAAATCTCATTAGGATAGAGAAATGGAGAAAAATGGATTGAAGTGTGAGCACATACCCACTGAGGGTATTTTCTTCCTCAACCTCCCTACTCCCTTTCTCTGTTACCCTCTCTCTCTCTGATCAGGAGAGCTACCCTCTGGCAAATAAAAAATATAAATATTATTAGAGAACCAATTGATCAATAAATTAAAAGAAATTTAAAAAAATTTTTAAACAAGTTAATATAAAAATACAATATATCAAAACTTATGAAATATACCAAAAACTGCCATTGGATAAAAGTATATAACAATACATGTCTAAAATACAAAAGAAGAAAAAATTTGTATAAATAACACAATTGTGCATCACAGGAAATTAAGAAAACAAGGACAAACTGAACCCAAAATTAGTAGAAGGAAAGAAATAATAAAAACGAGAAACAAATAAATGAAATCGAGACCAAAAAGTGCATAATATCAACAAAACACAGAGTTGGTCTTTTGAAAAGATAAACAAAATTAAGAAACCTTTAAACAGACAGGAAAAAAAAGAGAGAGAAGACTCAAATCGATAGATCAGTGATGAAAAAGGAAAATTACAACCAATGCCTTAGAAATAAAATAATGTATAAATTATGAGCAATTCTACTTTAGCCAAGTAGAAAATCTAGAAGGAATGAATAATTTTTTGTACACTTAAAACTTACTAAGATTGATGGGACAAGCATGTAGTGTGGAATTTAAGGCGATGGATTCCACATGGTTGACTGTGTGTTTCAAGTCCTGGACCCAGTGGGTTGATAATCAAACAAATTACATGTGCATGCAAACCGAAAATTCCTAGAGAAGATTGAAGGATAATGTACTACTTTGTGGCAATACCGCATAGGGATTGCTTTCTCACTTTCTCGCTCTGTTTCTCTATGATGATCACACATACCCTAAAAGCAAAACTGAAAAAAAGTAAAAAATAAAAAATTACCAAGATTAAAACAAGAAGAAATTAGGGACCAGCAGTTAGCGTAATGGCTGTGTTGCTGAACTCCCATGTAGCCGATCGTGGTTTGAGTCCCGGATCTGGTGGCTTAAACTCACACGGGGCGCGTGTGTGTGCGTGCCCAAGATACCGAGAGGAGAATGGAGGAGAAGGGATTGTGGCATGGCCATCTCCCCAGGGTGGTGATTTCTTGCTTTCTGTCTCTCTGTCTCTCTCTGTCTTTCTGGCAAGCACACGTGCCCTATAGCAAAAACCTCTCTACTAAAGAAAGAAAGAAAGGAAGAAAGGAAGAAAGAAAGAAAGAAAGAAAGAAAGAAAGAAAGAAAGAAAGAAAGAAAGAAAGAATATCAAACCAGTAATATGTGCAAGCAAGCCCAAACGTCCTAGAGGAGACTGAAGGGTAATTGATTGCTTTGTGGCCATACCCCATAGGGATTGCTTTCTCACTTTCTCACTCTGTTTCTCTCTGATGATCACACATGCTCTAAAAGCAAAACTGAAAAAAAGTAAAAAATAAAAAATCACTAAGATTGAAACAAGAACAAGTGAAAAATGTGAATAATAACAAGTAAAGGGATTGATTCATGAGATTGATTGATATAGTAATAAAAACTTACCCATCACAAAAGGTGTAGGACCTAATGGCTCCAATATGAATTCTACAAAACACTTAAAAATTACTAATGCCAATTTTTTTGCAAGCTATTACGAAAAACTGAAAATAAGGTATCTCCTCAACTTACTTTATGAGGCCAGCATTACCCCGATACCAAAACCAGTTAAGGACACAAGCATAAAAATCACAACCACAACTACAAAATGTCACTGCTGAACATAGGTATAAATAAAACAGTAACAATCCGAATTCAATAACACATTATAAAGATTATTTTCCACTATTGAGTTGGATTGATCTCAACGATAGCTTAACTGGATGAGTAAAAATTCTCCTACACTAAAAACTATAAAACATTCAGGAAAGAAATAGAAGAGGATGTGAATAAATGGAAAGATATCCTGTGTTCATTTTCATAGATAAGAATAAATATTGTTAAATATCCATACTACTCAAAGTGATCTACAAATTCAGCACAATGCTGTCCTCGTTCATAGGAAAAAAAAAATCTAAATTTCTATGAAACTGGAAAGGACCCCAAACAGCCAAAACAGTCTTCACTAAAACAAGCAAAGTTGGAAGCATCCTACTACCAGACTTCAAAACATATTGCAAAGATATAGTAGCCCAAATGGTACGGTACTGATATAAAAACTGACATATAAAATAGTGTATTGGGAAAGGTCCAGGAATAAAGCCGTATATCTACAGTCAATTGATTTTCAACTTTTATACAAGAATCCACTCAAAATGGGCTAAAGACTTCAATCTGGGATCTGCAACTGTGAAATGACTAGTAGAAAGCATATAGGAAAATCTTCATGACATTGATCTGGGCTAAGGTTATTTGATATGATTGGTTTTTAAGAAAAATACACCTGTTTTATACTACTCTGTATGAGCCAGTTAATAGATTCTCAGGTACTTACCTGTGAAAAATAAAAATACATCCACAAAGAGAATTATACAAGAATATTCTCTGCAATTTCATTTGTAAGAACTAAGAACTCAAACAATATAAATGACAATCAACAGAAGAATGGCTGCCAGATTGTTGCATATCAATTTAGTGAAATTCTATTCAGCAATAGCTAAAAAATATAATTATACATGAAAGACTCTCAGGAACATTATTTTGAGAATAAGAAGCAGACACCCACAAAGAGAAAAACATACAAAATGACTTAATTTAAATCAACATTAACACGAAGCAAAAGTATTTTATGGGGATGGACATAAGAACAATCATTGACAAGAGTGGTTCAGAGAAGGGTTGCTTAAAAGAGATCAGAGATATTTCTAAAGTAACGGGCTTACTCATGTTGTTTTAAAATTTTATTTTATTTTTAGTTTTAAATTGACAGATGAAATTATACATGCTTATCACATACAACATGATGTTTTAAAGTTTGTGTACATTGTGCATTGACTAAATTGGGCTAATAGCATGCATCATCTCATATAGTTTTTACTTTTGTGATTATGTAACAATAAATTATATTCCTTAAAAATGCTAAGAGAGGGACCAGCAGGTGGCATGGTCGTTAAGGACACTGGACTCCCACATGGCTGACCGCAGTTCAAGTCCCAGTCCTGGCAGCTTGCTTTCTCTCCTCTCTCCTCTCTCTTCTCTCTCTCTCCTTGTTCCTCTCTGATCAAAATAAAATAAATAATTAAAGTTAAATAAAATAATTCTAGAAAAATCCACTATGGACTTCAATATTTAAGAAAAATATAATGCTAAGAGATTTAGCTACTTCATTTTTTAATTTGCCAGAAGGCACGTGTACTCACTGGAGAGAGACAAGAAAGGAAAAGAGAAAAAAAAAAAAAAAAAAGAGAGAGAGAGAGAGAGCAAAAGAAAGAAAACGAGAGAGTACTCGCCATGTGGGATAGTCAATCTGCAATCTCTTCTCTAATTCCCCCTCCATTAGAAAGAAAGAACAAACTACTGATGTAGTTTTTGAGCCTTGGGGTCCAGAACTCAAACTATATAGATGGCTATGTTGAATCAGTCTGTCTTAACCACCATGCCACTGATTGATACTTGTCTGTATCTTTCTTGGATATTAATAGGCACGCATTTGTCAAATGGCATCAAATTGCTCTTTTAAGAACTGTGCATTTTACGCATACAATTATATTGCAACCGTAGAAAAATACATAAGATATGCATTTTATATTATTTGCCTGCACAGTTTTGTAGGTAGTAAAGAATTAAGAACTGTGAAAAAGGGACCAGCATATGACATAATGGGTACGTCGCTGTATTCTCACTTAGGCCACTGCGGTTGGAGTCCCAGACCTAGTGACTTAAAACACACCTGGTGCATGTGTGTGAGTCCCCAAGATCCTGACAGGAAAATGGAGAAGAAGGGTGGAGTGGCCATCCCCCTTGGGGTGGTGATTTTTCACTTACTGTCTCTCTGTCACTCCCACGAGCACAAGCACCCTATAGCAAAAATCTCTCAAAAAACAAAAACTGTGAAAAATATATTACAGTTTACATGTAACCTAATAAGTTTGTCTGGAATTATTTTGTGGATTGTGGGAGAACTGAAATTCTGAGTTGGAGTCAAATGCTTTTATTTGTTATGATAAAAAAGGCAACATAAGCTGCTTATATCAGTTCCCATTGACCCTGAGTCCCAGAGGAGCGATGTAGAATGGCCCAGATGTGTTACAAACACATGCCATGGGTTCGTGTCAGAGCTCATAAATTCAAAGTCTGGGAAATCCTTAATGGTATAAGTGGACCACTAGCAAACCTGCTTAAATATTACTCTACAGAGATATAAAATCTTTATTATTCTGTTCAGAAAATATATATATATATACCTTATAACCTAAAGCAAAACCTTTTATCTATTATTTAAGTCCTTTCTCTATACAAACATTCCGGGAAAAAAAATAGAAAAGAGCTGATGTTAGCCATGTAGTGTCCTGGCCCTCGGGACAATCCAACAGGCTACCTGAGTGAGAGAGTGGAGGTCTGGAACCGGCGCAGCGTCACAACACGGGAGTGACACAGTGTCACAGCTCTGAATGGTATACAGTCGCTCGTTTATTGAGGGCCAAAGAACATTCTTATATACACAGCAGGGTGGTAATTGGTTGCCGAATATGTAAATGAGGGATATATTTTGGACCAGTAATTGATTGTTTTGTCAGGGGGCATTAACCAGGGGGTGCAGCTTAGGGGCAGATTGCTGTCGCGGACCTGATTGAGAAGCTGCTTGTGGATGTTAACTAGGTTGGGAAGCCCAGGGGTGGATTGTTTACTCCCAGAACGGAACAAGGAAGTCTGGAGGTCATCTTGTGAAAGTCAATTCAGTCATTGTGGTGCATGTGGCTCTCCACAATGTAGAAAGGTGATTAAAAAACAAACAGACAAACAAACAAACAAAAAAACCAGCATGGAGGACACTTAAATATATCCTACATAAAAGATGCTAATCTGAAAAAAAAAAAAAAAAAAAGAAAGCTGTATATTGTATTATCCCTACCATAAAATATTCTGAGAAAGGTAAAACTATGCAAACAGTGAAAACATCAGCTGTTGCCAGGGATTATGGAAGAGTCAAGAATGAATAGTCAGAGCACAGAGGATTTTCAGGGTATTAAAGCTACTTTACTTATATTGGGGCTAGCAGGTGGTATCGTGGTTAAGGCACTGGATTTCCTCATGGTTGACCATGGTTCAAGTCATAGAATGAATCATAATGTAAACTATGAATTTTGGATGATGCTATCATTTGGAGCATGGGCTTGTACCCCAAAGTTCCATGATTTGGGGTTTTATATTGTGAGGCAATGATGTGAGAAGAAGGTAGTTCTTGGAGAGCTGGATGCTATACAAGAAGAGAGCAAGCTGCTCTCTCCACATGCGCTCACCATATTCTGTGCTTCCATCACATGCCCTGTCGTAGGCCTAGGCTTTAGACTCTCTTGCCAAGAGAATAATTAGTTTGGTGATAAACCTTTATTTTCTTTATAAAAATAAATTGTCTCAGGTATTTTTGTTAGCAACACAAAAACTAATTAAGACCAGGGATGATATTTCATTGTAGGTTCATCAGTTGTCACAAGTATTCTACTCTGGTGGAAGATATTGACAACGGAGACGCTTTGCATGTGTGGAGACGGGGAATAAGAAATCTCTGTATGTTCATCTTAATTTTTCTGTGTGAATCCATAGCTACTCTTAAAAAATGAGTGGAGGGCCTTTCCTTTTTTTTTTTTTTTTTTTTTTTTTTTTTTTGCTAGAGGTCATGTGCACTCATGAGAGAAAGAGAAAGAGAAAGAAAAAATAAAAAGCACCCTATATGAGTCATGGTCACACTGTAATCCCTTCTCCTCCATTTCTCCCTCCTTTGGGGATTTTAGACACTCCTGCATATATGGTCGGCCTACTTTCAGGCAGATGAGTCTGAGACTTGAACTGTGTGGTTGCCCTTCTGGGATTCGGAAACCTAAACCACCATACCACCAGCTAGCGCAACAAAGTTTACTTTTTACAAAAGTTTAACTATTATCCCGGAGGGGCAGAACTGGGGAGAGGTAAGTAAAAAAAAAAATACACAATTTAATTTAGGAGGAATAAGTTCAAGAGATTTATGTTATAACACAGTGACAATTATTCCTAACAATGTAATGTATACTTGAAAATTGCTAAGACTACACATTGTGTTTTTATTGCCAATAAAAAATAGGTAAGCATGTGAGGCAATGGATATATTAAGCTTTATTTCATCTTTCCACAATATCAAACATCATATTACGTATTATAAATTTAGATAACGTGTGTCAATTAAAAATAAATGATTTTATAAAGCAAGAGAACACATGTCGGTATTTTACAACTTGTTTTCTTTCTTTTCTTTTTCCTTTCTTTCTTTTTTCTTTTTTGAGAAGTTTTTGCTATAAGGTACATGTGCTCGCCAGAAAGACAGAGAGAGACAGAGATACAGAAAGCAAGAAATCACCCCCCCCCCCCGGGGGGGATGGCCACATCACAGTCCCTTCCCCTCCATTCTCCTCTCAGGATCTTGGGCACGCACACAAATACGCCCAGTGTGAGTTTAAGCCACTGGGTCCAGGACTCAAACTGTGGTCGACCACATGGGAGTCCAGTGACATAGCCATTATGCTAGCTGCTGGTCCCTTTACAACTTGTTTTTAAAAGGGTGCCTCATGCAATCAGCTGAGAGAATTTAGGAAGGGAGAGCAAGAGAGGCAACAAAAAAATAACTCATTATGATAAGTAAGAAAGAGAGGTAGGTTTTAGAATAGGTCCTTCTGATTTCAAAATCAGAAGACTTCTCACCACATCTCTAGCAACAAAATGAAAATGGGAGATATGCATCATCTATCTATCTAGAACAAAACAGGCAACAAAAAAAGTAACATACTGTGTTCTACTCATGTATAACATGGTAAATCTCTCAGGTTCTGAAGAGATGAATGTAAAAAAGAAATACCATTTTCAGGTAATTTATGTAAAGCTTTGTCAAAACACCTTTTAGTTTTAGATATTTAAGGTAGGATTTTTTTTTTGTTTAAAAATAACTTTTTCTTCATGTATGTTGCCCAAAAAATGAAAGTAGCACCATTTAATGTTGACATAGTGAATTTCACACACATTGCCCTTAACTTTCCATTCTGATTGTATGCTAGGGCAGCTTTTCATCCCAAATCTAGATGAAGCTCTAGTCTTACTTAAATATCTATTCTACAGATGTCCTATTTAGCTCTGACTTCCAATTTCTGGCTTGTGAGCTCCGTTTTGGTTAGGCTCAGTATCTCCATCAGCAGCTCCACATTTTTTATTTCAGAAAATCTGAAGGTGGGAAAGCTGAAAAGAAACTGCCTTGCATTTTTTCATCAGTCCAAAGCCCTTAGGATGTGATGAGGTGGATTCTACTGGAAAATAAAGACTTTTGGGGTCTAATGACAAAGGAAAAGTTAGTAAACCAAAAAAAAAAAAAAAAAAAAAAAGAAAGCTATTTAAGAGTCCCAGGATGGATCCCTTGACATAAATGACTTCAGTAGCATCACATCACTGAGCACAAAGGCACTGCTTCTGGCCTCTCCAAACTCTGGGACTATGCAGTTCTCCAGGGTGACAGTGGCAGTGACTTCTGCAAAGGACACGATAGTCTCACTCTGGAACATGCCTCAGGCATTCACTGTCTACTGAGCTGTGAAAAGGAGCTGTTGGGCAGGAGGGCTCTATGGAGCTAATGCCACTTCACATTTAAAAACCTTTCCATTTCAGACCATTGCCTTGAGGAAAAATTCAAAGGAGAGCTGACCTGTAGGTAGAACCCTAGCTTACCTCACAGTCCTTTTCTTTCCTCCCTGCTTATGCTCCAGATATGCTGAACTCCATGCTGTTCTCAAAGGAACACGCTTTCTGCATCTCAATGTTTTAATGTATGTGTTCATGTCACTGGGCGTTTGTATAATAATTCTTTGTCCATTGCATCCCACAACTTGTAGGCGTTTTCTGAAAAAAAAAAAAAAAAAAAAGACCTTTTGTTTTCTGTTTTTGTACCTTCAGTGCTTTGCACAAAGTAGCAGTAAAGAACAATAGCGGATTTAATGAATTGATTCCAAAATGTAAAAATAAAGATATAAAAATAAGGAACCTGTCTCTACATTTGCACACTCTCTTGAAAGAGTTGGAGTAACTGTCTAGATCACATCAAGAATGCTGAGGCCTTCTCTAGAACACAAACCTGGGCATCTGTTATGGTAATTGAGCTGTCCTTACACCTGGCTCTAATTAAAGGACTATTGTGTGTGTTTGGTATTAAGCTCTTACCTAAAATGAACTTTCTTTTCAATTAATAGAAAGCAGAGGCAAATATCAGTCGTATAGCTAATCAAATATCAACAAATAATAATTAAATTATCAGAGTAAAAGGAATGATTATCAGATGGTTTGAATGAATATTGATGTTTCCTTCATCCCCCTCGTACTACTCTAGCAGGACATAAGTATTAAAGGCTTGACTTGCATCAAATTATGCTACATCTATAAATATTTAATATCAAAAATGCAAAAAAGTATAAGCTACTGTGTAAACTAGAATAACTCTCTGATTCGTACCCCTATCTTTATTTTTAGGCACTCTGAATGACATGTGGAATCAGGTGTTTGCTCCCATCTTCTAATTTGATCAGGTTGTGGGGCTTGTCTAGTTGTATATGCGTTCTTGCAAAGATAGTATTTCCCGTACGATATTGCTATTTAAACACAAACAGTATTCAATTGCCAGTGAGAATCATTTCTAATATCCCTAATATAAAACACTTTCTGTATATAACACACAGACACACACACATACACACACACACACACATTTAGATACCGATACTGATGATTTACAGATTTGCCATTGGTATTTAGATAGTGTGCATTTACTAAAATGGCTCTTTTCTTGTAAAATACTGCTTACTGACCTCTAAGGTTTTAGACAATTGACTTTAATATGTACATGCAGGCATTCTGGAATAAAAAACAGTAAATTTCACATTTAATATATTTGATCAAGAGATTAGAGGCAAGAATTCAATCCTGACCACCTGTAGTCACTAGGAAGTACCTTCCTCTTTATTTCCTTTGTCCTCAAAGGGTTTTAGAACCGTCTTTTCCTTGTGTGCCTTTTTGCTTTATCTTGTCTATCATGAGATTCTTTTCCTCAGCTTCTTTTCATCCCAATATTTACTTGCAGCTAGTGTTCTAAACCCATTGCTGAGTGAAATGAAAGAAAAGGCAAAGAGAAAACAAAACCTAAAAGTATCATAACTTGTATTTAATCTATGATTCCACTGATTTTTCTAAGAGACATGACAGTCCAAGAAATGTTATCCTACTAAAAAGGGAGAAGGAAGGACCACAATGGGAAGCCAATTCTAACAATAAGTAGCAAATGTTGAATGAAGGGCATAAGCATTTGTGTAGGTGCTGATGTACAGTTCACACTAGAAAACTGAGGTATATTGCTGGCTTCTTATACATGACAATGACTAAATTTAAATTGCAGCGCCTGTCTTAGTCATTTATAGTTGCTATAACAAAATATCATAAATTAAGTGCTTGTAAACAACATGAATTTATTTCTCCCAGTTTTATAATTTGGAAGTTCAAGATCAGGGTCCTGACATATTCAGGTTCTGGTAAGGGACATCCTCTGCTCTGCAGACCGTTCAATTTTCCTTGTGTTCTCACAAACAGAAAGCACAAGAGAGCTCTCGGGAGTATGTTTTATTGGGGCACTAATCTCGTTTATGATGGCTCCACCCAATGACCTAATCACTCCCCAAGGCCCCACTTCCAAAAACCATCAAAAGGCAGGGACACAAACATTAAGTCATACAATGCCCTTTGGGAGATAGGAGAGGAGGCTCCAGTGGACTGCTAGGCAAAGATTCTGCTAGCCAAGGTAAAGAACTGAGATGAAAAACGGTTTATCTTCTAAAATTGTTTCTTTTTTATAATGCCTAGAATAATAGTTGGTATTTGTTCATCACACTGGATAAAATGGAGGATACATCTACATGGGCCTTGGTGACTTTTTATATGAAACTTATTTAATATCAAAAATACAAAATATAGGAGAAGGTATTACTTAGTTTATTCAAATAAGATATAAGAGAAGTTATCTATCTATCTATCTTTACTATCTATCTATGTGTGTGTGTGTGTGTGTGTACACATATATATTTATGAAGATCTTTGTCTCACTTGACTTATATACTTATTTCTTTTCCTAGAGATTTTTTTGCCTTAGCACCTGTGCCTGCACTGGAGAAAGAGATAGAGACAGAGTCAGTGAGAAGGAAAGTGAGAAACCGTGAGAAACCACCCCCGGGGGGGGGGATGGCCATGCTGCAATCTCTTCTCCTCCATTTTCCTCCCCAGATCTTAGGCATGCTCAAACATGCACCCAGCATGAGTTTCAAGCCACCAAGTCCAGAACTCAAACCACAGTAAGCCATGTGGGAGTCCAGCGATATAACTACTACATCATCTGTTGGCCCCCACATACTTTTTAAAATAATAATGTTTAGGTCACTGCAATTTTAATTTTTCCAATTTTATATTATTTATGTTTTAAGGTTTATTTCTGTATTTCCTTTATGAGAAAGTGAGAGAAAGAAAGACAAGCATCCTCAACAGAGTGTTAGGGCACAGTTCTCTCCCTAGCTCTTAGGCAGGATTAGTGGTGCAGGCATGCAACTGACATGTGCAGGTCAACCCAAGAACAAACCCCCGATCTTCTATGTGGCTTCCAGCAGCACAGAGTGCTGCACCCCTGCACCACTCTTCTCTTACTTATTTTAAACAGTTTCAATAAGTAACTGAAATTGTCAAATACAAATATGAACATAACAAACATTTCTGTAACTAGAATAAATGGGGAGAAATTAAAATCATAGCTTTTATTCGTATGGAATTTTATGTGTTCATAAATTTAGTTCAGCTTGAGCAATTTAAAAAGTAAATTAAGACCCTATAAGTAAAATTTTGTTAAAAATTTTATTATTCTTACACACTTAATATATAGTTAACCCCTCTATATCAACTCCTAACAAAGTCAACCTAAGGAGCAAAACTGGTAATACAATAGAAGTAGTGTACCATATTATATTCTCTTTAGCTTGCTTATAATTTAGTAGGGTATATAAGAAGTATATATAGTGCTTTCTGTAAGGAAAATATATACTTAGCATAAAGTAGTTTGAATCAAAAAATGGTTTCGGGACCAGCAGTTAGCATAATGGCTATGTCGCTGGACTCCCATGTAGTCGACCGCGGTTCAAGTCCTGGACCTGGTGACTTAAACTCATGCTGAGTGTGTGTGCGTGCGTGCCCACGATCCCCAGAGGAGAATGGAGGAGAAGGGATTGCGGCGTGGCCATCCCTCCTGGGGGGGTGATTTCTCGCTTTCTGTCTCTCTGTCTCTCTCTGTCTTTCTGGTGAACGCACATGCCCTATAGCAAAAACCTCTCCAAAAAAAAAAAAAAAAAAAATGGTTTCCACTGGTTTATTCAGAGAATTCTCTTTAAACTTTGATTTCTAAAGCTAAAATTATACAACTCAAAGAGTTAATACAATTCTGCTTCTTATTTCTGATTGGGTTGAGTGATAAATACATTTAAAAAGTCAAAGAAATTAGTGGTTAGATGAAGTCAAAAAAAAATTGAATCATTACAAGGTTTAAAAATTAGGTATTGTTCCTTTTTCACCACTAATCTCATGACTATCTATCAATGACTTAAATGTATACTTAAGTTAAAAAAAAAAGAGAGATTCTTTTACAATGGGATGATTTCCACTCTGAATTGAAAACTTGGCTCATTACCTTAAAATTATAGTTTGTACCTAGTGTAAGTAGAATGTGATGGGCCTCTGCCATCCTCCGGGTTCAGGAAAAACATTGCATATCGGTAACTGTGGTAAACCATTCAGAGGTTTTCTATTATAGCAGCTCAGTTGTACAAAGAACTTGAAAAAAAATCACTAGCAGATAAAGCTATTCATTTGTGAATAGGACATTATCATCTACTGAATAACTGAATGCAAGATCATTTATCACTGTCAGTCTCTGACATTTTTTGCACAATGAAAAAAGATATGTGATTACTGAATAATTTGAAATAATTTAAAAATACAACCCTACAAACTGCTTAAGAATACCATTATATTTATGTTAATAATGCAATGCATTATTTGGATTTCTAACTTACTTTTGGCATGTTTTATACTATTTTCGCACATTTTTAACAAGGTAAAAATCACATTTTTAACTATAAGAGACTTTATGTTTCTTTTTATCATTTTTTAAAAATACTATAGTTTTAATTTATATATAATAGTTCTACATATTTATCAGTCATATATTTATGAGCATGTTTTTTAAACACACTATAATTGTGTGATGATCAAAACAAGGCTATTCATATGTCTTACCTGAACAATTGGTCATTAATTTTTGTCCAGTAAATTGGAACTTCACTCTTCAAAGTGTTTCAAAATGCATATTGAATTGTTAGCTACTCTGATCACTCTCCGATATGACAGTGCTCTAGAATCCATTCCACTTTGCTGCCTTCACACTTGTAGGAATTGTTAGCCAAGTTCTCCCCACTGCCATTTCCCAATTCTGATTTCCAACATTACATCCTCCACTTCTAAGCAATTAAACCCTCTAGCCATCACTAATATCGCACGCCATATGGTATTTGACTTCCAGCATCTGGCTCGCTTCACCTAGCATTATCTCTTCCACAAAACCTTAGTGTATACCTACACATTAATGTATAGGTATATGTATATACCTATACATATTCAAAAAAGAGCATTTCCTAAATTTTGTAAGAGCAAGTATTCTTTTACCAAAACCAGTTATCATTTACAATAGAGAACTGTTCTTCTCTTTGGAATTAGATCAGATTATCCCTTATCCTGGCAAATATATTTGGCTTTATGTTTTAATCATTTAGCTCAATTCTAAATTTTAGTTTAGTAAAAGTAATTTTATTTATAAAGAACTATAGCAACCTTAAGATGTCCTCTGCTTAGCTAAAAGTTTCTTACTGACTATAGGCTCCTTTTCTTAGAGCACATATTTTATTACACTTGCCATTATAAATCATTTCTCCACCCACTGAAAGAAAATATTTACAAGATTTCTTTCAACTTGTTGCCTATTTTACAGGAATACCTTCCTGAAGGACTTGGAAACCATCTTTACTTTTTTTTTTTTTTGAGAGATTTTTGCTATAGGGCATGTGTGCTCGCCAGACAGGCACAGACAGAGAGACAGAAAGCGAGAAATCACCCCCAGGGGGGATGGTCACGCCGCAATCCCTTCTCCTCCATTCTCCTTTCGGGATCTTGGGCACGCACACACACATGCCTGGCGTGAGTTTTAAGCCACCGGGTCTGGGACGTGAACCGTGGTCGACTACATGGGAGTCCAGCGACATAGCCATTACGCTAACTGCTGGTCCCAGGAAACCATCTTTAAAATATAATTATCAATAGAGTTGGAGTTCCTATTTCCTGGTTCTATTGAACAGTAGGAACCTGTCATTAGTGCAAACTGGCAAACATGGATGGCCTATTCCCATTGACCAACATTACAGCTAACATCCTCTCCTACTCTTCCACAAGCTTACCTAGTGCCTAAAAACCTGACCACGTTTGTTTTCAAGAGTTTAAATCATTCTCCCTCCTTTATTTCACTAGTCTTGGATTAAATCTTCTTTGCCCATTTAACTTATTCAGTGCAACTTGACATAGCTACTTACATATTAGTAAACTTAGAAACTATTTATTTTTATGAAGAAATACCACTACATTTTCTATTGTTTTATTTAATGTATTAATAAATACACTCAAAGATTATAAATTTAAAACTAACATATTACTGGAAAAAAATTGCCTTTCAAACACATTTAAAATGTGTGTGTTAGAGGGATCAGTTGATGGTGTAATGGCTATGTTGCTGGATTCTCATGTAGTTGACTGTGGTTTGAGTCTGGGACCCGATGGCTTAAACTCACATTGGGTGCATGTGCGTGCGTGCCCAAGATCCTGAGAGGAGAATGGAGAAGAAGGGATTTCAGCATGGCCATCCCCCCAGGGGGGTGATTTCTCACTTTCTGTCTGTCTTTCTGGTGAGTGCACGTGCCCTATAGCAAAAAACCTCTTCCCCCCCAAAGAAAAAGTGTGTGTTAGATGAGGAAGACGATGATCATTTGAAATTTGTATGCTCTTTTAAATTACCCCTCTTCCCATATAGAGTCCCTATTTTATTAATGGCTCCACAATCTTCCTCAATACTTAGACTTGAAAGATTATTATAGGGGACCAACAGTTATCTTAGTGGCTATGTCGCTGGACTCCCACGTAGTCGACCGTGGTTCGAGTTCTGGCCCCGGCAGCTTTAACTCACGCCAGGCATGTATGCGTGCCTGCCCAAGATCCCGAGAGGAGAATGGAGGAGAAGGGATTGTGGTGTGGCCATTCCCCCTGGCGGGTGATTTCTCACTTTCTGTCTCTCTGTCTGTGTCTGTCTGTCTGGCGAGCGCATGCACCCTATAGCAAAAACCTCTCCCCCTCCCAAAAAAAAAGGAAGATTAATATATTCAATGTTTATTGCACTACTATATTTTAGACAGCAAGTTGCATCCTGAGTTATCTTATTGTGTTTTAATTATAAACCAGTGGAAAGATATTTTCTTCTCATGCATCATATTAAGTATAGGAAACATCTAATAATTCCCAAATATAATCCATTATTTTACCTCAGATAGTGACATTTTAAATTTTTAGAGTCATATTCATTATTATCCACTTGAGTTTCAGGGCCAATTTCCTTTGAAAATAAGTAATACATCATTTGACAGTTTACTTTTAAAAATAAATAATTTTACATCTAATTACATAAATATATGTAAAATGATTCTTACATATTAAGTGTTTACTTCAAGATACAAGTAGGTGTAGTACATGCACCTTTGAACATACAAATATAGATTGATTTGTATTAAAATATTCAGAATCTTGTGTTCTGGTAAGTAAATTATCTTACAAAAATATTCTAAGATATTCTTTCTTTCAAATAACCACTAGATTCTTTTCATATGAGAAGGATCATAATAAAAAAGTAATATTTCAGATAATGTGTTTAATACATAGAAGTTGAAATTTAGGCAAGCAGGTCAAAAGTACAGAAATTCTATGAACCACTTAAATGGCAAAAGGGTCCTAAACTTTAAAAAGAACAGTGAGGACAAAATATAAGAATATGTAAGAACTAATTTATGAGACATGGCCATATCTGTTTATTAATAGTATGGAAAAGGAAAGAATTAAATACAGCTTTAAACTTTGCAGCCTGTGTGATTGATGCTAAAAGAGCATTGTGAATAGAAACAGGGAGAGAATAAGGAGAGGGACTGCAGGGAAATGAAGATGAGAAAATAACTTGGACAAGTTGACAGAAATCAAGGTGGGAATATGAGTTACAGAGTTAGAGAAGGAGCATAAGTTTCCAAAACTGATGAGAGACCATTAGAACATGAGCAATGGCACCTAAGAAGTCCTAATAGTGAGGCAGAAAAAAGTTATCCAGCCTATTCGTTTTCATTTGTTTTTAGTCTATATTTTTCCATTCCAATTTTCCCCATTTGTTCATATACTATGTTCTTAATTATTTGTTTTGTTATTAGATAATATATTTTTAAAAATGAATTTTTACATGAACAATAAGCTTTTTCTTTTGACCCCACCTTTGCTCCGTATCTTAAAACTATCCCAATAGAAATCTTGTTTTACTTGTATGTTGCATATACTTCTAGAATTTCTACTCTCTTTATGCAAAATTGTACTAAATGAACAGCATTCTTCATCTTTCATTATCACTTAAGCTTTTGTCTTGGAGCACTTGTCACAGTAGTATTTAGAGTACTTGTTAAATCCTTGTTAGAGGCAGAGCAGCCACTGAGTGGCTGTGGCAAAATTTATTTAAACCTTCCCCTGTTAGTGGATAAGGAAGGTGATTGTACTTTATGTTTTCAGATTCCTTTTCTAATCAGTTTTGCTCCCTGTGTCTTGCATTTTTAATCATTTTCTTTCTAATTATAGTATAAAAATATTACAGAAGAAGTAGATGAATTATCACTAAAAATTAGCCAGTAACAAAAATGCTAACATATCTTGCCTCTTTTATCATTTTCTTTCTAAATATAATAGAAAAATATTACATAAGAAGTAGATGAACCATCACTAAAAATTAGTCAGTAACAAAAACAGTAATTCCAAAATATTATAGGATAGCGCAAATTGAAAGTTACTATTCTTAACTTTTTTTCAAATTTTATTTCAGTTTCTTTTATACATTCAATCACATGTTGCTTAGCTTGCAAAGTGAATCTTCCAATGTGTACATTTCTCACCAGTCTAGTTAACAATACTATAGTTATTTTCAATAGGTAATAACTCATTTCTTTGTCCCATAAATGACTTGCCTCTCTATTTTTCTCCTTAATATCCTTCCTAATATTCTACTCCTTCACCCACCCTCTTCCCACACTGTATCTGGTACTCACAATTATTTACCGTGTTTCTATAGCATTTAGTCATTCAGTTTTGGCCATAGAGTGCATACACTTGGTATATATCAAGTGGAGACATACAATGTCTCTCCTTCATATCCTGGCTTGCTTCACTCAGCAGTAAATCCTCCATATTCATCCACTTTTTGTAAAAAGCAAGGGTCTTGTGTTTTTAATGGCTGAGTAGTATTCCATAGAGTATATGTGTCACACTTTTTCAATCCATTCATGTTCACGGGCATTTGGGTTGGTTACATGTCTTAGCAGTTGGGAATCATGCCAAGATAAGCATCGGTGTGCTGCTTGTGTTCCCACCTCAGGGCCACTGGACTACACTGACCATACCATGGTCCTGTGCACACAGCCAGGCCGGGTGTCTAGGAGGCTGAGATATGTAGGCCCCAGGGTGCAGAGATGGGGTCATGTGTGGTTCTTGTGGAGCGGAGCCAGATGCATGGACATAGGAAGTGGACATAGAAGGTTCTTGAGATTGAGAAGTCTAAGATCAAGGCACCAGTAGATTTGGTGTTTGGTGAGGACCTCCTTCCTAGAATGCCATCTTTTTGGTATAAACTCACACAGAAGAACAGAACAGTCCCCAGCTCTCCAGAAGAGCCCAGTTCCATCTCCAATCCCCTGGCCTGTAAGGGACATTGAGGCAGGGCCAGTCACAGGCTCCAGCCCCAGCTCCAGCCCTGACCCTAGCCCAGCTTCATCAATCCAGAGACTCCTCTGTCAGGAAGTTGGACAAGACAGGTCTAGAATCACAGTTTTCAAATACCCTAGTAATGTGAGGCTCCCTGGTATCCTCCCTTTTACTGAACCACCTGTGAGAAAGAAGAAACAGCTCTTCAGACACCTGAAGAGAAGGCTCTTCCTGTGGAGACCACATTACTAAGCACAGCAGAGAGACTTCAGCACACATCAGTCCACAGCAAAAGGGAAGCACACTTGTTCCCAAAGAAACAGTCTCCAAAAATGTATGCAAAAATAAATATATCTCCCAATGACTAGAAGTAGAAGAGCCTCAGGTCTGAATAAACTATTCTTAACCTTTAAAAAGTCATATTTATAAAAGTCTTATTGAAAATTTATTATGAATTGATTGCTTAGTTTCATCAACATTTTATACTAACAAGCACATTTAGGATTTAAATGTAATCCATCTAATTATTCTATTCATACCAATTATCTATTCAGGTGGCAAATTAAGTAAATACCTCAAAATATTCTAACATATACCTTTTTTAATGCCAAAAGTAATTGAAACATGGTAAACTTTCAAACACCCAGGACTTCATGGTTCTCTCTTCCATTTCTGACACTTAATGTTTGATAAATATAGAAAGAGAAGGACATATAGTGATTGAATGTTTAAAAAATTAATGATCTGAAAAAAATGATGAAAAGCTATTTGATGATGATGATATGGCTAGTAACATCTTTGTCTTGACTGATATGCAAGGTATACCTCTGGAAAAAGAAATGTAATACACTGTAAAGATATATGTGATTCGATGTAATATAAACGAGATTATGGTAATAAATAAATAAATAAATATAGAAAGAGAAGGAATACAACCACAAAGTGTGTTTAGGTCATTCTTGTTACATAAAAATAATTATGTGTTATTAACTTTATGACAGTATTTCATGATCTGCTTAGACTTATTTTCTCCAGTTGAGAATCTAAGACGAAAAGAATATGAGTAAAAAGCAATAGATGTGTACCAAGTTTATGTTCAACCTCTGTGGTGTAATCACTGAGCTGCCCCGGGTCAGCCTAGAAATACATTTCTCTGTTTTCCTTATCCGTAGGTGATTACCTCTTACCAACAAACCAAACAAACAAACAATATTTGTTACATTTGTCACTTGCAAAGGCATTTATGAATCAAGTTTTTTGTGCCTTTTTTTTGCCAACTACCTATGAATGAAAGACAAGCCAGTATAGTAGTTGGGTTGGGGGCAGAGATTCTTCAAAATGGAAGAATGATCCCATGTTCCTGAGGAAGCTTCTTGCTTGCTTGAAATACCCTACTTGGGATAGTCAAATGTCCTATGAGAAAAACAGACATCTGTATTATGTTAACCCACTAAAATTTGGAAACAGAATTTTCAGTACCTTAGTATAGCAGATAACACTAAAGAGCTCCACACATGGTACATGAAAGGCTTATAAAAAGATTTGTGAATTTCTTTTTTTTTTTCTATTTCTTTCTTTCTTCAGAGTGTACATAGCAATTGAATCAGGTTATGTGATAATTGACTGAATTGAACTTGAGATGTATTTAAAAAAAAAGCTTCTATAACTCATCTCTGAAGGCTCTCTGATGGTATGTTCCAATTAGTCTGCTGTGGGCATCTACACAGCTGTAGAAATTCTGAGTAAGAGTACATGAAAGAGAGTGGTAGAGAAACAAGGACCCTCAACAGAAGTAAAGGCTTTTAAACTTTTCACTTAAGCTTTATGAAGCCATATCTCAGAACTAGTAAGATACATAGTCCCTGGATCATTCTGGCCTTTACTGAGAAGTAATTTACGATGCCAATAAATTTATGAAGAAATTACCAACATTTTTTACATCATACAGGGATAAAGATCTTTTAATATAACAATCATATTTTTTTTCAAAATAAATGAATGATACATCTCTTAAAAGCAATTAGAGCTCTAAAAGACAAAGTGAACATGGCAAACTAAAAGGAGTAAGATTAAACAATGAAAATCTTTTGCATATTTAATGAGTACTTCACCCAATAAATTCATACATTCTTCTCTAACCTATTTGTTCAATTCCCTTCTTTCCCTCAATTCAAGCAGCTGAAAGGGAAATCTTATTCTTGGCCATTATTTAGTGTTTTCTCCATAATCATTCTCATTAGATTCTGCTTAACTTCTGAAGCCTGCATTTCCCAAATGATTGCTTCTAGCATCTCACTGTAAGATATAAACTGGGTTCTCATGAACAAAAGTGATTTTCTAATAGAAAACTTAAATCTGTTAAAATAAACCTATGAACTTCTATCAGTAATATCTCTCAAAAATTTTGTTATTTGGAGAAAGACCACCACTCTGGGGTTTAAGAGAGAGATACAGATTTGAATTATAAATCTATCACATAATTCTATTATATCTTGATACAAGCACATTGTACAATTCTGTTAAGAGTCAGCTGAGGCTCAATCAGATATTAGTTCATATATGCTGGAGAGACAGAGAGACAGAAAACAAGAAATGACTCTCCAGGGGGATTTGGCCACACCACAATCCTTTCTGCTCCATTCTCCTCTCAGAATTTTGGGCATGCATGCACATACACCCAGCAGGAGGTTTAAGCCACTGTGTCCAGGAATTGAACTGCAGTTGACTATGTGGGAGTCCATTAATGTAATCTGTATGCCATGTGCTGGTCCCAATGTGTGTGTGTGTGTGCATGTGTGTGATGTGTATTTAAGAGAGAAATTTTTGCTGTAGGGTGGAAACCCTTGCCACAGAGACAGAGAGAGAGAAAGTGAGAAATCACCCTCCAGGGGGTGATGTACACACTGCAATCACTTCTCCTACATTCTCTTTTCTGGATTTTGGACACTCATGCGCATGTGCTTGCTGTGAGTTTCAAGATGCTGGGTCTAGGACTAGAACTGCAATCAACCATGTGAGAGTCCAGTGGCTTAAAAACTATGCCATCTGCTGGCTCTGTTCATTTATATTACTAATCATGACATAAAATATAGAACACAAAAGACTTTGTTATTGGTATGTGTCTTAGTCCACAAGGACTGCTACAACTAAACAAAACACTGGATTGCTTATAAACAACAGAGATTTATTTCTCACTGTTTTGTAGGCTAGGAAGTTTACTATCAAGAAGCTGACAGATTCAAAGTCTGATGAGGGCCTGCTTCCTGGTTTATAGGTTACACTTCTAGCTATATTTTCAAATAATAGACCTCTTTTATAAGGACATTGGTCTCATTCTCGAGAGCTCTACCCTCATGTTCTAAGCATTTCTCAACAGCCCAATCTCATAATACTATCACGTTCATGATTAGGTTTCAACATCTGTGTTTGGATGGAAGGAGGGACCACAATTTGCCAAGTGAATATAGAAACTAAAAAGAGCAAGAGTAAACAAAGGAAATATTTTGCATATTTAATAAATATTTCACCCAATAGCTTCACACATTCTTCTGTAACTTATTTGTTCTATTTGCTTCTTTTCCTCAATTCAAGCCCTGAAAGGGAATGTGCAAATGTACTCCATGCAAGAGCAAATAATAGCAAGAAATCTTTCTAAGTCTAGCTCTCCACAATTAATAGCCTTTGATTCTCTCTTCACACATCTCACTTTTTTCTTTCTTTTTTTTTTTTTTTTTTTTTTTTTGAGAGAGATATTTTTGCTATAGGGGACGTGGGCTTGCCAAAGAGACAGATAGAGAGACAAAGACACAGAAAGAGAGAGATTGCCCCCCATGGGGGATGGCCATGCCATAATCCTTTCTCCTCCATTGTCCTCTTGAGATTTGGGGCACACCTGCCAACACAGCTGGTCTGAGTTTTAAGCTGCTGGGTCCAAGACTCAAACCACAGTCAATTGCTGTATGATATAAACTGAGTTCACATGAACAACAGTGATATAACCATTTTGCCATCTACTGGTCCCACAGGTCTGACTTTTAACCTCACAGAAGAATATTTTCTCATAGACAGATGTAATATTCTACAGCACCTGAGGCTTTGCTTTGCATTGTGTTTCAGTTCTGGTTGTGGTGGTTCTGTATAGACTGAGCACACCAAGAACACAATCCCATCTGTTCTTTCTCTTGTGCCTTGGCTGTTAAAATGAATAAACACTAATCACTTTTAAATGAGGTTTTAGTCATATTAAAAAAACATAACACAAGTTGAAATATAGCATATGTGAACGATTTGATCACCAAAGGCCTGGGTCTCGTTCTGCTTATAAATTCTCACCCATGATGGTGGAGCATGCTATTAGCCAAAAATTAGGATTATGATGGGAGATCCGTTCTTTAGTATTGCCTGCCCCTTCTACACTCCCACTCTCTTTCCACACGATAGTTTTATTTAATAGATCTTACTGACAGACGCTTGCAGATGTCAATTAAGTTGGAGAAACATGTTTGAAATCATAGACTAATGATCGTGACTCTAAAATAGTCTTTTTTATTAAATTTCTTCACAGGTTTAGCAGCATCACAGAGCTCTATCTTGTCTCCTTGATTACCCTGCCCACCACTCCCAACCTCATTTTCTCCTACGACCATGTCGGGGGCTATGGATTATTTCCCAGACTTTAGAGTCACTGAGATTCCTTTGTTATGTTTTCTCAAGTCATCCTTATACTTTTCTCCATGTTAGGTATCTTATTTAGTGCTTTTATTTGCTTGTGTCTTTCTAAAGTAATTGAAGAATCTAGAACTCCAACAAATGACTGGGTCTGTTTTAAATCCTGATGTGCCCTCTTGTAGAGCTAAGTGCATTTCTGAGAGCTCACTATTTTAACTCATTTTACCTAACATAGAGACACATCCTGTTTCTTGATTACTTTCAATAATGAGGCTATATAGACAGATAGAACAGAAGAAGCTGTTAATTGATAATTGAAGAGTTGATGCACCTCTAAGGAGACACATCAGTAAAGACAATTTATGGCAGGTACCTTTCATCAGGACAGTTTTTTAGCTTACAAGTTTTTGTGAAACAACACTTCTTCTGTTGTTTTCCTTATTTTTTAGACTTTTTGAAAACCCCTAAATTGAACATTTTAAATTAGAAAGAGCCTACTAGTAACTTGTAAAAGTGGATAAGAAGGATATTGCCACCCCAATGGGGCCAGCAGGTGGTGTGATGGTTAAGGCAGCTGTACTCCCACGGGCCTGATAGTGGTTTAAGTCCCGGACCTGGCGGTTTGCTTTCTCACTTTTCTTGTCTCTCTCTCTCTCTCTCTTTCTCTCTCTCTCTCTCTCGTCAACTTCAATCAAATAAAAGAATGACAATAAATAAAATTAAATTAAATAATTCTTTAAAAAATTTTTAAAAAGAAAGACATTGTCACAAACAATGTCTTTGATGATTGATGAACAGGAATGAGCTTGGGAGATAGTAGGGTAAGTGGGTCTTTAGAAGAAACCTTTGTCTGCAACTATCTTTTCTTATTTGACATATCTTCTCTGATCAAGTAGTATCTCCTTTTACCGTCCACTAAGCCTAAGGTCTGAAAAAAGTCATCCAGTTCAATACCTTTCATAACACATGTTTCATCTATAATGTGTCTTGGGGAAGTTGCACTTATGTTATTTTTCTATCAATAAAAGACTGCCTTTTCTCGATATACACTAAAAGGAAATACTTGAATTTATCCCATTATCATGGCTATTCTACTGATGCAGCCCAGGTTCATCATGAATCTTTAAATTTCCAGTCCCTTAAAGTGCTACCTGAGGAACAATGGCCTAAGTAAAAAATGTTTGTATGTTTAACAAATAAGATATAAACTAAGTTGAATAGTTATTATATCATTAGAAAATAAAAATTACTCCATTTAAAATGATACAAGGTTACCTGTTTTAAGCTGAAGGCTATACACACATATGTCCTAAAATCTTTTATAACATCATTAGTAAGTAGTCAACAGTCTTTATATCTTATCGTTTACTGGCATCTCATAATGATACAAATAATTGATCAGGCATTAAAGGCTCAATTACTTTCTAGACAGATATGTATGTGGTGAGTTTTATCACATTTTCCTTCAGAGAAAATTGGCTATTTGAAAATTAAATCTTTGAATATAATGTGACTGAAGGCAACATAAAAATGACTTGGCCTATATTATCATTTAGAAGCAAAACTTTTATTTTTTTGATTTCATAAAATCTCTTTTTTTTTTTCTACTGCATTCTCAAAAGGATTCTGATCACACCCTAATTGACATGGAAGGACACCTTCCAATTAATGCAGATAGTAAAAAACAATCTGAATCAGGATAAATGAAAGCCTTAAAAATTTATGAGATTAGTGCTGAGTTAATGTGCCATAAATCTGCCAGGATTTTACACAATAAGCATGCTAAAACAGTCTACCGAGACTGAAAGTAGACATCAACAAAGAAGCACATCATGTAGGTAAGGGATTCTGAGATTTAAACACCTTTTTGATTTATAGCTCTTGACTACTCGTAAATAGACACTTCACCTGTCTAGGCATCTGAGGTAGGTCTTATTTAAACACATTGATCTGAACTGCAGCTGAAAAAGTTTTTTGAAATTATAATGAAATGGTCTCCTGAATATCCTTGCTAATAGGGGAGGGCTTAGGAAGAGAAGAAAAAACTATAGCTCATTCACACCACAAAGCAAATTTTGTCTCAATCAGAGACTTGAAACATTATTTACCACTCCAGGGAAAATATCTTAATTTTGTCTACTTGTCTTTTACCAGGGAATGGATTTCTGTTATAGCCATCTCTATTTGGCCATCAACTGAATAAATGGACTAAATACATGAATCTTGAAAATGCTTTTATAAAAAGGGATATGCACAGGGCTTAGTTCATTTCCAATTCAAGAGAGAATTATCAAGTAAATAATTGCTACGTACAAAATGTCTTATTCTATTAATATAATAATAGGATAAAACAACTCAATTAGTAATAATGTTTTTAGCTAACTTGAAACACTAAAATAGATATTAGATTTTTAGTGCACCAATATTTAAATGTGTCCAATTTTATTTATAAACACTATGATTTAAAATATAGACCTTTAGAGTTGGCCCAATAGACTATTGGTTAAGGGATACAGATCTCACATGCCTGACTGTTGTTCAAATACCAATCTTGGCATGAGATTTGTTGAAAATCACACTGGGTACATACATGTACATGCCCCAAGTAGATGCAGGATGGAGAAATGGAGGACAAAGGGTTGTGATGTGATCACATGTCATTAGGAGGGTGCTTTCTTACCCCCTTCCCAACCTCTCTCTATATGATAAGCTCATGTACCCTCTGATGATTGAATAAAAAAGATACAAGAACCTATGTGGCCTTCTTTTGGACAAACCTCGAAAATGTTTATTAAAAAAATTTAAAAGATGATGACAAAGAGAAACAGAGAAAATATGGGAGATGTTTGAATTTCAATAGGGTACACACCATTAGGACTTTTTGTGCTAAAGGATGAACAAGTACTGGTGTAATGAACGAGCCATTATACCACCAGACTGCAATACCAGTTTCCTCTACTGCAAACAGTGTCTTGTAACAAAATAAATAAATAAATATAAATCTAGCTAACAATAACAATAAAAAGATACATACCTTAAGATTAATATTATTAATGCATTTTATATAACATAAACTACACTCTTGAGCAGAAGAGTGGGGAAAATATTAGGTGAATAGATGGATGGATGAAAAAATACACATACATGTAAGAGGATTTCTGTATGTGCTAAGTTATAGTAGCAACTGTCATGGGAATATATAATGACATACCTGGACTTCTGGTTCTTTGAATCTCAAGGATTATTAATATATATTATTTTTTAAGGAAATAGATTGACTAGAAAGCTAAAGAACTAAGGTAGATCTCAAGAAAGTCAACGAAAACTCTTGGAAAGATTGCCTGGTACCATAAACAGTTCCGTCTGGCACGTAAGTAAAGAATATCACTTCCTGACAGGCCCAGAAAACTTTCAAGTACAAGAACTTAAAGGCACAGTCAGATGGTGAATTCCTGACTTGGCTCAGTAGCCTTGGGAGGCTTTTTCTAATCTCAAGTTCCTTACAAAATGTTCCAGCAAAGTCAACCAAATCAATTAGTATTCTTATGAGACTTTGTGCACACAACAAATTGAGACTAAACTTCTTTTTTTTCATTTCTTTCTTTCTTTCTTTCTTTCTTTCTTTCTTTCTTTCTTCCTTTCTTTTTTTACAAATAAGCTAGTTTATGCCTCTCTTTAGTAAAATGGTGAATGGAGAGAGATAGAAAATTGTTTCAGAAGAAAATTACAATGCACTTTCTACTTGCTACTAGATTTTAGCTTTGTTCACAACTCTTTTTTGAGTTTATAGTATCTACCCAGTATATGAATAGAATCCTAAAAATTTTCTGGGCTTTAAGTCTTAAGCATTTTTTTAACATTTTTTGATTTTGATTTATTAAAGCTAAACCTGCTTTTCTTGAAATTAAAAAAATACATAGAAAATAAATACATAAATAAAAAGCATACCTACTTAATGACCACAGTCAGCTATATAGCCTCAGCTAAGTGCTACTTTATAGTATGTTCATTCTACTTACTGAATTTTATGCCTAAAGTCAGACATGTCTTCATAGATATATTTCTATCAACTGCAGTTACTGTTGAAAGTATTTGATTTAATTAAGATATTTTGTGAATCAATAAAATCTGGGGGGGGGGGGGGAAAGAAACATGGAAAGCAACTGTAGATACCAAAGGCAGTGTAAGAAGGTGGTGAGAAAAGTCAGAGAGTGAGAAGGAGGAAATCAAGGAAGAAGAGAAAAAGAAGTAAATATATCAGAAACAAGAAATGGGAAATCATTTGTTGAAGATAAAATGTGTAATAATATCTTCAATTGAGTCAAAATATAGTGTATTCTAGATGGGAAAACTCGTTTTGTATGCTGCAATGATAAACAGTGAATGAATGTAAAATAAATAAATTTAAAATAAAAAAAATTAAAGAACAGTTGAGAAATTTGTGGGACAGAAGTATAGTTCAACTTTTTGGCACAGAATAAGAGGAATAGGTTCTGCAAGCTCTTCCTCTCTAGCCTCCAGAACTCAGTCTCTTTTACAAAGACAAGTGGATGTGAAAGGGGTAAAGCCTTGTTGGTAGTGACATCACAAAGAGGACTAACCTGGAAGAAAGACAAAGCAGCATAAAAAGATGTTTATGATTATACATGGCATTGCCCCAAGGACTGCCAGAAAGGATTCTGAAGAGAGACTTTTCAAATGGATTTGAATTCCTACATTTATAGTTTAAAAAACCCCCAGCAATTATATTTGTGATATTGATTTCAATTAACAGATAAACATAGCTCTATTAAGGCTACAGATCATTTTTGCTTGTATGAAAGTGTCTATGTAATGTACATTTAGATGTATCATTCATTTGGACATAATTGTTATGATGATGATAATCAGGAATATTGAAAATTACAAAGAAACACAAATTTATCTGCTAAGTATTTCAAAAATAGGTTTCCTTTTTTAAGAAATTTTGTTTGAGGTTATGTGTACTCACAGGAGAGACAGGGAGAAACTGAGAGAGCATCCCTTCATGGTGGATAGTCATGCTGCAATCCCTTCACTTCAATCTCTCTCCTTTTGGGATTTTGGACTCACACACACATGTGCCTGATAAGGTTGTCAAGTCTTTGGGATTTGAACTACACTGGCATCCATATGGGATCCAGCCACCTTAACCCCAAACTGCCAGGTTGACCCAAGAATGCATTTTTTTATAGTGAATATATTAGTTTATTAGGACTTCTGTGACAAAATACCACAAAGTGGCTCAAAAGGTGGGGATCTGGTGAAAGGGGAACTCTCCTATACTGCTGGTGGGAATGTAAATTGGTCCAGCCACTGTGGAGAATATGGAGGTTCCTCAAAGACATATGAGTAGAATTATGATGTGATCCACCAAATCCACCCAAAGAGTAGGAGAATGCTCAGTCAGAAAAGGGCTTGCATATCTATGTTTATTACAGCATTATTCACAATTGCTAAGACATTTAACCAACCCAAATGTCCATGAACAAATGAAGGGATTGAAAAAGCATGGCACATATACTCTATGGAATACTACTCAGCCATTAAAAACAAATGAACAAAAACAAACAAATAAACAAAAAAAACAAGACCCTGACATTTGATATAAAATGAAAGAATTTTAGTTCCATTTTATTAAAGAGGTTCTAGTATCTTTTGCCCAATGTTGATCTTCATTTAGGAATATCTTTACTCATTTGCTTATTTGCGTTGAGATGAGAGACTACTGTTCATAAAATTCACTTGTCAGAATGCTCCTTATATGACTCATGTTTACATAAAGTATCGATTTTCTTCCTGTCTGCTGATTTTAAATCTATACTTTGATCCAGTTTTAGAATAGGCTGAACAAATGTGACCAGAGAGTAGTCTCTTAGGAATATCAACCGCATTTTTACTTAACATTTTTGTTTACTCATGTTTAGAGGAGAATCACCTTGCACAAACAGAATCTTAGCAAAATCCCTTAAAACACAGTTAGCAGTAGGCAGACTGATTGTTTTTGCTTGACTTGCTCAGAGTTCAATGCTTTTCACAGTAATAACTCTGGCTTTTGATAAGCAGTTAAAACATGAATCAAGGAGGCTGTCAACAGCTCAAAGAGCATCAGGACTGTTTTTAACTACAAATGATATATCTTGAAAATGCCTGCCCATGCGTTCAGGCTGCCGAGTATTGTTTCTGGCTCTTGACATCACCGCCAGAAGCCCTGCATCTGGGAGATTTGGCTTCCAAAACTACTAACAGTTTTGAGAAAAACTTGAGGGCTGTTTCCACAGGATGAGGAAAAAATATTTATTTTCTATTTTAAGGATTACAAACTTGAAAAGACAATGGGTCTGTAAAATTATAATGTGTATAGATTTCATCATTTTCAAAGTTTGTTTTTAAATTTGAAGCTAGTTAAATCTTAAGAAGTTTTATATAGGATAACTAAATTGGGGGTTAGATAAAAATACTAAATGGCATATATAAATTCAGTTATGAGCTCTTAATCATTTTGTGAGCTTGAAGTTTTATTTCTCTTTGTGCCAAATATTTTAATATTTTTCTGAAAAATGAGGACATAGGGATAAATGAATAAAAATTCTCTTACAGTCCAATAAGACATTCTTATTCAATGTTTCCAATGTCTCGACTAGAAATGGCATATTAAACATAGAAACAACTAAATAAAATCTAAGTAAATTTATTAAAACTCACAGATGAGTCCATCGATTCAATGTCCCAAAGATTTAGCTCCTTTCCAAAACATTGTAGATACAGAAGACCATCAACACAGAATTTGGTTGAACATTTGTAGCTATGGATAATATTCAAAGTGTGTACTGTAGCTGACCATCCGTATGTAAAAGGCTGCAGTAAAACAAAATAACATTGCTGCTTTCACTTCATAAAAAATGAAAATCATTATGTTCGCCTGAAATGACTTACCAAGAAGTTGTTGCTCCATTTCACCTAATCTTGGGCTTTGGTAATTTTTAAGTGTTTATTTTTTTTTTTCAGTTTTTTGATTAAAATAAGAGAACAATAAACTTTTTTTTTTTCTTTTTTGAGAGGTTTTTCGCTATAGGGCGCGTGCGCTCACCAGACAGACAGAGAGAGACAGAGAGACAGAAAGCGAGAAATCACCCCCCAGGGGGGATGGTTACGCCGCAATCCCTTCTCCTCCATTCTCCTCTTGGGATCTTGGGCACGCACGCACACGCGCCCGGCGTGAGTTTTAAGCCACCAGGTCCGGGACGCGAACCGCAGTCGACTACGTGGGAGTCCAGCGACATAGCCATTACGCTAACTGCTGGTTCCCAAGAACAATAAACTTTGAATATCCTTTTGACTTCAAATTTTTTTGGGTGTCCCATTCTCTAGAGCAACCAGACAAGAGATTTAGCTGAAATTATTTTGAGCTTTTCTTATAGGAATGAATATTAGCCATAATAACAGTGAAAGAAGGAGTTGTAAGGGGACTATGATTGAGCTGAAGTAACTCTATACTAAATGATCATAGAATATAGGAGAAGCTTGAGATCACTAATACTATATGATTAATGTGTGATAGGGAAATTATTTTGCACCACAATACTTTTCTTGTAACCATTAGATATAATGTACTTAGTAAACAATTGGTCTGGCATGACACAATTATTGTTGTGATGGTAAAAGCAAAGTGTAAAATTTAAAATGTATCATATTTAGGCTTGCTCCAAGGCCTAGTAATTAAGGGAGTCATATCCTACCTGGCAGACCACACAGTTTGAATCTTAGTTTTGGTGGCTTAAAATAACATGTCAGAAATGGATGAGTGCATGTCCAAAATCCCATCACAATGGAGAAGAAGGGAAGAGATTGTGAGGTAATCAGACCCCACTGGGAAGTATCATACTCTACTGGAAAGTGTTTTCTCTCTTTCCCTTTCTAGCCATCTTTCTGTATTCTGTATCTCTCTGGAGAGTACATGTCCTTCTTACAAAATTTAAAATGTGTGTGTGTGTGTATACATACATATAATATTTTAAAATAATAAAATAAACCATGTATTTACATGAACTTGACATTGGCAAATTTTACAATTTTAAAGAAGGATAAATGCTAATATTTCCTTAATAATATCATTGTGTTAATAGAAATAATACATAAATGTTTGAAACTAAATCCTAGAACATTTTTATGTTTAATAATCAATGATTATGATAAAATGATGATGATTATTTATGTCCCTCTTATAAATAAATAGGATGTCATATTTACATAACTGTTTTTAAGTATTATTTTTGTTATAGTTTCACTTTTTTAATAGCAATACTGCAAGTAAGAGTAAACCCCAGCATAAAGTCATAAAGATGACTCATGTACAGAACTACCAAAAATAGACTCTGCTTGTCTTCCTCACCAACCCCCTCACTATTTCTTCCACACTAATCAGTAATGGAAAGGTAGAATCATGCCTACCTTTGTAGCAAATTATTGACTTGAGCTGAAGTACTTGAAATTATTTCTTTGTATCTGAAATTATTTACAGAAGTTGAGGAATTTTCTTTTTTTTTTAGAGGTTTTCGCTAGAGGGCGCATGCGCTCACCAGACAGACAGAGAGAGACAGAGAGATAGAAAGCGAGAAATCACCCCCAGGGGGGATGGCCACGCTGCAATCCCTTCTCCTCCATTCTCCTCTTGGGATCTTGGGCACGCATGCACACGCGCCCGGCGTGAGTTTAAGCCGCCGAGTCCAGGACTTGAACCGCGGTCAACTACATGGGAGTCCAGCGACATAGCCATTACGCTAACTGCTGGTCCCAGAAGTTGAGGAAATTTTTTGAAGTTGCGTTCAGTTGGAAATAGGCTCCATTTTTTGGCGATTCACTCTGGACACTCACACTACTGATCCTGATGCAAACATATGGCCACAGAATTTGCCTCTACTACTTTTCTTTACCAAAATCTGTTCTCTGAAGTAATGATGTTACTGCAAAGCCTTTCCAAAACTAGTTGCATAAGAAGTAGTCAAATGCTTTACATTATGAAACCTTGGAACTATATGTTGTGAAGCTAAAACTTCTGAAGCATAAGTCAGTGAAGCATAAATTAATATTTTATGGTGGCAAGATAGCCCTCATTGTATAATATTCCTTTATGTTTATTAGCATATCTGTCATAATAGAGAAAGTCACTTTAACCCTGAAGACAATGAATACCGATAAGGTCTCTTATAAATGGTATCTGTTAGGCTAGTAGGTCGTGTGGAGATTAAGGCAGCTGTATCACACATGGCTGACTTCAGGATGAAGTCCTAGACTCAGAGGCTTAAAAATCACTGGGGAGTAGGTGTGTGTATGTCCAAAATCCCTAGAGGAGAAGGGAGAGGAAGGGAACACAGCATGGCCATTCTCCCTGGGGATGATTTCTCACCCTCTCCCTCTGTCTCTCCAAAGAACACATGCTCCCTATAGCCAAAACGAAGAAACAAAATTGTATGTGTTCCTGCTTGAAAATACCTTAAAAAGTGTTCAGTGAATAATAGGGTCTCCGTAAATAATAAGGACTTAGTGAGAATTGTTAAATAATTATTATCATAATCATAAAAATTTTTACATATGTAATATCTAGCCTTAACTTTACATACCTATACAACCATTTCACCTTCTGTCAGAAAGTCGATGGCATTTTAATTATAAGACATTTTACTATTTTTATATACCTTCCATGAGATCTCTCTGTAATAACAAGTGTGGGAAGTGTACCATTTGAGCAATCTTGTGTGTCGAAGTGAAGTCACTGTATGTTTCTACTTCCACTGGTACAGCAGAGATATAGCTTCACAAAAGAGCATGCCCTCACTGGTACAAAGACTCTGTTAGATAAAGGAGCATAAAAATTTTAAGGGAGGAAACTTGAACAAAGTGGTTCTGTGCTGCTTTTTTTTTTTCCTGTTTTTTTTTTTTTTTTTTTTTTTTTTTCTTTTTCTTCCTTTGTTTCTACAGTTGGATGCTGCAGCAATTTAAAGGGAGGCTAGACAGAGGTTTTGGAATAGAGATTTGCCATCCTGTTTGTGTCCTGCTCATCACTCATCCACTTCTCTTTTTGCTAGTTTCACACAGCGTATGTGTTTCTGACTCTCTTGCTGTATCATGTCTAACTGTGAACTGTGCACCTTAGAATTGCTGGCCTGTTGGCTATAATTTTACAGAGGTAGCTCTCTTCTTGAATACATGAAGGCCTACAAATGATCTCCTTTCCACTTTTGAATTCTTCTACTTATTCTTCATATGACTGCCAGTAACTTCTAAAACCTATATCAGATTAGGAACAGTTGATGGTGTGGTGGTTAAGGTGCTGGTTTCCCATGTGGTTCATCAAGGTTGGAGTCCAAACTCAGCAGCTTGAAAATCACCCTGGGTACGTGTGTCTGTGTGTGTGTGTGTGTGTGTGCGTGTGTGTGTGTGTGTGTGAGAGAGAGAGAGAGAGAGAGAGAGAGAGAAAGAGAGAGACCAAAATGGAGCAGAAGAGATTGTGGCTGGGTCCTTTATTCCGACAGGGTGATTTCTCACTTCCCCCTCCCTGCCTCTCTCCAGCAAGCATCTGTGCCCTATGGCAAAAACCTAAAAAACAAAGAAGAAACACATAATGAGATTATATCACTCTAGATAAAACACTGTATTGGGCAAACATTTAAAATTTTTACTGTGGGTTGTAACAATCTTATTTGCTAACTGCTGATCTCTCTGACTGTCTATTAAACTCTCAGCTCTCTACATGTTCAAAACAGGTCAGCTTTCCTTCTCTCCTGGTACCCTTCATGGCTCACCAGATCTCGGAGGCTTGGAACTAGCTTCTGCCTCGTCCTATAAACACTCTTTCATGGTATTTTCATGTTTCGTCCCTTATCATCATTCACTGATCTGTTTAAATACAACTTTCACAAAACGTCTTCCCTAGACTAAGAATTCAAAAGCAGCCTACACATCCTTATAATTCTCCATTTCTAATTGCTACAAAATAGCATCATCTGGGCAATTTAAATAAAACAATACAAAACACAGGTAACCCTCCACCCATCACTGAAATCAATTAAATAAAAAAATGTGAGGATGGATTTAGGACATCAATATTTTCTTTTTTTCTGGCGATGTTTTTGCTATAGAGTGCGTGCGCTCGCCAGACAGAGACAGAGAGACAGAAAGCGAGAAATCACCCCCACAGGGGGTATGGCCATGCCACATACCCTTCTCCTCCTTTCTCCTCTTGGGATCTTGGGCATGCACACACACATGCCCGGCGTGAGTTTAAGCCACTGGGTCCGGGATTCGAACCACAGTGGACTACATGGGAGTCCAGTGACATAGACATTATGCCAACTGCTGGATCCCAGGACATCAATATTTTCAAAAATCTTACCAGGTTGGGTCTGGCGGTTGGCGTTATGGTTAAGATGCTGGACTTCCACATGGCTGATTTCAGTTCAAGTCCTGGACCTGGTGGCTTGAAAAATCAGTCCAGGAACATTTGTGTCCATGCCCAGAATCCAGGAGGAGAGTGGAGCAGAAAGGATTGCAGCATGGCTTTCCCCTTTAGGGAGTGATTTGTCAGTTTCCTTTCCACTGTTTCTCTCTCTACCTCTCGAGTGAGTACTCACCCTATCGCAAAAACAAAACAAAACACCCACACATACAGAGAAAAGAAAAATTTACCAGGTGCTTTTAACCCATAGCTAAATGGGCAACTGCTGCTGCATAGCTCTTGTTTAATTTCTTTTGTTTCTTATCAGGAAGTATCTTATTTATAATGTTTTGTAGTAGTTATTTTTTATCTGTGTAATTAAAAGATTCATGACAGGATGCACATATTTACTTTGCTTATATCTGTACCCTTAGCATGCAGACTAATGATTCTTTACTTTTTATTTAGCAAGTATACCATATTGGTTATTATAATTCAAGATTATAATTTTATTTAACAATTTTATTTTAATTTATAAATTAACTATATTTTTTCAGTCCTATAAAAGGGCATAAAAATACAATTAGGAAATTATTCAGTTTCCGACTTTTTGCATGGCTTGACATAATTAAATATAAGAGAGATTAAAATAGTTTAACAGCAGATAGCTGATACATTCTTGACTGCCTGACAATTTCTTCTCTCTCTCTCTTTATTTTTTGTTTTTATTTATAGAGAGAGAATTTTGCTATAGGGCATGTGCGCTCACCAGAGAAACAGAGACAGAAAGCAAGAAATCATCCCCCAGGAGGGATGGCCACAATGCAATCAATCCCTTCTCCTCCATTCTCCTCTTGGAAGTAAGGACATGCATGCACAAGTGCCTGGCATGAGTTTAAGCAACCAGATTTGGGATTTAAACCACAGTCGACTAAATGAGAATCCAGCAACATAACCATTATGCAATCTGCTGGTCCCTCCAATGTCTTCTCTTTAAAGAGGAGGAGAAATTAAGAAGAGGGGGACTGGAAAGTGGTATGGTGGTTAAGGCACCAGACTCCTTTACAGTGACTGCAATTTGAGTTCTGGACCTGGTAGCTAGCTTTCTTACTTTCTCTCTCTCTCTCTCTCATCAAATTAAAATAGTAATACTAATAAGTAAAATTAAATAAATAATTCTTAAAAAAAGAAGAAATTAATAAGAGGAACTAGAAATTTAGGCTTAATTTTTACCAATGACAAATAGGTGAAATAGATGAGAATTTGGACAAAAATATCATATATCATTTTAGGATTTAGTAGGATAGAAAGAAAAATCTAGGCTTATATCTACTATTTTTGGAAAATGTACTTCAAAATATTCAGACACCCAATATCAACAAATGCTTACAAAATACAAAGCTATAGCAGGTGTAATAAGAACATAAAATTATGAATTCACATTATATATCTACTAATAAATTCAATGAGGAAATCTGGAGGCAATGAAATAATTTTATTATTGGTTTTTTAGCAATACTTATATACTGTATGTGACTAGAGAAGTAGATTAGACCTACAGTTTATTTCCAAAATAAAGAACAGAATATAAAACATATTTCTTAGTAACACATTCACATGTTATTTGAGGAATAAAAAGAATAATTCAATGGTTAGGAAAGGCAGATAAGGCATAAACGAAATGCAACTTTTCTTGTAAATCACATATTCCATCTCCTCAAATAAATTAAAGAAAAAGGAAAATAAATGTTACCTTCTGAAATATATAGAAACAAACATGAATTGTTGCATGCTTTGTGTTCTGAAGAGTGAGAAAATTTATTAATTCATAAGCAAGAGACTCTTGATGTCATTAAGAAACTATGAAAAATAAATGCTGCCAGGAATGACAATATGGCTTTTTGATTTTCTAAATAATTTTATAGTTTTATAAAGTTTATATATTTATTTGTAGTACCTCTTTGTTGGGTACAGTATGGATTTCAAAGCATGTTATCTCTTTTACTTTGAAATTATGGTTTCTAGTTTATAAATTATCATTGTATGCTTTTGTGGAGTATAGTTTTTCACAACATGCATATTTATAGAAACTTCATAGATAGAGAGAGAGACAAGGACAGAGAACGATTATCTTTGTTTGGAGGAGTTATAAAAAAATTCCATAGCTTATAAAAACAGAAATTCATTTCTCACACTTTTGGAGGGTGGGAAATCCAAGATCGGGGCCAGCAGATTGAATGACCGATGAGAGTCCACTTTTTGGTTCATAGATGGTGTCTTCTAGCTATGTCCTCACATAAACACAATAAGCTCTTTGGGGCCTATTTTAATAAGGCACTTATCTCATTTATAAGGGCACCTTTCTCACATCCTAATTACCTCCCAATAGACCCCACCTCCTAATATGTCAGTTTGAGGGTTAGGATTTCAACTAAATCAGGGTGGGGGACACAAACTTTCAGCAAAGATATCTTTGTCTATAAATGTACAAACTGTACATATGTGTGTGTGTGTAAATATATAAATATATATATGGATCTATATAAAATTTATGGATAAATATTATCTATTCTAGTTTGAATTCTAAAATGATTATTAAACAGATCACTGGTGACCATTTTAAAAGAAATGTGTGATCTGCTAAATTTTACTATACTAATTTAAAATTTATTAAATAATTTGCTTATTTAATGATTTTTATTTATATTTATTTGTAGTACATCTTTGAGGGTTACACTGTGGTTTTCAAAGCATGCTATCTTTTATATTTTATTTTCAAAGTATGGTTTCTAGTTTATAAATAACCGTTGTTGGGGGACCAGTAGTTAGCGTAATGGCTAAGTCACTGAACTCCCATGTAGCCAACTGTGGTAAACTCAGGCCAAGCGTGTGTGTGTGTACGTGCCCAAGATCTTGAGAGGAGAATGGAGGAGAAGGGATTGCGGTGTGGCCATTCCCCCTGTGGGGTGATTTCTTGCTTTCTATCTCTCTGTCTCTCTCTGTCTTTCTGGCAAGCACACGCGCCCTATAGCAAAATCCTCTCAAAAAAATTATAAATAACCATTGTATATCTTTATAGAGAACAGATTTTCACAGCATGCATACAATGTGGAATGACAAAATCAAGGATATAACATATCATTTTCAAAAATGAACATTACATAATGTCATGCACATTTGATATTAGTTCTACTTTTTTTTTGGAGGTATAGTGAATTGCCAGCATACTTGACTGTGGTTTACAGTTCCATAGACTACTCCTCTTGAGTCTATTGCTCATTTTGTCTCACCCATACTCCCTTCGTTACTTGGGGATTCTGGCATTTATTTAATACTATCACTCTCTCTATTTTGATACCATCAAGTACTTAGTTTCTGACATGGAGTGCAGACATCTGCATATATTAAGTGGGGACATACAGTATTTGTCTTTCACAGCCTAAATAATTGCACTTAGCATCATATCTTCTATGTTTGTCCACTTTATGTCAAGCGACATTATTTGTTCTTTATGGACAAATAGTATTCCATTGTGAATATGTGTCACATAATCTAGTCAACTGTTCTTGGGCACTTAGGTTGGTTCAATGCTTTAGCTACTACGAATTATAGAGCATGTAAACATTTCGTTTTTGTCTTCAAGTGACTTAATCTAGAATAAAATTTCCTTAATATACTGCTTTGCACTCTTTTGCATATGATCTTGTCCAGAGTAACATGACTCTGTGTTCAGTAAACCAATTTGATAGAAATATTTATAAGGAAATTTCCTCTTGTCTCTTTTGCTTTCGGTCTTTCCGGTGAGCATATGTGTCCTTTGGAGATAAAAAAAAAAAAAAAAAAGAAAGAAAAGAAAAGAAAAAGAAAGAAGCACAGCTGTTAATGAGAAAAGAAAGGGTGCTATGTCAAACACACATACATGAAAGTAACTTAGACTGGATACCATAAGAAAATTCTAAAGAAAATATAGGTGGCACAGTTGAGTTTTCTCAGTTAAGGAGAAGATGATACAAGTTTTATTATACTGTACCTATCTATGACAGTTTAAATTCTATGCATTGAAAAACATGAATCCCCAGGCTCTTCTGTATAAGAATGAAGAGTTTGGCAACTACAGAGAGCCCTACAGACACGTAAGTACAACTGTTGCATGGGAAATTATACTAGTAGTCAGCATGTGGGAAAATATTAAAAGTTTCTTAGGTGATTTTGGAAGAACACTGAGATTATTTTTCACTCTATGTCATGTGGCCAAAGCCAAAATCCATGTATTCAAACTTTAAGGCACCAAATGTATTCATAGTAAATATTAACACTATATTTTGGTAAGTGAAATTCTATAATAAATTAGAATAAAGAAATATACAAAACTCACATTTGAGCAATATCACTATTTTAATGAAATGTTTTATGCAATGTTTTAAGCATATTTGACTATGTTGTAGTATAAAAGCACATACAGAAGCTATTAAATATGTACATTCTATTAATTACGTGAATGTTTGAGTAATCATACCCCATCATTCTTCTTCAAAGATAATTTAAAATTTTTTCTGACAAAGGTGCCAAATAGATGATGGATGAACAAAGTACACAAATTCTAATTTTGTATCATGCAAAGAGGCAAATAATTTGTGGTTGGCTTTTCTCCTAGACTCCAAAGCTGACTAAAAGCATTTTTCCCTGACCATCACACAAAATATAATTTAAATGCAGATTACTGTGTTGACAGTATAACTGTCTAACTCAATATGACACTGACGCATGTAAAAAGAAATGAGCCAAAATGACACATAAGATGTTTTAATTATTTTCTTTAATGCTAAATTCATTTTTACACAATATTTCTGTACATTGTGAAATTATGGATCATCTTGGAATTGCACTGGTTTGATTCTCCTTAATAAGCAAGTATTGCACATATCATAATAGCACAGCTTTGTTCTAACAAAATTACATTTCTTCCTTTGAGTCTCAAAATATAGTAGAGATTGAAATCAATCTTTTAATCACTTCTTGCAAAATTAATTTTACAGCACTTATTCTTTGAATTTTATTAAAGTTCCTAAAAAAAAAAGAATCACATTATGACAATCGAAAGTTTGGGGCTTGTTTTGACAATTGATACCAGAGTATATCTTTGTGAAGAAATAACAATTTTAGTCTTGAAATTATTGATGAAAATTGATAAAAATCATCAAAAGAAAGTATAAATACCACCAGTTGACAATTGTGAGCTAGATGTATATTCTATTAGCACATAATAAGTGTGTGTGCACATGTCACCACAGACACAAGCACATCTACATATATTTAAGATCTTATGAAGGACAGGCATGTTAATTTATATAATATATATATGCAGAATTACATATTCTATAATATATATAATTTACATGTATATTTTATATATGTGTGAAAATTATATATATATACATATGTATATGTATGTATGTGTGTGTGTGTGTGTGTGTATATATATATATATATATATATATATATATATATATATTCAGCACTGAATTAGTATACTATATTGAATAGAATTGAGGAAGATTTTAGAAAGCACTTAATTTCAATATTCCATTATTTCTAATCTAATTATTGTTGGCTCAACCTCTGCAATTGCCTTCATCTAGTGTTTATGGGAACTGTCACATAAATAAGAGAACAAGAAGTGGGAGCAATGTTCTTAGCACCTAAATTCAAGGCTTCTTTTCTGAGAAAAAAAATTATAAACATGGACCATAGTATGATATTTGTGAGCACAAGCAGAAATCAGGGAAGAATTTCTGACCCATCACTTCCACCAGAATGTTTCTGGGTTACCCGTTAACATGCTTTCATAGCTTTTCCACGTAATCTGTTTAGATGTTCATTGTATATTTTATAATGAGTTAATTAATGCTGATGTTCATCCTTGAAAGTAAACTTGTCAATGTAAATGATACAAATATATTATATTCATTATTTTAAAATTCAAATATGTGATTATTATTAAATATTTTCAAATACAGCATAAATATTAGTGCATTTTTGACAATGGAAGAAGTATTTTATTGAAAAAGTTTTTGTTAATTCTATAACCTAACATATTTTAAAGTAAAATATACATATAGATATAAGTAGATTGATAGACACATATATGTACTTTTGACTGACATTCCTAAAATCAGAATCAGAACAGTAATTAACAATATTTTGTTAAAATTAGCCTTCCATTTTAATTAAGTATGCATATATTACTATTCAAAATTCCATTACAAGAATGAGATATTAACATAATAAATATGGTCAGTATAATTTCTCTAAACATTAAATGAGTTAATACATATAAAGAGCTTAGAACATCAAAATTATAATCATAATGCTATTTTTTCTATTAAAAATATGGTATTTCATGATAATTACAGTTTTACAAAGTAAACTCAATCTTTTACATTCCTTTGGGCCTCACAGAGACATAACTTTGAGTAATGTGATAAAATAGCTATGTGACTTTGTGTAACTTGACCACCTAGAGAGCAGAATATTGATTCTATAATTAACCATGACCTGCAAAGTGCAGCGAGCAAAATTACTTTTTTTAAAAATAATTTTCCTCTTTGGAAAGTTTACATGGAAAATAAGAAAAAGGAAGATAGTTAAAGGGTAGTAGTCTTTTAAATTCTGAATGATCATCAATTGTCTGATTTTTAATTGCTGATAGAGTCATAAAAGAAAACAGACAAAGAATTTCTGGTAAAGTATTTGTTATTTAAAATTCTGACAGCTGTAAAATCTATAGCTTTTATATTTTATAATAAATATGGGACACTGATGTATTTTTAGTAACCCTGTAGTTCTAATTAAAATTTTTTAAAAAATAAATGGAAGTATCACTTTCAAACAAAAATTCAATAATAAATTAGAAAATTATAAGGGATACAATTAGCTTTTTTTGTCATGTTAATGAAGGGTATGGTATTTATTGTAATAACATGCCAAGCCTCTCTTTTGCATTTAGATTTATTAGTATAAGCACATCTCCAATTTTTATAAGGAGCACGTTTATCTTTTGTATAAATAAGCAATATTCTGATGCTAATACTTGCAAACATATTTAGGGATCACTACATTTTAGAAAAAGATATTTTTAAAAACCATATTAATTTACATCAAATAGCTTGGTTTGCATTTTAATTGGCTTTATACAATGGATATTTTTTCCCTTTGTTTTAGAGTTGTTTATTTTGTTGTTGTTTGTTTTTGTTTTTGTTTTGATTTTTTGCCATAGGGAACCTATGCTCTCCAGAGAGACAGAAAGACAGAGACAGTGAGAGGCAAAGTGAGAAATCACACCCCAGGTGGTATGGCCACTCCATAATACCTTCTCTATTCTCCTCCTGAAATCTTGGGCATACACACACACCCAGCATGAGTTTCAAGCCACTGGTCCGGTACTCTGTGTTCAGCCATGTGAGAGTCTAGAAACATAAACACTATGCCTTTTGCTGGCTCCCCAAAAAATTTTCAAACTTTAAAACAATGATAAAAATATATATATGTGTGTGTGTGTATATATGTCGTGTGTATGTGTGTATAATGAAAAGAAATATTCCATTTCTATTGTCATATTCGAAGTAAGCTATAACTACAGTTTCCTAGAAAGACACACATAGAGAACCTATTAAATTAATGTATTTATATCATTCTTTTTCTTTTCTAGAGAACATATGTGCTTACCAGGGAGAGACAGACAGAGATGGACAGTTAGAAAGCATCCCCCATGAGGAATGGTTACACCACAATCCTTTCTCCTCTCTCTCTCCCTCCTTTTGGATTTTGGGCATGCGTACTCAATAAACATGCCTAGAGTGTTTCTCAAGCCACTGAGTCCAAGACGAACTGTGTGGTTGATTAGATGTGATTTTGCTGCCTTAACCACCAGACCACAGAAACAGGCTCTTTCATTATGTCTAAAAATGAAAGTTCATTCTAGAGCTCTCAATTTCACTTAAAATTTGAAGTGTTTTATTTTTTTTATATTTAATATGCTTTATTTATCATTAGCCATTTATAAAATGTACATTAAAGCAATGTGATACCAATATATGCCTATCAAATTTGTTAAAGTTTAAAAAATGAATTAAAGTCAATTCAGGAAAGAAACTGAGAAAATGGTCGCCCATCCATTGATGATTAGAATGCAGATATAGCCCTTTTGGAGAACAGTTAGGCAGTTTCTTTCTGTTTTTAATTAGCTAGAGAGTGAATGTGCTCACCAGAGATAGAGACACAGAGAGAAAGCAAGAAAGAACCCACATAGGCATGGTCACACCACAATCCCTTCTCCTCCATTTCTCCTCCTTTCAGAGTTATGGGCATGCACATGCCTGTGCTTGGCATGTTTTTCAAGATGCTGAGACTGGGACTTGAACCATTAATCCAGTCGTGTGAAATCTAGCAGCTTTAATCATGATACCACCAGCTGGCACCAGCTAAGCAGTTTCTAATAAAACTAAACTTACAGGGACCAGCAGTTGGCATAATGGCCATGTCGCTGGACTCTCATGTAGTTGACCACAGTTTGAGTCCCGGACCTGGTGGCTTAAACTCATGCCAGGCATATATATGTGTGTGTGTGTGCCCAAGTCTCTGTGAGGAGAATGGAGGAGAAGGGATTGTGGCATGGCCATGCCCCCTGGGTGGGGTTATTTCTCACTTTCTGTCTCTCTGTCTCTCTCTGTCTTTCTGTACGAGTGTCCACACTCTATGACTGAAACTGATTGACCAAAAGATATAGAAACAAAGTAAATGGATGTGAATATCAGATATAGTATGTGTGAAAAAGTACAGTCTGAGGAAGGACATTTAGAAGAAAAATAGAGAGGTAAAGCATTAACGGGACAAAGAAATGTGGTATTATCTGTTAAAGATATTTTATAGTTTTATCAACTGGACTAGGGAGAAATGTTCACCTGTTGAAATATTCACATTTTTCTTATCTCGTGAAAGTAAGCTTTATTTCTTTTTTCATTATTATTTATTATTATTATTATTTTTTGTATATACTTTCAATCATATTGTTTGGCTTACAATGAGACCATTTCGATATGTGAACATTTCTCCCCAGACCCGTTGATCGAAATATCTTCAACAGATAACACCACACCTCCCCATCCCGTCAATGCTCTACCTCTGTATCCCTTCTCCAAATGTCCTTCCTTAGGCCCCACTCCTCCACATACGCCTCATCCGACATTCACACCCATCTCTTGTGTTTGTTCAACTGTTAGTCAATCGGTTTCAGTCATAGAATGCAGACAAACGGTATATGTTAAGTGGGGACATACAAAATAGACAAATGGGATTACATCAGACTAAGAAGTTTCTGCATGGCCCAAAACACAGTAGTTAGTGTGAATCGACAACCCTCAGAATGGGAAAATATTTTTGTAAATTTTGCATCAGATAAAGGACTGATAACCAGAATACCCAAGGAACTAAAAAAGCTGTTTGGAAAAAAGATGATCAACCCTATTAAAAGATGGGAGAAGGAGATGAAAAAAAACACTCTCTAAAGATGACATACGAATGGCCAAAAGGCATATGAAAAAATGTTCAACCTCCCTCATCGTAAGGGAAGTGCAGATAAAAATAACAATGAGGTACTACCTAACCCCAGTCAGAATGTCTAATATTAAAAAAACAAAGAATGATAAGTGTTGGCGGGGGTGTGATGAAAGGGGAACTCTTTTACACTGCTGGTGGGAATGTAGATTGGTCCAACCACTGTGGAGAATAATTTGGAGATTCCTCAAAAATCTACAGATAGATCTGCCATATGATCTAGGGATCCCACTTCTTGGTATCTACCCAAAGGTCAGAAGAATTCTTCATTGGAAAAGTGCTTGCACATCGATGTTTATTGTGGCACTATTCACAATTGCTAAGTCATGGAACCAACCCAAATGCCCCCGTATGGAGGAATGGATTGAAAAACTGTGGCACATATACTCTATGGAATACTATTCAGCCATAAAAACCAACAGAGCCCTGGCTTTTGACAGAAAGTGGAAGAATATGGAAGATGTACTTCTGAGTGAGGCAAGCCAGGCTATGAAGGAGAGACATTGTATGTCCCCACTTGAAGTGTTTTATCAACAGTAATCTAATAACATTGACTGTTTTGGGAGCAGAAGATGGCAGAATGGTTACATCACAGGACTCCCAGATAGTTGACCATGGTTTGAATCCTGCACACAGCAGCTTGAAACTCACGCCGAGCACATGTGCATGCATGACCAAAATCCAAAGAGAAGACTGGAAGAAAAGGGATTGCGGCATTGCCATCTTCCCTGGGAAGTGATTTCTTGCTTTCTGTCTGTCCGTCTGTCTCTTTGGCAAGTGCACATGCCCTGTAGCAAAAAAGCCTCTCTAAAAATAATAATAATAAAAAGGTTGACTTTGTTTTTAGTGGTATATCTTAAGCCATAGAAATAGAGCCCAAAATGAGGACTCTTGCACAAGTGATTTATTGGAAGAATGCTCAAAGGAGAAGTCTGTGGGAAGGGATCCAGGACAAGGTCTGGAAAGAAGTACAGATAGCTTTAGCTAGCGTCTATCCTTAGCTTGATCCCATGGGGAGTTCAGGATCTGAGTGACCTCACAGAGTCACCGTATCTTCAAGCATGAGGACTAGATTTTGTAGTTCTGCATCAGGAATTAGCAATAAGTGTCTTTGAAACTCCCAGAAGGAAATCTCCCAAGTGAGGTGATTACAGTTACTGAAACCAATTGCTGGCTAACACTATAAGCTTTTTTAAATTGTAAACAGTTAGCAGGCCAAACCCACAGAACCTCAGGGACGAGTTTATTTAGTTGTCCAAAGGAATCCAGGCAGAGCCCCAAGTGTGTGCTGCTGGTGGCATTATCTCACATTGCATGGATATGGCATTATGTTTTAATTAGATTTGTGGAGGGATATTTTGTTGTTTCCCTCTTTAGTAAGAATAATGTTATTGATAATTTTTGTACCAATGATTTTCTGCATATTAAGTCTTTCTTTAATTGAAATTCTTGCAAATTAAATGCTGGATCAAAGGCTATGTTATTTTTTTTTTTTTTTTTTTTTTTGAGAGAGAGAGATTTTTGCTATATAGTTCATGTGTTCGCTGGAGGGACAAAGAGAGACAGAGAGACAGAAAACAAGAAATTATCCCCAGGGGGATGGTCACACAGCAGTTCCTTCTCAATTCTCCTCTCAGGATTTTGGGCACCCTTGCACATGCAACCAACATGAGTTTCAAGCCGCCACTTTGGGACTCAAACTGCAGTCAGTCACATGGGAGTCCAGCATCTTAACCACTACGTCATTTCTGAGTCAGTTATTTTTTTAAAGTTTGATAGATATTACCAAGCTACTTTCTAAAGCAGTTCACATTCATCATATTTTCACTAACACTATGCATTGAATTTTGGGTCCTTAATTATTTTGTACAAAATGGTATCTCTTGGTTTTATTTTGCATTTAAAATTTTTTTTAAAGAATTATTTTATTTCACTTTATTTATTTTAATTTGACCAGAGAGGGACAGAGTGTGGGAGAGAGAGAGGGAAAGTGAGAAAGTAAGTCAGTAGGTCCAGGCCTCAAACCACAGTCAGTCCTGTGTGAGTCCAGTGCCCTTAATCACCATGCCACCTGCCAACCCAGTTTTTCATTTTTTTAATAGAAAATGTCTAGAGTAGTTTCATGCATAAAATAATTATTTTTTGGAAAAAAATGATCACTTTCCTTTTTCTCTATTTTATTAGGTACCTATCATTTGTTCTTATATGATTATAAAGATCGTAAATATATGTTAAGGAAATCAATATATTATACAACATTAGTCATAAATCATTTCAGTTTTATCATGTGTGTTTTAATATTTAATTTTCTGAAGTTAAATTTGTCTTTTATAGTTTCTAAGCATTGTATCTTGTACAGCTAAGTCTCTCTAGTTCATGAAATATATTTTTTTGTTTTGAGTATAGGGTATGTGCACTCACCAGAGAGACAGAGAGACAGAAAGCAAGAAATCACCCCCAAGGGGGGGATGGCCATGCCACAATCCCTTCTCCCCCATTCTCCTCTAGGGATATTGGGCACACATTCACATGTGCCTGATACAAGTTTTAAGCTGCCATGCATGAGACTTGAACCATTGTCGACTACACAGGAATCTAGTTATGTAACTATTATACTATCTGCTGGCCCCCATGAAAGTAGATTTAAAAAAAAAAATCCCAGGGACCAGCAGGTAGCGTAATGGCTATGTCGCTGGACTCCCATGTAGTCAACTGTGGTTTGAGTCCCGGACCCGGTGGCTTAAACTCACGCCAGGTGCGTGTGCATGCGTGCCCAAGATCCCGAGAGGAGAATGGAGGAGAAAGGATTGCGGCGTGGCCATCCCCCCTGGGGGATGATTTCTCACTTTCTGTCTCTCTGTCTTTCTCTGTCTGTCTGGCGAGCAAAAACCTCTCCAAAGGAAAAAAAAATAAAATCCCACATAGTTTCTTCCAAATAATTTCCAATTATTTTTAATTAAAGTAATGCTTTTAGCCTTTTATTATGAAACAAAATTAATGTTACCAGGTTTAATAATTTAATTTTAGTTTGTTGTGAACAAAATTTATTGTTTCATTGATATAGTATGACTATAGTTTTATAAAATATAAGTGATGACAGTAACTACTAAAATCCATGCCTGTATGTCTAAAAAAATGTGTACAGTAGATATAATTTGAAAAGTTAGTGAATTTATTCTGGTGGGTTTGTTTTAAATTAAAATTAGAAATAATAATAAATATGTTTAAAAATAAAATATCATTAAGAAAAATAATTATATAAAATATAGTTGTTTTAAAATTACAAATGCTGATTGATTTCTATGTTTGGCTTAAAATTTGAAATATTTTTAATGAAAATAAAGATTATATAAGTTTTAAAACTTGGAATGATGGGCCAGCAGGTGGCACAGAAGTTAAGGTGACTGGATCCCACGTGGTCAATTGCATGGTAAAATGGGTGCATGTGAGTATGTGCATGCTCAGAGTCCAGAGAAGAATGGAGAAGGGATTGTGGTGTGACCATCCCCTCTGGGGGCGATTTCTGACTTTCCCTCTGTCTTGGTCTGTCTCTGGTGAGTGTATGTGCCCTATAGCAAAAAGCTAAAGGAAAAAAATAATAATAGAGGAATGAATGGTGATACAGCAGTAATACAATGCTACATGAGGCTGATATGTGGGAAGGTTCTTGATTCACATCTAGAGACCTCCTTGAAAATACTGAGTGTACCCTTGCCCATGGTTCCAGGGCTGGCTTAAGCTCGAAGTAGAATCGTGGCATGAAGAACCTGTTTGGGTGCCTGCTTCACCATCGCTCTTTTCTTCCCTTCCCTTGCTCATGCAAGTAATAAATATTTAAAAAGTAGTGTGTTTCTTACCTTTTATTTTACTTAAATTTTTTGGTTAGGTTTTTCTCTTAGGGTGTGTGCTCTAACCAGAGAGAGACAGAGAGAAGGAAAGTGAGAAATCACTCCCACGAGGGAATGACCATGCCACCATCCCTTCTCCTCCGTTCTCTTCCTGGGGTTTTGGGTATGCAAGCACACGTGCCTGGCATGACTTTCTAGCTGCCAGGGCCAGAATTTGAACCACGGTTGGCCATGAGGAAATTCAGCTTAATCACCACACCACCTTCTGGTCCCAATTTTCACTTTTTAAAATGTTATCCTAGCAAATACATGGTTTATGAGTTGCCAAACTACTTAAAATATTAAACTTGCTTTATGACATTTAATTTAATTTCAACTGCAGAGTAGTTTCTAATTCTGTTAAGTGATCACAATGTAATCTTAAAATAATCCATTCACTTACAATACCATTAACTAGATCAATTCCAATATTTTGTTTGTTCTTTAGACAGGGTGAGCAATTAGCCTCAACAATTATTTAGACTTTGCAAAATGTGGTATACACCAAACAAAAATGAAAGACATCTACTAGTATTAATAATGCATTTTTATAAATTTTTGAAATTAATATAAAAATGTATAGTGGACTATAACTATTATTCAAAGAATCAGATATAATCATAGTGATCATATAATGTCAATGGATATTTAGCTTACATTCTTAGCTTAACATCTTTGATAAATCACTAAATCCAACTCACAAGTAATTTTAAAATAAAAACACCACAAATAAATTTTAATAAATCTATAAGTAATATAGTATATGAGTGGCATTGTTGGTTTCTTAATCCAGTACACCTAAATCTTCCTATTAGTGCATCTGGGAGGCTTTAAATGTTTTTAATAAATCAAAAATCTAAAAGGTACTAGTTGTTCAGAATTGTGAATTTTTTTGTTCCCTGCTTTTAAAACATAAGAGGAACACAGGTTATGACCTGGGTATTTTGAAAACAAATCATTAAAATTCAAATCTGGTTACCGGTATATTTCTATCTATCCCGAGCCCTGTTAGCAAACATCAGCATTTCTGCTTCTAAATTGTTTGTTTCTCAGCGAACTTCTTTCATGAGCACAGCTCTTAGGTGAGTTACAGTTAAATTGAGCAAAACCAGTGTTCCCCCTCCAGAGCTGTAGAATTTGTAACCATCTTTTCAAGAACAGATGAGAAACTGAGTCAGGTCTCTACAAGTTGCTCAAAAAATAGATACGCTGATGTCAGAATCTGGCTAACAAGCTAAGTATGTACACCACACACACACACACACACACACACACACACACACACACACACATATATATTACATAAAATAGATAGCTGTTTTCTTTTTACTTTTTTTTTAGAGAGAGTTTTTTTGCTATAGGGTGTGTGCCCTCGCTGGAGAAAAAGCAAGAGATATATAGAGAGAAAGTGAGAAATCGTCCCACAGAAGGCCACTGTGCAATCCCTTCTCCTCCATTCTCCCGTTGAGATTTTGAGCACACACAAACACCGGCATGAGTTTTAAACAGCCAGGTCCAGGACTCAAACCACTATAGACTATGTCAGAGTCCAGCTACGTAACTATTATGTCATCTACTGGTCCCTAGATGGCAGAAATTTTATTTTTGAAGAATAATTTTATTTAACTTTATTTATTATTTTCCAATTTTATCAGAGAGAGACAGAGAGAGGGAAAGCAAGAAAGCAAGCCACCAGGTCTGGGATTTGAACCATGGTCAGCCATGTGAGAGTCCAATGTCTTTAAACATCATACCACCTGCTGGTCCCAGATGGCAGAGTTTTTGATGAGTCATACAAAGTTTTTTGGGGAGCAATATATCTGGTAGTTTGTATAGCATCGATAAGGGAAAAAAAAATCATTGGATGCTTTGGGGACACAGACATCAGTACTTCAGTGACAGATAGGAAGATTTGACACTTAGATGGAAATATAAAATATGCGTCCAGATAATTAATGTATTTCATGCTTCTGAAGTAATCTGGGCAGCTGGTATTTAGCACAAATAAAACGTTATCAGAGACAGAATTAGACTTTTGATTTACCCTACATGTTTTTCATCCCTCTTATGAAGAGAGTAGTCATTATTCACACTCAGCTTGTCCAAATATTACAGATAGGGACAGAGGGAAATATCTGAATAGAGGAGAGGTTACCAATTTTCTGAAAATGTAACTATAGTTGCTGGATTTAGCTGATACTACATGTGAAGACTAGAACTATTATAAAATGCAAAGTATATTATCAGCTTTCCAATTTTGAATTCTACACCAAAGTTAAATCAGTACTACTTATTCTGGTCAATAAAAATGTTATCTGTTTTAAAGTGTTAATCTTTTATAGACATTTTTTGAAGTAAAGTCCTTGTTATTTCTTAGTAAAAAAGGGACATTAAATCATTTTTCCATGTATTTTCTCATTAGCTAAATAATAGAAAAGGGTGTCTCCATTTCTCTTCGTACATTTTGGTGCAATATAGTGAGAAAAATTTAATAGCAATTTTACTTGTGCCCTCATTATTGGTACGTTGTAGTCATTTTCTACTTTTCAATGACTTTGAAAATGATCTTTTACAGTAGTGGCTTCTTACTATCCAGAAAGGTACTAGGAATAGGTGTAATCTCATTATACCCACAACCACTCAGTAGAAAAATATGTAATATTCATGTGAATATCTGTGAGATAGTATAGTTGAATAGCTTCATTTTCTCTGCTATAAGATGGTACAATTACATTTATTTTTTAAATGACAAACTCATAAAATTATACAGTGACAATCAGCACAAATGCAGAGTTGCCATTTGTGTAGGAGAAATGGGTTATAGGATAAACCTCTAATTTAGCTAATGGAATTTTGAAATAGAGCTTACAAGCAAAGTGAAATCAAACACAATGGTCTTAGTTGACTTTATTCTATAATCACTTACATTTTTATTGCTAATTCACCTAATTAAAGACAGGGGTAAATATACCATTAGCTGCTGATAACTTAGGTTAGAGTTGAATTTTAGTGTTACAAACAATGGGTAAATGTCCAAAACAAATGCATAAATATGCTGAATAGTGTGAGTAATAACACACACCCACACACACAGACACACAAATTTAACTACAATATTTGATTCCTGAGTCTCACTATGGTGATTTTTTTTAGATCACTTTTAGTATGATTAACCTGTGTTTTAAGTCAATGGTTTAATATTAATTAATGTGTTGATATATAAAAAGGAAAATAGTAATAAATAGTAGGATTTTCTAATTCTTTAAGTCAATCAATTATATGGCTATTGTGTTATTATCATATAAAACAATTATGATTTAAAATATTTTCATATAATAGGTCAATGTAAAAAGAAATAAAAGATAATTAATTTGAGACAAATATAATATTTACATATTTAAATATCAGGTACGGGCCAGCAGGTTGTATGGTGGTTAAGATGGCTGAATCTCACATGGCCACCTCTATAGCTCTAGTTCTGGACTGGAAGCCTGAAAATTATGCTGGGCTTATAATGTGCATACCCAAAATACCAAGAGGAGAAAAGGGGGAGAGACAGACTTATGGCATGACCATCCCCCTTGGGAGAGTTGACTCTCACTTTCCTTCTCTGTCTCTTCCTATCTCTCTCAAGTAGACACATGCATCCTAAAATAAATAAATAAACTCTCTAGTTATATTAAACACTGCTTAAAATAACAAAGTTGGTCCATTATTAGCAGATCTTGGGATATTAAAAATAACAGTAGCAACTACAGCAACAAAATGCTGAAATCTATACCTTTACATATCTGATTTAAAGAGTTCATGTCATTTAATTAAATTGTCAAAAAATGTAATATAGCTATCCATTAATGATAGCTAAGAACTGGTCTATCCATGGTGGTGTGCACTGCCAACAGGCTCCTGCTCCAAAGGCTAGAACCCCTGTCTTCCCGGGTTTGACCAAAAAAGTTAGGCATTATAATATGCATCTATAAACTCTGTCACTCCGGAAACTGAGGCAAAAATTATGAAATGGCAAGACCCTGTTTTTCATTTAAAAACAAAACAATAAAAAAGATAGCATTTGCTGAAGTTAGTGTTCTCAGAAATATGTGAACCACATTTTACAGAATAAAATAAGAAGTTCTGAACCAGAATTCAGGGAGCAAAGTCCCCAGGCCTCCCCAGGAACAAGTTTATGGAGCGTACCACAGCCCTGCACCCTAACACTATTTTGCCAACCTCGACCCTTAGGCCTGTGATGGAAGAGACAGCATGTAAGATCTCTGAAATGGCCTCTGTGCCTTATGCCCATTGTCTAGGTCACTGGCAACTAGATTGTTTTTATTAGCATTGTTTTATTTAACTTTATTTATTTATTTATTTTAACTTGGCCAGAGAGGGACAGAAGGGGAGCAGGGGGGATAGAGAGAGAGAGGGAAAGAGAGAGAGAGAGAGAGAGAGAGAGAGAGAGAGAGAGAGAGAGAGAGAGAGAAGAGAGGAGAGAAAAGAAAAGAGAAGAGGAGAAGAGAAAAGAGAAGAGAAGAGAGAAGAGAAGAGAAGAGAAGAGAAGAGAAGAGAAGAGAAGAGAAGAGAAGAGAAGAGAAGAGAAGAGAAGGGAAGAGAGGAGAAGAGAAAAGAGGAGAGGAGAGGAGAGGAGAGGAGAGGAGAGGAGAGGAGAGGAGAGGAGAGGAGAGGAGAGGAGAGGAGAGGAGAAAGCAAAGCCTCCAGATCTGGGACTCCATCTCCGGTCGGCCATGTGGGAGTCCAGTGCCCTTAACCACCACACCACCTGCAAGCCCCAGCACTTAAGTCCTTTCTATTAGTGCTAATCTTGGCCATACTCAGCTTCCTCTGTCAAGTGCTTTTTTACTCTTTGCATGACCAAGCTGTAAATTGCACAAATTTTTCTTGTCTGTTTCCTTGTTCAGTTTAAATTTTATCTTTAAATCGTTTCTGTCTTAGTCAAATATACTGTTGCTTACAGAAATCCCTAAAGCTGGGTGATTTATAAAGACTGGAAGCTTATTTAGTATTTATTTGGCTCACAATTCCATTGGCTGGAAAGTCCAAAGATGTGAGGCTGACTTCACGCTTCTGAATTTTGGCATCGCCCAGCCTGAGCCAGCATTCAGCCCTCCTGAAGAGTTCCTCAGTCTCTTAAATAGACTAGATTCAGGGTTAACTTACTCTGATCGACGGCTATCATATCACTCTTTCATCCCAGTTTCTCATCCTTTTTTTCTGGTTTTGGTTTTGTTTATCCCTTTCTAAAAATAAGTAAATAAAAATAAACAAAAAGTAACAAAAAACATGTTTGCCTGATCCTGGGTATATACCATAGTGTCATAGCTTCTCCCTTTCCAATAGTCCTTCCAACCATTTATAAAACAACCTTGCAAATGAAATCTCTCCTTACTAATTCTGGATCTGTTTTTCGTTTGTTTTTTTTGTTTGTTTGTTTGTTTTGTGTGTGTGTGTGTGTGTGTGTGTGTGTATGTGTGTGTTTTATATATATGCTCTGAACTCTTATTTTTAATAATGACAACTTTCTGCAGTCTCAAGAACCTACACTCTTGTCACCATTTCTCTTTCCAACTCTCTTCACCTTACAGCCTGACTACGATATTACTTTCCCATTAGATTTTTAATCAAGAATTTGAACATTTGTGCCTCGATTATCTCAAACTTTTTCTCCTCGAATTCCACAACATATCACAGTCATCTCTTTGTTAGATATGTTTGACTTGCTTACTGTCCTTTGGTTCATTCATGTTTATTTTCTAATGGTTAAATACCTGTCTCTACATAACACTCATTACATTATATAATCTTCCTGTCTTCACTTTTATTTCTTAAGTACTAACTTCAAGTGATCTTCCAGTTGAAGGGCAGGAAATTATACTATATTTTTTGGCAATAAGTCACCTCTTTGATACTTTTAAATGATTATTTTTTGCCTTCCATTCTTTTTTTCAAACTGAAAATAGTATCCCCTTATCTTGCACTCAGATAATAACTTTGCTTCTACTTCACAAACAGCGTTATCAATCATTAGCAAACTTCTAGAGAGGTGCACGTTTTGGCCATTAGTTTGGCCTAGACTACTGAGTAAGAAGAAAAGGCATTACCTGGGTCAGTAGATGGTGGATTGATTAAGCTGCTGGAATCCCACATGATCAACTGAGGTTTGAGTCTTAGACCCAGAGACTTGAAACTCGTGTCAGGCACACGTGTATGTGTGCCCAAAATCCTGAGAGGAGAAGGGATTACGACTTGGTCATAAACCCTGGAGTGTACTTTTCCATTTCCTCTGTCTCTGTGTGTTTTTGGCAAGCAAAAATCTCAAAAGAAAGAATGAAGGAAAGAAAGAGAAAGAGAAAGAAAGAAAGAAAGAAAGAAAGAAAGAAAGAAAGAAAGAAAGAAAGAAAGAAAGAAAGAAAGAAAGGAAAGAAAAAGGAAGGAAGGAAGGAAGGAAGGAAGGAAGGAAGGAAGGAAGGAAGGAAGGAAGGAAGGAAGAAGGAAGGAAGGAAGGAAGGAAGGAAGGAAGGAAGGAAGGAAGGAAGGAAGGAAGGAAGGAAGAAAAGAGGAAAGAGGAAAGAAAGGAAGAAAGGAAGAAAGGAAGAGAGAAAGAGAGAAAGAGAGAAAGAGAGAGAGAGAAAGGAAGGAAGAAAGAAAGAAAAGAAAAGACATTACTCTGGTATTTCCAGACCGATTAACATGGAGTGGAGTCCAAGTAGACTATAGAGTAAATGTGGAGATTTATCCTCAGTGTGTGTGAGAACCATCTAATCAACAAGAAGCCCAGAGAGCAAGCTAGACTTCTTGCCCTGAACATTAGAACGTATCTGTGTTGGGATTCCAGGATTTACATCAGTGAGGCTTCCAGGTTCTCAGTCTTTCAATCTTGGATTGTGAGTAATCATCAGTTTTCCTACATTTGACACCTTCAGAATTGGACTAAACCCTGCTACCATAATCCTACAATCTCCAGTTTACAGATGGCCTATTGTGGGACTTCATAGCTACCATAATCACATGAGCTGATCTCCTAATAAATCCTATTTTATCTATTTATTCTGCTTCCTCAGAGACCTCTGGCTAATACAAACATTATGGACCTACTAGCATATAGCTCTACATATTTATCCTCTTCTTCTAACGTAAGAAATAAGACATTTGCATCCTAAAATCAACTGCTTCACTTGTGCAATAGATCTTATACTCTCATGTGTTCTAATTGCATGACTATTTTGTTCTTTTCTTTCTGCAGTCATCAACTTTCCTCCTCTAAACTACATAGTTCCCACCAGTAGACAAGTATGTTTTTATTTCTCTCAAGTAATAAAATAAAAATATAGTAAAATGAAACAAAACTTTTTTTTTTACATTTTATCTATCTATTCTCTTTTCTTCTAACAAATTTCTTCCAGAAATTGCCCATTTACTGCTCCAAATTTCTTCTCATTTTCCTTTCTAAGTCACTCCAATAGGAATTTCACTCCACAATTATACCAACATTTCTTTTTGCCAAGGTCATCAATAACCTTTATTTTCATATATCTACTTATTATTCTTTATCTGTCTCTTATTTGATTTATAAGCAGTATTTCTCATTATCATACACTCCTTTTTGGAAAACTATTTAGTTATAACACTACACATCTTTCTTTTTACCTCACTGGTTCCTGCTTTGCACTTATTGCCCATTCAAACCCTTAACACTGAGGTTCTCTAACACTCCACTTGGGGATATATATCCACCAGCACCTAGACCCATGACTTTACAAATGTTTTTATAGCGATAATTTCTAGGTTTGTGTCCATATCTTAGTCTTTTCCTTGAACACCAGACATCATATATTATTGCATATTCTAAAATTTCCACTTAGATATGTCATAGCCATACAAGAGTTAACATTTTTCTAATTCTTTTTCATCCCTCAAACTCGGTCAAACTTTTGTATTCAGATTCTCTGCTTTTATGAAAGTTAATATCATCCTTCTGTGTACACAAACCAAACCCTTTCTAAAGGCACTGGTTGATCTCTTTCTCCCATACTTTCCATTTCATTCATCAAAAATTATGATGCTACCCCCCTCAAATTGCAACTGAATTTGCTAAACTTTGCAACTCCACATAGATTCATGAGAATGTTCTCTACCTTGGGATTTCAGAAACAATGGTTAAATAAAAACATAGCTACTTGGGAACCAGCAGTTAGCGTAACGGCTATGTCACTGGACTCCCACGTAGTCGACCGCAGTTCGCGTCCTGGACCCGGTGGCTTAAAACTCACGCCGGGCACGTGTGCATGCATGCCCAAGATCCCGAGAGGAGAATGGAGGAGAAGGGATTGCAGCATGACCATCCCCCCTGGGGGGTGATTTCTCATTTTCTGTCTCTATGTCTCTCTCTGTCTGTCTGGTGAGCGCACTTGCCCTATAACAAAAACCTCTCAAAAAAAAAAAAAAAAAATATCTACTTTTCCTAAAGGATCTATGAGTTGATGGACTAATGGACTCAGGAAATATCAAAAAATTTGAAATATTCGAGGCAGAACTGAGTTTGTCCATGGAATCTGGAAGAAGCAAATGGAAATATATTCCTAAGTAAATCATATGTCACAAATAATTTTTGCAAATGAGTTTTTCAAATGTCAAGAATTCAATCAAAGATAAATATGCATACCAAGAGACTTGATACACACATGCCAGCACACATCCACACACACACATAACGAACAATAATACTCCTTCTTAGCTGATTCACACTTAGATTGTAAAGCCATTATGCTTAATATGATGAAGAACATAAACACAACAGTTTTGTAGATGTTAGAAGAGAACTGGAAAATATAGAGGTGACATGGATTTTTTAAATAAACATATTGTAATTTTTGAATTAAGATTAAAAGCTTCTAATTATAAAAATCAACTAAATGATCTACAAATTATAAAGGATAGAAAAATCACAGAAAGATGGTAAGAAACTTAAAGAATACATTGCAAGGTTATAATGAGAGAAAGAATATGAAACCAAAAAAAAATCTAACTAAAGAGATAATATTTGATAACTTAATAAATGAATAAAGACATCAATCTCTAAAAAAAATCAAAAAAATTGAAACAAGATAGATAAAAAAGTTTACAAAAAGATATAATTTGAAACATTGTAGAAAAGGTCAGAGGATAGTTTACTTTAAAGTGGCAAATTGGTTTTTCTTAGCTATTAGATTGTCTTCTAGTCTGCAACATTGAAGAGAGTGAAATAATCTTTTCCAAAAGTTTTAAAAATAATCATCCCAAAAAGCATTTCAATTATAACGAAAAAAATTTTAATATTAAAACTAAAAGAGATAATCAGATAAACCAAAATTTTAAAAAAAATTAGAAATCTTCACAACTAGCTACTATTAAATATGAATAGATAAATAAGGATTTTCTTAACAAGGAGCTGAATCCCCTATGTATGATCACAGTTCAAGTCCCAGCCTCAGCAGTTTGAGAAACATACTGAGAACAGGTGTTTGTATGCCCCATATCCTAATGGAATGGAGAAAATGAAATGCATTGTGATAATGCCCCATTTGGGGTGCTTTCTCTTTCTCTCGTCTACTCTCTCTCTATCTCTTGTGAGAGCAGGTGCCTTCTGACAATAATGAATATATATACACGTGTACACACACACACACACACACACACAAAACACACACACACACACACACACATATATCATCCCAAATTGACAGAGACAGAAAAAAATGTTAACATTTAAGAAAGGGTAGATCTGTAGTTGAATCCAGATATTAAATTCTGATAAAAAGAAGTGATTACAATTATTTTACATTTCAAAGAGTGTACTAAAAAAGATAAGCGTATAAAGAGAAGCAGCAATTTGGTTTCCATGAAAATCAGGACAAAGTTTCATTTTAACAAGGACAGGGAAGGTTTGATTAGAAGTTGAACTGAGAGTCCTCTTGAGGACTGGCCAAGTTCTATTTCTAGACCTGAGTAAAATTACACAGATGCTCAACCATTTATTAAGTCATGCACATCTCTCTTACGCACTCTTTTGAATGAGTTGTATTTCACATTTTTATTAAAAAGTTATCATGGAAAATTCTTTATACCTTATCATTACAATAGAAATTCTCGAAATTATATTCGGATATCCTTCTGTAAATTATTTTGAAATAGATTTTGAGTTATTTTTTATGCATTTGAGTGTAGAAGAAAAGTACTATAAGGCATATCGCTGACTTGTGCTTAAAAGAGCACTTTAGTACTATGGTTAGGGGGCAACTGTAAATAACAAAGTCACCCACAGAAAGCACAGGAATGAAATAAATAAATAAATACCCACTAACCTGACCACAGGCAAAAAAGACATTCACACAGAAAGAGTTGAAACCAGAGAACCACCTTGCTGAATCTCACCTGTGAAAAATGTTTGCTCCCCTTTGCAAGCACACAGATGACTGGCTGTGCCATAAGCACTACTTTTTGAGGTTACAGGTTACAGGTAAATTTGGACAAGTGTAAAATTGCAGGCATGGAGTCAGCAAATAACGAGGCTACCTCATTTTTTCATTTAAATCAAATTGATATTTTCACGACTTTAGTGAGGAGAGTTTTACAAAATTTCTTTCTTAGAGTTACACAAATAGATTTTATTCTCTAAAGTAATTTTAGAATAGGTTCCTTCTGATCAAATAATTAAAAATTATCTTTTAAAATATTATGGCTTTTATTGGTCATTAAGGGAAATGTAAAATTATTGTGCTATAGTCAGTACATTTGAAACCACCAAAACAAATAATGTATAGCATTAAACATGGTCAGGTCATCCATTATGTGTTTAAAGAAATGCACAAACTGCTAAGTCAAGGCTCACTGTGAGGGAACCAGCAGTTATCATAATGGCTATGTCGCTGGACTCCCATGTAGTCGACCGCGGTTCGCGTCCTGGACCCGGTGGCTTAAAACTCACGCCGGGCGTGTGTGCGTGCGTGCCCAAGATCCCAAGAGGAGAATGGAGGAGAAGGGATTGCAGCGTGACCATCCCCCCTGGGGGGTGATTTCTCGCTTTCTGTCTCTATGTCTCTCTCTGTCTGTCTGGTGAGCGCACGTGCCCTATAGCAAAAACCTCTCCAAAAAAAAAGCTCACTGTGAGACACTTGTCACTGGTCTCAGCTGATGGAACTAACGTAGGCTGTCTCAGGGGCTGACATCTTGAACAAAAGATTTTGTGATCAATTGGTTATAGAGATCTTTTCTACCGAAGTATTAACAGGATGCAGTAATACATGTATCTCTAAAGTAGAGCCTGTTTCTATCCATTGTTTCTAGGAATAAAGCTTCGATATCAGTTTGCTAGAATTTAACCCTAACAGGAAATTCCCTGACTTCAGTCTCTCCTTCTCTTTATTCATTCAATCTCAGCTGTTACCACTTCTAAGGTTAGTCACTGAAGCACCAGAAACAAGTTAATGATCGCAAATGCTATTTTCCTGTACCAAAGATTTCCTTGTTAAATCTTCAGTTATCATTATAAAAACATACTTTTAAGGGATAATTGAAGTGCCTGCAATTATATTCTAAAAAAGCTTTTCTGTATGCCTGGATAATAGACGTATACCTTTGATTTATCATGTAGTGTCATTGAAAAAGTTTCTCTCATAAAATGACTACCTAGGGACTTTCACAGCCTAGCCTTCACTACTTACCATGAAAACATGTTCACTAATAGTTTAATATATGAATTACTTGCCACATGTCAAGACTCTAAATAAATGTGGTATAAGAAAGGCTTACAGAAAAACTTTATTGTTCCCAAGAAGCAAACACACTGGTGTTGGGACCAGCAGTTGGCATAATTCCTATGTCACTGGACTCCCATGTAGCCGACCACGGTTTAAGCCCCAGAACCGGTGGCTTAAACTACACCAGGCGAGTATGCATGTATGCCCAAGATCCTGAGAGAAGAATGAAGGAGAAGGGATTGCTGCATGGCCATGCCACCTGAGGGGTGATTTCTTGCTTTCTGTCTCTTGGTCTCTGTCTTTTTGACGAGCGCACATGCCTTATAACAAAAATTTCTCCAAAAAATAAATAAATAAATAAATAAATAAATAAATAAATAAATAAATAAATAATAAAGGACATTTGTGTCAATGAGTGAGAAGACAGAGATATTTTCCAAACATATATTTAACACAGAATTCAAAAACAAAATAAATTCTGATATTTCAAAGAAAAGATGGGTGAAACAATTTTAAGAACAGATAAAATATTCAAAAGAGTACCTTACAAAAGGAAATAATGAAATACCAAATAAACATAAGAAAATGTGTTCAACAGCATTTGTATCAGAGTGATGGAAACTAAAAGTACAATGAGTTAAACTTATACACTCATCAGATGAGATGTATTTGTAAATGTTTCTATATCCATATGTAGGAAAGAATGTGTCATCACAGAATTTCCATGTACTGCTGCTAGAAATATACAAATTGGCCCAACTCTTTGGCAAACTTTTGGTCATACCTACTGAAGGTGGAAATATGTGAACAGTTCATGATCCAGCAATTCCATTATTACAGCAAACTAAAATAGATGAATATGTGCATCAAGAAACACCAAGAGCTTTTTTTGACTCTCTAAGTAGCACCATGGCGGTTGGCAAGAATAAGTGCCTTACAAAAGGTGGCCAGAAGGGAGCCAAGAAGAAAGTGGTTGGTCCATTTTCTAAAAAAGATTGGTATGACGTGAGAGCATCTGCCATGTTCAACATAAGAAATATTGGGAAAAAATAATTACCAGGACTCAAGGAACCAAAATTCATCTGACAACCTTAAGGGCCGTGTATTTGAAGTGAGCCTGGCAGATCTGCAGAATGGTGAAGTCGCATATAGGAAATTCAAGGTAATTACTGAGGACATTCAGGGCAAAACTGCCTAACTTTCATGGCATGGATCTCACCTGTGACAAAATGTGTTCCATGGTTGGGGGACCAGCAGTTAGCATAATGATGGTGTCGCTGGACTCCCACGTAGTCGACCGCGGTTCGCATCCCAGACCCGGTGGCTTAAACTCACACCGGGCGCGTGTGCGTTCGTGCCCAAGATCCCGAGAGGAGAATGGAGGAGAAGGGATTGTTGCGTGACCATCCCCCCTGGGGGGTGATTTCTTGCTTTCTGTCTCTATGTCTCTCTCTCTCTATCTGTCTGGTGAGCGCACACACCCTATAGCGAAAATCTCTCCAAAAAAAATAAAATGTGTTCCATGGTCAAAAAATGGCAGACCATGATTGAAGCTCATGCGGATGTTAAGACTGCTGATGGTTATTTGCTTTGTCTCTTCTGTGTTTGTGTTTGGTTAACCAAAAAAACGCAGCAATTAGATACAGAAGACCTCTTACGCCAAGCATTAGCAAGTCCACCAAATCTGGAGGAAGATGATGAAAATCATAGATTCAGACAAATGACTTGAAAGAAGTGGTCAATAAACTGATTCCAGACAGCATCGGAAAAGACATGGAAAAGGCCTGCCGATCCATCTACCCTCTCCATGATGTCTTCGTCAGAAAAGTAAAAATGCTGAGGAAGCCCATGTTTGAATTGGGAAAACTCACGGAGCTTCATGGTAAAGATAGTAGCTCTGGAAAAGCTACTGGGGATGGAATGGGTGCCAAAGGTGAACAAGCTGATGGGTATGAACCACCAGTCCAAGAATCTGTTTAAAGTTCAGACTTTTAATACTGACAAATAAAAAGTCCTATTTGTGACAGTTTAAAAAAAAAAAAAAAAAAAAGAAAAAGAAACAGTGAGAGAATGTTTATAAGTATGTACTCATAATAGTCCAGAAAAAAATGAAAGAAAAGAAAACAACTCAAAAATCATTCAGGAGTAGAAAGGATTATCATTGTTCTGTAGTTAGATAATATTATGCTACTCCACAATGAAAAATAACTAATACTACCTTTTATAAAAAGCTAATAATATCTTTTATAATACAGATGGATACCATAAAATATTAATCAAAAGCAGCTAGATCACAAAATAGCATAACATGAATATTTTCATTTGTATTAAATTTAAAAAAAACAGATGTAACTAATGTATAATAGGAATTAGAATAGTTACCTGGATAGTGGCTGAGGAGGACAAGATACAGACCTTGGAGTAGTTGCTTATTTATATTTTTCTTTGGGTAGTGGCTACATAGATGTGTTCACTTTAAAAATTTATCAAAAATATACATGTAACTTATACACTTTATAGTATGTTTGCTTTACTAATGTTTACTTAAAAGCAAGCTGAGTAATTTTTGTTTTCTTAAGTTTAGAAAGTAGAAAATGTTTCTTAGTGGCAGAGTTGTTTCATTTTCAGTGATTTTAAAGAGGAGTAAATAAGTTGGCTCTTGAAATTCACGTGACATTGTAAATTGTATCTCTGATGCAAGAGATCCTTAAAATACTCTGTTTAAATGAAGTACTGTAGCTTTTAAAATGGAAGCAGACAGGGTCATAATCAGATTATTTTCTACAGGTACATGTCCTATAATATAACATTTTATTTATTTTATAATGCTTGCTTTTATAGTTTAGAAAACGTGCCTGTTATTTAATGTACTAAGCAGCTAGAATTTCTTTGCTTAGGGATGACCACATGGTCTGTAACCCTGCTCAGATCTCAATCATTCTGAATCCTGAAGAACACTTTCAGAAGGATTATCCCAAGTATAGCACATTTTAGAATGGCTAACAACAGATATCTGATTCCAATTTGGACTCTTATTTCCTGTGCTATAGCCTAGAGGTTGTTTCATACAAATAAAATAAGATTTTATATAAATGAAAATATACTGTATTATATAATATTTCTATATAACTATTAAGTAAAATTTAAAAAAAAATTCTTTGGAATACACATTAGGAAAAAGAAAACAATGATTAATCCTAACACATTATTTTTTTCAACCTGTGTGTATTTGCATATATGTGATAGAACCTTATTGACTCTATCTTCCAATTGATTAGTCTTTCATTTGTCATGCTACTTTTAATCTTACATAAAAATGTTTTAATTATGCTGTGTGGATTGAGCTCAGTAAATTAGAATATGGATCTTAAAACTCTCTTATCTTAATTTTCTGTAAAAATATCTCATGTCTAACTAGCGATATGACCCCAGATTTTATGATTTTTTAAATATTTATCTCTTTTAGGTGAAAGAATAAAAAAGAGAGGGAAAAACAGAAACACTGGTCTTTGTGGCTTTATTTTTCAATGCCATGTTAAAATATTATAACTCACTTTTACAGGTAGTCAGATGCTGTATTTATGTAGCTATATAAACTGAAAAAAAAAGCCATATTTGGATATGGTTAATAATGTGGCCAACCTTACACAATGTTCTAGGGGATATTTATGACATAGTCTAACAATAGTGAAGTGAAGAATTGTATATATTGTATCATTCACTTATTTAAGGGAAATAAAAGATAGTTAGAACAATTCATGATTTTGCACCAGAGACTCTTAAATCACATTAAAATGAACACAATACATTTTTTGTACTGAGAAGCCAATTTAAATTATGTTAAAAAATAGAGAAAAAATAATTTCTCCATATAAAGCAAGGAAAGGTAAAGCTGAAATAATTGGCAGATGATGCAATTATGCAATCACGATAGGTAAGTTCTGGAAAAAACATGGTAGGACTTAAAAACACAGTAGAAGTAGCCTCTGTGGTGGTCAGTAGTAGTACTAAATCACAGTGTTGGAAGCCGTATGGTCTGCTATAGATACCAACCCCCATCCTGGCTGACCTGAAATACACTGGGCATACACATATACGCAAGATCCTCATGACCTAGACATGTGGGGAACGGAGACCATGGTGTGAAAACTCTATTGATGGTGTCTCTTTGTCTATCATCTCTCCTTGCCCCTCATGTTTATAATATAAATCAACTTGGAGGAAAAACAAAACCAATAAAAGCACTTATTCAATATGGAAATTGTTATCTTCACTTTCCTTAACCCATAGCCTAAGAGAAAAAAACAGCAATGAGGCCATATTTAATTTAAACAAGAAGACAAAGATGAGTGGGACCAGCAGTTAGCGTAATGGCTATGTCGCTGGACTCCCACGTAGTCGACCGTGGTTCGAGTCCCGGACCCGGCGGCTTAAACTCACGCCGGGCGCGTGTGCGTGCGTGCCCAAGATCCCGAGAGGAGAATGGAGGAGAAGGGATTGCGGCGTGGCCATCCCCCCTGGGGGGTGATTTCCTGCTTTCTATCTCTCTGTCTCTCTCTGTCTGTCTGGCGAGCGCACGCGCCCTATAGCAAAAACCTCTCCAAAAAAAAAAAAAAAAAAAAAAAAAAGAAGACAAAGATGAGAGACATCAAGTATAGGGGCCAGCAGATGGCTCAGTGGTCATGTCGCTGGACTCCCACATGATCAACCACGATTCAAGTCCCCAGACCCGTGGCTCCAAAATCAAACATCAAGTATCATTTCCTCTTTTTAAATGATTGACAGAGAAGTAAAAAAAAACCTGTTTTTTGGTAGAGGAAAGCTTAAAATTAACGAACGGTGTGAATATTTATACTTGTTAGAATAGAAAGACAATACCGAGAATGACTGAAAACACAAAATGGTAATACATTTTATAATTTATCACCATTATGTGGAATGTTGATAGGAATAAATATATAGCATAGGTTGTACATAATAGCACTAAATAAGTACCAAGCACTTTAAATTTACTTTAATAGCTTCAGAAAACCTATGAGATAAATACTATGATATATAATTTTAGAGAGGAGAATGTTAAATGATTTACATACATACATTTTCAACTAAGTATTTAGGAACCTATCGTTTAAAATGAAGACATTCTGATTTTAGAAACTTAATTTTTACATACTGTGCCTTTACTATCTTCTATTAAAATATGCACCTTCAAAGTATATTAAATTGATTAAGAGATAAAGGACATACTCAAAGGATGGATGAGGATACAGATAAAATTATAGTAACAGAAATATGAGAATTCTTGCACAGTGACCTAAATTTTATCTAGTCAATGGGAATTAAAATGATATTCTATTAGTGAGATAAAGATGCTGGAATTGGGTGCTTTGATAATGTGGTGAGTAATTGGAACAGTTACTTATAGTAAGGAGAATAGTAGTATCAACTAATATCAACTAATATCAACTGTTCCTGTGTATAAACCTCCACAGCTGAGGCTCCCTGAGGTTTATACCCTGACACAACCAGGAATACTAGGCCAAGGCCTTACATGACATCCTCTTTGTAGGGGTGATGCACGGTGAAACAGATTCCAGGACATTCCAGTCAGCCCTTCCCTATCTCAGGATGCTACATTCCTAACACAGTCTACTGTCATACTTGATAACTATCACTACGAGCAAGAGGAAGAAATATGGGTCTATCCAAGGCCCCAGGAGAGCTGTTTTGTGAGTAGTTATTTAGTGATCCATTTTAAGATTATAAAACAGAGTTAAAGATGCAGAAAAACTTAAAAATGATTCATCAAGCCCTTTATAAATTTAAGTTCTAAAATTAAATTATGATTCTTCTTTATATTTAGTATTATAAGATTTTTTTAATTTTTAGAATTTCTTATTGATATATAATTGTTGTACATCTCCAAAGCACACCTTCTAAGATTTTAAAAGTGCTTCTCTCTAGGGAACCAGCAGTTAGCGTAATGGCTATGTCGCTGGACTCCCACGTAGTCGACCACGGTTCCGCGTCCCGGACCCGGTGGCTTAAAACTCATGCCAGGCTCGTTTACATGTGTGCCCAAGATCCCGAGAGAAGGATGGAGGAAAAGGGATTGCGGCGTGGTCATCCCCCCTGGGGGGTGATTTCTTGCTTTCTGTCTCTATGTCTCTCTCTGTCTGTCTGGCGAGCACACACACCCTATAGCGAAAACCTCTCAAAAAAAAAAAAAAAAAAAGGGCTTCTCTCTATACAGGAACAAGACTCAATCCTTGGTTTGCCATGTGGGATCCAGCCTCTTTAATCACTAGCCTATGGAGCTGGCCCTGTGGTGGTCTTTTGTTGTGTCATTTTGACTCTACTACAGTATCCAGTTGTTCAAACACAAATCTAGGCATTTCTATGAAGATTAATTTTTTTATATTTAATTAAGCTTCATATCAGTTGACTTCAAATAAGGCAAATTGCCAGAATTATTTTCTTGTTAACAATAGGGTGTTCTAGTAAAACCAGGTTTTCTGCCCACACTGAGGATAGGATCCACCATTCTATCCTGTTGTCATAATCTACAATACAGTATCCTTGTTTGCTCATAGTGTTTGAGGCTACTTTATCCAGGAAGGACAGCAAGTATTGTTTAGTATGCATATTGGACTCTAGTGAAGAAGCAACCAGGCCAAATGAGAGGGCAACTAAGGTTGCTCACTTTTATTATGATTATGACGTTTATGTGGACTCGATATCAGGATAATGAGGGAAAGTAAATGTTTGATGGTAAATTAAGTGGTAACAAAACAAAGACCAGTGACTGAGCTCACACTCCATTTGGTTTGTTTCTATGAAGACATATTTCTCTGATGAGAAAGAATGATGCACTTTAGCCATTTCGAATGACACAACTCAGGCTGAGGTAAGCTTCTCCTTTAGGCAGTGCTTCAGAACTGTAGCTAACCAGTTATGTCAAGTATACTCTAGGGCCCCTTAGAAGTGAGTGATGATATTCTGAATTTTATGAGACTTTCCATCATTTTTTAAAATGTAGCATTAATTGTAACTTCATAGTCATTATATATCTTTGTGAGTAAATTATCATTTCTTTTAAAGCATAGATATACTATGTGGTAAGCAAATTAAAATATTTGTTATTATCTTTTATTATGCTCATTCAAACTTTTTGAACTGAATTTTTGGTGAGTATATATTAAATTTCTACCAAGAAATTAAATCCTTTCATATTTTACATCAAAATGTTCTCTATCCAAAACATGTGTATGCAATATTATTTTTATTAGTCTGCTCTGGGTACATAACATTCTACCAAAGATTGAATAACTGAAAAAGAAAATTTTATTTTCACATATTCTGGAGACAAATAGCCAAGAGTAACGTGCTAGCAAGGTTTATATTTTTGTCAGATATCTCTTCCTGGCTTGAATATGGCCATCTTACTGATATCTTCACAAAACCTTTCTAGATGCACTCAAATACCTCATGTCTCTTATTTATAAAGATAGTTCTATTAGCTTAGGACCCTATGCTTATGATTACATTTTACTGTAACTATCTCCTTAATGAGTTTATGTCCAAATATAATTGCATTTGGTGTTAAGACTTCAACATATGGATTTTGCTAGGACAAAATTCCTTCCATAATAGGTATATTTCATTAGATTTTCTCTACTGTATTCTGAACAAAATTTAAAGAAAAGAGAAATCGGACTCTTCCATGTGTGGTGTGGTGGTTAAATTATCTGAATCCCACATGGTCAACTACCTGGTTCAAATTCCTCACCTGGCAGCTTCAAAAATGCAGTAGGCACATGTGCATGAGTGTTCAAAATTCAAAAAGGAGGGGAAGCTGGAGGAGATGTGTTGCAATCTGACCATTCCCTATGGTGAGTGCTTTTTAACTCTTCCTCTCTCTCTTTCTCTCGCAAGTGCATACACTCTCTGGCAAATTAAAAAAGAAAAAAAAATGAGATAAATATTCTGTAGGTAAAAGAAATCTATTACTAATGTTTGAGGAATGAAAATACTATTTTCAATCTAAGTTTTGCATTTAAGAATCACATAATCATTCCCTGACATTAAAGTATGTGATAGAATGAGAAGACTTTAAGTCTTTCAAGGATTTTATCTAAAGCAACCAAGTTAATTTTTACAAGTGTTTTAAGAAAAATCATTGAATTGTATTTAAAATAACATTTTAAATTATCTGAAAGCTACTCATGTAGTTAAAATTTAAAAAATAAAAATATATATATTTCTATTCAAGATTAAGTGAAGCTCATACAAACATACACCCTTTCGCTTAACGTTAGTGGTCTACACTGTGGGAATTTCACACATGTAATTGGACTAACCAGAAATAGAATGTGTTTTTCAAAGATAGATAATTGTGACAGCACAATATTGGAGAAGACTAATACGTAAGTTATATTGATATAGATTAATATTTAATTTACAGAAAAATGAAGATATTAAAATGAAAATTTCAAAGTAGCCTTTTTTTGAGAATTCAGACAACCGATCTCAAGTGACAGATCCACACTATAATATTTCATATTCATTGAAGCAGAGATAAGTACAAATCTAATTACCCAACTGAAAATATTCAATTTCTGAGTTTTAAATAAAGACTTCATGGTGTATTTGCTTTATCTGCCTTCAGAACTTTAAGATATATATTAAGGAAACACTGGAAAGTCACAGTGCATTAATGGACGTGTAATTAGAATTTATAAAGCAGTGGATGCCTGAGAAAATGGCTCTGTCTCCTTCTTGTGTCCCCAAAGCTAGATGCTAGATGCTTGTGTGTGTGTGTGTGTGTGTGTGTGTGTGTTTATGTGCATGTGTAGTGGGACCAGAGGAGATATTAAAGAAACTCTGAATGCATTTGGAAATCCCCGAGCACCACTGCTCCTTGGCTATCATGATCCAGGAAAGGTAGTGGCTTATGTTTCACTACCTACATCAGCAAAAGAAATCAGCTTAAAAATAAAATGAAATAATTGAGAGCAAAGCTACCTAGGCATTAAGTCAATAAGAATGAACAGCACTTGATAACTGTGATTAAAAGTTGTAGTTGATCAAACCCTTTACCTATGGTTGTAGGTAAATAATGAATGTCCCAGATACATTTTTAAAAAGAACACACAGTCTAGGATATTGTAATCTCATTTTCCTCCCCTTCTCCTACTCAAGAACTTGTATCTACAGAGATAAAGGAGAAGTAAAAAAAAAAAAATGGAAGAAAAATCTTGAGCTTAATGAGTTGAGACCTTGAATTAACTACATGGGAGAACTTGAAATGGTTTATTCTAAAACTAGAAAATAATCCACAAGTTGAGAGGTTATAATTTCCTGTGATTTAGCAAAAGTTAGAACTGGCAGCTTAAGTAACATGAGTTGCAGACAAATAAAATTACATATTTGTATATCTGTTTTAGAATTGGATTATCAATGTGCTACACAAACATATGTTTGATTCAAAACACAAAAAGCACAACTGGCAGATTGATTAAAAAAGTCTGAAATATATTGTAGGATGAGTTGGAATTGACCAGATGGAGAAGACTGCCATGAAAACATCATTCCCAGCAATAGAATCCACTTTTTTATTTTTTTAAAGTCCAGCATTATTGAATTTGATGACAAATTGGAACTGAAATAAGACAAATGTGAGAAAGAGTGTGTTAGGCATGGTGAGGAGATGAAATCTCCAAGGTAGGTGGGATGCAGAACAGGCTAGATTTGAAATATTATTTTGTTTCTATTCTAAGAGATTTGAACATTTGAAATAAATGTGTGCAAGTGTAATGAATGGGTTTTAGAAATAATTTTCTGAATACAATGAGGAAGAGTCTAGAGAAGGACAGGGATGGCTATATCTTTCAAAGTGTACCTGAAATAAAAGCATAATTTTGATTCAGAAAATCCATTGGCAATAGGGAGTAGATTACACTAAAATAACTAATATTTAAGATGTAAAAACAACAGTTTTATTAAAAATTAGCATTGTAAATGAGAAATAATCTGTCAAAATCTTTGTATTTCCATTTTGCACAATCTAATAGATACTAGAAACTTATTAAAAGTAATATTTTTAGGGCCAGCAAGTTGTGTAGTGGCTAAGGTACTGGAAACCCATATGGCTAAGTAGTAGACCCAATGCCTCAAAACACATGCCAGGTATGTGTGCATGCATGTCCAAAATCCTAAGAGGAGAATGGAGTAGAAGGAATTTTGGCATGGCTCATAATAATAATAATGATGGTAATATTTTTAAATATATGTTCATTATTGGGAACAGCAGTTGGCATAATGGCTATGTCGTTGGACTCCCATGTAAGTGACCACAGCTCGAGTCCTGGGTTCCATAGCTTTAACTGAAGCCAGGTGCGTGTGCATGCATGCCTAATATCTCAAGAGGAGAATGGAGGAGAAGGGATTACGGCATGGACATGCCCCCTGGTGGGGGGAGGTGATTTCTCGCTTTCTGTCTCTCTGTCTCTGGCGACCACACGTGCCCTATAGCAAAATCCTCTCAAAAAAAAAAATGTTCATTATTTTAAATTTAAAAGGAATGCATGTCAAAACTTTTCACATAGTAAACTGGTTAATTTTATTTTACTTATTAGGGAACCTATAAGAAGTTACAATAGGTTCAAATGAGCAAAGCCATTTGAAGCACAGCCATTAAAGGTTGTGCAGCAAAACATGTCTTTCTGTGAGGCTAAACCCACATGGGAAGGTTCCAAGTTTGTGACCAGAGACCTCCCTGAGTACACTGGGCACATGTATGTCCATGAATCAGGGCTGACTGAGGCTGGGCTAGGTTTGCAGTGTTGAGACCCTGTTGGTGTTCTCTCTGTCTCTCAATCATAAATAAGTAATAAAATATTCTGTAAGTAAAATAAATCTATTACTGACACAAGCAAATGGCATAATGGTTATGTCACTAGACTTCCATATAGTCAACTACAGTTGGAGTCCAAGACCCAGCAGACTAAAACTCATGCCAGGTGTGTGTGCATGCATGCCCAAAATCCCAAGAGGAGAATGAAGGAGAAGAGATTGCAAGAGATGGCCATCTCCCCTAGGGGGTGATTTCTTGCTTTCTGCCTCTCTGTCTCTCTAGCAAGCACATGCTCCCGATAGCAAAAATCTCTGTAGAAAATTTTAAAAATCTATGACTAATGTTCCATGAATAAAAATTCCAGGCCAAGGTGCTGGAATCTACATTTTGCATTTAATAATGATATAATCATAAGTAAATAAGGAAACGTTTATTTAAAGCACAGGAAATATATAGGCAATTGGAAATAATAAAGTCGGTTTGTTCAATATAGTTAAAAGTGGCTTCTTGTACAGTAGGGATGAACATTAATTGAATCTCTGTTGAATTTATTTGTAATTCTCTGGAGAAAAGTATTGTGGATTGCTATCAGTCATCTACTGCTCAGAGAGCTATCAGTAGCTCATACACAATGAAATGTGATATGATCCTTGCCATAGAATCCCCAGAATCCTCAAAGATTATGCTAGATAATATAAAAGTGTCACTGAAGATATCCAGCCGTCATTTTGATCCATTTCAAAATCTTTTGCAAAATTCAAGAATAACTGTGAGGAGTAGACATTGATCAACATTTCAAAATCCACATGGTGATTTGGAGGTGACCTTCAGGCGTTACAGTAAAGATATGAAATAATGAATTGGATATATGGGTCTGAAAATCACGAAACGAGTTTTACATAGAGGAGGTCATTGCATGAGATGACCTCTGAGTTGGAAAAATAGTACTATTTAATAACATTGTATAAAAGCCTGCAAGCCAAAGCACAACGCGATGAGCTGGGGCAATACCAGCCATTTTGGGGATCCACCCAGTATTATTGATCAACTTGCTGAGGCTATGTATTACCTATATATTAGGGAGCTTAGGATACAGAAAACAACGGAAACAAATGGATATTCAAACACTAGAGAAGCGTATTTCTCACTTACACTGTATCATAAAATGTAGGGTCCTTATTAGTGAGTGATCTCCTTTGTGTGATTACTTAGGGATCTTGTTTCCCTGATATCTTAGATACATTATCATCAGAATCTTTTATCTGTGTCTATATCTGGGCAGCAGACAGTGGTGGGTAAAGAATAGCATGAAGAAACCCCACTTTCTCCATAAAATCATGGACTCATAAATGACACACAAAATGTCATAATTGGTAAACTGAAATGTCATTGACTAGAACTTTATTTGTCCACACCTAAGTTCTAAGAGACTGGCAAATACAGTGTAGTTGTGCACCCAAGAAGAAGCAAAGAACACAAATTTTAGTAAGCCGTGACAAATCTCTGTCACTAAAATGTTATTAATTTAGAGATAACATTATTAGGAAAGCTTATTTAAAGAGTGAAAGCCACATAAAATGAGTAGATTAAGGAATAAGTGTAAGAAAAGACAATCAGGAAGTGTAGACTACACCTTCAACAAACTGTCAATGAAAACAGAATATTCCTAGTTGATAGGGTGAAATGTGAGGCTCAAAGAGTTAATATTTTCCATTTTCATAAGCATTGCCAGTAACCCTATCATTCTTATGATTGTTAGATTTTAAGGTAAGTTGACTGAGAATGTGTTAATGTTCTAAAACCAGTCAAAGAAAGATTGACAATATAAAAAAGAACAAAAGATTGATATTTGAAAATGCTTGAGAGGGAAGAGTATGGAGAACACATGAATACAGAAACATTTCATCCATTTAAAAGTGTAAGTCCCTTGTACAGTTTGAGGGAGAAAGAACTACTTTGTTATCAATCTGTGAGTGTTATACTCTCAAAACCCATAAAAACAGTTTTTCAAAGGAAGGAGATACTGATGGTAGTAGACATATTTAGCTATAACCAGCAAGCTTTTTTTTTTTTTTTTTAAGAGAGGGATTTTTGCTATAGGGAACATGTGGTCACTGGAAACACAGAAATAGAAAGCAAGAAATCACACCCTGGGGGGATGGCCACACTGACTGCAATCCATTTTCCTCCAATCTCCTCTGGGATTTTGGGCACACACACACACATGCACAGTCGTTGTGAATTTTAAGCCCAGTCTGGGAATCAAACTGTGGTGGACTATATGGGAGTCCAGTGACGTACCCATTATGTGATCTGCTGGTCCTGCAAGTTTTATTTTATCTGTTAATTATGGAGTAAAATCATCCAAAAGTTGCGTGATAGGAAATGGAGGACACCGAGGATGACAACAAGTCAGAAGTCTGAAGAAAGAAGGAGCGGAGAGTTTGAAATTCATTTCTGGGAAATGTGGTAGAATGACTAGAAAACTCATGCAGTACTTTTGTGTGAGTGCATAGCTCTTCTATTTTGATTTTATATAAAGAACACATGTTCTGTCCTAAGGCTTTCTTCACAAACAGGAAACAGGCACAAAGGAAATGATTGCTAAACCAGGAATAGAATTACCACCTTGAAGTGAGGAAATAGTAGAGGTGCAAAAGGAATTCAACTGTCACTGAAAGTACTGGCTAAAAGCTGATAGGGATAGAACTTGTGAAGAGAGGGTTCACTGGGCCAGCCAGTGGCATGGTGGTTAAGGCAGCTGGATCTCACATGGCCAACTGTACCTGTTCAAGTCTCAGACCAGGCATCTTGAAAAATACATGGTGCACATGTAATGGAGAAGGAATTGCATTGCGTCTAGCCCTCGAGGGGTGCTTTCTCACTTTTCCTCTCTTGCTCTTTCTGTCTCTCCAGTGAGTACATATTGCTTACAGCAAAATTTTTAGAAAGAGAAGGTTCATTACTTGGTTAGTGCTAGTCAGTCATGCAAAAAAGCAAAAGTCAAATAACATTTAGTCATAGCCATAATGATAGTAGTTGAACAAGTAATCTACAATGAAGAAAAGTAGTCAAGGAATAAAATACTTAAATTATTGGATTTTTCAATGGTGCAGTTATGAACATTGGATTCCATCATTTATCAGGAGTGGGAGGGAAGCAATGAAAAGATGGAATTGGTCAGCAACTGAAAGTTCTGGATCATAATGGTTTCAACATCATAACACTGAAATCAGTTTAAGTGATGGCAAAAATTAACTGGTGAAGAAAACTGAACTGAGTTCTAAAAATTTTTTTGAGAAGTTTTTGGTATAGCACTCATGCGCTTGCTAGAAAGACAAAGAGAGACAGAAAGACAGAAAGCAAGAAATCACCCCATGAGAGGGATGGCCATGCCCCAATCCCTTCTCTTCCATTCTCCTCTCAGTGTTTTGAATTGAGTTCTACATTTCTAAATAACTTCTGAGAGGTCACCTGACAAAAATTATTAAGAAGAGAGAAAAAATTATAAATAAATGCCATGAATCTCAAAGTCAGTGCTATGGGTGTGTTTGCTGGAATTATGTATAGGAATGTAATGGGAAATTTCTTCAAAAGGCATAGAGGACAATAAGGACAAGGACTTAATCTCTCTTCACCCAAAATTGCAAAAGAGCCCAAACTCTTTTCTTATATCTTAGTGGAATGGAAAGGACACTTTAGAGTAGATCCAGATTTAAAATTCAGTAAGAACCACGTGGAGAGGCCATCAGGTGGTGTGGTGATGAACTCACTGGATTTCCATGTGGCCAACTGTTGATTGCATTCTGGACCCATGGGCCTCAAAAATCACTCTGGGTACACGTGTATGCATGCCCAGAATTCTGAAAGGAGAATGGAGGAGTAGGGATTGTGGCATGGCCATCCCTCCGGGGGGTGATTTCTCTCTTTCCCTCTCTCTGTCTCCGTCTCCAGTGACACATGTTCTATAGAAAAACCTTCAAAATAAATAAATACATACATACATGTATAAGAAGAGACATGTGCAAAAGGTGAGACTACAATGAGCTTGTCAAATTTGGAATAATAGTTGCAGATGGCACACTGGACTCTAAGAGGTGAGCAATTTTAATATTGTTGCACACTTACATCTTATTACATCCCTATTACCTAATCCTCACAAGGGAATTACACTGGCATTCAGTTTTGAGTTTGAATAACTCATGAATATGTACACTAATGATTTCTTTGGACCATGTATTCTGTACCAACAAGGTGGAGAGCAAAAGTGATTTTTCTTTTAAAATATTCATTCTCATCTACTTGGTTCCATGACAATACACGTCTTGTTATCCAATATAGTTTAATAATGAGGAGTTTTAGTCATGTATATGATTCTCAAAGGAATACAAGTTCAGAAACACATGCACTACCAATGTTCAGGAAATTTGAGCAGGATATTAGCGTACTGCACAAACACCGAATTGGACAAAATTTTATCTCTGTTGATTCAAAGGAACCATGAAATCTCTAAGGGTCAAAATCTTTACCATTTCTCAGCACTGAATTGATGAAGCATACACATACCATCTGTTGGTGTTTGTCATCGATATTTTGTTGAGTGTTTAGTATATTAAGAAAATACTAATTGATTCCACTACTCTGAGCAAGGAAACATTCCCTTATACACTATAGCGGTTAGAAATACTGCCTGGAGAAAAGAATCTGCATTACATTTCCAAATAATTTATGAAAATATTACAGGGTAATCATCCTAACACAGATTCATATTCTCATGGATGATTATCTGGGTCTATTTTAAATAAAAAGTAAAAAAAAAAAAAAGTACTGAATATTTGATTTAGTAAAATGGATTCATAATGTTTCACAAGAAATTATCTTCTAATTTTATTTAAATTTTCTGGATATGGAAACACTGATGGCTCTTTGGTTGATGAGGCCTTATTTGTTTAGAAATGAGCAATGGCACCCCCACAGGGTCACAGAGAAGCTTTTATCTGTAACAGCCTTTAGGCCACAGTTTGCAATCAGTGAATATTTATATTAGTAGCAATTGCACCAGACAGTAATTATCTTATCACAGAGGAAAAGGTTAAAAAGAAGCTTCTCCATTGGACACCCACTGTGTGGATAATTAAGTATCTCCATGGCTTCTTTCATTACTGCATTCAATAATAGTTAAATACTAGGGAATCTAGCTATAATCAGACATGATTTGATGAGACATGGAGACAGACAGGAACAAACAATTTTTGTCTCTAGTTTTACTTGCTAAATTCTTTAATTTGATAGACAATGCTAAACATTTTTATAATAACCTCTCGTTAAACACCATTGTCTAATGAACAAAGTTATTAAGTAGAAGCATTTAATTGCATCTTGTGACATTCTAGAAAATATATTAGGATACCTAAAGCGATTTTTTTTCCTTTTAAAAAGTATATTGAAAGTTATTTGTGAGTATAATTCTTAAAGCCAATTTACTTCTGACATATTTAGGTGAAATTTAGAATATCATTTTGTCACATTGAGGTAATAATCTCCCCTGTATTAATGCATCCCTTGAAATCAATGAAGGCCTTTCAAATGAGGTTGCACACATTCTTTCTTTCAGGTTATTAAAAGAAAATATAGTTTTAAAAATATTAAAGTTATTAAATGTCATCAGAGGAGCATTGAAAAATAATGCACTTAATTGAACTAAAGTTAAATTGGGAAATTTAAAAGAAGTGCCAATAGTATTTTTATGCTATAAATACAAAATTTTGGCTGGATTCTAGTTCTGCAAAAGGTATTACATTCTAATATAATTTATGTCGATCCCTTTGTTCTTTTCTTCCTTGAACTCTCACTTTAAAGCTCAGGTTTATACTATCTAAGAGCATGGCATAGGCATAAATAACACGTGCCTGTGCATTTATTTATGCAGCAAAACATTGAACATTCAAGCACTCTTTTTTTTTTTTTTTTTTTTTTTTTTTTTTTTGAGAGGTTTCTGCTATAGGGCGTGTGCACTTGCCAGAAAGACAGAGACAGAGAGATAGAAAGCGAGAAATCACCTCCCGGGGGGGATGGCCATGCCGCAGTCCCTTCTCCTCCATTCTCCTCTCAGGATCTTGGGCATGCACGCACACGTGTCCGGCGTAAATTTAAGCTACCTGATCCGGGACTCGAACTGTGATTGACTGGGAGTCCAGCGACATAGCCATTACGCAAACTGCTGGTGCCCATTCAGGCACTCTTCTAAGAATAAAGTATGCATTGAAAATAAACAAAGGGATACAATTGTTTTACTGTGAACAATTAGGGCACAACATCAAAGGCTGGAAGAACTAAGGTATTCATTATGTCATGTAATTTAGCATCCTCAATACTGGTATTCAAGAACATACAATTATTTAAACTATAATATTGCATTCTACAGTGCAAAAGTTTCCCAGATTAGCAGATTGGGCTTCTGTTCCTATTCATAAGCAATTGAGCACCAAAATGTCGCCCCTCACTGCTACTCCTACTGCAGTCACCAGTACAGATCCAAATCTCTGTGGTCTCTGGTAGTGTATGAAGTGAGGCCAAAAAACAAAATAACTGAGAACCAAGATAACTGAGAGTAAACCGCTAGTGTGATAAGAAGAAAGCTAGGGACTGAGGGTTTCAGAGAAGATTTAACAGGAAAATATGTCAAAGACAAAATGTGAATTAGGTGAAATACTGCTGATAATTTTAATTAGATGAGGACAAAGAAATGACAAGTTGAGTGTAGCATATGAAATCTGATGCTAACCTTGACAAGAACAATTTTAGGAAAAAAAATCAAGGTTTGAATTCCCAACTGTAGTTGAAATGAAGACCCAGAGTCAATATTTCTTTTAAGAAGTTTTGATGAGATAAGAAACTGTGAAATAGGGTATAGCTGGAAATAAATATAGTGCTTTATTTTTAAGATTGGAAAATAGTTGTGTGGCATTTTTAATACAAAATTTAAAAGTACCATTCACAAGGATTTAGTAATTGAATGGGAGAAAATGCCCATGTTTATTTTTATTAACTTCTAATCAAATTTAACTTTAAAAAAAATATTAATGCAGAAAAACATTTCAAGTTATTTAATTGTATCTGCCATATTATCTGCAATAGAAATCAGTCTATTTTTTGTGTTGAGACAGTTTCACCTCTTTCAGAATTTTACCTCAACCTCCCAAATAACTTGGATTATGGTTAAACATGTGACCTTAGCCTACAAAGCAGCAGTATCTTTCTTTTTAATTTATTTTATTTATAATATTTATTTATTTATTAATTGGCAGAGGTTTTTGTCTTAGGGTACTTGTCCTCAGAGAGCGAGGGTAGGGGAGAGACAGAGACAGTGAGAGGGAAAGTGAGAAATCAGCTCACAGGGTGATGGCCCCACCACAACCCCTTCTCTTCCATTCTTCTCCTGGGTTCTTGGGAATGCATGCACATGCATCTGGCATGAGTTTTAAGCCACAGGCTCCAGGACTCAAACCATGGTCGCCATGTGGGAGTCCAGTGACATAATCACTAAGTCATCTGCTGGCCCCTGATTTTTAAAATTGTATTCGTTCTTATTCACATTTAATTGTTGTACATCTCTAAAGCACACAATATGTTTTTTCAAAGAATGCACACTGTACATGACACTCAAATCAAAGATATTATCACATACGTCATTTTCAAGGGAGAACTTTGCATTATGTCTACTAAGTATCTCTTCCCTGATACCCTCCTAAACACCCTCTGCTATCCACCCCCTCCCCTGTCATTCTGGTATCTACACAAATCAACAACATCTTACTAGTTTGTGGCACGGTCTCTGAGCACACAGTCACTTTTAAATAATGGTATAGTTATTCCAAAAATTATTAAATATTATTTCTCTCACAATACTTCAACATTACGGTTAATGATTCTTGCTGCCAATTCTTATTACTTAGTGAAGCATGTGTGTGTTACTATATTAGAACTGGTGTTTCTTAGGAACATTTTTATAACATCTTTATTTTGAAATAATTTTATATTTAGAGAATGTCAAAAAATAATGTACTCATTCCCTCAGCCAGTTTCTCTTATTGCAGACATTTACTATTACCACTGTAATTTTGTCAAAACCAAGACTAAACAGAAAAAAAGGAACAAATTAAAGCAATACTAGTACTTTACTAATAACCAAATTCTTAATATTAATACTTATCGCAAGTTTTTAGACTGGTGTTCTTTTTCTGATCCATGGTCTAAGCCAAGACACTACATTTGTCAGTTTGTCTCCTTAGCTTTCTTTTCTCTGTGATAGTCTTTCATAGTTCTTGAGGTTTTTTTTTTTTTTTAATAATTTTTATTGAAGAAGTGCTAGTGAACAGATAATTTATAACATGTTTTCCAATTTGGATTGGTATACTATTTTTCAAGCATTATACTGTGCTTCTCACTATATTTTTCTGTTGTGTCCTAATAGTTATTTCTTTACGAAGCTCTGATCCCTTTTATTTGGGAATTATATTTAGAAACCAAGATCAAGATTTTGGGTGTGCCCACTGGCTCTAAGAAATTTTAATTCTGAACAGATTTAGCAGACATATCTAGGGAATATTTTTATATACTAAACCATCTATATTATGCTATTTATATTATAATGTATATATAGCTATTATTATTTCTGTATCCTTCCATCTGTGTCTATATTTTGTTCAACCGGGATTCATCTTCATTTCTCCTACTTGCTTATCTAGTAACTTTTAAATGTGAGTGGTTTGTGCTATAATCCAATGTTAATATCTTATGATTTTTTTTTTTTTTTTTTTTTTTTTTTTTTGAGAAGAGATCCTTGGTGTTCTCTAGACTGTTGAAAACACTGAAGTAAAAAAAGATTAATACCTTCAGGCATTAGAACAGGTTTTGATGTTAATGAGAACAATCTAATAAGAAATAGCACTTTTTTTAAGTTTACTTATTTCATCTATATAAGGAAGAGAGAGACAGAGAGAGAGAGAGAGAGAGAGAGAGAGAGAGAGAATGGAACCCCAACAGTCTTTCTGCCATGATCATAACTTCAAATAGTGAAAACAAAAAGGAGTACAAGTACATTATAGCAAATATAAAAAAATATAACATGGCATTTAATAATTTTACTACTAGGTACATGGGTAAAGGAAATTAAAATGTCAAAGAGCTATCTGTACTTCCATATTCATTGCAGGATTATTCACAATAACTAAAATATGGAAATGACCTAAATTTCTGTTCATGAATAATGGATAAAGAAAATACAGTATATACACAGAACAAAATTCAGCTTGAAAAATAAAGAAATCCTGCCTCTTTTGACAATATGGAAGAACCCTGAGGACGTTTTGCTAAGTGAAATAAGCCAGGCATAGAAACATGTACTGCATGATCTCACCCACGTGTGGAATCTAAAAAAGTAGACATCATAGAGCCAGAGAGCAAAATGTTAGTTAGCAAAATCTGGGGAGTAGATAGATTGGGAGATTTTGAACAAAGGATAAAAAATTTCAGTTACATAGGGTAAGTACAAGAGGTCTACAGTATAACACGGTGACTGCAGTTAATGACAATATTTATATACTTGAAAAATGGTGAGAGTAGCTTTTATGTGTTCTCACCACAAAACAAAATCACTACTGTGAAAATGAATATGCTAATTAATCTGATTAAGCTAATTAATTTGATTAACCCATTCCATAATGTGTTTATGTATGTATCTATTATCATGCTCTACACCAGTATACATGTATTTCACTTGTTAATTTCACGTAATAAACAAATAGAAAGCAAAATATCTTTTTATAAGAATATGACATCTAGAATTTTTGAGGAAAAGTCTATATACACTGATAATGAGAGGGAACAGTTGGTTTCTCAGAAGTTTGGAGTCCTTTGATCTCGGTAAAGATTGAAACAGAATTATTGGCTCCGCTTAAACAGTAACCATCCTGATGATAAAAATTTAAAAGGTCTCGAGGCTAATTTAATTAGTTTTTTGTAAGAGTTTGTAAATATGTAGTTTTCATGCAATCATAGGTTATTTCTTCAGGAAAATGAATAGTACTAATCGTGTCTCTGATACAGAAACAAATGCAGTATAGAAATGAACAGAAGAGTTTCTTGATTTTAAAAAAGAAAGTTTTATTTAATTAATGCCCATTACTTAGTAAAATGCATATTTTAATTATATTACATGCTCATATTCTTTATTATGCCCTTACATTTTTTTTTTTTTTGGAGAGGTTTTTTGCTATAGGGCGCATGCGCTCGCAAGACAGACAGAGAGAGACAGAGAGACAGAAAGCAAGAAATCACTCCCCAGAGGGGATGGCCATGCCACAATCCCTTCTCCTCCATTCTCCTCTCGGGAACTTGGGCATGCACGCACACGTGCCCGGCGTGAGTTTTAAGCCACCGGGCCTGGGACGCAAACTGCGGTCGTCTACATGGGAGTCCAGCAACATAGCCATTACGCTAACTACTGGTCCCTATGCCCTTACATTTTAGTAAATATATATTTGAAATAGTGGACTCATTCTTTGTTTAAGTCTTTATTGGGAAGTGAACTGAAATTCATAATGCCTATTGTTCCAGTATTGAGAGAAATCACTGGAGTAAAATTTTAAAAATAGGAGAAATTAACATTAAGGGTTCATATGACTACCTGGAGCCAGCAGGTGGCGTGGCGGTTAAAGGCGCTGGACTCCCACATGATGGACCATGGTTTGTGTCTCGGACCTGGTAGCTTTCTCTCTCTCTCTGTTCCTCTCTGTTCAAATTAATAAAATAAATAAATAAAGTTAAATAAAATGATTCTAAAAAAAATAAGTTACTGTGACTACCAAGTTAATTTACTTACCTGATCATAAAAATCTAAATTTACCTTTTAGTGGTGTTAATGAGAATTTTCACTATTTATAATTTCAGACATTCACTGGTAATTAGCATGGAGGTGTTATTCACTCTTGTCCTAATACAGGTTTCCTTTTAACCTTTCTAAGAGGTCTTGCTATTTTTTGCTTCATTGCTTTGCTTTATTGAACATTATACGACACAGAAAGCAATTAAGTATGATTGTGCAGGTAATTAAATCAGCAAAAGTGCATTAACAGTCAGGTTTAAATATACAAAAGTAACAAAATTGAAGCAAAGGTTACAGTTCTATATTTAACTTATCTTATTTTGTCCAGGTATTGTAACATGTAAAATGTGTTAAATCATCCATGCTTCGAAGAGTATAAACATACATACTATACATTCTTTTTTTTTTTTTTTTTGTCGGAGGGTGCTTGCACTCACCAGAGACAATGAGAGAGAGACAAAGAGAGAGAGACAGAGAGAAAATAAATGAGGAAGCATCCCCTATTGGAAATGATAACACTGCATTATCTTCTCCAACTCTCTCCTTTCACGATTTTTGCTCCCACCGTGTTTCTCAATCCATCATGTCTGGACTCAAACCACACAGTTAGTTATGTGGAATCCAGTCACATTAATCACCACATTACTGACTGACCCTAAACACACTTCTTAAAGTGGACTTAGTTGATGAAAAGATTTAAAGAACTGTCATGAAAGAGTCAGAATTATCTTTATTTAAAAATGTAAGCAGGGTTAGTTTTCATTGGTTGTTGAATTCTTGGCAGAACAGAGATAAATTCTAAATAGCTAAAATACATGAATGTAAATGAAATGTTTACTGGATTATCTATTTTCGACATGTAAAATAAATATATTTCAATATTGCTAGGGACTAAGTGTCCTAAGTAATTGTCATATTAAAGCTCATTGTCATTACAGATTATGTGTGTGTGTGTGTGTGTGTGTGTGTGTGTGTGTTTTATTAGTTTTTTGCTATAGGGTGTATGCACTCACCAGAGAGTGAGACTGAGAGAGTGAAAGAGAGAGAGAGAGAGAGAGAGAAATCACCCCCAGGAGGGATAGCCACACCGTGATTCCTTCTCTTTCATTCTCCTCTCAGGATTTTGGGTATACACACAAAGCATATTTTTCTAGCGGCCAGGTTCAGGACTCAAACCATAGAGTTGATCATGTGAGATACAGCTGCCTTAACCTCCACTTCACCAGACGGCCCCAATTACATCAATATTAAGAGATGAAACCAAACAAGAGGTGATTGAGTCAAGAATACAGAGTCCATAAGAATGGGTTAACCTACTGTGGTGGATTCATGGGTTATGGAGAAAGCGTGCTGTAAAAGCAGCCCTGTCTTGCTCCCTGATGCTGGCCCTGCCTCTTCATGTGACTGCTTCCTGTCATGCCATTACAAATCAAGAAGCCCCTCACCTTGATATTAGACTTCCTAATCTCCAGACCATGAGATAAGTAAACCTCTATTCTTTATAAATTGCCTAATTTTTATTATTTAGGCATAGCAAAAGAAAATAAAGACAAATACTTTATCACTGATCAATATATTTTATTTTTTGGCTTTATTTCATAGAAAGACAGTTTGTTTCAGCAAAAATAGCACCGTGAATAATAGCCATGACTAGAGAAAAATATGGTTTTTATTGCTCGTTTTCAATTAAAAGATAAATTAGGTTCTATGATAAAATTGAATGGCAAATTTCCCAAAATATAAGTAATAGCTATTTATTCAAAAGAGGAAAAAAATCTGAGAAGACCATGATATATTTTTAAAAATTGATAAAATATTATTTCCAAAAATATCCAAGCCCAGATGGTTCTTTCAATATTTTATTTCAGACTTGCCTATGAGTAAATCACCACACTTAAAAATGGATCTAAAATACAAGCTTGGGAAAAAATAAAATTTTCGCTGCTGACATACACAATTTAGTATTAACATCAGACCAGATGGGAAAATATACAACAGAAACACTGAAGAAAAATTACAAAAGATTTGTAGAATTCTTTCTTGAACAAATAATGAATACTCATAAAAATAAACCATTTTATTTTAGGTCTAAAGGTATTACTCCTATCTCTTTCCCACTCTTGTAAATAATACAAGCAAATTTTCTGTTTTCATATACTTCAGCATGGTCTAACACATTCATAGCTAGTAGTTATACCCAATTTACTGAGGAAGTCGAAACAATGAAAAGTGAATTTTTCATGGGCACTCATCACTTCTTTGCCATCTCAATCTATTATCCTAATCTTTGTATTATTGTTACCATGGATAAAAATCGTTTTCCTTACTAGAATAAGATCTCTCCTTTTGCAGATTATATTGAAAGGCACTTCTTCAACAATTAATCCTTCTACTCATTATTATTTTGTTCTCTCTAATTAAAACCCTTCTTTAGGGCCAGCAGGTGACATAGTGGTAAAGGCGCTGGACTCTCACATGGCAGACCGCAGTCTGAGCTCTGAACCCAGTGGCTTGAGACATGCCAGGTGCATGTGCGTGTGTGCCCAAAATCTAAAGAGGAGGATGGAGAAGGGTGATGGGGTGTGGTTTTTCACTTTCTGTCTCTATGTCTCTCTCTGTTTCTCTGGCAAGCCCATGCACCTTGTAGGAAAAAAATCTATCTCAAAAAATATTTTCAAAAAACCAACTGAAAAAACCCTCTTTTAGATTCTGTTTTCCTTAGAATATGAAGTCTGCCTGGTATGAAAAGACTCCCTGTCACTGTTGAGTCTGTGACATCATCTCGCACTACTTCAGCCTTCATTTACTTCATTCAAGCACAATTTTTTGCATGCTTTTTATTTTTTTTTCCCTTGGGACATTCTGAACATTCAACTATTTTAATTCTACTAGGCAATTTCTGCTGCTTCCAGTACTTTGTCCCCATATAGCTGCACGTTTGGATACTTTCACCTTAATGTTTTTTTTTTTTTTTTAAATAGTGAAATCTTGTCAAACTAATATGTACAGCTTTATACCAAAGTCTAATGTCATCTGGGAAAGAAATAAAATAGAATATATTAAATCTCATAAAAATATAATAAATATGTACTGATAAATATTGAAACCTGTTCTAAAATGTCAGTGATTTAATCAATGTAACATAAATAGAATACAGTATATAATATATGATACCTTGGCATAGAAAAAATGATGTCATCGCAAATCATTAAGAAAGGATGATTGGGACCAGCAGTTAGCATAATGGCTATGTCGCTGGACTCCCATGTAGTCGACTGCGTTTCAAGTCTTGGACCTGGTGGTTTAAACTCACGCCGGGCGCGAGTGTGTGTGTGCCCAAGATCCCGAGAGGAGAATGGAGGAGAAGGGATTGCAGCGTGGCCATCCCCCCTAGGGGTGATTTCTCGCTTTCTGTCTCTCTGTCTCTTTTTGTCTTTCTGGCGAGCACACATGCCCTATAGCGAAAACCTCTCCAAAAAAAGAAAGGATGATCAAAAGCTAGATAAATGACTTGATTTGCTTTTATAAATGAAAATTTTGGGCACCAGCAGATGACATAATGTTTATGTCCCTGGACTCCCATGTAGTCAACCATGTTTTGGGTTCTGGACCCAATGGCTTCAAAACTCATACGAGGCACATGTACATGCATGCCCAAAATCACAAGAGGAGAATGGAGGAGAAGGAATTGTGATGTGGCCATTCCCCTGGTGGAGAGAGGGTGATTTCTCACTCTCTCTCTCTCTCTCTCTCTCTCTCTCTCATGAGTGCATGTGCCCTATAGAAAATTCTCACAATAAAAGGAAGAAAATTATGAGACTCTTGGTTCAGCATGTCAATGAATATATTCATCAACAGAATTAAATAAACTGAACAAAAAAAAATCAGATGAGCAAAATGATATAAAGTAAAATCATGAAGGATATGTTCCTAATTTTTTAAATAAGGACTTTCCAAGCATAAACAAACAAACAAACAAAAAAACTCATAAAATAAAAGCTTGATATATTTGAATACATGCATTAAGAGTTTTCTATGTAAAAAAAAAAGAGAACACAATAGCAAACTATTGAAAAGAAAATTTACATATAATTAGCTTACTTACAGGTAAGGAAAACCTCATTGCACCAAAAATAACTTATGAAAGCACTTATAGTGGTATTTAATGTAAATTTCATATAATATCAAGTATATAAAATAATAGATATGTAAAAATGCCTTCCTTTTAATAGTAAAAAAAGCACACAAAAATATACAAATTGTGTGCAATTTTAATTATAAACTAACAGGTTTGTTTATTATACACAAATTGGTAGGACTGTGCATTGCTATATTTCAGCATTATGGGTTAGCACTTTCCTCTGTGAAGGGAAGCACACACATATATACAACAAAACAAGTAGAAAAAGGTTTGTTTTTGGGGGGTGGGGTGGGAATTACTTAGTTATGTTAGGAACATTGACAACTTGAAGAATTTGAGCATTATACACTCCCTCATCCCTAGACAACTCTGTAGGATGAAAGAAAGCTTTACCCCTACGTGGTCATAGTCAAGAAAATAAGAGTTTTTCTTTCCCTCCAACTCCTAGTCTATGGTAAAGGTTTCTGTCCCAGAGTGGCAGTTTTATTCCATTTTGGAACAGAATATAAATCTCTACAATTAAAAATAAAACTTTGCCGTTGGATGGTAGAGCAGTGGAATGCAACAGGATTTCCTGGAGAGAGGCCTGGGTTCCCTGCCAGGAGCACCCCTGTGCAGGCCAGCTGTACACACATGCTCATAATCAAGATGGCTGAGGCTGAATCATGATATGAAGCTTCAGTGGGAGGCTGCTGCCTTCTATTTCTCTCTCAGGGGAAAAATAACTATATAAACCTAAAAAAAAGTTTTGTCTTAAGAATTTTCTTACAATTTGTGAAATTTTAAGAATAATTAAGGGCCCAGACATGGCACAGTAGTAAAACACAATGGTCAACGAGACAGTCTCACAAAGAGGTTACTGGTTCGGGTCCAGATACCTCACTGATGGGTATGTGTGTGCACCAGTAATTAGGGTTTACTGAATGAGGGGTTGGTTTGCAACATCCCTGTTAGAAGTTCTGTATCTCTGTCTCTCTCTGTCTTTTTCTCTCTCTTTGTCTTACTTATGGGAGGAATAAATAAACTTTTCCAAAAAATACTGTAATCTGAAGTAAAATTACAGATTTTTTATATTAAATCTTTCCATGATTTTTCTTTTATATTTAATCTATTAAGTTTCTTCTTATTTACTATTGAGGAATATATTCCAGTGTTTTCCTTTTTGCAAATTATGTCTTTGATTATTTAAACCCTCCAAGGGACCAGCAGATGACAGAATGGTTACACTCGCTGAACTCCCATGTAGTTGACAGCAGTTTGCGTTCCAAACTCCGTGGCTTAAACTCACACCAGGTCTGTGTGTGTGCCCAAAATCCCAGGAAAAAACATAGAGAAGAAGGAATTTCAGCCTGGCCAATCCTCTAGTGAAGTGAATTCTCACATTCTCTCTCTCTCTCTCTCTCTCTCTCTCTCTCTGGGGAGCACATGAGCTCAATAGCAAAAATCTCTCTCTCTAAAAAAAAAAAAAAATCCTCCAAAAGCTTCAAGATCTGGATTGTTTTGTGTTTTAAGTATTTGACTTTAAGATTTCTAACTAATTTTAAAATAAAGCAACTACTAAAGTATAATTTAAATTGAAAAAAAATGAAGCAAACAAAATTAGAAGAATAATTTATAAAATAGCATAAAGTTTTTAATATTACTTCATGTACTCTGTGATTAAATAAAGTCATTATTCAAAGGCTAAACATATTTAAAACTAAATTGAAAGAAAAAAAAAAGGAGACAGATTTAGAGAGATAGAGAAAATTTTTATAATTTTTGTAAGTAGAACTTCTTTTTGAGTGAAAAAACATTGTTTTTAATAAAATATTGTGGTTCACCAAACTGTGTGATCATATGAAAAATAGTAAAATATATGCAATTTATATTAAATGTTGGAAATTTTTAAATGTTAAAATTTTTAACTGAGTTTATAGCAGAGAGTAGGAGAATATTGATTATTCCAATTTGGCAAAATACATTTCTATAAGTTTTACCATGACTACTTGAATTGAATTTTAATAATACCTTACTATTGTAATTATTAAATTTTCTCCTTAAAGAATTAGGCAGTAGGCCCAGCCATAGTGATACACACTGTAGGCCCCTGCTGCTCAATAGTGGAGCTCCATAGAAGGCCTAGATTCAGATTCTAGATCAACCATTACACACAGGTGCAGTAGTACACACCTGTAATACTGACTGTCTGGAAGGCTGGGAGAAGGATTATGGTATGGGGAGACCCTGTTGATGGTACTGTTTCTTTCTCTCTGTGTATCATAGAGAATTTTTTAAAGAAAAAGAAATAAAAATGAATTAGATAATATACAGATGAGGGAAGAAGCAAAATGAGAGAAAGGAGTTCTAATCCTATGCTATCAGACAATTTCCATAAGGTTAACTATAGAGAATAAGAATCACCTGAGTCATTTTATAGCACTACTGTCACAAGCCACACACACACAAAACCAGTCCCTACACTCAGTTACTTATCAATCGATTTCCATGGGTTAATATTTCAAGAAGTCTTATGCCATTGTACATGACAAGCATAGAACACCAACAAAATTAAAGAAACAAATAGTTACATATAAACATCTTATAAGGAAAAGTTCTGGTTGCTTCATTTAACCACTACAGTCTCAAAAGTAAAGGATAGCTGGGGAACAGACTCAAAACACCACATTTTTACAATATAGAACTTAGTGGCCAAAAGTTAAAAAAAAAGTTATGTAGCTCGTGAGAACCTAATAATCTGAAAGTGTAAAATTAAAGAAAATAAATGCTGACACAATGGAGCAAAATGAGAAACTGAAAAGATTCCACATACACGCAGTAAGATACATCAATATATTGATGACATGTCACCTGAGGCTGAAGAGGTTTTATGTAATAAACTAAAAACAACATCTTCTCAATCCAGGCTGATGATTCAACAGATTTTACCTATTAAATGCCACGCTGTAGTATGTGTTCAATTTGTGAATAGTGGTAAAATTCAATACTACTTATTCTGCAACAAATAACTACCTAAAACAAGCCAACATCAGGGTACATTTAATGATTTGTCTTCCTATCTGGAATCAAAGTGTCTGTCTTGGAATTACTGTGTTTGCATCTGTAATGATGTTTGTCTCCATGTAAAGATTTTGCCTCTCCTTTTCACAAAAAAAGAAGCTTGATTTAATTCACTTCTTCCTTTACAGTGAAATGCTGCTGTCAAAAACTCTTGTAGCTGAAAAGAAATAGTTTTAGGTGATGACAAGATGTGGTTAACTTTAACTCAAAAATATTTCACTCAGAATGTTTTAAAAACTGTAAGAAATTGGATAAAGGAAACCTGACACAAGTGGACATCAGTAACTCATCAAGAATTTTTAGCAAGTTCTGAGAAGTGTTTGAGTTGAAAGGTGAATAGTAAGAGTCTTCAAGAAAATCACAGGCTATATTTGTCAGAGCACTTTGAAGATGAAGAGTTGCTGAAGAAAGTAGCTCAATTAACAGATATTTTATATCATTGGAACTATATTTCTATAAATCACTAGAAAAAAATATTTGTATGTCAAGAGATAGGATTTTTGAAATAGAAAGGAAAGCGTATTTGGAAAAAATTATCCTGACGATTCTAATCTTGATGTTTCTTCTGATGCTTGTTTTTGAGAGTTTGCAAAAAAGCTTTTTAAAATTTATTTATTATCACCATAATCTTGTTTATATTACATTGAATCACATATAACTTTACAGTGTATTACATTCCTTTTTCCAGAAGGAATACCATGCACATCAGTCAATACAGAGATATTAAAATCTCCATTTCATCATCCACTATGTTTTCACTGTTTTTCCCAATCATTATTATTATTATTCCAATTATTTTTAAATAGTCAATCACTATTTCTCATTTTGCTTGTAAAAAGACTTTACCCAACATGACATGCTTCTCAGACCAATCCAGTTGAGAATACTATACATGTCATCATCAACAGGTAATAAGCCATATCTGTGTCTTACTGATCTCATGCCTCTTTATTTGTTCTCTTGCTATCTTCTCTATACTCTTCTCTTCTTCCCCGCCCCATTCCATACTGTCTTATCCTCGTTAACTATTTTCACTGCTTTTATGTCCTCCAATATTTTGCTCTCTACCATAGAGTGTGGATAGTCGGTATGTATTAAGTGGATACATACAATATCTTTCTTTCATATCCTGGCTTGCTTCACTCAGCAATAGAACCTTCATATCCAACCAGTTTCTATGAAATGCCAGGGTCTTGTTTTTTATGGCTAAGAAGTATTCCATAGAGTATATATGCCACACTTTTTCAATCCATTCACCTGTTTGTGGACATTTAGGTTGGTTCCATGTCTTGGCGATCATGAATAATGCTGCAATAAACATTGACGTGCAAGCACTTTTTTGACTGAGAGTTCTCCTGTCCTTTGGGTAGATACCCAGAACTGGGATTCAAAAGAGTAAGTTTTAAATCACATTGAGAATTACCTGGAAGAGCTGAAGAATGAGATAGAACATACAGACTCTCTCTTTCAACACAAGTGTCTGACTAGGTGAAAAAAATTTATGGGGATGGGACCAGAAGTGATATAATGGTTAAGATGTTGAACTCTCATATGGCTGACTATGGTTCAAGTCCTAGACCTGGCTGCTTACTTTCTCAAATTTCTTCCTTCTTTCTCTCTTTCTCTCTCTCTAGTGAGCACATGTGACTTAGAGCAAGCTAAATAATAATAATAATAATAATAATAATAATAAATACAGTTAAATAAATAATTATATTTTTTAAATGTATGGAGATAATACCTAACAGAAAAATCAGCAATTTTCAAATAGATAACTTATTTTAAGTAGGGACACTATCATGATGAAGATGACACCTGCAGTATCAGGCATTCCACAACAATTTGTGAGAACAAAATTCATAATGATCATGCCTTAATTTAAGATGACCATGCCTTAATTTAATAGCAGAAACAACAGATAACGTCATATATAAACCAATGAATTCCACTTACACAATTCTGGCTGAAAACTAAATTTAGGTATCAAAATGATTGCACCCTGATCTGCTGTAGAAAAGAGCAAAACTTGAAGTGGAAATTTCTTATTATTTATTTATCTTAAATTTATGTATCTACATTCATTCACTGTACATCAGTACAGTTTACAAAATGAGATTTTTCATCCAGAATAAACTATATATTGTCTTGATCAAGGATGTTACTGTAAACATTACCATCAATAAATAATTTTCCTTTTCTTGTTTCTTATATATTTTGCTTCTTTTTTCCCTCCCCCCTTATTGCCTACCTCTCACTCTCTGCCATTCAAATGACAAAGATAAAAATTCTGAAGGATTTTCTTCAAAAAACTTTAATAGGGGATGACATATGGCTTTATCAGTATAGTATTGAAGACAAAGTACAAAGTACAATTAAAGCAATGGCTACTGAGACGTGGCAGTGATGCAGTCAAAGCAAAAGGAGGCTGGTCAAGAGCATAGGTCATCAGCGGCAGCAGCAGTGTTTGGAGATGTTCAAGGCTTTCGAGTCATTTTGCTTGTTGATTCTTGAAGGACCAAATAATGATAATATCTGCTGTCAGGAGCCTGTGAGCTGAGAAGGCTGGAAGAGAATCAAGGTATGAAACCCTATTGTCTTCCCCCCCCCCCCCCCAAAAAAAAAAGAATAAGTTTAAAAAGTCCTTAAAGAGCACTTAGTTTTCCTCAGTTAATAATGTGAGAAAGACTATATTGACAAGTTAAATTTCCAGGATTCTCAGTTCTTTATGAATAATCAAAATGGTAGCAACACATACAAGAGTGTCTTAAGCTGGATGAGGTTGAGAAGTAAAAATTATTTTTAATTTTTGTCATTTAATTTTATGATATATTTTTAAAAGTCCTATCAAACATCTTATCAAAATTGTGCTTTGGGGACCAGTAGATGGCATAATGGTCATGTCACTGTACTCCTATGTAGTTGACCATGGTTCGATTCCCATGGTTACTTATACTCAGGCTGAGCACATGCATGTGTGTGCCTAAAATCACAAGAGGAGAATGGATGAGAAGAGACTGTGGCAGTCATCCCTCTGGAGCGGGGGGGGGGGGGGTGATTTTTTTTTGCATTTAGTCTCTCTGTCTCTCCAGTGAGTGCATGTACACTCTATAGCAAAAATCTCTCCTAAAAAAAATAATAAAGTAATTTGATGGTCAGGCTCATACTGCAGTGATTAAACTCAGTGCATTGGGAGCCATATACCACATGACCCAGTGTGGTGCGAATCTGTCTTGGTGGCTTGAAAAACATACCAGGCACTGTTGCCATTGCTCAGAGGAGAGAACAGTAGATAATGGAAGTTGAGGTTAGAGAAGACCAGGAGGCACTTTACTGTTTTCGATCGAAGTTGAGGTTATAAAAAAAAAAGCAGAGCAATAAATCCTTAAGTTGGAGAAACAAAATCATACTCCAAGTAAGCAACATCATCACCAGCAGCACCACCAGCAGCAACAAGACCCACCGCCACCACCAGTACCTGCAAATGGGCAACAGGCCAGCAGCCAAAACGGAGGCTTGGTAATTGACCTGAAGAATTTCAGGAAACCAGGAGAGAAGACCTTCATACAGCATAGCTTTCTCTTTGCGGTCAGTCCTCCTCCTGATACCACTGAAGAGGAAATGAGAAAGTATTTGAGAAATATGGTAAGTCAGATCGAGCTTTCATTCACAAGGTCCAATGCTTGACTTTATCCGCTTGGAAACACGAACCCTAGAGAAGACTGCTAAAGGAGATCTGGACAATATGCCACACCGTGGAAAGCAGCTGCATGTGTGCGTTGACTCCCATAGTGCATCCCTTATGGTCAGAAACCTTCCTCAGTACGTGTCCAGTGAACTGCTGGAAGAAGCTTTTTCTGTGTTTGGCCAGGTGGAAAGGGCTGTAGTCATTGTGGATGATGAGGAAGGCCCTCAGGAAAAGGCACTGCTGAGTTCTCAGGAAAGTCAACTTCTCAGAAAGCTCTGGACAGGTGTAGTGAAGGCTCCTCTCTGCTAACCACATTTCCTCGGCCTGTGACTGTGGAGTCCATGGACCAGTTAGATGAAGAGGGACTTCCAGAGAAGCTGGTTATAAAGAACCAGCAATGTCCCAAGAAGCAAGAAAAGCCACCCAGATTTCACAGCGCGAGTCCTTTGAGTATGAGTATGCCATGGGCTCGAAGGCACTCATGGAGATGGAGAAGCAGCAGCAGGACCAAGTGAACCACAGCATCAAGGAAGCTACTGAGAAGCTGGAGATGGAGATGGAGGCTGCCCGCCATGAGCACCAGGTCATTCTAATGAGGCAGGATTTGATGAGGTACCAAGAAGAACCTCAGAGGATGGAAGAGCTACACAACCAAGAGGGGAGAAAACGAAAGCAACTGGAGTTGACAGAGGAAGGGCACAGGTGCCAAGAGGAATGCATGTAGTGGCAGCAGCAAGAAATGATGCAGTGACAGCAGGAAGGATTCAAGAGAGCCCTCTCTGATTCGAGAGAGCAGGAGGTAATAGATGGGTCAGATGGCTATGGGAGTGGCCATGGGCATAAACAACAGAGGCGCCATGCCCCCTGCTCCTCCCAGCTCATCCAGGGACCTGCCACTATGGAATCTTGGTATTGACCCCACCGACAACTGAACACTTTAGTCAAGCTGCTACAGTGGAAGGAATGGGGGCAATTGGTGGAACTCCTCCTGCATTCAACCGTGCAGCTCCTGGAGCTGAATTTACTCCAAACGACATCCCCAATATTAATCAAGTTGCAGTGTCTAGCTTCCTAAAACCTTTACAGAAGGACCCTTTTTGGACTAGCGAGAATTCTACCCTAGAAAAATGTTAGGGATTTCTCCCAATAGTTAGGTCTTCCCTGCATGTACTACTAGTCTGGGGAGTGATGCTGAAGACCGAGGGCAAGGGTGGGGTGGTATTTAACAAGTCAGTTCTGTGTAGTATGTGGTTAAATCAGTCTCTGTGTGGTGCATCACTTAGTATCAGATGTGATTGTTGAGGGCCTGGGGAAAGCATGGCAAAACGGATCCAGCTAAAGTCCCATTAACCTTGAGCATTCTGTTTTTTGTGCATCATGTTATATTTGCTTTCTCAGCCACACTCCCTAACTCAGGAGCACTGCCACATACACCACAAAATGCTAACATCCCCGACGACCTTAGCCCCATTGCTCCGTTTGCTCTCAGGCAAACGTCCACAGTGGTCACAGACAGCATTCATGCACTTCTGTTATCCCATTTATTACCCCTTCATGGGCTAAGGAGGACATTTTTCCCTTAGAGATTTTCATTTTAGTATATCTTTAAAAAAAAATGTCTTGTGTTAACTTGCCTCTAGTTTTAACTTGGGTAAGGACAACCCAGGAATGGCCCCTCTGTCTGAGGTGTTGCTGCTCACAGCTTTTCTTGAGGCCGAGTACAATCTTGGAAATAGAGTTGCAGTAAAGGGAAGGTCTGACAGTAGCTCTTAGCCTTGCCTATATTGTAGTAATGCTGCGGCTTTCCTTTTTCTTTTTTTTTTTTTTTAATTGGTGTAACATGTTTGACTTGTTCTGATAACTTACATTTGGAGGGTTTTTTTGTTTGTTTGTTTTGTTTTTTGTTTTTATTTTTTTTCCTGAGAAATGATGCAGTAATGCTCCATTAAGTTATTTTATTTATCTTTTGAGAGGAGAGGGTTTTGCTATACGGCATGTGTGCTCGCCAGAAAGACAGACAGAAAGCAAGAAATCACCCCCAAGAGGCAATGGTCACACCGCAATCCTTTCTCCTCCATTCTCCTCTCCAGGATCTTAGGCACACACGTACCCAGCATGAGTTTAAGCCACCGGGTCCAGGACTCGAACCATGATTGACTACATAGGAGTCCAGCGACATAGCCATTCTGCCAAGTACTGGTCCTTCAGTCTCAAGTTATCAAAATACATTTTAAGCCTTAAAAAACAAGAAAAGGAAAATATAATAGGCACATATGCATGCATGCCAAGCATCCTGACAGGATGGATTAAAGGAGGACCAGGCCCTGGTGTGGGTTCTCTCTCTCTGACTAGCCCACACACCTTCTGGCAATAAAACAGAATAGTAATTTGAGATTTGACCACAATTTTTCCACTGTCTCCAATGATCCATAAAAATAAAAATTGAGAACTTGGAAGTAGGTATGTTTTGATCTAATCTACATTATCCACATGATGATTTTCCTCCATCTTCAGACTCCTTCATCTTGGAATTAAGTATTACACACTGAAAACATGAAGACTCTGCTTCATTTGCACTGGGATAACTTTTGGTTATTATAAATGCCTTGAATTATAGAATGATAAGTGTCGTTCATACATATTGGCAGAGGAGAATTTTAATATATAATCTACAAATTATTAGGTCAAAATAAATGATGCTACTTATAAAAATTATTTTATTTAATTTATTTTTTTTTTAATTTGACCAGAGAGAAAGAGAGAGAGAGGGAAATGGGAAAGCAAACCTCTAGGTCTGAAAATTGAATCACCGTCAGCCATGTAGGAGTCCAATGCCTTAGCCGCCACTGCACCTGCTGGCCCCATGATACTACTTCTTAAGAAGGACTTACATTTAAGATTTAGAAACCTTCTGTTTATGTAAGAATTATATTATTTTATTAATTATTTTACTTACATATTTAGTAAATAGTTTCTAAGTCTTTAGGCAGACTTGTATCCTGGATTATGATTCTCAAAAAATTTTCTTTTTACTATTATCAATGTCAGTCTGCCTATGTATATGTATTTCTGTCATCTATTGATGTACCCATCTCTCTATAATCTATCTATTATATTTATATACCTACCTAATCATCTGTAGAGATATTTATTATGAAGAATGCCTGAGCTATTTATGGATGTTAAGAAATTCTATAATCTTATATCTACAAGCTGGAAAACCACAGAACTGGTGGTGTAAATAATTCTGAGTCTTCCGTCCCTGAGAACCAGGGGGAAAAATGTAATTCTAAGTTTGAGAATGAAGATATGAAAATGTCATGTAGAGGTGAGGAGGATGAAAGAATCAGGAGCTTTGATGTCTTAGGTTAGGAGAAGACAGATGTTCCAACCGAAGATGAATTTCTCTGTTCAAGAATTCACTGTTTCTCTGCTGTATTATTCTATTTGTTGCCCTCTAAAAAAATAGGTAATAACCAACCGTATTGGTGAAGGTGAATATTTTTATTCAGTTTACCGATTCAAATGCTAATCTCTTCTGGAAACACTCTTACAGACATACCCAGTAATAATGTGTTAGCAGCTACTCTTTAGCCCAGTAAAGGTGTCACATAAAATTAACCATCCCAGATCCTATAGTTATGAAGCAGGAACTCTAATGAGTAGACAGGTTAAATTAATGATGCTATAATTTAATTTGTGATGAATGTTAATAAAGAAAAAATAAGTCATTAACAATATACTACACAAAGTTTTATGAAAACCTTTGCTGAAGAAGTGACTTTTAAGCCAAGTCACAAATGTTATGTATGAATGTATGAATGCACAGACTGCTTTTTAGAGCTGATATGAACTAAAAATATGACCATTTTGCCAAAAGATGACCCTTTTTTGAGACTAGTGCCTGCTGAATATTTAAATAACTATACCTATTCTTATTTGAATAGACATTTTTTTACATTTCACTGAATTTTAAGATGGCATACAGTGATATTTGACTGAATTATTACGTTCTGTGTGCACTGGTATCAGAACTGATGAAATTTTATGGAACAAATATAGTATGTACCAATGTTTCCTTTGCGAGAGTTTTTCACAGAGGAATAAATTTTTTCAAAAGACCTAAAATTGTGTTACCAATCTTCAAAAAAAAAAAAAAAAAAGGTTGGGACTGGCAGGTGGTGTAGTGTTAAAGGTCACTGGACTTCCACGTGGTTGACTGCAGCTTGAGTCCTGGACATCGCGGCTTGCTTTCTCACTTTCTCTCTCTTTCTCACTCTGTCCTACTCTGGTCAAATTAAGCAATAAAAATAAAATAAATGAAGTTAAATAAAATAATTCTTTACAAAATAAAAAAAAGTTAAAATAGCATTCTGGAAATGTATTATTTTATATTAAATTATCATTGATAAAACTATGTAACTGAACACATTTTACAAAAAAATTTTCTTAAAATCAAATAATAACATGTGTCAGTTCCTAATATAAAAATAAAAGCATTGTTTTATAAAAAGCTTTTTTGGGACCAGCAGATGGTATAATGGTTACATCACTGGACTCTCACATATTCAACTACAGTTTGGATCTCGGACCTGATGCTATGAAATTCTCACTGAGTGTGTGTGCATGTATGTTCAAGATCCCAAGAGGAGAATGGAGGAGAAGGAATTGCAGCCTGGCCATCCCCCCCGGGGATGATTTCTCACATTCTCTCTCTCTGTCACCCAGCAAGCACATGCACCCTGTAGCAAAATATCTCTCTTAAAAAATTAAAAAGTTTTTGTAAATATGCAACATTATCCATCTTGATGTGAAATACTTTCAGCATTTCAGTGCTGTGTTTGGAGAAATCTCGAGAGGTAAAGCAGTGGATTTGATATTAACTACTTTGTGACATCACAAACACATAAGTTTATTATACAATTATCTTCTCAATCCACATCATGTGTGAGGGATGCATTCTGGGCTACCAATTGTTTCAACAGACAGTAGCATCATAATGAGATTATTATTAAGATGAAGAGCCTTTTTAAATTTTGTTTCCCCTTACTTGTGAGGGGGTGTGTGCACAGGCAAGTACCAGAGAAAGAGGGACAAATTTTAAAAAGAGAGAAAGCAAACCCCATCAGAGTGTGATCATGCTGCAACAACTTTTTCCTCCATTTCTTCTCTCTAGAATTTTGGGTATGTGCACACATGAGACCAGCATGGTTTCTTTTTAATCATTTTATTTTATTCATTATTATTTTTTTAAGATTTTCTACAGGGTGTGCACATTCGCCAGACATAAACCCAGAGAAAGAGAGAGAGAGAAAGTAAGCCACTAGTCTGGGACTTGAACCGCGATCGGACATGTGGGACTCCAGCACCTCAACCATCACACCATCTGCTGAACCCCCATCATGGTTTTCAAGCTGCCATGGACAGGATTTTAACCATGGTCAGCCATGTGGGATCTGACTCACAGTACACAACACCGACCTCTGACTTAAGAGATTGGCCCTAGATGAAGAATCTTTTGAGATAATATTTTTAAGTGTGATTCAAAAAAGCACATCCATACTGGGAACTAATTAGAAGGAAGTGAATTCTGGGCAAGAATGCTAAAATTTCATTAAGTTTTAAAAGAAAATCCTTCCATTCTATCAAGTGAAATTTAAATAATTATGCATAAACCTATGTTTGCATTTTTACTAGACTTTATAAGGAATATGAAATGATAATTTTCATTTTGAGAATTAAAAGTAAATATCATTCATCACATTATACTGTGATTAGTTTTCTAATCTTCATGTAGAATTTATGTTTCTTAAATTCAAGTTCTATTTTTTGATGTATTCAAAATAGTAGATATAAATTTTCTTCAAATTTTACCTAGAAAATTCTTCGGAGGGACATACTGATCAGAAAATGTACTTCTGAAGAATTACATTTACATTTTAATGACAAAAATGAAAAGGAATCAATAATTCACTAATTAGGAATTGGAACAAATATTCTCATGACTACTTTAGTAGTAGTAAAACTTGATGCTCTGAGAAACAGACCCTCATGGAAAATTTCTAGATTTGTGTTCAGAGGCTTCCTTGGGTATCCTGGGCATATGTGTGTCTATGATTTGTGGCTTTCTGAGTCTAGGCGTGGATTACAATTGCACTGTAAAGACCCTGTTTGGGGCACTATCTCTCTGTCTCTCTCTCTGCCTCTCATTCACAGAATAAATAGAATTTAAAATAAATCAAGATATATCAAACCAAACATGCTTATATTATTTTTTCAGTAAACTATACAGTACTTTCAAAACTCTTTTTTTTTTTTTTTGAGAAGTTTTCGCTATAGGGCACGTGCACTCACCAGACAGACACAGAGAGACATAGAGACAGGAAGCGAGAAATCACCCCCCAGGGGTGATGGTCACGCTGCAATCCCTTCTCCTCCATACTCCTCTTGGGATCTTGGGCACGCACGTACATGCGCCCGGCGTGAGTTTTAAGCCACCGGGTCCAGGACGTAAACCGCGGTCAACTATGTGGGAGTCCAGCGACATAGCCATTACGCTAACTGCTGGTTCCCAAAAGTCTTTTTTTTAATTTTTTAAGAGGTTTTTGCTATAGTGTGAGTGCGCTCGCCAGACAGACAGAGCGAGACAGAGAGACAGAAAGCGAGAAATCAACCCCCAGGGTGGATGGCCACACCACAATCCCTTCTCCTCCATTCTCCTCTCAGGATCTTGGACATGCATGCACACAGGCCCAGCGTGAGTTTTAAGCCACCGGGTCCGGGACGCGAACCACGGTCGACTACATGGGAGTCCAGCGACATAGCCATTACGCTAACTGCTGGTCCCTCAAAAGTCTTTTATCATAGATTTATATTTACATGATATACTTTGATTTAAGCACTCTCTCTCCTGTGATTGTAGTGAATATTGAAATAGAGAGAACTCACTCAGAGACCTCACCAAAGTATGTCTTCTTCAGGGACAGATCCAGTGCCTGAAAGAAACCACATATTTACCCAAAACTTCTGCTTCTCTAGATGTCAGGAATTTAAGTCCCATAGTAATGGCCATTATAGGCTTTCCCATGATATTTTTCAATAACTACTCACCGCTAGAATATTGTCTTGCATAATTTACTTTTATGTCTTACCTTTGATTCATATATACATTTATACATTTTGAAATTTCCTGGAACTGAATTTTTCTGGTAAGTGCCGTGTGACACACAAGTAGTAAGCAACAATGAGAAATTATTTTAAATACCTCAAACATGAAGTTATTGGATTGCAATTGAAATGGATGTTGAGTTGAAAGGCTCTCTATAGGTTTTTGATTCCATTAGTTTTCCTGTTATACACGATCAACTCAGGATCATGCCTGATCCAAAGCCTCACACACCTGCTTTTCTGATGTGATTGTTCTTAATCACCAGAGTGTCTGTGCTTGCCAGACACAGAGTGAGAGGGAGAAAGCATCCTCCAATGAGCTTCAGACATGCTGCATTCCCTTCCTCTTCATTTCTCTGTCCTGTAGAGATTTTTGAGCACAATCACACATGCCTCTGTCATGTTTTTTAAGCTGCTGGGGTGGGATTCCAATCAGGGTTACCCACATGGGATCCAGCTCCTTTTCACCATAACATGGGAATGGCCACATCTATTTTATTCTTAGTGAAAACAATAGGGAAAGTAAAATTAAGTAATGTCTGTGAGAATGTTTCAGACAGTTCATTATGTAAATATCCTTTACTTTTAGCACCTAAGAAAATCATAATACTGTTTAACAGTGAAGACAATAATTCAATTGTTCCAAGAAACATTGTGTTTAGCTTAGATGGGTAATTATTCATGGCAATGCTTCCTAATTCTCTAGCTCTTCAATACTTTTTTTTTTAATTTCAAAAGACTATTTTTAACATTCATATTCTCCATTTATTATTCTAATAATATACTGAAAACTGTATATGAAAAAAGAAATTTCATAATTTTATTTTATATATTAAATTATCTTTGACCTACATAAAGCTCTTAGATTATAAAGGAAACACTCAATGTATCCAAGTTTTTATGCTATAAACCAAGTGCTCCGAATTTGCTGTTAGTTTAGTAGAAAGTGATCACCTAAGGGACAGGAACCAGACTCCATTGTCCTACTTTTTAAGTATATAAATAATGAATCATGGTGACAGGCATCTCATGGGGAATTCTGTCTGCAGCACTTACTAATCATTCTTATACAAAACCTTTCCTGTTTAATTTATTTAATTCAAAGTCAAGAGAGGTGGACTAAGAGGCTCTTAAACTCTCTCAACTCCTCTGTAACACATTAACATAGCTTGTATGGTCCATTTTATTAAAAAAAATCTGTTGGAATATGTAGAGTATTCTTCTTTGCTCTCAGAGTAAATGTTTTCTAATTTAGCACACGAATATGCACACGCACACGCACGACACAAAACTGTGGTAATAAAGACAGCATGGTACTGGCACAGAAACAGACACATGGACCAATGGAACAGAATAGAGTCCGCAGAAATAAGTGCCCAAACATAAAGTCAACTGATCTTTGACAAGGGGTACCAGTCAATCCAGTGGGAAAATGAAAGCCTCTTCAGCAAGTGATGCTGGAAAAATTGAACTTCCACTTGCAGAAATGAATCTGAACCCCTAGCTCTCTCCTTTGACAAAAATAAAATCAAGGTGGATCAAGGATCTAAATCTAAGATCTCAAACTATAAAGCTGCTCCTGGAAAACACTGGGGAAACTCTGGGAGACATTGGTGTAGGGAAAGACTTCCTAAAGAAGACCCTCAAAGCAGAGTCGATCGTCCCCAAAATAGACAAATGGGACTACATCAGACTAAGAAGTTTCTGCATGGCCAAAGACACAGTAGTTAGTGTGAATCGACAGCCCTCAGAATGGGAAAATATTTTTGTAAATTTTGCATCAGATAAGGGACTGATAACCAGAATACACAAGGAACTAAAAAAGCTGTTTGGAAAAAAGATGATCAACCCTATTAAAAGATGGGAGAAGGAGATGAAAAAAACACTCTCTAAAGATGAAATACGAATGGCCAAAAGGCATATGAAACAATGTTCAACCTCCCTCATCGTAAGGGAAATGCAGATAAAAACAACAATGAGATAAAAAATGCAGATAAAAACCACCTAACCCCAGTCAGAATGTCTAATATTAAAAAAAATAAATAAAAAAAAAATAAGTGTTGGCGGGGGTGTGGTGAAAGGGGAACTCTTTTACACTGCTGGTGGGAATGTAGATTGGTCCAACCACTGTGCAGAATAATTTGGAGATTCCTCAAAAATCTACAGATAGATCTGCCATATGATCCAGGGATCCCACTCCTCGGTATCTACCCAAAGGACAGAAGAATTCTTCATTGGAAAAGTGCTTGCACATCGATGTTTATTGCGGCACTATTCACAATTGCTAAGTCATGGAACCAACCCAAATGCCCCCGTATGGAGGAATGGATTGAAAAACTGTGGCACATATACTCTATGGAATACTACTCAGCCATAAAAGCCAACAGAGCCCTGGCTTTTGACAGAAAGTGGAAGAATACGGAAGATGTACTGCTGAGTGAGGCAAGTCAGGCTATGAAGGAGAGAAATTGTATGTCCCCACTTAACATATACCGTTTGTCTGCATTCTATGACTGAAACTGATTAACTAACAGTTGAACAAACACAAGAGATGGGTGTGAATGTCAGATGAGGTGTATGTGGAGGAGTGGGGCCTAACGAAAGACATTTAAAGAAGGGATACAGAGGTAGAGCATTGATGAGATGGGGAGGTGTGGTGTTATCTGTTGAAGATATTTCGTTCAACAGGTTGGGGAGAAATGTTCACATATCGAAATGGTCTCATTGTAAGCCAAACAATATGATTGAAAGTATATACAAATAATAATAATAATAATAATAATAATAAATAATGTGAAAAAAAAGAAATATAACAAGTTTTCATTTGTCTAAAGCCCATAATTTATGCCATGAAAATGTGTCTTTTGGGCCAGCAAGTAAGAACAGCTATATCCCACAGGACTGACTACAGTTCAGGTCCTGAACCTGGCTCCTTGACAGTCACACCAGGTGTATATGCTTGCCTGCTCAAAATGCCAAAAGGAGAGTGGAGGAAAAAAAAAAAATCAGTGTGGTCATCCCCCCAAGAGGTGATTTCTCACTTTTTCTCAATCTCTGTCTCTGTCACTCTCCAGCAAGTGCATATGATTGACAGTAAAATTAAAAAAAAAATAAGTTTGCCTTCATGGCCTCAATCAGTTAGTGACTTTAGAGTAGCCAACAAATAAACTCCGTTTATACACTGGGACTTGGGAGACAAGTGATTGATCCATACTGGAATGCAATTTCATCACAAAAGTGAGGTCATCTGGTGAAAGTTACTGATTCCAAATTTCACATAGTTTAGGTATCTGTAAATAGAAATCCATGAAAATATTGTTGCTATTTTGATCACATTATTAAGGCTATACTGTTATCTTTTGTTTTTGTTTTTCCATTGGGCGCTTTCATTCCCTGGAGCTAGACAGAGAAAGGGAAAGTAAGAAATCACTCTCCAGGGTGCTGTCCATGCTGCAATCCCTGCTCCACCATTCCCCTCTCAGAATTTTGGGGATGCATGTACATATGCTCGACATGATTTGCTAGCTGTTGAGTCCACTACTTGAACTGAGGTCTGCCATGTGAGAGTCTAACAACTTAAACACTATGCCCACCCTGGCCCCCTTGATAGCTTTTATTAAACAGTCACTTACTTAATATCATCAATGAAATGAGCAAAAATTATTGTAGAATAATTATTTAAAGAAAAGTTAAATTTACTATCATTTAATATATGTAATTATTATCAAACTGCTATAAAAATTTCATTGAAGAAGGTGCTATTTTGCATAAAATTTCACTTCTTTTTGTTTTGTTTAACATTATCATTTTCAAAAATGTCACACATTGATGCTTTTAGTATAAAATTTACTTCAGAATGTAAGGTATATTAATACAACCCATATTTATTATATACATTTTACATGATAGTATTTTTAGTAGAGTCGAAGCATATAATGAGAAAAAAACAAATTAATTTTGTGTTCTCAGAATAACATTGTATATATTAAATAAAATATCCTTTCTGTGTGCCATATTACATTATAACTTATAGGTCACAATTAGAAAATAATTTTCTATCAACTCTGGAAAGAATGATGCAATCCCACTTGTCTGTTTTTCGTGGTGGTGCTTGTGCATTAGAGGTCTTATTTAAGACACCTTTGAAGAAATGAGAAACTAAAAATAGAAGAGAAAGGGGAAAAAAAGAGATATTTGCCTATTCCAACACCATATGGAATAGAAAAAAAAAATGAAAGATTTTTCTCTTATAAAATGAGACAAGGATTTCCATACTCTTTCTTCCTATTCAACCTAATGCTGGAAGGCTTAACTATTGCAAAAAACAAAACCATGAAATAAAAGGTGTTCTACTAAGAAAGGAAGGAGTTAAATTATCTATATTTGAAGAGTACATGATTATATATGTAGAAAACCCTAAAGAATGCATCCCAAACTCTTAGATGTGATAAATTCAGTAAAATCATAAAATACAAAATCAGTACATAGAAATCTGTAGCATTTTTTTATCCTAATAACGAAAAAACTAAGAAAGAAATGAAGAAAGAAACCCCATTTACAATTTACACACACACTCACACAGAACACCTGGGAATAAATCTAATCAAAGAGGTGAAGAATCAATACAAAGAAAATTATAAAAAACTGAAGAAAGAAATTGAAAAATATGCAAAAAAATGGAAACACATTCCTAATTCATGAATTGTTAGAATCAATATAGTTAAAATACTAGTACTATCAAAATAATGTAAAATTTTGATGCTATTCTTACCAAAATAGCAGTTGACTTTTTTCACAGAAGTAATATATATATATATATATATATATATATATATAAAATTTATATATGAATATATGCAAATATATTAATGATATATCTATATATATATCAATTTTTTGAACTCATGAAGAAAACAATTAATAGATATGTACATATATATTTAATACATACTGAATAATATATATTACAAATATATTTAATATATAACATGTATTATATATTAAATAATATATATATCATATAATATATACTAAATTTAATATATAATACATACTTATAATTGATATAAAATGTACTATATATTTTATGTATAAAATATATATACATATATTCTATATACAATATTATATAATATGAAATATTATATATAGATATATAATGCTATTTAATATATTATAACTATATCATATATGTCATATAATAATTATAATTATATATTTATATATGCATGTATGTATATATATAATACATATATATATATATAACATATATATGTATAATTCATCTGGACTCATAAAAGACACAGTTACCTAGATAATGCTATGCAAAAATATATAAAGCTGGAAGCATCTTAGTATTTTTCTTCAAAATACATTATAAAGCCATAATAATCAAAGCACCATGGTACCAACACAAAAGCAGGTACGTAAACCATTGGAACAGAATAGAGAATTCAGAAATAAATTCAACAACATTCAGTCAACAGATTAAAGACCTAAAGGTGATCCATGGAAGAAAGTCAATCTTTTCAATAAACGGTGCTGGGAAACTGCATATCCATCTGCAGAAAAATGAAACTAGACTCCTATCTCTCACCAATTACAAAAATCAACCTTAAATGGATTAAAGACATGAATGTATAAACTATTGTAAAATTATAAAAGTATCTGGGGTAAACAGGAGAATCACTTCAAGATATTGGAGTAGGAAAAGATTTCTTGAAAGATTAATTTTAGGGGCTGAAAAACAGAGTGGTGGTTGAGGATCTGGACTCCCACATAGCTTACTCTAGTCCGCGTCTTTGACCTGGTGCTTTGTTTTCTCACTTTCTCTCTCTCTCTCACACTCTGGTCAAATTTAAAATAATAATAATAATAATAATAATAATAATAATAATAAAATTAATATTTTTTGAAAATATTAAGTTTAAATATAGCTTCATCTCATTCAACTTAATCTAGTTTAGGCTTTAATTTAAATATAGTAGTAAATGCTAAATTGTAAAATAAGAATGTATGTTGGGAATCATAGTATTACATACTATATTTGTTTTGGTAGTAAAATTATTTTCTCCACACTTTAAGTCCCCAAAAGAGAGAGAAATTGAAGCTAAGGGATTGTGGTATGGTGGTCACTTCTGTGGGGGTATTCTCATTTTCCCTTTCTCTCTCTCTCTCTTTTTCTCTGTGTTTCTCTAGAGAGAATATGTGCCTTCTGGCAACTTTAAAAACTATTTTCTCAATTTTCTTTTTATTTATGTAAATAAATACATTTAAATTTCCTTGTATAATTGACTAAATAATCCAGCTATGTTTCACAAGTATTAGTATTATTAGAATTTCCATCATGGTATGTCATATCTAAATTCTTAGTGATTATGATTATTATATAAATTAAATAAAAATAAACAACTATTTTCCAGACTAGAAAGCTCCATGATGTCTTGCTTGGATATGTTTCTTTTACTGGAGATCCGTATTAACAATAGATAAAATTTATAGAACCAACAGATGGCATAATGGTTAAAAATATGGTTTTAAGTCTAAACATTTAAAATTTGGTTCCTCCTTTGAAAAAAAAAGTCCTAAATCTATCCCTTACCAATTGAACACTAATGAGATGAAAGACAATGAACTCAAAACTAAACAAAAAGGAAATAGCACAGAGAGGGACAGCAAGAAGAATTAAATGAAAAAATAAATCTTTCCAGTGAAACAAAGCAACAACCTAAATTTAAAACCACATAAATAAATCTAATTATAAACATACACACATCTACATTTTTTTTTCTTTTTTTTTTTTTTTTGGAGAGGTTTTCGCTATAGGGCACATGCGCTCGCCAGACAGACAGAGAGAGACATAGAGACAGAAAGCGAGAAATCACCCCCCAGGGGGGATAGTCACACCACAATCCCTTCTCCTCCATTCTCCTCTCGGGATCTTGGGCACGCACGCACACGCGCCCAGCGTGAGTTTTAAGCCACCGGGTCCGGGACGCGAACTGCGGTCGACTACGTGGGAATCCAGCGACATAGCCATTACGCTAATTGCTGGTCCCCCACATCTGCATTTTAAAATGGATGCTAATTTTAGTGAAACTAATTTATCAAAATATCTGACAAAGACTGTACAACTGCATATGTGAGAGTAAGTGTAATTGGAAATGAAGGGTATCACCTTCTTTTCCTCCCCTTCTATTTCCTGGAGAATTAAACAAATAATCTGGTTGAATCTTATTAGCAATAAGGTTTCTACTAAGCATTTTCAGCCGGAGGTACTTATTCTCTCTAGACTGTACATGGTTTACAAACTTATAATTTATGACTTGTTGCAGCCAACTAAAACATCAGTACCACTGACGTAACATCAGAATATAAATCTGAGATATTCCTCAACTGAAATACTTTCCTCTATGTAAAAGATATTCCACATGCATCATTTAGAACTTCTTTTATATTAAATCTCAACCAGATGCATTTTACTGTAGCATGAAGGATCTAGGATGTTCGTTATCTCATGATTATCTGTGTTCTTTAAATTATGAATAAAGTTGGAAACTACATAAGATTTCTGATTCTTGTGAGTGTAGTTTGATAATCAGTCTTACTTTACTAATTAACAGGAAAATATCTTCCTTACAGGAATTAGCAAGAAATGATAAAACTAAGGTAAATGAGTATGAAAAAAGAAGTCCATTTTTTCGGGTAAAAAAGAACATGTTTGGAGTGCGAGATAGAGTCCTGGAAATTAGGGAATGAGATAAACATTTTTCTCACTGCAGTTGAAAAAGAATTTGTGAGTTAGAATATCTTATTCAGATATTCACTAACGCCGTAAGGCAAGGAGTAAAAGAACTTATAATAAATACACAAGTTTCACGTGAGGCATGTAGGATAGATTCTGAGGCTGCAGTATATATCAGAAATTGGAAAGTAAAATAATTTATAGAATGGAGTTGATTCAATCTATAATTTATAGGATTAAGAAATATGTATAGGAAACAAGAGTTTAACAATCCTACAATGCTAAAAAAAATTTCTGCCCACAAATATTTCATTTTCAGGTGATTAATACATTTTAATGAGACTGAGGTAAGAGAAACATATTCTAATGGCCTAATGAAAATAGTTACATTTTTTCTTCCCAAAAGGTCTTAGAAAGCAATTTTGTTTAGAGTTCAAATGGGGATCCACTTGGGAATCACAGCACAAAATAAATTAAAAATATAATTATATAAAAGTTCTATTATATCGTAGAGGACACTCTGAGCTATAAGAAATAATTTTATAGGATTTTGTATCCTTTCTAATTGAATTTTAAATTTAGTTCTGAGTTTGCATATATGACAAAAACATGAAGGCACTCTATTAATATAGAAATCTTTAGAGAAAAAAATAAAATATATGTTTGAAAAAGTAGGGTACTTTTATTAACAGTCAGATGAATATAACTTAATTAATTTTAGACAGATTCTCACATTGAAATGACCAGATGTACAATTTGGGAGACATTGACCTTTTTGCTCTTTAATTGATTAAATTAAATATAGTTACATTGATCTGGTGATGATTGTACTGACTGTAAAGTTATCTATACTTATTTATTTCTACAAATACTGTAAGAGTTGTATAATACTTTATGTCTCTAAAAATAAGTATGGTATATAACTGTTCAATCATTAATAAATACAGGCACACATAAATACATAATACATATATAAATTTTTTGCCAAGTTTGCAAATATGTAAAAATTTTAGGAAAATTTTAAGAGGTATTTCTAGTCAAATTAGGGTCATATCAATTACAAAACTGCAAAGCTATCATAGTTTCGAAAGATTGAGTCAGTTTTGAATTGTTTTCCTCACTAATGGAAAGCATTTGCATTGTGTATAATATGCAGAAAATAAATTCTTAAATTATATAAATCCTCAAATTAACTTATCTCAAACCATAAAGCACTCTTAGGGAGCCAAGTTTGCAAAGTGTTCTTCACACAGTTAATACCAAGAAGGTGGATTAAATATCACTAACTTCTCTATGCATAAAAACAGTTTGCCACAGATGTATGTAATAATTCTGAGCCTCAATCTGTGCACTAAATGCAATTCACTTTTAAGTGCTAGTCTCCATGATAAATTAGTAAATACCAAGATTATGTATAAATGAGCAGTGAATTTAATTCAAAGTCACACTCAACCCTCAGCAAATAGTCAAAGAGAATCCTCTGTAAATACATTTGAGTAGAATATGAGGTGTCAATGGTGATTTACTACAGAGTGAATAATGAAAATGTTTAAGGTTTTATGTTTTATAAAACCGTTAGGAGCATGGAGACTTACATCATGCAAGGCTCAGTAAAAAAATTATTTTGAATTTTTTATACAATTGGAAGTTTCTATTTTTTATTGAGCAAAATTGATTCTTTGAATGAACTTTTATCACTGCCGGAAGAGAGTGGATCACAATGTCCATTAAGATGAATTTATTTATTGCTCCAGACCAGTGACTGCTGTGAGTCTATCGATATTTTCTTCAACAAAAATGTTGATAACCATTATCCTATCTCTTTTTTCCATCAATACATAGAAAATACAGTAAACATTAGGGTGGGGGCATAATTTGTCATATTTGTTCATCGGTCTCTGGACCACAATGAGCCACAGACTGAGAAGTCACAAGGAAAAACACATCGTGTCATAGGACTGATTGTACTAGATCGGCACCAGTTCTGCAGTCAGGATCCCAGTAACAGACCCTGAAAGTGCAGGAAGTCATGCCCTATGAATTAACTTCTGTCAATGAGAGGGAGGAAGCAGAAAGAAGTCAGAAGACTAACTGATATCCCACCCATTTACCGTCCATAATAGATTGCTTGGTCTCAGAGGTTTCAGTAATCTTCTCTAGTGACATTTTAAACGTATTTCTCTCTTGCCGTTTTGCTTCGCTAGTTCCCTAAAGTTTGCTACTGTCCCAATACACCCTTGACATTCATAAATACACAGTGAGTTATATCAGGTAAGCATTTTCTTACCTTCCCTTTGAAAGGGAAGGTTGGCTAAGGCATTCTCAGATATTAGCGGAATTTAGTCCCAATCATTTCCATCAACGTGATTCAACTACTGTTTTTCAGCATTCAACAGTTGAGTTCCTCAATAAAAATAAATAAATAATATTTCTTTTGTAAAAACACGTCATTTTGCTTTAATATCATTTTTACACAAAAATGTGTGAACAAATATATGATCGTATAGTCATACAAAGAACTTCAACAAATTCATGGAAAACAGAATTAAAATGAGTTAATTTTCATGCAATTTTTTAAATCTCTATATTCCATGATCTTTTCAATCCCCATCATATGTATGTTTACAGATTAAAGTCTGTTAAATATAGATCAACTTTATTCACACCTGACTTTGATTTGTGAAAATCAATGCTATAATAAAATGAATTTGTAAATGAATAGGTTATTACTTACTAGCTATAACATATCATTTTAAGTGGTGAAATTTAAAATTGTCCTTTGAGTACTGTAAAATTGTCTCACATAACTTGGAAACTCTGTTAGTTCATTGCCTAATTAACTGAATAATGCATTTTGTGCCCAGAAATCCCCAGTCAAAATCCAATGTTACAAGTTGTTTGGAGTTTCATAATTATCTACTTTAAAATATGTGACTAATTTTCAATTTCTACACTAATGTATAGATTTATAATAGTTGAGTCTAAAGTGCCAATTTTCTTTTCCATTTTATATTTCAGTACTGAGTTAATATCGTTTGAAAATCAAGCCAAAATTCTGGAGATGAAAATACCAGCACATGTCCAGGGTATTAATTACTTTCACATTTTTAAGCTTATATGTAAAAATACAAAGCTTACTCTTAAGACTCAATTTACCCATATATTTGTTTTTGTTTATCATATTTAGAGTCTCTTAACAGGTTTCTCCTATCAATATGTATATGTTGCTTATGATTATAGAAATATTCACCTGAAATGTTGATGTATAAAATGTATTCAAGTAATTTTTCACTTTCTGTCCTGTTTTTCTCTTCTTGCATTTTTTACACACATGCATTTGATTTTTTAATTTTTCTATTTTAATTAGTATACCTTACCCAAAGTATTTGGATGTACTTTTCTATTTTTTTATTACTGATTGAGATTGTCTTAACATTCTCCTCAGCTTGATCAAACTCTAAACAGGCTTGTATAGGCAATTAAATACTACTCAGCTATAAAGAACGATATATTTTTGTTATCTGAGACAAAGTGGGTGAACCTAGGCTATATAATGCTAAGTGAAACTAGCCAGGCTATGGAAGACAAATACTGAGTGTTCCCATTTAATGAATATAGAGTGTACTAACACATTAGCAGAAGACAATGGACTTGAAAACATAGAAGGAGAGAAAGTAATGGTCTAGAGACCTGAAGCTGCACAGCAGTGGGCAGGGAAATTGATTAACAGACACAAGAGTGCAGTAAGCAAATGGGTAAGTTATGGAAGAGTGTACTTGAGTCGTTAAGAAAATGTCTTCAACAATTCATTACATACTTTCACAAAAACAATACAGTGAGTCTGAAATGAGCATAACATAATGTTAAATGTGGAAGATGGTGAATGTGTTTTTACCCTTGATTTGATCATTACGCACTAAACATGTGCTTTAGAAACCATTCTGTACACCAGGAAGATACACAATGATTACGTGCACATCAGAGATCACAATTAATGTATGAAGTAAAACAAAAATAAATAAAAGTATTTTTTCATGACTTTAGGCCCCTGACCTAACTTACGTTAGAGCGTTTACGACCCAGCCCAGTATTTAAAAATCCTTTCAGCTTTATTTCAGTGGTGTTGAGGTCAGTTTTTCTTCTCTATTGCAAGTCTTGATCTTTATTGCAACCATTTTAAGTAAAATCTTCCTTGCCTATTTAACTACATCTCGTGTAATTTTTCTTTGACAGTACTATTATTACGGTTCATTTTATATATTCATCCTTGACTTACTATGAAGAAATCATTCTGATTTCAACATGATGCTGTAGAATCAAGAGGATTTATAGTTCACCACTGGAAAAAAAGTGTAGATGTTCCCAGCCATGAATCTGCACACTGCATGCTGGAGATGGTACTGCTTTGGCAGACTGGGGTCATCTGGAAGGACCATGTCTGATTCTCTAAAAAGCCAGATGTGGTGACTCATGCTTGTAGACCCAGCGACTTGACAGGATGAGACAGGAAGATCTAAAACAGCTAGACCCTACCTAAAACACCACACTAACACACACACTCACACACACACACTCACACACACACACACTCACACACTCACAACCTCCACATACAGACAAGAATGTTATTGAGGTTCTAGATTAATTAAATAGATCCCAGAAATGATATCTATGCTTTCTTTTTTAACAAAGAAGATTTAAAAAAAAGAAAATTCTTTAAATGCACACACACATACACAGAAACTTGAAAAGTTCATGAAAAAATAGAATCAAAATTTGAGTTGATTTTGGTGCAATTTTTTTAGATCTATGAAAGTTTTGTCATAATGCATATTTTCCACAAACATTTTGAAAACTTCTCATACATGCACATATATATTTGGTTTTAAGACTTAAGTCAGCTTAAGAAAAATAATTGAAAGAATAGTTTCTGTTATAATTTATTTAAGGCATGAGGCATGTTCATGTACATGGGAGACAAAGGAAGAGAAAGAAAGAGTATGAGATACAGAGAAAAGCATGTTAGACTGGGTCGTGCTGCAATCTTCCCCCTCCTCCAGTCTTCCAATACCTTGGATCTTGGGCACTGGTGTGTGTGCCTGGTGTGTGGTTTATTTCTTAGACATTGCAAACTGATGATGTGTAACATTTTTATCTTAGTGTCAAATAGACCTCAGTAAATTTATAGAATAATTCCAAATACATCTATTTAGCTTCTACCTCTTATTTCTAATGGCAATGATCTCTCTTCTGAATAGATAAGGCTTTAAAATCACTTTTACATTTTTTGTCTCACTGGTCAAAGTCAAATTTTAAATACATACTGGTAACATGAAGGGTCTCTATAAAGGCCTAAAACATAAGACTATTCTGATTTTCTAAGTCACCTTGTATTTTCTAATTATATATGAGCGTGTAAACATGTTCTTCATCTTTGATATAGACTCAATTTTAATATGATAATGGATATAACTTTACAGATACAAAAGTTGACCTATGTTTCCAATCTTTGCCTTTCCAATCTGTTCACCCATCAGAAGTTGGTGTGATTCTTTCCCTGAGTCTGTTCAATTATATCACACCAAATACCCAAAAGAACGGATACGAAATTACTGTGAAACATATGGTGCTGGAGATCAGAGTGTTAATGGGTTTGGGGATTATTTTGGCCTGTCATTCCTTCTGCACATAGGGAAAAGCCAAGCACACGAGGAATTTTGATTTCCAAAACTAGTAGAAATCCAACAAAACTTTCCTTCACTGTATTACAATGTTATAAGGTTAATGTATAACTAAGTTAAGAAAAACATGTTGATACCACTGAAAGTCATTTATTTCTGCATACATTTAGGAAATAAATTTTATATTAAAGGATTTTCACTTTATCCAAATTCTAAGCTAAAATATACTGAGATAAAATATTTTGGTAAATATTTATATAAAAACTTCACTTTCAGAATTTTTAAAAAATTACACTGAGATAGTTCGAGATAGAAAGTGACCTTATTGCAAAAGGCCTTCTTGTGCATAGAAAAATGAGAATGCTTACTTTAATAACTTAAAGACTTTGCCAATAGTCAAACCATATTTTCTTTCCTGGAGCCAGAATGATTTTGAATTTCTGAAAGAAGTCATTCCACTTTAGCATATAACAATACACAATTATCTGGATGTAGGACTGAATGTATATATAAGCCCTTCGCCTACTGTCTTTGTCTGCTATTGCATTGCTTACAGAAATGCCTGAAGCTGGGGAAATATATAAAGAAATAGAGTATTATTTAATTCATGGTTTGGCGGTCCAGGGGTCTGGGGCCAACTTCTGGTGAGACTACAATGTGAACAGAGCATTAGTACATAACTATATGTTTTGGTCACCTGCCCTCTATTATAAATCTTCCAGAAAACAATCCTTGGCGCTCTGCCCTAATGACCTTGTTACACCCAAAGGCCCCTCACCAGAATACTATGAAGGTATTAAATTTTTACTTAATGCCTTTACAATACAACCAAATCCCAATACATTCATTTCTGGGGGATAGCCAAAGTATAGCACCTACTGGAAGTCATCTCCATTGTTTCTAAGTTTGGGCAACTGTAAATAACTCTGCTCTAAACACTTGTGTGTGTAGGTTTGGGTGTGGACATACTTTTTCAACTCTTTTAGGTAAATAGCAAGGAGCATGACTGCTGGATTAGATAGTAAGAATGTATTTATTAGGTAGAAATCTGCCAAACTGTTTTCCAAAATGGTTGGACCATTTTGCTTTTCCACCAATAATGAGTGAAAACTGCTGTTTTTCCACATTTTCACTGGCATTTCGTGTATCCATTTTTTTTTTTTTTTTGAGAGGTTTTCACTATAGGGCACATGCGCTCGCCAGACAGACAGAGAGAGACATAGAGACAGAAAGCGAGAAATCACCCCCTGGGGGGGGGATGATCACGCCGCAATCCCTTCTCCTCCATTCTCCTCTCGGGATCTTGGGTATGCATGCACACGTGCCCGGCATGAGTTTTAAGCCACCGGGTCTGGGACGCGAACCATGGTCGACTACATGGGAGTCCAATGACATAGCCATTACGCTAACTTCTGGTTCCCTCCATTTTTGATACTATATAGTCATGTGCCATTGTTTTAATTAATCTCAAATTCCCTATTATCATACAATGTTGAGCATCTTTTTATATGCTTAGTTACCATTTGTATGTCTTCTCCGCTGAAGTGTCTGTTCAGGCTTTTTTATTCCTCCACTCTTTAAGTGAGTTTTCCATTTTCTCATTTTTTTTTTTTTAGAGAGAGAGATTTTTACTATAGGGTGCGAGTACTCACCAGAAAAACAGAGAGTGACAGAGAGACAAAAAGTGAGAAATCTCCCCCAGGGGGGATAACAACATCCCATTCCTTCTCTTCCATTCTCCTGTCGGAATTTTGGGCAAACATGCACATGCATCCGATACATTTTAAGTTGCCAGGTCCAGGACTCGAATCATAGTCAACTATGTGGGAGTCAAGCAACGTAGCCATCATGCCATATGCTGGTTCCAAATTGTCCATTTTCTTATTTAAAATTCAAGTTTTAATCATTCTCTGGATATTTTGCATAATAATGTCAGATATGTCTTTTGCATATTTTATTCTATTCTGTGGCTTGTCTTTTATCTTTCTTCCTTTTTTGATTAATTTATTATTTTTTTGCTAGAGAATGCATATGCTCACCAGAGAGAGAGACACAGAGAGAGAAAGGGAGAGAGAGAAGGAAGGTGAGAAAACACCCTTTATGGGGGATGACCAAGCTAGGACCCTTTCTCCTCCATTTCTCCTTTAGAGATTTTGGGCATTTACACACTTTCAAGCCACTCAGTCTGAGACTCAACCATGCACTTAGTCAGGTGGGATCCAGTCTCTTGGCCTGTGACTTCTCTTATATTTCTTTGACAATTATCTTTTACTAAATCAATATATTCTGTCGTCTAAGTGTTCATCATACTTTTTGCAAATAAGTTTTCAAGGAATAGATTAGCATTTAACTTATTTTCCCTATTATTACTCCATACTTTTCTTACCTATATTAAACTAAAGTAAGTTTGATTTTTTTCCCTTTTCTATTTCCCTGAAAAATTGCCTATGATTTGGATTAATGTCATATGAATGGTGATGCAGTTTGCAAGAACACAATGTCTTCCTAGGTGAACTCAGAACTAGAAATTTAGTTTCTTTACTTATCACAGAATTATACATATTTTCTATTTATTAATGAGTAAATTTGTGAATTTGCATATTTCTAATAATCTATGAATTTCATATTTAATTGCTATCTAATTACATAAGGTTTTTAAGTAATAGTTTTTCATTGTAATTTCTTTTTCATCTTTGGTTAGATGTCTCCTTGTCTGTTTAATATTATTATTGCTACGACTTCAATTTTTTAAAAATTGTTGCTATAGGGCATATGTGCTCACTGGAGAGACACAGAGAGAGAAGAGACAGAGAGGGAAAATGAGAAATCACCCCCATTTTCGATGGCAATGCCACAATTCCCTCTCTTTCTCATCCCATGATTCTGGGAATGCACCTGCACCCGGCATGATTTTTCATGCTGCTGGCTTCAGAACTCAAACTGTGCAGTCTGCCATGTATGATCCAGGACCTTGACCACCATGTATCTACAAGCCCTTATATTTTTTAACTTTTATTAGTTACTTTTTCATCAGTTTTACTAGCATTTATTTAATACTGTAGGCTTGCAAATGAACAAATTTTTATTTTTATTTGTTCTTTTCATAGTATCTTTTTTAAAAAATTTTTACTCTTACCTTCATTAATTTTTTGGTTACAATTTCTCAAAATTTAGAGATCTCATAATTGAAAATTCTTATTTATTGTAAATTCCTGATTTATGCCTTTTTCTGTCTGACTAAAATATCTTCTACCTTTGTTTTAGATACAGCCTAGGAATTCTAATGTGTGGAAATATTGTAACTAACAGTTCCATTTATTTTGTAGTATTCATTTTCATTTTTTCTTTGGACAGCAAGTTATTGTGAGATATTTGTTTTATTTTGTAAAGTGTCAAGTTATTTTCATTACTGTTTCTGTTTTATACATTAATAGTCTTATTTAAATGAGAGATTATTATCTCTGTGATGTAAAACATTTTATATTTGTTGAGATTCATTTGCTTTCTAATAATTGATTTTGAGCAAAACCAGTCTATTTTAGCTCTAGCAAAATTTTCATTCTCCAACTGGTTTTTAATTATTGTATATAGTCTTAAATGTATGTGTCTTATTTTTTAATTCTTTAGTTGTTAATTCTTTGTCCTATACACACACACACACACACACACACACACACACAGTTTAGTTCAGATTTATTCACTGCATTTCAAAAATATTTTCTCCTTAATAATTAATTTTTCTGTTTTGTCAAAAAATTACTGACAGTAGCATCTGAACATTTCCTATTGTGAAGTGAATTTCTCAGTTTTTCATTATAATTATATAGTTTCATTTTAATATTATTAGCGTTTATGTCATGATGTACACAATTTTAGTACTATTAAATCTTTATTTTTATTAATGTTTTCTTTTCCCCAAGGTATATTTGGTTCTATAAATGGCTGTTTTTTAGTTGCTATCTTTCTTTCCAATCATCACCATAAACTTTCTGTCTTCATGTTTTCACTGTAGAGCATTTATAGCTATATTTTATAGCATTCCAACATGTAATATTTGCCTTATAATTAGAAATATAGTAAATAAGCCTGTCTTGGCTGACATATTTAGATATATTTCTAACATTTCACATATTTGTTTGAAGTTTCTTTTCTTACTATTTCTTCCAATAGTAAGAGAAGCAGAGACAGAGAGAGAGGGAGAGATAGGCACCTATAACAGGGTTTTATGCCTTGATCAACATTTACCTCACCCGGCATGGACAGGTTAATAAGCACAGGCACACTCAGCATGCTCAGGAAGGTCTCTGTATGCAAACCCCGAGTCCTCCCACGGGAGTTAGTCTTTCACAGGGTTGCATTACTACTGCATGTCTATTCAGCTCTCATTTTCCATCTTAATTTTTACTATATTTTGCATATTAACTTATAGTGTTTCTTTTTCTTTTCTTTTCTTTCTTTTCTTTTCTTTCTTTCTTTCTTTTTTTTTTTTTTTTTTTAGTTTATTTTCATTGCATTTCTTTCCTCTCCTTAAAAATCTTCTGTCTCGGAGCCAGAAGATGGGGTGATGATTGAGGGGCTGGACTCCCACATGGCTAACAGCTAAGAGTCCTGGCTGAGTGATTTGAAAATCACGCTGTGTGCATGCTCAAAATCCCAGGAAAAGAATGAAGGAAAAGGAATTGTGGTGTTGTCATCCCCCCGGGGGGTGTTTTCTCACTTTCTCTCTCAAAGCTTCTTCGTGGCAAAATAAATAAATAATAAATTTCTGCCTCAGTGCCATGTTGAAAGTTATATATTCTATCTTTCTTTAGTGTGTTTTGTGGAATGCTATTAGTCATTTTAATCCTAAAATATTGATCAACACTTTTACCTTATTTCTGAATAATGTAAGAATTTTGGAGTGCATGAATTCTATTTCCACCATATGTGGGCAAATATAACCATCTATTTTAACTCTACCCTCACAAATTACATGACTGAATGGAAGAATGAGTGAATATGTGTATTTTACTATCAATCTTCCCATGAAATTCTGAATTCCTTTTTCCTATTACTTTATTTTGTTTATTTTATTTCCCAGAAACTATTACAGTGCTTCTAGTCATAGTAAATTGTTTACAAATATATCTAAATAAATACATAATATAGATGGCTGATTATATAGTTATGATTGGATTGTTTAATTTTTTGTACATACTATACGGGGATATAAACAAAGTTGACCTATAATTATTTCTTAAGCATACATATAATATTTATAAATGTAATGTTTTATTGCATAAAAATTAAGGTGCACCAGTTAAATTTTTAATGACTTTAAACCAAGCCAAAAAGGTGTCATGGCCAGAATTATTCCAGCCAGTATAAGCTTCGTAAGTAAGTATCTTCTCTTTCCTTATGTCGCACATGTGACCAGGTCAAACACCTCATAAAAACTTTTTATTTTAATGCATTTGCCTCCTAATTGTAATAAAATTGCCTCTGATAAAATTTTAATGTTTATTTACAGTTTCTTCTTCAATTTACATGTACTTTCTAGGCATACATTAAAAATGGGGAAAAGTAACATCTTTAAAACTTTTCCCATTGCAAATATCATGTGTACTCTACATAACTATTAAACATTTTCTAAGTTTATCAGTGTAAACTATCATTATATATACTAATATATTTTAAGAAGACACTGATCTGCAAAGCATCAAAGTCTGGAAATGATCATAATCAAAATAGTAATAATCTACCTGCGTTTATAATACATAGTAATTAGTAGTCAAAGAAAATAAGGAAGACACTTCCAAAACAGAAGGAACATGAAAAGAATGAATCAGATTAAAGAATCACCCTTCCTTTTAGGGTCACACGAAGAGAAGCAGAGAAAAAGAAGGTGGAACTTCACTTAGAAAAGTCAAGTAACTGAGGCTGGCAAGTGTGTGGTGATTAGGGTGCTGGACTCCCACATGGCTGATCATGGTTCTAGCCTAGACCTAGCAACTTGTTTTCTCATTCTCTCTCTATCTCTCTCTATCTATCTCTGTCTCTCTGTTGTCAAATTTTGAAATAATAGTAATTTAGTAAAATTAAATAAATAATTGTTTTGAAAATGGAAAGAAAAGACAAGTTATTAAATTATCAAGAAAATTAATAGTAAAAATTGTCATTTTATTTATACACATATTTTATATAACTATAATTTTGTGACCATTATCTTACTAAATCAAAATAGTCTCTGTTCTAAATTGTCAGTAGAATTTTTGCATATATTTTCAATGAATGGCATCAGTATATAATTACTTTCCCTATTATTCTTGCATCATTTTCTTACCCACATCACACTAAAATGAGTTTGGTTTTTCCTACTTTTTCTATATTTATTTTTCACACGTGGCTAAGAAATGAAACATATATCTTCTCAAGTGAGAAAAAGAACAGAAATCACCTAAAGCTATTGTCTCAAACTGTATTTTCAGATCAAAGGAAACTGGCACATATATGATATATTGGCATATTTTCCTCCACCTCTATCCAAAACCACACACACACACACACACACACACACACACAGAGAGAGAGAGAGAGACACTCTTGTAGAATCTATTTTTTCCCTCTTATTTGTCTTTATCCTGTAATGATCTAACTATTAAAACAAATGAAATTTAGAAGCGGCAATTAGCCTATGTTAAGGTAAAAATATTAACTTAAAATTATTACTATTTTAAGTTATGTAATATATGCATTTATTTTATTAACTTATCAATTACTTTTTTCTATCTCTAATTGATTTAACAATATATTTTGATACTTGGTGGTGTTTGTTGAGAAGGTTCTGATAGAGGTATGAACGTTGTTTTCAGAGAGCAGAGATGTGTTCCTTACCATGTCGTATTTCCTGACATAGAGCTGCTTCATCCAAAGGAAGGCAGTGCCTTTTATTCAAGGTACACAGAAGTGCCTATGTGTGCTAATAACAGCCTTGTCTGCTAACAAATCCATTTTGTATCTACAGTATCATGTTATTTCTTTTCTTTTCTTTTCTTTTGAGAGGTTTTTGCTATAGAGCACATGCGCTCACCAGAAAGACAGAGAGACAGAAAGAGAAATCACCCCCAAAGAGATGGCCACGCTGCAATACCTTCTCCATTCTCCTCTTGGGATCCAGGGCACACTCGCACACGAACCTGGCATGAGTTTAAGCCACTGGATCCAGGACTAACTGCAGTCAACTACATGGAAGTCCAGCACAGTAACCATTATGCCAACTGCTGGTCCCAAGTATCATGTTATTTCTGAGATGACCATTGTGTCTAAACATTCTACACTTTAAAAATAAGTCATTTTTATTTGTTACATCAAAAGGAAAATAATTAGGATATTGCTGGTTTTATTCTGCAAATTCATATTTTATTTTGTATAGGAAAATTAAAAAAATAATTACAATGAAAAAATCAGAAGCAGGATTTTTTTTTTAATTGAAACGCCACTTCAAAATTATTACAATGAGGGACCAGCAGATAGTGTTTGTAAGAGTTGTCGCTGGACTCCCACGTAGTTGACAGCGGTTTGAGTCCTGGAACTAGCAGCTTAAAACCCATGCCTGGCGCATGTGTGTGCATGCCAAAAATCTCAAGAAGAGAATGGAAGAGAAGGGATTACTGTGTGGCCATCCCCCAGGGGGTGATTTCTTGCTTTCTGTCTTTCTCACCAGCAAGTGCATGTGCTCAATAGCAAAAATTTCTCTTAAAAGAAATATATATATATATATATATATATATATATATATATATATATATATATACACAAAGGTAAAGAAACTGCATTTATAAGAATTTGGCATAAAATGATGAAAAGCTACTGTCACCAATCATACAGGAAAATAATTTCAACAATGCAATCTGTTATTCTGAATGCTAGATCATCCTGAAGGTATTAAAGTTCTATTGTATAGTGCTGAAAATGTCAACATTGTTTTGTAAGATCTAAGTTAACAAAACTGTGTTCTGTTAACTTGTCTTATGAAGGGCATTTGATAGATCAATCTAGTCTTATGACAACCGAAAGTAAAGCAAACACAGCACTAATTAGTTCCCATTGTAAATTCTGTTGCTCAAGTTTACTATACAAGACTTTTTTTTTCATCTCAGATTTTTATTTTGCTTATTATTGCTACACACTGCCATCTTTGAAAAGGGCGATAAACTTTAAACGTTATTACCTGTTCTTTCTTAGTGCCAGGATACATTATTGAGTGTCTATAGACGTCATGTTGCCATGTCTCCTGCTTTAATGGTAAATTGGATTCTACTAAAGAGACATTGAGTCTAAATAGTTGTATATAATAGAAGCACCAGAAAAATGATCTTGTATTTGTTTTTGTTTATGAGAAAATATTGATAATTTTTAAAATAACATATATCCTCTGTAATATATCATGTTTTGCAAAAAGCAATGGTAAAGATTCATTCTGTAGCTTGTAGTGGGGATAAATTTGGAGAGATGGTAGAATCTGAAAATGGATTAAGGAATAGGAAAAGAGTAATAAATTAACATGTATTGTCCTCTGACATTGGTCCAGATACTTGGTTTGCCTACTCACATTGGAAGTTTATAAAAATAAGTTGTTTTTTACTACTTTTACTCTGTGTTATAGCTGAGGCTCAGTAACACTAATTGCCTTAAGGAGGTAATAGAGAAGTAAGCTGGTATTCCAGCCTAGGCTGTTAGCATCATTTTGGATAGAAGTAGATATTGGCACTTGGTTTTTGAATAGCTTGTTTCCTTTCTTAACTGTTTGGTCTTTGAAATCGTGTTCCTGTTGCTATGCTCAAGTGACTTGATATTCCAGTGACAAAAAAGAACGTGATCTACTCCCCATGTCAGAACAGCAAGGAGCATCTTAGCATTCAAGGTTAAATTAAAGCAGAATGTGTGTTGAGTGCCATTGTTATCTTTCCCCTGCCCTTTTAGCAAACTTCTTTAGAGCATGAAGAGAATACAGAATTTTATAAACAACTTTAAGGAGTGAGTCGACAGACATCTGGGTTTCACCGTCTTGATTCAAATTACTCCTGATTGTTGCTAATGTCCATTTATAAATATGAAACTCTTGGATGGTATTTTGTTTCTTGTACCTAGAAGCTAATTAATCTTCTCTATACAAAATAATCCTTCAGTTTGCGATGTTACTTATCTTTTTAAAATACCTCTGTGATTTTGTTGAGAATACTAGAAAATTATCCATGCCCACTTTTATTCACTCAATTAAAAGCTGAGGTTGATTGCCTTTTATCTTCAGGCTCCACACTTACGTTTTTAATTTAATTATTATTATTACTATTATTATTACTACTACTTTGCTATAGGACTTGTGTGTTCACCAGAGAGACAAAAAAGAGAGAGGGAAAAGATGAAAAAGCAAGTCACTGGGTCCAGGACTCAAATCCAGTTGGCTCTGTGAGAGTACAGTGCTTTAACCACTACGCCACCTGCTGGCCCCTCCACATTTATTTTTAACATTCTTTTTTTTTTTTCTTTCCTAGAGAGAGTGAGAGAGGTAGTCATAACAAGGTATTCATGCCATGACCCACTCCCAGCCTCAGGCAGCTATGATACCAGGCACACGCATGAACCTGAAGTGCAGAGAGAGGCCTCAGGACACAAACCGGGAACATTTTCCAGGTGGGTCCTCCATCTCAGAGCATGACCAGACTTAACATTTTACATTACTTTCTGGTATGCCAGAAAACAGCATAGTCAGAACTAATTCCTTTAGTCCAAGAAAGGTGTTGGACGGTCCTTTTTGTACTTGTGCCTCATGCTGAAGCAAATTAACAGTAAAGACCAAACTAGTATTCCAGTCTCAGAATAAATATTTCCTTTATAATTCTTAGTATTGCAGTCACTCTATTAGTAAATGGAACAGATAGAATGCATCTATACAATAGGAGCACCTACAAGTCTACTCAGGTAGTAATTCATAATGAACATAAAAATTATGTTAGATGGCACTAAGAAAGAACAGGTAATAAAGTTTAAAGTTTATCGCCCTTTTCTAACTTGTTTTTATTATTGTAAAGTTATAGGCATTTAAGATAGAAAATTTACGTTCCTTATGTTTCATCTCCTTTTTAAATTTGCTATAAAAGAGAAACTCTTTTAGAGTTAATTAAATATTTTAGTAGTTTTCTAGAATTCTGAGCTATATTGATCTATCTTAAACCTTTTCAATGAAAAGTAGGGTCAAGTGTGTTCATGTATAGAGAGTCCAACTGCCATTCAACAAATTTAAGTTCTGTTAGTTATCTTTTATTTAAATATAACCTAAAAATTCTGACTACAATGGAATTCATGTTGACAAAAAGCTAATTAACAAACAAAATATTTTAAAAGAGATTTTTGCTATAGGGCACGTGCACTGTCCCAAGAGACAGAGAGACAGAAAGTGAGAAATCACCTCACAAGGTGGATGGCTACACTGCAATCCATTCCCCTCCTTTCTTCTTCTGGGCTCTTGGACACACACACACACACACAAACTCACACACACACACATACACACATGCCTAGCATGTTTCAAGCCGCCAAGGTTGGGACTTGAACTATGGTCAGTCATGTGGGAGTCCAGTGATGTATCTACTATATCATCTCCTGGCCTCCAAGTTAACCACATTTTAAAATATTAGAGGAATTTTTAAAAATGGTTAATAATGATAGTAATACATGGCTATGTATAGTTCAGCATATTATATTTTCATATTAAAAATAAGACAAACTATGCCTTAGATAAGGGACTGATAGCCAGACTATACAGGGAACTTAGGAAGCCTACTCACTAATAAATAATAAATATAATTAAAAGATGGACAAGTGAAATGAATAGATAATTCACTAAGGGAGGCATATGAATGGCCAAAAAGCACAAATCAAAACCACAATGAGATATCACTTAATCCCAGGCAGAATGGCTGGGATTAAAACATTAAAGAATGATAAGTGCTGGTTAGCCTACAATGAAAAGAGAGTCCTCCCACACTGTTAGTGGAAGAGTAAATCAGTATAACCCTGTGGAGACAATATAGAGTTTCCTCAGAAACCTACAAATAGAATTGCCATAATACCCAATATTTCCACTCTTAGATATCTACCCAAAGGACAAGAAAATCCTCAGTTGGAAAAATACTTACACATCCATGTTATTACAGTGTTATTTATAATTGCTGGGACATAGAATCAACCCAGATATTCAAGAATAGGCAAGTGGAGGGGACCAGCAGTTAGCGTAATGGCTATGTCGCTGGACTCCCACGTAGTCGACCGTGGTTCGAGTCCCGGACCTGGTGGCTTGAACTCACGCTGGGCGCGTGTGCGTGTGTGCCCAAGATCCCGGGAGGAGAATGGAGGAGAAGGGATTGCGGCGTGGCCATCCCCCCTGGGGGGTGATTTCCTGCTTTCTGTCTCTCTGTCTCTCTCTGTCTGTCTGGCGAGCGCACGAGCCCTATAGCAAAAAAAACTCTCCAAAAAAAGAAAAAAGAAAAAAAAAGAATAGGCAAGTGGATTTGGAAAAAAAAAAAAAAAATGTGGCACATGTACTCTATGGAATATTACTCAGTCATAAAAAATGAGACCCTGACATTTGATACAAAGTGGATGAATATGGAATATTTAATGCTAAGTGAAGTAAGCCAGACTATGAAAGATAGGCATTTTATGTGTCCACTTAGTATATACTGAAGGTCTTGCACCTTATAGCAGAAACTGAAAGACTGGAAAATATAATACCAACTGTAGATACTACGGACAGTACAGAGAGGGGTGGATAATAGGGAGTGGGTAATAAGTGGTGGCAGGGAAGAGATCAGGAGAAAAAACAATAGACACAAAATATAAAAAGTTTTCTACTGATGATAATGTATATGGTAATGTCTTTGTTTTGACTAATATAAACTATATTCATGCTGAGAAAAACCATGTTGTACACTGTAAATATGTATAATGATTTAATGCAAATAAAAAATTAAATAAATAAATAAATTCGAAGGTTAACAAAAACAAAACTAAACAAAAAAGACAATGTGATCCAATAGGTGGTGTGGCAGTTAAGGCACTGGCTGTTAAGGCAACGTGGACCTGGAGGCTTGAAAAGCACTTTGGGTATATGTGCATAGATGCCCCAAATGCCAAAACAAGGATAGAGAAGAGATTGTGGTATGGCTATCCTCTCCGGAGGTGATTTCTGACTTCCCTCTCTCTGTGTCTCTCAGTCTCTCTCTAGCAAATACACATGCCCTATGGCAAAACAAAAAACTAAAACTAAAAAAAAGGCTAAGTAAGGATTTCAACTGAGTAAAATATTTTAAATAATACTTCACATTGTTTTATTAATATTTCACATGAACAGTCATTAAAATCCTGTTAATAAAAATAATTTACTTTTGTGTTTGTGTAGTCTTCAGTCTCCTTTCATTAAATTTTAACAAAGTCAAACAAAGTTACATTGGTTTTGTTTTCTTTATTTAAGTTGTAGAGGGTTATTAGAAAAGTACTCTCAAATAGATTCTTAAATAACTACAGAGTAGAGACACTGGAACACAAAAGACATACTGTAGGTTTCTCCAACATACAAAATTATTTGAAAATTGAGTAATTTCTAGCATATTTTTGACTAATATTTAACAACTATAATAAATTAATAAAGATCTATAAAAGTCATTTTATTCTTTCCTTTGTAAAATCTGATATTTGATGTTTTGACACAAGCATTTGAGGTATAAATATCAATCTTGGTTTTTATTGCAATCCTAAAAAGTATATATTATGCTGGGTCAGCTGCTAGTGTGCTGATTAAGGTGGCTGGATCCCATTTGGCTGACTTGTCAGCTTGAGACCCAGCCATATGAAAAACATGCCAGATGTGTGTTTGTGTGTATCCAAAATTCAGAGAGGAGAAAGGAGGAGAAGGGATTTCAGCATCGTCATCCTCCTTGGGGTGGGTGGGAGGCGGGGGGGGTGATGTTTCTGTCTGTCTCTTTCTCTGTTACAAGTGCATGCATCCTATAGCAGAAACACTTTTTAAAAAAGCATATATTGTTCCTGTAATAATCTTAACATTAACATATATATATTAAAAGCTTTATCTGTGTGTTTGTTTACAATATATATAATAAGAATTAGAATCTAACAGATAAGTGAATTAAAATAGCCAAAGAACTATTGAAATGTACTAAATTATAATTTATTATTATTACTTATATTTCTTTATAACATTCATTAATTAGATATAGTACATTAATTTCTCTGAGATAAATTAATAAAACTTTATATTCTGAAGGATAAGCTACATAAAGATAATATGTGCATTTGATGATTATTATGTTGTGATAGTAAACTATATTGTAATTTGAATTGATGGTGTGTAGGGAGATTGGCTTAATTCAAAGTTCTCTCTCCCTGTGCATTCTAAAACAGACTGGCCTAATCAATGCAAGCAGTAGAGCATCCCAATGAGTGGAGTCTGATCAGAATGACTCCACTTATTCGTAATTACTATAACCAGCAGCTCTTCATAGAGGAAATAAATAGATATCACAGACAGCTCAACAGTCTGCTATTGTTTCTACATACTAGCATCAGATAAATAGGTAATATAATCACTAATTTTATGTTTCTACTGGGGCTAGATCATATGCTATGATCTTTGACAAGATTCTGGTTTATTAGAAATGTAAATAACAGATCTCCATGCTTCTGCCAAATATTATGGCCTAACATCTGCCACAGCAATTTCCAAAGTTGGAACAGGTAATGTAACCTTGGAATTATTGGAGCCACTTTATTTCAGTTATTTTATTAGGGAGTCTGAGAGGAGAATAAAGTCTACCTCCTTCACCAACATTTTATTCGAGACTGTATGTTGTGGCTACTCTCACTGACATATGTTACTCAGTATATGTTTTCTTGTGTGCAATTTGTAAAGCATAATCCAAACTTAACCTTAAAATTGTTAGTAGGACAAACTTATATAAATCATTACTTTGAAGACAAATTATTATTGTTATGTAGATAAAGCAACATATACATAAATATTTTATGGGGCCTTTGGGACAGTCATTATACGTTTTGGCATAGAAAAATATGTCATGACTTTGCAGATGACCTACTACTTTTCAGTTATTTTTACATGTGCAGTTATAATAATATCACAAAGTAAAGAGATGAGTTTATCTTTTTTTCATGACATAAATATATATGTGTGTGTGTGTATATATATATATATATATATATATATATTACTTATGTATTTATTTACATAATTTTTATTGTGGTAAAATACTCTTACCTCATCATTCACCATCTTAACTATCTTTTAAGTGTGTAGTTTAGTAGTGTTATATATAGATATAAATATAGATAGATATAGATATTCTTGTCCTTATGCAACCATCACCACCATCTGTGTAATTCTTTTTATGTTTTAAAACTGAAACTCTGTACCTATTAAACAGCTCCATATTCTTCTCTCCCCCAAACCTCTGACAGCTAACTTTTCACCTTTTTCCTATGATTTTGACTACTCTAAATACCTCATATAAGTAGGATCATAAAGTATTTGCCTTTTTGTGACTGGCTTATTTCACTTAGCATAGTGTAAACAGCCACCCATTTTGTAATTTGTGTCTGAATTCCTTTCCTTCTTAAGGCTGAATAATAGTCTATTGTATATATGTACTATATTTTGTCCATTTTATTGATGATGGATGCTTGGGTTGCTGTCATGTTTTAGCTATTATGAATGAAACTGCTATGTACATGAGTATACAAATAATCTCTTTGTGATCATACTTTTAATTCTTTTGTTTATCCAGAACTGAAATTGCTGCATAATGTGCAAATACTACTGTTAATTTTTTAAGGAATAATCATACAGTTTTCCTTCTAAATTATACCACTTTACATTTAACTAAAGATTTGTCAGTTTTGCTGGTATTTTTGAAGGACCAACTTTTGATTTCTCTCTTTTTTTTATTTTAGCTTTTTATTGTAAAATTAAGTTGCTCATCTCAAAGCACCACTCCCTCCTCTACAGAGCATGGTCACATTACAATCTCTTCTTCATTTCTCCATTGTTTTGGGATTTGGCCACATACACACATGCACCCTGTTTACTTTTCTAGTTTCTGAGTCTAAGATTCCAATGGAACAACTGGTCATGTGGGGTGCAGCTCCCATAACAACAGGACACAGGTTTGCCTGAGATATTTGTTTTATTTTCAAATATAAGTAAATATAGCTGTAAATCATCCCCTCAACACTCATCTTTCTGAATGCTATGGTTTGGTATATTGTGTTTTCAATTTCACTCTGGAATATTATTTTTTGTTCTATATCTTTTAATTTTAATTATTTTAATTTTTATTGTATTTATTTATTCTTTGCTGTAGGGCATGTGCACTTCCTAGAGAGAGACAGAGACAGAGAGCGAAAGTGAGAACAGATCCTCAGCAGAGACGGTCATGCTGCAGTTTCTTTATCTCTGGTCTTTTCTCAGGACTGGAGGCATGTGCGCACTTGAACCCAGTGTGATTTTCAAACAACCAGGTTCAGACTGAACTGCACAGTAAGCCATGTAGGATCCAATGCATTTACCTCCATGCCACCTGCTGGCCCTCTCTTGAGTACTTTCTAATGTTCCTTTTGATTTATTCTTTAGACCATCAGCTGTTTAAAAGTGTGTTGTTTAATTTCCACAATCTGAATTTTCCAATTTTTGTACTGTTAATGATGTCCAATATCATCTTGTTGTGGCAGGAGAAGATATTTTGTGTATCTATCTTCATAAATCTATTGAACCCTATAATAGTTTTATAAACATCACATATTTAATATTTTGGTTTGATAACCCATATGTTTACAAGTAGGATTTGGAGTTAGTAAATTACACGTCCATAATTCTATATAATGAGGAGTCATTGGGGGGCCCACAGTTGGCATGGTGGTTAAAGTGCTGGACTCCCACAGGGCTGACTATGATTCCAGTCCTGGATCTGGTGGCTTTAAAACTCATGCTGAACCTGTGTGACTGCCAATTTTAAAAGAGGAGAATGTAGGAGAAGGGATTGCAATGTGGCCATTCCCCTTAGTGGGTGATTCCTCACTTTCCATCTTACTACCTCTCTCTGCCTCTTTAGCAACTGCATGTGCCTATGGAAAAAAATAAACAAACAAACAAACACACAAAAAAGAGTGGTTGGATGTTATGGTAACTACTGCCATGTAACAAATACCATAAAAAGGAACCAGCAGTTAGTGTAATGGCTATGTCACTGGACTCCCACGTAGTCGACTGCGGTTCGTGTCCTGGACCTGGTGGCTTAAAACTCGCGCCAGGTGCATGTGCGTGCGTGCCCAAGATCCCGGGAGGAGAATGGAGGAGAAGGGATTGCGGCGTGACCATCCCCCCTGGGGGGTGATTTCTCGCTTTCTGTCTCTATGTATCTCTCTGTCTGTCTGGCGAGTGCGCGCACCCTATAGCGAAAACATCTCCCCCTCAAAAAAAAATAAATAAAAAAATAAAAAAACAAATACCATAAAAGTTAACAGGATAAAACAACAATTTTATGTTGCTCATGCTGTTGTAGACCAGTTTTGAAAATTACTTGGCGGGTTATGTTATGCCTGGAATCTCCCATAAGGTTATAGTCAAACGTTAATGGAAGTTACATTAATTCAAAGACTCTACTGGGCTAAATATCCAAGACAGCTCATTCATATGTCTAGGCTGGTGACAATGGCTGTCGGCAGTGATATAATCTGGGGCCTTTGATAGGACTGTCACCATGATGCGTCATGTAGCTTGGACTTCCTTGCAGCATGGTGATTTTTCAACAGTCAAACTTTCTATAAGGCAGCTTAAGGTTCCAGTAAGTTTTCCAGTAAAAAAGAAAAAAAATAAAAAAGTGAAACCTTTGCCTTTTATGACCAGGATTCTGAAGTTACGTAATATAACTCCCACACAACTCTTGTTGCTTTAAGAAGATACTGATTTGATCAGTGTACATTGAATTCAATGACCAAAATGCCGCAATGTAGTTCTTTCGATATGCTGATTATTATGTTTCAACTAATAGAAAAAGGGAGAAGAGAAAAAGAAAGAGAAGAGAAAAAGACATAACCCCAAAGTAAGTCAACCCACTTCTTCTTTGGTAATAGAAGACAAGAATTAAGCTCTTCTTAGCTTTTGGGAAAATCACTCAAGTAAAATTTTGTAGAAAGGGCACATATAATTCTTTTTTAAAAAATATTTTATTTAACTTTATTTATTTTAATTTGACCAGAGAGCAACAGGGTAGGAGAGAGAGAGAGAGAGAGAGAGAGAGAGAGAGAGAGAGAGAGAGAAAGCTACCAGGCCTGGGGCTAGAACTGTCATTGGCCATATGGGAGTCCAACACCTTTATCAACCATGCCACCCACCAGCCCAAAAAGGCATATATAATTTTTCACTCACTATCTTATTTAGAGGATATATTACAAAATCTAAATGTCTGTTTTGTCATTTACTGTTTTTTTTTTTTTTTTTAAAGTTCAAATTCTTATTTTGGGGAAGTAGTTAGCTACAAAATTTAAGGAAATTAGGAAAAAATTACATATAAAACTGATATGCTTCTCTACTGATTTATGATCTGAATATCACAGGACCATAACAATTATACTTAGTATTCAAATCCCAATACCAATAGATGTGATAAACATTTTATTGACAGTTTTGCTCAATATATATGTATGTATAATATTCCTTGATTATACTTTTAGAGTTGTTAGGAAAGTCATGATGTGTTTTATTATGCAAACATGTCATGACTTTCTGACAACCCAACACAGTGATACTGGTCAAATACAAATATTTTATTTTGTTTATAAATCTGTTTCTTTTCTCCAATTTACAATCCTTCTTCTTTGAGAAAATGCTTACATAACTTAGCCAACTTTATTAATAGGTTTATGCTTTTACCACTTCTAGGACTACATTGTGATTTTCAGGAAGTTTTTAAATTTTGCTTGTATCTTGTTTTTGAACAAACTCCACTTGGTCACTTTCCTTTATGTTATTTCCCTGAATAACTCTTATTTATTTTTTGGGTCATAGATTATCCTCTATATCTTTCTTAAAATTTTCTTTTTCCCTTTGAGTTAGGGTGAAGTGCCACTTTAAATTGTTCCCATGACAACCTCTACAAGTGTCCATGGTAACATCACGGTTTTCTAAAGCATAGTAGCTCTGTTAAACTAGAAAAACTTCAAATTCTTTAAATTAATTTCACAACTTCACTTTATAATATAAACTAGTCATTTTCAATTATTTATTTATCACTATTTTTATAAAGTCATAAGTTGGAAAAGATCTTATGATAATGTCACAACCAATATTCTAATTCTTGGATTGTACTCAGCCAGATAGACCTGTGAAGACTTTTCCTTTTTATGATGTATATTTTGCCTGCATAATTCAACAGTCTCCAAAACTTTTGTTTTCTTTACAACATATATCACATCCTATGTCAATACATATACATGTATGTATTGGATAAAATGATAACCTCTTATTTACCATTGTGCATCACATTCATCAGAGTGCTTCTCTAAATGGCCTGATGCCTTGCACTTGGCACTGAATGAATATTTGTTGAACTAAATAAAATTTAATTGAGTATGGGTCAGTCATCAGGTTTCATAATATCATCTTCCATCCAGAGCAAGTTCAGTTATGGAGTCAAAGATTCTTCAAGCCTGTCTTCAAAATATGATGATAACAAGGAAATTCTTTATGATGATGATATTTTTGTGGAAATGCATAATTTTTATCTTAGTCTAGTTGTTTTATTTTACAGTAGTATTTTAATCCAGAAGACTGTATGGAGCTTTTAATCTCAGCCCATTTTTCAATACTCCCATCTTCTGCTGCTTGACAACTTTCACCTTATATAGTCCTTTGGCATGAAATTGAATCTCCAGTTCCATTATGAGTCCCCACATAACTCAGAGCATCAGAGTGAGAGACCTACTGTGAATCAACCATACAGCTTTCAACAAGAAGCTCTGCAGCAAAGTTCTCCATCTGAAAGAATCCACTACCAAGAAAGGTATGGTCTAGCACCATTTGTGATCATTATTTTATATACTGAGTTTGTATTTTAGTGTATGAATACCCACCAGTAGAAATTTGTTTTCTGTGGTTTTTAAATGCATTTTTCTATGCTTTTTTATTTCCACCATGAGAGAGAAGCATCTCCAGTAGGGTTTTCATGGTGTTATCCATCCCTAGTCTCTACTACACTGGATCACGGCGTGCACACATGCACCTGGCATGTATATGAAGCCTGAGGACACAAACAAGGAACCTTCCCATGTGAGTCTGATAGCAGTGCAACTGTGCCACCATCTGGTCCCCAAATTCAATCTTTAAATATGCCAACTTGATAACAATTTAATGTTCTATACTAATTTGTTGCACAAATGCACACAAAGCACCCATTTCAATTTCAGTAAATGAAAAAGGGAGTATAATAAACTTTTTTGTTCACAAATCTACTGATTACATTCTCAATGGTTAATTCAATAGTGTCAAGAGTTTTATTAAATATTTATTGGTGAATGAATTGTATTATCCATTTTTAAATCTGATTTTAAAGGAAAAAAATGAATAGCTTCATTTGGACATAGTTCCCTTTGTGCAAACCAGTTTTTCTTTACTAAGTTCCACTTTGGCAAGTTAACACTTGATAATATTTATGCTCTGAGTTGTCATTGAATTATACTAATTTTCCTCATTTTTTTGCTTCAATAGCAAATACTTTAATTGCCATTTAATATGCATATAGGTTACTAAAACTCCATTATTTAAAAAATAAATACTGGGACCAGCAGGTGATGTGATGGTTAAAGCACTGGACACTCCTATATGGTTGACCATGGTTCAAGTCCCAGACCTGGTGGCTTTCTCTCTCTCTCTCTCTCTCTCTCTCTCATCAAAATAAAATAAATGTATGAATAAATAAAATTTTAAAAAATAATTATAATAAATAAATACTTAAGTTTGACATTGATTTTCCATGATTTCTTTAATTGCCTTACCATACACATTTTGAATTTCTTTACATTTTTATTTAATTACAGAGTCTAGTAATTAAATGATTGTATACAATTGTGCATGTCACTTAGCTAATATTCTGTGATAGTTGCTTTAGTAAAATATATGTTTAATTAATGTGAAGAGATGTTAAAATTAATTTTGGACACATGTTTAAAATTGTATTATTGCTTTTATTGCTTTTTAAATTAATTTGAAAACTTATGAGTAATAAAAGATACAACTGAAGTACAAAGTGAGTCTAGAAACAAAATACTATGAAATTAACTAGACAGACATGACTGTAGAATTTAATTACTGTGGTTCATCTGTTTATTAATAGAAGTCTGGAAATTGGTAGCATATAGAGGCTAAGGAAGGGGTGGCATTGATATAATAAGCAAAGTACTATATCCATTCTCCCTTTTTAATAACTTTTCATCAATAATAGTGTTTGCTTGTAGAGCTTTGTTGTGATATTTGGTCAACCAGGAGAAATAAAGCAGATTTCCTGGGTAACCTGGGTGAATTATTTTACCAGTTGACAATAGTATGATAATGTCTAAAACACAGTATTCAATGAAGGTGAAGAATATACTTACAATGTAAGGGTGAATGTATGTAGAAGTTTGTGAGATTGACTTCTGGGAATTGGGTGATTTCCTCATAGTGGTCACTGTAAGCATTACACAAGAATGTATCTTCAAGTATGTGATTCGTACTTTAAATGATGGCCTGGGGCAATGAGAGAAAAAATAATGAATTATTTAGAAAATGATATCAACCTTTGGAAACTTAGTTATGTCTCATGTGATGGAACATTATAGCACATCACAGAAATGTAATTACAGCCAAGCTTTGAAAGAAACCGAGTAAACTAAAAAACATTTAAAGGCATGGCAGGTGGTATAGTGGGGACATATTAGCGTGGAAAACAAGAATAAATATTTCTTAGAGTAAAGATATAATATCTGGTTAAGCAAAAGCCTTTTTTGAATAGAGAAAATCTGCGATTAATTTTATAGTTGTGGTTATGAAGTATAGTATATACAGAAAGTTGTCTCTTAACTTTTTCTGGCTTTGGCTTGTGTCTTCATGCAAAGATGGAAAGAAATATGACATCTAATTAATGGTGGTGATTTGGCAATATAAATTTAATTCTTTTTAGTTTTGAAACTCCACTAAAGTGATCATCAAGCTGAAGCTATTAGTACATAGGAAAAATTAGGAATATATAACAGAGTAAACAAATGCAAAACAATCTGGATGATAGAAGGAAGTTGCAATACTGTAGATGACATTATAGGCAGCCATCCAAGTGACTGAGTAAGCCAATTAGTTTCTTGCCACCAAGAGGCTTAACACTTGAATGCAAAAGTCTTGCTAATAGCAAAGGAAAGTGTCTGATGGGCAGGATTTTACAAGATAAGCACTAAAACTGATTGTTTACTTTTCAGTTTTAATTCTAGAAGTCACAGCAATCAAGAGGTTGACCTCTAGACAGAAAAGAGCTGGAATCATATAATACAGAATACCTTCGGTATATTAGGTGGTCACTTGACAAAGAACCTGTCTCACTCTCACCTTATACTGAAACATATGGGTTTTTCCCATGAATGCAAACTTTTTAATTGATGTTTTCTTTTTTTGAGAGGAAGATTTTTGCTATAGGGTACTTGTGCACACCAGAAAGACTGATAGAGACAGAGAGACAGAAGACAGAAAGCGAGAAATTATCCCTAAGGAGGGGATGGCCATGATTCAATCCCCTCTCCCCCATTCTCTTTTTAAGATTTTGGCCAGGCATGAACGCACACCTGGTGTGAATTTTAAGCCACTGGGTCTGGGACTCAAACCATGATCAACTACATTGGAGTCCAGTAGCCTAAGCATTACACCTTCTGCTGATCCCACAATGTTTTAATTCTTAATTTTGAATGTAAAGTGAATTAAATGAGAACCAAATACCACCAGCATTTTAAGAAATTATCGAATAAGAAAGTCAAGAAAACAAACTACACTCACCATAAAAGAAACTTGGAAGAAATAAAACATTGATGGGTACTAAAACTAAATAAAAACAAACAAATGAACAAAAATACACATAAGAAAGGGGAATAAAAACATCATAAATTTTAAATACACACACACACACACACACACACATATGTTAAGAAATATAGGGTTGTAGGAAAAGTCATAATGCATTTTTCCATAGAAAAATATGTCATGACTTTTCCAAGAATCCAATATATTAATTCGTTGGGAAAATTCTTCTAAACAACTAAGTACATATAATTGTCAAATCAACTGATAAGAATTTCAAGAAATTTTCTATTTTCAAAATTTTTCCCTGACCTAGTGATAAATTTCTACTAGCTCTGCAAGGAGAAAATAATAAAATTACTTCAAAGCAACAGTGTCATTTACAAGGAGTCTTAAAACAGTTTATGAAAGCTGCATGTTATAAAAGCCTATGAATGATTTTGATATTTTTTCATCAAAAAGAAACTTGTGCTTTAATTCTGCCTTTTTCCACATGTTTTTATTTTTTTGAGAGATTATTGCTATAGGGTGCATACGCTCACTACTGAGACACAGACAGACAGACAGAAAGGAAGAAATTATCCTCCACCCCAAGAGGATGGTCACATCACAATCCCTTCCCCTCCACTCTCATCTCAGGATTTTGGGCAGACACACACATGTATTTCCACACACTTTTTGAAGTGCGTTCCAACAATTACAATATGCACACAGAAGACATTCATCATTAGTATTCATACACACACACACACAAATGTGGAATGATACTCTAAGATCTTGAAAAAACAAAACTATTTGAATGAGACAATGAATATGAATAAGATGACATGAAGCAGATAAATGCGGTTCTTATCAAAGTAAAAAACAGCAGGAATTTATGAAGACAAAATCATATTTAGAAATAAGAATATTTGGGGGTCACTCCATAGCATCATAGTTAAGTATTTTGCACTGGGACCTTATCTTACATGGTTGACTGCAATTCCAGTCCTGGCCTCAGATGCTGGAAAAGCATGCCAGGCAAGTGTGCATAAGTACTCAAAATCCTGGCTGAAAGGAGAATGGGAGAAATGGGATGCATGAGGACCATACCCTACTGGGGAAGTACTCTCTCTTTCACTTTATACTGGAGAGTGCATGTGCCCTCTGCTCTGGTGCTATATATATATATTTAAAGTGAATATTTTTATACCAAACAAAACCTTGGTGAAGGATTAAAAAATAAATTCACACAGAATAGAGCATTGGAGGATTAGAAAACAAAGCAGAGGTGGGCCAGCTGGTAGAATGGTGGATAAGGTGGCTAGATCCCATATGGCAAGTCCCAGACTCTATGGCTGGAAAACACCCTGGGCATGTGTGTGTGTGTGTGTGTGTGTGTGTGTGTGTGTGACCAAAGCTCTGAGAGAATGGAGGAGGAAGGATTGTGGTGTGACCATTTCCCCTGGGGGCGAGGGGTGTTTTTTCATTTTCCCTTTCCCTCTCTTCCACTGGTGAGCATAGACGTCCTATACCAAACATAAAAGAAAAAGGAAGGAAGGAAGGAAGGAAGGAAGGAAGGAAGGAAGGAAGGAAGGAAGGAAGGAAGGAAGGAAGGAAAGAAAGGAAAGAAAGGAAGAGAGAGAGAGAGAGAGAGAGAAAGAGAGAGAAAGAAAGAGAAAGAAAGATAACATAGCAGAAATTTATTCCTATATTGGAGTGGTAAAACTATTTTATACACACATATTTTTTTAAAGAATTTAGAAGAAAATTAAGAAATTCAGAGCCATCCCGTAGCACGTTAGTTAAGTTGGCTAGCTCTCATAGAAGCAACAACAGGGTTAAGTCTCAGACCACACGGCAGACCACGTGGCTTGAGACATACACTATGTGCCTGGGTAGGTTTGCCCAAATTTCCCAAAGGAGGGAGTGACTTAAGAGATTGCAGCGTGACCATTCCACATGTGAGGTACTTTCTCATTTTTCCTCTCTCCCTCTTTTTCTGTCTCACTGGTAAGTGCATATACACTCTAGAAAATTTTTAAAAATAAGAAAAATTATTAAGTAATTCAGCAACCTTTATGTGTAACTCTAAAGTAAAAGAGAGAGAGACTAGAAAGAAATCATGTAAAAGAACAATCTAGCATGGGACATTTGAAGGGAGAAGATAATAAATGCAGTTTGACAGTTCAGGAGATTCAATGTCAGACTAAGAAAAAATCACAGCTAATCCAGAAGATAGCGAAGCCATAACGTAATTGCAGAAAATTTTCTAAGATCGATGTAAAATGATCTCTAAATTCAAAGAGTTTATTTAATGCTGCTTACAATATGAAAGAGAAAAAAGCGCCACAGAAAGGTATTAGTTCAACATTATAAAATACTAGAAATGCTAGTATCTTCTAGGGAGAGAGAAGAAAAGTAAATAGATTAAAATGAGTGCTTGTATAATATCTGATTTATAAAAAGCAGCATTAAAATTGTTAAGAAATGTCAGAAGAGCAATGGTCTAAAAATTCTGAGAGAAACTGAAGTTTTAACCTAATTATATTATCCATTGAACACATTTTAAGTAATTAAAGGTTCCAAATTATACTTTTCTTAGATGCAAATAAAGTACATTCTTCACTATCTGAAAAGGAAGCAAATACGGGACCAGCATAAGGTTATGTCACTGGACACCCACGTAGTTGACAGCAGTTCAAATTCCGGACCCAGAGGTTTAAGCTCACGCCGGGCGTGTATACGTGAATGCCCAAGATTATGAGAGGACAATGGAGAAGGGACTGTGGTGTGGCCAGGGTGGCCATCCCTCTTGGAGAGTGATTTCTCACTTTTCTGTCTCTGTGTGTCTTTCCTATGAGCACACACCCCCTATAGGTAAAAACTCTCTTCCAATGAAAAAAGGAAGGCATGGGATTCAGGAAATGGGATAAGGGGACAATAGAAACCCCAGAATAGGAGACATGAAATGATCTATATATACTGAAAGGGAGGGGCCAGCAGATGGAGTGGAGTGGAGGTTAAAGTGGCAGGTTCCACACAGCTGATTGTGGACTTAAAGCCCCAGACTACAGCTTGAAAAATCATACTGGTCACATGTGCATGTGTGCCCAAAATTCCAAGAGGAGAATGGAGAAGAAAGCTTAGCAGTGGCCATCACCTCTCAGGAGTGATTTCTCACTTTTCTTCTGTCTCTGTCTCCACTTTTCTTCTGTCTCTGTCTCTTTCCAGTGAGAACACATGCCTTAAACGTCTTTAAAACAAACAAACAAACAAAAAACAACTAAAGGAAGATAATGAAGACTATTTTAAAAAGGAAAATGTTAATCTTATGATTTAAACCAAAAGGGGCCAGAAGATGTTGTGGTTAAGGGTGATGAATTCCTACATGGCTGATCTCAGTTTGAGTCCTGGACCAGTCGGTTTGCTTTCTTGCTTTCCCTCTCTCTTGTTCTGTCCCTCTCTGGTCAAATTAAAATAAATAAATATAAATAAATAAATTTAAATAAAATAAAAAAGCCATCACCTTAAATAAGATATCTACAATTAGTTTAATGTTCATAAGACTATAAGCACAGAAAGCGCTTTTATTAAAATTGGAACATAATTACTCAAGGTATCTTTGACGTATAAATGAAGATTTGGAACAGAGATCGTTTTTATTTCTAACATGATAATAAATGAAGCTAACATTTCTAAATTAAAAAAAATAGAAATACTTTATTTAGCAATATAGAGGCAGGACTCAAACACATACACGCGAACACAAAAGTAAAAATCGATTAAGTTTTTTTTTCAGGAACAACAGTAGGACAAGGTAATTTCTTAAGATTATTATGTTAGGGCCAGCAGGTGGAGTGGTGATTAAGGCACTGAACTCTCACGTGGCTGACAGTCGTTCAAGTCATTCAAGTCCTGGACCTAGCAGCATACTTTCTCACTTTCCCCCTTCCTCTCTCTCTCTCTCTCTCTCTCTCTCTCTCTGTCTCTTTCCCGTAAGCACTTGTGCCCTATAGCAAAAATTTTAAAATGATAATGACAATAAAATTAAATAAATAATTCTTGGAAAATGTAATTGTCATTACTTTTTAGTGTATTTATATAATTATTATAAATGTTATGCATAGCAATTTATTAAACTAAGCTTATTCATCATATTAAGAACTTTTGGAGTTATTTTTAAATATAAAATCCAATAAATTTGGTTACTCACATTATAACATGCATTATCAGGGAAATACAAAATATAAACTATTTTCGACATTTACTAATACACATGACATTGAAAAGTCACAAAAGCTCTGACTTATATATTTTTGACTCTGGCAGTGAATTGATTGCACACTCTTCCTTTTGGTTGTGTTACAAACTGGGGAAAAGAAGGGGGGAGACTAACTTAAGAGTATGTAGCCTTTGTCAAAATAGAATAGCTCATATTTTTATAAAAAGAATCATTAATATTATTATTAACATAATTTTAAAGGACCTTTCCAAGAGTATGCATTATAATTGATGAGCTGTCATGAGTGGTATAATAAAGATTAAAAAGTCATAAACTGAAGATGAAAACCTTTTTCATACTTGAATAAAATGTCAAAGATCAGAGAGGCATTTAACCTCTTTATGTGTTTCTTAGTATAATTCAGGTTTTATCTGTAGCATTTTCTTGATTAGCTCAGCAGTCTTTGGCGTGTAAAAATAAAGGAGAAAAATGTTCTTAAATAAAATGTCTGTGTTTATGCGTTCAAAACATGAGAAAAGGGAAGTATGATAGTGATTCTGTCAAGCCAAAATACACCCCAATAACTCCCTGAATTTTCTGATATTCACCTTATATTGCTCATCCATTTGCTTTGCTGAAACAAGTCTATGTAGAATAGGCATGAACTATTTAGGGAATGCAGTATTGATCTATGGAAATTATGAGAGAGATAAAATAACATGCTTTACCAATGAAGAGAAACTCAGTTTTTCTTCAGTTCAGTTTAAAAAACAGATCTGCATGTTCTTATTTCATGCCTTTTCCCCAGAAAGACATCCTACTCTTGCGTTGAACCTCCCAAGATAGAGCTTTATATTTTATGCAACCTCCCATTTACTTTTAAGGTAGCTTTGCTTTTATTTTTGTATAAGAAGATAAATCTCATAAGTATTTTTAAAGAATTACTTTATTTAAATTTATTTAAAAGTTATTAACTATAATATACTAATGATATTTCTGAATTAAAAGTATTAACCATTAATGTCTAACCCTAAAATTGTATTTTATATTTTGTTTGTAATTTTTTAAAAGCTCATGGTGATTTATTTATTCTATGAGCAAGAGAGAGGGAGAGGCAACACCACTACAGCATTCTAGTACCATAGTCCACCAGCAACCATCAATCGGTCCCTGATTATTGGTTTAACGTGTGTCTGGCACACTCAGGAAATGCCCAGACCTAAATCAAGAACTTTCCCATCTGGGCTTGCCTTGCAGAATGTTGAATTTGTGGAAAATCAGTGGACTAAAATTTGATTCGTCTGCATTCTATTAGTTTATATTGTTACCTATTAAATTACTATACATTTAATGGTTTAAACCAGCACAAAGGTATTGGCGTATAATTCTGTCAGTCAGAAATCTCATGCAGGTCCCACTATACTAAAATTGAGGTACAGTATTAGCAGAGGTGAATTCCTTTCAGCATGTTTCAGGTTTACCAACCCAGGGATATGAATCCAAAGTCTGCCATGTGGCTTCTAGCACTGTGGTTCAGTGTATCTTGGATTGTACCATAGAGGATGGGCCTCTTGGATTCTTTGATGATAGTGCTATGTGTGCACCAGTGCAATTTTCTAGGGATATATTCATATGTATGATAAGGTAAGCTTTGTCCTTTAAAACATTTATGAGAGTAGAATGTGCATAAACTTTAATACATTTTTATCAATGATATGACAATGCTATAAACTAACTATGCATGGTTTGCTGTTTGAAAATTGATACAGATAGGATAGAATTTAGAAATACTTCTCAAGGAATCCCTACTTGTTGCAAGGTTGTGAGATTCTTAAGGGAAAGTGCTGTCTTGCTGGTTTGTGTTCTATGGCCTTTCATAGTTTGGAACACATAGTACATGTGTATTGTTAATGAGGATGATAGCTCAAATATTAGTGAAGAAACTGACATTAATTGATAATTATTCAAGTGATAAACATCTCACACATTGCTGAACACATGATCATATATAAAAAAAGAAGAGAATGGCCCAGCAGGTAGTGTCGTGGTGAGAATGCTGGATTTCCACTAGGCCAACCAAGGTTCAAATCCTGGACCTGGTGGCTTGAAAATCATGCCAGACACATGTGTGTGCATACCCAAAATCCCAGGAGGAGGTTACATGTGGTGTAATCATCCCCCAAAGAGGTGATTTCTCACTTTCCCTCCCTCTGTCTCTCTGGCAAACACACATGCCCTATGGCAAAACAACCCAACAACAACAAAAAAAAGTTACACATTATTTTGATAAAGATTTAGAAGTTCAGATATTGGATAATTTGTCCCCTCCCCAGGCACATAGCAATTAAAGCACACAATTTTTGTAATTGTAGGCAAATCAGTATTTGATAAAAGTAATTATGTTATTTTCACTGTTAATATGGGGTCATAATTTAAAAAATAAAATCCCTTTATGGTACCTGGAAACTTTCTCTCTTTTTTTTTTTTTTTTGCCAAAATATATGTGCACTCATTAGAAAAAGAGAGAGAGAGAAAAAATGCCATAGAAAAACACCCTCCAATAAGATGTTGTCATCCTGCTTTAGCCCTCATTCCTTCTTCCCGTCAGAATTGTAGGCACACATGCACACATGCCTGGTGTGATTTTCAAATCACCAAGATGGATTTCAAATTGCAGTTAGCGTCTGAAATCAGGCTCCCTTAACCATTACACTGTGGGGTTCAACTATAATTCAGAATCTTGAATTACTTCAGTGAGTGGCTGAAATTAATTCCTTGGCATTTAAAAACAGCAATAAATAGTAAAAGATAATGTTACCATAGGTTTAGCCTTCTTTACTTGGGTATCAAATGCAACATATTTTATAACTGTCACACTGTAATTTTTTTTTTATTTTTATTTTTATTTTTTTATTTATTTGCATTCATTCTCTGAACATCATTACAGCATACAAAATGAGATTTTCCATCCAAATTACACTATATATTGTCTCAATCAAGCACATCAACAACCATGTTATTGTCAGCAAATGATCTTCCATTTCTTGTCTTCTGTATGTTTTGCTTTTTTCCCCCCATCCTAGATTCTCTATCTCTTACCCTCTGCCATCTCCCACTCTCCTCCCACAGTCTCTGGTATCTATGTTTGCTTTCTATACTGTTTTCTCCTCACATTTTATTGTAACGCCAAAGACCCTAATCAATCCAAATACCCTCATAGCAAACACAGGTGATACCCACATTTCCATGAACACAAGTCTTACTTTACGCATCCTATAAAGTAGCACCTAGCTGTGGCTACATATCCTACTGCAGTCATTGAATATATATATATATTTTTTTTCTGAAACTTTTTTTTTTGTAACTCAATTTACATTCCTTCCCTAAGCTTCATCACAGCATACAAAATGCAATCTCCCATCCAGTACACACTGCATAGTGATACAATCATGAACATTACAAAAAAAATTTCCATTACTAGTTCCTAGAATTACTTCCACCCCTCTTTCTGACCCTCTGTCCCTTCCCACCCTCCTCTCACACCACCTCCGGTGTCTACAATTGTCCTTCATTCCCTTCCCACCCACGTTGCATTGATCACACAATTTCCTACATAATCTAACTACTTTCAATGGTGAGTTCACTCATTACTACTAAGAAAACCAGTTATAACTTAACTCAAAGAAATGCCAAGGAACTTTGCTTAAAGCCAGGAAACAAGTTAGGATTCTGTTCAAATGGAAGGTGCATGAACCTATCAGTCTCATGTACTTTTATCTTCTGTTTTGGTTCAATTTTCCTGATTAAATTCTGGGATATAATATTCAAATTCAGACTTGTCCCTCTGATTAAGTTGGCCACTTTCATAGTTTTTGGACTCTTATTTCCGTGTGTCTGTGTTTAATTTTCTTGATACAGCACACCCTTGAGAACTTCTTGGAGATCTGGTCTGGTGCTGGTAAATTCTTTCAGGTTTTGTTTATCTGAGAATGTTCTTGTCTTTTCTTCCCACCTGAAAGATAATCTTGCCGGGTACAGTATTCTTGGCTGAAATTGCTTCTCTCGTAACACTTTGAATATATTTTCCCATTCTCTCCTCGCTCGCATTGTTTCCGATGAGAGATCTGCTGTTAGCCTGATGGGATGTCCTTTGTAGGTAACTTGATGTTTCTCTCTTGCCAATCTTAGTATCTTGTTTTTGTCTGAGGTTTTGGTCAACCTGGCTATAATGTGTCTTGGAGAAGATCTTCTTGGGTTGATTCTATTTGGGGTCCTTTGTATTTCCTGGGACTGGATCTTCGAATGCCTCTCTAGGTTTGGAAAGTTTTCTTGCAGGATTTCATGGAATAGATTATCAATGCCCTTATGGGTCTCTTCACCTTCTGGAATGCCAATTATCCGGATATTTGGACGTTTGATGGTATCCAGTACTTCTCGCATATCATTCTCAAATTTTTGAGCCATTTTCTCAGTCTTCATGGTGGACTTTTCTAAGCCAGCCATTTTCTCTTCTACATCTGAGATTCTATTTTCTGAATAATCTAGTCTGCTTTTAATACTTTCAAGGGAGATTTTGACTTCTTTTATTATAGACTTGATCTCTAGCAGTTCCGTTTGAGTCTTTTGTAAAGTGTGTAATTCCTCTTTTAGATCTTGCAAGAATTTCCTCATCTCCTGGAACTCGGCAACTTCTTTCTCCTTTCTCTTTAGCAGTTCATTATCTCTCTTTTCTTCCATCTCTGTTAGCTTCGACATTACGAATGCTCTAAATTCCTTATCAGACATTTCCATGACTTTCACCGAACTGCTTGTGGATGAAGGAGAGTTACTCTTTTCCATTGGAGGAGAGGTATTTTCTCGTTTTCCCATATTTCTCGTGATCCGACGGTGATTTCTTGTCATCTGATGAATGGCGTGTTTCTTTCAAATTCTTGAAGTTAAGCCTCAATGTTCAGGAGCAAGCAGACAGAGGTGTTCTAGAATCTGTTTGCCGTTCTGTAGTGATAGCTGGTGCAGCAGATTCAGTAGATATTGGGTGGAGAGACAAGAAAAAAGGAAAATGAAAAAGAGAGAGAGAAACAACAACAAAAAGAGAGAAAAAAGACAAAAAAATAAAAAATTATAATTGCTTTTCTTTTTTTTTTTTTTAAAGAAAAAAATCACAAAATAGAAAACGGCGCGGCGCGCAAAGCGCGCCGCGCGAAATATCTACTTCCCAGTATCCGTGTGGATTCTTCTCAGAGAATGGCTCAACTCTCCTGCCTGGGAGAAAGGAGCAGAAGGGCTTATTAACAAAACAAAAGATGGAGCTGAGAGCCAGAGAGAAATTCTACCTTTAAAAAAGTCGTAAAAAGGAAAAATTACCAAAAAAAAAATGAGGAGACAGGAGCAGAGAGAGACAGAGACCTCAGAGACACAGCGACAGGGATAGAAGGCCAGAGGGGCTCCCTACCACACTAGCTTTGCTTGCTGGAGGCTGAATTATGAGTAGAAAATCTTCATTTCTCCTGTGCCTGAAATATCTAGTTCCCAGTATCCATGTGGATTCTTCTCAGAGAATGGCTCAACTCTCCTGCCTGGGAGAAAGGAGCAGAAGGGCTTATTAACAAAACAAAAGATGGAGCTGAGAGCCAGAGAGAAATTCTACCTTTAAAAAAGTCGTAAAAAGGAAAAATTACCAAAAAAAAAATGAGGAGACAGGAGCAGAGAGAGACAGAGACCTCAGAGACACAGCGACAGGGATAGAAGGCCAGAGGGGCTCCCTACCACACTAGCTTTGCTTGCTGGAGGCTGAATTATGAGTAGAAAATCTTCATTTCTCCTGTGCCTGAAATATCTAGTTCCCAGTATCCATGTGGATTCTTCTCAGAGAATGGCTCAACTCTCCTGCCTGGGAGAAAGGAGCAGAAGGGCTTATTAACAAAACAAAAGATGGAGCTGAGAGCCAGAGAGAAATTCTACCTTTAAAAAAGTCGTAAAAAGGAAAAATTACCAAAAAAAAATGAGGAGACAGGAGCAGAGAGAGACAGAGACCTCAGAGACACAGGGACAGAGATAGAAGGCCAGAGGAGCTCCCTACCACACTAGCTTTGCTTGCTGGAGGCTGAATTATGAGTAGAAAATCTTCATTTCTCCTGTGCCTGAAATATCTAGTTCCCAGTATCCATGTGGATTCTTCTCAGAGAATGGCTCAACTCTCCTGCCTGGGAGAAAGGAGCAGAAGGGCTTATTAACAAAACAAAAGATGGAGCTGAGAGCCAGAGAGAAATTCTACCTTTAAAAAAGTCGTAAAAAGGAAAAATTACAAAAAAAAAATGAGACAGGAGCAGAGAGAGACAGAGACCTCAGAGACACAGGGACAGAGATAGAAGGCCAGAGGAGCTCCCTACCACACTAGCTTTGCTTGCTGGAGGCTGAATTATGAGTAGAAAATCTTCATTTCTCCTGTGCCTGAAATATCTAGTTCCCAGTATCCATGTGGATTCTTCTCAGAGAATGGCTCAACTCTCCTGCCACACTAGCTTTGCTTGCTGGAGGCTGAATTATGAGTAGAAAATCTTCATTTCTCCTGTGCCTGAAATATCTAGTTCCCATTATCCATGTGGATTCTTCTCAGAGAATTCACACTGTAATTTTTATAATGTGAATATAAATGCTTTTACCTTTGGATTAATGGTGAAAGTTTTAGTAGATTTTCCAACACTGAGAAGATCAAATATTATGTCTTTCATTGCAAAATCCAAACATTCCTAGGAAAAAAACTTGGAACCAATTAATAAATTTTTGTAACAAAACAAAACAAAAAATCGAGCAATTTATGAAGACTACACTAGAATAAAGAATAATAAGAAAATGTGTGAAAATTGTAGAATGTTGGACTTTTACATCATTAAATCAGTATAACAAGAACAACACATTTAAAATACTGGGCATTAATGAACTTTTGGGTTAAAAGGGAGAATTAAAAGACAATGTCAATTGAGCCACCAGGTAGTGTGGAGGTTAAGGTGCTGAATCCTACATGGTAGATTACTCCAGTTTTTTAAGAGAGCTTTTTGCTCTAGGGTGTGTGTGCTCGCCAGACAGACAGAGAGAGAGACAGAGAGACAGAAAGCGAGAAATCATCCCAAGGGGGGTGGCCACGCAGCAATCCTTTATACTTTCCATTCTCCTCTTGAGATTTTGGGCAGTCTTGCACATGCACCTGGCGTGAGTTTGAAGCCTCCGGGTGCAGGACTCAACAGTGGTCGACTATGTTGGAGTCTAGCAAGGTAATCATTATGCCATCTACTGGTCCCAGATTGAGTGGTTTTAGTTCTGGACTCAGCAGCTTGAAAATCAAGCCAGGCATGTTTATGTGTTTGTCCAGAATCCTGAGAGGACATTGGAGGAGAAGGGATTGTGACATGGCCGTCTCCCTAGGGGGAGTGAGTTCTCTCTTTCTCTCTCTCTCTTTCTGGTGAGCACATGTCCTCTATAACAAAACAAAGAAGATAATTCTAGTGAATAAATATTTATGAGTTTTTATTATATGCCAGGCAATGATGTAAGTACTAGAAATCTGATAAGAAAATGAAGAGACTATATGTAATGTGAATATGTATACATGTATATGTATACATATAAATATCAATATGCCTCTCAAGAAAGTCATACTCATTTTGTATTAATTTATAAATTAGTATGAAAGAACTTCCTTGGAATTAAAGACGAAGATATTGGTTGAAATAAATGAGATGACTCAGAGAAAGGTCCATGAAGATGTGAGTTTAGAGCTTGGCTTAGTTATTGTCATGATGGTAAATTAGGCCAGGAATTACAAAATCATTACAATCAAGAACAGTGGTATGACATAAGGTATAAAAGCAAGATATAAATCATATATAGAAACAATCAGAAAATTGGCCAGGATATATTGTTGCAAGATATGAGATATATTTGGAAATACATATACACAAAGCAGCATCCCTGTCCTACACACTTAACTTCATTCACTTTACTTTTTTATTTCTTTTGTCTTGTAAAGGGCATGTGCATTAATTAGAGAGAGGCAAAAACAAAGAAAAAGAAAAAAGTGAGAAATCCTCCCCGAGGAATGGCCATGCCACAAAGCCCTCTCCTTCATTTCCTCTCAGGATTTTGGGCAAGTATGTACATGTGCTCAGTTTGTTTTTTAGCTGTTACATCTGGGACTTGAACCAAGCAGTTGGCCATGTGGGATCCAGTGCCTTAACCACAATACCATGCCACCTGCTGTCCCTATTTTTTTTTAAATTAATTAATTATTATTATTATTAATTTGCTATAGGGCACATGCACACACTGGAGAGAGAGAGAGAGAGAGAGAGAGAGAGAGAGAGAGAGAGAGAGAGAGAGAGAGAGAGAGAGAGAGAGAGAAAGAGAGAAAAAAAGTGAGAAAGCAAGCTGCTAGGTTTGGGATTTGAACCAGGCCTTGTGGGACTCCAGTGCCCTAATCACCATGACACCTGCTGGTCTTCTCTTTTGTTTTTTAAAGAAAATAATAGTCTACTATTTTTAGTAAAAACAACTAAATAATTTCAGTAATAAAGATATGCTAGGATTAATTAAAACTAATATCCTATAACTGTGTTTCTTGTCACAGAAATATGATTGTTACATAATGTTAACCTTCACTGCAAAGTCTACAAAGTCAGTGTAACAATTTGATAATATAAATGCTTAAAAATATAAATGCACATATTATGCTATCTAGTAATATATACTTGTATATATGATATATCTCCACAAAGATACTGGGTTATCAGGAAAGTCAATATGCACTTTGCATAGAAAAACAGAAAAAATTGGTTCCAGTATATGGCATAGTGGATTTCCACATCGTCAACCGTGACTTGAGTCCTGGACCCGGTAGTTTAAAACTCATGCTGGGCATGAGTGCCTGTGTATCCAAAATCCAGAGAGGAGAATGAAGAAGAGGGGGTTGTGGCATGGATATGCCCCAGGGGGTGATTTCATGCTCTCTCTGTCTTTGTCTCTCTAGCTCTCTGGCAAAGGCATACACCCTACAAAAATCTCTTTCTTTATTTAAAAAAAATAAAAAGGAAAAGAAGAAGAAAAAAATAAGTCATGACTTTTCTGATGACCAAATATATTAAAATATTGCTGTTATAACAAAAAAATCAAAAACAACTCTGCAGTATCATGAATAACATTATTATAATTTTGCTTTTTATAATTCTCCATATGCCTATTGCTTTACTCTGATTACCACTCTGATCTTAATAAATAAGGTAAAGCTCTAGGCATTTTCAGCATTAGTTTTTATTTTATTTATTTTTCCTTTAGTTATGCTTCAATCAATTTCATGTTAGTAAAATTAACATTTGAAAATGTTTTTTTCTGGTAACCTTCCTTTTGATGTGAGTAATTTCTGTTTGTGAGTTAAAATTATTGTACTTGTTATAAAAATTCATCACTTAACTTTCTATAATTGTATGATTAATTCTTTCCTTAGGAAGAAAATTATTAATTTACTATGGAGACAAATCATTGATGTCTATATCAAAAAAAAAGACTTTAACAGATAGTTATATTTTTTCCAGCTATTATAACCAAAACTTTGGCATTATGAAATGAAAAACAATGCTTTTGTACTCTTAACTGATTTTAAATAGTCAAGAGTTTGTTTCTAATTGTTAGGGAAACATAATGTTCACAGTTGTGAAGTGGTTTCACTGAGTACTGGTTATCGACTTGTCTGGGTCAGTGAGACAGACACACTCGTACACAGCACATTACACAAAGTGGATTTCGTACCTTCAGATGGTATCAAAGGACAAAAGCTAGAGATCACTGTCAGCCAGTGCCTTGAGACTCAGAGAAAAAGCTACCCAGGGGAGAAGAGACTTTACTGTGTGTACGCCAATTGCACAACAGGTTAAGAGTTTCCAAAAGACAGCCTACCTGGGTTATACCTTTCATGGGCCCCAGGACATGCTGAGCAGAGCTTTGGAAGACATCCTGCCTCTAAGGGAGAGAGGCACAAAACCCAGGGTGACCCGGACAGTTTCTCCTTAACTCACATGTTCTATTCCCCAGAGAAGGCAGAAACAATGCCTGGGCTATTTCAGGCAGTTTCATCCTTTCTCAGGATATTCCATTCCCAGGGCATTCTAGAGTTATTTAGAGAATTATAAGCAAGAAAAGGGAGAACTGGGTCGGTCCGAGGCCACTCGGGGAATTGTCCTGCAATGGCACATTTCTCTGTTTATGTATAGAATTAACTTATTACCTTTTGCTTCTAAAACTATTTTGAAGTCAATTCAATAAACGTAAAGTTTAAGCCCTATTCTTCAGTAGATGTTAATATTGTGCAATTTTTGTTGCAAAAGTGGACTCATCTTTTTTCAGAGTTCTGATAGAAATGTATTATTATCTACGAATCTTATTGGAAAAATATGATGCATACTGTAAGAACCTTGAGCGAATTTTACTTTTTTTTTTAACTCGCCTCAATCATTTTTGTTGGATGAATAATCATATATTCAGCCTATACTATAACAAACTTTAACAGATTCTTTCACCTTAGTTAAGGGAACTATAGAAAATTTCTGTTCACAACCTTTTGTTAGAGTTAGGAGAGAGACTGCATTATCAGCCCTTCTCTTCTGGAAGCATAATGACTCTTCAGGCTAAGTAACATAATGGAAAAATGACACTTAAATTTCAAGATCACTGTGCCACAGACTAGCTATGTGACTGTGTTCAAGGCACTCGACCTTTGGATGCCCATGTTTCATAAATGAAATGACGAATGAAAAGCACACAGAACTTAATAAATGCTACATAAATATCATTTTCTTATTTCCATTAAAATGTAAGATAGAGTGCTTTTTTTCACTCCTAGCTAATATTATAGGAGAAGGATAAGATTCTATCAAATGTATAATCTACAATGTAGGAAGCAATATATTAAAATTTTTACATCACTAAAAGGTATAGAATTCTAATTCTGTCCTAAACTCACTAAAATATCCTGTATATAATGTTTTTGTTTGAGAAAACTCTGTTCCCAAATAACATTTTGCATACTTATGAGGCTCTCAATAAAGTTTTTTAAATCTACCTTTGGAAAACTAAAGCGAAAACAAAAACCATAAAATAAACTATGTGCACACACACACACACACACATCTACAATTGTGCACAATTTATAAAGCTGATTTATTTTAAAATTTATATTTCTTTTTTATAATAATGTAATACAGATTGGCTTAATAACTTGTAAGCATCTCAAAGCTATGCTGATATTGGATGGCCTAGTTTGTCATTGTTATTTTGAATGTTCTTACATAAGAAACCAGAAAGTTGATAAAGTTTTCCTTCCTCTCCTTCTTTCCTTCTTTCTTCTTTTTCTTCTTTCCTTCCTTCTTTCTCTTCTTCCTTCATTTAGTATTGAATTTATTCATTTAGAACCAGTCACTGCATGCCATGGATAGAGCAATGAATAACAAAAAATAGTTTATTCTAATAGTTTGTGAAGTTCAAGCAATGCTGCCTTCCCTAATGGAAAGATCCAAAATTTTCAATGCGTTAAACAATTAAATTTAAGTTTTGTTTATGTCACCAGACAATGAGCTTATACCTAGTTGGCAGATGGGAAAAAGCACCTGGGGAAAGCACAGCAGTCTCTTAACTGCTTTAGATAGCAAGGACAAATCACCTTTGTTCACATCCATCGCTGAGAACAAGTCTCAGAGCACCACTTAGGACCATGAGAGCTACACTTGGACTTCACAATGGATTCCAAGCAAAATTGTACCCTGTGGGGAGAGAATAAGCGGTCAGCTAACTGCCAGTGCAACTGTCCACCATTGAAAAGAACAAATATCTCTTCCGTTTTTCTTCTCGCACACAGACCATTATGTACTTTCCCAAAAAAATGACAGTCTGTGTCACCTCCAATGACTGCATCCAATTCAGAATTCAGGTCATAAGGAATCATTTCTGCATAATCTAGATGCATTTCTTCTTTTATCAGCAAAATGTAAGCCAAAATGTGTGCGTCTGTCCTTCCAAAACTATGAATATATAGAAATATATCAAAAAAAAAAAAAAGAAAACCATATGTTTCTGGAAAAGTAACATCAGTTAAAAATAAATAAAAGCAACATAAAATTTGAGAAAAAAAAATGAAATAATTGGGGTCAATGATACAGCCTAAGTTGCATGGCAACATTTTGAGTGACAGATTTTCTTCTTAGGTTAGATGATTTCTATGGCTTGAATATACTCCTTTCCCCACATTCCTGATTTGAAATTTAATTGTGACTGTATTAAAAGGGTGAAAACTAAAACAACTATGGAATAAAGACGTGGGGAGTTAGGAGGAAATTAGAATTATGTAAAGTCATGAAGGGGTCCCCATGACTGGATACCAGTGGCTTGAAAAGAAGAGGAGGAGAAACCAGAGCAAATATGCTCTTGCTCTCTCCGCATGTGATGCCCTAATCGTATCCAAACTTTGCACAGATTCTCCACCAGCAAGAAGGCCCTCCTCAGAGATGGCACCTCAAAGTGGACCTCCAGAATTGTGAGCTGAATAAACCTTTATTCTTTACAAATCACCCAGCCTGTGGTATTTAGTTATAGTAACAAAATATAAACAACAAAACAATTTTTTATTTCTGGAAGAAACTCTGTCCTCTGTGTGTTTGGCATGTTATAAGGACAGGGCCAGTTCTCCTTGGGCATTTTACTTCTTGGCAACAACTTAAGTGGAGATAGGAAAATGAATCTTCGTGAAATGTTGTAAACTTCACAGTTAGCTTATAGCCCTTGCAAGTTTAATCCCTGAGAGGTGGGTTGCTTTTTTGGGAAGTGTGTATGTGCATGTGTATGTATGTGTGTGTACGTATGTATATTTGTGGTATTTCACACAGAGTCTTACTGTGTCACAATCCTCCTGCCTCAGGCTCCCAAGGAGTCGGCACCACAGGCATGTGCCTCAGCACCTGGCTTTTAGGGTGGAAGAAGAACCAAACCCTAGCCTCCCATGGCCTCAGGTTGCCCAGCTGCAGTATCCTAACGCAGCGAGACCCTGACAGTGTCAATGCTCAAAAGCCAAAGGTTGATTTTTAACTGGAACAAACAAGATATAACTAACAATTGACTTTCCAATTTGTTTCCTTAAGTCTATGTCTTCTGAGATTAAATGCTCAGGCTTTAATTTTATAACAGAAATAATTTCCTTTTATCTTCCCTGCCAGCTACTAAGTTGATGGTAAAACTAACCTTTACATCAAGAAAAGCATTTCATTATTATTTAAAGTAATTCTAGTTGTAGGAAAATCTAAACTGAATTGTCCACACTTCATGTAATAAATCTTTATTTTGCACTATCCCCCAGGAATTGTCCTTGTCAAGTGACCTTTCTCTTGGTCATTTTTACAAAATTATTCTTTCCTATTGTGACTCTGTTCTCTTCTCAGTCCTCAAAGTCCTCACCATTAAATGACAGATGGGTAAAATCTCCCTTGAGAGCATACCTTTGTTTGCTAACTTAGAAGACACACACACTTAAACTTACATGTTAACTGCTACCAATAACCATGTGGACCTCTCTACATACAATACAAGTTTGGCAGTATAGGTACAGGCTTGCATCATTTTTTCCTGCAGCCATCTGATTTAATTGGAGTGGAGTTTGAGTCTTTGCTCATTATTTTTTTGCTGTTCATTTACTTTTTTTTTTTTTTTTTTTTGGAGATATTTTTGCTATAGGGTGCCTTCACTTGCCGGACACACAGAGCACCCGAGAGAAAGTGTAAAATAACCTCCCTGGGGAGATGACCACACCATCTCCTCCATACTCCTTTAAGGATTTTGGGCATGCATGCACACGCACCTAGTGTGTGTTTCAAGCCACCAGGTCCAGGACTCCTGTTAGCCATGTGGGAGTCCAGCTTTGAAACCACTAGACCGACTACTGGACCCCATTATTTGCTTTTAGTATACAAGAACACACTAATTAAAAAAAAAAACTGACAAAATATAAATATGTTAAGGCATGTTGTATACTATGAAGCATAGCAAAGTTGACCAAATGAACAGACAGTGATAATGTAGTGTGGGGACTGTCAATGTTATTTGTTAAGGTATAGAAAACTGAAAGGAGGCATAGAGCCATTCATTTGAGTACTTGGAAAAGTGATTTCAAGAACAGAAAAAAACATTATAAAAATCTTTCAGGTAAGACATGCCGATAGTTGTACAGGATGAACAAGAAGGATGATACAGATAGAATATGATGAATATGGAAAGAGATGGATGTCAGAGACATAGCTAGTTCTAGATCTTGTTAACATCTTATAGGTACTTCCTCTGAGTGAAGTGAGTGATTATTAGATTGGTTAAAGTAGAAAATAATTTGATCTTTGAGAAAAGTCTTATAAAATAGTATTTCAAATACCTGTACTCTTACTCAGGTTCTCCTAATGTTAAGATATTAAATAATCATAGCATACTTAAAAAAATAAATTAACATGTTGATATAGCACTACCAACTAACTTAAAGACTTCTTTACATTTTGATAATTTACCCAATACTCTCTTTTTGGTCTAGGATCTAGTCAGGGATTACACATTTACAGTTAGTCATGCTTCGTTAGTCTCCTTTAATTTGGGACTGTTCTTCAATTTCACCTGTCCCTCCAGTCTTGACACATTTTAAAAGTACTGGCTGGTTAGTTTGCAGAATGTCCCTTGACATGGATGTGTGTGGTATGTCCTCAGACAAGATTGACTTTGTGCAATGTTGGCAGGAATATAAGAGAGGCAATGTTTTCCCTTTCTCAGTATCATGTCAGCACATCAACATAATGTTGATAGATCTCTGTAAAGACAGTGTTAACTTAGACCACGGTGTTGAGGCAGTACCAGTGTAAATTTTTATTTTATTTGTAGGTAACTATTATCTTAGGGGAAAATATCTCATGACTGTGACAAAATACAGTTTATCATGATTTTGCCCACTCAAATAGTCTCACCTGCAGTTTTTATTACTGTGATATTTGGCAAATGGTGATATTCGGTATCCACAACGTCTACATTTTTAAAATTTTGTTTTATGAGAGAACCGTCATTCCTTCAACATTAAATCACTCACTTCACATGGAATCATGGATATTAATCTTACTCTATGTGTCATAATTTATTAGCAGTACTATTTATTTTGTTGCTCAAAATAATTTTGATTTGGCCATTGGGTATTCCTCTCTGAATTTTAATGTACCACGATCATTTTTTAAGCAATTCCTTACTTTTTAGCAACAGAAGATACTTCAGGATCACACTGTACTCTCCTGGCTACAGCCCTAAAATCAAGGATTTGTCCAAGAGGCTTGTTTTATTTTATAGGGAAATGGTATTTAGAAATCAATGGGTAGGTGTTACATGTTCTCTTCACTATATATCACTTTTGTAAGACATTTTATAGGTAAAACACACACACACACACAGTTTCAATTTTTCTATGTGTACAAGGAAAGAAAGACCAGTAGAACTGATGTGCTCTCTGCGGAAACAAGAGAGAAATGAAGTGAGAAAAAAAGAAAATAAAGAAAAAATAAGGAAGCGATGGGGAGGCACAGAGTTACTTTCCTCTCTATTATTTTATGTTAATATTGGGCCAAAATTTATAAGCCTCTCTTCCCATGGCTAGAAAGAAAACAGAAAGAACTTTAGGGTAGAGATGAGTGGAGCTGCAGAAATAAGTGCCTAGGGCTGTTTTTCTCATTTTGAGTAAAAGCTTTATGACTGACATTGTAGTGAGAAAACAGTTGAAATGTCTCATCCTTGATAAATTAAAAATGACTATCTGGAGTAACATCTAGCTCAGGAATGATAGAGGGCTTATAATCAAATGACACAAAAATAAACAGCTGAGACAAATTCTATGAATCATGACTCTCTACTGTCTCAGCTGGACTCCCTACTTGACCTCAAGGAGACAGGAAAGGTAGAACACAATGCACAGATCTATAAATACTGCTTGGGGAACTGGTGGATAGTCCCAGATAAGCAGATCTGTAATAAGTAAAGGGCATCAATATCATACTTGAGTAAATAGAATGAATTGACTATATATAAATATAAATATTTATATATGACACAAATATTCCACAGTTATTTTTTTAAAAAAATAAAATGTACCCAAACCAAAAATGTTGAAAGAAATATATTTAAAAGTTCAGATAAAAAAGTAAAATAAAAATCATTCAGGAGGAACTATCTTCAAGGAAATACAATTTAATACACCAAGTGCATAGTTTTGTAAGTTAAGGGAAAAAGAAAAAGAAAAATGGAAATTGTTAAAGAGCAAGGAAAATATAAACATGCACAATTTTAAATGATATGATGAGCTATATTGTAAAACTTAATGCCCAGTAAATATAAAAAGAACTTATGTTTGAAAAAAAACCAACAAAACAAAGAAGAAAATATATATTTTGTAACTACTTTTTTATTTATTAGCTCTTATTTTGCATTTTTAAACCATAGTTTTGGAAATAACATTATGCAAACTATGGGTAACTTTATAGATTCACAGACCTTCTGAGATATGAGTTTCCCAGGAAAACATTCAAGAGAAATTCTTCCATGGGCCCTAAATAATCACAGTGATCGTCAGATTGATTGTAGCAATGACTTGGAGGTTGGCTAGAATCTACCAGAGTAGAACTGGATGAGTATAACATGGCAGTGGGGCAAATTGCGGCACACATGGTACCAAAACGCAATGACATGTATCTGCAACTTAAGTAAGACTTCAAACATTTGAAGAAAGTTTTAAAAATGTTCATATAGTACAAAAGAATCAAATAAATAATTGATAACTAAAAATACAAAATAGCAAAGATATGTATTTTTAAAGGAATACATGCTGATCTAAGTGTAATGTAGAAGTTCATGCTTCAGAATTCTACAAACTCTTGGAAAGTATCTTCTGCATCCTACTAGTTGTGGAAGCATTTTCCCTGCAAAAGTTGTCGAGATGCCTGAGGGAGTGGTTGGTAGGAGGTCAAGTGAAAATAGTGGATGGGGAAAAACTTCATAGCTCACCTTGTTCAACTTTTGAAGTACTGGTTTTGCCTCACGTGACTGGGCATTATCATGGAGAAGAACTGGACTCTTTCAGCTGACCAATGCTGGTTGCAGGCATTGTGGTTTTTAGTGCATCTCAACAATTTGCTGAGTATACTTCTCAGATGGAATGCTTTCACTGGGATTGAGAAAGCTTTAGTGGATAAGACGCTACCAAAAAGTGACCATGACCATTTTTTGGTGCAAGTTTGACTATGTGAAGTGCTTTGGAGCTTCTACTTGGTCTAACCACTGAGATGTTCATCACTGATTGTCCTATAAAATTCATTTTTATGGCATGTCACAATCTAAAAGAGAAATAGTTCACTGTTGTTGCATAGAGTAAGAGAAGACAGCACTTCACAATGACTTTTCCTATTTTTTTTTTTTTTTTTTAATTTTCAGTCAGCTCGTGAAGCACCCACTTTTCTTTTTCTCCTTTCTAATTTGCTTCATATGTCGAGTGACTGTAGAATGATTGATGTTGAGTTCTCGGACAACTTCTCAAATAGTAGGAAGAGGATCATCTTCAAGGACCACTCTCAGTTGTCGTCAGCTTCTGATGGTGGCCACTACTCTCCTCATTTTCAAGGTTCTCACCTCTTTTGTAGTTCTTGAACCACCACTGCACTGTACTTCCATTATCACTTCCTCGAACAAAACCACTGCTGATGTTTTGTTGTTTTCACTGGTTATGACCCATTTTGAACTCAAATAAGAAAATTGCTTGAATTTGCTTTTTACCTACCATCATTTCCGTAATCTAAAATAAAATAAGCAGGAAGTAATAAGTCATTAGTAAAATAAAAATAAAACAATAAATGCACATTAAAATTATGTATAACTTAATCACATATATTTAAGAATGTATCCAATATCAAATGACAGATTTCAACAGTTCAAAACAGCAATTATGTTTGCACCAACCTAGACCTTTATTATTTCTGGGATCAGCAGTTGGTGTAATGTCTGTGTCGCTGGACTCCCACGTAGTTGACTGCAGTTAGAGTCCCGGACCAGGTGGCTTAAACTTACTCCAGGTTCGTGTGCATGCCCAAGATCCCAAGAGGAGAATGGAGGAGAAGGGATTGTGGCATGGCCATTCACTCCTGGAGGGGTGATATCTCGCTTTCTGTCTCTCTCTCTCTCTCTGTCTTTCTGGCAAGAGCACATGCCCTATAGCAAAAACATCTCAAAAAAAAAAAAAAAAAAAGAAAAAGAAAAAGAAACAAGAACTTTATTATTCCCTAGTTTTGTTTCTTTTTGTCTTATTTATAAATATTTAATCTTGAAATGTAATACATTTGTTTCAAGAGGGTAATCGTAAAGAAAAGCTCCAGTAGAAGTAAAGCAGGTACATTTCCATCCCAGAGGCCTTGAACCTGCTGTTTCGTCTGCTTAGCACTGTTCTCACAGCTATCCACGGGACGGGTTCTACTCTCCATGAGTCCCTGCTAAAATGGGTATTCTCAGTAAGACCTTCTCTGACCATCTCATTCAAAATTAACATTCCTCAGAATACTAGCCTCTGATCTATATTTGTTTATTTGTATATGCTTATTTATTTGTTTTCCTGCCATATAGCATCTAAAGCAAGCTCCCTAAAGGCAAAGATTTTTATCTGTTTTTCCCCCATAATCTCTAAATCTGAGGAGAATACCTGATTTTTAAGAGGCACCTAAGAAGTATTTGCTGAATGGATAAAACTTGTTTCATAAAGTAAAAATTAAATAAATAAAATAACAAACCACATCTTATTTGAAAACACATATGCAAATGATAAAAGTTTTTGGCCAAGTTAGTTCATTCTGAGGATTTGTTCATTTATTTTTCTATCCTTTGGGATTATATCTTCATTTTCATAGTGTAAAGCAATGGAAATGTAATTTTACAACTGCTGTTGCTGAAATGCATTGATAACTTTTGAAATAACTATACCATACTAAATTCCCTACTGAGAGAAATATTTTTTGAGACATTTGATGGCATTGACCTTAGACAATCAGCGTCATGCTGCTTCAAATAAATGATGATTATGTTTGACTTATTAAAATGTTTTATACTCTGATTTATTATTTTACTACAAATTTTCTACATCTTAGGCAAAACAAAGAGGTTTAATCTTCAAAAATTATGATTAGCATAATACCCTTCAAATACTGGGTCACTTATACAAGTTTTCCCAAAGTTTAGCTCTGCTAATTAAGTCCAACTTATTTTACATACCGACCCACAACCCTTTCACACGAAAAAGACACAAAATATGAATCTGTTAAAGGCCAGCAAATGACATTACAGAAATGCTTTGGGAGCAATAAAAATAGCTTGCAACATAATTCCAAGAAAGTTATAGCCTCTGAAAGAGGTCATATGAAGTCTTCTCTTACTGTGATTTGTTCATCTAAGTTGAAGATTCATATACAACCTTCCGTTTTTCACGTGCCTACGCAGTCTCTCGATTATTGAAGTAAATGTGGAATTTAAGCAGTGTGAATGACAATTTAAAATATTTATTCCTTATCCTGAATTCTTACAACCTAACATATAGTACATCTTCATAATAATTTGTATAAACTTCCCCAATGTATGTCAGCTAGATGTCAAATGTGTGACTAATTGATTAAATAGTTTCTTATAGTTGCAAACGCATAAACCATAAATTAAAATAATACCAATTCATTACCACTATATATGCATAACATCCTTTTTTTTCTTTTTTTAAATTTTTTATTATCATCATATTCTTCTTTATATTACATTGAATTACATATAATTTACAGTGTATTACATTGCTTTTTCAAAAGGGAATGCCATGCATGTCAGTCAGCACAGAGTCATTAATCTCCCCGCTTCAACATTCAATATATTTTCTATGTTTTCCCCAATCATTATTATTATTATTGTAATTATTTTTTAAAACAGTCAATTGCTATTTCTCATTTTGCTTGTACAAATACTTTGCCCATCATGAAATACTTCTCAGACAAATCCAGTTGAGAATACTATACATGTCCACATCAACAGTTAATAAGCCATATCTGTTTCTCTCTATTGTTCACTTGTTATCTTTCTCTATCCTCTTCTCTTCACTTCCCCCATTCCACACTGTCCTATTCTCATTAAGTACCTTCACTGCTTTTATGTCCTCCAATTTTTTGCTCTCTATCATAGAGTGCTGATAGTCGGTATATATTGAGTGGATACATACGATATCTTTCTTTCATAGCCTGGCTTACTTCACTCAGCAATATATCTTCCGTATCTGACCACTTTCTATCAAATTCCAGGGTCTTGTTATTTTTTATGGCTGAGTAGTATTCCATAGAGTATATATACCACACTTTTCCAATCCATTCATCAGTTTGTGGACATTTAGATTGGTTCCATGTCTTGGCAATTGTGAATAATGCTGCAATAAACATTGATGTGCAAGCACTTTTCTGACTGAGCGTTCTCCTGTCTTTTGGGTAAATACCCAGAAGTGGGATTGCTGGATCAAATGGTAGTTCTATTTGTAGATCTTCAAGGAACCTCCATATTGTTCTCCACAGTGGTTGAACTAGTTTACATTCCCACCAACAGTGGAGGAGGGTTCCCTTTTCACCACATCCCCGCCAACACTTATCACTTTTCATATTCTTAATCTTTGCCATTCTGACAGGGGTTAGGTGGTATCTCATTGTAGTTTTTATCTGCATCTCCCTTATGATGAGGGATGTTGAGCATTTCCTCATATGCTTTTTGGCTGTTCGTATGTCTTCCTTAGAGAGACTTTTGTTCAGCTCATTTTCCCATACGCATAACATCTTAAAACTGGCATTTTAAATGGTAATAGTGGCATTTCTTCAAATATTCAGCAATGACCACTGTTTCTTTTTTTTTTCACTGTTTAGTTAAAAAAAAGTAATAAAGAATGTTATTTTGTCCTTTATACCAGAAAGCCAGTATTTGAATACTTCCAAATAAATAATAAACTGTAATCCGTGATATAATATGAAAGTATTTTCTATAATTCGTTTGCTATATCAAGCTGATTTTTAATTAAAAATATGATGGGCATGTTTTCATAATTTAACATTAACTCTATTGGTCCTTTTTTATTTATATGCCTGCCCCTTCAAGGGATTAAATATCTTAAAAGGTATTATAATGTGGTAACCTCACATGTACTTTTAAAATAATCTCAGAGTTTCCTCAAATTTTCTTTTTCTTTTTTTTAATGTTTGTCTACTTACTTATTTTGCCACAGCATGCATGAGCACACCAGAGAGAGAAAACAAAACAAAGCAAGCAGAAAGACAAAAGGAGAAACATCCCCTAGTGGGGACTAGTCTTACCACAATCGTTTATTCCCTCCATTTTTTTTTTTTTTTTTTTTTTTTTTTGTCCCATCAGGATTGTGCACTCAGGCCTGGTAGGCTTTTCAAACTGCCGGGGCTGGGATTTGAAGCATGACCAGCTATGTGGGATCCAGCTCCATCTGCACAGCACTTAACATCTATGCTATAAGGCCAGCCAAGATTATTTTTTATTTTAAATAAACATTAAGGTAATTTTTGAAATTATTTTCTTTTGGGACCAGCAGTTAGTGTAATGGCTATGTCGCTGGACTCCCATGTAGTTGACCACAGTTCGAGTCCCGGACCCAGTGGCTTAAACTCACACCAGGTGCGTGTGCGTGCATGCCCAAGATCCCGAGAGGAGAATGGAGGAGAAGGGATTGCGGCATGGCCATCCCCCCTGGGGGGTGATTTCTCGCTTTCTGTCTCTCTGTCTCTAAAACCTTCTCCAAAAAAGAAAAAAAATTATTTTCTTTTGAAGACAAGTGGATATAGTATAGCAAAGTGCTTATTTCCTTCTTGTGATGGAACACTTCCTACCCAAAAATAATTGTGACTTTGTAAATACTTTACTGAAAAAATAAATTGGTTTAATTATTTTTTGTCGAAATGTATTTATGTATAATAAGACTTAGGAAGTATCCATACTCGGAGTAACACATACAAATAACAACCACCAAGGTTGCCAGAGGTCATTTTTCTCATCCTTCTCTTCGTCTTCTTAGTAAATACATTCCAACCTCTTCACCCCAGGGGAGAGGTTTTGAGCATGGTGAAATTCAAATTTGCACTTATGAATTTAAAATGGCTATTTAATCTGGTAGTAACTATTAATCAAGGACACGAATTTTATATGCCAGTGATGTCAAAGCAGACTCCCTAATACTACAGGAGTCATGTTCAGACAGCAGCTGGGAGACAAGCAGTAATTGAACATATTTAAAAATCCACCCCATGTACTGAACAGATTTCGATGTCTGCTGTGTTTAAGGTCCACTGAGTTGTGAAATGGCTGCTTCATTCACACAGATGTTAATATCTCCAGGCTCTTCTCTAGTTTTGTAGCTTCTCATTTACATATCTGCAGTAAGTTTGGTGTTCATAAAGTGAGATACAGCTACTTGTCACCACTCTTTGTTATAATAAAGCATGTTGAAGACAAAATACCAGCGACTGTAATTACAGCTCATTAAGGCTTAAGAAGAAAAATAATAAGAAACATAGCAATAGGTGTTCAGTCACTAGTGCTTCATTAGTTCTTTTACTGTTTAAATACCTGAAGCTGATGAATATAAATTACTCAAGAAAATGAGGTTGAAAAAGTTTTTTGGTTTTTTTTTTACTCTATCTCTTCTTCCTCTGTGTAAACAGTATCAAAAGATGAAATGGATCATTTGATACTGTGAGAGGGAAATTTTCTTCTGGGGAGTGAAATTCTATTTCACATATGCTTAGCATATTTTTCAGATAGATACATGTGCTGAGCAATTCCCAAGCTGTTTAAAAATGTCTTGATCCAATAAAATGGAAAATACGTAGATCCTAGATCCGATGTAAAAGAGAGAAGGCATAGGTAATTATGTTTCACGTTTGGGGATGTTCTGGCCTGTTTGGATGAGATTAAAGATACTAATGCCTAAACTGAAATACCTTTCGCAGGTCATTATGCCCACGGTCAGCTATTCATATTTGCTTCAACTGCTCTTTGACTTTGCAAAATTAGGTATATTCTATATCCTGGCACTCTGACCAGTATTTAAGTTTCCTTGAGAGTATTTTACTTACTGCTTCTATATACCTATTTAAAGAGTAACCACAATATTGACTTAGATGTTTTGGATTTGGGTAGTCATTGGTCATTTAACTTAGTCCTTATCTGAATATAGTTTTCAAAGAGAATGCTTTTTGTTTGTTTGATTTGCATATCTTAGAAGTTTCTTGTTTTCTTTAATGAGGAAGATAGAAAGGGAGTCACAGACAGAGACACACATCTTCAGTAGAGGCCCCAGGCCATGATCCGCTCCCACTTCCAGCCAGACTCAGACAATGGGTAAGCATGCCCCGTGTGTTCAGGAAGGCTTCTGGACATCAACTCAGTATCTTCCCATGAGGATCTGCTTCAGAGATTGTTGCTTTAATGCGATGTCACTATCTGGCCCTGGGAATGGCTTTTATTTAATTTCGAAGAGAACATAAAGACACTTGAATTTACATTTAAAAGCTCATAGAAAATAATAATGCCAATATTATAACATTTTCTAAGAGGTATGTTCAATTTTAATTGGTTCTCTGTGACTCTGTGTTTGTGCCTGTATTCAATTCTTTTTTAGTTTGTTATAGGATGTGTGCACTCGTGGGGACGGGGTGAGAAATCACCCCCAGGGCCCTGGTACCAAGCCACATTCCCTCCCCTATTCTTTGCTCAGGACTTAGGGCGCACATGCAGATGCACCTAACATGTTTCTCAAGCCAGTAGGTCCTGGATTCGAACCAAAAAATCAGTCAGGTGGGACCCAGATGCCTTCATTCCATTCCATCTGCTGGCACTTGGTTTTAAATTTAATAATAGAGCAATTTTCTTACCAACTTGGAAAATATACATACTTCTATAATATTTCATCTTTATTTTTCAAGTTTGATGGCAAAAACATAATTAAATCATATGACTTGATTTAAAATGCTTATTAATGCATATATTGATTTAATTATTTACAATACAATGTGAATATTTAAGATATATACTTGTACTTTGGTGCACAAACTTAGAAAGATCTGATTTAAGGCAAAATGTTCCATTTGTGGGGCCATACCAATTTGATTTATATTTAATACTGTTGATACTAAACATATCTTTAGTATATGGGTTAAAAGACAAACTTATGAAAAATAAAAATAGCAGAACCATCAGATGGCCTAATGGCTACATCGATGGACTCCCATGTAGTCAACCGCGGTTCAAGTCCCGAACCTGGTGGCTTAAACTCATGCCTGGTATATGTGCGTGCGTGCCCAAGATCTCGAGAGGAAAATAGAGGAAAAGGGATTGCGGTGTGGCCATCCTCCCTGGAGGATGATTTCTCACTTTCTGTCTCTCTCTCTCTCTCTGTCTTTCTGTAAGCACTTGCACCCTATAGCAAAAACTCTTTCAAAAAAATAAACAATTTAAAAATAAAATAAAAATAGCTAATATAATTTGTTAAGAGGTATGTCATATAAAAAGATGTAAATTGTGGGTCAGCCCATGGTCTGGTTGTTAAAAGAACTCAATCTCATACAACTGACTGTACAGTTCAAGTCCCACAACCTGGGGCTTCAAAAATATGCCAAAAATGTGTGCAGATATTTCTAAAAGGAGAGAAAAGTGGAGGAGAAGAGAATTCATTGTAACCATGCCCCTATAGGGCATGTTTTCTCCTTTTCTCTCTCTGCTGCTCCATGGTAAACTTGCATGCCCTCTGGCAAAATTTTAAAAGATATAAATTGTGACATCAGGCCAGCAGGTGGCATGGTGGTTAAGGTGGCTGGAATCCCACATGGCTGACCATGGTTTGAGTCTTGGACCTGGCAGCTCGCTTTCTCAATTTCCTTCTCTCGCTTTGCCTCTCTCTGGTCAAATTCAAAATAAAATAGAATAAAATAAAATAAAATAAATGAATACAATTTTAAAAATAAAATATTAAAATAAATAAGTAAATAAATAAATAAATTGTGACATCAAAAATAGAAAATTTGGCAACTGATCCAATAACACATTAGGTAAGAATGGTGGATTGGGAGCCAGATTCCACATGGCTGACCACAGTTCACATTCCCTCCAGGCAGCTTGAAATATGTACCAGGTAAGTGTGCTTGATTGCTCAAAAGTCTGACATGAAAGAGGAATAGAGGAAAAAGGATTATGCCATGATTACACTCAATTCAGGCAGCTCTCCCTCTCTCTTTCTCTCTGTCGTGCACAATTGTTTGTGCCCTCTGGCGACACAAAAAATCGCAAAAATAAAATGAAAATATAGCTTTTCTTATATATTTTCTGGTGTACAAATTTCAATTTAAGAAAACTTTACTTGGGCTTGCTGTGCATCCTGGTGGTTGGGAAAGTAAGTTCTCACATGGCTGACAAAGGCTTGAGTCATGACCCTGATGCTTTAACACTGTGGCTTACACGACGTACTGAGAGCATGTTTATGTATCCAAAGTCTGAACAGGGTAAAGAAATGGAAGAGATAGGAAAATAGCATATCCAAATCCCAGCAGTTGTTTTCTCCCTTTATCTTTCTCTGCCTCTCTCTGGAAAAGCATACACCCTGTGGCAATTAGAGAAATGACGGAAAACCTTACCGATTATATACATTGCATTGTCAGAAACGTCATGACACGTTTTTGCATAGAAAAAGAGAAAAATGCAACAAGACTTTTCCGACAACCCAATAAAATATTATACATTCATTTATAATTAATTTTTTATATTAATTTAAATAATCTTACATATTTTGCCATTTCAAACAGTCAGTAACTTATTCAAATGGACACCTATTTCTTACAACATATTATATAAACATCAGGCTTTCGGTTCCATGTATCTAAATATGTTTTAGTCTTGGCATGGCCATGTTTAGATGTCCCCCTAAAATTGATGGATTGAGACTTGATTGAATTGTAAATGTGTTATGTTAAAACTTAATCTCTTCATGATTTCCCTGGATGTAGCCTGTGAGTGTGAAGAAGTCATGAGCGTTGGGCCCAATGATTGAGTCTGGAGGGTAAATAAGCAGAGGGGATGAAACCAGAGCAGGAGAGAAACTCTTGGTTACAGGCCACTCTGCCCTGCAGCAGTCTCTCTGCCCTTTTGTGGTGTCTTTGACCTTTCTAGCTTTTAGAATCATGAGTTTTACAAATACACTGTTTTTTTTTTACATATCATCCAGTCTCAGGTCTTTCTGTAAGCAACACAATTGCACACGAAGACAGGTACCATCCTGTTGTAGTGTACGCTGGTTATATTTTATAATTTGTGTAGACACGTGTCTAAAGTTTACCCTTAACTAACAGATTTGGACTGTTTGTGTCCACTTACATACAGATTTTGTTTACCACATATACTACAAGAGTGTATTCTTTTTCTTAGGATTTTCTAAATGATCTTTTAATCATTTTCTTTATTCTAGCTAGCTTTAATGTAAAAATAATACTTTATATTATACATTTAACATACAAACACTATTGGAGTACACTTTAGTATTAAAGAAATGTGTTAATAGTAAAGACAAGTGTGTACCCCTTGTTGAGTCTTTTCAGAGTACTATCATGCTTGTACAGTTATTTCAATTTTCTTTACCTTTCAGTTTTTTATTATTGTATTTTAAGGTTTTTCTCATAGGGCATGTGAAAGAGAGACAGAAACAGAGACAAGGAGAGAGAATGTGAAAAATCACTCCCCTGTGGGGGATGGCCACAGCACAATCCCTTCTCCTCCATTTCCCACTTGGGGTTTTGGGCGTGCACACACGCACATTTTTGTCTGGCATGAGTTTCAAACTTCTGGATCAAGGATTTGAACCACATTGTCTGCCATAAGAAATTCAGCTGCCTTAACCATCATTCCACTGGCTTGCCTATGTTTTAATCACAAAAATACATGCACTATTATTTTCACATTTATATCTAAGGTCTTTATACTTTTCTTACCAAGTATTTTACATATGATTATTGTTGGTATAAAAAAAGATAAATTGCATTGTGCAATTTTCTTTTTCTAAGCTGTCTTAACTAATGTTTTGACGTGGGATATTGGGGTATGTGGGCCCAATACCATTTCTGGATGCAGTAACACAAAATGTTCAGTGCTCATGAAGAATTAGAGGCAAACCAATGAAGGTGTAGTAAAGCAGAGTTTATTATTATTTTTATTTCATCTTTATTCCAAATATGGTGACCTTAATACACTGTTAACCTCACATCTAAAGCAAAGTTTATTAAGAAAGAAAGGGAAAGGAACCAGCAGTTAGCATAATGGCTATGTCGCTGGATTCCCACGTAGTCGACCGCTGTTCGCGTCCCGGACCCGGTGGCTTAAAACTCACGCCGGGCGCGTGTGCGTGCGTGCCCAAGATCCCGAGAGGAGAATGGAGGAGAAGGTATTGCGGCGTGACCATCCCCCCGGTGGGTGATTTCTCACTTTCTGTCTCTAATTTATCTCTCTCTCTGTCTGTCTGGGGAGCACACGCACCCTATAGCGAAAATCTCTCAAAAAAAAATAAAAAATAAAAAGAGAAAGAAAGGGAAGAACAGCGCTCCTAGAGCAGGTAGGAGTCACAGATGGATTGCTGAAGAGGAGCTGGGGTGAGGGGTTTTTAATCTAACAATCTAAGCAATGAGCTGATTCTCGGTAAGAAAGTGGACTTCGGAAAATAGTTACAGGAGTCAGCAAGTAGTGTGGTGGTTAAGGTTCTGGACTCCCACATGGCCAACTGTTGTTAGAGTCCCAGATCCAGTGGCTTGAAAATCACAACAGGCTCATGTGCGTGTGTGCCTAAAGTCCCAAGAGAAGAATTGAGGAGAAGGGATTGTGGTGTTGCCATCCCCCTAGGGTGTGATTGTGATTCCTCACTTCCTCTCTCTCTCTCTCTCTTTCTCTCTCCCTCTCTCTCTCTTTCTCTTCAGCAGTACATGCTCCCTATAGTAAAAACCTCAAGAAAAAAATAGTTCCATGGTAGTCTAGGTGACATATTACCCCATACTTTGTTGACTCTGCAGACCATATAGAAATGTACTTCTTGTTAGAATGTAGTTAGTAAACAGAAACTGTGGCCCTTAGCTATAGCTCTTTTGAACCCTACTGAAGCCAGCTCTTTGTTGGTTAAAATTTAGCCAGTGTACCCCATCTTAGGTAAAGATTATTATGTCTCCATCCTTGGCTTTATGCAGTAAGTATATGTCCTAAAACTATCTCCTATCTCACTTTAATTTTTTTAATTTCTTTTTATTCCTATTTCTTCTATGCATGCAATCACATGTTACTTAGCTTATAAAGTGAGTATTCTAACATGTGTACATTTTTTACCAGTCTAGTTGACAATACTATAAAGTTATCTTCAACAGAAAAGAATCCATTTCTTTGTCCCATAAATGCCTTGCCTCACTTTTTTATAAGCTGACTAATTTGGTGACAAAATTATATCACCCTAAAAAGACATTTATGTCCTTCTTGTGGATGATAACATGTTTTGTAAATTCTTAGTCACTGAAATCTTCAGTATAATATCAAGATCCATAATGAGGCTTTAAAAAGTTTATGGAAAATGGAATCAAAGTGTGTGTTTCCTTCAATGCAAAAAAAATGTTAGAAATCCATGTCCAGTTTCTTCATAGTACACATTGCCATGAACTTTTCAAAGACCTGTGGTCTTATTATTACTACTAAGTCATTTAAAGGATGTAGCCCAGAAGCAGAGTAACAAATTTGCTGAATAACATAGACTAATATCTGTATTTCCTTTACTAGTTTTCAAACCTTTATATGTATGCACTACCTTTAAATGCATATTTTGTTTGAGATTGTTCACTGGTTAGCCCTAGGCTTCAAATGAAGACTAAACTTCTCATTATATGTTGTAGACAGTGTCACTGTTCATCTGTTCCAATTTTGCTTTCCTGCAGTGCCTCTCCTTAAAAATATTTCTCTATCTCATTAATGTCAGAGTTGACTCTGTGATCTGCTCAATAAAATGTGAGAGGAAATGATATGTGGCACTTTGGAACAAACGCTTAAAAGCCAATATGCCCTCTGCCAATTTCCTCTTGAACAAGCTACCAAGAGTGCTCCAGATAAAGGCTTCTCCATTAACTGGAAATTAAGATAACAAGGACAGAGCTGCAGCTGACCCACTAGAGAGGTACATAACATGCATGGAAATTTAGCTTGTGTTGTGATAAGCCATAGAGAATTCTGCTAATATTTGTTTCTGCATCATAACCTTGATTCTGAGAGATACATTTGAACTTCTGACTTGAGTCATGATCTAGTCTTTATCCACCTCTCCAGCCACCACAATATATTATCAGTAATTCTTTTCACATTATCAGTCTATACTATGTAGCTCATTATTTTCACATTATTAGTCTATACTATGTAACTCAAATCATTATCACTATTAGAGCCAGTGAAATCATTTTGAAATACTGATGATATTGTAACTCTAAAAGAATTGAAAAACTTCCCATTGATTTTAGGTTCCAGTGTCTATCACGGTCTATTTCTCCTTGATCTGTATTTTACAGTTTGTCTTTCAGGATCCCCATGCTTCAAACCACTGTTCCAAGAATAGCCTGCTAGCTCCTTGGTGACTTGCAACAGGACATGCCCCTTCTACCTCAGAGACATTTTGTCACTTCTGCCTAGCTGAAACTCCCCACTGTAACTTGATATATTTCTTTAGTTTTTTGATTTGTTTGTTTTGCTATAAGGCAGGTGCACTTACTGGAGATAAAGAACAGGAGAGGGAAAGTGAGAAATCACCTCCTAAGGGGGATGGCCAGGCCACAATCCCTTCTCTTGCTTTCTCCTCTCAGGATTATGGACTCATACAGGTGCACCCAGCATGTTTTTCAGATCACTAGATCTGAGTCTTGAACCTCATGGTGGGCCATGTGGGAATCTAGCTGCCTTAACCTCCCTGCCACTTGTTGGGACAGTTTCAGATTTTTTTAAAAAATATTTTTGAAGTTTATTTTACTCATTATAGTGTGTGTGTGTGTATGTGTGTGTGTGTGTGTGTACATAACAGAAATAGAGAAGAGAGAAAAAGAGAGATGAGCACCTTAGACGAGTATCCTCACACTGTAATTCTCCCTTCCCCAGCCATTCAGTTCGCAAGGATCATGGGCACACTTGCACACAACAGGTGTGATTGTCAAGCCAACCTGTTGATCCAAACTTGCAGTTGGCAATGTGACTTCTAACACTGTGATGTTAGAAGTTCTGCTACCGACTATACCACCAGACTGGCCCTACATTCAGATCTTAACTGTGGGTTGTCAGAAAATTCATGATGCATGTTTACATAGAAAAATGTCATGACTTTTCTGATGATCCAATAAATCATCTCTCCTCAGGGAAACACTTGACGAGTAAGAAACTTTGGTCTCTTCTGAAATCACAAAAGCACTTACACATGCCAGGTGTATTTTCCAGCCGTGGTAAGCCACGGAGGAACCAGCTCCCTTACTAGGCTAAATTTGAGAGCCTAGGCTAAGTTTTGGGGCCTTCCCAAATTTACTTCTTTGTCAAGACTAAATAATATTCCAGTGTTTATATACATGTACCACGTTTCCTTTATCCAATCATCTGTTGATGGACAGTAAGGTTTTTTTCTATAACTTAGCCATTACAAATAGTGTTGCAATAAGTGTGAAAGTGCAAATGTACCTTTGACATACTGATTTCATTTTCTTTTTCCTCAGGAATTATCCAGGTTCCTGGATCATATAGCAATTTCATTTTTAGTTTTTAAAAGAAACAATACGGTTTTCCAAAATTTCTTTACTAATTTATATTCTCATTTTCAGTTTACTCATATTCCCTTTGTGAAAACTCATTACTGAATATGCAGTGTTTAGCATCATACCTAGCATGTAGCTGTGAATCACTGAATATATATTTAATAAATAAAACAACAAATGATTTGTAAAGCCTAATATTATAGATCTTCCCAATAAACAATTATTGCACATAGAGAATCCGCTATGTTTCACATTTAACTTGTTTGATGTATGAATAAAAAAGAGAAAATGTGGACATTGCATACATATACATACATATACTATACACCCACATGAAAAGTATCAAAATTATATAGAGAGGCTTTATAAAGTTTGAACTATTAAAAAGATTATCAAATTCTTACAGTGATTTGGTTCAATTTATATGAGAAGCACTTTTTGTTGCTTAAAAAGTTACTCTTAGAATGGAGTTTTTTTACTGGTATTTCCCCTGAAATCTTAGTCTTTCTTTCAGTTCCCTGAATTGGTATGATAATTGCCACAATAACAGCAAAGAGACTCCAAAATAAAATTTTACTAAGATATCAAAGAGATAGGATGTTTTTCTATTTTTTTTTAGATAGGACATTTCTATTCATTTTGAAAAATAGTAATTTTCAAAACTTCCTAACCTCTTATATGTTGGGTAAGTTCTAGATTTTTTTTTCTACTTAGAAATACCAAAATCAATGCACTCCACACATGTTTCAGAGCTACTATAAATAACATATTTATTTCTATATTAATACATTTTAAACTTCATCACTACATTTAAGTAGAGAGATAAATAGATTTAGGGACCTTGCTTTAAATATGTATCTACGATGAAACACATAAATGAATGTCATAACTTTCCTTTTTTCTCCTGCTTTATCTCCAAAGACCTTCCCAATTAAAATATGAAGCAATTATCAAACATAGATTTAGAGTGATAAGAAGCATACTAAATTATTTCATTTTGGATAATAAAAGCAAATATTAGCTTTGAATTACTTATTAAGAGGGAATGATTACTTTATCTTAATAGGATTGTAAAGCCAAGTGAGATAATTTATTCCTGTCTTGACTAGCAATACATACACATACATACATACACACAGACACACACTCAAAAAGAGTTTCCCTACTTTAATCTGAAAGCTTTATTGCTTTAAGTTATTCCATAATTTTTATATAACACAAGTTCTGATTGTGACCATTATGCACAGATGGCCAGGATGTCTATTATCAGTGTCAAAATTAAAGCAGTATATTAGCTGAGGTATGGATATAAAGAATTTATTATGTAGTAACAATGCAAGAATAGTATATTTATAATAATGAAGACTATTGATACAGATATGTATTATCTTAATTTCTTCCATTTACATTCTAAACAAAACATTCCCTATATTTTGATAAGATCTCTATGAAGTAGACTGCTTGCTTTACTTCTCAAGGGTAATATAAATATCTGATGACAAATTTAGGTGATATTCCAAAACTTACAAAAAATAAAAAAGAAATATTGAATGATGTAGCTTATATTAATATTTAATGTTAATGCCAATACAGCTACTTTTTTCTGGAAATGAGAGAACTAAAGTTTTATTTTTCTTTCCTAGATTCATCATAATAACCCTAATTTATTTCTGTAAGTAAGAGACATTTCATATTATTAATTTGTACATAGTGAACATAGTGAACTTCTGTATCTAGCTTAATTTGCCTATTATCCTGTATTCCAATGCATCACTTCACTTTAATCACTGCATTACATCAGCGCCTGCTTCTCCATCTCTGTGTGTAAACAGATGGGAACCGCCATGGGAAACCTTCCCCCCTTTTGAGCAGAGCCTTTTACTTATATTAAACATTTGCAATATATTCTGTTTGCAGTGGATGTCCAGAGTATTATAGCACCATTCTGATGTAAAAAAAAGTCTCAAAATTTTTTCAGACATTTTTGGTAGTGTAGCATAGAAAATATCACCAAATAACAAAAATTCCCATGACACTATTTTCTTTTCTTTTTGGCTAGATATTTAGCTAAATAAAAAATTTGGCCAGCCTCCTTGAAAGAAATGCACTTCTAATTCATGTCTTCATTTATAATTCATTTATTCCTCTGAAAGCACATATTGGGACTATGCCACGTTTCACTGTGAGCTACATTCTGGTTCATGAAAAATAAATTGAATAAAATAGTGCAGTATAACAGAATATCCCTAAAAGCAGGTTCTAAGATAAGAATGTAAGAGCATGTAGGTTATTTGGAAGACGCACAAAACATAGGGCTGTTAGAAGGTGGAATGTAATACTGATAAAGGAAGGAAATAAAAATTAATGTAATATTGGAACCAGTAGTTGGTGTACTGGCTATGTCGTTGGACTCCCATGTAGTGGACTGTGGTTCAAGTCCTGGACCCTGTGGCTTAAACTCATGCTGGGCATGTGTGCGTATGTGCCCAAAATCACTAGAGGAGAATAGAGGAGAAGGGATTATGGTGTGGCCAACCCCCCCGGGGGGTGATTTCTTACTTTCTGTCTCTGTCTCTCTCTGTCTTTCTGGTGAACGCACACACCTTATAACCAAAACCTTGCAAAAAAAAAAAAAAAAAAAAAAAAAAAAGTAATGTAATATATGCAATATTAAGCCAGTTCTCACTGGGGGAAGAAATTGAAGCTTTATCCCAAGAGGAAATCCTGGGACATGCTGAAAACAACACCTTTGAGTCCTGAGGGACTGTGAGTAGAAGCTTTTTGCTGAAGCGTCTCGGTTAGTTGAGAGATGAAGCATTAGGAAATAATACAGTTTGAATGTGCCCCCCAAAAGTTCACATGTTGGAAACTTCACTGCTGTTGAAATAATCTTAAGAAGGTGAAAACGTAATTCAACTGTGGCATTAAGAGATGAGGCCTTCGCAGATGTAGTGCTATGAGCCTCTAATTTCAGCATCTAGATAGGCTGAAGCAGGAAGATCTTGATACAGCAAGACCTTGTCTTAAAAACACAAAAGCAAGAGGTGTGCCTTAATGGTAATACATTGGATCCACCTGGAAAAGGCCCTGGGTTTATGGCCCAGAAGCTTCCTGATCACACTGAGTACATTTGCAGACTTGTCTGGTCTGTTGCAGTTAAGAATAACAGTGTAAAGATATTGTTGGAGATAACTTGTCTCATTTTCATGAATAAAATAATTCATAAAAAATAAAATAAAATAAATAAATAAACTTACTTTAAAAAATTGTTGGAGATCTGCATATATTGTCAATATGAGATCTCCATGAAAAATATTGGTGGTTTTATGGGATGGGGAGAGACTAGAGGTGTTACAGATGCCCCACACCACCTTGGAATTCTGCAGGAAATCTGCACCAACAAGATAATACCTCTAGATATACTCCTACATAGCCAACTGTAGTTTGAGTCCTGGACTGGGTGGCTTAAAACTCATGCCAGGCATGTGTGCGTGTGTGTCCAAAATCCCAAGAGGAGAATGGAGGAAAGGTATTGCAGCATGACCATACCCCCCCTCAGGGGTGGGGGGTGGGGGGTGGGGGGTGGGCTGATTTCTAACTTTCTGTATCTCTGTCTCTCTCAGTCTCTCGGTGAGGGCACATGTCCTATAGTAAAAATCCCCCTTAAAAAGCAGAGAGAAGATGATAGAGATGGACTGGACTGTGGTCTGGTGGTTAAGACAGCTGGATTCCACATGGTACTGCCTGGTTTGAGTCCAGATCAGCTACTTGAAAAACATGCCAGGTTCATGTGTGTACGTGCCCCAAGTCCTGAACAAAGAGAGAAATGTAGGAAAAGGAATTGTGGCGTGACCTTTTCCTATGGGATGTGTGTGTGGGGGGAGGTGCTTTCTTGCTTCTCCTCTCTCTTGCTTTATTTCCCTGTTTCTCTCCAGTGAGTATATATACCCTCTGGAAATTTAAATTAAAAACAACAAAAAGCTCTAGAGTAACTGACACAGAAACTGGCTGTGTGAGGGGTGTTGGAGGGATATTGCCAAGACAAAGATATGACCTACAGAGTGAATGGTGTCTTGAATGTGTGTCCTTATATTCGAAGGGGTCCTCCATATAATGAGACATAACCCAAGGAATGGAGAACATCGAACTGAGAGTTAAAACATCTAAACTCTGGTTCCACAGTCCCAACTATGATGGATTTTATTATCCTTATTTCTATGTAATCTCTGTTTTCAAAGTACTAGTCATTTTAATCCACGGACATATTCATAAATAGAATACAAACAAGATTTACATGTTTTACAGGCTGTACCTTGAAAACTCATGGTCCCTTTATATTTCTGCAAATCATTCTTTAACCATCTAACGGTATTTCCTATCTTTGCATACTATATTTTTCTCCATTCAGTTCTGTTCTACTGGGATGATGCCTTGTTTTATAATCTAAAATAAAAGTAGTGAAGCCAGCCAATGGCATGGTGGTTAAGGTACTGGATCTCACATGAACAACTCTGCAGTTTGAATCTGAACCTGGTAATTTGAAAAAAAAAAAAAAAATGTGCTGAGTAGTTTGTGTTTGTATCTGAAATCCTGAGAGGAGAATGGAGGAGAGGAATTGCAGCATGACCATTCCACTGAGGGATATGATTTCTCACTCTCTCTTTCTCCAGTGAGCACATGAGCCCTCTAGCAAAAATCTAAAAATAAATAAATAATAACAAGTAGCAATGTTTACAGTAATTGCAACTGAAAAATTGATGCTGATGACACCCTTGCCAAATGTCCCTGAGTGAATTTTGTAAAGTCATTGAAGGTCTACCTTAAATAGATTCACCAATTGCTATCTCACTCCTGTCTTAAATAAGAAGAATATAAGATATTCAGTGTCCCAATTGTTTTAAAAACTTTCTTGCAGGCCTCTTACGTCATGGCTTGAGTGCATGGGAGCTGAGTGAGAAGGTAAACTAAATGAGACATGAACTTTTATTAAACGCATTTTGCATATTTTTTTTCTTTTCTTGAAATATATGTGACTGTTTTCAGAGAAAAAAATATGATTTATTGTAGAGCCTCTTATTTGGGTTTCGTGAATTGCCCAGCAGTCATGCAGTAACACTCAAACCTTCTATAATCTCGTGATAAATAAAGTACACTTAGTTTGACTTAATTGGACTATGATACTAAAATTCCATGACTCTCTAGATGTTCATGTCTGTGATTGTAACATGCCATGAAGTGTGTGAGGGCCTTTGTGTATTCAAGACTGTGGTCTTACCATGCTTCAGTTCATAGCAAATTAGAGATATAGAAGAAAAGTATTCCTCTCTAGGGTAAAGATATTTAGGAGTCATATCACCCCCCACTTGTAAAAAACAAAAATCCTATATAGTTCTAAATCGAGTTGAATATACCAGCACTATAGTAAATGAATGCATCAGTCTATGATGAGGTGGTATCTATGGTTTTTATGTTATAAGGAAAACAATGCATGTATCAGCTTAATAACTTCTCAGAAATAAAAAAAAAAAAAAAAAAAAAAAAAAACAACCTCACAAATGCCCTTCTGTGAGTTTCCTGCTGACAGTTTATCATGGTCGAAACAGAATGTCTTCTGTTCGTGAATTTTGAACATGGATAAATAGTGTGTCCTTATGTTCTCCTTCAACTGAGATGGTGTTGCTGACCTCCCACATTTTATATCCATCATAAGATGAAAGCCCATTAGCTAAGTTCACATCAGAATTTGTCCTCGTCAGTGCAAGTTTGTCACAAATGATTCCCTGTTCTCCCTTGTGAGACTGTGAAGGAGTCATTACGGAGGGGTGTGCGGGATGTGCTGAAAGCAACAGCACATTGTTGTGATAAACCCATTAGCTTTGCCGCTACCTCAGGAAAGTTTTTTATGTCATCTGTAATATAGGACTTGCAGATACAAATCTCATTAAAATTTCCATGGCTATCGCATACTCAGAAATTTATTGCCCTTCATGCACAGGAAAGCACCATACGCACATTTTTTGCTTCTGGCAAAGAAGATTCATTGCTCTATACATTTATTTTTCCAATATTTTCTCTTATTTTTTTGACTATACTCAACTGAATGAGAGATCGCAGATTCAGTTGTTCTGAACCAGCAAGAATTGCTTACAAAAGAGAAAGTTTATGCTCTCAAGTTTTATTTACTTAATTTTTTTTTTATTGAGAGAGAGAGAGAGGAAGAGAGAGAGATGAGAGAGAGGCCTCTAGCAATCTTACCATGCTCTGATCCCCACCCAACGCCTCCCAGCCAGTCAGGGTCACAGGTGTGTCACGCATGCTCAGATTGACTCAGAATCTGAAACCCAGGCCTTCCCATATGACTTCAACATCACACAGAAATATCCTAACTGCTGTTCCAGTGCAGCTGGGCCAAGAAAGTTTATACTTCATGTTGCATATTGAGTATGTGTGTGTGTGTGTGTGTGTGTGTGTATATATATACATATATATATATATGTATATATATACACACATACATATATACACGTGTATATATGTATGTATATATATGTATGTATATATATACACACACATACATTTGAATAAGTGCATGTGTGTGTGTGTGTGTGTGTGTGTATATATATATATATATATATATATATATATATATATATAAATAAAACAAAGCAGGCAAATGTGTAGCTGATAAATGGGAGCTGAAGTTTTAGAGGATAAGGTCCCAGTTCTATTTAATTCGATCCTACACAGAACCAAGCACAATCCCCAGCATAATGCTCTCTGATAGATTTTGATTAGTTGTGCTTGGCTAGCTCCTCTTTACATTACTTCAGTTCACACTCATTTTAGAGACTAGATGGAATTTCTCCATGGCAGTGACACGTCCATTTGGGGTAAGAGAAAATCAGGCCCAGCCACTGTTTGCCTTGTTTACTCATACACACAATCACCTGCTTTCCCCTGCTGCTTCACCAGAATCATTGAAACATTTTCTTTCTGTTGCCAACTGAATCAGACTCTGTGACTTCCTTCTATTTCGATTCTAAGTATAATTCCATAAACAATTGCATCATCCCTTAGAATACAAAAGTAAGACTGGAAGTCACCTTGAATTTCCTCTGGTGTGTTCTTGTCTTTGGTATAAAAGATGCTGAAGCCCCCTGTAAGGATGAGAACCTTACTCCTAATGACCTCAAGGAAAGACAATTCCAGAACTTTTCACAACTATCTGTCAAGGTACAATAGTGACGTGTTTAACCTGCTTTTGTAGATTAGCCTTATCTCATTGAATTCTCTTTGCCCATTCAATGAAGATGGGAAAAAATGTCCGTGTTTTTTTTTTGTTTTTAATCAAGTTGGTGTGTTGTGTTAATGTTTATATAACTTTTTACCTTTACTTTTTTTTTTAATTCACTTGTCAATCTACTCTTTGTACTATAATAGCCTCTTTTGGTGGCAAGAAAATGAAACATTATAGTCAACTTAGAAAGCTAAATAAAACCTATTTTTCTGAGGTTTTTTGGATAAAAACACTAATAATATAAAGTTTAGCACAAAGATTATAGTATTTCTTGATATTTGCTATGCACTTTTTTCATAATCTTCTCAAAGAAATGTCATTTGCCTCAAAAAAGTAATTTATCCTAATACACAAATCAATTCTGTATTTTAATTTCCTTTTCAAAATTAGTCCCTATAAAACGTTTTGGCTGAGAACGAGCATTTGGAGTATCTCCTCAGCTCGTCCTGTTTTATTTGTGCCCTCCTCAATTGTCCGTCCCAGAGATGGACCTGTCACCATCTAAATTCACTATTTCCATAGACATTCATTTTTTACATTTTTTTTCAAGTTCATTTTATTTATGATAGGCTGTGTATGTGCACACAGAAGAGAGGAAAGAGAAAAGCACCTTGCCAGTGTCTCCTCACATCGCAATCCCTTTTCCCTAGCCCTCCAATGTCAGCATCTTGAGTATGTGCACAGATGCCTGCTCTGTTTTCAAGCTGAGCTGGGGATCCAAACCCACAATTGGCCCTGGGGCTTCCAGCCCTGAAATCTATTTTGCCTCTGACAGTGTCACTAGGCTGAGCTTACATGTTAATTCTTAAATGGACACCTAATTGTTCCTGTATTTCAGCAATGATCTTTTCCTTATATTTGCTTTACACTCCATCCTATCATGTGGCATTTTTAAATGCTGGTATAATGTAATTTGTTACATAGTAAACAAGCATTTCCAAACAGGAAATCGATGATGAATTCAATATACTCCATCTTTAGGTCTACACACAAATGCTACGATAAATTGAGAACAAGATGCTGTCTGCTGTCTACAACGTCAGGAACTACTGCAGGATATGTAGAGCACCCAAGTTTTGAGGTGGGTGCTGGAGACATGGAAGCAGTGAAGTGTTTGGCAAGTTGTTGAAAATACTTAATTATGGCTAATTTGTGTATAATTTAGACTTGAACACAATATATGCATAAAACATATTTTTTAAAAGTCTTTTTAAGGACCAGCAGGTGATTTAATGACTATGTTGCTGAACTCCCATGTAGTCCCAGACTCGGTGGTTTAAACTCACACCCGGCACGTGTGTGTGCGTGCCCAAGATCCTAAGAGGAGAATGGAGGAGAAGGGATTGCAGCGTTGCCATCCCCCTTGGGAGGTGATTTCTCGCTCTCTGTCTCTATGTCTTTTTCTGTCTCTCTGGCGAGCACACGCACCCTATAGCAAAAACCTCTCCAAAAAAGAAACGCCTTTTTACGTCCTAAGTTGTTGTGAGTTTTCCTTCGAGGCAGAATTGAGGGTGTTGTGGTAGTCTGGAGTTACAGGTTAAGAGCTGATCAGGCAGAGATCAGAGAATTTCTAGTGCTTTAACCAATATTATCCTTGCATTAATCTATTTTAATCAGTCGGGTTCTGTGCAGGGCTTAGTTTGAAAAACAGAGCTCTGTTTCTAAGTGAAGGAAGCAAAGAAAGGAAAAAATAAGTATTGATATAAAGCATAATGATTTTTTCAAGAGAGGTAAAATGATCATTTATGTATTTCAGTAGTTTTTGAACACAATATCCTGAACTAATCAAAGGCGTGTCAGTGAAATCAATATACCTATAACAAGAGTTTAGATAAAAAGATAATACGGCATAGTAAAAGCAGTCGCAAAGTAGAAAATAACGGAAATTGAAGTAATATAAAAGAGGAAGAGTTTACAAAAGCCTATGACCCATTTTTACTTTCCAGGCAAAAGCAACTGGGTACATAATGATGCTATTATGAGACTGAAGTCGGGAAGAGAAGCAGGTCTTTTTTGGCCGAGGATGAGCATTATGATAGCTATTTTTGAGAAATTTTGTGTTTATTGTGCCCATACAGGGTAGGATTTTGGAAATGAAAGTTTTGAGCTAAAAAGGAAGGGCTGTTCTAGAAATATCGATTTGGTGCCTTTAGCATAGAGAGTAGCTCTGTGGATAGACATGAGACAGATTTCTCAGTGGAGGTGAATATCTAAAAATGTGTTGGCACCAGGTAATAATGAAATGTTGAAGATGTTCTTTGGATTCTCTCTCACATATTTGCACACACTCTTAAGACCATAAAGAAATTTTAAGTATATTGGGCCAGAGGAAAACTTCTTCTTCTTTTTTTTTTTTTTTTTTTTTTTTTTTTTTTTTTTTTTTTTTTAGAGAGAGAGATCTTTGCTATTGGGAAAGTGGGCTTGCCAGAGAGAAAAAGACAAAGAGAGAGAAAGTGAGGAATCACCCCCTGGGGAAGAATGGCCATGCCACAATCCCTTCTCCTCTATTTTTCTCTCGAGATTTTAGGCACATAGGTACATGTGCCTGGTGTGAGTTTCAAGCTGCCGGGCCCAGGACTCAAACTGCAGTCAACCTTGAGAGAGTCCAGCAATATAATCATTACATCATCTGCTGGTCCACCAATGATTCTTTTTAGTATATAGAATTACTTCTTAAATAGTAGACAGGATAAACTATGTTCTCTGCATCCACTTCTACAAGATTAAAAAAAAAGTAATTTTTCCCTTTTGCCTCAGAAATTTCTATTAATAAAGACTAAATGCTCTAAATTTCATAATGGTGAAATACATTTTTCTATGTGCTCACTTAAACTAAGTTTTAATATTCTGCTATAAAAGTGGTTCTTGCGAACATAGCTAAAGTCGCTTTTGCTTTTTTTGAATTCTGTTAAGGAATATGGTGTTTGCTTACTAATGCTGAATGTTTGAGCACCTGTATTTCTTCCAAATAAAATCTTCAGAGTGTAAAACCTCTTATGTTTTGCAGGCTGCAATATAAAACCAAAGTAATTTGATTAGGGTAATTTAGGAGGGACAAGAAAGGCAATCTAGAAGCTGTATAATGTGATACAATTTACACAAGATTACAAGTCCTATTTGTGAGTTTAAACTCCAACTTCATACCATTGTGAGTTTATATCCACCTCCTAACCTGGCAACTTTATTTTAGTCATCCCATTAATAGTTAAAAGTATTATGTCTCATTGAGTAGTTGAAACATATAGAAGAAATGCACAGTCCCTGATAAAGAGTTATTGCTCAATAACTGTTTGTTTTATTTGTTATTTATCTCCGTTTCTACATTCAAAGACTAAGTCCTCTTTCCTTCTATTAGTCTTTCTCTGTACAGGAACTCTCATGAGAAATGAAAATATAGATATGGTATAATATTATTTGGAGAAATTCTAAAATTATACTTGATTTATAAAGATTTTGTTTGTTTGCTTTCTATAAGGCACATGAGCTCACTGGAGAGAGAGAGAGAGAGAGAGAGAGAGAGAGAGAGAGAGAGAGAGAGAGAGAAGATCTACTATCTACTAGGGGAGATCACCATGCTTCAATCCCTTCTCCTACATGCCCCGCTCTGGATTTTGGATATGTTCCCACTTTGCCTGGTGTGTTTTCCAAATGGCTGGGTCCTGGATGTGAACCTAGCAGTTGGTCTTGTGATATCATTCTCTCTCTCTCTCTCTCTCTCTCTCTCTCTCTCTCCCTCTCGTCTCCAGTAAGTGCATGTACCCAGTAACAATTACAAAATTTTAAAAAGAAAAGGAAAAGAAAAATGTCCTACTGGCATCCAACTAAGTGTTTGAGGAAAACTGCCTTCTTCTTGAATTATGTTACATTGCATTAACAGAAATCAGTACTGGTAACTAATTACTCATATATCTCAGCTACTAAATCAAATCTATACAAATATTCTTTTTCTAAAAAAGGAATAGTCAAAGAATATACTTAGCTATAATAAAAGTTTATACATAAACACAATTCCTGTCAGTTTTACCAAAAAATAATCTTCTTTTAATGATAGAATAAGATGATAGCATGAATTTGTTATACATTCATCCTTTTATGAATACCATTTTATTTTTTTGTGGGACAAACAATCTAATTAAAACATGTTACATTAAATTGTTTTCTAGATTCAGAAGCAACATAAGTCTTTAAAAAGTTCACAGAATGTACATAATATGAAAAAATATGCATGAACTTCAAAGTTTTTTGCATGGAAATAAACTAAGTTTCCATGAAATTTGAAGTACAGTCATATTTTTTAAAAAAATTATTTTATTCAACTTTATTTATTTATTTATTTATTTTAATTTGACCAGAGAGGAACAGAGTGAGAGTGAGAGAGAGTGAGAAAGCAAGCTACCAGGTCTGGGACTGGAACCTTGCCGGCCATGTGGGTGTCTAACACCCTTAACCACCATGCCACCTCCAGCCCCAGAAGTACACTCATATTATACCCCACAGACATACCAATAATCAAACAATTTATCATGATGTTGAATTGTCTTTTCATTTATTCTGACCCTTACACATATACATTAGTCACTTCATTAATTCATTCTGTGAGAAATAATTAAAATTTCTTTTTTTGTGTTCTAATAATTTCTATTATTATTATTCAGGAATGGCAAGTGGTGTGGTAGTTAGGGGCACTGAACTCCCACATGACCAACCATGGTTTGAGTCCCAGACCTGGCAGCTTGCTTTCTCACTTTCTCTCTCTCTCTCTCTCTCTCTCTCTCTCTCTCTCTCTCTCTCTCCCTCCCTCCCTCCCCCCCTCATGTGCACACTCTGGTCAAATTAAAATAAATAAATAATGTTAAATAAAATAATTCTTTAAAAGTTTTTAATTAAATCAAGATATAATCGAGGATACAAATAAAAAATTCTAGACAAATCGGCAATTAGCTTGAAATTGTTTGAATGGATAGAAATATCATCACACATACTTTAATCCTGATGAGCATATATAATTAAATCAATTTGTGAACTAAACTGCTGCACAACAGAATTCAGAATTTAATTTCATAGTGAGCATTTTTTATTTTGCATTTTTTTTACATTTTTTCATGTCAAATGTCTCCTCCCCTAAAATTTTCAAGTATGTTCTTACAGTATAAAACCCTATACTGATATTTTCCTGTCACTCATTGCATACCCTTTCAGCTGTTATCACTTTGGTTGTTTCTATTGTTTTAGATACTCTTCATTTTGTGACATACCTTATCCCCATCTTTATTCATTTTGCTTCATCCTCAATCGTATTTCCATTCGCTTAACTTTCCAGTATGTCCATGGATCCCTCTCTACTTTGAGTTTTACTTTTCTCATTTGGTTTTTGTACCTTGGAAACCACTTAAATCCTCACTCCACTCTTCAGTCTGACTAATCTCATCATGAACAAATGAGATGAGAGGGTGAATGGCTAAAATGCAGAATAATTTCCCTTTGATTTGTCAGGCAGGATTCTGATCTATCAAAATTATACAAAGTCATTGGGACCAGCAGTTAGCATAATGGCTATGTCACTGAACTCCCATGTAGTCGACCACCTTTCAACTCCCGCACCCGGTGGCTTAAAATTCATGCTGGGTGCATGTCTATGCATGCCCAAGATCTAGAGAGGAAAATGGAGGAGAAGGGATTGTGGTGTGGTCATCCCCCCTGAGGGGTGACCTCTTGCTTTCTGTCTCTGTCTCTCCCTGTCTTTCTGCAGAGTACATGCGCCCTATAGCAAAAACCTCTCCAAAATATATATATAGAAGTCATGATGAATATATACACTAATTTTGAATGCATACTAGTGACTGAGGCTAACACCAAAGTACATTACGCTCATGTAATCTGTAGCAATAAATAAATAGATAGATAGATAGATAGAGAGATAGATAGACATGCTTGACTTACTTGTAGTCTCTTACCATTTCTCTAAGTAAGACACTTAGAGTGGGGCAATATTTTCCCTAAGAGTATATGAGTATGGTACCTTTCATAATCAACCTACATATGCTATTCAAAGTCGAAAATAGACTAATAAAAAATGAGGTTGTATTTCATAATTCATTTATTGATAACAATATTTTAACCAGTTCCCATCCTATATGCGGCAGGTGGATTTTCATTTTTATCTGAAATACACTTAAAGGTCTTTTTAAAACGCAAATAAAACAAGTAAATTCTGGCCACTGGAGAGCAGGGTAATTTGATTAAAGCAGTTGAACATTCCATGGGGCTACATTAATGGAAAGTAGTCAGTGCACCTGTTCTTGCAAACTACATACCTTCTCTCTATAAAGTAAATTGTACTGATGAAAGTGGGGTTTTGTGTACAGAAGCTAATAACCAAATGTTATAGACCGGGGAACAAAGTGAACAACTTAAGAAAGATGAAACATTACAAATGCCCAACTCTGTTTTGGAACCAATAGACCTTCAAATATTTCTTCCAAGTTGTATTTATATAGAAAGTAGCAGCGTGAATGAGAAGTCAAAAGAACTCTGGTACTGAAATTGAGATAAATTGATCTTATATTTTCTACTTCATAGAGACCTGAAAAAGATAAATATATTGTTAATTATAGCTGAGCCTGATTTTATTTTGAGTGAACTTTGAGATTGAAAAGTAGAAATTGTGATTATATAGGATATTTTAGCTATTTCTTGCAGCCACAAACGTAAACCTTAAAACAACAGACTTCTATCACATAGTTTATTTTGGTAAGGAATTCATGATTAACTTAGTTACCTTGACTCCTTATCTGGCTTTCCCACTGCTTTGGGGACTCTCACAGAAATATCTAGAGTTTATTAGAAGTAATTCACCAATTCCAGGTCATACTCAAGAGAACATGACTTCTCTTTTTGAAGGTTGCTGCAAAATATGTGTAGACATATTTCAAACTATACTATAAAATAAAAATAAATTTACAGAATTATTTTCTGAGGTGCAACATGAAATCCTCAGTGATTATAAAAAGAATAACCTTTTTATGAACAAAATGGCTAAGGCTGCTTTTCATACTGTCATACTGATTTTTGACCTGTGACTTCACATTCACAACCACAACTTAATGGAGCAGAGATTAGAACCTATTTAAAGCAGTTAGCTGTAGGCTAGATAATGACTTATAGTATGAATTCTCCTGAGCATGTCAATTAGTGATACCATGTAAGAATGTATGAACCAAATCAATTTGCTGCTTTTCTCTAGCAGTGTGATTATGAGGCTATGTTGGTTTTCTATGGCTGTGTAAAATATCTCTTCAAATTTAGCAGCTTACAGGACTAGCAGTTGGCGTAATGGCTATGTCGCTGGGCTCCCATGTAGTCGACCGTGGTTCAAGTCCCGGACCCAGTGGCTTAAACTCATGCCGGGCACGAGTGTGGGTGTGTGCCCAAGATCCCGAGAGGAGAATGGAGGAGAAGGGATTGCTTGTGTGGCCAGCCCCCCTGGGGAGTGATTTCTTGCTTTCTGTCTTTCTGGTGAGCGCACATGCCCTATAGCAAAAACTCTCCAAAAAAAAAAAAAAAAAAAAAAAAAAAAAAAATATATATATATATATATATATATATATATATATATAGCAGTTTACAATAATACATATTTGGTATCACATAGTTGTGTATTTCAGATGTCTAGATGGTTTTAGCGAGTTATTTTTCTTAGTCTCACAAGGTGAAATCTAATCATACAAATGATTAGACTTAGTCCAATTATGGGTCATTGGGAAAGTTATGACACATTTTGGCATAGAAAAACAGAAAAATACATCCTGACTTTCCTGACCACCTAAAGGATAATTCAGAACTAATTCCCCTATTTTAAGGTCTGTTGCCTAATTATATTTATAAAGTTCCTTTTGAGATGTACCACAACATATTCACAGGTTTCAGAATTTAAGGTGTGGAGTTCTTTGGAATAACATTTTGCATTCTGTTCAAAGAAATATTGCACCAGGTTAGTTAAACAATCGAGGTAGACTTTATTCAAGATGACTGCAACAAAGTCTCAACTTTTGAAAACGGGGGAAGGATATTGCAGTCAGCTGCTGAAACTAAAGTTAGGATAAATATTTCCTATTATAATAATATACTAGTTGTACATATTTCTGAAAATACAATGTGATTTTTTTTCGTTTAAAAAGACATTCTGTAATGATCACATCAGGATCATTGACAAACCCCTCATCTCAGCTACCTGTCAATATATATGTCGGGAACATGTAATATTTCCCCCTGTTTTTAACCAAAATTTCTGATTTTCATATCATTGTTATATATCATTGTGATATATGATATGGTTCTGAAGCATTTATACCGTAGGCAATAATCACGGATATAAAAAAAAAATCTGTCATTTACAACATTTAACATTGTGTTTCATTGTGCATAATCAAAATTCAAAGTATATGTTGAATTGCTGATGACATTTTTACTTCGCATTTGTATTCCATAACCTATTCCACTTGTTTACACGCCATTTGTGTTTATCATTTTTCTCCCAAACACTCCACCCCCAAATTCTTACTCTTTTTAAAAGTTTGTTTATTTTTTTCCATTCATCAGAGAGAACAGCCCCAGCAGGGTTCTGACTCTATGGTTCATCCACAACCTTTGTGCAGGCCTGAATCTTGGGCATGCATGTCTTTATCACCCTCAAAGAGGTCTCTGGACTTAAAACAAGAACTTTCCTGTATGGTTGCCTCACAGAGCACTGTAGTTTTCTTTTCTTCTTTTCTTTATTTTTTCTTTTATTTTCTTTTTCTTCTCCTCCTCCTCCTCCTCCTCCTCCTTCTCTTCTTCTCCTTCTCCTTCTTCTTCTTTTTGACTTTTGCTACCAGGCAGGTGAGCTCACCAGGGGAGAGAAAAAAGAGATAAAAAGAGAGAAATCATCCCCCCAGGGTGGATGGCCATGCTGCAACCTTTTGTCCTGGGATTTGGGGCATGCATACATACACCTGGCATGTTTCAAGCTGCTGGGTTCGGGATTTGAATTGCAGTTAGCTATGTGGGGATCCAGAGCCTTAACCACCACACCAACCACAGGCCCTTGGAGCACGGTGTTTTTACTTCTGTGCTATCTACTGGACCTTGTAGAATCAGAGGATAAGCTAAAGGAAATACACAGAAGGGCATTAGTGAAAGTGTTGGTCAATGTAAATAAACCATTATAGTTTGCTAATTAGTGTTTAGAGAAGTTAGGTTCCTACTCTCCCACAGGACTGGGAGATAGGAGTACTCTCTCTCTGATTATTGCATTTCAAAGGAATACTTTCTAGGTTCTTGAGAAAAGACACTTCTGGGCTATAAAACTAACAATAGAACTGGGAGCAGATTTACATCTCAAAGAGACAAGGAATTTACAGTTGCAAGTGTTTTAAGGTTAATGATCAAAGACACAGGACTAGAATCAAGAAGTCTGTCTAAACTTCGTCAAGCTGAGGGAAATAGTAAAGCTGACCATGTTGGTCACTACCACAAAGACACAGAGGACATAGTAGTAGACACACAGTCAGATAAAATATAAAAAGGAAAAACTGAGGGTCAGAAGAAAATCACAAATAAGAAGGAAGGAGATGAGGAAGAGAGGAAAGGGGAGAGTAGAAAGAAGCAAGGCATAGTATCTGCAGTCTGGACTCGAAACTGGAGTTGCTCTTTCATCTAGCAATGGCTAAATTTACCAAGGAGAAATGACTTTCTAATGTATGTATTTGTGATAATCTTCATGGTAATCTGAGTATATTTCTATTTCTAGCATTCAAAAAGTGGTTCTCAGAAATTTCACAGGTTACATGCATGTACATATGTGGTAGGTGGTGCGTGTGTGGATGTGTGTGTGTTTTGTGCCAACCGTAATTTTATTTGAGGCTCACACAGGAGTGATGAAAGGAGAAGTTGGCACTTGTTAACCTTAAGTCTCTTCCTTGTAATTTGTCCCCCTCCCTCTTCTTTAACTAAAAAGCACCATCAATTTTACAAGTTTTTTTTTAAAAACTAATTATCTGAAACCTAAGTAAATATAACAAACATGGAACAAAGGTTTAAGGATTCTTAAAGGCCCATTAATAATTGTCACTCAGATCTCATTGAAATGTAAATAGAATTAGAGCGCCCTTTGTGAGCTGCCCTCTGAGCCCTGCACTGCTCTGCCTCCTCCTCTTCTTGTCTCCAGGTTCATCCTGTTCAAAGTTTTCCTCCCAACATACTACCCCGTGCATATATCAGTGAGAGCATTTATCATTTCCCCTAATGATCTCGACTTCTTATCTCTTTCTCCTACTGTTGTTTTTTTTTCTACCGTTTTGAAGGACAAGAGCTGCATCTAATTTATTTCTAAATTTCCAGACCCTAGTATAGAGAAAGGTATAAACTAGAAATGTATATGTGGGAGTGGATAAATTATTGAATTATTCAATGTACTTTGGATGTTCTATTGTGTTTTGGGTAAGTCAGTCTCCGTCACAATACACTATCATATCCTAAGGAGTTATACAGTAGGTAATACATGGCAAGTATTCACATAGCAGATTGAGAGAGATGAAGAAGTAATTTGACTTACACAACAAACCTTCTTATTTTCTCAAAATTGTACTATATGGCACAGTAAAGTTATCTTAGCTATTCCCTTATACTCATTATGATATTTTATTTTAACAAGTTTACATATGTAGATTGAATATATATATATATATATATATATATATATATATATATATATATACACACACACACACACATATATTCATATATTTTTTTCCTGAAAATGTGTTGGTACAGAGAAGCACTAAAATGACCTCTGGTTTAAGCATAAATCAGAATTTTTATTTTACTTCCCTTTTCATTATCAAAATGGTCACTTTTTTCATTTAAACTCTCGGTAAGGTCACTCAGCTTTGACCTATCCAGTTTTCATTTCCTGCTGTCTGAGATGAAACATCTCTCCCACCTATAACTGACAAGAGTCACATTTCTTCTGGGATTGATTTCTTTCATCTTGTTCTTTCTTGAGCCCTTATCTTTCTGTTACCTTCTTCCAGTCCCCTCCAGTGATAAGGTCTCTATATTTTCTTGCTGTGTCCATCTTCTGCTTTTTGTCCTTCATTTATCAGTTCCTAACTTCTTAATTTATATATTCTGCCTTTATTTTCTCTCCATTTATCTATGATTTTATCTTGTTCTTTTTTCCAAAATTTTCTAGGTTTTTCCCCATTATGAATACTAACTTTTTTCCCCTTTATGTTGCTATCATTAAGTCTCAGGTTGATGCTTCAATTTCTTATTTTCTTTCATTATACATCTTGCTGTCAATTTTCCTTTTTGTCTGCTTCCAACTTAATCTGCTTTCTGTCTTCATTATTTGTCCTCACTAACTCAATCTTAACCAAGTTTATCAAATTTTTTTATACGTAGCCATGTCTTTTCTTCTCCTTATCATGCTAAATGCACATATTCATTCATTCATTTTTCACATAATAGCCATGGTCATTTGTTCATAGCATCGTAGCCAATTTTAAGATACTTAGACATTGATATTACCATAGGAAAAAAAATAGAATTATTTGCTTTCTAGAAAAAGTTTTTATGGTATATTATCCTTAATTCCAGAACTAACTCATTTCATAATAAATGGGAGATTTAGAAACCTAAATAAAACTGGAAAACATAAACACTCTGTGTGGCTGAATATACATAAACTGAATAATACAATATGAAGCGTATCTACTTGCTCTATCATAATTCTCTGATAATAGGTTAAAATATCTTCTTACTTTAAACAAATAGATAGATAGATGTGATGAAATTAAAAATAGTGCAGTGCCATAATGTATTTCCAAATAATTTTTAAATTCCAAATGTGCAAGCAAATATGTGACAAGTAATGCTGAATACTACGAGAGACACGAATATTATTGCAAAATGTTTTTCCCCAATGCGAAACTGTCCTGTACTAATTCTACACAGCATCATGCCATGAGGTCTTCTTGCTCACTGCTTAGTTCCAATTTTCCAGTGAAAAACATGAGAGGTGCACAGCTCTCTTGTCTTTCGACTGATTTGCCTGTAAATTATGCTTTATTAAGCTGAGTGAGCTTAGAACACTAGCATATGCCACTGATTCTAGACATCGATGAAGTATCTTCTATAATGCAGTCTTTCAAAATAATTTAAAAGTTTATGCTAGAGTGCATGCACAAGAGAGAGAGGCATCCCCCACAAGACTCGCTCAAGCTTTAATTCTCTTCTTCTTTTAGTTGCCCAGGCCACTAGAATCCTGGCTAGGTGTGCACGTAACATTTTTTGGGGGAGCCATTCAGCAAGGGACTTGAACTATGATTGGCATGTGTTTTCCAGCCTGATTGTACCATGGAAGCTGGGTCAAGAAATGTAATCTTGACTAGTGCTAACTCATGCAAAGGAACAGGCAAAGAAGCAGTATATACTCATGTGTTCAGAAAACAAAAATGTGTGCATACATTCTGTATAAGCAATTAGCTCCTAAGTTGGAGCATGCATGCATGTTGTGCCCAAAAATCCTAAGAGGAGAATGGAGGAGAACGAATTGCAGCATGGCTATCCCTCCTGAGACACAGTGAATCTCAATTCATAGACTCAATATTTAAACTAGGTAATTTGGATAAGAGCACTTATAAATAATATATGAAACCATATAATTGATTATTGAAGCCACCCTCACCTTTCTGTTTTGAATATGAGATGATTAAATGATGCTTACTTGGTACAAGGAGTTTTAACCTGTCAAATGTGGTCACTACGAAAATTTCATGTTTTCCAACTTCCAGTGCTTGTTTGATGTAAAGCAATTCTCTGTTCACCTGTAAATGATGAGGAACCTGACGGAGTGTGAAAACCCATGCCTAACTCTGCCAAACAGATATGTCCTCTGAGGTCACACCGCACTTCCTAGGTGCTCTCTGAGGCAGCTTAGGTCTTTCCTTCACACGGACTGTCAACATACCAGGGTTCTCAATCTCTTCCTGTATTAGTTTTACAAAGGCATTTTTGTTCTCTTCACTTTCCAAATCAGCTATCATAATTCCTTCAGTGAGTTCAGCTTATAAAATACAGAAGATGAAGAGTGTCATATATTTCTGGCAGTTACTTCTTAACTACCCTTTCAGAGTCTTCCAAGCAAGAATAATAAAACACTACTTGAAATGAGGAATCAGGGTATATTATATATTAGGTATTATTATAAAACTATTACTCTTTGGGTTCTCCCCAAACTGCAGCTATGAGATAGGGTTCTGCTTGGCTGAATTTGTTTTGTGTGATAAATCCAAATGAAAATATATGGAAACATAACAGATAGGATTAGAAAGTGATGGAGAAATGTTAATAAGTGTCATGGTACCAAGTCGCTTCCGTAGGATCTCTTAGAGCCATTGTGCATCTTGGATCCGTTCCTCTGAAGGAAGAGCGGGTAGAGTATTATGCCTTTGCTTCACTCGAAGATTGCCTCTGGCAGTAACTTTCTCACATTTTTGAATTGGACCTCCTTAAACTGAACAGCTTCAAAGTAGAGCCCTGAAGCAGAAAACCTGAGATGCTGTCTATAAGCACTTGATATATCACTATCAGTGTACATCAAACCCTTCTCCACATACGTGCATATGTCACAGAGAGTCCAGGAGAATGTGCCAAAAGATCTTCTAGATCTTGGTCAGTGATCCACATTAAATGCACAGTGATCACCATTTCCAGTTTTTTAATAAGTGTCATTTCTGAAATACAAACACACACACACACACACACACACACACACCACCCCTAACTTAAAACTAGTAGAAAGTGAAATAAATCTAGCCTTATTTATTTCTGCAACTGCTCCTGGAGTATCTGCTAGTCATAATTTTTTTTCTTACTCATAAAATCTAGCTTTCCATTAACAACAGTCATCCAAATCTAGAATGTATAGTAGAAAATAAAATGATAACTATTACTCGAAGCCTCAAGACAGGGGCAGGATGTTATACCTTATACCAATCTAGTTTTCTTAGCTAGGCTGCTGGAGTCATGATGCTATAGGAATAAGCTGAAGAAAAGATATAAGTGCAACAATTAGGAACTGTAACGGGAGGAGTCTGGGCTAGAAATTGAGATAACTTATTAGTTTTGCCTTTCAACTTGCTTTTGTTCCAATCCCAAATGCATCATTTCATGATTCAATGGATTGCTGCAGTACGTGCCTCACAGTTATGACTTGGTAGATTAGGAAAATTCTCATCTGGCTCATTTTTGGCAGCTCCATTCCTATAATCACTTGATATCCCATGGAAGGTGTTTCCTGGCTGCTACAGACGTGGAGTTCTTTTTCATGTATTAAGTTATTCATCTGTAAGAGGCATGGCTTTGCTCTGAATCTTTAGTGGTGGGTGTGCAACTTGTTTTTGTTTGCTTGATTTTTTGTTTAAGATATAGTCTCACTCTGTCACAATCTTCCTGCCTTAGTTTCTAAGCTGGGGCTGCAGATATCCACCACCATGTCTGGTTTTTTTCACGGTCTCACTATATTGCCCAGGCCAGCCTTCAAGTTTGTGATTCTTCTGTCTCAACCTCTCCAGGTTGCTGGGTTTACAGGTGCATACCACTGTACCAGATCGTTAGGTTAGACTGGGGATTTCAAACTGGGTCCTCCCATGTGGTCATAGTCTGTGAAGAAGTATGTATTAACAGTGCATGCCAGTGCAGCTGGGCCCTGGTGCACAACTCTTTTATTGGAATTTTCTAGAAACTCTATCTATTGTACTTAGATACATAAAATAGAGATAGTCATCTACCATCTTTCGCTCCTCATTTATTAAAGATCCCAACAGAGACACTGAAGTTTTATATCACACAGTCCTAGTCATGTATGCTGGAAAAACTCCTGTGTGAAGTTAGAGAAAAGCCTTGAGGCAGAAAAACAGATTCATTTTGCAGTACAAGTTGGAAGGCTGTCAGGGTGCACTGAGAGGCCACTTGAACCGTGTAGCCAAAATCAGAAGTCAAAGAGATGCTATGTGGGCACAAAACCTTCCAGAACTTAAAACAGAAATAAGTGTATTTGTCTCATGTTTAAAGTTTTCAATGAATTAGATGGAATTGTTCTCAATCCTTCACCATGTTTAAACTCTTCTCTTAATTAAAAGTGACATTGATACTTTGGAAATATTTTGATGATCTTTTACTATTTTTAAATTTTTTTTTTTTTAGAATACAAGAAAGATACATAACTCTTTTTGGAATTTTTTTCAGAGATTTTTGCTATAGGGCATGTATACTTACCAACTCACCAGAGAAACTCGGACAGAAAGAAATTATACCCCAGGAGCTAAGACCACGCTGCAATCTCTTCAACTCTATTCTCCTCTAGGGATTTTGGTCACACATGCACAGGCACCCAGCTGGGTCCAGGACTTGAACCGCACTCTACTACGTGGGAGTTCAGTGATGTAAGCATTATGCCATGGGTTGGTCCCACTTTTTGGAATCTTAATACCCAGATTGAAGAATTATCATATGCAACTGAAAAGGAAACATAAAAAATTTTGTTGACTCTTCTTCTATGCAATGAGATGCCAATGAAATGAAAAATTAAAAACTTTATGGGACCAGCAGTTAGCATAATGACTTTGTTGCTGGACTCCCACGTAGTCAACCACGGTTCGCGTCCCGGACCAGGTGTCTTAAAACTCACGCTGGGCACATGTGTGTGTGTGTGCCCAAGATCCAGAGAGGAGAACGGAGGAGAAGGGATTGTGGCGTGGCCATCCCCCCTGGGGGGTGATTTCTTGCTTTCTGTGTCTCTGTCTCTCTCTGTCTGTCTGGCGAGCACACACACCCTATAGCGAAAACCTCTCCCCCAAAAATATTAAAAACTTTATCACCAAATTATATATAAGTAGATTCTAGTAAGAATAAAGGATAAGGATATAAACAGTTTTATCTCTGTCTCAAATTATGGGTCATGGTTATTTCATTTTACCCTTAATTACTCTTTAGCCCCCAAGCTTAGAAAATCTATATCACTTTTACAGCAGACAGTGGAAATGCTCTACAACACCAATCCTACCTGGAAAGGTCCTGGGTTTGTGTCCAGAGACTTCCCTGAGCATGTCTGGCATAGGTGCACATGATACAAGACTGGAAGAACCTGGAGGTGGATCACAGCATTAGGACTTCATTATGAATGTTGTCTCTCTATCTCTGTCTCTGTTTCAGTCATGGAAAGGATTAATAAATATACTCTAACAAAATGAAAATATGTATCAAGTAAAGACTTATTTCTCCCTTAATTTATACTTTATATAGAATTCTGTGCCTATGGGCTGTACAATGAACACTCTTTCCTCCTCTCTCCCTATTTTGTGGTCATTGTTTTTACCTTATGGAATTTGTCTACAGTTGGTCTGTTCAGGAGACATGTGCAACCCTCTCATGTCAACATCACAAGATGAAAGGAACTAAAACTTAAACATACCCTGCTGGTTCTGTTAATCGATAAGATAACCTTTTATTGTAATCCTTAGACAGTGTGTGTAAAAATCACACCTCTGTCTTGGAGGCAGGAATTCTCCATCGATCGATGGTAGATTTATGTGTACTTTGGTATTAAAGTATATAACTTAAACCTGTGCTTCCTAATAGCAGGGATCACTCACTGACCAGCCTTCATTTTGCTGCATTTTGTCCTATATGAGTAAACTCAACTCTCTCTGCTGGACCTCTGAGTGATTTCTTTGGGACTGGTAAACAATATGCAAGAGCCATCTTGGATTTGGGGTTCCTGCACTACAAATTTGTAACTAGAGCATTAAATATTTGTGTTTCCAATTATGAGAAAAAGAGGAACAATTTTAAGTTCAAAACTTACATTCATGAAATTGAATTTAATATATGGGAATACCCAACTTTTCAAAGAGAACAGTTTAAAATGTGTATTTTTATCCAATATTGCATTGGTTGGGTTTTTCTTTTTAATGTATGGCTGATGTTAGACTATCAATCACATATTGGACCCTGAATTAGACTTCTGATTTTTTTTTTGTATTTATTTTGCACTCAGTATTATAGTAGCTTGCACTCCCTTCACTTTCAACCCATTCGTAGCATTATCTTCATACTTCTTTCTAAGGGAAAGCATATTGCTGTCACCTGGTCAATGAGAGACAATACCTACTTGCCATACTGACTGGTTACAGTAATATGAAGCTATCTTCGCTGATGCTAGCAGAGAAAACACGTTACTTTCACTGTCTTTGATAAGCAGTGATGTATGATAGGAAATACCTATTATCTTTGCCACTATGCATAGATCTTCAGCATGAAGAGCCTGAGATTAAAATCAACATATAGAAAAGAAAAAAAAAAAAAAAAACTTTAAAAATCATAGCATAGACTTAGCCACAGGGTGTATGCTTCTAAAACACTACTACTTAGTAACTGAAGCTGCATGTGAAGCCTGGTTCAGTTCCTAGTCCAACCTAAACAGGCCTCATGTAAGAGCATGTGCCTTTGGTCCTAGCTAACTGGGAAACTGGCACAAGAGGATCCCATCATGGCAAGACCCTGTCAAAAATCTATCAATAAAATCTGTATCATTCTCTTTTAAATAAATAACTTGAAAATGAAACATAGGGTAGATAATAATGAAATGCTTACAGTCAATAATTATTCATATTATATCAGAATTTTCTCAGTTGAGGGGGTCAATAAATCCCATCTCCCTGGGAACCAGCAGTTAGCGTAATGGCTATGTCGCTGGACTCCTACATAGTCGACCGCGGTTCGCGTCCCGGACCCGGTGGCTTAAAACTCATGCCGGGCGCGTGTGCATGCGTGCCCAAGATCCCGAGAGGAGAATGGAGGAGAAGGGATTGCGGCGTAACCATCCCCCCTGGGGGGGTGATTTCTCGCTTTCTATCTCTCTGTCTCTCTATGTCTGTCTGGCAAGCGCACACACCCTATAGTGAAAAAAAACTCTCAAAAAAAAAAAAATCCCATCTCCCACTCTAGTTCTTTATTTTAAGCGTGTTTGAGATGGATTTTTCTCCTTTTGCTTATAATAAATTCGCTTGCTCCCTATTGAAAGGTAAAGTCTGTGATAAGTAATAATTATCTCTCTATTCTCAGGAACTTGATTCAGTCCTGTTTATGGCAAGTCAAACAATATGAGAGGCCCTTGTATTTTCAAATTTTAAAAAAAAAAATTGGATTTCAGTAACACAAGCATCAGGCAAGAACATGATAGATAATAAGAGCAACAAGCAAATGGATGTTTATTTCATTAAATTCACTTTGAGGTAAGTATATCAAATTTAGTGCACTTAAGTATTAATTTACTAAATGGCACCTCAGTCACCTGAATTAATGGTGTATGAAAATGTACATTACTTATTCTGTCTTATGAAATGGAAGGAATCTGGATCATTAAGTGCCTAAATATTCATAATGGGGTGATATCCATCGTATGTGCATTTAAAATGTTTAAGTATATAAAGGTTTTGCAGTTGTTCAAATACCCATATTTATCGCAGCGAAAATGTCTACAACTATTCTTCCTTTCATATTATCTAATGTTCTTCTGGCAAAGGAAAAGGTGGTAATAGCCTATTAACAGTGCTTTCCTAAAAGCCCTTGAAAACCTGGTAAAAGTAGAAAATTGCATTTGTTGCTTAGTGAATAGTTCTGTTAATATTTCAAAAGTGGAACATCAAACCTCTTACTTGGTAGCACAAGAGTTGTCTTTATGCAAATGGCAACTCACAGAGCCATTGAGTCAGATAATGACATCAAATAAAGAAGTAAAATTCAGCAGATGTTTTATGAGTTTGTTTTATATGGAACTCCTGGTCTCCACTGAAGCATGGAATAGCCACTTTACTTATCCAGTAGAACCCCACTTCCATCGAGTTTTAATCCAGGAAATTCCATTGAACTCATCCAGTTTCACCTGTTAATAAAAATCAAATATCAGCACAAATTCAGGAAAACAGAATTTCCAAAATCTAGACAGATTTTACCATTTGATATTTTTGATCACCTCAGTTTGTAAACAGAATAAGAAAAATAATTCATTTAAGTGAGTTTATTTAGAAATTATAAAACTTGTCCAAACCATTCGTACTCAGATGGAGCAAGATTATTTGAGGCATTTAAAAATATCTATTTTTCCCCACAAAAGAGAATCTTTTCATTGCAAACTATATTCACAACTCCTGTCTCAGTAGAAGAAATTTTATCCAGACTTAGTCATTTCTAAACTGGATGAGAGAGATGGAAAACTACCTTTTATGCAAAGGGAAAACTTCTACAAAATTTTGAAAAACACTCTTGTAAGTAGATTTGTTGGGAACAGTTGGCAAATGAGGGGCTCTTTATGGTATGATTTATGAGAAAAATAGGAAAAGAGAAATGCAGCTATTCAGAAGTGTTGTTGTGATTATGAATTAGATGTTTAAAATGTTCTTTGACAGATGTGAGTAAAGAATGGAATTTCTTTTTAATTATCTTTCATGGTGAACTGTGTGTAATGCTCAGCATCTGAGCTCCTGGTGTTTGTCAACGTTATTTTCTTTAAACACTTAGGTATCTAGCAGATTTCCAAGTAGGTGAAGAATAAACATTAATATCATGTGTTTCATAAAGTTCTAACAATTCAAGCATCATCTCATAAGTTCACCAACCCTGGTTTCAGTTTTCAAATTTGCCTAAAAAATCAAGAGATGTTCATAAAACGGCATTAGCATTTATCCCTACTAACTTTTCACCAAGTTTTTTAGAGAATTAATCAACTACAGTGGCTCCTGAATAAAATTCTCACAATAAAATATTTTAAGCCACAGCTAGCCATTAACACTCTGAAAGATGAACTGCACACATGTTTCATGAAGATTTATACGAAGGACTGATCTGAAATATAAGAAATGCTGATAGAGAATTCACCTGGCTTCTAAATGAGGCAATACTCTCTGAATTTATTTATTACCAATGTATTTCAGTTGTGAGAGATGGTATGAGAACTTGGAACCCATGAGCAGCTGGATAGAAATATGAAGATAGCTTGACCTTGCAGCTGATGAGTTATTTGCGGCTGCTCTTGGGTATTTTTCCATCTGCTGTGGGTAAACAGCGTGATGCTGCCAACAGGGGGAGCTACAGACAGAAGACAAATGAAGCCGATTTTGTTTAGAAGTGTAATTTAGCTGAACTGACAATATATTATACCTTAATAGCCCCTCAGAGTGAATTTAATTGATGACCCATCTTAGATATTCTCTTAGAGTAACTTTGTGCTGGATTGGACGCAAGCTGGGTGCTTAAGTTTGCTTTCCTGCTGTTAATAGAGTGACTGCCATCTGGAGAAGATATCTGCTAATATGCTACTGGAATTTTTTCCATTGTTGCTGCTTCTGTGAAGAACTCAGAAAACTTCTGATAAGCCAAAAGAAAAAAAAAAAAAATTGATGCTTTGCTCAGTGAGCTGTAAGAAGGTTTAGCAGATACACAAAGATCACTAACACTTTAAATGTGTTTTTACTTCCATTTTCAGTCAGGTGAAGTGAAAATAAGTCTATATTGGATAACAAGATTAATGTTTTTAATGTTGCGACTGTCTGTTAAACACACATAGAATCGTCAAATGATAATTCAGGGGGAAAAGGTATAAGAATAATATTACAACTGAGTTATCTTGCTTGAGAGTGTAATTTTGAAAGTTATGACAGATTAAAAAGAATTACATTCTTATAATTAAGAGTGATCTTAAATATGCTTATTCCTAATAAGTCAGAGAGTAGAGAAAATGTTAAAACCAATCAGTTTTTATCTATTTAGAAATTACTCAACACTTTGGACACTTAATATTGGAATAATTTACAGTAATACTAATTTAAAATGTAAAGCGACTCCCTCAGTCAGATTCTCTATAGATACCAGTTCTTTTTTTTTTTTTTTTTTCTTTTTCCTGGATATGACTTCTATTTATTTATTTATTTATTTATTTACCAGGAATTGTTTGTTAAATTACTCTCTGCATCAAGTGTAAAATTAGGTACAAGAAAAGAAATAACTCAGAAATGTCTCATCTTCAAAATGAGTTTAATTTAGTAAAAACAGTCATTTTGAATATCTGACTATAATAAAATTACAGGTGATAAGTTAGAAATATGCATAATATAGACAGCATACAGGGAAGGCAGTTATTCTACTTATTTTGGGTATAGGGACTATTTTAGTGTGTTGATCGTGGGTGACCATAAAGGGTCAATTGCGATTAATCTAGACTCTAGTCAATAAAAGATATATTAGGCATATATTAGGCATATATTAGGCATATATCACTTTGAGACAATGAGATTATTATTTAGAATACAAAAAAGCTCATGCTCTTAAGGAATTCAAAGTTTAATGGAATTTTAGCACGTTGGTACCTTAGCACATATCTTCATTTCCTTATTCATGATAGAGCATGGGTGTGCATGAAAGAGAATAGGGGGAGAGAGAGATTGAGAGAGAGAGAGAGAGACCTTCTGCAATGTCTGGTTATGCTGCAATCCTTTTCCTCTAGTCCATCAGATCCTGGGCAGTTGCATGCATACCCAGTGTGTTTCAGGCTGACTGGGCCAGGGATTCTAATTAGTGATCACCATGTGAGATCGGGCTTCTTTTAAGCAGTGCATTGCTGCTGTGTCACGGAGCCAGCCCACCTTCATTCGTTGTATTTGTCACTTTTGGTTTGGATGATCCACTAACATTTCAAAGTCAGTATGTGCTAGACTAAACCTGTCTTTCTTCCTCGATATGTTCCTGTATTTGTGACTTCATCATTTGTTCCAGTCTCTAAAACTTGAATATTTAGTCTTTGTCTTTATCGCACTTACTACTTATATGGACCAACTCCACACTACTGTATTTCTCTCGTCAAGACACAGTTCAGATACTTCTGTAAGACTATCCAAAATAACCAGCATCTCTACACTCTTTCCCTTCCCATTCCAATTTTCACAAAAAAAACATGGGGCCAATTTTAAAAGGCCGCAGATAACTATTTCCAAAAATACTGGTTTCCCTCTAGGATATAGATAATGGTGTAAGTGACCTCTACAACTGTTTTTCCTTGTAAACTGATGGGTGCTTACTTATTTTTCATCTCTGCTGAACTAGTAGCACAAAAATACACATCAAAAGCAAAACAAAAAGCAAAATCTAACTCAAACAGCTGCTATATCTTCACTATGAATTCTTCAGCCTCCATCTGCCAAAAAGATTATAAAATGTCTAAAATATAAAATACCGCAGTATGCCAAAATTTAAGACATAGCTGGAAGCCAGGAGATTATAGCTTCACAGGAAGGGAATTGAAAATGAGATTTAAATGGGAGACATAGATCTTTTCTTTATAAAGAAAATAGCCATGTATCACATAACAATATTCAGTCCATTACAGGTGGTATACATGATTGTAGTGACAATAGGCTATGTCCTGTAACCTAGGCGTTCAGTAGGTTATGACGTCTGACATTCGCAAGATGATGAACTCGGCTAATGACTCATTTCTCAGATCACATCCCACTCAATAAGTGGCACGTGATTGACGTACTCTAACTCACAAAACAATGTTTCAACTTCTCACCTCGTAACTGTAAGTTCTTATTTTTATTTATTTAGGTAGAGTTGGGTAGAGCTTAGAGAGTTATCCACAGTTAAAGTTGACAAACTTGTGTGAATTCTTACCTCAGGCCTGTTTGATATGAGAACAACTCGGAGGGTTTGAGCGCCTCTGCATGAATGCCAAAATGTGCTTTGACTAAATACATTTCCTGGCATCCATGTAAAACTTATACTCACTTGACTGACTTTACTGAGTTCATTTTTACTCTATTAATCTTCAGTACCTATTTCATAGACTTAAAGAAGTTGGAGCCTAAAGGAGCCTTTCTCTCGTCCATCTCTCTCAACTTACAAATATATAAACTGAGGTCCAAGCAGGTTGAGGAACTTGCCCAAGGTTAAACAATTTCCTAGTGAGATCAAAGAGAAACTAGGATGATCTTTCTCACCACCCCTTCTCTAATTTTAAAAAATATACATATAAGCCTTTATTTAGTCCTGTATATGGGCAGTATGTAATTGATCTTCACAAACTTTTGTACATAAAACCCTTAAGCTAGGAAGTATCCTCATGAAGCTAGGAAATAATTCCACTACTCTAAATCTATCCATATATCTTATTTTGATTTCAATTGTACAGATAGAAATAAACATATATGTAGATTTTCTGCACTATAGGTTGCTAACAAAAAAAGGAGACAATTTAAATGAACCACATTTTAATATAAATTGACAACACTCTTTATATATCCTAGAGTTTCTCATTGTTTAAAAAAACTTCAGCACTTCAAAAATATTAGAATTCCTTGACAATAATTGTTGAAGATATATGTATGACATACATTTCAAGTTTTTGTTTTCTTTTGGCAAACTGATGCATAATGGTGAAATTTACCTGGGGGCAAAAAGAATAATTTACAAAAGAGTGATGTAAAATTGACTCTAAGCATGTTATTAAGATTTCAGTGAAAGTAATTCACTTGGCAAAACAAAAATACACCTTGAAATGAGTTAGTCTATATGAGATATTTTTTTTTGGGGGGGAGGGGTTTTTGCTATAGGGCGTGTGCGCTCGCTAGACAGACAGAGAGAGACAGAGAGACAAAAAGCGAGAAATCAGCCCCCAGGGGGGATGGCCACTCTGCAATCCCTTCTCCTCCATTCTCCTCTCGGGATCTTGGGCATGCTCGCACATGCGTCCGGCGTGAGTTTAAGCCACCAGTTCCGGGATGCAAACTGCGGTCTACTACATGGGAGTCCAGTGACATAGCCATTACGCTAACTGCTGGTCCCTATATGAGATAAAATTTTTGAGACACAGTTTTAAATATTACTAGTTTTACTGTTGTAAATTTAAATCCTGTCTATAATATTAAGAACTCTGATGTCTTAAAGAAAGCTAAGAGCCTATGAATAGTCATTACTCATCAGTTGTAAACCAGGCAATAATAAGTATATTTGAATATTATTACCTCAAATCCAGAGAAAAGGGCATCAAGATTAATGAGTACTTATTTTTGTTCATGGGCTCTAATTTTTACCTCTTCTAGCCCATGTGGGCTATATACAAGTCATAGCAAACAAGTTAAGTAGCTGATGTAACTATTCTACACGTCTTCTCTGTACTTTTACACAGTTGTTCCAAATGTTTTAAAATATATTAACTTTGTATTTGGAATCACTTTTTTTAATCTGCTTCACTTTTACTCAAGATTGTAAATTCTGAACAAATGTCAAAATCCCCCAGAAAATAGCTACTATTAAAAGAGATTTCTTGTTAAAATGGAAGCTAGTTTAATAGTGGTTTAGTCCTTTTTATTTTTTTGGTCACTGACAACTGAATACCACACTGACAATTCATAAAGGATAGAGGCTTATTTAGTTCATGATTTTAGATGTCCAAGGTCAAGAGAATGTATCTGATGAAGGTCTTCTTGTTGGTGGGAACTCTGCAGAATCAAGGTGGCACGAGGAATCACATGACAAGAGCTTCTGTGGGTCTATGTCTGAGTCCGTCTCTTTGTTCTGCCTCACTTCATCTTGCTAGGCACCCACCAGTATTCAGTCATGCAGGCCCCACCCTGATGACCTTGTAGAGTTTTAATATTTCCCAAAGTCTTCACCTCTTAATCCCACTCAGTATTAAGTTCCCAACTTCTATTCTTTTTTCAAGAAAGAAGTTTTACTTTTTATTTTATTATTAAAACAGAAAATTCATCTTTCATGACAATGAAAGGAAAAATTTGAAAAATCATATAGTTATGCTATTGTTAATAAATAATTAATAATAATCAGGACCAGCAGTTGGCATCATGGCTATGTCACTGGACTCCCATGTGGTCGACCTGGTTCAAATACTGGACCCGATGGCTTAAACTCATGCCAGGTGCATGTGCGTGTGTGCCCAAGATCCCGAGAGGAGACTGGAGGAGAAGGGATTGCAGCATGGCCATCCACCCTGGGGGTGATTTCTCACTTTCTGTCTCTCTGTCTCTCTCTGTCTTTCTGGTGAGAGCACGTGCCCTATATATAGCAAAAACCCTCTTAAAAATAAATAAATAATAACAATTGAAAATGAATAAATAATTAGTAACAATTTTGAGGACTATACTATTAATAGCACTTACCATTTGTTAGACTTTAATTATGTGCTAGGGACTTTGCATACATCCTTCTTATTTGTTCGACAAAACAAGAAAATATATTACCATTTCCTTTCTTGTCCCTTATATCCCTCCCCTGCCACCTTTTAAGGAAATACAATGGAACTAATTTGGAAGATACAACATGTAATTATCAAGGCCAGCAGCTGGCCTTGATAAAGTCCTGAACTGCCACTTGGTTGATGGCAGTTCAAGTCCCAGACCTAGGGGTTTGAAAATCACACTAGGCACAAGTGAGTGTGTGCCCAAAATCCGAAGAGGAGAGTGGAAGGGATTGCAGTGGGGACAAAATCCCTGGGGCTGTGGGGTGATTTCTTACTTGCTATCCCTCTGTCTGTCTTTCTGGCAAGCACACGCACCCTATAGCAAAAATCTCTCTCAGGAAAATGAAAAAATCAAAACCTAAAACAAGATGTAAGTGTCACATCTTGATTATCAAAGAGTTTACTACAGAAACTGAGGACTTAGTAAATAAATATTTATACTGATTCTGTGTCTAGAAAAATCATTTATATAGTACATGACTCTGGCACAGATACCTGTTTGTTAACATTTTTTTTTTTTTTCTATTGCCTTCACAACCAAGGATTCCTAACACAATCTGTACTGGTCATCCTATCGCCAACCATTAGTTAGTGTGGTGGTGGGGGAAGCATGGTTTGAACTATTCCAAAATAAGTTTTGAACTTTGTGTATTTACACATGTATATAGACAAAAATCCTGGGACAAGTTAAGTTCCCACCTTCTTAATCTTGTTGCAAACAAATTTAAAAGCTACATTCCTATTGAACATATTTAAACTATAGCAAGTAGTGAGAAGGCATGATTTTTAGGGCACTTGTAAATTGTATTTTAGAGTTCTTAGATGCCTTTATTCAATGCATAAAACTGATAAAAATAAATTTTTTAAAGTACATGAATATTTGACATTTCGAGGGTTTAAAACAATTGATTTTGTGTGATCTTCTGAAATAGTGCTTATTTTGTGATCTGTGGTGAAGTACTGTTTTTATTTGGTGTGCTTGTTCTGTCTAATATTTTTGTCAAATGCAACAAAATGGAATAAATATGAAAATTCAATGAAAACAATTTACAACTTTAAACAATTGCTCTGTAATGTTGTATTACTCTGCCTTTAATTATAAATAAAATTGTACATATTAAAGTTGTACAACATATTTTAACATTGTATGTATACATTCTGGAATGGGTAAATCAAGCTATTTTGCATGTGCATTATCTCATATTGCCACACATACCTGAAAATTTGTTTGTATGTGTTCAAAACACTTCATATCCATTTTTAGCAATATTCATGTATAAAATAGATTGCCATTAAATATAATCACCATATGTACAATGGATCTCTTGAATTAGTTCTTCATATGTAATGGAAATTTTGTATTCTTTGGCCAATATCTTAAAAATCTCCCCACTCACCAGACTGTGAAAGTCATCATTTTACCAACTATTTCTTTGAGTTTGATGTCTTTAGATTTTGCCTGTAAGTGATAGCATGTAGTATTTGTCTTCCTGTGCTTGATTTATGTCACTTTACATATTTACATAAATGTCCTCCATGTTCATCCACATTGTCCTAGATGACAAGAATTTCAGGAATTCCTTCTTATTAAAGGATAGATAATATTTCATTGTGTATATATTGTATACACAATTTTTTATCTATTCATCTGCTGATGAACATTTTGATTAAATTCATAGCTTGACTGTTGTGATTAATGCTGCAATAAACATAGGAGTGTTTATCTCTTCAACATATTGATTTCATTTCTTTTGAATATATACCCAGTAGTAATATTCTTGAATCACATGGTAGTTTTACTCTTTTTTTTGAGAAACCATTGTATTGTTTTCTTTTTTAAAAAAATGTATTTAAATTTGTTTATTTACATTCATTCACTATACATCATTACAGCAATCAAAATGAGATTTCCCATCCCGAATACACTGTATATTGGGTCAATCATGCACATCAACATGCGTTTTATCATCAACAAATAATTTTCCATTTCTTGTTTCCTGTGTATTCTGTTTTTTGTTTTTTTTTTTTTTTTTTTTGCCACCCTTGATTCCCTATCTCTCACCCTTTGCCATGTCCCACCCTCGTCCCACACTGTCTCTGGTATCCATGGTTGCTTTCTATGCCTTTTACCCCCATTTTATTGATTCACTAATGAACCTAATTAATCTAAATATTTCCAATAGCAAGGACAGCTGATATATACATATCCATGAACACAAGTCTGACTTTAGGCATAAACTTCAGTGAGTAGAATGAACATACTATAAAGTAGCACCTAGCTGGGGCTATATAGCTTACTGCAGTCATCAAATATGCATTTTTATTTCATTTTTTTATACATTCAATTTCCTCTTTTAGCTTACAAAGTGAATATTTCACTTTCTACAATGACTATACTAAGTGCATTCAATGTGACAACATGCAAGGGTTCCCTTTTACCTTTGTCCATGAGGCTTGCAATTTTTTTTCTTTGATAATAGACATTTTAGAAGGTGTAAGGTAATAGATCATTGTTATTTTAGCTTGCATTTCTCTGAAGATTAATAATCACACACCTGTTGGACATAACTTTTTTGTTCTTTTGACACCATTCAATTTTTTTAGTAGCATGTTTATGTTCTCATAACCAAAGAAACCACCAAAGGCATGTCCTCTTTTGAGAAATTCTATTCGTTTGCTTATTTTTAATTAGATTATTTGATTTTATACAATTTTTAAGGTCTTTTTCTTTATTATAATTTCTGATTTTTTTTCTTTATTTATTTTGTGAGTAAGAGAGAGATAGAGCACCTCCAACAAGGTCTCAATGCTGTGATTCACTTTGAGTCTGGCCGTAGATTATGGGAGCACTCATGCCCAGTACACTCAGGAATGTCTATAGACATGAACCTAGAATCTTTCCATGTGGATCAACCTCACAGTGTGAGTGTCTCATTTTACCACTACACCACCAACCAACCAACCTTTATCATTAATACTGAGTTGTTTGAAGAAATGATGTGTTTTGAATACTAGCTTACTTTGAGATTTGGGGTTTGCAAATTCAGAAAGTTCATAGGAAAATATAATTAAAGTATGAGTTAATTTTGGTGTGACAATTTTGAAATCCATGCAGCTTTTTCATAATATGAATTTCCATGACTTTTAAAAACATCTACATTTTCCCATTGCATAGGTTGTTTCTACATTTTGTTCATTGTTTTCTGTGCAGAAACTTTTTAGTTTGATTCAATCCCATTTGAAATGTTTGTTTTTGTTACTTTTGCTTTGGGGCCAATATCAAGAAAATTATTGCCAAAGTCAATGTCCTGGAGCTTCCCCCTCTGTTTTCTCCTGACATTTTCAGTTTCTGGTTTTATATTTATGTCTTTATTTAGCTGCCTTTATATATATATATATATATATATATATATATATATATATATATATGATGTGAGTCGAGGATCCATCTTTAATTATTCTGATGAAGCTATTCACTTTTCCCAACACCTTTTATTAAAAAGACTATTCTCATGTAGGCAGGGGCCATAGAGGTTAACACACTGAATCCCACATGGCTAAAACCAGGGTTTCAGTCCCTGATCCAGTGTCTTAAAAAAACATGCCAGGCATGAGTGTGTGTGTGTGTGTGTGCCCAAAATCACAAGAGGAGACTGGAGAAGGGATTGCATCATGGCTATCTTCCCTGGGGATAATTTCTCACTTTCTCTCCCTCTCTATGGCAAGTACATTCACCCTATAGCAAAACTAAAAAGAAAAAAGACTGTCCTTTGTCCATCGTGTGTTATTGGGATGTTTGTTGAAAATAAATTGGCTATAAGTGTGTGATTTATTTCCAGGATATCTATCCTGTTCTGATGGTCTACTTGTCTGCTTTTCTGAAAGTACTAGGTTGTTTTGTTTACTACACCTTTGTAATAGATTTTTAAAACAGGTAGTAAAGGGAGTCTGGCTTTGTTCTTTTTGTTCAAAATTGCTTTAGCTATTGAGGGTCTTTTGTGGGAATACTAATGCAGACAGTGTTTGCCCCTGAAGCAGTAAAAAGGAAAGAAAGAAAGAAAGAAAGAAAGAAAGAAAGAAAGAAAGAAAGAAATAAATCTGAGCTTTATTTTTATTAGATCAACTTTTATCTTTCCACAAAATATTTAAAATGTAATAAATTCTTATTCTACATATTATATTTAATTAACCTTTGGCAAAATTTAGAATAACAATAGAAAACCTATTGCAGGGTGAAAAATATTTTTAAAATGATATGTACAGTTTATTGAAATTATAGAAATAGATTAATAACTTATAAGATCATTATTGCATGAATAATATTTTGTTGGGAGTAAAGAAAGATTCTGCACTATACCTGTGTCTTTATATTTAGGAAACATTCTATGTGTCAATATTAAAATTTTGCTATAGTAAATCAGCATTTTATTGCTTAGCCTGTCCATTTCAATAAGTATTTATCTATTTTAATAGATGATTGATTTGTCTAATTTAGGAAGGCACTGTAATAATGCTATTCACAGGGGATAATACATATTAAGCAATTTCTATGTTTTGTTCCAATAACTCTTATAGTAGAGTAATCTAACTCATAGAGTTATATCTGAAATAGAAGACATTTCAAAGCAATTCAAATAAAGTAAGGATATTCCTGTGTTATTTCATCCAAAATGGAGCAAGTAACAGTATAATGTTAACTATCTTTATCTTTAATATCAGTAGTTCTATCAATTTCTTAAATTTAAATTATTAAATTTAAATTATTTTTAATGAAATAAATGGTTCATGGTTTACAAAATAAGCTTAAAATACTGTACATTTTAACATGGTTAGTATGTGGTTGTCACCCCAGTAATTGACCAGGCAAGTTTAATTATATGATGCCATTTGTTCCTGGTCCCATAAATTTGTAAAAATGCATGTATATAGAACAAAACCCACTTTACTGAAGTACAGAGAAACAAAGCTAAGCACAATACATACATATAAACAGTCACCACAGGTTTACATGTTTCAGGATTTCAAATTTCTCTGCAAGTTTAAAAATATTTATCCTCAATTTCACTATAAATATAATTTCAGTTCAGTAACGAGCAGTAGACTGCAATAGTATAGTATCAATGCTACTCTGATTAACATTAATGTAAAAGAAAAAAAAAAAAACATTTGTTGGTATCCACTGTCCATTCTCCACTCCTCTCACGTTAATCCATCCAAATTTTCTTTGAAAAGCAGTTGTTCCCTTTCATTAAATTAAATATAATTTTAGTAGAGTCAACCCATTTTACAAATCCTTTATTTGATCTATGGCAAGCAGTGTAATTCTGCTTCTAAGCTTCTGTGTAGGTAAAGGTTTAGGTGTTTGACTTAAGTTTGATTAATCAAAATAAGGCTCAGAATATTCATTTTCTAATGAATAATGGATAAATACTCTCTAATACTATGGACACAAAAATGCACCTTAGTAGTCATGACAACACAAAGAAAAATGGCCTTAGAATAAACTTGTCACTCCGGATGACAAGCTAGAGGTATGGGAAGACATCAAGTCTAACAACATCATGTATTGTAATTAAATATGCATGCATAATGAAATACAATAGTAGAACAATGATTGTCGGGTTGGATCTCATGGAAAGATTCTAGTTTTGTGTCTGGAGACTTCCCTGACTACACTGGGCATGTGTGTGTCCATGACTAGAAATCTACTGGGCATGGACCATGACAAAAAGACCATACTGGGGGTGCCTCTCTCTCACTTGTGGAGGAAGTAAACTTATAAAAATACATGTATATAGAACAACACCTATTTTACTGAAGTACAGAAAAACAAAACTAGGCACAATACATACATATAGACAGTCCTATATGATGACTATCTATAGCATGAAATGTGGAGGAGAGTAGGAGTGCAAAATAGGGTTTAAATAGTAAAAAAAGATAAAAATTTATGTAGGAAAACAATATATATGATTAATTATGGTCTTTAGCATCTACTGTTACCTAAAACTACATCTATGCCAATATTCATATTCTTATTTATACACATATTTGTGGCTATTAAAAAGAAAGTTCTTGTTGACCCATTTAATTAATCCAACTTTGAAAGCCACCCTTACTGTGGAAGAAAACAAGGCACCCACACACAACATAATTTTAAAAATAGTACTTTTATGTAATTTGATTCATTTTATAAGATACTAAAGGAAAAAAAAATGAGTTTAACAGACATAGAGGCTGTAATTTATGTAGAGAGATCCATAAGATGGAAAAATAAATTTTGTTCTCACAGTCAATATTTGCTTCTATTAACCATACATTTGTTATTTCTTTACTCTTTTCAAAATTTACAACCTGGTTTAGTTTCCTTCTTTCAGAAATACAGCATTCGAAGTTTTCTTTTTTTTTTTTCCTCTTCATTCATAACATATCATGAATATATGCACATGTGTCTATGTGTATGTTGGAGAGAGAGAGAGATGCCCTTCATAACATCTGGTGTTGCCGTGATCTCTTTCCTCTAAATTCCAGTCCATTGGCTCTTGGGAGCTATCATCTGTGCTCTGTGTGTTTCAGGCTGACTGAGCGGGGGATGCAAACTGTGGTTGCCATGTGGATTCCAACTCCTCCCGAACAGTACATTGCCATTGCACCAAGGAATATCCCCTCAAAATGTTTTTTTAGATAGAATTGTCAAATCTCTTCATTATTCTGAAAATAAATTTATTTTTATTCTATTATAAAAATTCTAGGTTGAAAGTCATGTTCTTCCAGCAAACTTAAATAATAGATTAAATGAGTCAGCCAGTGGTATGGTGGTAGGGGTAGCTGGATCCCACAGGATGGTTGGAATCCCTGACTGGGCTTGGGCTTGAAAAACATGCCCAAAACCCCAAGAGAAGAATGGAGGAAAAGGGACTGTGGCATGTCTAGACCCCTTTGGGGGGGGGGCATTTTCTCATTTTCACTCTTGCTTTCTCTCTCTCCCTCTACTGAGCATATATGCTCAATAGTAAATTAAAAATGAAAAAATAAAAATAAATTTAAACCTGATTAATCTATCTAATTAACTTTGGATTGCTAATACTGAGAAAGCAAGTAATCTTTATAATTATATAATCAAAATGTCATACAGATTTTGAATAATTGTCAGATTTATTTTTTAAAAATCTTTCTTGGGACAAGCAAATAGCATAATGATTATGTCACTGGACTCCCACATAGTCAATCACAATTCGAATCCTGGGCCTGGAGAGGTTATTTTTTTTTTTCTTTTTTTGCTATAGGGTGCATGTATTCGCCAGACAGACAGAGAGAGACAGAGAGAAAGAAAGCGAGAAATCACCCCCCAGGGAGGATGGCCACGCCACAATCCCTTCTCCTCTATTCTCTTCTCAGGATCTTGGGCACGCACGCACACGCGCCCGGCGTGAGTTTAAGCCACTGGGTCTGAGACACGAATTGCTGTCGACTATGTGGGAGTCCAGCGACATAGCCATTACGCTAACTGCTGGTCCCCCAATGTATATTTTTTAAAACGTTCTATTGAATACTAAGTTTTTAGTTGCAAAACTTTATTTTCTGTCTTCTAGAGCTGTTTTGCTGTTGTTGTCATTTGTTTTTATACTTGTACTAAATGAGCAGGAGAGAAATGCTATCTCCCCACTAAACTGAACATTTTCAGTTGACCTTGACTTCAGTATTTATGTTTTGTAAACTCTGAGTTTATGAAAGTTTACTTTACCCAGCTCAAAAATTTATTTCTATGTTCAAGCTTTCATTGAGTTTCAGCTTCTGCATGGTATTCATTTTTACGCTATTTAACTGATATCAGGGAGGTTTGATCACGGTACTAATTAATTTATTTCAATATTGAAATATTTTAAGATATTTAATATTTAAGATATTTTAAATATGTATCAGTACTGAGTTATTTATGAATGCATTTGTTTAAGAAATAAGTAAATAAATTATTATTTAAAGTAAATTTATTATTTATTTTATTCTCTAAATATGAGTAGTGTCTTGGATACTGTCAGAAGATATTTGGTAATTTGACCGTTTAACCTCTTCTTCTTCTATTTTATTTTTTTTTCTCAGAGCAGTTTTTGCTATAAGGTGTGTGTGCTAATCAGAAAGACAGACTAAAAAATGAGAAATTACCCCCAAGGAGGGGTAATCCTTTCTCCTCCATTCTCCTCTCAGGATTCTGGGCATGTGCACACATGTCCCTTGTGTGAGTTTGAAGCTACCAGGTCTGGAACTCGAACCATGATAGGTCATGTGGGAGTCCAAAGATAACCATTACACCATCTGCTGGTCCAGCACTTTCATTTGAATCTGACTTTAAGGCAATTTCTCTTATGTATACATGTACTACATGTACAAGACACACACACACAAATATATGAATATTTTCAGGAGTAGGTTTTTTTTTTTTTTTTTTTTGGTTTTACTATAGATTTCTTGTGCTCAACAGAGAGAGACAAAGACAGGGAAAGTGAGAAATCAGCCCCCGGAGGAAACAGCCATGCCACAATCCCATCTCCTCACTTCTCCTCTTGGGATTTTTTTTTTTTTTTTTTAAGAGGTTTTTGCTATAGGGCACAAGCACTCTCCGGACAGACAGAGAGAGACAGAGACAGAAAGCGAGATATCACCCCCCCCAGGGGGGATGGCCATGCCACAATCCCTTCTCCTCCATTCTCCTCTCGGGATCTTGGGCACACACGCCCGGTGTGAGTTTTAAGCCACCGGGTCCAGGTCATGAACCACGGTCGACTACGTGGGAGTCCAGCGACATAGCCATTACGCTAACTGCTGGTCTCTCCTCTTGGAATTTTGAGGATGCATGCATGCCTGCCCCAAGTGATTCTCAGGCTGCCAGGTCCGGGACTGGTATCATGATTGGCCGTATGGGAATCCAGTACCTTAAACACCGCACCACCTGCTGGCCCCTCATTTTTTTAATTTTTGCTTGTTTCTTTATTTACTTATATAAGCGGAAGAATAAATGTGCTCACCAGAGAGAGACAAGAAAGAGAGGGAAAGAAAGAAAGCATCCCCCAATGGGGAATGGCAATGATGCTACCACCCCATCACTTCCATTTCTCTATCCTTGTGGGATTTGAGGCAAACAAACATGCACATGCATGCACACAAACACACACACAGAGCCAGTATCTTTTCTTTCCTCCAGGGCTGGGATGTAATCTGTGTGGCTGACCATGTGATATCTAACCCCCTTAATCACTAGGCCGCAGGACTGACTCCACACACAAATACTCTTGAAGTCGTTTAAAAAATTATTCTGTTATTGGAAAATTAATAATGCTGCTAGTGAAAATGGACTTGTCAAAGAAAGCAATAAAATTAAATGAGTACTTTTTAAAATATTGTAATTTTTTTTTGAGATGTTTTGCTATAGGGCATGTGCACTTGCCAGAAAGACAGAGAGACAGAAAGTGAGAAATCATCCCCCCGTGGGACGACCACACCACAATCCTTTTTCCTCCATTCTCCTCTTGGGATCTTGGGCACGCACATACATGTGCCCAGCGTGAGTTTAAGCCACTAGGTCCAGGACTCAAACAGTGGTCGACTACATGGAGTCCAGCGACATAGCCATTACGCCAATTGCTGGTCCCCAAATGTTGTAATGTTAAAAGCATTAATAATGTAGATAATATTAAAATGTTTTCAATAATAGAATGATTATAAAATTCTAGGGAAAGGGAAAATAATGATGAACTAATACCATTAGAAAGGGGGCTTTAATTGGAAACTTCTTAGATATTTTCTATAATGCATAGTCTTGCTCACTACTCTTTTCAGATTCTAAAATAATCTTAGAAAAGTAGGGTAGAAGAAGAAAATCAAAGAAAGACACTGGTAAACTAAAATAGTATTTATGAGACTTTTTTTAGCATATAGAAAGGTAAAATACCTGAAGTATTTATTTTATTTAAAAATATAAAATGAATTTATGCTGCATAACAAAAATAGCTTGATTTCACAAAACACTATAATTTACCTCTGTGATTGCTAGATATTATGGTCTTTCTCTAAATACAGTAGATGAATAATCTCCTATATTATTATGTATATGTTTGAGGGTTTGTGGGTGTGATTTCTCTTTTTACTTGCTTATTTATTTATTTTTCTAGGTTAAAGCAAATATACAGGTAACTGGATTTCCTAAGTTTAGGTAATTATTTGAACACTTTCTATAATTCTAAGAGATACAATTTTGAACTAAATAAGAAAGTTACCCATTATCAAAGTCAATAGCAAATTTATTGATGCAAAAATAAAACTCTTCTTTCCTATTATATTTTATAAAATGTCTGAGGATCGAACTTACCTTTTGCTGAGACCTTTTTCTAAAATATGTGACTTTGGCAAATTAAATCTAAACCTGTGCTGTCAATTTAACAGATAGCTGGCATTGTCTCACAGTGTGAAATTTCCTCATTTAAAGTAGAAGGTGATGTAGGAAATGATGAGTTTTTAGATTATTTGTTGACAGAAATGGGACATGCTGGAAATGAATCTGATCTATTCATTCAGTAGTATTCAACTGATGTTCAATCAAATTTAGGCCATCAGGAAAAGATACTGAAGTCATTATTAAATGAATTGAACTTGACAGCTTCATGTATACACAGCCCTAAATGAATCTAAAGAGAGATGACATCAAGAAACAGAAGCTATTAAAAAAAAAGAAATATACTCTTCTACCCTATTTTCTCATATAAATTTTGACTAGAATATAAATTGTCGTATTAGGGACCAGCAGTTGGGGTAATGGCTATGTCTCTTGACTCCCATGTAGCCAACCTTGGTTCGAATCCCGGACCCATTGGCTTAAACTCAAGCCAGGCACATGTGCGTGTGTGCCCAAGATCCCGAGAGGAGAATGGAGAAGAGATTACAGCGTGGCCGTCCCCCCTGGGGGTGAGTCTCACTTTCTGTCTCTGTCTCTTTCTGAGTCTGTCTGGTGAGTATATGCTCCCTATAGTAAAAACCTCTCCAAACAAACAAACAAAAATAATTAATTAATTAATTGTCACATTAGGATTAAATTGTAAAATGAAATGCAATAGTGCTACACAAATTCAGGGTCAAATTATTATTTTATTTTATCTTTTTATTTTTTGAAGAGGTTTTTGCTACAGGGCGTGTGCGCTCGCCAGAAAGAGAGAGACAGAGAGATAGAAAGCGATAAATCACCCCTTGGGGGGATGCCCACGCCACAATCTCTTCTCCTCCATTCTCCTCTCAGGATCTTGAGCACGCACACACACGTGCCTGGCATAAGTTTAAGCCACCGGGTCCGGGACTTGAACCGCAGTCGGCTACATGGGAGTTCAGCGACATAGTCATAACACTAACTGCTGGTCCCCATGGTCAAATTATTCACAAATATAATCTATTTTATAATTGTATTAAGCTCTTGATCATTCAGAACATTGTCTAATGTAAATTTTTCTATTAAAATATGAATGTGTGGGACCAGCAGATGGCGTAGTGGTTACTTTGCTGGACTCCCACATGGTTAACTGTGGTTCAAGTCCCAAATTCAAGTGGCTTGAAAATCATGCTTGGTGCATGTGCATGCATGCCCAAGTTCCCAGGAAGAGAATGGAGAAGAAGGGATTACATCCTGGCCATGCCCCCTGTGGGGCGATTTCTCACTTTCCCTCTCATTATCTCTGTCTCTCTCTCGTGCACACATGTGTCCTAAGGCAGAAACCCCTTAAAAAAATATATGAATGCATAAAACCAGGAGCTTAAGGCATCTTGCTCATTTCTTCTTCTTTTTATTTAAGAACAATAAATTGCCACTAATATATGAAAGTCATAAACTTAATGTCATCATGTATGTGTATTACAGTCTGAAAGTGTTCCTTCCAAAGTTCAGATACTGGAATTTAATGGCTAATGTAGTGGTATTAAATGGCGACTTTAAGAGGTGACCATCTGTTCTCTTCCGTCTTGACTAGGAATAAAACCTTTATTAATTACCATGTCCTAAATATTTTGGTACAGCGACACAAACCAACTAAGACAATATGTTAATGATATTTCCTTCAAGTTTATGATTACTTAGATAAATTCACTAGACAAGTAATTTAAGCTTTCTACTGTTTTCAATGGAAATATGTTACTGTGAAAAAAATATATAATCAAAGAAGAAACACTGATCAATGAACTCTAATAGAGAAAGAATAATTTATGTTGATGATCAAGAAATAAAAAAAAAAACAAACAAAAAAACCCACAAAAAAATCCCAATCACCTATAGATTTCCCATCTTGGCAAGATTATTTGAGCACACTTAAAATGCATAGAAGGAAGTCCATCCAAAGACTGGGTGATACGAAAGATGATATAGGAGAAAGAAAATGTATTCCTTGATGTGTAGGAGAAATTGTATTTGAGATAATAAATTCAATCTGATTTGTAAATCTTCAAGTGTGCAAATATATGTATATAGTTACAGCTTAGGTGTAAGGGGCTACAAACTAATCCCAGCTCAAAATATTCAGTTACAATACAGTTACACAAAATATTCAGTTACAACACAGTTACAATAGTACATCATAACTCATTAGATTAATATTAAGTAATATAACCATACAGTTTGTTCTTTTATTTGTTTCTGTTTTCCAATTTTTATACTTTGGGAGTACACATATACATATACACAGTTTCCCACTTAATTGAATTTAATGGTTAGGGCTTATAATTACAAAAGAAGACCAGGCTAGAACTGATAAAATGTCCTCCTCCTCTTGGGAAGGTGAAATGCAACATTATGCAAATTCGCTGTGTCTGGTCTTTGTGATCTTTGACGTAGGGGTCTTTTTTTTTTAATCACTGTCTTAGATATGTGGCCCCTCATGCAGAAATATCCTGAATATCCTTCATTTTATTAATTTCAATGTCTGATAACTTGGACATCGGTATAGCTTTGATTAATGAGCTCATTGTTATTCATTCTAGTGAGATCTTTCTGAAAAAAAAAATCTCTTTTGTCAACTTCTGCATTGATGCTTTATGCTTAAGGTTATCACTGAGGCACTCAAATAGGACCCTGCGTGAGTTCTTAAGCATCTTTGTAAAGCACAATTTCAGAACTAGCCTTATTGGCCATCTACTACTCAGCAATCCATTTCTTTTGGTGAATAAGACCTTTTTCTATGTAACCAACATTTATAAAAATATCCAGCTACACCATAAAGTTTGTCTTCTAAATTTAAAACTACAATCATCATTAGAATGACTACACAATTGCTTCATAGCATCCCTAATTCATGTATCTCACTTATATTTGCTCTGCTCATCATTCCTCTAATGACTTTCTATCTTTAATTACTATTTAAGAAGAGGAATTTAGTGTAAAATCCCTTACTTTGTCACATAGTGCTTTGGGTGTATTTACTAACTTATATAGGCTATAGCTAGATATCATTTTATAGTTCTTGATTGAATAAAACCAAGAAAAATTGGAAAAAGTTAAAATTTCCATAACAAGACCGTACTTAGCTTAGTCAGAAAGATGAAATAAATGTTGTTTTCATTTAGGTGTGCATATCTACTTTCCTGTCACTTGATGAAAACATTCAGATTTGAATTTCATTTCATGTTTGTAGGTCAAAAGAAAACTATTTTTTATTATTTATTTCTTTTGTCTTGTATGAACTAACATCATTAATTATGAATTACTCACAAAATGAAATGTACTTAATAATTGCCAAGACTTTATTTTGATTTGCACTGGTTAGGTGCATGTCAATTCGTTTATATTTTTCTGGCTACATTTTTTATATAGTAGAAGTGAGACTGAGGAAGAAACCATAGCATCAATTGTCAAAGTGGCCAAATGAACTACAATATAAATTTTTTTTTTTTGGAGAGGTTTTTCTGCTATAGGGTGCGTGCACTTGCCAGAAAAACAGAGAGAGACAGAGAGATAGGAAACGAGAAATCACACCCCAGGGGGGTGGCCATGCCGCAATCCCTTCTCGTCCATTCTCCTTTTGGGATCTTGGGCACGGACACACATATGCCTGGCGTGAGCTTAAGCCACCAGGTCCAGGACTCGAATCGCGGTTGGCTACATGGGAGTTCAGCAATATAGCCAATATGGTAACTGCTGGTCCCAACTACAGTATTTTCATATGGACATAGCCAATGAGTTTTTCACAGAAATATTACAACTTGCTAAATTTGATCTAAAAGCAATTTAAATATAAACAAAACTCTTTGCATCAATTCAGTTGAAATCTGTCAATTATCTTTATGTTTGCTTATGTGAATATATTTTCAAAAACAATCTAGCTTCTGTGAAACTATGCTTTTTTTCATACTTCAATTTGAATGTAAACTAATAATGTTGTTGTAAGCAATCACTGGTATAGAGAGAACATTGGGGAACATATTGGAAATTAACATAATTATATCAAGAGTTCCCTAGTGGTCAAGAGCATTAGTACTTAAATTATATTATGAATATGCAAATCTCATATTTTTTTATTTAGGTCATTTGTCACTTACATCAGAAATTGCAAGTCACAATTGCCATCGAAAATAAAATAAGAGCTTCAGATACTGGTGATTATATTTAAAAGAACCTTCTGCTTCATCAACATTTTATTCACATTGTATAAATTCCATTGATAGGTACATTTTATTCTAAGTGCTGATACATATTCCTCTTTCTTATTCACATTTTATTTTGGAGTTATAAAAATGCATTGAATGAAGACTAGTTCTAAAACTAATAAAAAGCAATTTTATTTTTGTATAATATGAATTTAGAATAAAAAATTCTGTTTGCTCACTTACAGAGTGCATATTTCTCTATAGTGGAAAAGGGCATTACATTTTTTTAATAAAAAAGTGAATTCAGATCGTTCTCTTACTAATTTTTGACTGTGAGTTTAGATATTCAGCTTGCAGCTGGGTTCAAATAGCAGGCAAACACTTGTACAGGACATAAAATGCAAACAGGTCATAAGTGCACAAATGCTCTTGCTAGATATTTATCACAGACCATGAAAAATAGGTATAGCTCATTGAGTTATATATTAGAATATTGTATTTCAGTATGTATTAGCCACTCCAGCAAATGCAAGATCATTGTTCAACATATACTAGATATTCTTCCAAATTAGATCATTTGATCAAAATCTAAATATGTAAAAGAAATAAAATAAAGTCAATAAATGATTAATAAGAGGATTTATTTTAATAAAAGAGTAAAAATCACTAATGGTTATAAAATAGTATCAATCAGGGACTTTACCGTTTCATAATATTGTCAAATTATATGACCTCACTCACAGAATGGTTAGGAAAATTAAATATTATTTTTATAAAGCATTTGCATCATACTTGATATACAAATACCTAAGTCAACTTAGAAAATATTTTCATTATTATAACATATTATGCTCTTTAGAGCAAGTATTGCCTAGTGTATTATAGTTGCTCCATTGACCTTATTTTATATAATTTATTACTCCCTCTACAGTCATTCTTTTTTCTTTTTCTTTTTTTAGAGGTTTTTGCTATAGGGCACGTTTGCTCACCAGGAAGACAGAGAGAGAAAGAGAGACAGAAAGCGAGAAATCACCCTCCAGGGGGGATGGTCACGCCGCAATCCCTTCTCCGTTCTCCTCTCAGGATCTTGGGTATTCACGTACACGAGCCTGGAATGAGTTTAAGCCGCCTGCTCCACGATTTGAACCGCGGTCGAATACATGGGAGTCAAACGACATAGTAACTGCTGGTCCCGTACTACTGTCATTCTGAATATCCTTGACTCTGCACACTTTAAGCATGCACGTTCCACAGGGCCTTTGCACTTACTACTCTGTCTTGTTTCAATATAGTTACATGGCTTACTTCCTCGCCCCTTTCAGATTTTTCTCAAATCATATTCCAGTAATAAGGTCTTTCCTAACAATCTTATGTACCAAAGTTTAAATGCTTGAAATATACATAAAATAAAAAAATCCTAATACCTGACTCTTAACAGTCTGCTTTACCTTTCTTATTTTTTTAATGTTAGCAATTCTTACTATTTAGCATATAATACACTTTCATTTGTTTATTACCCTATTCTCCTGTTCCCTATTCCAACTAAAATGTAAACTCCATGAGTGTTAATCTAAAAATTGTCTTTTTTCTTCAATGTTGTATGCCATTACTTAGTGTTTGTCAAAATAAATGAATAATACACAATACATGTATTTTCAATTTTAAAAATATTAAACAGAAGCTAATATATTCTTTAAAAATTTGATCCAGTGTCTATATTTTTATTGAGAACAGTGCAATATAAACTTTTGTGGCTCTGGAGTAGATTTTCATGTTTATACCAATTAATTAATTTCAAGCTGGTATTAAACTACTCTGTTCATTTTATTTAATAGATACAAAATATATCTATGAACTTTATCCCAGCAATAAATTGCTATCAACTTATCCCATTTCTAGGTAATAATAGTTATTGATTTTTGGTCTCCATCTTTAATAAGAAACTAAAGCTTGTTGTTCAGAGAAAAAAAATCTTTAAAATATGACACACTCAATTCACACTATATTTATCACGTTCCTACCACATGTGTTCTAGTTCCAGTAAGAGCCACAGAGAAAATAGTTAAAGCAAATACCATTTCCTTAATATTTTAGAGAATATCAGATGTGCATAATAACCATGTAAAGGATAAAGTATAATGAGTTAAATAAAAGAGGTTAAAAATATGAAACTTAAAATGGTAGATCTTATGTATAAGAAAACACCATTAAGAGTAGAAGTTTGTATTTTGGCATGCATACAATGATACTAGTGTATATAATCGATTGTATTAAAAAAGGAACCTTACTTATCTCAAGAACAGAAATATGAATTACTGCGAATCATAAACCTTATGACAAAGCCATTTTCAACTTAAAAGTGGTTATATGCATATACATGGAAATAATTATCTTACAATTTACCAAATAAGGAAGAATTTTTTTTTTTGAGAGGTTTTTGCTATAGGGCGCGTGCGCTCGCCAGACAGACAGAGAGAGACAGAGAGACAGAAAGAGAGAAATCACCCCCCGGGTGGGATGGCCACGTTGCAATCCCTTCTCCTCCATTCTCCTCTCGGGATCTTGGGCACGCACGCACACGCACCCGCCGGGTTCGGGACTCTCAAACTGTGGTCGACTACATGGGAGTCCAGCGACATAGCCATTACGCTAACTGCTGGTCCCAAGGAAGAATTTCATTACCAGAGATTGTTCTTGGAGAACATGGTCAATTACATTATTAATGAGTTAATTATTTTTCTTCTCTATTCATGATGTGTTACTTATATCTACTAAATATATTCACAGGGTATATACCCTGAAAATATTGTAAGTTGAATAATATCAGGATTTGAACAGTGACTTATGGTAATGCAATATTCTCTGAGGCTGATTCATATGGGGAAGTCCCACATTTGTGTCCAGAGACCTTCCTGAACACCCCAAGCATACGCTTGTCCATCATTCCAGTCTGACTGAGAGTAGGAGTGGATTAAGGTGTGAAGACCCTATTTAGGTGATTATCTCTCTTTCTCTCTGTTTCTCTGTCTCTGCTTCTTTCTGTGTGTCTCTCTTGCTCATGTAAGTGATTAAGTGAGCAGATTTTAAATAAATAAATGTCGACCATTCAACAGAAACACTTCACTGGGGCTATAAGTTTATGCAGGAAAGAAGAGTCAGTTTTACATACATGACATCTTGAATACATTTTTTATTTTAATTTAATTTTAATATATTGTGCTAAATAAATTATTAAAATTAAAAAACCTAGTTCTGTACTCAAGGACTGCATTAATGAAAGCACAGCATCAAAGGAAAGTGTTTATCAATAGGTACCCAATGCATACAGTAATTTACATTGTCCAAAAGTAAATTTAAGAATGTTCCAAAGCTTTCTCAATCATGAAAAGTATTAAACACATTTCCTCTTTGAATCTTTGTGGTCTCAGTGAGCCAGTATTTGAGATTTTTTTAGAAGTTAATTCCAATAAGATTTATTCTTTAGCTTGCACAGAACATGATAGTGTTTCTAACTGAAAATGCAAATTATTTCCAAAATTCTTAATGATTGTAAAAATAACCTAGATTGGTTTATTTATTCTTCATAGAGAAATAAAACTTAATTTCATGTTCACAAATATATCATAAGTTAAAGGGCATTCCTCATAAGTTGCAAAATTCTTAAAAGAGAAATATGTAAAGTCAATTTTAAAAAAGTAAAAGACATTTGTAATTACTTTTTATATCTTCTCTTGCTTTTAATTTTTTTTCTTTTTTTGTTTGTTTGTTTTCAGATTTTGTCACAGGATGCATGCCCTCACCAGCGAGAGAGAGGCAGAAGCAATGAGAGGGTGAGAAATCACTCCCCAGAGAGATTGGCCAATCCTCAATCCCTTCTCCTCCATTCTCCTCCTGGGATTTTGGGTATGCATGGACATGCACCTGGTGTGATTTTGAAGTCACCAAATCCAATATTTAAACCATGGTAGGCCATGTGGAAATCTAGTGCCATAACCACCAGCACACCACCTGCTAGCCCACTTGCTTATTTTTAAATTCATCAATATGTACCCTCTTCCTTAAATTGAGTACACAAGCATTAACAAATCACTTTTAGTTTTTTCAATAAGAAGAAAACCCATTATCAGTACTAACTCCCAATTTTTAATAAAAACATGGTTATTTAAAATTTATCCATGGAAGTTCATTACTTGCAATTTTTGTTCAAAGCAAGATTCATTCTGTATGATAAGCTCATGTCCCTTTTCTTGAAAATAAGGAAGTCTTGGAGTCAGCAAGTGGTGTAGTGGTTAAGGTGCTGGACTCCCAAATGACCAATTGTGTTTTGAGTTCTGGACCTGGTGGCTTGAAAATCATGCCAGCCATGTGTATATACATACCCAAGATCTCAGGAAGAGAATAGAGAAGAAGGGATTTTTCTATCCCTCCTGGGGGGAGTAATTTCTCAACTCCCCTCTCTCTTTCTGTCTCTGGTGAGTTAGGCACCCTATGGCAATAAACAAAAATTAAGGAAATCTTGATATTAAAAATTACATTAACTTTCTTTGCCATGCAATTGCTTTTATTTCCTCTACCACCCCCCTTTTACAGTATTATACCCCACGCTGTCCTGTTATTAGTCATCTTATTATGTTAACATGATTTCACTAAATGATAATTCCTTTAAGCCTGTCACAGTGTTATAACATATGTCTCAATTGCTTATTCTTATAAAGCAAACAATTTGTAGTATTTCTTTCAAGATGTTTGCTAGACAATAGGAATTATTAGACAATGTACAAAAGTCCCCTCTTTCAAAGATCCTCTGGACCGCCATATAGATGTCTTCTCTATTCTTTAAACAGCCAAGGTCTTTCCATACTATAAATTTCTGTACTTACTGTTCCCATTTCACTTCCAGGAATGCTCTTTGATTGAGTTCCATCACGTCTATATTCTTATCCTCTAGTCACAAGACATTGCCACAGTATAGTTATTTTCTGATCATTTTTTAAAATTGATTCTTCCATTTTTTAATAAACTACCCTATTTATTTACTTCAAGATACTTCTCAAAATCTGCACTTATCTTCTTTACTCGTGTAACCCTTACTCCTCCTTCCCATTGCAAGTAAACCCAATTAAAGAGAGAACACGTAGGTCTTAACATAGCACTGGTTTTCCTCTCTTAAAACCAGAAGCTATACTCAGTAAATGTTTATAAATAAGTACATTCATGCATTTGTTGAATAATCTTAGTAAAAATAGGTTTAAATCACTCTGAAAAGCAACATCAGGTTGTTTTATAGATTTCACAATATTTTAACCTCCTTGTTATAGAGTGAGTGGAACATTTCCAGGTGAAAGAAAAAATCATTCTTCGGTTTATACATGCAAAGAAAAAAAACATTATTTGTTAGCAGTTCACTCACACCCTACTTTTAACATATGACAGGTTTTTTTTTTAAATTTAATTTGATATTATTTTTTAATTTGCTGCAGGACACACACACTCAACAGAAAGAGAGAGACAGCAAGGAATAAAGAGAGAGAAAGTGAGAAAGCCAGCCTCCAGGTCTGGGACTCAGACCGAGGTCCATCAAATGGGAGTCCAGTGCCTTAACTACCACATCACCTGCTGGTCCCATATATGAAGTGTTTAAGGATTTGTTAACTAAAAAAAAAAAAAAAAAAAACAACAAACAACTAAACAACAACAACAAAAAAAATGATTTAGATCAGAATACCCAATTTTCAGTCTTTTGGGAGGGGGAATTTTCACTAGATTGTTAAGTTTAAAAGTTTACCATTGGTTATTTAAATTATTTCAAGGTGTGTGTGTGTGTGTGTGTGTGTGTGTGTGTGTGTGTATGTGTGTGTGTGTGTGTGTGTGTGATCATTTACTTAAAGTGACATAAGTATAAGCAAATTTCTTGTTTAAGATTTGTGCTGTGACATTTCTCTTTACAGGGAAGGAAAAATCTCTTACGGAGAGCATTGTCTTCTCTACTGGCATTAGATATATCAGGTGAGAAATGTCATTAGGCTTTTTTCCCACTTCTAATTACTGGCAGGGAGTATATGTCAGCCAGAATAGCAAACATACCAGTTACCAGTACAGTCTAATATCAACCTCAAGTAAAGTCAGGCAGCTTTGAACAGCAGTTCTAGGTAACAGATCCTGCCTGGTGAAATTCAATTTTTTATTCCATCTCACTGCCATTGCCATTAAGCCTGCTGGTAAAAGTAACTGCAGAATTTTTAATCTGCTTCCTTATTCTGCCAGTAATAAAATGATTACAAAATCTGCAGCATTCTCATTTATTAAAAAAAGACTATATAATCAAAGAATAAATGCTTCAGCTTTTGAGCTACTACTTAAGAGTACCTACGCCTATATTAATCTGTATCTAGTAAGCTAAAACAATAGCAACTAAGAAAAAAACTATTTTTACTACACCTGGAAGGTGACCTTTAGTATTATAATGTATACTGTCCATAGTGAGTGCTTTTTTTTTTTTTTTTTTGAGCCTTAAAAAACGAATATGTTTTTATCCAGAGCTAAATTAAAATTAGGGTAAATTTTAACCTGTTAGGAAATATTATTGGGGATCAAAGTTCTGAGAATGTACATGAGGTGAAAATGTGAGTGTCTTTACTGAGGGGAAAGAAAAACAAAAAAAAACCTCATCTAAATAAGATGTAGAGCCAGGTGGTGTTTCCATGTAAAGCAAAATTTTCACCAAACCAGGGCACATGGTAGTGCTGTACTTTTGGCTTTCTTCTTAGATGTACCTCACAGCTTGGCACATAAACCTACAAATTCATGAGCAACTCCTAATGGTAATGAACATATCTATAGATGAAATGATTGCATTTTACCTAGTATCTGCTTCTCTGAAGAAATTAGAAAGCCCATACAAACTGGCTCTCTCCTTCAGAGGAAAAATCAAAACAAAACAAACAAACAAACGTTTCTGTAGAGAAGATTTGCATTCATGATTGTTTATTGAAAATACTCTAATAATATAAACTTTTGAATAGAAATGGAATTAGACATTAGTAAAATAAAGACAGATTCTTGTCCTGTACTCATTGAAATAGGGAGAAAAGACTTCAGTGTAGAACTGAGTTTGATCCCAATAATGGTAAGGAGTAATTTATATCCAAAAAGCAGAGGAAGGCGTCAGTAGATGGAAAATTACTAGGAGGGGAAATCATGGGAAAGGAGATTTTTGCTAAACTGATTTAACAGGATTCTTGCAAAAGGCAGGCCAAGGTGAATCATATGTCAAGAGCAGGGGAAGAGGAACTTGAACAGCTGTCAAAGTAGATCAGATATAAAGGGTGAGGGATTCTTACTACACTCACATAGCAGGATTTCTTCTAAAACTGGGTAGGCAATTCAAGGACAGGGACCAAGGATAAACACCTAGTTTAGAAAAGGGCTTATAGAAACCTGCGTACATTAGAGCAACAAAAAGTTCTTTATCAGAACACAGCTCCAAATCAGAATGCTTTTCACCCAACATTCTGATTCTCCTCCAACTTCTCGTCTTATTAGAAGACACTACTGACCATCTGGTTGTTCATATAAATATCTGTGAAGTCTGACCCATTGGTAAATCTTGTTAGTTCTTGGTGTACATACTCTCTCATGTCTTGGCAAGAATCATATATTTATTTTATTGATGAATTAACTGGTAAGCTAATTTAAGAAATATATTGATAGACTTTTCCCCACATTTGGCTCATGGTAATATAATTTATATCCAAACAATTCTGAGAATCCAAAATAACGTAGTACATAATTTCACCTTTTAAGTGGTAAGAATTTAAGAAGCAAGGTTTGTTTGAATGAATAGAGTACTATTTGGTGTTTTTGTGCCTTAGCACAAGAATCTTTAAACAAAAAGTATAGGCAAGGGCTGGCAGGTGGCATGAAGGCTAAGGTGGCTGGATCACACATGACAGACTGCTGTCTGAGTCCTAGGCACCATGGCCTGAATGACACACTGCGCTTGTGTGTATGTACGTGCCCAAAATCTCAAGAGGAGAATGGAAAAGGGATTGTGGTGTGGCCATCCTCTCAGGGGTTTATTTCTCACTTTCCCACTCTCTCCGTGTGTGTCTGGCAAACTCACATACCCTATAGCAGAAACTAAATATAAAAATGTGTAGGCATGAACTTACCTTGGTACACCAAAATTGTTAAAATACTAACTCACCCAGAGGTCAGGTAAAACAAGCATGTGGACCCATGTCTATTAACAAATCTGTCTTATGTAATATGAGCTATCCTCAGATAGCTAGGATGAATTCTAGGTCAATTTTGTAATTGGGTCTTTGCTTATAAGAACACAGACATTGGGTCTTATTTTTTCTTCCTGAATAATATTAAAATATCTTCTTTATAAAAAAGCATTTTATTTAGACTCTGATAAACATGTTAGAGGCATTAAAAATATGTAATATTGGGGCCAACAGGTGACATAGTGATTAATGTGCTGAAATTCTACATAACTGACTGTGGTTCAAGTCCCAGATGCAGCACTTGAAATTCACTTTGGGTGTGTGTGCGTGCATGCCCAGAATCCTGAGAGGAGAATGGAGGAAAAGGATTGTGGTATGGCCATTCCCCTGTGAAGTGATTTCTTACTTTCTCTCTCTCTGTTTCTCCAGTGAGAACATGCACCCAATAGCAAAATATCTTTTGAAAATAAAATACATATTATTAAAAATAAAAATCTTATCCACTCGTTTCAAACAAAATAAAATCTCAGACTGGGTAAACATAGGAGTAGAAACACCAACTGAATAAGCCTTTTATCTTTAGAGTGCATTAATTCAGCTCTTAGTCCAATAGGGCAAATAAATGTGGAAACAGATAGTTAAAACATTGTAATAAGACTAAGATATAAGAAATAATTTTTAAAAACCTGAGTTCTAAAATATAAAGAGGGAAGAATAAATATTATAGTCATGTTTATTTTTATCCAGAACCACTGAAACACATACCCTATATAAAAATAGTGTAAACTCAAGTACGATGGAAAGAGAAACTTTGTGTTAAGTTTGGAGAATTACTTCTCTTCAGAAAATGTTCATACTGTCTACAATGTTGGTTTAATATCAAAAAAACCTTATTTCTGAAAGATGCTAACATTTTTTGAAAACTTGATAAAGAACAATTTTTATTCAGAGCTTTCCTCTTCAGCAGTAATTTTTTTAATTCTGGAGATCTAGATTTAATCGTGATTTAGACTTGAAGAAGTTAATATATTTTATGATAGGCTTTTTCTGACACCCGATTTTAAAAGATTCTGCAAAGAGTTTATATGGATTCTATGATAAGTCATCTAAAATATCCTTTCTAATGCACCAGTGTAGAAAAAGGTGTAGAAACGTTACACAGAATCTGTAAGAATACGCTTGTGTACTTGGTGTGGTTGGCAGAATTCTAACATGGGCCCTCTGTTCGCCAACCTTGGTGTTATTCTCTGTATATACTCTCTTATTCCATGCACATAAGCATGTGACACACCTCTAACCAAGAAAATATGGCAAAAGAGGATGAGGATACATGTCATCTCCATAATTAGGCTATTAAGCTATATATGATTACCTCTGTCTACACATATAGAAATAGCAAGAGTGAGACAGAAAGAGATTAGAGAGCCTTGGTGAAGTAGACTGTTATAATGTGAACAACTACACATGAAGAACGTAGTATGAGAGTCATCTTATTGCCCAGTTAAAGTGGCTAAATTCTACACACCTGACTTCATGGTTCAAGATCTGTACCTGGTGGCTTGAAAAACACACTGGTGTTGTGACCAGCAGATGGCATAATGGTTATGTCTCTGGACTCCCATGTAACTGACTGCAGTTTGAGTTTTGGACCCAGTGGCTTATAATTCTCCCTGGGTGCATGTATATGTACAAAATCCCAAGAGGGGAATGGAGGAGAAGGGTTTACAGCATGGCTGGTCTCCCAGGGGTTGATTTCTCACTTTCTGTCACTCTGTTGAGCATAAGCATCCAAGAACAAATATTTCTCTAAGAAAGGAAACAAACAGAAAACACTGGGCTCGTGTGTGTGCATGCTTGAAATCCCAAATGGAAAGTGAAGTGGAAGAGATGGGACTCCAGTATGACCATTTCCTATGAAGGGTGCTTTCTTGTTTTGTTTGTTTGCTTTTTTTTCCTCTCTCTGTCTCTGTCCCTCTTCAGCAAGTATTCTCACCATCTGGTAAATAAAAAAAAGAAAAAAAAAACAGAAAAAAAGAAAAGAAGAAGAAGAAGGAAGAAGAAGGAGGAGGAGGAGGAGGAGGAGGAGGAGGAGGAAAGAAAAGAAGGAGGGAGTATCGGCATAGAATAGCATCTAGAAACTTGAGCATTTTATTCCAGTTCTACAATGTCAAGAAACCAAAATCTGTCAATAACCATATGAACTTTAAAAAGGAGTATTCACTTGAGCTGTGCCAAGACTCGTGACCCATGGAAATAGTGAGACAATAAATGGGACATTTTCAAGTTGTCAATTTTGTAGTAATTTGTTATTGAACATATAAACCAACATACTTATTTGATAAAACATTATGCACTTCAATCCATCAGTTTTAATCTAAGTTTGATTAAAGGAGATTTCAATATCATGTTGGAGAAAACTAACAAAAAATCTCATAAATCATGCACTGATTTTCTTTTCATGTGATGGAAAAGTCTCTAGAGAAATATCTATGGCTCATTTGATAGCTCCAGAGAGTCATCGATATTCCTTCAGAGAGGCATCAGAAATCCAGGCTTCTTCTAACTCTTCAGCTTTCATTCTCATATTTAAAAGATGATTTCTAAAACTTTAGATATATTCGCTGTCTAGAACCAAGAGAAATGGGACAAGTGTCAAAAGATGTATAAAAGTCTTTTTTTTTTAATGTGAAACTCTTAGAACAATCTTTTAACTACTTTGACTTAAACAATTGTTATTATAGTTTGACAAACTAGCCAAACTATATGCATTAGATACTGGGAAATTTAGTATTTTAATCAGACATATTGCACCTCCAACAAAACTGAATTTCTGTTAGTAAAAGGAAAGGATATTATCAGATATAGTCATGTTAGATATCTTTTTTATATCTCTATGTATTTATATTACCCGTGAGCTTTTTAAGAAATAAGCAATAGAAATATGAGGTCTTCTTTTTTCTTGTGTTAAATGTTTAGGCTCAGATCATATGAACAGGTAATCTGTTATATAATCATTTATTCAGATTATTTGATTTTCAATTATAAATAAAATAAATAATTTTGAAGACTATAATTTATTTTTTTAAATTACATATGCACTATTCATTTTTCTGCATACATATTGAACTTATTAACCAACTTATTGGGAAAGATGTCTTGTAATAATTACACATTATTTGTGATGATTCAATGAGTATCACATAATTCTGATAGTATTCTTATTTATCCTCTATGTATTATGTCTGCTTTTTAAAATGAAGAATTGTTGGTGACACTAATATATTTTATTTGTAATATTCTACAACACTAATCACTCCCTATCATCATAAGAAATTAAAATATGCACATAAACATAACAATGTGGCTATTAACACACTGATACCAATTAGAAGTTATCTCCTGGTCATTCTCTTCCATCAGCCTACTTACTTACACCTGGTTTGTGGCATCCCAACAATGTTATCTTGTCCTGACAGTAAAGTGCCCTTTTGTCTTGTGCCACCACACAATTTCCTGGCTGCCACACATGCTCAGTTAACAAATGGCTATGCTGATCATATTTGAGGCCCTGTAAGAATAAGTGTTCATATTTGGTTATATATAATAAAACTTTATAAATTGAAAAGGCAAAAAAGAAATTAAAATATGCAATTTAAAAATATTAATGATTAATAAAATAAAATATTGACCACCAGTAAAAACTTTTACTTAATCCCTCTTTTATTTTCTGCTATACCCAATGTTCTATAAATATTAGGATTAATCAAAATTTATGATTGAGTAACAAAAGCAAAACTAGGCAAATAGGATTACAGCAAAGAAAAGCTCTTGGACAGCAAAGGAAACAACCAATCAGATAAAAAGACCACCTACAGAATGGAGAAAAATATTTACAAACCACATATCTGGTAAAGGTTTACTATCTAAGATACATAAGCTACTTATACAACTCAGTGACAAAAATACGAATAACTCAATTAAAAAAATAGAGCATGTACCTAAATAAACACTTTAAAAAAAAAGAAATTCAGATGGCCAAGAGGTATTTGGAAATATACTTCAAATCTTTAACTATCATGATAAAACAAATCAAAACTATAATAATCTATTACCTCATACCTGTTAGGATAACTATCATCAAAGAGAAATTATGACAGTTGTTATAAGAAGTAGTGCTCGTGTGCGTGCGTGCCCAAGATCCCAAGAGGAGAATGGAGGAGAAGGGATTGCGGCGTGACCATCCCCCCTGGGGGGTGATTTCTCGCTTTCTGTTTCTATGTCCCTCTCTGTCTGTCTGGCGAGCGCATGCGCCCTATAGCGAAAATCTCTCCAAAAAAAAATACAAGTAGTGCTGAGGATATGGTGAAGAGAGAACTCTTGCATAATATTTGTGAAAATTACATTATTACAGATGCAAAAGAAAATGGGATGGAAAATCATCAAAAAATTGAAAGTAAAACTAACATACAATGTAGCAATTCTACTTTTGCACATATATCCAGAGAATGAAATTAGGATCTCCAGTAGATATCTGCATCACCATGTTGGTTGTAGCATTATTTATTTATTTATTTATTTATTTTTTAAATAATTACTTATTTTATTTATTCATTCATTTATTTCTTAATTTGACCAGAGAGAGACAGAGGGTGAGAGTGAGAGAGAAAGTAAGAAAGCAAGCCACCAGATTCAGGACTTGAACCCTGGTCAGCCATGTGGGAGTGTCCAGCACCTTAACCACCACACCACCTGCTGGTCCCTATTGTAGCATTATTTATAATAGCCAACATATAGAAACAACCTATGTGTCTTTTAGAAGATGAACAGATAAAAATGCATATAGTGTATATAAGATGAATATTACTCAGCCATTAAAAAAAAAAATAAAATCCCAGGGACAGACAGTATTGTGGTGGTAAAATGTGAGACTCTGTGAACCTGACCTACATGGGAAGGTTTTGAGCTCATAGCCAGTTACCTTCTGAGTATGCATTTGTGTGCCCATGAATGTGATGGGCTAAAGTCATGGTTCATATGAAGATCCTGTTAGTGGTTTTGATTTTTTTCTCATTCTCTCTCCTCTTTCAGTGTCTCTCACTTATAGAAGAACAAACTTTAACAAAAGCAAAAAGTAATCCTGTTCTTTGCAACAGCGTGGATGGAGCTGAAAGACATCATGCTTATCAAAATAAGCAAGGCACAAATAAATAATGCATTTTCACTGCTATTGTGGACGTTAAAGCAGTCCGACTCATAACCAAGGACCAGAAAGAGAAGAAAATGTTGTAACATTGGTCAAAGTGTACATGGTTTCCAGTTACACAAGATGAATAAATTCTGGAGATCTAGTGGACAGCATCAGGAAAATAGTTTTAAATACTGTATGTGTACTTAAAATTTGCTCAGAAAATAGATCTAAAATGAAATCTTCTCCACATGCATACACAAATGTTTACTATGATAACTGATGGATATTTTAGCTAGCTGAAATATGGTGGTTATTTCACAATGAATACATACTTCAAAACATCAAGTTATATACCTTAAATACATATAAATTTTATATGTCAGTGATATCATTAAAAATGTCAGAGAAAAATATAGACTAAAGTTATATAATTGGTGGGCAAAAAAATAAATGTCCGTATCCACTTATCTTTATAGAAATATTTCTCAGATAATTGAAAAATTAAAGGCAAACTTTATTACGATATAAATTTCATTTCAAAAGACATCTTGGAGGAGCCAGCAGATGGCATAGCAGCTGTCACTGGACTCCAAAATGGCTGACTGTGGTTTGAGTCCTGGACTGCGTGACTTGAAACTCACACTAGGCACATGTGTGTTTTTGTCCAAGATCACAGGGTCAGTGAGACGGAAAGTGAAAAATGACCCCCACCCAGGGGGGGATGGCCACACCGCAATACCTTCTCCTTTATTCTCTCTTTCGCTCTCTTTTTCACTCTCTCATGGGAAACAAAAACAAATAAATATAAAAAAAAATTCTTGGTGATGTGAAGACATGACATTTTTCTGGAGAGAAGACTCAGTGTTAGCAGAATGATGTTCTTATTCATTAAAGAGTTCATGAAATAATTCAGCCTAAAGACTAGGGTTTATACTAAATAACAAATTGAAAAGGAAAGATTTTGCTAAATAAATGCAGAGAGTAAGACTGTATATTTTCATTTATAACACTGTTCCTACAATTGTTAATTTTGCAGTGATTACCAATACAATGTACTATAGTCTTTCCCAAGAAATGTACCTGTATTTTGAGACAAGAGTCCTGAAAAGAAATCATTTACCCTTCCCAGAACTGTCATTGCACCAGAATTCAAGGGTTTATTCTTACTTAAAATACATTTTTTAATTCAAAAACTGGTATGACTGCTGAGATATTAGGTGACCACAGAGTTTGCTCAACTGCATCATGCATACATATTTGGAACTGTCCTTAACCCCTTCACATCTGATGAGGTTCCATGTACAAAACTGATTCAGTCCTATAGATTATTACAATATAGAATTTTCATGAATTCCTAATTGTAACATGGGCAATATGTCAATGTCAGAGTGGAATTTCATGTTCTTTCTTTATATACAACTATGCTACCAGGAAAATATGTAATGTGATATATAACATTTAGGAGATGCAAGACGTTTAGATGAAACTTCCAATTCATAATTTGGAAATAAGCACTTTAAAATGACTCACAGTTTTTGGGGAAAGTTCTTCAACTATATAATGCATTGTTACTTTGAGAAATCTAGAATCATTAAATTCATATTTTCTGCATGTATCGATTTTGTTTCAAATTCCATATAATAAAAATGTGGTACGTGGAATACTACAGACTAAGATACATTTTTATTTCTTTAACAAGCATAGAAAATGTGAGCAGATGGTAAATGCAAATCTTACTTAATTACAAAACTGATGCTATGAGAACTAAATAAGTAGAAAATATTTGTGTTAAATATACTTAGAAATTTAATGTATTATGCTGGCTTTCCAGATATCAGTTTATGAAGGCATCTTTAACCTAAAATTATGTTCTAATTTTACAGAAACTGTTTTTAAATAATTGATGTCTTCACATATAGAGAGACTGATAAGTAGTGAATAAGATAGGTACAGCTATACTAATAATGATCATTTAATAATACTTTTTTTTTCTTTGGAGAGGTTTTTACTATAGGGCATGTGTGCTCACCAGAAAGACAGAGAGAGACAGAGAGACAGAAAGCAAGAAATCACCTCCCAGAAAGGTTGGCCATGTTGCAATCCCTTCTCCTCCATTCTCCTCTTGGGATCTTGGGCACACATGCACACATGTCCAGCACGAGTTTAAGTCACCGAGTCCGGAACTCAAACTGCGGATGACTACATGGTAGTCCAGTGACATAGCCATTACATCAACTGCTGGTCCCATTATTTAATAATAATTAAATTCCCCACTAATTGAAATTGCCACACTAATTCTTTTTATTTTTCTCCAATGGCCAAAGGTAATAAATTATTTCTTCTCGATGTCACCTATAGGGCAGGAGAAGATCAAGTTTTATGCATAAACATTCTAGAGTCTCATCTTCATTTACTCTGGAGTTGTTTCATTGATAAGAACTAATTAAAGGGATATGAAAAGTTACCAGCCTCTTCCAAATCTACGTGATTACTGTGGACAGTAGCCAATAACTCCGGCCTTTGTTGGCATGTACTGCCATCATGATAAAGTATCCGCCTTGTTTTAATTAGAAATATAGCATTAAAAAGGTGGGATTTTCAGAGGAAAGAAAATACTAAATGAAAACAAGGGTAACATATTGAATGAGGATGGGATCCAATACCATGCAGTGTATGGGCAGTGATGGACAACAGATACTGTATAAAGCTGGTATTAGGAATCTGAATTGAATTTTTTATAAAAGCATCAATTCCTAAATTTAGTATCCCAGTATGTTGTTAATGGGCATCTTAATATAAATTGGATATATCTCCAATATATTGAATACTTGGAAAAACAGATTGTTTCTACTACCATTCCACTTTAATGAGACATAGCAGGCAGTGTGGTGAAATAAGGAGAATGGGTACATGGAGAAATGTCTCGGTATCTGTGTTCCGTGTTGGTGTCCTGAGGGGGTCCTGCTACCAGGTATTAATACCTTGTCATTGTTTCTAAAAAACTGAATGTTTCCAGATGTCTCCTAGAGTAGGGGTAGCTTAGAGATCTCCTATTGCTCGTGAAGAAAAAAAAAAAAAAAAAAAAAAAAAAAAACATGACCTAATCATCTGGAACATTCATTCACTAGTTTATTGTTCAAAGTCTATAATAATATTTACTAGAACTTCATAATTCTTCTCTGGTGTTTCTGAGAAAAATATACACTCTGGTTCTATTTTTTTTTTTTTTTTTTACAAAAGTCATCAGCATTACCAGGGAAATGTTGAATAGCTGCATGTGATTATGAGGAGCACTGTCACTGCACTTTTAGTTATGCTCATTACCTTGTGAGGTCTTACGCACAATGAAAATCCATCATGAAGTACACTACCTCTTAGTATAAGCCAGTACCCAATTTCATTTCCCATTTATTTAAACAGTCTCATGAATCTTAAGGCCCTTGGAAATTATAACAGATTTATTTTGCAGATAAGCAAACTGAGAACTATAGAATTAGAATAATTATTTGCTTTCCCATTAGCTGATTAGAGAACTAAAATACAGATCATATTGTTAGCACACTCTGATTTTCAGATTTCTTACGTGATTTGAGTGCTAAGGCCTGTTAAAATGTAACCTCCACAGGCAGGAAATAATGCCTGCGTGCATGTTTGTGCTTATATGTGTGTATTTGTGTACGTGTGTGTATATAGATTTCTGTGTTATACTCATGTTTGAACAGTACCTATAATATAGAGATGCTTAATAAATATTGGTTCAATGTCTATATGGAACTTTATAGTCAAGGTAAAATATTTATCTGTGTGCCTGAGAAAATTGAAGTCTGCTTACAAGAAAAAAAAAAAAAAAAAAAAAAAAAGAGAGAGAGAGAGTGTATTTTTTATTTTGTTTGTTGGCAGTTCCTACACAGGTATTCTGAAAGAGCTTCAAACATAACTATTATTGAATTAAATTTCTGTCTTGCAGATATTCTGAAGAACAAAGCAGTTGTATATTGATTATGTCTATTAAGATATTACTTATTAGGCCAGCAAGTAGCGTGGTGGTTGAGACACTGATTCCACGTGGCTGACTTTGCAGTTAGAATATGAGACCCAGTAGCTTGAAAAACACTCTGGGTAATTGTTCATGCTTGCCCAAAATCCCATGAGGAGAATGTAGAAGAAATTATGCCATGGCCTTCCTCCCTGAAGGGTGATTTCTCACTTTCCTTCTCTCTGTCTCTCCCCAGAAACTGCACAATGTCCTATAGTAAAAATAATTTTTTATATATATATATATATATATATATATATATATATATATATATATATATATATATATATATATATATAATATACATAATATATATAACCTACTGGTGAAAACTGAAGATTCTTTTGGAGAAAATTTGAACAAGGACTAATAATGTTCTCACAAGGAGAAAGGTAATATAGTTCTCTAAAAATCTTAACTGTTCCAATTATGGACTCCCAACATGCATTTATACTCAACTAAAGAACACTTGTCATTAATGAAATATCAGAAGGTCTTTTTCTTAAACAATGTAATCAGTGATATTGTTAGCAAGTTCAGTGTTTTACCACATAGACACTATAAATGAGCAATTATAAGACAATTTCAAAAGTAAAACACTGTGTTCTACTAAACCAGTGCTTGAGTCTAATCTTTACTCATTTACTCATTCATCTACTCAAACACTTTGCCAGTTAGTCTCTCCTTTGAACACAATAGCTGCTCATTTATTTATGCTATGTCAGGAAAAAATGAGTTATATGGAAAAAAAATCAAGGTAGTGGTTTGAAAACATACCCGATGGTTTTAAAACATACCTGATGTGTGTGCATGTGTGCTCAAATTCTGGAAGGAAGGAGCAATGGAGGGGAAGGAATTGCATTGTTACCATCTCCCATGAAAAGTAACTTCTCATTTCTCCTCTTTTTCTCTCTCTTTCCAGCAAGCACACAGGTCACCTCGCAAAGTTATAGAAAAAAAAGGGGTGGGGACTGGCAGGTGGTATGGTAGTTAAGGTTTCTGGCACTCACATGGCCAATTGCGGTTCAAATCCCAGACCTGGTAGCTGGCTTTTCACTTTCCCTCTCGCTCTCTCCCAATCTGGCTCTCTCTGGTCATTAAAATAAATAAATAAAGTTAATTAAAATAATTTTTAAAAATCCCAATAATAGAAATTTAGTAAAATTTGTCATTTATACATTGAGATTTCCAAAATTTAATTACTTTTAAGTAAACCTCAAAGAGGAAATGCTTGGAATATTATGAATATTATATTAAGTACATAAAATCAAAACATGACACATGCTGCAAAATAAAATAATAAATTAATTTCAAAATTCTACAAAAAATAAAATTTGAAAAATTACGTAATGCATTTTTTATAACAGGATATATGCAAGTTCACATATTCTTGGAGACTGATATTAAGGAGTTCAACTCATCAGCATGCTTTACTTTTTTTCCTGTGGTTTACTAGGAAAGTCAACAATCATTTTTATTTTCCCCTGGCTGTAAAATAGGAAATATATTTCCTGGGAACATAAATCTACTATGACTTTTCTATCCAATTTCAGTTGTTCTATTGCAATTGATTCCAATGTGTCACACTGTTTAAGGACAATGGAGATTAACACTATGTTGGGAATGCCAAATTCATTTCACACAACAGTAATCACAATAATAATCAAAATAATATATACTCATCCATGAGAATAAGCACAATTTCATGAATCAAAGGCCCAAAGTAATCAGTTTCAGTCTAAAGAAATAAGACAAATGTTTTAAAGAATATTAATTACTCTATTCCATTCTTGTTTCATTTTCATGTGTATCTGTTATGTGTGGGGATACATTTTGTTTTACAATTTTATTTTTGTCTTTTTTTTAAACAGGCAGATGTTTGTATTTTTTTATCCCAGTAATTGAGGGAGCAATTAGAGACAAAGAAGTTGACAAGAAGAAGGAAGTTTGCCAAAATTTCTTGGTTAAGTTGTATTTCCAAGAAATTACCTGTGAAATAGATTTTACTCTATTTATCCAAGCAGAATAACTATGAATGCTGGATTTTTCATATAATGACTCAGCAGACAAGATAGTTTGAAAGTTGTTTTCAATTTTTGAAAAGTACAAAGTGTTTGAGACATAAATAAATCTACTTGATATAATCATGTGAAATTTCTGTTCAGAGTTTTTCCTTGGCATTTTTAGTTTTCTTCTTTCACTCATAGTCATTTATACATCCTCTTCTTTTTATTCTTACACAAAATCTTCATAGACTTCTGATTCACTGGGAATTATTATACCATATTTTCACTTCATACTCAAGTTATCTAATGTCTCAGGCTCTTTTCATTGTTCTTCAATTTAGGTGGAAATACATACTCAGAGGACCTTGTTTGCAAGATGTTATAAAATGCTGATGTATGAAACTTAAAACAAGTTGGCATAAAATACTAGGCAGATATATATTCAAATATTTTCAATATTTTCCTAATATTGACTATAGGGACCACCTAAAAATGTATGAAAGAAGTAAATATATAATATTTGATATGAGTACATAGTACATTTGATATAGTACATATTCCAGCTGAAGAATAATGTTTTTTAGAGGTTTTTGCTACAAGGCACATGTGCTCGCCAGACAGACAGACAGACAGAGAGACAGAGAGCGAGAAATCACCCCCCAGGGGGGATGGCCATGCCGCAATCCCTTCTCCGTTCTCCTCTCGGGATCTTCGGCACGCATGCACACGCGGCTGGCGTTGAGTTTTTTAAGCCACCGGGTCCGGGACATGAACCACTGTCGACTATGTGGGAGCCCAGTGACATAGCCATTACGTTAACTGCTGGTTCCAAAGAAGAATAGTTTTTTTAATAACACATATATAGAAATATTACACATGCAGAAAAGAGAGGAATATAATTGTATTAAAATAATTTCCCAAGTAAAGACATCAAATGAAAAGAGATATTTGCAATGTATACAATATATAGAATGGATAGAATTATGATTGATGTAATTAGTACAAATATTAGTAAACTAATATCTAGAATATATAAAATTTCCACAAATTTAAGAGTAGTATACATAACCTGGAGGAAAAAATATATTAAAAAAAGAGGACAATCACAGAATAAGTAAATAAACAGTCAGTGAATATGAAGAGGTGTTCAATGTCACTATGGGTCAGAAAAACTAACAATAAACTACCTATATTTACCCAATTAAACTTGAAAATATTTAAGAGTTGAATTAAAATATTGAGTTAGTGAGTCTGGGAAGCAAAGCTTTCATACACTGCAGGAGTTAATGTAAATAATTTAATCATTATGAAGAATTGTTTGGCAGTGATAGGTAAAATGGTATATGCAATTGCATATACTCAACAATTAATACTAATTCCAAAATTTTGCATACTGGTATATAAGAAAAGAGGTATCCAAATATGCATTGTGCTATTGATTATAGTATTAAAATATAAAAATAATAAGAATTTTGTCTAGTGATCCAAGGGTAAAATGTGATGTAATCATAAGACTATTTATCATATGGGACTAGTCTTATGGAATAGTCTTATGGGAAAAGTGTCTATGAACACAAGTTATAAAATACACTGAAATGTTAATAATATGTACACAATTCTTTTTAAAATCACACTTAAAATATCACATATTTATTTATGGTGTGGTTGAGTATAAGGTAAATATATACTAGAAGCCTAAAGAGGCTACACTGGTAAGGCTGAGAATAGGAGAAAAAATAAGCTAGGAAAAAAAAAAAAGTTATATTGTGCCATGAATTAATGTGTTCTAGTAATCAAATCAGAATGGAAACACATTTGCATCCATTAGTATAGTATTAGTGACATTTGAGAAAATACTTCTTGTATTTATTAAGTGGGACTTCAGATGTACTCCAGATGCTCTGCAAAAATATGGGACAAAGAAATGTGATATTATCTGTTGAAGCTATTTTATAGTTTCATCAACTGGACTAGGGAGAAATGTTCGCATATTAAAATATTCACTTTGTAAGCTAAATAACGTGATTGCATGTATTAAAGAAAACGAAATAAAACAAAAGAAAAAAGTGGATTTTGTGTTAAGAAATAAAAATGAAGGGAAAATGTTAAAAAGAAATAGAGACTCATTCTTACAAAATATAAAGATGAACTGGTATCCACCCCAAAAAATCTGCTGTCTTTGGAGAAGATAAGAAAAGTGTACATTGAGAAGTTTATATTACTCAATAGAGGGAGGGAAAAAAAATCCAGAATTCTGTGGTGCAAAAGGTATATGAAACTAGAAATGGAAAATTATTGACAATAACATGTATGATTAAGTGACGCAGTACATGCTGGATGGAAAATCACAGTTTTGTATGTTGTGATAATGTTCAGTGAATCAATGTAAATTAATTAATTAAAAACTAAAATTAAAAAAAATAAGAGTCAACCATTACAAATACTGGAAGAAAAGATCTAAGACAAATTTTATACATAAATTAGTAATCCTGGCAAATATGATAGGCTAGCTAAAATTTCCAAAGGCGTTAGTGTGGTCCTCACATTAACACGAAAGATTTCTTTCTGAGTGAAGCAAGTCAGGCTATGAAACAGAAATATTGTATGTCTCCACTTAACATATATTGATTGTCTACACCCTATGGTAGAGACTGAAAGAATGGAGGACAGAAAAGCACTGAAAATTATTATGGACACTGGGAACAAAGCGGAAGGAGACTGGGAGAGGGGAAGTGCAGGAAGGGAAATCTGGGGGAAAAATGGAGATGTAAAGACATTTGTGAGATACAGATATGGTTTGTTGCCTGTTTAATGTTGTGTATAGTAGTCTTAACTCACCTCTTGTGTGGCGTATATCACATTGGGAAAAAGCTCTTTACAGTCTAAATAATGTGTAATAATTGAATGTATAAATAATAAGTAATAATAATTATTAAAACATAATTAAAAAAATAAAATAGCTTAGGGCCTGTCGGCGGCATGGTGGTCATTGTGGCTGCATCTTGCAGGGCCAAATGTAGAGTTTGAGTTCTGTACCCAGAGACTTGAAAAAAATGCTGGGTGCATGTGTGTGCATGCCCAAAATCCCATCAGGATGGCAAACAGAGAAGGGAGTGCAGCCTATTCATGTCCCATAAGGAGTGATATCTCACTTTCCCTCTCTTGTTCTCCTTTCTCTCCCCAGCAAGTACATGTGCCCTATGACAAAATTTTAGAAAAGAAAAAATGTCATTTAAAAGGGTGATATAGCATTAATATATAAGGAAAAACATGATATCCCTTAAATTTATAAAAATTATTAGTTGTTGCATAGGCACAACAGATTTTTAATATCGGTGCCAACCCATTGGAACATTTTAGTTTGCATCAACAGACTGATCTGCTTTGCGGCAGGGCTGAGAGAAGAGCAGCGTTACAGATTGCTCTTACGCAAAATATTTCTCTGTTTTGAATATCCAAGTTTGTTCGTGCTAGAAATAAACCAGAAAAGAAGCCCAAGGATAATGTCTGCACTTGGTTTTCCTGATTCTGTCAATGTGGATGCAAAAGAACCACATAACAAATTCAGAGAACGTTGTTGAATGTGCCTCTGAAATGAAATTACCCTCAATGAATGAACTTGTTAAAAATCTGATCGTTTTTTAAAGATCATAAGTGGAGTGCAATGTCTTATTTACTTTCTATAGTAACTATGAAAATGGCATATACGAGAAACATTTATTGAAGACATTTGGCAAATTCTGAGCTTAAACTTCATATCCGATTATGTACACAGGCAGAGAAAATGCTACGCTGAGAAAATTAATAAGCACCTTTACCAAACTTAGCCCTTACAATTATTATTTCTTTCTCTATTTTTCTTATCACTGTCTATTCTTCTGTCTTGCCTTCATTTTTTTCAGCAAGCACCACCATCTGGCATACTTTATTCCCCACCTTTGGACTATAATCTCAGATTGTTCTAAAAGTGAACATTTCTGCATGAAAGCATTAAATAGAAAAACTGGTTGGTTGTATCAGGAGGAAAAATATAAGATAAAACACACAAACTAAAGGAATCTTAATTTCTTTTTTCCAGTATTATAGTTTTATATGTCATTGTGTGTGTGTGTGTGTGTGTGTGTGTGTGTGTATGTGTGTGTAATGTTTGTTTTATTTATTTTTTAGGTGAGATCATGCTTTGTCATAATCTTTCTGCCTCTGCTTCCTGTGTAGCTCAGGTAGCTCAAGCTACAGGTGCATGCTACCCATGAATGGCTTTAGCCTCCCATGTGGTTGCCAGTCACCATGACTGGGCCTATATTCCACTTTTGAGTGAAAGTTGATTAACATTAAAACATTGTTAGAAAAAAGAAAAAAAGCTTTCCCTGAAGTTTTAAATATTCTTTTTCTAATTGGATTAGCCATCTAGTAAGTGAAAGGGCATTTATTATTTCTTTTAAGAGAAGTTTTTGCTATGAGTAGCGTGTGCTTGCCAGAGAGACAAAAAGTGAAAAATCATCCTCCCAGGGGGTTAGTCATGCTGTAATCCCCTCTCTTCCATTCTCCTCTTGGGATTTTGGGCACACAAGCACACACATTCAGCATGTTTCAAGCCATCAGGTCCGAGACCGGAACCGTGGTCGACCACATGGGAGTTCAGTGACATAAACATTACACCATCTGCTGATCCCTGGAAGGGCATTTTTACCACAGGACTAGAGTCCAATGTATGAAATATAGATGGGGGTTGTCATTTTAAAACAATCCAAGATTCTCACATTTTTATGTTTATTTGAACAATTTTTGTGAAATCAAATTCCCCTCCTTCATTAATATTATCACAAATAGTATACACACACACACACACACACACACACATATATATATATATATATATATATATATATATATAAAGTATCTCAATTTTGTTTAAAATTAATTACTTTTTAATATCTATTTTTCCATTTATTTTTTCGGTCTATAGGTTTTTTGCAAGATTCATTAATGAAAACAAGGGATTTCAATTTCAGTTAACGGTCATGGCCCAATGAAATGTTTTAAGTTACCTGTGAGTAATGTATCTATACACATAGAACCAGAAATTTGAGTAGCTTGGAAGGTATCTGGATCACTTATTCCCAGGTATTATATAGTATTTTAGCAATACACACAGAAATCAAAGAGATTATAAACTTCAGTGGAAGCCCATCTCTGATTCAGAGTTATGTATACATTAAATTATGCTTGTTATTGCCAATGGTGTTGTATCTGAAGTTGAATTTTCCCAATTTCTCAGACGTGACAGTTAAGTTATAATCTCAGCATGTTCAGCATGCTTAATGAACTCCTTGGGGAGACCAGAATATCTGTAGCACAATTAACTTCCCATTCTTATGTAAATGAGGAGCTTCAGAGTCCCTGATGGAAGCCTGCTTTTTGGCTACAGTTAACAAATGTATGCTATTAAATGACACATGGAGCCTTAAGCTGAAATTTAGACTTCACTAATTTGTGCTGTGACATGTGCAAAGTGCTTTGGAGGAAATGTGAAACCCAGTTGTTTAAATGTAGTTGATGAAATAGGGATTATCACCCTTGGCTAAACTGTCATCAGCAGCCTGATTGCTTTCACTGTTTCTGCTCTGACAGAAGAGTATCTGACATGTCTCTCACTCACAATATTTGCTTTAAATTTGCCATTTTCTCATTACATAACTCAAGTTATTTATCTCTGATAAAACAACGTCAATAGAAAAAAAACATCGCTTTTTCATAAATCCTCCTCAAATGTAAATACATATTCAGCTAATATTTCATGTCTAAAATATGTCATTTTCTATAAATCTTTCAAATTATACTTAAAAGGTAAAGTTTTAGGATAAATGGCAATTAGTAAAATGTAATATACAAAATAAAACTTATTCTTACATAGTTTTAATACATATATTATCTAGGCAAGTTTTGTAAACTCTGTTATATTAAAAAGAAATCTGAGATGCACGGTTTGTTTCTTTAATATACCAAACAGATGTAACTTTGAAAATAAAATGATCTAGGGGACCAGTAGGAGGCATACTGGCAAAGGTACTGGACTCCCACATGGTCAGTTGCAGTTTGAGCCCTGGCTGCAGTGGCTTCAAAATCCCATCAGGAACTTGTATGTGCATGTCCAAAATTCCAAAAGGAGAGTGGAGGAGAAAGGATTGTGGCATGGTCATCCTCCCTGGAATGGGAGATAATACCTCACTTTCTCCTTTTCTGTGTCTCTCTGGAAAGAAGCACACTCTACCAAAAACCAAATGAATAAATAAATAAATTTTAAAAATGATGTCGCAGAGAAAGTAACCTAAAAAATGAACAATTATACCAAAACCCCAAAAAACGCACAAACAAAACTTTTAGACAACAAGAAGCTTTCAAGGATAGATTTTCTTTTTGTTTTAGGTTTTTGTCATAAGGTGCATCCACTTGCCAGAGAGGGACAGAGAGAAAGAAAATGAGAAATCATCACCCCCTCAACCAGTGTGGATGACCACCCTACAATCCCTTCTCCTCCAGTCTCTTCTTGATATTTTGGGCAGCCCAGCTTGAGTTTTAATCCACCAGACCCAGGACTTGAACCATGATGGACTATGTGGGAGTCTGATGACATAATCATTATGCCACCTGCTGATCCTAGTCCCTAGATTTTCTATTGAATGATGAAATGTAATGTTTTGGAACTAGGATGAAGTAGTGTTTGCACAACACTGTTAATATACAATGTGCTATGAATAATTGTTCACTTTAAATAGTTAATTTCACATTATATAAGCCTCTCCTAAACTTAAAAACAGTAAATGAATACAAAAGCTATTGTACTAAACTTAAAATACACACGAAGTTTAAGACTAAGGTAAGATGTGCTCATTTAGTTTTCTTGAAAGTTAAATAATCCTGAGCAATACGTTCTTCAGGACAGCGGTGACATGGTGGTTAAGGCAGCTGGATCCCACATGACCAACTGCACTACTCAAATCCCAGACCTGGCAGCTTGAAAACTATGTTTGGTGCATGTGTGTGCATGTTCAAAATCCCAAAAGCAGCATGGAGAAAAGTGATTGAAGCATGACCATCCCTGCTGGAGTGTATTTCTCACTTTCTTTCTCTCTGTCTCTCTATCTCACTCTTTCTGTATGTCTTCAGAGTGTGCACGCGTGTGCGTACACATACACACATACACACACACACACACACACACACACATGTAGCAAACTCTTTTTTAGTTCCTCAAAATTAAAGATTGCGTTTAGGTTTCTTAACTATAATTCACAAGCACAATGAGTGTAGAATTTGAATCTTGCCTTTCACATTGATTCAGATAAATCCCATGAAGACCTATATCTAACACTTAGCATCAAGGTTTGCATAACTAAGAAAAGCCAAATGTTTATTCTTTCATAATTATTGGCTCACAAGTTAAAAGAGCAAAAAGCAAACATATTATTTGTCTATTAACTATAAGAAAATACACATGCTCACTAAAGAGAGACAGAGAAAGAGAATGTGAACAAAGAGAGAGGGCGAACGCATCCCTCAGTGGGGCACTAGAGATGCAATCCCTTCTTCATTTCTCTATCCTATCAGGCTTTGGAGAATGCACACACATGTGCCCTGCATGTTCTTTTTTTTTTTTTTTTTTTTTTTTTTGAGAGGTTTTTGCTATAGGGCGTGTGCGCTCTTCAGACAGACAGAGAGAGACATAGAGACAGAAAGCGAGAAATCACCCCCCAGGGGGGATGGTCATGCCGCAATCCCTTCTCCTCCTTTCTCCTCTCGGGATCTTGGGCACACACGCACACGCGCCTGATGTGAGTTTTAAGCCACCAGATCCGGGACGCGAACTGCGGTTGACTACGTGGGAGTCCAGAGACAAAGCCATTACGCTAACAGCTGGTTCCCCTCACTTTCTCTTTCTCTCATCAAATTAAAAAAAGAAGAAGGACAATAAAAAAGTAAATTTAAAATGTGAAGAAAGTATTGTTTTTGTATGGTAAAATATAATGCTAACCATAATGAAACAGAACTTGCTTGAAAATTTTTTAAAATGGTAAAAATGAAAAAATGATTCCTAAATTCTTAACAACTTCTATGACCTGATGAATGAGATGAATGAGATAAATATGTCTTGCATAATGAGAATTAGTTAGCAAAAGAATCACACGCACGCACACGCAAACACACACACACACACACACACACACACACACACCCCGTACATAAAGGTGACTCTCAGAACTGATCATTCTTGCCCTTATGGGTGAAGGTATCCTTTTCTTCAGGGATTTGCATGTCCAGTCCGGGTAGTAGGTGTATACTAAGAATGAGAGTAATCTTATTATCTTATTGCCCCTCCTGATTTCGTCCTGTCAGCTAAGGAAATTCTGCTTCAGCTGACTTCCATTCATGTATTTGGTGATTTTTGCTATTGTGACTACGTCTAGTGAAAGAAATTTATTATGTAGTCTTTCTAATATCAGTTTCATACACTAGAAAGACTAAGATCTACAATCTGAAGGCTTCAATCCTGGAATATGACAAATCATTCACCAAGGTGATGCCATGCTGTAGTAATCTGTTGTTGGAGGCAATTGACACAAACAGCCATATCTTCGTTTGGTTATTGCTATCTTATAGAGTCCATTTAGAATTTAGAAGTCCTTCCAGGGTTCCTTACCATAGTGACACTGTATATTTGAAAATCCCAAGACTAAATGTGGAATATTTTTAAAAATCTGTATTAGTAAAATCTGTAAAGAAAAACGGCAAGACAAATGCATATTCTTTGCCTTATTGACTTACTTTTAAAAAATGAGCTGGTATATAGAATAGTTGGGGAAGATTTTAGTTGCATATGAGAGCAATTTCCATTATTTTCACGTATTTGAGCATTTATATTGCCTTTCTTGTAGATCTTTTCTCTAGTGATCAAACATTGAGGAGGCAGTCTTTCTCCATAAAGAATGATTCCATCTGATATATGAAGAATAAATGATAGAATTTTAAAGATCACAATTTTCATAGTATTTATAAAATAACAGATCTCAGCAATGATTACCAGTAGCTGCTAGCATCACCCACACATAAGACAACCAGATATTATATATGTCCTGATGAAAATTCAAAGGATTTCCTGTGAAGTACTCTTATCTAAAAAAGGAGACTGCATTGATTCAGAAACCTGTATTGATTCAGGGTGGAATTATACATTTAAAGAAAATAAATAAGACAGAGAAACATATTAACATGTCAGCAAAACACAAGATGCTTCAACAAAATTCACAGCCTTTGCTGGGACTATCAGAGAACAAAACTATTTACCTAACATTGCTTAGATATTATTTTCCTTTTTTGCTGTATTGGTATTCGCCTGCTGTTGACAAAACAATTAAGGTAAAACTGTTGCAACCTACTTCACATTAAGAAAGTGAAACCAAGTTGCACTAGTGTCATTCTATTTGTTATTGCTTCACTCTTACAGTAAAAGGAAAACTAATTTAAGAAGGTCTTCAAAAGAGAAATAATACTTGTTAATTTTACTGCCAATTATTCTTGAGCTTTAAATTTGTGTGTGTCAAAATTGGAAGTTGTATACTGTGTTACAATTCTCATGGCACCTCACATGTATGTTTTAAGTTGTGAGCTGACATAGTTTACTTTTTTATACAATACACTTTACATTTGACAGAAAAACCGAAAATCAAAGTCTGGTTTATCAGACTTGAGCATTTGGCAGATATTTACCAAAAATTAACAAAATAAATATATCAGTTAGTGGAAAGCAATAGTATTTGTTGCTAATAATAAAAATCAAAAGTTATAAACAAAATACTACCAACACCACCAACAAAAGAAATTTGAGAAATTTACATCCACCAAGACTTGGACAGCTTCTTGATATTTAAAGCCTTTCTTAAGAGAATGACAATCATATTACTGAATAAAATTTATATTATGTAAAGATATGTCTGGTCAACCCCTGACCAGCTGATTAAGGCAGCTAGATCCTACATGTCTAACCACACAGTTCAAGTCCTGGATTTGGCAGCTTGAAGAACATGTTGGATGTGTGTGTGTATGCATGCCCAAAATACCAAAAGGAGGGAGAAGTGGAAGAAATGAGATTACATCATGATCATTCCCATAGGGTATATTTTTTCACTTTTTTCCTTCTCTCTGTCTTTGATGAATGCGTGCACCCCGTGGCAAATTAAAAAAAAAAAAAGAAAGAAAGAAAAAGAAAAACAAACAATAATGCAATTGAACCCATGCTATCTTGAAAATCTTTATTTTTTAAATTTTTATTTTTTAATTTATAATTTTTATTTATTATTACTATTATTATTTTAGTGTACATGTTTAAAATTTTATTTTATATATCCAATCACTATGCATTACTACAGCTTATAAAGTGAATTTACCCAACATGAATAGACTTCACACCAGTCCAGTTGAAGGTGCCATACACATTATCATCAACAGATAATCATCCATTTCTGTGTCTCATAAATGTCTTGCTTCTTGATTTTTCTCCTTGATTCCTTTCCTCTCTCATCCTTCTCTCATGCTCTTCTGACACTGTTTCAAGTATCAGTAGCCATTTCCCATACTTATATGTCCTCTAATCTTCCAGTTTCTGCCATAGTGTGGACAGTCAGTATATATTAAGTGGAGACACAATCACTGTATATTTTTAAACTGCACAACATGTGTTTTTCCAACATTAATACAGTGCATATTAGCCAAGTCAAAGACATTACCATGTACAGTATCGTCAGCAACTTTGTTGTGTTGTTGTTCTATAAGGCACATGCAGTCACCAGATAGAGAAAGAGAGAGAGAAAGGGAAAGTAAGAAAATACCTCCTGGGAAATGGCTATGCTACAATACCCTCTCTATTCGCCTCTTGGGATTTGGGGCATGCATGCACAGGTGCCCAGAATGTTTTTCAAGACATTGGGTCTGGGACTCTAACTGAACAGTCAGCCATATGGGATCCAGCCACCCTAATCACCACCACACGGACCAGTTCCTTTGCAATCTATTATTCAAGTAAGAATCTCCTAAGCTAGCCTGCTATTGCAGAAGAGGTTAAGGACACATGAATAAGAGCAGAACCACATTATTTGAAACCAGCAATGATGAGCTAACTTCCATTAAGACGTAAGAAAACTATGCAAGGCTAGCTATGATTAATCAAATCCCACTCACTGAGCTTTGAATTGTTATGCAGTAATAATAATTAATGAGAAACATATTAAATAAAGACCATGGGCACTGTCTAGATTCTAAGTTAAGAGAAGGGGCAGAGGAAGAAATAATAAAAATTTAAAAATTACAGAGCATTTAGGAAAATTTAATATTGATTGATTAATGAATTTAATAACGACTATTACTTTCATTAGTGATTTATAATATGTGTAATTGTGTTTATAAAATAAGATTTCTTCTCTTTTGTACATAAAAATTCTGTAAAAGTTAAGGATGGAAAGGTGAAGGGGGAGAGAATCAGGTAAGCGTACAAGTACACCTACTAATGGTCAGGATTTGGCACCATGGTAGCTCAACTGGATCCACATGGGAAAAGTACTGGGTTTACATCCTGAGACCTCCCTGACCATGCTAGGGTGTCTTCCTGTGATCTAGGCCAACTGAGACTGAGGACCGATAGCCATGAAACGACCCTGTTGGAGTCTTTATCTCCTTCCATCTCACTAATGAAAAAATAAACAAATAAACTATTTAAAATGGTAATCTCGGGGAACTGGCAGGTGGCATGGTGGTTAAGGGCACTGGACTCCCACATGGCTGACTGTGGTTTGAGTCCCAGACCTAATGGTTTGCTTTCTCATTTTCCTCCTCTCTCTCTCTCTCTCTGTTGCTCTGTTTCTCTCTGGTCAAATCAAATGAGTAAATAGAGTTGAATAATTCTTTAAAAAAAACCTTCTCTCAAAAAATATAAAAAAAATAGTACTCATGAGTTGAACTACTGAAATGAATGCTGAGTATCTGGAAATTTGTTATATTATTTTTCTGTTTTGACTAGTCTTGAAAACTTCCATAATAAACATGTAAAACAAAAACCGTAGTAAAATAAATGAGAGGACTGGTAGGCAAGTTTTTTGGTTAAGGTAGTAGAGGACTTAAAATACACAGATTAGCTACAGAAAAAGTAACTGAAATTATAAACAAGAGCTGAGGAAATGCAAACTCTCTTATGACAAGCATTTGAAAAAAATGTTATTGGTGAATTAAATACATAGTTGCTGTTGGTTTTTTTTTTTTTTTTTTTTCTTTAGAATTATGTAATAGGATATATACGCTGACTGGAGGGAGACAAAGAGAGAGAAGGGAAGTGAGAGATCTCTGCCTGGGGAGGATGGCCACATTGCAATCTCTTCTTCCCTATTCTCTCAGGATTTTGGGTATGCGTGCACACACACACACACACACACACACACACACACACACGGTGTTTTTAAGCCACAGGGTGGGAGATTCAACCCCTGGAGTCAACCACATCGAATCCATAGCCTTAGCCACAGTGCCACCTCCTGACCCTCGGAAGCACAGAGATTTTGAAAACCGAAAAACATGCACTTATTTGCTAAACAAGTCACTTACTGGATTTGTAACTGAGTATTTAGCTTTCTGAGTCACAGTAAACTATTAGTAAAATGGAGATAATACAGTATATTTACAAAATAAATGTATGGATTAAATGAAATAGCACAACCAATACATTTATGGAAGATAACACTTATTAAAAAGCTATCAATACTGTCATTGAATCTGACCAATAATATTTGTAACATACACAGGGAAGTTAGCTTTCTATATTAAGTTCACTGAAAAAGCCATTGTGCATTATATCTGTAGGATTTTCTATGGGTTTTGATAACAAAATTTACTCTGATTAAAATTTCAACTGGGGTAAAAGAAGTTAAAAATCTCTGTACTTTTAACATTATATGGATAGCTAAAATTCTAATTTAAATGTGTTCAATATGTACTGGTGAGCATTCTTAGGGAGTGTCAATACATTTGTTTTAAATAGCTTCACTAATTTACATCCCTTCTTTGTAAATATTTGTTCATGGCATCATGGATTTTTATTTTCAAAGACCAAAATGTCGATTATTTTTTCTAACTTTCAAAAGTCAGAGAATACAACATCCATAAATACCTGCTGGTGTAAAATCTATCCAAATTTTTTTGTGTGTTTGCTTTCATAAACACTTCAAAATGCTTTATAGACATTTTTAATCTACAAGTGTTTACTTTGGACTGAACTAGAGGAGTTGAAATAATAAACACAACTTTAAATATTTTATACCTTTGAAAGATAGGTCAGCTTAGAGTTGAGTTTCTCTAAGAGTTTTGCAAAATTGTTTTCGCCAACTTTCATAATTAAAGCAAAGGGTTGAGTAACAAAAAGAGTAAAAGATTATCTTTAAAAAGCCATTCTATATCTCCCTGCAATTGTCATAGAATATCGTAATGTATGTTTGCTAAAATATTTAAGGAGATTCTATTCTGCTGCAAGGAAAAAAAGAATTGAACAGGAAGGACAAAGAGAAAAGATGAAAATAAGTATAAACAGTAAACAAATTTATGAGATGCCAAGTGAACCTTATAAAGTGTGTTGAATATTTAGAAAGTAATCTGCAAGTTGTAATAGATATAGATAAAATAAATAGGACATATGTGAGTTGATCTGAGGTATAAGAAAAGTAACTAATATTAATTATATTAGGAAGGGATGGTAGTACCAAAAATATTTAAAATATTCATAAAGGATATTTTATGTCATTTCCATGTTGAGAACAGTCATGTACCTATTTAGCCACCTATTTGTAGCACACGTGTTCTGGTCCATGTGCCTTCTGCCCGAAGCACAGTATTAAATTCTTTAGCTGATCTTTGGGCTATATGCTTAGTACAATCACAGCCAGATGTGCTAACATATGTATCTCTTGTAGTGAACAATGGCAATTTGCTTTCAAGACATCAGACTGTAAGGGCTCTCACTTGTTGTCAACATTGGCCTGCAAAATTGCACCAGGAGTAGGAAATGCTGATGCAGTAGAGAGAGGATCAGGACAGATGGGCACTGTTCAATACAGAAATCCGAAAGTGTAGTTCTTCCCTCCTGCTTGCACTCTGTACTAAACTGCTAACTTCTCCAATCTCCTTCTCTTTGCTTCTTGACCGGCTATAAACAGACATAAAAAAACATGTAATTCATTATCAATTTAATTCACATAGGACCATTTCTGTTCCATGATCTCTGAAATTTTAAGGTTTCTCCTGTAGTGTACTGGCACAAATGTGTCATCCAATAAAAACATGCCTTCTTGTTCTGGATTTGCAGATGAGAGAATGCATGCATGTACGTATACACATACATAAGAAAAATGTTGACATGTCATACGTATGTGTGTATAATTACTAAGCATTAAACAGCTGGTATAATAAAATTATTTAAGCAAATATATTTTCTTAAATTTTTTGGAGAGATTTTCGCTATAGGGCGTGTGCGCTCGCCAGACAGACAGAGAGAGACATAGAGCCAGAAAGTGAGAAATCACCCCCCAGGGGGGATGGTCACGCCTCAATCCCTTCTCCTCCATTCTCCTCTCTGGATCTTGGGCACGCACGCACACGCGCCCAGCGTGAGTTTTAAGCCACCGGGTCCGGGGCGCGAACCGCGGTCGACTACGTGAGAGTCCAGCGACATAGCCATTACGCTAACTGCTGGTTCCCTAAGCAAATATATTAAAACAAGCATGTTAAAGTGACTATAACAAATATATGAAAGCATACTGTTAATATTTAAGAACTTAAGTTCAAAATTAAATTAAAATCACGATTTGATCACAGTGGAATTCATCAGATAATCTGATATACCTATGTTATAAAGTGGTTTATTTTATTTTAAAAAACTTACAAGCTCCTTTGCAAAATATTCTGTTCTTTCCTTACGTACTCTGCATTAAGCCCAATAGGTCTATAAAAAGTCTTATGCAGTGGTGATTGGGACCATAAAACTAGCTTTATAATTGAACATTTCATTTCACTTCAGCACTAACTAGTCTTGTAAGGATCATTTAGGGAATGCCATTTTTGTATTTTTTTCCCTATACCAAATTTCTTTTCTGAAGTCTTAATGCCTCTTTTGTGAAAGATTATTTTAAATCCCATTTAAAGTTATTAGATTTCTCTGATGAATATTTTAGAGATGTTTCCCATGGCACTTTTAAAATTAAAAGGAAAAATATCCTTCTCATGTCAAGAATCTGAATTTTGTATTTAATTCAAAAGTCACTTTAATCAAGGTATAGTTTATGTATAACTTTAGATATCAGTTCACAAAACTATATAAAGCATGTTCTATCCCATTTGCAAACTTTTAAAAAGGGAATAACCATTGTATTTGGTTGTTAGAAAAGTCATGATGCATTTTTGCATAGAAAAATATGTCATGATTTTCAAACAGACCAATAGATTAATTAAAAAGCTCTGTAAAATGGCTTATTTATTTTACTATCACATAGTTTATATTATTTTTATTAAAATGTTTAAATTAATTTTTGACAAAGGTAAGTATGAAAGGTCAGACCATGAAGAACGAGAATAAGAGTCAGAACATGTGAAAGAAAATCAAATTTTAGTTTATTTATTGAGTTACTGCTTTAGAACTACCATAAGAAATGATCGCAGACTGGCTATTTTAGAGGATCGAAATTCAAGAGCAAGGTGTTGGCCAGCTCATTTTCTTCAAAGGCCTCAGGTCTTGTCTTGTAGATAGCCTTTTTGTCTTCACATGGTCTTCCTTCTCTGTCACTGTTTGTGCAAATTTCCTCCTCTAAGGATGTGAGTCATTCTGGATTATGGCTGACAATAAATGACTTTATTTTCCTTTAATTACCACTTTAATAATTCTGCTTCCAAATACAGTCACATTGAGAGATAACCAGGGGTTAGGATTTATGCATAGAAATTTTGGAGGGAATAATTTAGCCCACAACAGTTTCCAACAAAGAACTCTAATTTGAGTAAAAAAGTTTATGAATGTAATTTTAGTCTACTTTTTAAGTCAAAGAATATGCATAAACACATATATGTTATAAATATCTGAATACATAAAGTTATATATAGTATATGTATATGAAGAAACTGGCTCGCAGGGTTATGAAGACTAAGACACCCCATTAAGTGCAGTCAGCACGCTTAAGATACAAAAGAACACTTTGTGTATTTCTGGTCCAAGTCTCTGGGTCTGTGAAGGAGAGCTGAAGGTGGAAGCTCAGGTCCAAATCTGAGTCTGAGAGCCGAAAAAGACCAGTGTCTCAATTCAAAGAAAGTCAGGTACAGAGAGTCAGTTCTCCTTTACTCAGACTTTTGTTTTATTTATGCCTTTAGGAATAGGGTGAGGTTCACCCACATTTTACTATCTTGTCAATATTTGAAACACGCATGCATACACACTGAGCATCTTCTTCAAGCCACCAGACCAGGATTTGAGCCATAGTTTTCTATGTTGGATCTGGCTCCTTTAAACACTAGTTTATGAGGCCACTATCATATTTAAAAGTAAAAAGGATACCCAAGTTAATAGAAATTTAGAATGAAAAAAAATTACATCAAATAGGAACTTTCAAAATAATTAATGAAGGCATTTAAAATAGTCAAAAAAAATTTTTTTGGGAGAGATTTGTGCTATAGGGCGTGTGCACTCGAAAAACAGAGAGAGAGAGACAGAGAGACAGAAAGGGAGAAATCACCCTCCGTGGGGGGTGTGGCCATGCCACAATCCCTTCTCCTCCATTCTCCTCTTGGGATCTTGGGCACGCATGCACACGCACCTGACGTGAGTTTAAGCCACTGGATCCAGGACTTGAACCATGGTCAACTACATGGGCGTCCAGCGACATAGCCATGACGCTAACTGCTGGTCCCAAAATAGTCAAAATTTTGCTTTAAAAAAAAACAGAGTAGCTACACAAAACATGGTTTCAGATTTATTTTTATTCTGCCAGTTACTTTTGCAGGACTCTTGTTAGAACAAAGTTGTTTTTTGTTTGTTTGTTTTTTAACAAATATATACTTGAAGACAAAAATGATCTGGTGGGACCATCTCTGTAACATGGTGGTTAAGGCAGCCAATCTCACATGGCCAACTGTGTGGTCTGAGTTCCAGACTCAGTGGCTTGAGAAACATGATAGGTACATGGGTGTTCATACTCAAAATCCAAAAGGGAGGGAAAGATGGAGGAGAAAGGATTATAGTGTGACCATTCTCCATTGGGGGGGGGGGGGGGAGTGTGCTTTCTCCTCTTCCTCTCTCTGTCTCTCTGGTGAGCATACATGGCCTCCAGCAGATCTAGTGAAAATAGTCTCCTTATTTTCCAAAAATATCCTTTAACAGTTGCATCTCATTTTATGTTTTTAATCTCTATGTATCTATCTATAGATATCGTATATTTCTCTATATATAAACATCCTGTATCTATATCCATTATTTACAGCCAGTCTCACTAGTTGTAATTCTGTATTTCAAATTTCCTGCAAGTCTCTGTCCACCTAGATTCCAATCAGCATCCCAAACTCCACAGACTAAGACTGAACTCATCCTATTTTTCCACAAGTCAGTTTCCGAACATGAAATTCCCAGTTTTATTAGTACTATAATCTTTTACTCATTCATATCTCCGAGCTTGTTGTCATCTCTGACTTTTACTATTTTCTTTTCACGTGCCCTATTGGTGATACTTCAACATGCACAGCGGTGTTTCCTCATTTTACGATCTACTTGCCTAATTTCTGACTCCAGTGTCCTTCAGCCATATTCATGTGTGCAAATCAAAACAAGATTTTAAAGACCAGCTAAAATAACATGAAGCTCCTAGTTTCCTTTGATTCTCTCAGCATAGTCTCCACCTCCACTTCACTATTTTAATACTCCATTCTGAACATCTTTTGCTCTGAGAAAAAGTTTTACTATATAGTGTCATTTTCTTTTCTTCATTTTCCTTTCAGAGGCAGAAGCTGTCATGCATGTCTCTCTGCATATATTGTAGTACCATGGAACGACTCTCACTGGTACATGGTCAAATCAAAGTCTGTAGAATAAAGTTTTAGCAAAGATTTCTCAAATTATGTTTTTGAGTAATTTTAATCTTGTAGGAAATAAATACTATATAAGGAAAGGAAATAGCACAATTAGACATTGTATAAACACATATAAAGGATCATATTGCCATTGAAAATGCTGAAGGTTACATTGTGAATTATAAAAATTTTTCTGTGTTACAAAACAAAATAAAGTATTCTCTTTTTTTTTTGGGGGGGGAAGAGGTTTTTTGCTATAGTGTGCATGCACTCGCCAGAAAGGCAGAGAGAGACAGAGAGACAGAAAGCGAGAAATCAACCCCCAGGGGAGATAGTCACATCGCAATCCCTTCTCCTCTATTCTCCTCTTGGTATCTTGGGCACACACACACATGTGCCTGACGTGAGTTTAAGCCACTGGGTCTGGGACTCGAACTGTTGTCGACTACATGGGAGTCCAGCGACATAGCCATTATGCCAACTGCTGGTCCCAACATAAAGTATTTTTAAATTATGGGAGAGGTATATCAAGTAGGGAACTGTGATGAAAAAAGAAGCCATAATTTCAAAGCAGGAAATAAATTGTTGAAATTTGTAAGTCAATAAGTGAAAATGTGTTAACTGTCAGGAAGTAGATCTTATTGATAATAGCTTGAATGGACATAATCTTCAGAGGAGATTTCTACACTATCTCATGTAAAAATATATCTCACTTGATGTTCAGACATATAAGGAAGAGAACAAAATTGAAATCCTTATGTAAATATAGGTTTTGGTTTAGTTTGTTTTGAAATAAAGTAACTAGATTTAAAAAAAGCATAATAATATTATCAATTTGATTTCAAGAAGATTGTGCTAATTAGGGATAGTTTCAATTAAATTTCAGGCTGGCTTATGGTGTGTTTGTTAAATTGGTTCTTTCACTCATGACTGACAGCGTAGTCAGAAGTCCGTGATCCAGAGACCTGAAAAACACACAAGGCATTTATGCATCTTTGCCCCAAATCCTGAAAAGATGGAAAAATGGAGAAGAAACGGTGGTGTGACCCCATGGTGCATGCTTTCTTAATTTTCTTCTCTGTCTGGTGAACTCACATGACTTTTGACAAAAATTTTAAAAATAAAAATAATTTTCAACTTCAGTGTAAGTTTAAATGTGCAGCATATATACATGCATATATGTATATATATATAATTATAATAGATGGATATCCTTTATCAATCACAATTCTTTTATATTCAATATTTGTTCATTTTATATATGTATATTTTATTTATTTATTTATTTATTTTTGCCATAAGGTACATGTGCTCCACAGAGAGAGATGGTGAGAGTTACAGAAGGAAAGTGAGAAATCATCCCCAGGGGGTATGTCCACACAGCAATTCCTTCTTCTCCATTCTCCTCTTGTTATTTTGGCATGCACACACACGTGCTCAGCATGAGTTTCCAGTCACCAGATTTGGGATTCCAATCATGACTGGCCATATGAGAGTCCTGTCCCTTAACCACTACACCACTTGCTGATCCCAAATTTAATTTATTCTTAGTAGTGAAAAAAAAATTGTAATCACATTATCATGCATTTACTAATAAATGTATGAACTAAAGAAGTGGAGTTTATCCAAATATTGGGCTGTTGGAAAGTCAAGATGCATTCTTTTTTTTTTTTTTTTTTGGAGAGGTTTTTTTAGCTATAGGTTGTGTGTGCTCACCAGAAAGACAGAGAGAGACAGAGAGAGAAAGTGAGTGAAAAATCAAGCCCCAGTTGGGATGGCCACTCTGCAATACCTTCTCCTCCATTCTCTTCTTAAGATCTTGAATACACACGCACACACACCCGGCGTGAGTTCAAGCCACCAGGTCTGGGACTCCAACCGTAGTCAACTACATGGGAGTCCAGCAACATAGCCATTACACCAACTGCTGGTCCCCAAAAATGCATTTTTGTATAGGAAAACATTTAAAAAGTATAGTGTGACTTTTTTCTTTAAATGTTGTCTGGCTTTCCTGTGCTATGGTGGCTTGTTTTCAGGAGATATTATCCCTGGAAATAGGATACATAGGGCAATTTTATGACCTTGCCTCATATGTCACTTACTATGACTTTTATTTATTTTATTTATTTTACTGGGTAAGTCAATCACAAAGGAATACCCTGGCTCAAGAAGAAGACTTCATAATGCGCAGGATGGAACATATTGTGCAAAACATGTTTAAAAAGTACAATCTTCCATATCATGTCACATTCTGAATGTTTGAATGCACAAAGTAAAGAGAAACAGGACACTTTTGCCAAGTTAGAAGCATGTGGAGAATGTTATGTTATAATATCCTGGCCATTAATTGCTTCTTTCCTGTGTTAACTGCCATTCCAATTCCAAAGGCTGAGACAATCAACAAATGCCTTCACCCTGGCCAGCATGTTTGCTTCAGGGATGGATATAAGTCTGAATCTGCAATCTCTGGAGGAAGGTCAGGACACTTCTTTTTTTTTTTTTTTTTCTTTTTATGGAGAGGTTTTCGCTATAGGGTGCGTGCGCTCGCCAGCCAGACAGAAAGAGACAGAGAGATCGAAAGCGAGAAATCACCCCCCAGGGGGGATGGCCACGCCGTAATCCCTTCTCCTCCATTCTCCTCTCTGGATCTTGGGCACGCACGCATACGCGCCCAGCGTGAGTTTTAAGCCACCGGGTCCGGGACGCGAACCGCAGTCGACTACGTGGGAGTCCAGTGACATAGCCATTACGCTAACTGCTGGTCCCCAGGACACTTCTTTACAAGAGAAAAACCATCCCTTTTCCTGAACTATAGATGAAAGTTCATGTGGACTAACAACTTTTTTTTTTGGAGAGGTTTTTGCTATAGGGCGCGTGCGCTCGCCAGACAGACAGAGAGAGACAGAGAGATAGAAAGCAGGAAATCACCCCCCAGGGGGGATGGCCACACCGCAATCCCTTCTCCTCCATTCTCCTCTCGGGATCTTGGGCACGCACGCACACGCGCCCGGCGTGAGTTTAAGCCACCGGGTCCGGGACTCGAACCGCGGTCGACTACGTGGGAGTCCAGCGACATAGCCATTACGCTAACTGCTGGTCCCTGGACTAACAACTTTTGAAGCCATCATGAATTTCATGAATAGAAAATGTCTTAAAATGGATTTGGACTATGAGAAGAATGTAAGTCAAATGAGAAGAAATGTTGCCTTTGTGACATTATTGAGTCACTGGAATTAGTAAACACTGAAGAAGTTCACGCTGCCTTTCAAGTATGAGAGTTAATGGATTTCCTATTGTTTAAGCAACCATGAATGTATTTTTCTAGAAACTTAGACACATCAAAGTTATTAAGACTTTGTACTTAGGTAAATGATACAACCAATGAATTTGTTATGGGTAAGGAGATTGATCAGACATTTGCTTGCAGAAGATCAACTAGAAGCAATATAGAACGTGCATAAAACGAGGTCTGACAGCAGACCAGCTATGAAACGGCCTCGGTGATTCAAGGAGATGATAATGAAATTTTATACAGGAAGTTTTCAGTAGAGAAGGCCTATCAAAGAGAAGAGCCATTATGGAGGTCTATTTGATTTTTAAAATTACAGAATTCCATTTTAAGTCACTAGGCAAGTAACAGCATAATTCAAAGAAATATGGAATATAAGAGAAAAGTTGGATTCATAAAAAAATATGCTTCTAGTGTAGTACCTATAAACAGAGAAGTTTCTTCCCCCCCATTCCCCACCAGACCTGTGATTATACTTTTTGTTCATTATTAAAAGTTTCTTCTAAAATTTCTGTAATTTTTATAAACAGAGAACCCAAGTTAGGTTCAGAAAATGACAGAATTATGGGCAAGTATTAAGACACAGATCTGATCTTTGAAGTGGGTGTAGAAAGGTTCTTACTCTTGAATTTGATCAGCAGATAAATTGCTTTTTCTTGGTGTTTTAACATGTTTTGTAAAAATAACAGTGACATTTAGGGTAGGATGGTTTCTGTTATTGATTCTCATGCATTCACCTTTATTGCAGTGCTTCAGCACCACTTAATAATTTTTTATGCATTACAGAAAAACTAAAGTAGGGAAAATAATATAAGATCTCTGAACTTCCTTATAGAAAGGGGCATTCCCTAAATAAGTGCTCCCTAACGGAACATACTTAAAAATAAATTTTTCAACAGCTCTTCAATTACTGGGGAGAGGACAGAGGTTTCAGGCAATTCTTTCCTGGGACATGTACTGAGGAAGATTACATTGCCCTCCTAGGTATTTAGACAATTTCCTGACTGGTAAACTGTAATCCTGGATAAACTGTGCCTAGAGATTAGCAGCTTGGGTCTGCTGTTATTGCTGTTGTTATTTTCCCCGCTGGGAAGAAGCTAAATATTATCTTCCCAGGTGACAAATAGGTCCCAGCCTGGCAATGCTCACTGTCTCCTAGATATAACTTCCAAATTTTATGGACATATTTGGCATATGTAAAAATATTGTGTAAAATTGAATAACCTTATCTACCTGAATAAAACAGTTTTAGAGGTTCTGCCTGGATTACTGTGTAACTATATCTCTTCTTACTGAAGCAAATTCCAAAAACAATTTTTGACTAATCCCAAAATACAGGCATTTTAATTTGTCCTCTCAAGTAACATGGGAACATCAGAGCAAAAGAATTGAACAGATTGAGATATGGTTCCTTTTTAGGTGGATGCGAAACTTATAATACAGTTATATCATTTAGATACTCAGTGGTAGGCCTACAGATAAACAAATTTGAATTTATTTTTTTTTCCTTAACACGTCAAGAGAAAATCATAATTAAGAATTAAAGTGAAATCTTGTTTCTCAAAATTTCTAGAGCTTATTATGTTGATTAACTTTATGCTAGGCATTTCAAAGAATAAGGCTGTGGATTTTTAAAAAGTAGATATTCTTTATCAATCACAATTCTTTTCTATTCAATCTCTCTGTTCATTTTCTTTGCCTCTCCTACTGTGGCAAATCTATAAAACCAATTGTTTCCCTTTCATATTATTCTCTTAAAGACATTTTTATTTTCCAGTTGATACTGGCTGATATGACTGCAAGATGGACATAAAGATAATATCTTTCCTCCTATGACTTTTTAGATTGCCAGCCCTATTCTGCCTTTGTTACTGAGACCGCTACGGTAGGCCGGGTTGGTCTCCCTAGAGACAGTTTTAAGAAAATTACCCTGCATGTGTTTTTCCATGACTTTGAAAGAAAACTACATAAACTTTTGCATCCTAGATTTTGTCTAACAGCTCAAAGAAATACTGTTGTTATATTGGTTGAGTTGGTGACAGAGGACCAGGAAAGAGCCACAAAGGACCCTCTGAAATTTTTCTTCTTTTAAAGATTTATTTTCTACATTCAGTCACTGTACATCACCACAGCTTGCAAAATAAATTCACCCAACATGAACATACCCCACACCAGTCCAGTTGAAGATATCATACATGTTATCATTAATGGGCCATTTCTCTGTCCCTCAAATATCTCACCTCACTGTTTTTCTACTTGACTCACTTCTGAAATTTAATCCAGTCCTAAATATTAGATGATACCCAGGGAGAAATTCTACCCAAAATGGGAGGATTGCAGTTTAAAGGCTCCTTTATTTTATCTCAGTCAAACATGATTTGAAATACTTTTAAAAGAAAATATTGTATTAAAAAAGAGAATGTTTCTATAAATAAAAGTAATTTAAAGTAAAGGTAGTTAATTCAGTGAAGGTATGATCATACAACAGTATATCTTTTCTCTGTTGAGTTGCTTTGGAATAATTAATTAATTGACCAGTAAGAAATCTAGGATTTTATCAGGGCCTTTGATGGAGAAGGTTTAATTATATTATTCAATTAAATGCCAACAGATAATTCTTTTTGTCTATTCTATGTCATTTCTATAGGATCCCATTCACAAATTTAACTTCTTTTCTCAATGCCTTTTTAAGCATCCTTCCCTTTGTTGTTTCATTAGTATCTACTATAACTCTCTCTCTCTCATACACACACAGGGCTGACTAAATAACCAAACACTGAATTGAATATTATATATGTATTATAATATTAAACTTAATTGATAATACATAGTTATTTATATATATATAATGTTTGATTTTTTTTTCTTTATTCAGCACTGTGCTATAAAATTATATCCATGGAGTTGAGTGTACATTGTTAATGATTCAAGCAACTACATCCATTTTACCATCTAACCTCTATCATCAAAAACAACTGCCATGGGAACCAGCAATTAGTGTAATGGCTATGTCGCTGGACCCCCACGTAGTTGACCGCGGGTTCGCATCCTGGACCCGGTGGCTTAAAACTCATGCTGGGCGCGTGTGCGTGCGTGCCCAAGATCCTGAGAGGAGAATGGAGGAGAAGGGATTGCGGTGTGACCATCCCCCCTTGGGAGTGATTTCTCGCTTTCTGTCTCTCTGTCTCTGTCTGTCTGGCTAGCGCACCCGCCCTATAGCGAAAACCTCTCAAAAAAAAAAAAAAAAAAAAAACTGCCATGAACATCTGTGCATATGTTCCCTTTATGTGAAAATGTATGTGAAAATTTCTTTAGGATATCACTCAAGAATGTAGATACAGAAATAGTTCCAAATCACTTTCCTGATTTGCTATACTAGTATGTATCCATTCTGTTATGTATGTATTATCTAAATTAGGATTATAAATGTTTAATGATCATGACATTCATAAGTAAAAATTTAAATAAAATAATTAATTATATACTGTGCTAAGTATCTTCATTTATGAGCTACTTTCTGGCTTACAGATATAATCACATGACAGTATACTAATACTGAAACTAAAATGACACATATATATCTGAGCAAATGCACACATATATTTTTATAACAAATACATGCAAAGTCAGAAAAAAGATAAATTATATGTTTATAGTTTGATAGGAAAAATACCTAGAAGAACATATGTATTTTCCCCCACTTCTCAAGTGTGTGTATGTGTGTGTGTGTGTGTGTGTGTGTGCTGTGTCTGTGGGTATTATTTTGAATTTCTGTAAAATTATATATATTTTTTTTTTTTGAGAGGTTTTCGCTATAGGACGCGTGCGCTCGCCAGACAGAGAGAGATAGCGAGACAGAAAGCGAGAAATCACCCCCCAGGGGGGATGGCCACGCCGCAATCCCTTCTCCTCCAATCTCCTCTTGGGATCCTGGGCACGCACGCACACGCACCCGGCGTGAGTTTAAGCCACCGGGTCCGAGACTCGAACCGCGGTCGACTACGTGGGAGTCCAGCGACATAGCCATTACGCCAACTGCTGGTCCCAAAATTATATATATTTTTTTGAGAGATTTTCACTATAGGTCACGTGTATTAGCCAGAAAGACAGAGAGAGACACAGAGACAGAAAGTAAGAAATCATGCCCCGGGGGGATGGCCACACCGCAATCCCTTCTCCTCCATTCTCCTCTCGGGATCTTGGGAATGCACTCACGTGCACCCAGAGTGAGTTTAAGCCACCAGGTCCAGGACTCGAACCGTGGTTGACTACATGGGAGTTCCACGATATAGCAATTACACCAACTGCTGTTCCCAACTTATATATTTTCTTAGCTGGCTACTTTAATAAAGTACTATATATAAAATATAATTTATGTTTATTTCCTATTTAGCACTCATCTCAAATAGTCATACTTTTATATCAAAAGTAAAGTTGAAAAAAATAAAATATTTCTGAGAAGGAACTGATCAGACACTATATGTAACTATCTTTTAGAAATGGTCCAACTGAAATACAAATAGAAAATAATATGAGGCAGTTTATTAGGAATTGCTAACATGCATATACACAGTGAGAAGCTGAAAGAAAACAATATGATTTTAGAAAGAACTGAGAAAAATGAGGATAGCTCATTCATAAAAATGATCTTTCTGTCAATCCTTTGTATTTTTCAAGTAAAGTTTTAATTACTGAAATCAAATATATTTCTATCACAACTCTATCACAACTTATCACAACAAATATATTTCTATCACAACTCTATTTACAAGGACAATGTTGAAAACAGAAAATTATTCAGTTCCTTCATTTATTAATTCTTACTTCATAGCTTAACTTGCTAGGTTTGCCAATTTTTTTTTTAGAGGTTTTTGCTATAGGGCGTGTGCACTAGCTAGACAGACAGAGAGAGACAGAGAGACAGAAAGTGAGAAATCACCCCCCCAGGCGGGATGGCCACGCCCCAATCCCTTCTCCTCCATTCTCCTCTCGGGATCTTGGGCACGCATGCACACACACCCGGCATGAGTTTAAGCCACCGGGTCCGGGACGTGAACCACGGTTGACTACGTGGGAGTCCAGCAACATAGCCATTACGCTAACTGCTGGTCTCGGTTTGCCCATTTTTTAGGCTGAGTTCTATATATCAATATTGGAATGCTCCCTGTGTTCTTTTCAAGAGCATTATAGCATTTGTAGTGCTGAAGCTAGCCTGATCAAATGCATAACCAATAAATTTATTTTAAAAGAAAATCATTAATCCAGAGTGTGACATGATTTTTTTCCAGAAAAAATAAATTACCTTGTTAAATGTTCTTTTTTTTTAACAGAAAGTAAAACACTAAGGTATTTATTTTGACTGCTTATTCATTTTATTCACTTACTTCTTCAGAGAGAGAGAGATGGAAAGAAAATAATATGGACAGAAAGAGTGTGGGACAGGCCTTCACTTAGGGTTTCTTGATGCTCTCTGCTCCCAGACTAAACCTGCCAGGAATGTGAGCATATGCACATGCATCTGAGGAGAACTCAGGGTGTGAACTTGGGAACTTGCTTTTGGCTTTAGCATCATAAAGCATTAAAGCATTACATCACCACTGTGCCCCATCTGGTGGTCCATAGTGGACAGTTTTTTTGAAAACATACTTTATTTTCATTTTTTTATACATTCAATCACTATTTATTACTTTGCTTGAAAAGTAAATTTTCCCAACATGAATACACTTCACACCAGTGCAGCTGAGGATACTATATATGTTATCATCAACACATAATGATCCATTTCTATGTTCCATAAATGTCATGTCTCTCTATTTTTCTCCTTAGTGTCTTTCCTTACACTCTCCTTCTCCCACTCTCTTCCCTCACATATCCAGTGTCCATAACCATTTTCCATGTTTTTCTTATAACCTCTAATCTTTCAGTTTCAGCCACAGAGTGCAGACAGTCGGTATATATTAAGTTGAGACATATAATGTCTCTCCTCAGAGCCTAACTTACTTCACTCAGCGGTAAACCTTCCATATTTGTCCACTTTCTACCAAAAGTCAGCGTCTTGTTTTATTTTATGGTTGAGTAGTATCCCATAGAGTATATGTGCTTTACTACTTTTTCAATCCATTCATCTGTTCATGAATATTTGAAATGATTCTATGTCTTAGCAATTGTGAATAATGCCACAATAAACATAGATGTGGAATCACTTTTCCAACTGAGCATACTCCTGTCCTTTGGGTAGATACCCAGAGTGAAATTGCTGGACCATATAGTAGTTCTATTTGTATATCTTTCAGAAATCTCCATATTGTTTTCCACAGTGGTTGGACCAATTTACAGTCCCACCTGCAGTGGAGGAGAGTTCCCCTTTCACCACAGCCCCACCAGTACTTACCATTTTTTGATTTTTTTAATGTAAGTCATTCTGACTGGGGTTAGGTGGTATCTCATTGTGGTTTTGATCTGCATTTCCCTTATGCTGAGGAATGCTGAGCATTTTTGCATAAGATTTTTGACTGTTCCTATGTCTTTAGAGAGTTGCTTTTTCACCCCCCTTTCTCATCTTTTAATTGGGTTGGTCATTTTTTTAGGGGGGGTTAGCCAATTGAGTTTCCTTTGTATTCTGTTTATAAGTCCCTTATCTGAGACATAGTTTACAAAATATTCTCTCATTCTGAAGGTTGTTGATTTACACTAATTACTGTGTCTTTTGCTGTGCAGAAATTTCTTAATCTGATGTAATCCCACTTTTCTATTTTGGGGATAATTGCCTGTGCTATAAGGGCTTCATTTAAGAAATGAAGAAATTACAGTAACAGAGGAAACCATGATTCCTCTGTTTTCAGAGTTTTAATTGCATAATAGAAAATTGTATCTACTTTTCATTGTATGTTATAGCAATATTCATCCAATTATATTTTCCATGATGACAATAGTCTTTATTAGCTCTAATTTTAGTAGATATAAACCCCAGTTATCCATTGAGCTACTACTGGACATTTATATTTTTCTACATATGTGCAATTACAGATAATATTTTCCTTATTTAAATTACGCCATTTTTCATGTTACCTTGCATAATTAATTAGATTTTAATTATCAAACAATGCGGTATAAATACATACAAAAATATATATATGCATATACACACACACACACACACACACACATATATATGTATATATTTGTATGGGTTTTGTTTTTGCCATAGGGCATGTGCACGCATCACAGAGAGACAGTGAGAGTGAAAGTGAGAAATCACCCCTGGGGGCTGGCCATGCAATAATCTCTTCTTCCTCATTCTCCTTCTGGGATCCTGGGCATGGATGCACATGTTCCCAATGTGATTTTTAAGCCACCAGGTCCAGGACTCAAACCACGACAATGTGGGAAGCCAGCACCTTAACCACCAAACCACCTGCTCGTCCTATATAAATACTTTTCAGAGCTTATTTCTTATTCAGTTTTTCCATGAAAGAGAAGAGTGAGAGAAACAGGTACCCTCGAGAGTTTTCCCATGCTACAATCCCTCTTCCTACCTTTCAGCCAGCCAGGATCATAGTAAATGGAAATCTGAATATGAGGCCTCCCATAAGGCTCCAGAATTATGCATTGGCACTTTATAGTCTGCACCACATGACTGGGCCAACAATTTAATTTTGAAGCTCTATTGCTAACATATTTTCCAAACATTCATTTATATTTATAATGTTTAAAGAAATATATGAATAAAGAGCATTTTATTATATTTTTCTAAAATTGGATATTTTATTTAAAATCACACTAACACTTCAACATTTTAAATGTCTTAGTACTTTTATTAATGATAATAAACTTATTTTATCAATTATTTAGTAATGTTATACATTATTTTGTTATTTTTATGCTATAATGAAATTACTCTCATATTTTATAGTGATCTATCATTTATTCATCTAAAATAATTCAAAATACATCAATTATAATTTATATCCCAGTTGTGATTATTTTATCTTCAATACAAAAATGTTCATGGTCTTATAGTATTTAAAACAGAATCATAATATTTTTGTTTGTAAGAAATATTTTTACAATAATATTCAACCTATTTCAATAAAGAAGAAGATATATTAAATCTACAATTTCTCACCAATAAACTCTTCACTGTCAATATGACACCTATATCAGGATGATAAACATCTATCTTATTTGAATTAAAAACCTTTCTATTTTCTTAACAACCAGAAGTAAAGATTTAGAAATTTTAATCATAAAACATTTATTTCCTATTATTGAAAAATCCAGATAAAACTGCTCATTTCTCCAGTAAGTGTATATATTATGTCTTATTTTTTCCTTCTTGATCACATGATATTATTTTTGAAAACACTGACCAACATGTCGAGGATGGAAAGAAGTGAGTGTGCCAAGCTGCACACAGCTTTTAAGGTGTAGAAAATGCCTAAAATCTTCTATTGAAATTTTCTCATCTACCACACTCAAATATATTTAGAAAATATTTTAATAATCTCAGCGTTAATTTATTTACAAGCATTTATTGGGTATCTACTACATATAAGGTACAGCAAAGAATGCAAGTAGTTGTCTTTATGACGTTTCATCAATCAGAGAGATTTAAAATGATCTAATATTATCAGATGGTGACAGCACATAGAAAGTGAAGGGGTCTGTGTGTGTGTGTGTTTTGAGTGAGGAAGAAAGATCAGGGAAGAATTTCACATAGTGGTTTATAAAAAGCTTACGTAAAGAATGACATTTGAATAAGTTTCTCTGAAGTCTTAGAATTTAGTTTTACCATAAATGATTAATAACTTATAAAAAAAAAAAAACCTCAAAGACAATGAGAGAAACAGAGAATTCAAAATATTACTGAGCACAACACAGAAAGGAATTTAAACTTAAAAACACTAAGAATCAGAGAAATAGGTACAATACATATGGTAGGAATCAACTCCAAGTTGAGATGGCCACTGTGGGAGTATCACATAGAGCTGAGTTGTGCAGATGGTAAGATTTACATCCCGCACAATGTTAATGGATGCCTCCCATAAATGACCCACATCTTGGCTCTGGACAATCTGTGCTATCACCTGTTCACAGAATCTATGGGTGTGCCAAGTGTAGGTTGATTAGGAGCTCCTCTCCTCTCTTTGATAGGTTCTAAAGCTATTCCCTTCCAGATGTTGTTTGACTCTGTATTATCTCCCCTGTATTGTAAGCTTCTTCCCTTCTATGACATTTTTATTTTTCCTAGATTTTTGCCATAGGGCATGTGTGTTCTCCAGAGAGACAGACAAGGAAGGCAAGGAATCACCTCTACCCTAGGGAAAAATGGCCATGCCACACTTTTCCTCCATTCTGGGGATTTGGGTCATGCACACACATGCATCCAGTATGTTTTTCAAGCCACCAGATCTGGAACTTGAACCACAGAGTTGGTCACGTGGGAGCCAGCACTTTAAACTTTAAGCACCTCTCAACCTGCTGTCCCTATATCACATATGTTTAAAATTTTAAGTAAACCCTCATATTTCTGCATGAGTATTTCACCTTTTTTTTTTCTGCTCCTTATACATTTTCCTGAAAAGAATAGTCCAAATTCTCAGTTTCAGCTTTTTTTACCTGCTAATGTCTCTCCAATTCTTATTTTCACTTTGACTTAATGCCAGAAGGAAAAATAAAATTTTTAAGAATGAGACTGGCCACCATATGCTCTTAAAACCAATCCTTGTATCAATATTAAATTTTAATCACACAGCATTAGATGCCTCTTTACTTGCACTATAGACCTTAGGTTACTTGATGAATAAGTATTACTCAATTCTGTGCTCCCTCTACTAAGCTTAGAATATGCAATTAATGAGAGTTCCATAAATGTTTGTTGGAGGATTGATTGCTTGTATGAATGAATGATTGTTAGTTGGTTATTCGTTAACTATTTCATTGAATCCGGCAACTGAAAAAGTACCATCCATGAGGCACTGTGAAATGACCTGGTGTTGTAAAGGCAAACTAATCATAAGCCTTATAATAGCTTTTGTCATTAGTTTAGCAAAGGGAGTAAAAATGGCAGTATGTGTAAGTCACAAATACAATATAAGTTTCTGTGAAGAGATATACAAAAAAGTACATGATATCGCAGGGGAAGGGCAATATAGCTAACAGAAACAGTCAAATGCAGTAAATGATGTTTGAAAAAGGTTGATGTTCTCTTGGTAGATTAAGATGTAAAATCATTCAGATGAAGAGAAAGGCATGTACTCATATAAAGAATAGAATAGAGATTAACATTATGTAATGATAATGCAAGTGAAATGTGGGAGTATTTGCAAAAAAGTGAAGGAACATTAGAGTGAGATAATTCCAGAAATACATTCTTAGTATACATTACTAATGTTATAATGGAGATAATGGAGTTTATTGAAGATAATGGAGTTTAATAAAGAGTTAGTCACACACACACACACACACACACACACACACATATTCTTAACAGAGAATTATTATGAAAGAAAAGTGAGAGAAGGATTAGAAACTAGAGTAAGTAAAGAATTATAAAAGGTTTTCCATTTCTTAGGCATTCTGGTGCAAGTTTTCAATTTTTTATTTAACCTTAGCATTTATAAATATAATGAACTCAATCTTAGAGATACATAATCTAAGAAATAAAACACTGTAACAAATTAGATTAGATAATTACATTCGGATTCTATTAATGCTGATTCTAAACTATTCACTTTAAGCTATCCATTCTATTTTTCCACAAGAATAATCATAGGCATTTAGAGATCTCTCATGAATCTGGTTATAGGCTATATTTTAAAATATATTCTTTGATTTAGTCTTCATGGCATCCTCGAATGAGAGCTTTAATTATGCCCATTTCATGAATGAACACACTGAACACAGGAATTTGATAACATGCAGAGATGTACGCAATCAGATAAATAGGAACAAAATGGTTACAAATTCCAACACTTATTCCACTTTAAGATGTTATAATAATTTATAAGAGTCATGACTAAATTAGAAGCAAGAGTCTATATAAGAATTTTTTTCTTTTAAACGTGCACTTTTGCAGTATAATCAGCCTACTACTTGAGTAAATATTAGGAAACCAGTGGCAAATAAGACCAAGTCTGGAGTCGACAATAGACAGGGTCTATACACATGCACTCATATTTAAATAAGTAATTGCATCACACTTATGTGTTGTTGAAATTAATCTTTTAAATTAATACTTTGAAACATTAAAGTAATTGGGTACAACTTTCAAAATGAGAAAGATGATCAGCTGATGACCTGGTGGTTAAGGCAGCTGGATTTCCAATTACACAATTTGAATCCTGGACTGGAGGCTGTAGAATGAGGGAGAATGGAGAAGGGAATTGTAGAGTGACTATGCTGCATGAAGGAGGGTGCTTTCTCACTTTCGCTTTCTCTCTCTTTCTCTGTCTCCAGAGACCCTGTGCACCCTCTAATAAATTTAAAAACATAAATAATTAAAAGTAAAATAAAAAAACACAAAACTACTGGCAGTTATAGATGATTTCTTACTGATTTACTGTTTTGTGGGAAGATATACACAACTGTATACTTCCGATCAATCCATATGACTATTGAAGCATGAATTGTTCTTCCTAACCAATTACATTTTCTAAAAATAAAAATGATGTATAATGGATTAAATATAGAGATTTTTGACCTAGTGATGGTGATGCAGACAGTAAGATGACTGGGTGGAACCATATTAGGGATAAAGGTTTGGACCCCACACCTACCTAAACATGCCTGGTGTGTGCCTGTACGCATCTGTGCTTCTGGGTGGCTGGGAGACTACGAGGAGGACCACAGCATGGTCCCATGTCTCTCTCTCTCTCAAAAGAAATACATTTTAAAAATAATAAATACATTTAAAAAGGGAGAAATTTCAATGTCTGGCTAAGCTAGAGACATGTACCATAACATTCGTCAAAGTTGAAATGTTACTATGTCTGTTAGAAAGAATAAAAACTCTGGCCAGCTGGTGGTGTGGTGGTTAAGGTGGCTGGACCAACCACTGACATCTGCACATTCCAGTCCTATACTTGACAGCTTGTTAGGGATATCTGCGTGCATGCTTAAAATCCTGAGAGGAGGACAGAGGAGAAGACATTATGGCATGGCCATTTCCCCTTGTAGGTGCTTTTTCACTTTCCCTCTTTCTCTTTTCCTCTCTAACTTTCTCTACAGCAAATTTTTAAAAAAGAACACTCAGGGCATTATTGATATAATTCTTATTTACAGCATTATATGATTTATAATTAAAGTTATTTCACTAGATTACATACAAAACAACCTTGTTGTTTGATTTTATAACTAGGGGTCTTTAAAAACTTCATAAAATGTTGGACTCCTACTAAGCAGTTGAATGCGGTTTGAGTCCCAGACACGGCGGCTTAAAACTCATGCCGGGTGTGTGTATGCATACCCAAAATCCTGAGAGGAAAATGGAGGAGAAGGGATTGCACCCTGTGTGTGTGTGTGGGGGGGGGGGGAGTGATTTCTCACTTTGTTTCTTTCTGGTGAGCACGCACGCCCTATAGAAAAAAAATCTCTAAAAAATAAAAATAAACTTCATAGAGAATACGTGTTATAAAAAAATGTACTTTCAAGTTTTCTTCATCAAATAAACTCATACTTTAATTATTTTTTTAATAAATTTTTACAATTCCTCTCATATATGTATTAGTCACTTTATACATGTAAAACCTTGAATAATACCAGTAAATGAAAGTTGATTTAACAAGTACCGCTTATTATTTGTAAATATCACATTTCAAATATAAAACTGAATCCATTATTAAATAGCTAATCAGTTATTAAATAACTCTTTAATTTTAACGTGAACAAAGATTTTACATTTTTCAGAATATTCACAAACAAGATTTATAAATAGTGCTTCAGGAACAAAGCAAATTATTTTAATAGAAAGGCGTATGACCATAAGAGTGGTAATTCTGGATTAAATTGAGTGTCAGGAGTTGTTGTGTATTTCACTGTGCCTTCCTCAATGAGCTTCTTCAAGAAAACATTCTCCAACAGAATCAGCAACATGCAAAAAGACATATTTCATGAACAATAAAGTCTTATCAAAGAAAAGCAAAGTTGAATTAACATCTGAAGCATCAATGAAGGTAATATGCCATAATTATAAAATTAAGGAAAAAGAAAACCCATGGTATGCTCCATGGACACAGAAAAAACATCATTTGACTAAATCCTTACCTTGAATTCTTAGTATTATGAAATATTGTGCTAACACTGCTTGGTGTTTTGTGTGCTTAGCATTTCTATGATTTTGTGTCGTATTAATTTCAGAAGATTCCCAGACATAACTTGAAACGCATCTTCTGTTTCATTTTCTATCTCTTTTCCTTCTGATCCTATTATGCATATGTTGTATCTTTTGTAATCGTTCTACTGTTCTAACCTATTCTGCTCCATTTTTATTTTATTTTATTTTATTTTTGACTTTTCAGCCTGGAAATTTTTATGTAACATCATTAAGTTGGCTAATTTGTACTTTAGCCATGTCCAATCTGCTTCTGAGCCTGTCAAAAGGCAGTCTTCATTTCTCGTACAGTGTTTGATTCCTAGCATCTCCTTCGGGTTTTTGCTTAGAGTTTTCATTATTCTGCTTAAGTTGGATATTGGCCAGTTTTGGCTATTTTTCTCTTTTCCAATAGGGTCTTTAGCACATTAATTATAATTATTTTAAATTATTTATTTAATAATTCCTAAAGCTCTGCTATATCTGTGTCTGATTCTGATTCTTGGTTTGTCTCATCTCCTCATTTTAAGTTTTTGCCTTATAATAGGCTTATATATATATATATATTTTTTTTTTTTTTTTTTTTTTGAATCTTAACATCTTGTGTGGGGTAAAAGGAAATGAGAAAATTCGGCCTTTAGTCTGCAGTTTCATGTTTATCTGTGTAGGAGTTAGGTTGTGTTTACCGTAGTAATAGGTGTCCAAGGCTAAAATTGCCACTAGAGTCTGTTTTTGTAGTGGTCACTGGTGAGATTTCTCTTTTGGAATACAGAAAAAATACCTGTTAAATTGTTAATCCTACATAGTATGGGATGTGTTGACTTTCTCCATTAAAGGAGCTCTTTCTGTAGCATTAGTTGCCATTGTAGGTAACTATTATGTTTGCACTAAACTTACGTTATTATTGAAGACTTATTTCTTCTCTCAAGAGGCAAAACTGAGCTTATCAAGAGGGCACTGATACCAGAAGAAGTACCTATATCTGTGCTGTTACCCAGCTCACTGATGAGAAAATATGCTTCCTCCACCCACTGACCAGAGCAGCGTGCCATTCACAGATACATCTTTTCACAACAGAAAAACTTAATTTTCTCTTATTGCTATTCCAAACTAAATGTATTTAAATCAAAGTCTATATATTTGTATGTTCAGACATGGCTCACTATGCTTCCTGTTGTTTATCTTGTTTTTGCTATCCCTCATAAATTTAATTGGTTTTTAATACACTTGGTACTTACCCATCCTATTGATAACATGCCAGCATTCTTAAGAATAAAATTCAACATTTGAGATCTTCAGGCATCATTTTCAATGTAATCCTAAATTCAGTTTTAGATTTAGAAGCCTGCTTTTATGTGAGTTAGAAATATGTATTTATTGCACAAAGATTTGGTCATTTATTTGTTGTATTTTACTAGTATTACCTTAAAACATATCCTTACAGTTCTACTTTTATATTTTTCCTGGAATTAACAAGTTATTAAATGAAGTATAAGTGCTTTAGAGAACACACATTATGCTTCATATCTAAAAACATTTATTTTTCTCTGCTCTCATCTCTGAAACCTGCTGCTTCCAATCTTAATCGTTTAAATGATCAACATGTTATGATTTGTTTCCTTTTTACTAATCCTGAAGCCAAACATGTCCTAAAATTATCCAGTATTTAGACTTTTTTACATAGCTTGAGTTTATCATTCTCAAGTGTGTGTACCTTTGTCTTCTCTTAATTCTTAGTTATTGTAGACTACTCCCATCTTTGTTGACATAGTTAATTCGAATATCACAAAATCTCTTTCTATTGGAGATATTTAAATTTGATTGCGTAGAATTTAGAATTGATTGCATAGAGAATTTAGAATCCCAATACATATCTCCTAGCAGTTGTCACAAACACTTGCCAATCTTTTGAAGCTGCTATCCTCACCTTGAAGCTCATACTTAGCACTTTGCTAAGAAATTAATCATCTGTCTATGTCTGCCATACAGCTTCTTGTCTCTGTGTAGAAACAATTGTATTTGTATCTATTTTCTCCTACTCTTTTGGTTTACTGAATTAGAAAAATTTTTGTTTGCATGATGGAAAAAAAAAAAATTGGGGCCAGCAAATGGCATAGCGATTATTACGGACTCCAGTTCGAGTCCCAGACTCAGTGGCTTAAAATTCATGCTAAGTGCATGTGGGACATGTCCAAGAACCCAGAAGGAGAAGGTGGGAGGAGGGTTTGCAGCATGGCCATCCTTCCTGGGGAGTGATTTCTCACTTTCCCTCTCACTGTCTCTATCTTTTTTCTGTCTCCAGCAAGCTCATGACCCTATGGCAAAAAAACCATAAAAAAAGAAAAAGGAAAGAAAAAAAAAGAAATTGTTCAAATATGAAATGCAATTTAAACCAAAACAAATATCTTTTAGAATTCTTTTTATAAATTTCACTACTAGTAATAACAGTGACATACTAATTTTTTAAATTATTTATTTATTTATTTATTTATTTATTTCAATTATTTTTCAATTTGACCAGAGAAAGAGACAGAGAGAGATAGAGAAAGTGAGGAAGCAAGCCACCAAGTCTGGGATTCGAACTATGGTCGACCATGTGGGAGTCTGGCACCTTTAACCACCACACTACTTGCTGAGCCCACCATACTAATTTTTAATATTTACATTAGAATTAATTGTGTCTTTCATTACATAATAATTCCCTCTACAATCTGCATTTCTACTCTATTACTCAACTGGCCGTGAATAAGGATGTTATTTGCCATCTACCCAGTATGCACCTGTGGGCACCAGATTGCTCTTGTATGGGATACTTACATATTGCTAGTTAGTGGTTTATATACATATAGTTATAGTTAGTGTTTTACATATATATATATATATAGAGAGAGAGAGAGAGAGAGCGCACAATTCAGTACCACTTACTCATATGCATGAAAGACAATATTTATAATGTGGCAACACTCTTTCTTAGATCATATAATTCTGCTATATTCATTTTATCAAATAATTTATTGAAATATTTCTTGTTTTTACTTCAAGTTTGCCTTATGTGCACAATAGCAAAAAGTACCCACTCCTCCCCTTTTATATCTAACTCACGGTATACTTAAAAACAAATATTTTCTTGAAAACATCAACAAGTCTGTCAACAATAAATGTAGTGTCTACTTAGTGAAACCTCAAGGTTATTTCTTAACTCAGCACTTTAAACTTCACTTGAGCAATTTCCCTTAGTTCCATAAAATGAAAAGCTGAACTATCCAAGATTTTGGCCATAGTAGAAAATCCTTGAGTTGCGAGCAATTTCCTTACAGCTCTAGAAATTTAATGACACTTTGAATCAATAAAGATACATGAGAAGAGAAGTTCTAAAAATAGCTATCCAATAACTCTAACCCAAGATTCTTAAATCACTCCTCAAGGATAGAATTGCTTCAAAACTCAGTATGTTTTTGTCAAGGGCTTTTTAATAAGAGTACAGGAGCTTGAATCAACTTTAGAGGTTCATCATTCTGTTGAAAATAGGAAGATCATCAGTCCCACAGACATACCTCACTCTTGAAACGAAATAATGATTTTTAAAAAATTAGAAGATACAACTACTACTCACAGAAACAGGATTTATCACATAGAGGGGCTAAATCTAGACAGATGATTCATGCAAACTGGTTACTGTCAGTACCTACACACTTGTACATGTAGGAGGTATCATTCTTATTGATTATTTTTATGGGAAGGGCTGTCTCTTTTCTCTGCCCTTATATTTAAAAGTGTATTATTTTAAACAACAAAACACTAGCAAGCTGTGGTCTATGAGATGCCCTTAAAATCTCTGTGTCTCCATCTACTGACTAGAAAAAATAAAGATAGTTACTCTAAGGTCACTAAGGTACCATGAAAGAAAAACACATATCCAGTTCTGCCTACAAACTAGTGATAATAAAAATCAATCTTTTCTGTTATATTCAGCAAAAGATAGACACTATTAATAACATGTAGAGAGACATATGCACAACATCACAGAACAAATAAAGTTAGTAATTCCTTCCGAAACATTCTTCATTGAATCAGGATACCATATTTAAGAAACAGAGAGAGATCCTGACAACCAGAATAAATACTAACCAATTATAAAGCTTAGTGTGAAATACGAAGACTCTGGGATACAACAAAAGTATCTCATAATTACAAAATAATTATTACCTTTAGAAACATGATATTATATATATCTCACCTCCAGGTGTAGGGAAAAAAGAACTGGAAGGAAAAAGGTCCAAGAATAAAGAGATTAATGGGGGGAGGCGACCCAGGAGTAAAGGAGGTTATAGCCCAAATCACCAAAGGATAGCATCTGGAGGCCAAAGAGCTCTGAGAGCTGCCTTGCTCTGCAGGTGGCCCAGCACCACTGCCTTGGGCTAGGCTCCTTCCTCCTCACAGCTCCCTGGAGAACACTTCCTTTGACAGCAACAGTACTTTGCTTGGTGACCACTTTACAGAAATGACCCCAGACTATGCCTCAGAAGAACTCAATAGATTGTACGCACTCCCTATATGAGCAACCTTCATTTTAACTCTGCAAGGAAGTGCAGGAGGGCCCTGGAGACCTAATGAGATGCTGGAGTGAGGATGAAAAATCCTCTCAAATCAAAACTAGGAATAGTACCTGAGGTGAACCCATGGAAATATACCTTCAACAGCCCTGCATCCAACACGTCATAGTGGTAAAATCGATTCCCTTATGCTAATAATATAAATTATAATTTGGCGGAGACACAGCCTAGTGGCACACCTGGTAACAATATGGAAAAAGGAAAAAAAAAAGAAGTAATGACACTTAAGCAGACCACTCTTGCTGTGGCTGCTCACTTCACCTCTGTAAGCGACCAAAGTAGCATAGGATTTGTGAACCAGTTTCACCATGTGTAACCTATTTCAGTCTGATAAGACGGAACACCATGCACATAAGTTACTTGAAAAAAGATCATTATTTACAGATATGTACCAAGAGACAGCGTAAGTTTAGAATTTATTGAGAGTTAGTCCCCTAAGACTCAGGAAAGCTCTGAGGTGTTCTATTTGGTCCTCTGTTGCAGGACCCTGAAAAGCAACCTACCCTGGGTTTTATATCCCGGGGTCAGTGATTTTCTGGGATAAAGCATGAAAGACATCCAGTTGGTAGAGGTGATTAGGAAAGAGCTCAGACCGATCCAGCCAGCTCTTCTCTTCTCTAAGCATGTGGCATTACCAGCACATCCTACAGTTATCCTTGAAAACTACAAGCAAGAAATGGGATAGAACTGCATTTGTTTAAGCTCACCCAAAAACTATCTTGCAAGACGGGCTCCAAAGTCAAAGCCATAATATCAGACTTGGAAACAATTACATTATGTCTTAAAGAAATTAAAATTTGAAATGGGAGGTCTTTGATATTGAAACTCATTTATACTATCACTCTAACACATTTTTTTTTTTTCAAATTAAAGGTGAAGACCCAGTAGTACATGATTAACACACCTTATTAAGTGGATAAGTTAAGATTATAAAAAAGAGATGACATAGAATAGAAAATAGATACCATACATACAAATAAATAATTTTCTGAGTATTTTATATTATATTTAGATAAAGAGCTAGATAATAAACTGACATACATATAATGGGCTGCAATGTAAAATGCACACCTTAATATGCATTTCGGTGGAAAGAAAAACTATTAAAAGCATCTGTTTTGTAAAGAAAAATAATGACAAACTTCTCTTGAGGCCACTGGAAAAGCTTCTGATTCATACCTATTTGAAGCTTAGCAATTAAGCTTCCAAGTGAAATAGAACTTGTAGTTGCCACCTCTCTTTCTTGATCATTATAATTCGGTCCACAAATCTCCCCTCATACGTCACATGTGCTTTGGGAAGGAGCTAACTCAAATCTACGCAAGTGCATGTTATTGTTTTTAAATGGGTACGTGACACAATTAGGATAATTAGGTGCCAAAAAGACCCTTGATAAGAAAATCTTTACTTTTCCAGAATAACATCCATGCATGTCCACTTTCTCTATCCTTTTGAAATGGACTAGGAAACAGATGTCCCCGGATATTGTCAATTATTTCTGGTAACTTAAAGAGAAACACATCTTAAGTCATGTTAGTTTAGAAGACAATAGTTTCAATGTCCAACAAGAGACTTCTTTTTTTAACCCATAGAATGGTACATATTTGTTTCAATATATACATTGTCATGTTTTCAGGAAAACATAATAAATTACACTAGCTAAAATGACTAAATGAAGCAGTGCTTTGTGATACTTAAGAATGTTAAAAACCTATTTCCAATCCTAAAGATTTAGAAAATAATGTTAGTTTCACCTCTTCTTCGGACTTGGATTAAATTTTTATTTCTGGCTCCTAGAATTAAATTGCTTTGGTTTTATACCCATGGAATAGCTTTACTATATAAGCGAACGATTCAGTATAGAAATGACAGAAGAAGGATATTCACTAAAATATGTCCTGAGATCTTAGACACAGACCTATTTGTCCTCACACTGCTGAGGTTACACAGGTCTCCAGGTCTCAAATTATCACCAGCATGCACACAGGGTGTTTTGTGCCAGGAAGTCCAAACACTGCACACATTGGAAGTTTCTTACATGTTGTGGAAATGGAAGTGCATTCTGGCTACAATGAGCCAATCCTGCAGGCTTCACTGAAACCAGGTTCAAATCATAAATCCAAGTACTATCACTAAGTAATACTGACAGAGTGATGTGGTCTATTCCCAAAACAACACACAGATCCATGGTTACAGATAATATTTTTATTTAAAATATTTCATAGCTTTGGCCCAATGGTTTCATCATCCTCCTAGAAACTTTGGGGATAAGCATGTGCTCAACCCAGAGTAATTGATTATCCCACACTTGATAGGTTCAGTTGCAAATACATCTCTAAAACTTATTTTGTTTTAATGTATTTTTTCTAAAATTTTAATCTGGAATTAGTAAAAAGTGAAGAAAGTTTCTTAATATCAGCAAATATGTTCTACTGACTGGATAGTTTCTCTTCTATATTTTTTATAGAAAGCAAACTGAGAGAGTTTATCTGCTTTCTTAAGATCACAAGCTAGTAATGAAAACTGATTTTTTAAACAGTGTAAAATTGTCATTAGGCACTACCACCTAAGAGATCTTAGCTCATTCTGTATATATTAAGGTATATCTTCTCACCTAAAATCCTCTGTTCATGATGTCAGTGAGTTGGTAATGTGGACAGTTGGAACCAAAATATTATGTCTATATTCTGTATTTCGTGAATCCAGAAGTAATATGATGTCATTAACCTAACCTGTGCTTTCACCTCTTATCCTGGACAATTTTCATGAAATAGTTTTCCTAACCAAAAGTTAAGTGGTACAAAAGCAGTATTTTGTGAAGATTAACAATTTAAAAATACATATTGAACTTAATTTTTATTAGATCAAATAAATAAGCTGAAATGGAACTTTTAAAGCATGTTTGGTTGAGAGAATGTTTCAGGAAAGGCTACAAAAACAACTTAGATAATATATATATTTTTTCCAAGATACACAATGTTTGGATCTTTATTTTCAAAAATATGTATTCAAGTCGTGAATTGCCACTCACACAAATGGGAAGAATTTATTACTAATGGTGAAATTCACACACGAGGGTTAATTTCCTCAATGCTACCATAGAGACTGATATATAGTTAAATCAACAGTAGTTTTATAAAGATAAAGCCATAAATGTAAAAAACAAAACTTAGAGTCTAGTAGTATAATAATATCAATATTAAAAGCATGCCCTACAAAAATATAATATACTGGAGGGAATCATGATGTTCAGAAAGGAATGATGTGAATAAAATGGTTATTACATTTTTTGGGAAAATTCAGGAGATTTTTAAAGGAGAAATTATATAATACAAATAAATCTGGACCAGCCTGGTGGCATGATGGTTAAGACAACTGGATTTTACATGGTCAACTGTATGATTTGATTCCCAGACCCAGTGGCTGAAAAGAAACACTGATCGTATGCATGCCCAAAAATCCCTAAAGGAGAAATGGAGATGGATTTACCATGTGACCTTCTCCCATGGGGGGGGGGGTAGATTCTCATTTTCCCTTTCTCTCTTGCCCTGACTCTTTCCAGAAAGTATATGTGCTATTAGAAAAATTTAAAAAAAGGAAGAAAAAGTAGGATCAAGAAAGAAAGAAAAAGAAATCAATCCATAGGATTGATCACTTAATATCATTGAAGTGTTTTGTTAAATATGTTCTACTTTATCACATGATAGTGTGAACTAAATCATCTAAGGTGTTTAATTTCTTGTATTAACAGGGTAAGACATTAAATCTTATATATCCATCATTAAACAGCCTTTCACACTATGTTATAGTATTTAAAATATTTAGCAATGTTCTATGAAAAAATAATCTAGTCTGTGATATTCAAACAGGAGATAGAACCATAAGAAATAGAAAATCATGGGACCCGCAGGTGGTGTGGTGGTTAAGGTGCTGGACACTCCCACATGGCTGACCATGGTTCAAGTCCTGGACCTGGTAGCTTGCTTTCTCACTTTCTCTCTCTCTCTCTCTCTCTGGTCAAATTAAAATAAATGAATGAATAAATAAAATAAATCTTTAAAAAAAAAGAAATAGAAAATCAGGACATAAGGCCCAAAGATGAAGAAGCAGTAGCTAAGCATTCACAAAAAACTCCTTGCTTACAAGAAATGGTTGGCAGCATGCAGCAAAGATTCAATGATTAACCTAGGCAGCATGACCTAAAGCAATTTTGGCTTTTTCCACATCCCTACTATATTCTGGAATTTAGATAATCATCTTTAGAGCTCAAGACTCTCAGACAAAGAGCAACGATGGACTACTAGACCATGTATGGTCTCTGGGACTGAAGCTCTTAGGGGAAGACTTGGGCACTCATTTACCAGAAGTTTTCTAAATGTACAGGTTCCTAAATGTTCAGCATGACATACCTAGAATGTGACTCTCATGGGGACAAACTGTGAACAAGTTCCTCCTGGCTAGGAGAGCCCTATGAGAGTCCCTAATCAGCTGCTCTTTTTCAGGATCCCTCCTTGATAAAGAACTTGCAATCAACTCAACTGTGCTATCTACACTCATGGTCAATGTCTCTCCAAGAACCAGGTCATCTTGTGGCCCTAAATCTGGTACTCATTTTGTGTCCATGAGCACTGCAATATCCTGTGTCAATTCAAGACAAACAACTTGAGAGTAACCTATAATAAGCTTTTATTTTGTTGCTTATTTTGTTTTTATTCTTTAATTAACAAAGACTGAGAGCACATTAGGCAAAAGAAAATTATTGAAGTAGATAAAATGCATATTATACAGTTCATTCGCCATTCCAAATAACTTTAAACACTCATCCTAGCCTCTGGGCTCTACATCTTATAAAGCTTTCCTGATAACAATTCTTAACATCAATGACTTGCTGAAACTTTCTTCTTCATTATATATTTTCCTATAGTTTAAATCTTTGGTCTCTGATTGGGTAATAGCTTATTAATTTGACAAATAATTCTCCAACAATTTGTTAAATATTTATGTTTTTTTTTCTTTTATGGAACCAATCCCTTCCACCAGAAACATTTATATTTTAAGGTAAGACTTGAGGGGAAAAAATAAATCTCTTAATCCCAATGGGCATAACTAAAACTGCAGAGACCATTGCAACTTTATAAAAGAAAGTGATTTTGAACAACAGTTTTCTTGGTCTTATTTTAATTACCAAAAATAATTTTAAGGACAGCCCTGCCCAAAATTATTTCACTAAATGGAAATCCCATTGTTCCAATTTCTCAGGCAGAAAACTTTAGAATTATCCTAGTTCTCTGTGTTCTCAAATTCAGTCATCACATCTAACCACTTAGGTATTCCAATTATAAGAACAATTCATTTATATCTACCTTAAGTACCACCAAGTAGCCATTAAATTTTGGCTGGGTCTCTGTGATTATTTATTTATTTTTTTTCCTGAGAGGTTTTCGCTATAGGGCGTGTGCGCTCACCAGACAGACAGAGACATTAGAGACAGAAAGCAAGAAATCACCCCCCAGGGGGGATGGTCACGCCACAATCCCTTCTCCTCCATTCTCCTCTCGGGATCTTGGGCACGCACGCACACACGCCCGGCGTGAGTTTTAAGCCTCCAGGTCCGGGACGCGAACCGCGGTCAACTATGTGGGAGGCCAGCGACATAGCCATTACGCTAACTGCTGATTCCCTGATTACTTTTTAAATTGGCTCCCTGTTCCTTTGCTATTGCCTCCCTTCAACCCATTTTCAACAAAGCAGTCAGTCATCCTATTCAAAAGTAGGTGGCATCATATTCCTCCTTAATGTCTTCTCACAGTAAAAGCCAGGATTCTTGAACACCCAGTGATTTTGTTTCCTCCCAATTCTGTGTCTCAGTTCCTTTTCTTCTGTCACTTGCTCACTCTGCTCAGTTAAACTTACCTCAATGTTTCTCAAAAATGACAGGCATGCTCCTTCCTTAGGTTCTTTTAATTAGCAGTTGCCTTTGTCTCCAAAGTTTCTTTCCCAGACTTTTGCATGCCTGATGACTTCATCTCTTTCAGTTCTTTGTTCAATTGTCCCCTCCTTAGTAAAGCTAGCCCTGGACAGTTGTGGATACCATAGCATCTTTGTCTGTTTTATTTTTGTCCTTTTATTATATCACTGAAAACATTAAAAGAGTTACAGAAACTCTTCCTTAGTTGTATAATAAAATGAATACATTCAAATGTGAAAATTGAAAGAATGACTAGCCATTAGAGTTGATAAAGTTACTATTTTAAAGTATTTTAGTTGCATATGTTAGCCAAAGCTTGTCATTTTTAACGTACAGTTGTTATATAATTTAAGGATTACTTATGAAATGCCTAATAACAGTCAAGGCACCCTCACTAAAATGAAAAAATAAAATTAATGAATAGTATTAAAACTCCATATTAAGGTTTTTGGGTTTTTTTTGTTCGTTTATTTTATTTTTCCTTTCCCAGTGATCATATCACCTTGACTGCAGCTATTATTCAATAGAGAAGTCCTTCAAACGTAATTGCAAAGTCAGGGACCTACAGGGAAATGGGGATCAAAAGCTCTCCTCACTCCAGATGCGACAAAGCCTTCCCTTCCAGATGCTACCGATTTTACTCCCCAGGTATTTTAAAATTAGGAATCTGTCTTAGCTAGTACAGGAAGACAAGAGGTCAAGCTAAATCAGATGATTCACCTAAACCTATCGCAAAAAGAAAGTGTCCTAGGAGTCTTGTTGCTATTGTAAGGGATTATTTAGCGAATCCGATTGCTGAGTTTCTAAATATCTCAGCAGTTTGACAAAACTTGATATCTTGACTTTATCAGGATGTCTGAAAATTCTGAAACTTTTATCAGAGAGTCTGGAATCAGACAGGCTGTTCAGAAATTCTGATTGTTGCTTACTGTGGAAAAACCAGAAGTGTAGTTGCACTGACTAGAACGTTCCATTACATTTTCAGGACCCACTTTTCAGCAGAATACAAGGTGACATACCTAGGTTTTTAGTCCTAAAGTATATTTTAATTATTTATTAACCTAAGTTTAGAAGATAGATACATTTCTGGATGAATTACTTGAAAAAAAGGGCATGTATAATATTTTAAAATCTCTATGTCATGGGTAAAGATATATTAATCAACTTTTATTTTTTTTTGTTCTTGATATTGAGTTTGTAAAGCAAAATTAATACACATAAAAATACTTTGAATTTTATTTTCTACTCCTAACTCAGAAAAGCATAATTACTGGCATACACTAAAGGCTGGTTTTACATTTTTAACCAAAGAATGTGAGAAAAACTCAGAAGGATGTATTCTTTCATCTTTATTCTAAACACTCCCAAGTATCCCACAACATTAGGAAAACTCAGTAATGCTAAAATCCTAGGCTTATCCAAATGATATGTGAAATTTTTTATAAATATATTTTTAAATTATAAAAGATTTTTTATACATTTCCTTGATGAGTGAACAAGAGACAGCACCCTAAACAAGGTCTCAATACCACAATAGACACACCCAGCCTTTAGTCTACTGTGGATCATGGGTACATGTGTGTCTGGTGTTCTCAGAAAGGTCTGTACTTGAATCAGGAAATTTCCATGTGGGATTACCTCACAGAGCATTCCCTTTTACCTCTGCACCACTATTTGGCCATGGTAAATAAATTCTTACAGAAAAAAGGGTAAAGAGAAAGGAGAGAGTGAGAAAAGAATGCTATCTAGATTTAGACAACTGCTTTTTAAAGTTGTGACAGTTATTTAAGAGTCTATTTGATGATGATGATGATGAAAATAGTAATGTCTTTGTCTTGACTGATATGCATGGTAATCGTACTGGAAAAAGAAATGCAATATACTGGAAAGATATATGTGATTAAATGTAATATAAAAATTATGATAATAATAAATAAAATTTAATTTTTTAAAAAAAAGAGTCCAAGTGAAGAGTCCAGTATTCAGGGAAGAATATTATTACCCTCACAAAACTTCAAGTGTATGCAAACAAAAACTTGCTGCATGACACAGGAACATGTCATAACTTTCACTCAGTTTTTTCAATTTGAAATGATGGAAGTAGACATTGGAACCAACAGATGGTATAATGGTTATATCACTAGACTGCCATGTAGTCAACTGCAGTTCAAGGTTCAGACCTGGTCGCTTCAAACTCATGCCAAGCACTTGTGTGTGAGTGCCCAAAATCTCAAGAGGAGAATGAAGGAGAAGGGATTGAAGCATGTCACCTGCCCTGGGGGGTAATTTCTCTCTTTCTGTTTCTCTGGCCAACACACATACCCTACAGCAAAAATCTCTCTCTCAAAAAAAAAAAAAAATTATGAGAGTAGATATCAGTAAATCAAATAATCAAAAAACTGGTACCAATCCTCTTACTAGGATATAGCAATCATTAAATGAAATAGTAATATTAAATATAGCTTATATAATTGCTATATAACATGTATAATTGTTACTATGTGGGTTAAATGGAATAATCCTATTTACAACTGGATTATTGGAAGGGCTAAAAGATAATATATTTAATTCTTATTGAAAAAGATCAGAAATTTGAAAAAAAGAACCTCTACATTTTTTTTTTTCCTGCCTTGTAATTGAGGCTTTTGTGGGGTAAACTGTGAAAAAAATTCCAAATGTTTCTGTTGCATGTAATGTACTGAGATAGTTACATCATGAGATTGAATCAAGGGATATTGAAGTGCTTCTAATGTTCATTCTAAACTTCAGATTTCTCTACAAATACATTGATTGTGTAAGATTATTCTTATGACAAAGCCTTTTTGGGCTTTTAAAACATGAGTTTTAGGGACCAGCAGTTAGCGTAATGGCTATGTCACTGGACTCCCACGTAGTCGACCGTGGTTCGAGTCCCAGACCCGACGGCTTAAACTCACGCCGGGTGCGTGTGCATGCGTGCCCAAAATCCTGAGAGGAGAATGGAGGAGAAGGAATTGCGGCATGGCCATCCCCCCTGGGGGGTGATTTCTCGCTTTCTATCTCTCTGTCTCTCTCTGTCTGTCTGGCGAGTGCACGCGCCCTGTAGCAAAAACCTCTCCACAAAAAAAAAAAAAAAAAAAAACATGACTTTTACAAATTCTGAGAAAATATAGATTTTTTTTTAACTGAAAACATAAAAATAAAATGCTTTAAGGTAGGAATAAAATGCATTATATATTTTTGTAGTGTATGTAACTTTATTTTCTATTGGTAATTTCCTTTTTATTTTTATTGTATTCAGTGCCTTTTTTTTTTTTTTTTTTTTTTGGAGAGATTTTTGCTATAGGGCACGTGCGCTCGCCAGACAGAGAGAGACATAGAGACAGAAAGCGAGAAATCACCCCCCAGGGGGGATGGTCACGCCGCAATCCATTCTCCTCCATTCTCCTCTCGGGATCTTGGGCACGCATGCACACGCGCCCAGCCTGAGTTTAAGCCACCGGGTCCGGGACGCGAACCGTGGTTGACTACATGGGAGTCCAGCGACATAGCCATTACGCTAACTGCTGGTTCCCTTTGAGAGAGATTTTTGCTAGAGGGCATGTGCACTTGCCAGAGAGAGAGAGAGACAGAAAGCAAGAAATCACCCCTTTGGTGGGGGAAGGGGAAACAGCAATAACTTCTCTATTCTCCTCCTGGGATTCCAGGGATGCAAGCACAAGCGCCTGGTATGAGTTTCAAGTTATAAGGTCCGGGACTCAAACCACAGTTGACTTCGTAGGAGTATAGTGACATAACCATTATTTCATCTGCTGGTCCCATTTTAAAATATAAAAAACTGAAATAGAAAATCAAACATTTAAAATATGTGATACAAACAATACTATTATTATTATTTTTTTTTTTTTTTTGGAGAGGTTTTTTTTGCTATAGGGCGCGTGTGCTCGCCAGACAGACAGAGAAAGACATAGAGACAGAAAGCGAGAAATCACCCCCCAGGGGGGATGGTCACGCCGCAATCCCTTCTCCTCCATTCTCCTCTCGGGATCTTGGGCACGCACGCACACGCGCCTGGCGTGAGTTTTAAGCCACCGGGTCCGGGACAAGAACCGAGGTTGACTACGTGGGAATCCAGCGACATAGCCATTACACTAACTGCTGGTTCCCAACAATACTATTATTTTTGAAAATACTATAGGTTGAATTATCTACATTCTACTTTTACTCTAACTAAAAGATGTATTCTAGAAACTTTATATGAACAAATTATTTTTTTAATACATATTTTTTCTTACACAGTTTTGTGTTTCCAATGTGAACAAAATTTTGACATTTGAAAAATGTCCTTCATTTGTTTTTATAGCCTTAGGATCTTTCCCACCTTTCAAAAATTTTCACATTAATTATTAATTTATTTTGTTGGTTTTCCATTTGTCTGTATTCACAAAATTTAATGAACTCAATATGGTAGTTTATGAAGTAATCCTTAGAGTGAAGTTTCACAAATTATTGAGAGAATATACATAGAAAGAGTAAAAATGTGTTACATTATTTACAGAACAGATTTAGATATCCTACACACAAAGAAATTATAAATTAAGTTTTAATTGTGGATTCATCTTTTTAAAATTCTTAAGAAATGGTGATGTATATATTAAATTTTAGTTGATATGAAAATTAATACAATGAACAATGTAATTGATTTCTAAGGCTTAGCTAACATTTTTTAAAAAGATTTATTTAATTGGCAGACCACAGTTCAAGTCCCAGGCATGGTATCTTGAAACTCACACTGGGCACGTGTGTGTGCATGCCCAAGTTCCTAGGAGGAAAATGGAGGAGTAGGGTTTGCAGCATGGCCATCCCTCCTCTGGGGGGAGGTGATTTCACACTTTCCCTCTTATTGTCTGTCTCTCCTCCAGTGGATGTACATGCGTTTAAGGCAAAAATCCCCAAAGCATAAAAAATATATATACTTAATTTTATTTAGTGTTATCAATTTTAAAACTTCCCTATGGGCACGCATGCTCACCAGAGAGAAAAAGAAAGTAAGAAAGCAAGCTGCCAGGTCTGGGGCTCTAATGACTGCTGGCCATGTGGGAGTCCAACACTTCAACCAGCAAGTAACCTGCTGACCCCTAAGTGACATTTTTATAGACCATTTTCTTAAACCATAAAACACGGGAAAAATGGTAAGTCTCATTGCCAGCTGATTAGTTCAATTTCATAATAATTCAATTGTCCATTTTTCTTCATTTTATCTTACCATAGGTTTTTTGTTCTGTTTTTTGTGTTTTTTTTTTGTTTGTTTTTTCCTTTTGGCAGGTCACTTGTGCTTACAGGGGGTGGGGGAAAGAGAGACAGACAGACACAGTTTGAGGGAAAGTGAGAAATCACCCTTGGGTGATGGCCTCATCACAATCCCTTCTCCATTCTCCTCCCAGGATCTTGAGCACATGTGCAAATGCACCCAGCATGATTTTCAGGCCAACGGGTTCAAGACTTGAACTGTCATTGGCCATGTGGAAATCCAGCAAAGTAATTGCTAAATCATCTGCTAGCCCCTTTCCTTCTCCTTTAACCAGTACAATTTTGTTGTTAATTTTACTACTTGATTTCAACAATTAAAAATATGTTGAATACAATTTTGTGGTGTCATCTTAAAAAGTTTTAGTTCTCCAGAGTTCATAAAATTTTGAATTTATATTTATCACAAGAAAGTTCTGGAAGCAATAAATTACCAAGTTTTTTTCTCAGAAGAATCCTAGTATTTCACGGTAAACTAAAAAATGTTTTATACATAAAATTTATAAGATATACTATAAAAAAGAAGATAATAGCGTGTGTCAATAATATAGCATTCCAGAAACAAGTAGAGACAGATTTTTTCTCCCCAAGTATAGTGCATGTTTTGCTATATTACAAATAACCATAGGATCTTTGCAATTAGTTAATTTCTAAGTTTATATAGATTATTTCTTATATTATTATTTGTTAATTTCCCAGAGAATGTGTTTGCTCACCAGAGAAAGATACAGCTGGGGAAGAATGAGAAAGCACTTTGCATAGGGGATGGTCATGGCACAATTCCTTCTCCTTCATTTGTCCTTTCTTATAACTGTTTGCATGTGTGCACATGTACCTGGACTGTTTTTAAGTCACTGAGCCTTGGATTCGAACTGCCAATTGGTCATGTGGGAGCCAACTGCCTTAACTACCATGCCACTGGCTGGCCCCGACCATTTGCTTAATCTACTGAACACAGAAAGAGAAAAATTGCATGTCATTGCTTGAATGTATTCTTTATGCATACGAGTGGGCTATAATACTGTAGATAGCTTACTATAATATGAATATGGAGCCATCGTGCCTCACATTATAAATTAATATAAGTTCAAGTTCACCAAAGATTATTCTTTTAAAAATTTAACTCAAGTGTATAATAATTTGACAAATAAAATTGTTTTCTTTTAATATGTAGCAATGGTAAGTTATTTATTTTCAAAATTTTAGGTTTTTTAAAATCAATTTTAAATGATCCTTTTATCATTTAATTAAATCAGTACATTTTGCAATAGGCTAGTGGTTGTAATAATGTTAAGTCATTCGAGTTAAACTTTTGATTGACTATTTCTAAAAAGAAAATATTCTTAAAATGATGTCTTAACTTTATTGCGATTACATTTTGCTATGAAAATTTTAGAGAGTGCTTTTTTCTGTCATAACTACAACTTATAAATCTGAATTTCAAAAGCCATAGATTTACTTTAATTGTATAAAAAGACAAATTTATCTTTTGAATGCCAAGGATTATTAATAGTCAATTTTAAGAACTAAATGGCAAATTAATGCCTTCATAAATCAATATGGAACCTGCTAAAAAAGAAACATTTTTCTCATAAATTTTTCTTATTCAGCTTTAGGCTCTGTGTTTTGAAGTCATGCGGCTTTCAAGGGATGTTTACTTTAAATAAATCATTCAATACTGTGCATGATTTTAGTCACCATTGGGTCAAAATTTCAGTTTAAAAATTATATTCTTCAAGAAAGTATGCTATTCCCAATCATCTCAAGTACATGATATAATTCTTAAAACACAGTAAGATAAATGTCACCACAGCTAATCCATATTATCAGGTTCTCTTCCCCTTTCTGGAACACAGACAATTAACTTTCCCTCTTCTATTTAAATTGAGCTATAGTTAAATGACTTGTTTTGACAAGAATACAAGCAATAATAATAGCTTTTACTTGGGGGAAGAAGTTCTTAATTTCTTATCTACGATTTTCCCGATCCAGCCCATGTGTGTGTGTGTTTACAAGTAAGTGCTCCAGAGCCTGGATTTAAAAGATAACCTTTAGAAGACTGAGAGTGCTCGGAGCTGAGAAATATAAAACAACCATTTGGTGTCATTTTTAATCATAACACAGTCTATCCTGACTGATATATATCACATTAAAATAAATTCATGATTGACACATGTACCTAAGCTAATGTACTGCAATTAAGTCAACAGCCAAAGTCAAATTTTATTTAACAATTTATCACAGCACTTGCACATAACCTTATTTCCTCTTGGCTTTCAGGGTTAATTTTTCCTGGTCTAGACTAATCTTCTTTACATGTGCACAACGTTATTATAAGAGGAGTAATTAAAACAGTATCTTTTTTTTTAAATTCTCTGCCCTTTGCAAAGATATAAAATCAGCATTCATTATAATTTAACCTTTTCATACTTTATAATCCATGATGAAGCATAAATAACCTGAATTCTGTAAAATGTAACTGTCAGGGGAAAGGACTGCCATCTGTCTCATTAGACACATAGGTTATAATCATGTTGAAATAAATGTGGTTATTATATATTAGCAACTACAATTATATCTCATATGTATATTTATAATACATATACCTCTAATAAATAAACATGTGAGAATGGTGCTCTGCATATGATAAATTGGTATATCTTATGTTTTTGACTTTTTTCTTGTTACATCATTTAAAATATAAATAGATATATTCAAAATATGTCGATACACATTGCAGTTTTATTTTTTCACAGGCTTATCTATTATTTAAATAAACTTAACTATTACACTTAAATATTAGGCCATCAGGAAAATCATGACATATTTTTCTGTTTCTCTATGCAAAAATGTACCATGACTTTCCAGATGACCTAACAGATATAAATAAGTTTCCTTTTTAAAAATAGAAATGGTTTGTTTTCTATATATTTTAGTTTTCATATAAGTTCTAACATACATAATATTCAGAAAAGAAATTCGATAGTTAAAATTATAGATAAGCGACTTTTTTGTAAGTTCAATAATGTTTAATAAAATGATTTTTTTATGAAAATATGAATTTTATTGCTCAAACTTATTAAATAAGTTGAATACAGAATGAAAAGATAACTATTAAATTTGTTTTACTCATTTCTGAACAGCTTGATATTTCTGGTCATGTCAGGTATAAAATAATTATTTTAATATTTTCCGAAAATTAATCAGTTGTAAACACTTATTTCACAGGTTTAAGCTACAGAAATAGTTTTAAAGCAAAAACATTCTCATAATAATAACACACTTTTACCAAAAATGCATAAATGCATGCAAATAAATATGCAGAGATAAGATCAATTATTCTTAGTCACTGAATATTTCGATTCATATCAGAAAGGTATCAATTATAGTAACAAGTTTAGATGATTGCTAATTTTAAAATAAGAGTAGGCCTAGCTTGAACGGTGTAGACTTGAACTTGCTGGAGCTAAAGTTCTGGAAGCCACATGATAAATCTTGGGATTTGGATCTTTAGGTTGGCCTGAAAAGATGCTGATCACCCTCAAGTGCTCAGGGCCTTGAGGAGCTGGAGGGCTGAGGAAAAGGGGTCGTGGTTCGATGAGAGCCTATTGAAGGTACGCCCTTTCTCCTTTTTTCTCTCTCATGTATGCATAGTACTCTCTATCATAACAGAGAGAAAGAAAAAAAAAGATTGAAAGGGAGGGAGGGAGAGAGGAAGGAAGGAAATACCAGTTTTCATGTATCCATAATCTATGATTAAATTGTCTCTAACCACAATCGTGATGGAAATAGTGAGATTTCAAGACATATTGGAAACCACTCTGCCATGTTATTTAAAGGTCCTGTGATAAATGAAGAAGGCTTTAGGGTAGGGGGACAGATGTGTGATATGGTATGTAAGGCAACCAGATACCATGCTGACTGGGGGGGAAGGTTTAAATCCCAGCCCCACTGGCTTGAAAACACATGGGGTACATATGCATGTATGTTTTCAAGAGTGGAGAAATTTAAGAGAAGGATCATAGTGAGGCCATGTGCTATTGAGGGTGCTTTCTCCTTTTCCTTCTCCCTCGCTCGCTCTCTGTCTCTCTCTCTCCTGGTGAGCACACTTGACCTCTGGAAAATTTAAAAAAATAAAAAATCCCACTGCAGGTGGGAATTAGTAAATAAAAGGAAGAGGTTGGATCATGGTGTCAATTAAATCTGGGTTTGTATAATAGCATCACTATCCAAATTTAGACCAAGTCTTCTCATATTTGTCATCTGTATAAATAAGAAAAAAGACCTAATTTTATAAGTTATTTAAAATAAGTAAAATTTAGCTAGTAAATTATCAAGAATTTATTAACTCTTAAATAGTTTTAAATTATGTATTAAAACAAACATATATTTAAAATGTTCTTTCTATGTTCTGAGCACTATGCTATGCAAGGAGGATTGAAAGATAGTGTATAAAAACATGAACAAGTTAGAATTAATACTTTGTATTAACAAGTGGGGTTCCTAATGAATTTCACCATTTTGTTTGTTGAATTTATATCCTAAGCAACCTTCAGTTGCAATTTATTTATGTTATTCAAGTACTTTATAATTATTCACATATTTAGAAATATTTTTCTGTGCATAAACATGGACATATCAACAATGTGTTAAGTAATAAATACAAAAGCATTAGTAAAAATAATAAAGAGTGGGGCCAGCAGATGGCATAATGGTTACATCACTGGACTCCCACATGGCCAGTTGTGGTTTGAATCCTGGACCTGGTGGCTTCAATCTTACATTGGGCACATGTACGTGTGTGCCCAAGATCCGAGGAGGAGAATGGAGGAGGAGGGATAGTGGTGTGGCCATTCCCCTGGGAGGTGATTTCTCGCTTTCCCTCTCACTGTCTCTGTCCCTCTCTCCAGCAAATGCATGCACCGTAAGGCAAAATCCTCAAAAAAAAAAAAAAAAAAAAGAAAGAAAAAGAAAAAGAAAAAGAAAAAAAAATGTAGTGCTTTGAATAATAGCACTTATATCTATCTGGTGATGTACCTATCATTGCTATGTAACATTCTACTCAAAACACTGGCATAAACATGGATATTTTATTTAGCTCACAATCTGTGTGTTAACTGAGAGATGCTAGTCTAAGAGTTCTGCTCAGTTTTTAGAGATCTTCTAGAGAAACAGCTGTAAACTGACTTTGCTAACCTCGTTTGGATGTTTTTGTAAATCGAGGAACTTGACAAGCACCAAACAGTTGATTCAGTTCTGCTTCAGTCCGTGTCTTTTGCTCCAGCACACTAGTGAGGGCTTGTTCACATGGCAGCCTTCAGAGTCCAAGAAAAGGAACAGGAATCACGGGGTATCGTAAGGGATAGGCTCCGAACTGACACACTGTCACTACTGTCACACTCTGCTGATCGGAGCCTGTCACAAAGCCAGCTCTATTTAACGGTATAAAAGTACAGGAGGAATTCAAGAAGTTCATGGAAAATGCATATCATGAAAAAAGTATTCATAGATTTCAAAATATTTTGTGCCACAATAAACTCATACTTTAATTCTATTTTTTCACAAATTTTGGAAGTGCTCTCAGAGTTCACATTTCTTTTTCTTTTTTTTTTTTTTTTTTTGGAGAGGTTTTTGTTATAGGGCGCGTGCACTCACCAGACAGACAGAGAGAGACAGAGAGATAGCGAGAAATCAACCCCCAGAGGGGATGGTCACGCCACAATCCCTTCTCCTCCATTCTCCTCTTGGGATCTTGGGCACGTACGTGGGAGTACAGTGACATAGCCATTACACTAACTACTGGTTCCAGAGTTTTCACATTTCTTGAGAAGATCTTCAGTCAAGTGGAAACGGACTTGGACACTGGGAAATAATTATAGCTATTAAAATATTAAATATAAATCATAGTGATAACTGTATAATTTGAATATATATATATATATATATATATATATATATATATATATATATGATTTTTTACTCTACCACTTGAAATCTAAGCCATATCATAAGCATGGAAATTAAATGAATTAAATGAACAAATGATGTGTATTTTAATATGCTTATGGTAAATATAGTAAATAACTTAAAGAACTCTAAAAATTGTAGGTATATCTCTAGATTTGTTTTCCATTCTCCAAAACTTTATGCACCAAACTAGAATATTCAGTTTTTCTCCAATGGGCCTCATAATTTCTCACATTACTTCTCTAACTTATGTTCTACTGTAGGCTCATTTACGATACAGTGGCCTAACCTTTCCCATCCATCAAATTTTGTTTCAAATTCTTTTTTTTTTTCTTTTTGGAACAAAGACTGTCTTTATTTTTTTTTTTAATTTTTTTATACATTCAATCACATTATTTAACTTACAAAGCGAGCATTTCAATATGTGAACATTTCTCCCCAATCTAGTTGATCAAAACATCTTCAACAGATAACCCCACTACCTCCCCGTCCCGTCAATGCTCTGTCTCCGTATCCCTCCTCCAAATGTCCTTCTCCAGGCCCCTACTCCTCCACACACTCCGCATCTGGCAATCACACCCATCTCTTGTGTTTGTACATCCTTTAGTCAGTCAGTTTCAGTCACATGTCCACAACTCAACCTGACTTACTGTAACTTTCTTAGCAATTTAGTGCGTCTAACATATTAAATGGATAACTTTAATTTCTAGTAGAATATTTTATGTGTTTTCTCTTCAGTACTGAACAGTGAAGTCCTTAACAGACAGAAATAGAATCACCAATCTGTATCACTACGATAACAGAAACAGAATTTCTTTTAAAAAGCCTGCAAAGATAAGAGCATTAGTAATAAAGACAATAGTAGAATGTTTCAATATAATCTTGGAAGTTAAAGTTGGGTGTAGCAAAGTAAATGATTTAACAGGATGGGGTAAGCAAAGGGAGATTTCAATTGAAATAAGCCAGAATTCTACCCTTTCCACTAAACATGCACAGAGGAGCCCAGAATGTCTAGAAAGTGGAGGTATGAGGGAGTCAGGGATTTGAGGCTGATGCAAATCTTACACTTATCTCAGTATCACAGGTGATGATATTGATATCTACAGAGGTTAAGTATCTTCCTGAGACTTTGCATCGCTATTAATTTGTGAACTTTGCATTGGATCCTAAATTCAGCATTTTGAGTTTAAGGAAAGCTTTCTTTTACGTTGAAACTCATGTGCTATCAATAGTCCTATTAATTTTTATTTTAAAAGCCTATTTATATTTCACTTTCTACTCTCTTGCATTTTTTTCTCTTTTTTATTTTTGGAGAAGTTTTAGCCTTAGGGTGAATGCATTCACCAGACACACACACACAGAGTGAGAGAGAGAGACAGAGAGACAGAGAGAGAGAGAGAACGAAAGTGAAAAATTACCCCTCCTGGCCACGTTGTAATCCCTTCTTCTCCATTCTCTCCTGGGATCTTGGGCATGCACACAGATGCACCTAGTGTTGAGTTTCAAGCCACAAGGAGTCTTAGGACTAGAATCACGGTTGGCCGTATGGGAGTCCAGCGACGTAAATGCTACACCATCTGCTGGTCCCTCTCCCACGTGTCTAGTTTTAATGTTTCTTATATGATCAATTAGAATTTTCTTGCTAGAGGCCAGATGGTGTGCAGCAGTGCACAAAGCTCTGTGAGGTGATCCTACATGGGAAGGTTCCCAGTAGGTGAACTACCATACTTCCCCGAGTCTGCCAGGCATGGCCTTGCTCATGACACTGAGCTGGTTGAACACTGACAGTGGAATGCAGCATTGAGATCTTGTTGGGAAATTCCCTCTCTCTACTTCTCTCTTTATCTCACTCATGGAAGAGATAAATGAACTATACACACATATATATATAAAGTTATATATGTATCTGCATGTATGTGTGTATATATACATGCAGATATACATATGTGTGTATATATACATGCAGATATACATATGTGTGTATATATACACGCACACACATATATATACACACACACATCTTATATATATCCTTCTTGAAGTTTTTTTTTTTTTTTTTTGAGAAAGATTTTTGCTATAGGGCGCGTGCGCTCGCCAAAGAGAGAGAGACATAGAGACAGAAAGCAAGAAATCACCCCCCCAAGGGGGATGGTCACGCCGCAATCCCTTCTCCTCCATTCTCCTCTCGGGATCCTGGGCACGCATGCACACGCGCCCGGTGTGAGTTTTAAGCCACCGGGTCCGGGACACGAACCGCGGTCGACTACATGGGAGTCCAGCGACATAGCCATTACACTAACTGCTGGTTCCCCTTCTTGAAGTTTTAATGGTGTAACAACAGCGAGATGAAGCGGATTTAGACCAAAGATACCATTTGAGTGATCGTAGACATGTTAATTAAAATTTTTTTGTGATCATTTCATTCATCTGTAAAATGGGAAAAATGAAACTGTTATGGACTGAATGTGTCATCCCCCTAAATCATATGTTGAAGCCCTAGCGTAATGGCATTTGGATATGACATCATTATAAAGTAATTAAGATCAGAAAAGGTCCTGAGGGTAGAGTCTCAAAATGGCATTAATATCCTTATAAAAAGAGACACCAGAGGTGGCTAGCAGGTGCCATCATGGTTAAGGTGCTGGACTCACACATGGATAACCATAGTTTAAGTCCTGAACCAGGCAGCTTGAAACACGACAGGTGCATGTGCCTGCATGCTCAAAATCCCAAGAGGAGAAAGGAGGAGAAGGAATTGCAGTGAGGCCATCCCCTCTGAGGGGGTGATTTTTCATTTCTTTCTTTCTGTCTCTCTGGCCTTATATGCACCTTATAGCAAAAAAAATCTCTTTAAAAAAAGAAATACAGAAAACTTGCATTCTTTCTTGGTATATGCACAAAGAAGAGGCCATGCGAGCACAGTGAGAAAGTGACTGTAAGCCAGAAAGAGGGTCCTACTAGAATCTGACTATGCTGGCATCCTGCTTTCAGACTTTCAGGCTCTGAAATTATAAGAACATAAATTTCTAACATTTAAGTCACCCAGTAGTCTGAACTGAATAATAATAAAAAAATTTTAATCCACAAATTGGTTCTAGAGATGAACTGAGACAATACAATAAAAAGTTGTCTTTTAAAAAGATTCTTATAACAGATTCTTTTTTAAAAGAATTATTTTATTGAAATTTCATTTATTTATTTATTTTAATTCGACCAGAGAGAGAGAGAGAAAGTGAGAAAGCGAGTTGCTAGGTCTGGAACTCGAACCGTGGTTGGCCATCTGGGGGTCTTGCACCCTTAATCACCATGCCTCCTGCTGGCCCCTCTTGTAACAAATTCTAAATTAACAGAGGATCTGATGAGTAACCTTGCAATGTGGTATATTACATATGTATTATTTACAGCACTCTATCTTCTAACATAAGCATTTTCATTTTGCAAGTGAAGTTTGTGCAGAAAAGAATTAGCATATCAGGTCTGAGATGGATATCTGTCGGAAAAAAACTGCTTGCATGATTGTCTGATAACATCCAGGAATTTGGATTTCAGGTGAGTTCCTGCCATTCCCAAAACTCATAAAAAAAGCTCATTACACCTAACCTTTTTATGCAAACATATGAATTATGCTGAACACCTACTTACTTTCCCGAGAAGCAGAAATTTTAGTACCTACAAAGCACAGTGTGCCTACATGACCAGTCCCAGTAAAACCCCTAGGAACTGAATCTCTAATAAGGTAATTAGTATGTATTGATAAAATGAACTAATGAAATATTGGTAGTCACTATTTCTTATGCATTGTCACAAATCATTATAGGAGGATATGAGCATGTGTGATTTCTCTGAAATAGGACTCTTGGATACCATGCCTGTCTTTTAATTCAAGATTTTAATCCCATGCACCTATTCTTTTTTAATTATTTAATTTATATATTATTCTTTTTAATTTTTTTTTTTGAGATGTTTTTCGCTATAGGGCGCGTGCGCTCGCCAGACAGACAGAGAGAGACAGAGAGACAGAAAGCGAGAAATCACCCCCCAGGGGGGATGGTCACGCCGCAATCCCTTCTCCTCCATTCTCCTCTCGGGATCTTGGGCACGCACGCACACGTGCCCGGCATGAGTTGTAAGCCACCGGGTCCGAGACGTGAACCGCGGTCGACTACGTGGGAGTCCAGCGACATAGCCATTACGCTAACTGCTGGTTCCCTATATTATTCCTTTTAAATTTGCCACAGGGCATGTACTCCCACAAGACAGAGAGAGAGAGAGAGGAAGAAAGTGAGAAAGTAAGATACTTGAACTCGAACCACTGTCGGTCATGTGGGAGTCCAGCACTTTAGCCACCCTGCCACCTGCTGTCCCCGCATGCTTCTTTTATCTGTGCTAATTTTGTTTTCTATCCTTTGCTGCAGTCAATCATAGTCTTGACTATGACCACATGCAGAATCCAAGGAGTTTTCTAGTGTATTAACAAACCTGGAATAAGTCATGGGGATGACTCACATAAAGAAAATCAAGTTCAGAGAGCTAAAGTTATTGTCTCTTTTTATTTGCATTCATTCCAAAGATCTCAGTTATTTGAAAACTCATAACCAACTGATGGCACAGAAAACAGCGCTGAGTAATGTAATGCTGATGTTACTATGAAGATAGGAAAATCATGGTCATGTTTGGTACAAATCTCAGTTTATCATTAAAAAAAAATATTTGAAGAGTATTATCAAAAAGTTAGGAAATGGGACCAGCAGTTAGCGTAATGGCTATGTTGCTGGACTCCCATGTAGTCGACCACGGTTCGTGTCCCGGACCCAGTGGCTTAAAATTCACGCCGGGCGCGTGTGCGTGTGTGCCCAAGATCCCGAGAGGAGAATGGAGGAGAAGGGATTGCATCATGGCCATTCCCCCTGGGGGATGATTTCTCACTTTCTGTCTCTCTGTCTCTTTCTGTTGGTCTGGAGAGTGCATGCTCCCTATAGCAAAAAAAGCTCTCTAAAAAAAAAAAAAGTTAGGAAAACAAATCTAGTACTACTTCAAAATCATAAGCCACAATTCCTCTTTCTTCACCTCCCCCAGAATACTTCTTTAAAGAATTATTTATTTATTTAATTCCATTTGTTATTATTATTATTATTATTATTTCTTAGTTTAACCTGGGAGAGACAGAAAAAGGGAAGAGAGAAAGCAAGCCCTCAGGCCCAAGATTCCAGCTGCAGTCAGCGATGTGGGAGTCCAGCACGCCAACCACCATATCACCTGCCAGCCCCACAGAATATTTTTTTAAGAAGTATTTAAGAGGGATTAATCAGGTTCAGGTGTTTGTTAGCATAAATTTTAACTGCAAAGAAAGCATAAATCTCTTCTTTATCTTTGTCTCATTTTCGAAAGGACTACTTGTCGAAAGGAATAGAGTAGATGAATTGATGAGTTAATCTTAGCCTCATACTTACGTAATGCTTCTTTTTTCTCTAATTTCTTCAAGTTCTGTTTTCTCTGCACTCTATTCTCTTTTCACCAAGTCACTTGTAACTCTAGCTATTCTAACCTTGTGTAAGACCCCTTTCGTGCCCTATAAATAAGAGATCTATATCTATAGATTTAGAGATCAGAGGAATTTAATTGCATGGAGGGGACCTAATTTCACAGATAACAGAGCACCTACTTGAAAACATCACTTCTCAATAAACGTACTGATTATCTTGTATACCTGTGCATGGGATACCTGTGTGTTGAATAAAAGGATATAGGTGTGAAAGAAAGAGAAAGTATGTTTAAGAGGAAGAGCATTGAGGATATTGGGAAACTTTGGCCTTGGAATTTGTCCTTGAACTGATTTCACCTTCACTGAGCTTGATTCTGTCAATGATTAAAAAAAGACAATTAAACAACTGTAACCTAATAAATTAAAATTTGTTGACAGTTTAATGTTTACTCCCAGTTATGATTTACATGATTCCTTATTAAGCAAGTATTGGCAGAGCAACTACAATTTGCTAGGTAGTAAAAATACACTATTAAGCAAAATACAATTATCTCAATCATATATTCACTCTAAGAAATTAAAATTCATTTTAACACAAATCATTTAACTGTTACTGAGGCTACCGTATAAAAGTGATCTGCTTTTTGGCGAGTGATGATGGAGATAGAAGTGAGCTTTTCTTTGTAAGAAAATTAAAAATATATTTATTTTGTTTTTAATATGCTATAAAGAACAATCTTAAAAACCAAAGCAGTTTCTCCCTGAAGAAACATGAAACAAAGATGAATGATGTGAGCGTTTGTAATTAAGATGACCTTGATTCTAAAGTTATTATCTAAATATTGGATTTTGTTCCGAAATTAAGACATAATACCGGGCCCTTGGATTAGGAGTGTTTGCCATCATTCATTATTCCATAATTGAGGTCACCGGGCTTGTCAAATGTACCATGTCAAAATTAATTCACCAGTGCAATATTTAAAATCCTTCCATTATGTTCTAGGAAGTTTGAATTAAAGTCTATGAATTAAAAAAAAACTAATAAAAGGTTTACTTTCTTTTCTCTTTCCTTAGCATTAATGCTCTATAAAGAAGATACAACTATATATCTTTTAAGATACATATTTCCCTTTCTTGAAGACCGTTAACTGAGTATTACAAGTATATGTCTAAATGTAAATAGTACAAAAATAATAAAGTCAGATGTTAGCACTGGCTCTCGTTTGGGGAAAAATGACAAAGTCTCTGGTAATCGGTTGTGATAATGGTTTACTCTTTAAGCTTTTACAATATAGAGAATTTTCAGTTTACTATAATCATCTAATTGGATAATTTTTTATTTATAAAGTATAGGGAAATTTTAATGTCTTTTACTTTGCTCTTAATTATATTCTTTTAAAACAATGTACTAGGATTAAATTAATGCTAATAGGTCATTGATAAAATCTTAAACGTTATAGTTTTTGGTAGTCATTTATTAAATTATTCTTGCTCAGTCTTTTTTGATTAATACTTCATTTCAGATATAATTATATATTTTCCGAGCACTGTGCCATTTAAACTTTATTAAACTCAAAAGTTTAACTGCAAGCTAATATGTCATGTTGATTGGAAAAATGAGTACAATTTCCGTATCTTCTCTGCTCCCATCACTTGCAATGTGACCTCAAATCCTCCCATCCACAGCTAAAATTTATTTCTTAACCTTAGATCCTAGGCTGGCTTTTTGCTTTTCTTAGTCTAATAAATTCCTGAGAAGTTATGTATGCCGGTTCCAGCTTTGGCTACAAGATTCTTCATATATTTCTACTCTCTATTGAAACTGCGATGATGACCTGTCTGAGCTCGCCTGCTGGAGAGTGAGAGACCTGGTGAATCCGAGATGAATTGTCCAACTATCTTGAAGGGTTATCTTCAAGAAGTTAGACCACAAAGAAAATATTAGGTCATGGCAATCAAAGGATTGAAGACAGAAGAGATTAACTGAGTCTTTCCTAAAAAATCTTGCTAACCTAGATGACTAGTGAGAAATAACAAATACATGTATTTTTATCTTTATTTTTCTTTATTTATTCTTTATGGTTTTGCCAAAGGGCATGTGTGCTCATCTGAGAGAGACAGAAAAGGCAGTGAGAGGGAAAGTGAGAAATTACAGCCTCCTCCCTTCCAGGGGGCGTGGCCACACAGCAATCCCTTCTCCTCTTGGGATTTTGGGCACGCATACATATGTGCCAGGTATGAGTTTCAAGCTGCCAGGTCCTGTACTCAAACTGTGGTCAGCCATGTGGGAGTACAATGCCTTAACCATTATACCATCTGCTGGCCCCACAATTACACTTACTTTAAGTCACTGATGTTTTTGAATGTTTCTTATAGAATAATAGTTAACTGGTACACTAGGAAACCTTTTTTTTGGTATAGATATTACATTGAAAATAAAATTTATAAAACTATTTGGGAAATAGATTGGATTAGGTGCTAGTGTGAGTTTCTGCTGATGCATTCGTTATTGTATTAAGAAAGTGCAAGAGTTGGCCAGCAGATGGCATAGCGATTATGTCACTGGATGCCCACGTGGCTAGCTGCAGTTTGAGTCCCGGACCTGGTAGCTTCAGACTCATGCCAGGCATGTGTGCATGTGTTTCTAAGATCCTAGGAGGAGAATGGAAGAGAAGGGATTGCGGAGTGGCCATTCCCTCTAGGGGGTGATTTCTTACTTTCCCTCCACTGCCTCTGTGTCTTTCCTGTGAATACATGTGCCCTAGGCAAAAACCTCTTAAAAAAAAAAAAAAAAAAAAAAAAAAGATAAAAAGGAAGTGCAAGTGTTTGCTCCATTAGAACTTGCAGCTGGAAAGGATTTACAAATGAAACATAGTAAATAAATAAATAAAAAGAACATGTAGGCCCAGCCACAGTCTCACAAGTGGAAGGGTACCATTGTATAGTGGAGTTCAGGAAGAGCTGTGTGGTGCTCGCCTGTGGCTCTGGCTATGTGGGAGGCTGGGACAGAAGGATCTCAGCATGGTGAGCCCCTGTGTAAACAATAGTTACCTAGCTCTCTTTTTCTTTCTTTGTGTTTCTCTCTTCTCTCCTCCATGGTTCTCTTTCACTTTAAATATATGACATGAGGGACCAGCAGGTGGCATAATGGTTAGGGTGCTAAACTCCCACGTGTCTGATTGTGATCGAGTCTCAGACATAGTGGCTTGAAACTCACACTGGGTGCATGTGTGTGTGTGTGCCCAGAATCCTAAGAGGAGATTAGAAGGTTAAATAAAAGTGAGAAAACACACCATTAATTGGAGTATCACATGGAAAGAAGAAAGAAAGAAATCAGAATCTATATTTGAAGATATATAGCTTAAAGTTTCACTGATGAAATATAGCAAGTCACATTTTTTTTTAAATACCATAACACTACTCACATAATCCATCTTTCTTTCCTTATCTAAAAATTGGGTATATAAGAATAGATTTTTGGGACCAGCAGGTGGTATGGTAGGGCCCTGGGCTCCCACCAGGCTGATTGTGATTCAAGTCCCAGACCCAGTTACTTGAAACTCACACTGGGCTCTTGTGCATGCATGTTCAAAATCCTGAGAGGAGAATGGAGAAGCAATTGCAGTGTGGCCATCTCTTCTGGGGGGTTATTTCTTACTTTCTCTCTCACTGTCTCTCTCTGGTGAGAGCACACACACACACACACACACACACACACACAAATAATGGTTTCCTCACTGTGTAATTCTATTCAATAGGCAACGTATTTTCTGTAAATCAATTATTTTGTTTAAATCAATTAGTACAAAAACCTGTTAAGAATTATTAATTTAAACTTCAAAGTCTGTTCTTAGTGTTTATAAAACAATATAGAAAATACTGATAACACATAAGGGTTTTATCAAAAAATGAAAAAAGATTGAGAAAATACAAAAATTAATGGCAATTGTGTTTGTACATGCAGTGCATTTTGGAAAAAGAATCGAAACTTAAAAGAGAGGTTGAAAAATTCTTAATGATGAATCTTCCTTGGAAAAAATTCAGTGATGGCTCACTAAAAGCAGTTCATTAAATTTTTAAATTTAATTTTGAGAATTTTCAGCACAAAGATACTTGTGATAATATCAAAATGGGTTATATTACTTTACTCATTTTGTTTTAATTGTCAAAGGGGTCATGTGCTTGCCAGGGAGAGACAAAGAAACAGAGAGAGAGAAAGCACCTTTCCATGGAGCATAATCATACTGCTATTTCTTATCCTCCATTTTACCAGGCTGTTTGGATTTGGGGCAAGCCGTGAGGTCCAGTATTTGAACCGTCATTCATTTGAAATACAATTCCCTTAACCACTAGGTCATAGGACCGTCTACTCCACTTATTTTTACACAATGTTCTTTATATATTAAATGTAATAAACATTTACTTCAGAATTCTAAATACTTTAGAATGTATATATATATATATATATATATATATATATATATATGAATATTCATATATATCCTGTAGCATAATGAGTACGTCAATGTCAAATCCATCCCACTAATATGTAATCAACCATCAGAAGATACTAACATACTTTGGAAACATTTAAAGATGGAGCCAGCAGGTGGTGTGGAGGTTAAGACCACTGGCTGTCATATGGCCAACTTGGCACCTAGAGTCCTGAACCCAGAGGCTTGAAAATCATCCTGAGTTTAGAGCCAGCAGCGGGCATAGTTATTATGTCACTGTACTTCCACATGGTCAACTACTGTTCGAGTCCTGGACCCAGTGGCTTGAAACTCAGGCCAGGCATGTGTGCATGTGTGCCAAAGATCCCAGGAGAAAAGTAGGGAAGAAGGGATTGTGGTCTGGTCATCCTCCTAGAGGTGATTTCTCACTTTCTCTTTTTTTGTTTCTGTCTCTCCGGTGAGTGCATGTGTTCTAGGCAAATATCTCTTATCAAAAAATAAATGAAAACAAAAAAAAAAAAAAAAGAAAAAGAAATTATGTGGGAGTGCATGTGTGTGTGTCCAAAATCCTAAGAGGAGAATAGAGGAGAAGGGAGATAGTGGTGTGGCCATTCCCTGGGGGTGGGGGGTAGGGGGGTGGTTTCTCACTTTCCTCTGTCTCTCTGTCTCTCACCAGTAAGTGAATATTCCCCATATCAAAAAAATATATAAAACAAAACAAAACAAAAAAGTTAAAAATGTTAACTATTAAAGATAAGCTTAAAAAGGCATGCAAATAAATTAGACTCAGAAGAAATAAGTTATATCTTCACATAAAGCCCAAAATACATAATATTCAAAATTGTACTGAATAATACACTTCAAAATTAACACACAAAAATGAAATAATAGATGAAGAACCACCCTGATCCGTGTTAGTTATTATTTTACTGTGGCAGTACTTTAATATTTAATGGAAAGCAGTGCTGTTTTCAGAAAGCAATGCATCATCTTCGGTAAACTTTGTTACTTTCTAAGAGGAGAGATGTAATTTCATCAGGTTTTGTCCCTAGGACCATATTGCTCCACATGTCACCTCATTTAGCAGTCACGAATATCAAACTCAGGGAAATCATGATATCTTTTATGCATCTCTTTAATAAAGGCTTTATGTCAGGAAGACTTTATTCCAGAAAGTAGATGTTTAAAAAACTCCTCAGACAGATTTTAGCACATTTCTCACCACCCCATACAAATAAAACACAGCTTTTCTGTGAAGGCATCTTTTTTTATTGCCCCAGGGAGTAGAGAAGCCACACTCGAAGAAACTCCTCCTTTGGGACTGCATCCAAGAGTAGCAGATGAATTCTTAACACTCATTAAAAAAAAAAAAAAAGAAAAAAAGAAAAGAAAAAAATGTTCAGAGAGCTCCAGCTTATACATTCATATTTAATAAATCCAATTTTACTCACATTCCTATTAAAATGGGAACAAATCCCCTGAAGCTCTTATGCCTCATCTTCTTCGCTCTTCAATGTCTTTATTTTAGACTGTCATTTAGATTTTTGGATAAAGTTCAGTTTCAGTTAATTTACTGTGGTGTTTGAAGAAAAAAAAATGCTTCCACTGCATTAACATGGAAAGTACATTTGCAAACATTCAATACACCCCTCATGTTCTCTAGCCCCTGGGCATAGGTGCTACCTGAACTTTCTTTCTTTCCCCAGAGATAACTGATGGTTGCATTTCACATCATATGGATTTTTTTTTTCCTAACTTACTATCAACAATTATCTTTAGTGTGAATAAAACATTTTGCAGCCTAAGCAAGAAGAGTACATGTATACATACCCATTGAGAAAACAAGATGCTGAACTGTTTCATTTATCCATGAGATAAATATATATGAAGTATCTTCGATAGTCCAGCATGTTATTGATTCTTGGGGTACAACAGAATAATCATAACCTTTGCTCCCCTGGGGGGCATTTAGGACATGACCAGGATAAGTACATTTCTCAATGAGGATATATAGAACTTTGTCAAGAGTTTGTATTTTTTGTAAACAATGAAGCTCTGGAGTGTTTCCAACAAAGGAATAACAATCTATGTTCTCAAAGAATATTTCTGGTTCATGCTTGCAGGAATGGATATGAAGAGAAGAGCAAGGAGAATCTTAAGGTTCAGGCATTAGATGATAGTGATCAGTAGGTAGTAGATTACAAGATTAGTGGAGGTGATCACATGAGGTGGTCAGACTTAGTATGTTGTGGTAGAGGATAATAACATGTTAAAGTAAAACCTTTTGAATATATTTGTATTTCTAATAAATGTGTAAAAATTTTGATTGGAACAATACTATCAGTTGAAGGAATGTTTGGTAGTACCACGACTATCAAATAAAACTATCAAGTGATAAGAACTGTTAAGTTACACTTTAGAGATGGTTATAAGCTATTGGTTCATCTGAATCTTTAAAATAAGTAATTCAAGCTAAGTGAAAAATTGTTTTTATAGTTTTGTGTTATTAGTTTTTCATTATGAGAAAAAATAGAAAACAAAATATAGCTAACAAGTTATCTTTGAAAACAAATATTAACTCTGAATTATTTGAGGAGCTATATTAAAAATGATAAAAATGAGAAACGTTTTGATGGTTTTGTGTTTTTAAAATGAATCTTTGTACATGATCAAATAATACTCAAAGTATAAACTGAATAAAAATCCACAATTACTTTCACAATATACAGTTATAAAGGCTATTAAAATATTCTGTGTATTACATTGTTGAGAATAATAGATAGTTGACCATATCTATTTAACCACATCAGTACAAGAATCCAAAATAGTTTTTAAAATTTTTATTTATTCATCCATTTATTTTAATTTGACCAGAAAGAAAGAAGGATAAAGGAAGTGAGAAAGCAAGCCACTAGGTCCAGGACTAGAACCATTCTCAGCCATGTGGGAGTATCCAGCGCCTTAATCACCACGCCACCTGCTGGTTCCAAAACCCCAAATAGTTTTTACCTTCCAGTTGGAGAGACTAAACCTTAATGACACAATAAAGGTTAAAGCACAAATTAGTATATTATCTTACTGTTCTTCTCTTAAAATGATTGTGAGCAGTTACCTGGAAAAATACTAATATGTTAAAACAAGTCTCTGTATATTGAAATTACTATTTCTTAAAATTTTAAGAAATGAGATCCTCTACTTTCTATACTATAGATTTTACTAATTCTTCTAGACTTAAATATCCCTGTATTCTAGACATTCTGTTCCTAAGATTTATGTTCACCAATTCACGTTATAGGTGAACATAATTATCTTAGCTTTCTTTTTGTAATAATCTGAAATTAGAAATAATCCAAATAGTAATGAACAGGTGAATGGATAAATACATTGTTATATTTGTATAAAATGAAATACGACTAAGCAATAAAAAAATAAATGAGCCCCTTCTTTCTTTCTCTATACTCTTCCCTTCTCCCTTCCCCCATTCCACACTTGATAAATACCAAAATATGATACATCTATAAACAAAAATAAAAAAGAAACCAGAGGAACATACATACTTAATGTAAGAGTCTACTTACATGACCTTATGAAAAAGCAAACTAATATATAATGAAAGAAAGGAAATTGGCAATGGGGAGGAGTGGTGAGAGGATTCTCTAGAATTATAAGAGGTTGCTTTTAGGATTAGTGAATATATTCACTACTGTAACTTCAATGTTTATTTGAGGGACTGATGCATATTAAAATTTATCAAATTGTATCCTTTAACTTTGCACAATTTCTTGTATGTCCATTAAACCTCAACGAAAATATTAAAATGAGTAATTAATTGGCCAGCATTGTAGCTGGTGATTAAGTCAGCTGGATCTCCATTGCCCACAACATGGAGGTCCAGACTGGCAGCTTAAGGAACATGTGGGATGTGTGTCCAGGCATTCCCAAATTCCTGAAAGAAGGAAGAGACAGAGGAGAAAAACAGATTGTGGTGGGACCATTTCCCACAGGAGTGGCATTTTCCTTTCCCTTTCTCTCTGTCTCTCTGGGGAGCACATGGACCCTCTGAACAACAACAACAAAAAAAGTAAAATGAGTTATTAGTAAATATGCTAAATATTACTAAATGGAAACACTTATAAATGGCATAGTAGAAAGGTTTATGAATAAAATATGTCCATGGTAGTTATAAATCAATATTATATACAATTGTAGTAAATAATAATATTAAATACAAATCTTCATTATCATAGTGTATACTCATGTGATTACATTATTTGTATTTTTCCTTATGTTTCACTTTTTTTCCTCTGCTGAATAAACCAAATATAGAAGGATAACTAAATATTTTTAGAGAAACTTTCTAATTCCACTATCAGTGAATAAGTGGGGAATGCATACAGATTATTTAGGATTTAAAAATATATTGCCTACTCCTCTGTTCTTTACATATTTAGGTACGGGACAGACAGTATAAATATAGTGCACATCTCTTTCTTACTTACTTACATCCCTTATAATTACCTTAGCCTTATTATTAGCAAAATGTTTCATAAAATTTAATGAACTATCATTAATAAGGTCTTAATCAGCTGACCATGGTATATTTAAGAAATTTCCCTAAATACAAAAACTTCACTTCCTCTTGATACAGCATCTACGCTGATAAGTTAAAAAGTCACATAAAGAAAATGTGCATTGAGAGAATAGTGAATTATGATTTCCAGGAAGATAGAGTGACCTTTGCATTTTAATAAAAAGTATGTGATTAATAGACCTCTATTTCAGTTCACAGCTGGATATTGTGGCTCTGTCTAGCCTTACTTAAATAAAAATAAATAAATAAATAAATAAATCATAATGAAACATTAACTGAGAAGTAGAGAAACAATCTGTAATCAAAATTGAGTTATTTCTGGGACCAACAGTTAGCGTAATAGCTATGTCGCTGAACTCCCATGTAGTTGACCGCGGTTCGCGTCCCGGACCCGGTGGCTTAAAACTCACGCAGGCAAGTGTGCGTGCGTGCCCAAGATCCCAAGAGGAAAATGGAGGAGAAGGGATTGCAGCGTGGCCATCCCCCATCAGGGTGATTTCTCGCTTTCTGTCTCTCTGTCTCTGTCTGTCTGGCAAGCACACGCGCCCTATAGAGAAAACCTCTCAAAAAAAAAAAAAAAAAAAAATTGAATTATTTCTTAATGGAATTCATTCCAAGGATTTAAAAAATAACATATTCCTTAAAGTATATTTACTGATGTATTTCTATTAAAAAGCTAACATTTTTAGTTAAAAACTAATTATATAGTATTTTGGATATTATGGTGGTCTCAACTGGGCTGGACTGAGGTGTATATCTCTTCACAATCTAAATGATGTATAGCGATCTAATGTATGAATAATAATAAAAATAAATAAATAAAATAAAATAATTAACAAATTTTGAATAGAGTCTGATAATACCAAAAAATAATTGGAAACTAATGTACAATGGAAAGTACAGTGCATGATGTGGTAAAATATTTCATAAAAAGAAGAGTTCTGGGACCAGCAGGTAGCGTAATGGCTATTTTGCTGGACTCCCACGTAGTCAACCGCAGTTCGAGGCCCGGACCCGGTGGCTTAAACTCACGCCAGGCACATGTGCGTGCATGCCCAAGATCCCGAGAGGAGAATGGAGGAAAAGGGATTGCAGCATGGCCATCCCCCCTGGGGGGGGGGGTGATTTCTCGCTTTCTGACTCTCTGTCTCTCTCTGTCTTTCTGGTGAATACACGCACCCTGTAGCAAAAACCTCTCTAAAAAAAATAAATAAATAAAAAAGAAGAGACCCGACCCTGGCTAAGTCATGCAATGGATGCCTGTTCTATATGTTTGGTTTACACATGATCCTCTTTGATTCATACTCAGACAGCCTTTCTCAGAGTTGCAGAGGAACAGCATAAGTAATCTGACTTGACTTATGACATATAACAGGATCACACATGATAGTAACAAGGTCGCAAAACATATACACTGAAGTCTTTATCTCTAACTGTAGAACTCAACCACATCCTTGAAAGCTTGTAAATAGTTCAGTGTCTGGTGAAATGTATAAATTAAGAAGCTCAGCATGACCGAGCAGCACAGCTCGTCTGTGTTCACCTGCATGTCTGCTTCTGCGTCTTTCTCCTTTCTCTAACTTTTTCCTTCACAGGACCAAGCCCCGAGGGTAGACACCAACATAGAATCTTTTATATTTGTATGGCCTCACAAGTATATTCAATTTGGTTCCATGCATCTCCTAGCCAACCACAAGTGCAAAAATAAATAACGACAGTTATGTCTTCTCAAGGAGCTATGGTTAAAGAAGAAAAATAGCAAATTCACAATATGGGGCATGATAATGTAATAAAAGAAGAATAAAAACTTCTAGTCACACTGACCATCAGGTTGCTATTTAAATACTCCCCTATTGGGGCCAGCAGGTAGCATGGAGTTTAAGGTACTGGATCTCATATGGCTGCTGACGATTCATGTCCCAGACTTAGTGGCTCAAAAATTATGCTGGGCATGTGTGTGTGCATCCCCCAAATCCCAGGAGAAGGGATTGATGTATGGCCTTACTACTGGGGAGACAATTTCTTACTTCCTCTCTGTCTCTAATGATGAATGTTATCTATAGCAAAAAGAAAAAAAAAATTAAAAAAGAAATTTAAATGCTTTCAATGTTTTGGGACATTCAGTGACATGGGCATGGCGGAAAAGTGGTTAGATTCCACATGGCCTGCTGCATGGTTCACATTTCCAACTGGACACCATGTCTGTGCTCAAAATCAAGAAAGGAGGGAGAAATGGAGGAGAAAGTACTGTGATGTTACTATTCTCCTTGGGAGACTCTCTCTCTCTCTCTTTCTCCCTATCTCTCTAGCACATGTGCCTTCTGGAAAATTAAACAATAACAACAAACTGCCCAAGCTTGGAGATCATGTCTTTATTTTCCTCAAGAATTTGCTCTAATCTCATCTTCTCTATGTGGCATAATTCTCATAAAATTGCACATTGTTATATTAACCTCAGACCTATTTATAAAACACACACTGCATTTTAAAATTATAACATTTATCACACATAGACATATATGGGAGGGGATAAGGGAGGAAAACTACTTTTTTATTTTTACATTTTAAAGATTTTTAAATTATTGCTATCTCGACCATTTTTACTTACTTTTAAAAATTGACATAAAATTATGTGCATTTAACATAACCAATATCCTGTTTTGAAATATACACATTTAAAGATGATTGAATGTAACTAAGAAACATATATATTACCTCACAAAGTTATTATTAGGTTGGTGCAAAAGAAATAGCAGTTTTGCATTGTTGAAATTTGCCATCTGATACTGGATACATTCTTTTTTAAAAAAAAATTAATTGTATTTATTTATTATTATTATTATTTAATTTGACCAGAGAGGTTCAGAGAGAGAGAGAAGGAGAGTGAGAAATCAAGCCGCCAGGTCCAGGACTTGAACCACCGTCGGCCATGTGGGAGTCCAGCACCTTAATCATCACGCCACCTGCCGGCCCCACTGGATATATTCTTAAATAAATGTGATTATGTTATGAATATTTTTAATGTGTATTTCTAATTTTTGTTAATGATTTATTATTTGCTTTTTATTTTATACATAATTTAGACTATGAAAATGGCATTAAGTGAAAAGCAAATTCAAGAGATTTTTTATTCGAGTTTAAAATAGGTCGATGGTTCATAAAGCCGTGGAGTCAACTCATAACATCAACAATGCACTGGCCAAGGAAGTGCTCATGAGTGCACAGTGCAATGGTGATTTAAAGAAGTTTTGAAAAGGAGATGAGAGCCTTGAAGATGAGGAGTGTAGTGGCCACCATTGAAAGTTCACAGTGACCAATTGAGAACATTCATTGAAGCTGATCTTCTTACAACTAACACGAGAAGTTGCTGAAAATCTTAAGATAGACCATTCCATGGTTGTGCAACATTTGAAGCAAATTGGGAAAGTGAAAATGCTCAAAAAGTGGATGCCTCATGAGCTGACTGAAAATTTGAAAATTCATCATTTTGGGTACCAATAGGTGGTGTAATGGCTATGTTGCTGGACTCCCATGTAGTTGACTGTGGTTCCAGTCCCAGACCCATTGTCTTAAACTCCTGCTGGGCATGTGTGTGTTCGTGCCCAAAATCCCAAGAGGAGAAGGGATTACAGCATGGCCATCCCCCCTGGGGCTGGGGGGGCGATTTCTCACTTTCTCTCTCTCTCTCTCTCTCTCTCTCTCTCTCTCTCTCTCTCTCTCTTCTGTTTTTCTGGAGAGTGCACATGCCCTATAGCAAAAATAATAATAATAATAATAATAATAATAATAATAATAATAAATAAAAAAATTTAATCATCATTTTGAGTGATTTATTCTATGCATCTATGTGACAACAAACCATTTCTTGGATTGTGACATGTGACAAAAAGTAGACTTTTTCACCAACTGAAGAAGACCTTGGATGAGAAGATCCAAAGTACTTTCAAAATCAAACTTGAACCATTGAAAGGTCACAGTCACTGGTGGTGGCTGGTCCACTACAGCTTTCTTCATCCCAGCAAAATCATTACTTCTGAGAAGTATGCTCAGCAAATTGATGAGATGTGCTGAAAGCTGCAATGGCTCCTGCTGGCTTGATCAAGGGAAAGGGCCCATTTCTTCTCCACAACAACCCTCTACTGCACTTCGTACAAACAATGCTTCAAAAAGGCAAAATATACAGAAAACAAGAAATGGAAAATTATGTGTTGACAATAACACACATCTTGATGTGCTTGATTGAGCCAATATACAGTGCACTGTGAATGGAAAAATCTCATTTTGTATGCTATAATGATGTACAGTGAATGAATGTAAATAAATAAATAAATAAATAAGGGGAAAAAAAAAAGCTGAATGAAGGAGTCAGCAGATGGTGTGGTGGTTAAGGTGCTAGACTCCCAAATGACTAATCGTGATTCAAATACCAAACCTGGCAGCTTGAAAAATCATTGTGTGTGTGTGTGTGTGTGTGTGCCCAAAATCCTAAGAGGAGAAGGGGAGAGAAGGGATTGTGGTAGCATAGTCATTCCCTTGGAGGAAAGCGGTGATTTCTCACTTTCGCTCTCTCTCCAGCAAGTGCACATGCTCTATGGCAAAAACAAAAAAACAAACAAAGACAAAAAGTTGGAGGAATTGGGCTACAAAGTTTTGCCTTATCTGCCATATTCACCTGACCTCTCACCCACCGCCACTTCTTGAAGCATATTGACAGCTTATTGCAGGGAAAACACTTCTACAACAAGCAAGATGCAAAAGATGCTTTCCAAGAGTTCATTGAATTCTGAAGCACAGCTTTTTATGCTATAGGAATAAACAAATTTATTTCTCATTGGAAAAAATGTATTCATTGTAATGGTTCCTGTTTTGATGACCAAAGATGTATTTGCACCTAGTTATAATGATTTAAAATTCACAGTCTGGGGAACCAGCAGTTAGCGTAATGGCTATGTCGCTGGACTCCCACATGGTCGACCGCGGTTCGTGTCTCGGACCCAGTGGCTTAAAACTCACGCCGGGCGCGTGTGCGTGTGTGCCCAAGATCCTGAGAGGAGAATGGAGGAGAAGGGATTGCGGCATGACCATCCCCCCTGGGGGGGTGACTTCTCGCTTTCTGTCTCTATGTCTCTCTCTGTCTGTCTGGCAAGCGCACGCGCCCTGTAGCGAAAAAAAACCTCTCCCAATAAAAATAAATAAATAAAAATTCACAGTCTGAAACTTCAATTGCTTTTGCAACAAACTAATACTTTCGTGTTGAGAATACTTTACATCTACTTTCTTAGCATTTTCAAGAATACAATATATTGTGAGACAAGTCACAATATTGTCCAATAGATCTCTTGAAACTATTTCTCCTTTCTAACTGAGATTGTATCTCTTGACCAACATCTCTTCAACCTCCCTGACCACTTTAGCCCCTGGTAACTGCCATTCCACTTTCTATTTCTACAAGATCAACCTTTTTACATTAAAACATGAGAGAAATCCTGTGGTATTTGTCTTTCTTCATCTTGCATATTTCACTGGATGAATGTCCTCCAATTATTCTGTGTTGTCACTAATAACAAGATTCCTTTAATTTTCATTGCTGAATAGTATTCTATTATATATAGTCATACACCACATTTTCCTACCCATCCATTCATTGATGAACACTTGACTCCATACTTCGTCCATTGTGGGTAGTGTTGTAATAAACATGGTAATGCAGATGCAAAGATTTTATTTTTCTAAGAGCTGTTTAGGCTTGCAGAAAAATTTAGCAGAAAGTATATTTACAATATACTCCTTATCCCTAAATTTAATGAAAAAGAAATCACCACCAGAATGGTATATCTGCTATAATTTATGAATCTCTATTGGCAAATAAAACAAGCCAAAATCTCTAGTCTTAGTTAGGTATTGTTCTTAGTGTTATACACTCTGTAGGTTTAGACAATTGTATAATTATATGAACCCATAGCTGCAGCATCACATAGAGTATTTTCACTGGCTAAAAATCTACTGTGTTTCATCTATTGATCCCTCCCCCCATCCCATGCCAACTCATGACAACTCTGGATCTTTTCACTATCTCCATAGTTTTTCCTTTTCCAGAATGACGTGTAGCAGGATTCATACCACTTGTATGTCTTTCAGATGGATTTATTCCCTTAGTAATATTCATTTAACATTCCTGCAGGTTCTTCTGTGGCTTGGCAGCTCATTTACTTTTAGTGCGAAATAGTATTTCGTTGTCTAGATATATCACAGTTTGTTTATTAATTCACCTACTAAGGTGAATTGCTTCTGAGTTTTAATAATGATGCTCAAAGTTTCTGTAGACATTCATGTGTATGTTTTTTGTGTGGGCAAGTTTGAGTTCCTTTGAGTAAATACAAAGCAGAGCGCTTACTGGCTTGTATGTTTAATTTTATAAGAATTTTATAAGAAGCCTTCAAGAATTTTTCAAAGTAGCTATACAATTTTGAATTCCCATGAGCAATGAATGAGAATGCTTATTACACCACATCTTTGTCAACACTTGGTGTTGTCAGTGTTCACATTTCAGTCCTTGTAATAGCTTGTTGTTTACATTTTCCTTCCATGATGACATTAGCTGTAGACCATTTTATCATATGCTGTTTGTCCTCTGTTTGTCTTTTCCAATGAGGTATGTAAAAAAGTCTTTGGCCTATTTTAAAATCAAGTTGTTTGTTTACTTACCACTGAATTTGACCAGTACGTTGTACATTTTGGATAACAGTTATTTATCAGATGTGTTTTTTTTAAAGAATTATTTTATTTATTTATTATTATTGAGTTTTTCCAGAGAAAGACAGAGAGAGAGAGGGAAAGTGAAAAAGCAAGCCACCAGATCCAGGACTTGAACCGTTGTCGACCATGTGGAAATTCCAGCGCCTTAACCACCTCGCCACCTGCTGACCCTCAGATGTGTTTCTGTAAATATTTTCTATGGTTTGTGTTCTCATTCTCCAGATGTCTTTTACAGAGTAGAAGATTTGAATTTTAACGAAGTTCAACGTCTCAAGTTTTTCTTTCATGGAACACACCTTTGGTGTTTTATCTAAAAAGTCATCATGATAGCTAAAGTCATTTTAGGTTTTCTCCAATATCATCTTCTAGAAATTTTGTACTGTACCTTTCATATATATATAAAAAAAAAATGCTATCTGGTTCTTACACTCACCAGAAAGAGGAGACAAAGAGAGAGAGAGAGAGGAATTATTCCCTCCTCCTCCTCCTGGGGGAGAATAGCCACACAGCATTCCATTCTCCCTAAATCTTCTTTTGGCATTTTGGGCATGCATACACATTTACCCAGTGTGTTTTTCAAACCACTGGGTCCAAGACATGAACCATGCAGTCAGCCATGAGATTCAGTGACATTAACCACCACATCACTGGTTGGTCCCAAATATGGCAACATTTTACCTTTAGATATATAATCCATTTTGAATTAAATTTTGTAAATGTTGTACAATATGTTCATATTTTTGCAAGTGGATTTCCATTAGTTCCAGTATCATTTGTCAAAAATATCATTGCTCCATAATGTTGTCTATTATTTTCTTAAAGATCAATTGACTTACATAAATTTTATGCATCTTAATACATTTCTTGAATCTCTGTTATATTTGCTCATTATTTTGCTAAAATTTATCATATTTTAACCCTTATAGTATTTTCTAACGAATTGTGCTTTATTTGACTATTTCTTGTTTCTCTCATTCAGAATAAGAAATATGCAAGACAGGACTCTAAAGTTCTTGCTTTATTCTTTCTTTTTTTTACTTTTTTATTTTACTTTTCTATTTCCTCTGATGTAACCCAAATGGTAACTTCGGTTTCTATCTGTAACTGTCATTGGAAAAGTCATGCCATGTTTTTCTGTTTTACTATGCAAAAATGTGTCATGACTTTATGACTTTTCCTATGACCCAAGAGTTCCTTAGTAAATACTAGTAAAGTGAACCAAATAGGTAGGTTTTATTAAAATAACAAATTTTGTGCAGTTATTTTTTTTCAATCCAAAGTGGTTTTTTTTTGTTTATTTATTTATTTATTTATTTTTAATAAACAGGCAACATTTTCTTAAAACTCAATCTGCATGATATGTTCTAATTGAACTTCTAGATTTTTCTAGTGGTTGGTCCATTTGGGCAAACTATTGTTCACTAGTTTTATCAAAACTTTAACACTTTGGGAACCAGCAGTTAGCGTAATGGCTATGACGCTGGACTCCCACATGGTCGACGGCGGTTCGCGTCTCGGACCCGGTGGCTTACAACTCACGCCGGGCGCGTGTGCGTGCGTGCCCAAGATCCCGAGAGGAGAATGGAGGAGAAAGGATTGCAGCGTGACCATCCCCCCTGGGGGGTGATTTCTCGCTTTCTGTCTCTATGTCCCTCTCTGTCTGTCTGGCGAGCGCACGCGCCCTATAGCGAAAAACCTCTCCAAAATAAAAAAAAAAAAAAAAAAAAAAAAAAAAAACTTTAACACTTTGTATTAAAGTTCATAAAATATGAGTGGACTTTTAAAAAGTTATGGAAAAATGGAATTAAAGCACAAGTTTATTTTGATGCAAAAATATTTCAAAAGCACACTTTTTATTTTTAAAAAATGCATTTTCCATGAATTTTTTAAGACTCCTCAGGCAGCGCAATTTTGGGTTTGTCCACATTTCTGAGAGGTGTGCAGGTTGTTTTGACATCACCCAGCAACTCTCTTTAACAGTTCAGCCTTAACTTTCAGTTTTGCTTGTTGGTATAAAAGATCAACAAAAACTAATCCAATTTCTGCCAAGATTATTTGGCAAAATGCTTTTTAGAAAGACTCATGTTTTACCATTCACTGTTCCAGCTGTGCTGCATGGTAAAATGGAAGGTAAGTGCAGGCAAGGTTAAAAGGATGATAGGTGCCATCCAGGGAAGAGAAGTGTGTGTCATTCAGGGTGACCAAGAACAGACAACATGATCACTAGGCTCAAGTGGCACAACTGTTTACTTAATAAGAGAAAAGAATGTCTGTATAAGACATGCAAAGCATTACTAACCCATAGTAAGAGGATCAATGTGGGCAGTGTGGCTGCAGGCATCCCTCTTTGTTCTGCAGTAGAGGATCACAACCCCTCCCCTGTAGGATCTGAAATATAGAAAGATGGGTCTATGCCTGAGGCCTTCAATGCTTGCACTTAAACAGAATATTGAAGAAGCATGCATCAAGTCTGGAATAAGGAAAGACATTGCCACAGTAGGCAAAAGGCTGTGAGGACTCTATTTCCCAGCAAGGGATATTCCAGACCCAAAGCTGGTCTCCTGTGGCCATACAGAAGATGGGAAGCTGAGCTCAACTACGTTTTCCAACTTGTTTCAACCTAATCTTTTTTTCTTTATTTTAAACATTTATTTAGGTGTTCTCTCGATCAACGAGATAGAGATTGGCAGAAAGACAGCACCCTAATCTTAGCCAGCCCCAGTCGCATGTCCAGTGCACTTGGAGCAGTCTCCAGACACAAACCTTGAATATTCCCACGTGCATCAGCTCCATAGAGTGCCACGTTTTATCACTACACCACCATCAGATCCCTTGTTTGAACTTGGCCTTCTCACCTGTAAGTTATCATTTAGTTTTACACCTGCTATATATTTGCATATAACAAGCATGATTTCCTGTTTTTCTCACTATATATAACGTGTTAGAAGTTTCTAATAATAAGTGCGCTATCTGACTAATTATATCACCTAAACGCATGGCTGGAATGTTCACATAGACCCTGGATATAAATCTAGAACCTTCACATATGGCCTTCAGTATCGTACAACACCCCTACTCCCATGCCACTGTGGCTGGGTCAGATATAGGTAGGATTCTTATTATCTAAAAAAACTAGTGACAATCAGTGCTACCAATATAATTCATTTCTTTTTTCACTTGAGCTTTTAAATATTTTTATAATTTTTTCAAGAATTATTTCATTTTATTTATTAACTCATAATTTTAATTTTACCAGAGAGAGACACAGAAAGAGAGAGGAAAGTGAGAAAGCAAGCCACCAGGTCTGGGACTCCAACATAGTTGGTCACGTGGGAGTGTCCAAAGCCTTAAGGACCATGTCACCTGCTGGCCCCTCACTTGTGCTTTTCAAGTTTTGTTTAAAACTGTATTGTTGGGACCAGTAAGTGGCGTAGTGGTTAAAGCACTGACCTCCAGTATGGACGACTTTGGTTTGATTTTTGAACCTGGTGGCTTAAAAAGCATGCCAGATGTATGTGAGTGTGTGCCTAAAATTCTAGGTGGTGAATGGAGAAGGGATTGTGGTGTACTCATCACCTCTGGGGGATGATTTCTCACATTCTCTCTAACTGTCTCTCTTGAGTGAGTGAGCAAGCATACATGGCCAAAAACCTTAAAAGAAAAAAAGTATTGTTTACTAAATACTGAAAAGGTTTTCCTTTTTAAAAAATAATGTTTGTTTAAATTTTGACATCTCAGTTTGCGTAATGGCTATGTGGCTGGACTCCCATATAGCCGACTGCGGTTCAAGTCTCCAACCCGGTGGCTTAAACTCACGCCAGGCGCAAGTGCGTGTGTACCCAAGATCCCGAGAGGAGAATGGAGGAGAAGGGATTGCGGCGTGGCCATCCCCCCCCCCCCCCGAGAGGGGTGATTGCTTGCTTTCTATCTCTCTGTCTCTCTCTGTCTTTCTGGCAAGTGCACACGCCCTATAGCAAAAAAACCTCTAGGAAAAAAAAAAGAAAAAAATTTTGACATCTTTTATTTGCTATAGCTTGAATGATCATTTATATTGTTCATAACTTTAATATTTATTTTAAATCTTATGGTATCAAATGCTTATTTAGAATGAGATCAATTTTGTTTATAAAACAAATGAGCTTTTGTAATCGATAGATGAGATATGTAACTATTTAATTATTTTATAAATTCACTTAATACTTTAACTCAGAAACATAATTTGATTATATTGCTGCAAAGACGTTGAGCATATAGAGGTTAATTATATTCATTTATATCACTATGCACAGCATATTTTCTAATATTGTATGCAAATTGAAGTGTAGTAAACATAAATTACATGGTAAATTTAAGATACAGAACCATAATACAACCTTTGCTACCATGTAATGCATAAATTAAAATTATAATTATATGGCTTTATTGATCTTTTGAACAAACAAAATATATGGAGGTAATTCTGTAGGTCAGAAGAATGCTTTGTTTAAAAAATTATCACAGAAAAAATTAGCATAAGAACATTTTTTAAATGCTCAAAAGATACTGGTGCACTAATAAAAGTACTTATTTTAATTGCTAAAAATATTGCCACATAGAAAACTGGCTTCCATTTGCATAAAACATGCAAAATACATTTAGTGTCCAAAGGAGGTTGTGAAATTTTAATAGAAAGAACCATATCTGCTGAGTTATACACATGGGTTGATATGTTTTAAAAATTTAGACAAATTTGAATTTAATGGGAATTTTTGTAAGATTTATATTAGGTTAGAGATATATTTAAATGAACTAATATTGGAGCCAGCAGGTAGTGAGGTGGTTTAGGCACTGGACTACCGTGTGGTTGACCACAGTTTGAGTCCTGGATCTGCTAGGTTGGTTCTCTCTCTCTCTCTCTCTCTGTCTGTCTCTTTCTGGAAAGTGCTCATGCCCTATAGAACATTTAAATAATAATAATAGTAAATAAAATTAAATAGTTATTTTAAAATTCTAAAAACAAGAATTTTGTTTTTTTCTTAAATTTTATGCTTTCAAAAAATTTGTTGAGGACAAGTGAGTAGTGGTGAACAATTATCTTTAAGTCTTTCATTCAATATAAAATAGCAAAGAAATGAGCCCAAATATTGAAGCTAGAAAAATTTTAACTCAAATACTGACATGATCTTTTAATAAATGTGAAACATTGGACAAGATAATTAATGTTTAGTCTTAGTTATCTCACATGAAAATAGAAAAAATAATACTTCTCTTAGAACGATTTAAATAAGATGATATACTGAGACAATATACATACAGAAGAAATGCTTTTTTTTCTCAATATATATCTATTTTTCTTCAAAAATATTAGTATGGGTTGACTACTTCTTATACCAAATGTGTGGGGCCAGAAGTATGTTAATTTCAGATATTTTGGATTTTGAAATAATTGTACACATGCACACCCCTACACTCATATAATGAAACATCTTGGTAACGGATCTAAGTTTAAACAGGAAATTCATGTACATTTCATCCATACCTTATACATATTGCCTGAAAGTAACTTTATACAATATTTCTGCATTCCAGCATTTTGACTATAACTTGTCATATAAGGTCTAACATGGAATTTTCCATTTGTAATATTATATCAGCACTGAAAAGTTTAAGGTTATGGATCATTTCAGATTATGAATTTTCTGATTATGAATGATAAATCTCAACACCACCAATTACATGTCTTAGTACTTCCAACATAAAATAAAACTATTCCCTTCTTTATTTGAAAAGTAATAATGATATTATACCCATGTGTGTGTATAGACTGCAAAATGTGTATGGAAGATGGCATTAAAAGTATGAGTTTATTTTGGTACATACAGTTTTAGAAATCCATATGTAATTTCTTCATACCTGCATTTTTCATGAACTTTTGGAAAACCCTTAAGACTTATAACTCCAGTGTGTCCAATATGCTGGGGAAAAACAATCAAGAAAATATAATTTTATTCTACTAAATTGACTGCTAATTTACATTAAAAGATAAATACAAACTTTGGTGGTACTAAACTTTGTCTATGGATAAGCCCATAGAAAAAGTAAGAAAATATTCATTACATTTCTTCAGAATCAGTATTTAGGTGAGAAAATAATTTAAGTTAAAACAAATATTCAGGTCCACCCATGGCATGATGGTTAAGGCAGCTGGATACCATATGGCCATCTGCACAGTTCAGGTCCCAGACCTGATAATTTGCGATACACACCAGGTGTCTTTGTGTGTGTGCCCAAAATTCTGAAAGAAAGAGATGGAGGATAAGGGACCGCAGTGTAATCATTCTTCAGGGAGGTGTTTTCTCCCTCTCTCTCTTCCTTTCTTTCTCAAACTCTTTCTCTCTCTGGTAAGAGAACACACTCTGTGGCAAAAGTAAAAAAATATATATAAAACACATTTTCTTGTGTAAAAAATTGTCTATTAATATCTCAATAATAAAATTCATATTTGGATGTGTCACATCTTCATTGTTTTGTTGATAAGTTTTTTGGATTAGCTTGAAGCCTAGGCATATACTCAGGTTATCCTTGGTGGTTCTCAATCTGGTGTCCATAGCATCATCCCCTGAGAAGCGGCTTTACTCAGGACAGGTACCTGGGTCCCCGCCCTAGAGACAATTGATTTTATTGGATTGGGTTGTGTTTAGGACACTGGGATTTTCAAAGAGCATCAAAGGATACTAAAGTATATCGAAGGAGAGAAGCTCTGATCTAAGGGATTATTTTTTTGTAAATACTAAGTACATTCAATGTATATAAAATCTTTAAATTTAACTATAGTTTTGTGACCATTGTTCTCATACATCTGTACCACTATTTTAAAACCAATTAGCCAATAACCTTGAAGTCTAGCAGATTAAATAGATATAGTTAATATAATTTCCCCTCCTCAAAAACCTTACCTATAATTTCACAGTCTACAACATTGTCCCTCCCCAAATTCAAAATAGAATTTATTGCATACTTGTGTGGATTTTCTTTTTCTTTCCCTATCTTCCTTGGAAATGGTTAGAAGATCATCTGGCTGATGGTGTTCATAAAACTAATACACTCATTGGACAATGTCAATTTTTAAAAATAGTTATTTTATTTAACTTTTTATTTATTCTTTCGTTTATTTGTCCATTTTCTGATCAGAGAGGGGCAGAACAAGAGAGAAAAAAGAGGGAAAGAGAGAGAGAAAGTGAGAAAGCAATCTGCCAGGTTCAATACTCGAACTACAGTCTGACTGTGGGAGTCCAGTGTCCTTAACCACCACACCATCTGCCAGTCCCAGATAATGCCAATTTTGATTTATTGTCACATAATAAGTATACATAATATAGGATACAGAGTGATTTTTTGCATATAAATAGAGGGTGTAGTGATCCAGTCAGGGTAAATATCATATTCATCATCTCAAAATGTATCATTAGTTTATGGCAAGGACATTAAAAAAATTCTCTTTTTTATTTCCAGTTTACATATAATTATTGTATCTCTTTGTGGGGCACCGTATGGTTTTCTAAAACATGTGTACAATGTGTAATTATAAAATCAAGGATATAAGCACAAATAATTAAACACGTTGGCATTGTTATGACTATATGCATGTCTGCATTAAAACTACTTCATGTGCTATACTGTAATTTGGTGAGGCAGTTCCCAATGGGAGGCTCTCTTGTGCTTTATTATTATTAGATGCTTTGTTAAAATAAGTGTAACATCCACTCATTATGTAATGCTTCCTATGAAAGAACTGCAAGAGACCCCAAATTAGCTTTCTACTAAGGTATTGTTTTAATGATGGTAATTATCACGGATGGTAATGTGACTGCTTCCTAGGAGCTAAAGTAAACAGTCTTACTTTGAAAAATGTAAGACAGACCATAATGATTCATATTAATGAAATAGCCTTATAATCTTGTCAGCTGAACTGTAACACCTTGTGGGACTATTAGAAACTGTTAACTTGGATCTTTTCCTCCTTTTACTTAACGAGTTTTAATTTATGTCATGTAAATTTCCCACACTGAGTAAGACTGAGGTCAGCCTTGGAAATTCTCACTGTTCCAACAGAAACCTCATGAGATCTAGAGCTCTAAATTTGTCTACAGAATACTCTGTAAATACACACACACAAACATACACACAAAACAAAGAAACAGGCTATTTGTAGCAGAGAAAGCGCCAAAAAACATAAAAATGCAAACCAACGCCACCCACAAGAGAGCACCTCTTTATAAACAACAAAATCAGTCTCAAATAGGGAAGTCATATATGAAGAGAGGTTAAGAAAGAATATTATCTATGAGAGACAGCTGAAAATATGCTCAAGCTTGCATCGAAATAGTTACTAAGGATAATGTTCTTCTTCATTTTAGCCAGCCTAGCCAGGGACAGGAATGAGAAACAGCGGAGAATATGTTCCTACATTCAAAACTTGACGTAAGGTTTTGATTGAGGTGTGGACAACAAGGAAATGCTGCTCTGGAAGACTTCTAAGATAGACTATCATCTATTTGGTCTGTCTATAGGAGCATTTTGAAGATGAACACTAATTACCCCTGTGATCATATGTCTGCACTTCAATTACAACCACTTTTATCAATCTCTATTCCCAAGTGTAATTCTGCAGAATGATTTACATTTGAAATAGTAGATTTGATTCAATATTTTAAAGCTTATTTTTCTTTCAAGGGTATATGTGTAGCATTTCGCTTTCCAAGAAACAACAAGAAACAAACAGTGAACATTAATTTTACATTTACTCAAATTACTTTCCAATAGCAAAATAAATTACTTTTCTGTCATTTCTTAACATTACTTTAAAAAAGAAAACAGCACCATTTACATACACAAGAGACTGAGGCAAAGAAAGAAAGGAGCCTCAACAGACTCTTCCTCATGCCTCGATCCCTTTCCTCACCCCAACCCTGCAGCTCCTCCTATCCTTCCAGCTCACACCTGCCCAGCATGTTTGCAAGCTGCTCCGGAGTTCTGAACAGCTGCTTTGCTTTTGTTTCAGCGTTATCACAGCAGCTGAGCTGACATTGCTTTTTCATTCATCCAACTACAAAATATTTACTCAGATGTATCTAGCAAAGTCACTTCGGGTAGTATTAATAGAGAATTTCTTTCACAGATATGAGCTCATTTAGGAATCCACTCAAAAAAATGTATATACTGAATGGTGTTATGTTTGAGTGTTCTTTCTGGGTTCTGAGACTACAAGAGTAAGAAATACAGACACATATGCTGAATTCATGAATCTTGCAATCTTCTCACCTCTGTGAAGATTTCTACTTAAAAACTGAGGATAGAGTTATCCTTTTTTTTTTTTTTTTTTTTTTTTTTTTTTTTTGAGAGGTTTTCACTATAGGGTGCGTGTGCTCGCCAGACAGACAGAGAGAGACATAGAGACAGAAAGCAAGAAATCACCCCCCAGGGGGGATGATGGTCACACCGCAATCCCTTCTCCTCCATTCTACTCTCGGGATCTTGGGCATGCACGCACACGTGCCCGGCGTGAGTTTTAAGCCACCGGGTCCAGGACGCGAACCACGGTCGACTACGTGGGAGTCCAGTGACACAGCCATTACACTAACTGCTGGTTCACTAGAGTTATCCTTAATGGTTTCATTATTGCTTTATTTCAACATGCCAAAAAACCCTCTCATCACTGATATAACAAGTTATATCATCACTTATATAAATATAGACACTACTTAAAATGAAAAACTTTACTTAACAGAATGACTTTAAACTTACTAATAAAGTGACCGGCAGTTAGCGTAATGTCTATGTCGCTGGACTCCCACGTAGTCGACCACGGTTCGAGTCCCGGACCCGGTGGCTTAAACTCACGCCGGGCGGGTGTGCGTGCGTGCCCAAGATCCCGAGAGGAGAATGGAGGAGAAGGGATTGCGGCATGGCCATCCCCCCTGGGGGGTGATTTCTCGCTTTCTATCTCTCTGTCTCTCTCTGTCTGTCTGGCAAGCGCATGCGCCCTATAGCAAAAACCTCTCCAAAAAAAAAAAAAAAAAAACTTACTAATAAAATAATTTACAATGCAACAATTACAGTTTACAACTTCAAACCATAACAGGGCTGATTTTAAAGTAATCTCAATACAGCTTCCTACTTATCGTGAATTTAGTAAGTTTAATATTTTTGACATGTTACATTGTACATCATAACCTCCAAAAAGTGAAGATCTAGTATTGACATTATGAAGTTAAAAAGAAGAAACTGTCATTCTTATGGTGTCAAATTAATTGAAATTCAAAAAAAATCATTATATAGTTCTGCAGATTTCTAATAGTCACATTATTTCAATATTTTCTTAGTTTAAGATATGACCCCTAGATTATTGATACTTGACTTACTTTAGACCTATCACATACTTCTGTAAAAAGACATAATGCTTTATCATATTTTTGGGGGTTGATTTTCCTTACCTCTAGCTCTTTATTTATTTAAATTACCTGTATATATTTGAGTTTGTGTGTACCCTGTTTTATAGAAACAAAACAGAAGTGCTTCTCTGGGAGAGTGAGAGCATTTCATAGCATAAGAGACAATTACTGATTCCATACTCAGTAGGACAATAATTTTTTCTTGATCATTTTTTAAAAATATATTTATTTTCTGGGAGAGAGAGAGAACCTTCAACAGTCTTCACACTGCTATGTTCCCTTAGTCCGACAGCCAGCCATGGTCACTGGCACACCTTTGGGAACATCTAACATGTTCAGGTAAACCCAGATGAGAAAACTGGAGCTTTCCAAGATGGCCTCCAGCTTGTCCTTCAGCGTCCCTACTGTTGGCACCCCCTGGACTGGGCTCAGAATGGTGATTTCTTAAATCTCAAGTCTTGTTGCCTGAAAAGAGAGCAAAGTAATCCCAACAGTCAGATAAGCCAGCAGAATTTATACTCAGAGCATGAGCACTGAAGTGTCTGCCTCTGAGTGTGTGATAATTGATGAGTTCTCTTTCATTAGCTTTCTGGTCCTACACTTTAAAAGTTATCACTTAAAATCTCACTCCTCTTACTCACTAGTTACTAGGATTGTCACATCTTCCAATCAGTCCATTAATAATGTTCACTGTTCACTTTGTCCACATACCTGTCTTTCCTACATATATGAAGTAAATTCAATGGCTGCTTATGATCCCTGATTATTATACATAAATCCTGAACACAATTACCGCAAAGCTATCTCATTTTAATTATTGACCATTGCATGCATGCAAACTCATAAAGTTGTCTGGTGATACTGAAGGAGGCCAGCTTAGAGGTTTAGCAAGACTGCAGCCATTTTGAAATGTTAGAAGGTCTCCAGTGAGAACAATCTGACCATATGCTGAGTCATAGGGATCTGATTCATCTATTGAGATAAAGTTAGCTGAGAAACAAGGAATGGGTGGGTATTTGAAGCAAAACAAAATCAGGTATTACTCAGGAGAGGGTGATTGATTGATTGTAGTGAAGAATGATTTGCTGTGTTTGTATCTTGTATCCATAAATGTTGAGAATATGTTGAGCTTTTAGAGACAGTTTGATGGTGCTTGCTGTCTCACAGTAATCAGTAGCAGAAATAAACTCCCTTCTCCAGCCTGTCCTTTTCATTTTATTGGCAGTGAGAAATAGCCAGACTTAGTGGGCAGGTAACAATACCACTCCATTTCCCTTCTCCATCTGATCTCTCATTATTTTGCATAACTATCTTAATAATTCTCTTCTGTGTGAAATTACAGCATCTTCTCTCAGATATGTAGTCATTTTTATTTACTTCACTGATAAGCTAGAATAAATATAAAGAAAATTACTACATGGAGCCCTTATTAAATCTATCAATCTTCACAATCCTGTTCTCTTCCTGCAATGTTTGAACCCCTACAAAATCCTTGCTCTCCATTTCCTCTTGTTTATTTAGCAAAATACTCTAACAACTTCCCTATCTTATCTCTGTATGATTAATACATTCCTTGCTACTAGGTCATTCCAATAAAAATATAGCTCCTTCTAGCTTAGAAACAAAACAAGATCACAACAAAACTCCCTGGCCCTGCCTCTTCATCTATCCACTGATTTGATTGTTCTGCTTTCAACAAAACTCACTGAACATGTAACTGTCCTCACTGTCTAAATTCTTTCTTTTCCCAAAATTCAATCCCCAAAGAACTCTAATCAGATCGTGCTTCTCACTCTCCAAAAACCATCACATATCATTGTCATCTTCACACACTCACATCTAGCAGTCAAATATTTAACTGATATTTAAGCAGAATCATTGTGTATAGTGTTATGAATCTATGAATCTACACATTCTAGAACATTAATTTCCCTAGACCATGACTAACTATATTCCTTGGCTTGGCTGCTAACATGTTGACATTTGCCTCTCACTCTCCTTTGTTTATTCCCCCTCATGTTATGAACCTTAAATCTCCCCCGTGGCTAAGAACTCAGACTTCATTTCTCAGCTGTTATTCTTGCACTCACTCTCCATGTTATCTCATGCAATCCAAAGCCTGTCACAGTCCTCTGTACATTTGATGGTTCTGTTACCTTCACTTTATTCCCAATTCTGTTTTCTTACCTGGTACATTGTAAATCTATTTAAAATATTTTAAAATAAATATGGAGTTGAATGAGACCTAAAATATCAGAACCTTTTTTAAAGACAGATTTTGAGATATTACTAGCATAGGCACTGCCCATTCTGGGATCTTTACTTCCATGATGAGTCCATATTAGGAAGACCTTCTTGATTTCAAATTTATTTTTAAAATTCATTGATGTTTTTTTCAAAATGGCACCTATCAGATGCTGATGCCTGATGCCTTTAAGCATGAATGTCATTTGTAATACTTTTCATTTATATTCAGTATAGTACTCAGAAATATTAAATCTCTTAATTTTCTTTCTTTCTTTCTTTCCATTTTTTTTTTTTTTTTTTTTTTTTTTTTTTTTTTTTTTGCCTAAGGGCACATGTGCTCACTAGAGAAAGAAATAGAGACAGAAAGAGAGAAATCACCTCCCATGGTGTATGGTCACACCACAGTCTCTTCTCCCATTCTCCGACATGTCGGGATTATTGGGCACACATGCACACATGCTCAGTGTATTTCTCAAGTCATGGGGTCTGGGACTCAGATCACACATGTAAAATTCAACCACCCTAACCACAATGCAACAAACTTGCTCAAATCTCTTTTTAATTTTGAGAATGGATTTAATGATTTATAGTTACAGTCCCTCCCCATCCTATCCGGACATGGTTCAAACTAGCAGCCCTGCCAGACGCCAGGTGCCTATGGCAGCATGCCCTAATCGCCAGGACCCTTTGGCACATCTCCCCTCACACGTCCCTTTGGACTCTCAAGACTTTGGTGTATTGGATAACACGTGGTGTGTATTGCATGATCATTTCTTTGTTCCTGTGGTGAAGTTCAGCAGCTCTGTTGGAGGCACACCTGTTGTTTAGAAACAGTTAGGACTTTGGGTCACCCATGACCAGTGACAAAAGTGTAGGTTACTGGTGAACAACAGGGAGGCAGAGCAGAAGAGAGATCGCCAATTTTCTACTCCTGCACACCTTTGAATGCTCAGATACCTTGTATAATTTAGGAAGGAACATATAGATCACTGGATGACTAAGATCAATTGCAGAGGCACAAGAAATACAAACAACCAACAAAATGTTTATCCCCAAGGGAAACTGTCAATTCCACATCACCCACAGGCAACACAATGGAAGTCGTGGACATGTCTGATAAGCAATTCAGAATTTTTTTTTTTTTTTTTTGGAGAGGTTTTTTTTCGCTATAGGGCGCATGTGCTCGCCAGACAGACAGAGAGACATAGAGACAGAAAGCGAGAAATCACCCCCCAGGGGGGATGGTCATGCCGCAATCCCTTCTCCTCCATTCTCCTCTCGGGATCTTGGGCACGCACGCACACACGCCTGGCGTGAGTTGTAAGCCACCGGGTCCGAGACACGAACCGCAGTCGACTACGTGGGAGTCCAGCGACATAGCCATTACGCTAACTGCTGGTTCCCAGCAATTCAGAATTTTTGTAGTGACTAAACTAATTGAGATGCAAGAGAAAAGAGACAATGAGCTCTAGGAGATGAAGAAGTCCTTTCACTATTTAAAGAAGAAATAGACACCTTAAAAAAAGAATCAAACAGAATTGTAAGGGATGAGGAATGTGATACAGGAAATTAAAACCTTCCTCAAAATTATTGAAAGTAGATTAGATCATGAAGATAGAATCTCTAATGTAAAAGACAAAACCTCTGACCTCAAAAAAAGTATCAAAAAGATTGAAAAAACAGCCAAGAAAAATGAGGATAATATACAAAAAATACTAGATACCACCAAGTGCCCTGACATCCAGATAACTGATATTTCAGAAGAGGAAGAAAATAATAAGAACCTTGATCATTTATTTCATGAAATCCTGGAAGAAAATTCTCCTCTTAGAGAGGCATTTAATTAGCCAGACCCGAGAAATACATAGGATCCCAAATTGAATCAACCCAAGAAAATCCTCTCCAAGATATATTATAGCCAGATTGGCCAAAAACCACAAACAAAGACAAGACATTAAAATTGACAAGAGAGAAAAGTCAAGTTACTTACAAAGGTCATCCCATCAGGCTAACATTGAACCTCTCCTTGAAAACAATGCAAGCAAGGAAGGAATGGGAAAGTATAGTTGAAGTGTTAAATTAAAAGCAATTTCAACCAAGAATACTATACCGAGCAAGATTATCCTTCATATGAGGGGAATAAAAAAACATTAAAACATTCTTGTATAAACAAAACCTGAAAATAGTTACCAACTCCAGACCAGCTCTTTAAGAGATTCTGAAGGGAGTACTATACCAGGAAAACTAAGAAGTCAGCTGGACAGTTATAAGAGAACAAAAAACAACCAAGAAAATGGAAATTATTGATAATAACATTGAATGTTAATGTATTAAATTCTCCAAAAAAGAGACACAGACTGGCTGAATGGATTAAAATAAAAAAAAAAAAAAACAGAAACCCTCTATCTGTTGCCTAAAAGAAACACACCTATGGATAAAGGAATACATAGACTAAAAGGGAGGGGCCGGAAAAAGTTATTCCATGCAAATGGAAATAAAAAAAAAAATAGGCTTCAAGACAAAGACTGTAAGATGAGACAAAGAAGGACATTATATAAGAGTAAATGGGCTAATTCAGCAAGAAGACATAATTCTTATAAATATCTATGCACCCAACTCTGGAGCATCTAAATATGTGAAGGAAAGACTGCTGGAACTAAAAGGAGAGATAGGGAGCAACACTATAATTGTGGTGGATCTCAACACTGAATTATCTCATTTAGACAGATTTTCTAGATAAAAAATAGAGATACAAGAGCTAAATGATACTATAAATAGAATGGGCTTGACAGACATCTATAGAACTATCCACCCTACAACCACGAAATACATATTTTTCTCTCCCTGGCATGGAACCTTTTCAAAGACTGACCATGTGATAGGACACAAATTAAGCCATTACATATTCAAAGGCATAGAAACTATATTTAGCATCTACTCTGATCATGATGGAATTAAACTAGATATTAAATTCAAGAAGCACCCTCAAGAAAACACAAACACATGGAAACTAAGCAACCTACTCCTGAATGACTTCTTAACAACTGAAAAATTAAGTCAGTAATAAGAAAATTTATGGAAACAAATGATAAGTAAATGAGTTTCCATAATCTATGAGACACGCCAAAAGCTGTCGAAAGAGGGAAATTCATAGCAATTAGTATGTATAAGAAAAAGATGAAAAGGTGGCAAATAGACAACCTAACATCATACCTCAGAGAATTGGAAAACAACAACAACAAAAATAACAAAATTGCCAGGCATAAAGAAATCATAAAGATTCAAGCAGAAATAAATGAAATAGAAAATAATTGAACTACACAGAAAATAAATGAAAGCAAAAGGTGGTTCTTTGAAAAGATGAACAAGATCAACACACCATTAGCTAGACTGATAAACAAGAAGAAAGAAAGAAACCAGATAAATCAAATATGTAATAAAACAGGCAACGTTAAAATAGACATAACAGAAATACAAAATATCATTAGAGGATATTATGAACAACTATATGCCAACAAACAAGAGAACATGAAGGAGATGGGCAAATTCCTGGATGCACATAATCGACCAAGATTGAATTAGGAGGACATAAAAACCTTAAATAGACCCACAACATGCCCTGAGATTTAATTAGTAATAACTTCCCAACAAAGAAAAGCCCAAACCCAGATGCCTTCATTTCTGAATTCTACAAAACTTTTAAGGAAGAGTCAACCCCATCCTACTCAAATTATTTCTAAAGATCCAAAAAGAAGGAACCCATCCAAATTCATTTTTGAAGTCTCCATTAACCTCATTCCAAAAACAGATAAGGATATATAAAAAAGGAAAACTACAGGCCATTTTCTCTGATGAATATAGATGCAAAAATTACCAACAAGATATTTGCAAATTATATCCAACAACATATAACAAAGATTTTTTTTTTTTTTTTTTTTGGAGAGGTTTTTCCTATAGGGCGCGTGCACTCACCAGAAAGACAGAAACAGAAAGATAGAAAGCGAGAAATCACCCCCCAGGGGGGATGGTCTCCTCCATTCTCCTCTTGGGATCTTTGGCACGCCCGAACACGTGCCCGGCGTGAGTTTAAGCCACCGGGTCCGGGACGTGAACCACTGTCCACTATGTGGGAGTCCAGCGACATAGCCATTACACTAACTGCTGGTCCCATAACAAATATTTTTCATCACAACCAGATAGGCTTTATGTCAGGGGTGCAAGGGTGGTTCAATATATGCAAGACTATAAATACAATACACCATATTAACAGAAAGAAAGATAAAAACCATATGACAATTTCAGTTGATGCAGAGAAAGCTTTTGATAAAATACAACATCCTTTCATGATTAAAACTCTCAGTATATTGGAATAGAAAGGTCATTTCTCAACACGATAAAAAGACATCTATGTAAAATCTATATCTAACATAATACTGAATGGGAAGAAGCTAAAAGCTTTTCCACTAAAAACTTGTACTCGACAAGACTGCCTACTTTCTTCACTATTTTTTCATATAGTGCTGGAAGTTTTATCCAATACAATCAGAAAAAAATAACAATATAAAAGGCATTCATATAGGCAAAGAAGAGCTGAAAATATCTCTATTTTTAGATGGTATGATGGTATACTCAGAAGACTCAAAGGTTGCCATGAAAAAAAATCTCGAAGTAATAAATGAATACAATAAAGTGGCAGGATACAAAATCAGCATCCAAAAAGCTATAGCATTTCTATATACAAACAACAGGTTGAACAAAGTAGAGCTGAAGAAGGGAATCCCTTTCACCATAGTCACAAAATTTATAAGATACCTAGGGATTAAACCAAACTAAGGAAGGCAAAGACCTTTACAAAGAAAACTATTAAATCTTTAAAAAGATATTGAAAAGGACATAAAAAAGTGAAAAGACATCCCATGTTCCTGGATTGGAAGAATTAACATAATCAAAATAGCAATGCTACTTATATTTATCTACGTATTTAATACAATTCCAATCAAAATACCAGAGACATTCTTCACAGATGTAGAAAAGACTATTATAGAATTTGTCTGGAATCCTAAAAGACCTCGTATTGCCAAAGCATTCTTGCACAAGAAGAGTGGAGTGGGTGGCATATCACTCCCTGACCCCAATATATATTATAAAGCTGTGATAATCCAAACAGCATGGTATTGGCACAAAAACAGACAGGTGGACCACTGGAATAGAATAGAGACTCCTTGTAAAAAATGTTGAAAAGCTATTTGCTTGTGATGATGTGGACAGTAATGTCCTTGTCTTGACTGATATGCATGGTAATCATGCTAGAAAAATAAATGTAATACACTGTAAACATATATGTGAGTTAATGTAATATAATAAAGATGATGATTATAAATAAAATTAAATTTAAAAATGATTTATAGTTACAAAATATTTGACAATTTGGTTTTATGAGAAATAAGTTGATATTAAGAAAAAATGACATACAATGTCAATTGTTTGTAACAATATTGGTTGCACACATTTAAAAAATTTAAAGCTTTAATTTTCACTTTGGCCTAAGATATAGCTGGTATCAAGGTAATAACAGTATAATATGGAAAAATTTATTTAAATCTTTCTCCATCCTTCACTTTCCCTATTTGTAATTTGGAAAAAAAGTAATATTAACTTCTATAGTGTCTTGTGAAAATTAATATTCTGTATGCAAAATATTTTAGTGTCTGATATAAAAGATTTTTATCATGATTTTATTATATAATTATTTATTTAAAGCAAATATTAAGGCAGAATTAAATTCATTAAGTACATTTGGAATATCAAGATGTATTAGTGTAATGCATCTAGCACATTTAAAACTAAATTACAGAGAATAGTTAGACCAACTCTAAAACAAATTTCCTTTATATAACAAGTGTGTGGTACCGTTTTCTACTTATTTTTTGTTGTTTAATTTAAATAATAAAATCACCATTTGCCTTCATAATACAGCATTCCTGGGTTTATTCATATCAGAACTCACTAAGTAAGGGAATCATAATATACATTAAATTTAATTATTAAATATTCTTTTCAATTCAAGTGGTTTTCAGATTTTTTCCCTTGGTCCATTATTATAACATGTTTATGCAAATATCAAAATATACCTACAACTTTTTTAGTAATAAAAATTCTGTTCTGGTTTTAGCATCAAAATATTTGCTTATATTGAGAAGAATATTTGCTATTTGACCTTCTAGTCAGTTCTTGAGAATTGTTCAAGTTTATCCTGGTTGATGTAATTAATTACCTACGGAATGTATTTTTTTTTAATTCATGCAACTTTTTTATTGTTTGTTCCAATTGTTTACCTTATTTTAAAATTTAGGCTAAGTATATCAAATACTATTCTAGTACAACATACAGTGATCTTATATTAGAAAAATAACTTTGTTAGTGCGTATGTAGTTAGAAAACCATTGTGTATGCCCAAGTGTTCCTTCAAGAGTACTTATACAGTAAGGAGTCACCTTGAGAAAATATGCTAGGTGGTGAATGAAGTGAGAAATAGGAGCATCTTCAGATTAATGAAAAACACCTTGATGATGTGAAGACATTTGTCTGAATTCACAGAGCAGATCTGAGGAGCACAAGTGAGAAGGAGGCTTAACATTCAAGGGGTTTTTATTCATTAATATTAGCTAAACAAATAATTAAGTCTTTTCCCAATATCTTCAACTAAAAAAGCAGACTTGTATCTTTTATCATAATTTCATAAGCACCACATCTTAGATTGTAACTATTTAGTGTTAGCCTTAAGCAATTATATATCATAAGATAAAATATTCTAAAAGAATTAATGAATACAGCTATAAAGTCAGGAATTTAGTTATTATCTGTATCTTCTAGATAGTATAATTTATATGAGTTTCTAGAAATATTATTTTCTCATTATAAGTTAACTTAAAAAAAAAAGCTTAGTTAAAATGATATATCTACTTAATTCAGTTCTTATGATATGTCTCTCCATGTAAGAAGCCAAAAGTTGGTAGACAGCTTAATTCAAGCCAGAGTTTAGAAATTAGAAACTGGGAAAAATTACCATAGAACCTGCATTATGCACCACTTTAAAGCAAGCATTTAAAAAATCAGCTCATCAAGCTGTGTCAACAACTTTTATTCTTCTCATTTATTCCTCAAGGCAGTTGAAAATCCATGAGATTTGTAAAGTATTGACCATAATGATTGCATCTTCTGTATTTTAATGAAATCTCTCTTCCCTATTAAATAAGTACTCCCAGAACAAACCCATTATAATCTCAGTCAAAATATATCTTGCTTTAGTGACTACAATTTCTTTCACCTTTTTCTTAATATCCTTAAAATATTTATTCAGTAACACTGGCCACAGTGACATATGCAAACACATTGATTCATTTAAAACTCTCAGTAGTTTCTCATCTTATTTTGTGGGAAAATGAACAGTTTTGAAATGTTGCTCATAATTTTCTTTAAAACAAGTTCCAGTGAGTTTTGTAGTAGAATTTCTTTTATTATCACATACATATATGCAATGAATATTGTAAGCAATTTTTCCTATGGTTTCACCAACTTTTCTTTTTTCCTTCTCTACCACCACTGTTGATATAAACTGAGCAAAAATATCCAATTTACTACCTTCTCATGTAGGGGTGATGGTCTCTTATGTGAGAAGAGACTTCTTCTTTCCAGGTTCCTCTGGAATATGTGGAAATGCCAGCATGATAAAATAAATAATCTCTCTTAAAACACATGTATAAACAGAAAAAAAGAAAATAGAGTTATATTTCCCTACTTTATTTATTTTTTAAATTTACTAGAGAGCACAAGTGCTCACCCTGCTTCTTCTCTCAAGATTTTGGGCAATGCAGGCACACTCCTTGTGTACTTTCCTTATCACTGGTTTTGTTATTAAAATGGTGCAATCATGTGGGATACAAAGCTACTGGCTGGCTCTCTCTCTCTCTCTCTCTCTCTTTCTCTCTCTCTCTTTCTCTCTTTGTTTAATCTCGTGGGCACAAGAGCTCACCAGAGAGATAGAGATCATCCCCGTGGAAGATGGTCATGCTGCAATCTCTTCACTTCCATTTTCTCCTCCCTTTGGGACTTTGGGCAATCAACTACACATTTTTTAAGTCATTTGGTCTAGGACTTAGTAATGTCTGACCTAACTGCCTTAATCACCACGTCACTGACTGTATTGGATTTGGGAGGACAGATAATAGTGGCAAAAAGGGAATTATGAATGTTAATGAAAATTTTGAAAAAGAGAAAGACTGGGCAAAGATAAGTCAAAGTACATTTATTTTATCTCTGTATTCACTTAAAATTGTTAATAGCCTTTAAGTTTATATGATTAATATATCCTTATTTTTTCATAAAGTCATAAAACATGATTTTATTAAATCATTATTTTGGAGAAAAAATGATTTAAGAAATAACCTCTTTTACAAATAATATCGTATGAATAAATAATGTCCATATTATTGACTTATTAAAAGTGAAGAATATAGTGTTGTGAAATCATGGGATGTACTACTTACTATAATGGTGTTTTCGATTCGTTATTCTACTCCTAGAATATTCAGAGAAGTGGGTATGTTACGTTTACACAGGAAACGATATATGATTTCTTTACGAAGTTGATGAGTATGATAAAGAATTAAAGTATCTCATTTTCAAGCTCCTAAGGTTCCCTTGAATTGGATGCCTAAGGTAAAACTCAGCTTTTGTTTTTCTTTTTATTTTTTTTAACCTCCTCCCACTGATGCAATAATAATTCACAAAAGTGTTTCTATTAACTGTAAAAGAACATCCAGGTGTATGAATTTTAAGGCATCTGAGCATTCAGTTTTTGCTTCAAGCTGCATTTTTCTTTATATTAGAAAACCTCTGAGATCAAGTGGTTAAATGAAGAATAATTAGAAGTAAGGTGAGATTGAGTAAAATGATCTAAGTACAGAGTGATGCCTCAGCACTTTCCGTGAATGAATATTTATTATGTCCTTTTACTGTTTGTACAAACACATATTTCTGTGCATTTTCAGTAAACTTCAATACTTTAAATAAATTTTAAGAGCTTAAATTTTAATTTTTAATTTCCACATAAAATATCCCTGTATTCAAATTATTTATTCCATTGTACATTAGCACTTTTTACCTTAGACCTCAAAACTTTCTGTTTGTTTTGTTTTGCTAGAATGCTGAATAGCTCATGAATTTAATGAGAAATAGTTAATCTTTCATTCCTAAATGTGCAAATTCAGTTGTACTATAGATGGAAATACTCATCAATTTAATTTTAAAAGAAACTGAAAAAGAAAATGTATTGATAGAACTGTATTAATTTTTTTTTTTGATATCATGAAGTGAAGTAATGATTTTCATATCTGGATAATATATGTTACAACTCTCCAAGTTTCCTAATTTATAACATAACTTTTTTCTGTCCTCCTTGTTTCTTTATCCTATGACTACTACTCTTCTATTTGTGTCCTTACCTTATTTGAAGTGTGTTCATAGTTGATAAATGTTTTTAGAATTATATTTTCTAGATAGTTATCTGCTCACTTTTTTCCTTAAAATTTTAAAACTTACATGAATCACTGTCTCTTTTTTATTTTTATGTTTCTTCATCTATAAAACTCTCATTTTTCATCAAATTAATTTGAATATTTAATATATTTTCTTTCTAACTAAAACAATTTAATTATTGAATTTATTGTTATAAACAATTTTGTCTATATCCTCTGAAATGCTATGTCACAGATGTTTGCTTTATAAAATAATTGTTTAGTGGTTGCATGTCTACATTTTTAAAAAATTTAAACCAGATTCTAAGAAATCAGAAAAATTACATCAATCTTTAAGAAGAAGAAAGTTGGAGATTATATACTACTATATGTAAAGCTGCAATAATTAAGGTGGTATATTAGACAGTAATAGAATTTATAACAGTGGAATAAAAGGACAGAAACAAACTCACTAGTGTAAGTTCATAGGATATTTGAAAAAGAAAAGAAAGTGTAATTTGTATTTTAATGAGAAGTGCTGGAGAAAATTCCATTCATAGTAGATAAAAATAAACTTTGAATTTTAATCTTTTACCATAAACAATAATTAATTTAGCATAAATCATAATCTTAACAATGAAAGCAAAACTGAAGTGTTTAGAAGAAAACACAGGAGCATATCTTCACACCATAGTGATAGACAAAGATGTCTTACATAGGATCCAAACAGGTGTGAACCTAAAAGTAATACTTGAAATACCTGAAATACTTGGATACTATTAAAGTTAAAATATTCTTTTTATGAAAAGATACAAAAGTAGTAAAAAGACAAGACACAGAGACAAGATATGTTAGTGTGTGTGTTTAACATAAACATTGGCCAAGACTTGAATAAGCACGTCACAAAAAAAGTATACCTAGATGTCTTAACAAACACATTACTAAACATATAAGAAGTTCTTGGCCAGCTGGTGGTGTGGTGGTTAGGGTGGCTGGATCCCACATGATCAACTGTATGGTTCAAGTTCTGGACCTAGGGCTTGAAAAACATGCCAGGCAAGCATCTATCTGTGTACTTAAAATGCAGAAAGGAAGGGAAGATGGAGGAGAAGGAATTACAGCTTGATCATCCCTCATTCAGGGTGCTTTCTCCCTTTCTCTCTCTCTCTCCAGTTAGCACAAGTGCCCTTTGGCAAATTAAAACAAAACAAAACAAAAAAGTTGCTCATTACTCTTTGTGGCCCTTCAATTAAAATGGCAATGAGATAGCACTCCTTATCTATCATAATGTTCATGTGCATACAACTGTGTTACGTAGATGTTATCCCTTCTCTTTAATCATCTTTATAGAACAAGTAGCACAATGTTATTTTTCCACATTAAAGACTTAAAAATCGCCAATTTTCTGAAATAGCTCACAGTCTTCGAAGGCTCAGAGCTGACTAAAACTCAAGGGTTATGAGTACTTTCCAAAGAATCCTCAGGGAAATGAAATACTGTATTTGTTTATTTTCCCAAGCAAAATAATTCTGCCCTTCCCTCATATTTTCCTCCACAGTCAACCCTTCTTTGATTATGAAGTTCGTCTCTTAAAATAATTGGAAAGTTCTGAAGTTTATACACTTCAGAAAATTGGGGAGAAGTTTGACATACTGCTACCCGAGGCTCTTATTGCCCCTTTATAGGTGACTAACCTCCCTGGAGTGATCTTTCTCCCCCCGGGCAACATTGAGCCATGTGGGCCTTTGCTGAGAATCTCAAAGCAGAAGTGTGTTCATTTTCAGTCTCTACAAATCCATATACACAATAGTTGGGATTATTCAAGTAAGCAGCACTGGAACCCCTTCGTGTTCTGAGTTTCAGAATTGCCAGCTCTATTTCTGCTATATTACACCTATCTCTTCCCTCAAAATACTGGAGCTTCAATTCGCCCAGCCTCTGTTACAATCCCATTTAATCCTTCCCACTCCCTGCTCTCTCCCTACAAACCATAGAACACCTGGGACAAAGAGAGCATAAAATAAGAACATGATTGCCTCATACCACTTTTGTCAAGGAGAAAGGCAAAATTACTCTTTGTTTCTTTAGGCAAAGGATTCACTGAGGGCTGCAGGGAAATCTATTCACTAGTGAGGAAAAAAAAAAAAAGTCACTGAAGTTCTAATAATTTTATTTATGCACTTGTTCTACATCCTGAATGAAATACCACAGGCTTGAATGAAGTAAGTTCTGCTGAAATAATCCAGTAATCTTTATCCGAGAGAATATTTTTCTAACCTAAAATTGCATTTACAGGCATTTATTTCTCTCCAATCTCTTCCTCAGCCATATTAATTCTAGCACTGAAATCTACAAGCGATGATTCATTCTTATTGAGGACCTTTGTAAGAAAAAGGAAGTTCCTAGTAAAGTAGAAAGTAAAGGAAAAGGTAGATAGATGTACAGACAGTTATAATGCTTACTGGGATAGATAAATGATATAGATGGATAATAAACTCAGAACTACAGGCCAATGTCTGTGGGAAATGAAAGCTGAAATGAAAGGAGGTTATGCCATCCCCCCCCCCCCCATGCTGGTGCTATAAAATGTAGAGCTAAGCATATTTTAAGAAGGGAAGGGTGTGCCTGTTCTACTAAATAAAAAGTACCTGATAATCAGTCATAGAAAATATAAGGTAGAATTTTAAAATCTTAAAAGTCTAGAAAAAAAACAAATAACTACACAGAGAAATAACATTTTCCATGCCATTTTTTTATCCCTGAAAATAGAAGGAAAAAAGAAAAAAAGAAAGAGGAGGTAGATTTCTAAAAAAAACATATCAAAACATAGGGAGAGTAAATCCTGACACAAGTTTTAAAAAGCAAGAATTGCTAAATTAAAGTTATCCAATGCCTTGTATATATAATTTAAATATCTATAATTGCTTGATTTGAAGTGCAAGTTATTGCACATTTCAATGACCACAAATCAAATATTAGGGCCAGATGGTGGCTCAGTAGTAACACAACTAGACAACATGAGAAGGTTCATGTCTTATAGTTTCCTAGTACACACCTGACATGCACATGCATGTACCCATCATCTGAGCTGCCTGAGCCTGGGAGTAGATTGCAGTCTCTGGTAAAACAACAACAACAGCAACATCTGATGATGTCCAAAGACACTCATTGAGAATATTCAACAGGAAGAACTCAGCTGAAAATTTTACTCATTCAATTGCTCTGTTATAATGGACAATGCTAAACTGAAATCAACTTCAGAAGTGGAAACACAACGTAGATTTTTCCACCCATACAGCACCACAGAATATTAAGCAAATAATGATAGTTACAAATGCTTGTTGATTGATTACTAAGAGACTCGTAAGTATTTTTTTTTTATTTAAACATGTTTCACACTTACCAAGTTCTGTCAATGATGAAATGTCCAAGGTCTGAAATTCCCACCATTAGTGTCATTCTTTTATGATAAGGTATTAGTTAATCAGCAGGACCATCTCAAAAAGAAAATTTGTTTCCTGGGAAAGGAAACATATTAGTCCATCATGATATATTCACGGTAACAATGACCAATCATGAACTGTGGAGTATTTCTACCTTGATGCCACGGAGATTTGCAATTACATCTGCACTGATGTATTTTCAGCCTGAAATAATATACTAAGACTTTGACGAATGGCCTAAGAAATGACAATGATGGTTCTAAAAGAAATTTTTACCATCAAGAATTTTGGAGAAGTTGAAAATTAGGAATGTATCTTGATAGTAAATCCTGGAAAATAGTAGACTATCAGAGGTAGATATTTACTATTTAAATTACATTTTCAGAAGGAGAAAAAGTTTTTCTCATTAACACATTCCTATTGCCAAATAAAAAAATATAAGCTTAGATCTTGATGAAATTAAAGAGTGCATTCTTTCTAATTCTAATTTCTTAATACTATTTTAATTAAAGCCATACACAGTGTAGTCCAACTTAGAAAACAGTAATTATTTTCCAAAACTAGAGGAAAAGTATCAGTATCTGCTCAACACTGATGCACACGTGAAGCACTTTCCTGCCTCTGCTCAGCAAGATGAACCAAATTTCAGCCATTTGTCAAGCAACCTGAGGATATACATGTTTTAAATATCTAGATGTCATGCATTCTGTAATTAAGAAATTGACATAAAATATTCTTAAATTTTGGGGCTGAAGTAGAACTCAACATCTTAGAGGCTGACGTACATACAAGTGTCCTAGTATACATCATAGCTTCCTTTTTCTTCACTCCTCATGTTCTGATTGATATTAGCATATCTTATATCATTTAATATCAGTGATTTCTTATTCTCAAAATAAAGCTACATTTTATTTTATTCCTAGTACTTAGTAAGCACTCTTTATGATGACTCTTTTCTGAAAGATGGAAGTTAAAATTTCTCTTTCTCTCTCTCTCTTGCTCATTCATGGAGCAAGCAAGAAAGAAACATATAAACTAAAAAACAAAAACTATTGGAAGGAAAATGAAAGATATAAAGAATTAGAGAGACAGAAAGCAAGAAATCACCACCACCACCCACCCCCCCACCCCCCCACCCCACCTCCCCCCCCCCACCCCACCTCCCCCCCGAGGGGATGGCCACGCTGGAATCCCTTCTCCTCCATTCTCCTCTTGGGATCTCGAGCATGCACACACTCGTGCCCGGCGTGAGTTTAAGCCACCAGGTCTGGGACTCAAACTGCGGTCAACTACCTGGGAGTCCAGCGATGTAGCCATTACACCATCTGTAGATTATTGTTAAGCTGATCTTAATTGTTTAGTTAGTAAGTTTCATCATACTATATACTTACTTACACCAAACAATGTATTTTATTACTCAAAAATTTTCTTTTAACATTTATTCACACGGATGAATTTGGGTCTGGTATAAACTTTAAGTGCTAATATTTTATCAAGTATATATGAAATAAGTTCAGAGTATATTCAGTGTCACTGAACAGAAATTCTCAACAATCTGCCATTCAAATATAGGGATTATTTTCTAAAATAATAAGGATTTGAAGGCAGAGAGCTAGTGGTTAAATAATGCCATAATAAAACCAGATTCACCTCTGTTTGTGAGTGAGCCTCCACTTACTCTTAGACTTATGGTTTCATTATTAGAAAGCAGTTTCTGCAACACACTGAATTATACCCTTGTGAAGTAGGCAGGTAGTGAGTTTCCCGACATTGAGCCTCCAAAATACACATAACCTCTATCATGCTTTCTCTATCTTATTTATGATTAAATAATTATTATTATTTTAGTTTTGCTGTAGGGTGCATGTGTTCACTGAAAGGAGAGAGAGAGGGAGGGAAAGTGAGAAATCATCTCCTGAAGGGGAATGTTCATACCACAATTCCTTCACCTCCATTCTCCTCTTGGGGTTTTGGGTATGCCAGTCCACACTTTCTCCTAAGCCTCATAGCAGAACTGTTCTTAAATATATTGGCCAATACGTAATTCACACAGACACCTTAAACAAAAGAAAAACTTTGGAAGTGTTCACTTGGGTTGTTATCTATGCTGCAAAGTGTGGCTTATTGGGATTGACTTATTGATAGCAAAAAGTATCACTTACCAACAACATGTCACAATTTACTCAATAGCATTCCTCTATTGGCCTGCTTATAGTTTTTGCTTAAGTTGTTATTATTATATTGAAATTTATCATTGAGCACATATGTATCCTGTATGTGTGTATTTTAGCTGCTCAGTTTCTGAATTACTTTATTTGGATTGAGAAACCTTGTCTGTTATCATTGTGTTTGCAATGCAGAGCTTGTCATCTACTCTACAAACTGGAGAATGACAGATAATCTGTATCCAAGACTCTGTAACAGGTACTGGGTAGGAAAATAAACTCCATTAAGTAAATAAAAAACAATCTCCAGAAGCTTAATTACAATTTAATGACACAAAGAAGCTAGAAGATTCTCACTGTTGGCAACATTGTTCTTGGAACAATAGTGACATCTATGTAATTTGTAGCATCTTGTGTTTGATGGTGGGGCATAGAGTTTCCTCACTGAATTAATTCTGTGCTTCAAATTTTGGTTAGAAATAAATACCTTTTCCACAACAATCTTTTTCTGCTTAAATTCATCAAGGTAATTTTGGTTGCCTGAATTTCAGAATACTGAAAGATACAAAATGTATCAATGTCTCCAGGATAAAAGCCTAGAAGTTGAATTTGTGAGTTAATAGTTATTTATACTTCAGATACAGAACAAATGTCTTTCCAAAGTCAGGTCAATTTTACTCTTTCACCAGCAATATACATGGAGATTCTGTATATTTTTATTCTCCTCATTAATTAGTACTATCAAAGTTTTCATTAATCCAATGAATGTGAAGTTACATTTTGTTTTGCTTTGTTTTGTTTTAATTTCCCAGAGGGTGGAAGTACTTGCCAGAGAGAGACAGAGAGACAGAGAGAGAGAAAGAGGGAGAAAGCACTCACCATGGAGAATGGTCATGCCACAATCCCTTCTTCAACATTTCTTCCTCCTTTTGAGATATTTGGGCACATATGCCCAGTGTGGTGTTTTTGAAGCCATTGGATTGACTCTGAAACAATAGTCACTGATGTAGGAATCAGTTCCTTTATCAACCAGCCCATGGGCTGGCCCTGCCGTTTTTTTTTGTTTGTTTGTTTGTTTTTTTTTTGTTTTTTGTTTTTTTTTTCAGTTTGTCAAAGGCCACATGCAGTCACCATAGATGAGGAGTATGGGATTGGAGTGGTTTGGAGGGTTGTGGGGGGTGATCACACTACAATCCCTTCTTTTCCATTTCTCACTCCTTTCAGGATTTTAGGTGTACTCACACATGTGAATCCAGCACGTTTTTGGTGTTTGTTTGTTTGTTTTTTCTTTAATTATTTTTAAATTCTTTGCTTAGCTGCTTTTTTTTCCCTCCCATACTTTCATGCACTGTGAGAGATAGAGAGAAAGAAAGTGAGAAATCAGACCCCAGGGAAGTTGGCCAGATTGCAATCCCTTCTCCTACATTCTCTAGGGATTTTGGCTATGCACTCAAATGTGCCTGGAGTGATTCTCAAACTGCCAAGTCAAGGACTTGAAAACCAAGGTCAGCCATGTGGGAGTCAAGTGCCTTAAACACCATGCCACCTAATGATCCCCTGCCCTGCATATTTCTTCAAGCCACATTTCTGGTCTGGTAGGAACCATGTAGTTGGCCTTGTAGGTTCCAGCAGCCTTAACCTCCACACCACCAGCTAACCTTTGTTTCAATTTTCATGTGCATTATGTGATTATTCAAGTGGATAAACGCTTTTCTATTAGAAATATTAGAAACTTAGATTTCTTTTATAGCAATTTGGCATAAATATTTTCCCAATTTTTACTGGATTATTTTTTTGTAAGTATTATATGTTGATTATGCATACCAAAATTTCTAAATGTTATAAACATTTATAAACAGTTATAAAATCTGACCAGACCTTCTCCAAATTTGCAACCCATTGGATAGCACAGGTGTTTATCAGGTTGCCCATGTGAGAACAGTTCTATAATTGCTGGACAGCAAGGATCACATAAACCACCTGTAAGGTTCCATACAGTAAAACTCTCCTGAGCACCATTTGGGGTTGCTCCAGGCCTGACAAGGAACCATAACTGGTCTAGACAGGAGCCCACATGCCAGGTACTGCCATGCTACTGCAAGGTCACACGAACCTAGGAAGAAGCAGATACAGACCCAAAGTGAGTACTGGGAGGTCTAACTCCCTAAAGATGGATCAAAAAGATCTACCAGGAGACCAGCAGATCAAGTAATGGTTATGTTGCTAGACTCCCACGTGGTTAACTGTGGCTCAAGTCCTGGACCTGGCAGCTGGGCGTATGTGGGTGTGTGCCCAAAATCCCAAGAGGAGAATAGAGGAGAAGGGATTGTGGCATGTTCATCCTCCCTGGAGGGGTGATTTCTAGCTTTCTGTCTGTTTCTCTGGTGAGTACATGCGCCCTACAGCAAAAATCTCTGTCTACAATAAATAAATAAATAAATAAATCCACCAAATGTTTCAAGCATGCTCATCCCACTATGCCTAACTCCCATGCATATAAGTCTCAAAGTTTCTCTGAATAGCTGGATTACCGTGTAACAGAAAACCCCTCCCTCTTGGCCTGTAGGCTGAGGTACCTCTAGCTTCAAACCCCCAAGTACTCTTTCTCTCAAAGAACTCCTTTTCTCTCCAGATGATGCCTCCCGAGTCTTACTCCAGACTCTGACACCCTCATCCTCTCAGCACAGGTGGCACACAACACAATCTCTCTTGGTGGATCTCGGCAGGATTGTGCAGAAAGATTAGGTCAGTGGCAAACTCTAATGTGTGAGCAGGCCACAAGTGAAGTTTACCTAGTAGCCAGGCACATGAGTGGGTAGGAATCTCACACCTGCATAGGCAGTAAGCCTGGAATTTGGGTATCTATGCTGAAAGGACTGTGGGAAGTGAGGCCTCAGAGTAAGGTTACCAGGGCCTCTTGCACTCTGTAGTAGAGTGACCTGCGTTCTCACGTTCACCTTTCCTATCTGCTGTAAACCCACACCCTCAGCACACTGCAGCTATTCCCATTCCTCCATAAAGCCTTTTCAGCACTCTCTGCTGAGAAGGCTTAAAGTGGAATTCACTTTGAACAAGAAATGCATATGAGAGGAATTCTGCCCATTGTGGCAGAGCCTATGTTGAAGGGCAAATTTGGATCTGAGAAACAATAGATTGTTTATTTACAGATGTATAGCATGTCAGGCAGTAGGCAGTTAAAGTTTCATTAAAACGTGCAAAATAGTTGTCCCCGTAGAAATGACGTTCTTGTTCGGAATACTTTATATTATCAAAGAAAAGATTCTGTAATTAAAGGTATTCTAAGACAGTAATGATCTATGAAACAGAAATAGAGTCCTATAGACTATAGTGACATTTACCAAGGTTGACAAAGAAAAAAGAAAATACCTGAGGGACAGGTATGTTTGATGAAACAATACTTAATATGTCACCTGAATATGAATATGAAGTATATGAATATTCCTATAAAACCTGAATAGGAATCTGCTAAGCACTTAATACTGAAAATTGTTGCCATGACAGATGATAACTAAAATGTGGTAAAAGGTAAGATTGAAATGGGAGGAAGTAGAGAAAGGTAAAAGTCAAGAGAAGGACTATTTTGGTAAATGCACATCAAGACAGTTTTAAATTGCTAGTGGGTTAATGAAGATGCAAATTAATATGTATTCAAAAGACAATATGTACATTAGCAATCTTCATTGTCATAGAGTATGGGGGCTCAACATTCAGATTATAGAGTGTTAAACACAGAACAATCAAGAAAAAGTGAAGGTACAGACCACAGATAGAAAATAACGAGTTGGGGGACCAGCCGATGGCATAGCAGTTACGTCGCTAGACTCCCACATAGTTGAGTACGGTTCGAGTCCTCGACCTGATGACTTGAAATTCACCCTGGGTGCATGTACACAAGTGCCCAAAATCCAGAGAGGAGATTGGAGAAGGAATTTCAGTGTGGCCATCCCCCCCAGGGGATATAGCTCCCTTTCTGTCTCTCTATCGCTCTCTGTCAAATACACATGCCCTATAGCAAAAGTCTCTCAAAAAATAAAGATAAAAAAGAACAAATTGGTTGTAATGTCCAACTCATGTGAAACTGAAAGTAAATTGTGCATCAAAATTTGGATTTATAGCTCCCTTAAAAATTGGAAGTTTTGAGATCAGCAGGTGGTGGAGTGGTTAAAGCACTGAACTCTTTTTTTTTTTTTTTTTTTTTTTTTTTCCTAAAATCATGCACTCGCCGAGAGAGACAGAGAGAATGAGATGGACTCGATGCCGCAATCCTCCAGCCTCCATAGGTTTTGCCATAGGGTGGGCGCCACCACCCCCCAAAGTACTGAACTCTTAAATGACCAACCACAGTTTGAGTCCTGGACCCGGTGGCTTAAAACTCATGCTGGGGGTGTGTGCATGAGTGGGTACCCAAATTCCCGAGAGGAGAATGGAGAAGATGGGGTTACAGTGTGGCCCTCTGTCTCCCCACAAAGGTAATTTCTCACTTTTTCTCTCTTTGTCTCAGTTTCTTCAGCTAGTAAACATGCCCTATAGCAAAAAACTCTCTTAAAAAATTGGAAGATTTATCAATCTCTGCTGATATTTGCTCAAAACAACATACAACTAAGTTAAAGAGTCTTGGGATTATCTGGACCATGCTCTGTATTTTTCATAACTGTAAGTGCTGAACTGCTTTGCTTTTAATATTTGCACATAGCCTTTGTAAGTATTTGAATTTATGTATCCTGCGATATGTTACTCTTCAAAAGGTGATTTCAAAGAGGAAAGTGTGATGTGTAACAGTGAAAGATGGTTATAGTTTTCTTTTTAAAATTCCATTTCTTCTCTCTTCCCTTTTATTTCTTTCCTTTCTTTTAAGAAAGTAAAGCAAATGACTTGATTTTTTATCAACCTGTACATAGGGAGATGTTATATATGACAGAGAAAATATGACTCCCTCTGTCTATTTTGTTACTTGAATAAAATTTGCCAAGCTGCGTATATTCTGATATGCAATGTCTTCATTTATACAATGGGAATTAATGCCACTACCTAAAGTTATCTTGCAGGTGAAATAAAATCATTTTATTATTCTTTTCTTTTTAAGCAAGCACTATACATCATTTGGATGGTAAAGAGAATTTACCCAACATGTTATGCTTCTCAGAACAGTCCAGTTGAGAATACTATACACGTTATCATTAACAGATAATAAACCATTTCCGTGTCCCGCAAATGTCATGCCTCTCTATTTTTTCTCCCTGATTTCCTTCTCTATACTCTCCTCTTCTCTCTCTCTTTACCCCATTCCATACTATCGTCAGCATCCATAACTATTTTTACTGCTTTAATGTCCTCCAATATATACATACAATATCTTTCTTTCATAGCCTGGATTGCTTCACTCCCCACAAAATCTTCCATATTTGACCACTTTCTATCAAATACCAAGGTCTTATTTTTATGGCTGAATAATATTCCATAGAGTATATGTGCCATCCTTTTTCAATTCATTCATCTATTTGTGGAAATTTGAGTTGGTTCCATGTCTTAGCAATCATTAATAATGCCACAATAAATATTGATGTGCAAGTGCTTTTCCAACTGAGCATTCTCCTTTCTTTTGGTAGATACCCAGAAGTGGGATTGCTGGATCAAATGGTAGTTCTATTTGTAGATCTTTGAGGAACCTCCATATTGTTTTCCACAGTGGCTGAAACAGTTTACATTACCACCAACAGTGTAGGAGGGTTCCCTTTCACCACAAACTCACCAAAACTTATCACTTTTTATATCAAAACATTGTTTAATTAACTAATTACATAATGTTACTTTTCTCATTTTGCCTACATAGTGATAATTCTTGCATGTTTTATTTTGGTTCAGAGTCAAAATACATTTTATTATGGATATAATTTATTTTACATGTAAAAATTAAATTTACACTTTTATTTTTAAAGTTGATACCTTACACCTGAGATATAGCTATGTTCAGAACTGTTTTCACAATGCCAAATAATATTCAAGTTCTTGCATTAAAATTTTACTAGGAAAGTATTTGAGTAGATTTTATATAATGTATTCAGTTTTTACACATTTTGTTAAATAGTTAACACAAATTCATCATTATCATAATAAATCAGATACTCTAAAAATAGCTATTTAAACATATTCTTACTAGGAAAAAATGTTAATACAAGCAGTTAGGCTGAAAATGTCAATGATAAAATATTACATAGAGATTCTTTTCCTTTAAATGTTATGATATAAATTAGTAGACCTTGAACTCTTTTATGCTTTAAGAGTACTAATCTTAGAATTTGTTTTTATAGAAAGATACAGTCTTTTCTTTTAAAGACTGTTTCATGAGAGAGAGGTGGAGAAAAGGAAAGAGAGAGAGAGAGACAAGCGTCTTCAGCAGGGTCTCACACCAAAGTCCTCCTTTAGCTTTTCTCAGCCCGAATCACAGGCATCCATGTGTCCCTGGAGTGTACAAGCCAATGCAAGCACTGAACCCCAGTTTTCACATGGCTTCCAACATTGCAGAGTTTTGTGATACCACCATGGCTGCCCAATACAAAGATGTAATTGAAGTTATAGAGGTAGAGAAGGCACGGTAGGTACTAGAGACTGCACAAGGGTGGAGAGTCAGGGGTGAGAGGCTCAGGGAAAACTTACTAACAGACATAAGGTAAATAGGTTATGGAACATCATATCAGAACAGAGAAAGAAAAGGGTGCTTACTATGTTTATCTATTAATCTATTTATCATCTATCTCCATCTATCTATCTATCTATCTATCTATCTATCTATCTAATCTATCTATCTATATCTCTAAGAAGAAAAAATGTACAATGAAAATCAAAGTTATACAACATAATATAATGTTCTTTATTGAAGATAATCAATATGGCAATATACTTGATCTGATTACCGTATATACTTGATATATTATCACATACTGCATGCATGCTTTGAAAAGCCATATTGTAGAGCAAACTCATGACATGGTTGTTGAAATACCTGGATCCCACAAAGCTGCCTGCATAGTTTGAACCCAAGACCCAGTCCCTTAAGGAACCTGCCAGGCATGTGTGCATGCATGCCTAGAATCCCGAGAGGAGAGTGGAGGAGAAGGAATTGCAACATGACCATCCTTCCTGGGGATGCTTTCTCACTTTCCCTCTTTCTTTTCTTTCTCTGTCTGATGATTGTATATATACCCTGTAGCAAAATTTAGAAAACAGAAAAAACACATTGTACCCCACAAAGATGCGCAACAATTAAATGTACAAACAACTTATGAAATAAATAAAATTGTAAAAAGAAAAATGTATCCTAAAGAGTACATGTAGAAGAAATGAATAGTACACGCAGAGTACACAGGCATTTTCCCCCGTACCCTGTGTTTTTTGTCATAAATATTTAGATGGAAACACATTTTTTTCTTAATACAACACATAAACTTGAATTATAAACTATAAAACTTAAGTGTAAGGAGTGTGAGCTATGTCTTCACTGAGTAAAGCAATCCTAGGAAAATCACTGTAGGTGAATGAAAGAACGAACAGAAGGTAAAGAGGAAAAAAGTAAGTTTCTTTTGTTACTGCAGAAACGTGAAATCATTTAAACAGTATTCAGTCAAAGAAAAAAAAAATTAGCACTTTTTTTACCTGTTCAATAGACCTTTAAAACCTGCTTTTACACCTTCAATCTTTCGACAAGTGTCTTTCGATACTTTCTTGTAATAAGCATATGTTCAGTTACATTATTTACAGGTGGAAAGTCCTGGTATGTAAGCATCATGAAAATATTACGCAGGAGATAGAAAATGTGTGAGTGTGTAAACATTCTTCTCAGCCTTTAGAATCTACGTATCTAAGAGATTATGAACCTAACCATGATATTAATAGTTCTGCTTAGTTTTCCAGGTTAAGCTTCTTTTTCAGATGCTTTGCCTTCACAGTGACAATTACATGCTCAGGTTGACTGAAACCTCTGCTCACACGTTACCAGCATTACAAGTATGCTACTGAGCTATACAAAACAAGTGCAACAGTGAGTGTTAAATTGCTTGACTGCATTTTCTTTTACATTTGAATTGTAATACGAATTTAAGAAATACTTTTTTTTAAATAAAAGGAAAATACATTAATGACATTTTGTTTTCTATTTACCATATTATATCTAAGAATTGGGAAAAGAGTTAGACCCATTATATAGGTAGATAGGGCAGGGACCCTGAAAGTACAGCCGCTATCTGCCATGTTAGCTGACCATGTTATGTTGTTTTTTCCTTTTCCCTTTTTCCATATAGTCACTGTGTTCCTTTGACCTATGGACATGTAGCTCTTGCTTCTAAAGAATTTATGACTCCTTGCTATGAGATTTAATTAGACAAAAACCAGAGCCCAATTGTCATAGCCCAAAGATAATGTAAGAGTAGTATTATCAAAGAGACCTGAAGGGGGCAGGGGTCTGTTGCCCAGATTATATTCCAAGTGGGAGCCTCTGAGCAATCAAAATTGATTTGTGGGTCTCTCCTCTGCTGGAGGTTAGGTCAAACTGAGTCACCTGGAATTGGAAAAAGACATGAGGCACTTTTGGGACTATTGCATGTTGTTTAATTGGGCTGAGTTCAGTGAGCCACAGGGCTGCTATCCACAGTTGTACCCCACTTTTTAAGGGGGAGGGCATGAAAAATAGTGGCTCATTGCCAAAAGCAAATCTGTGTAATAGGCTCATGCATATTAGAGAAAAGTGAGGTCATGGTTATATAATAGCACACAAGTGCACTATAACAAACTAGTTTTTCCCATGACCTTCAAACTATGATAAGGCCTCCAAGAGGGATAAATAGAAGTGAAGGAGTCAGACCATCCTGACTCCATTTGCAATACAAAAGTAAACTGAACAATGGTTTTTACCAAATAAACAACTTCTGAACTAATACGTTTCCAAATCGGTCAGGATTATGTTAGGGTCTCCTACTTATGAGACCACTTTGAAGTATAGCAAGTATAGCACAACCTGTAGGGTATGTGATTCCTATCACGAGGAAAATTAATGTGCAGGTCTCTCCCAGGTAAGATTGTATATCTGACACCCAAACCACCTGACACCAACTCATTTCTGAAATTCCTCCCACTTGGGAGTGCTGTTCCTCCTCCTCTCTCTCTCTTTTTTTTTTTTGAGAGAAAAATTTTTGCTAAAGGGTGCTCATGCTTGCTGGAATTACAGAGACAGACAGAGAGACAGATAGCAAGAAATCACCTCCCGGGCAATGGCCACATTGCAATCCTTCTCTTCCATTCTCGTCTCAGAATTTAGGACACGCCCACACACAAGCTCAGCCTGAGTTTCACTCTCTGGGTCTGAGACTTGACCCATGGTCAACAGTCCAGTGACATAACCATTATGCCATCTACTGGTCCTCCCTCTCTCTTAATAATCTCTTTGCCATTCGTTCTCCATGTCCGTGTCTCTGATTCTTCGTGATCTTGGTCAGGAATGTGGTCAACCTGCCACCCTGGGATTGGCTCCAGAGTTGGGCCTGATCACCCAAATATCTTGCATCAAATTCAACATGTCAAATATTACTAACAGCCATGTATGAAAATTCCTATTTAATCTTATTTATAAATAAGAAACCTCCTAGTCTTAGGATGTTAGGTCGCTAGTTCTTATTTCTCACTCCTTGTTGAAAGCTCAGTTGGAATATTTTTTTTCTCTAAAGGCTCTACTGTTACTATTATCTAAAACTTTCTCCTAAAACAAACAAACAAAAATTGTCCAGAATAAATTATTGATGCATATGTCCTCAATTCTAAATACTTTGGAAGTCATTTTCACTGAACTTGTCATGATTGTATACTGCGTGGATTAAAATATAGTTGACAGTTAATATTCTAGAAAGATTCTGTGTATCACAGTCATTGATATGTTCACATACATTATAAATTCTTCATCTTTCAATAAACTTCAGGTAAAATTTCAGTTTTATCTCTTAAGCATAAGAAAATATCATTTAGAGCTTTAGAAAGGTTAATTTACATATCAGTTTAGTTTTAGGCACATTAATCTAGCTATCAGTTGGTACAAATAAACAACCTATTGGATTTATATCTATGTCATTTATAGCCCATCATGGTAAAAGAACTGCGATCTTTTTAAAGCCCCATGTAAATCTGTATAGCACTTTCAAACAGCTGCATTTTCAACTAAGTAGATTTATATTTCAATACAGTGGGATACTGTAAACTCCATCTATCAAAAGTTCTGTTTATTCACATTAGACTCATCATAACTTGTTGCCCATCAGTGCATGGGAAGTCTAAAATGTTTTATACAGTGTGTAATCACTAATGTAATCATTAACTATCATTAATAATCAATGATCATTATTGAGATAATTACTAATACTCTGATCTTTTTGAAATAATTATCTAGGGGCCAGCCGATGCATAGTGGTTAAAATATTGGACTCTCACATGGCTTACTGAGATTGGAGTCTCAGACCTGGTGGTTTGCTTTCTCACTTTCTCTCTCCTTCTCTGTCTTTTCTGAGCATGCATGGCCTATAACAAATTTTAAAAATCAATTAATTAAATAAAAATTCTAAAAAAATGAAATAATGATCTATAACATCTTTATTTACTCAAAATATGGACTACATGAGGATTACTTTAATGTTCACTATCTTAAAATGTATCTATATGAATGAAGGTTATAAGTAAATGAATACTAAACATGAAGCACATATTTTCCTACTTTTTTTCTATGCAGAAGACAAAGTGCAGCCAGATTTCTCATGACTGACCAAGGTTAATATCCCAGTTCTGGAGATGAAAAACACATTGGATCCATGTGCATGGGTGTCCACATAGGATGGAGAAATCGAGGAAAAAGAGATTCCAACATGAGCACACCCCCGATTGAGAAGTGCTTTCTCCCTCTCCTCTGTATTTCTGTCTCTGGAAAACAATGTGTTCTCTGGCAACTAAAAAGAATAAAATATGATGTAAGATAAGTTCTCTAAAACATCATTTTTTGGAAAGAAAAGGTGTGTGTTCTGATTACTTACTTTCTATTAATAAAAGAAAAATAAACCAGCCAATTTAATAGAGTAGAGTTGTAATAGAGCAAATCTTACATGATTTAAATCGAGTTGTTGTCCTCAGACTTCTGGACAGTTCCGGTCAGTCTCCTGGTCAAGTCAGTATTTAAGTTGGTGGAATAGGAAAGTGTCATACTAAAAACATAAGTGAGGGAGTGAGGCAGAGAAATCATTGGTTACATCCTGAAGTGTGCCTGCATTAACAGGATTTAAAAGGAAGGATGTCTGTGATTGACTGAAGCCTAGCTGTTGTGATTGGCTGTAACCTAGCAACCAGCTCAGAAAGACAGCCTAACTTAAAATTTCGGCTTATCCATAGGAATTAATATGTGGGAATACAGCAGCTGTTTTAGGCCACGATAGTTTAACAAAATAGTTTAACCCTCTCAAATATTTGAGAGATTGACCAAAACTAAGGGCATTTACCACATTCTCTGTCACCATTATAAATGAGCTTTTCTTGCTCTCCACATAGAAATCAGAAGTTTTTTTCTGGTCTCCAGCATGGAATCTACAGGTCACATCACACGAGTTGAACGTGATGTCACACAGGTCAAACAGGTCTTTTGCACTTCTATGGATCTGGCTGAAACAAGACTATTCAGCGTCGGATGGATGACAGCATACAAAGCATTGAAGACTGGAGAGGATAGAGCACACCTGGGGGACTGATGTGATGACTAAGGTGTACTCCTTAACTAATGTTCGTATGAAGTAAGCTGCAATGAATGTAAACAGATTAAAGTTCAGGCCACATGGTCAGGTCAACGGTATTTGAGCCTATTTGTATGATGATAATTGAGGACCATAGTTCTTTGTAAAATGTTCTCAATAAAAAGGTATCTATCTTTGTTGTTAGTCTAGTAATATAAATCATAACAACCTAAGGGCCTACTGGGAGAAATACAAAGATAGAAAAATAAAAAAAAAAAAAAAAAAAAAAAAACTTGAAAAACACAAGCCTGCCATCTACCATTCTACCATTTAGGATGCCTGTCAACTGACTATTAGTTGCACCTGTAAACACGTCATCTCTTCCTTACTCTTGAGAGACTTCTCTGGTATATCTGGGGGCTGAGTCTGAGGAAGCAGCAGGATCAGTCACTTTTTTTTTTTGGAGAGGTTTTTGCCATAGGGCGCGTGCAAGACAGAGAGAGACAAAGAGACAGAAAGCGAGAAATCACCCCCCCCCCCAGGGGGGATGGCCACGCCGCAATCCCTTCTCCTCCATTCTCCTCTCGGGATCTTGGGCACGCACAGACACGCGCCCGGTGTGAGTTTTATGCCACCGGGTCTGGGACGTGAACCCCGGTCGACTACATGGGAGTCCAGTGACATAGCCATTACGCCAACTGCTGGTCCTTCAGTCACTTCTTTAATTAACCTTTTGGGGTATTAAAATCAGGAGAGAGGCAGGTACAATGTTTAGCTTTGTTTAGTATTCAACATAAGCTTCTAACTTGAACAAGAAGGATATTTAAAGCTGGATGATATTTCATTAATTGTTTTGTTAAACTTGTATGTTAATCATTCACCTTTTAGAGGGTGGCTTTTACACACCTAAATCCCAGGAAGTCTTACTGGGTATACATTGAAAATGTTTTCCAATTTGTGGATAAGCTTGAAATACAACTGTTATTCCATAACTGCCAAAATTAAATCTCCAGGAGCCTTACTAAAATTTTCTTTGCATTAGTCTATAAACTTAACACCTGTTCTGGCTTTGTGTCAGGACATAAGTTTAAATTAAAGTTAACCACTGATTATGGTCCATGGATATTTTTTTTGTCAGGAAGAAGAACAAATTAAGACATCAGGAATTGAGATTTAAAAAAAAAAAAGTTTTTATGATGGAAAAGTCTTGATCTGTGATACTGGGGCACAGCTGTTCAGGTATAAGATGTCTGTTTTGAAGAAGATATTTTCTTGGTCAGTTTTACCTTAAAGTCTCCAACAGGTACACAGTTTTAAAATCTAAAGAAGCTCTTTTGAGTTTTGAACCCAGAGTTCAAGTTTTTGAAGTTCTATTGCAGTGTGAGTGGTAAGAAGAATTTGGTACAATGTCTTTCAGTAGGGTTCACAAGCAGTCTTTTTCTGCTATCAATTTTAGAAGACCCCTACAGTGGACTGTGGAGGGTTTGTCTTTTAGTCAGTGAATCTGATGTCTTACTTTCTATTAATATATACCAAATTTGACATTTCTTCTGCCAAAACTATAAAATGACAAATTCTGTCAAGCGCCTAAAATTTTCTGAGTAAACACAATCAATCATATTGCTATCTAATAGCATTCTTGATATTTGTTATTGAAAAATTATATTGAAGGTGTTTTCACAGTCTGAGTCTGTTTTTCCTTTTTCAGTTCTGCTTTAATTACTGTCATCCTTATTTTCCATTGATTGAAATGTTCTTTTTCCCTAGTTGCTAAATATGGAACATTATTTCATATTATAATAACCTGGGAATAAATAAAAAGAGAATAGTAAAAAAAAAGACTAATTGATAGTTATGCCTTTATATTCCACTGGAAATGTATTCTGTAGAGAAGGTTTAAGTGGTTCATCTTCGTATTTTATCAGTTGGTTAGGAAAGGTAACCTATGTTACCTAAGTTCGAAACTTACATCCAACAGGAGCCAAAAACTCTGATCCTGCTAGATTGAGCATTGCCCTTTATCTTCTTTCTCATAAATACAAAGATAAAATAGAGACTTGGATGGACACACCTTTAGCAATTACGTCCCCTGTGATCTTCACACTAGGGTAACTGGCCACATGTGAAAAGACTTACACATTCTGATAAAGATTCTCAGTATGGAGTCAGCTTTGCTATATTTCATTCTGACATTTCTTACACAGACATTTTTTGGTGTCTTGCTAATTTAAAAGGCCCCACTTCTTACAAATGGTTAACTATTAAAGTTTGTGAAGCTTTGGCTCTATTCTGCTTTTGTCATTGACACAGACAAAGAAAAATAAAGGTGTCTGGTTGAGGTGATAATTGCATCATTGACATACTGAGAAAATTTAGGAAAGAGAGAGTCAATTATACTGTCCAATTAAAGTATATACAGTGAAGATTAAGCAGTAGAAGAATATTTATTTATTTATTTATTTATTTTTATTTATTTATTTTTTTGAGAGGTTTTTGCTATAGGGCGCGTGCGCTCGCCAGACAGACCAAGAGAGACAGAGAGATAGAAAGTGAAAAATCACCCCCCGGGGGGATGGCCACGCCGCAATCCCTTCTCCTCCATTCTCCTCCCGGGATCTTGGGCACGCATGCACACGTGCCTGGCGTGAGTTTTAAGCCACCGGGTCCAGGACTCGAACCGCGGTCGACTACGTGGGAGTCCAGCGACATAGCCATTACGCTAACTGCTGGTCCCAAGAATATTTATTAAGTTATTTATAAATAAATGGTTTGACTTGTAAGGTGTGTCTCAGGTTTTATATGACATGCCAATGTTTATTATAGAAACCAAGGATATAAATATTTATCCAATATGCAACGTTAGGGTAAGAAAGAACTCTATAGTTTGATTTTTTGTTTTAGTAGTTGATCTTAATGTTGCTTTAAAACCAAAACTAATTGTTTTATATTTCTTTATGTCTACTCTTTTTATTCCTAAGTAATCATCTTACATTTATACTGCTATTCTCTAAGAAATTTGTTTTATACCCTTCCAAAATTTTGCTGGTGAACAAACTTAAGCTCAAAGAAGTTTTAAGTTTACTTTACATGAACTTAACTGGTAAAGTAGTATAAAAGTATTTCTTCCCACTCATATGACACTTTGTCATATTCACTGATATTGATAATTTTTAGTATTTTATAACTAATCTGGGATATGTAAAAAGGTCATCATTCCTAATATGGAGTACATAAAGAGTTAGGCAAAAAAAGGCATCTTAGGCCAGTCATGGTGGCACAGCAGTTGGGAAACATTGAGATGCTGAAGTCACTTGGAAATCTCAGGCTGATACCCCACGGGCTGCCTGAACACAATGAGTGTGGCATGCGCCTGAGATCTTTGCTGGCTGTGGCATGGGGTGAACAGTAGCAAAAGGATCCTCTATAAAGTGCTCCCCTAAATCTGTCTCTCTCTAGATAGAAAAACAGAAAGAAACTTTAAAAAAGAAGAAAAGTGATATCTTAAAATATAGTGTTGAAAGGAAGAAAAATGAATAACCATCAAACAGAAAACCCTGGCTTTCCAGGTCCCCAACCCTTCCCTTGATAAGACCATTTCCTCGAGTTCCTAATTTATACCATTCAGATTACCTCCTACAAAGGAGAAGGTTTGCGGTAATGTTCTTTCTACCATTTTCTTATCCAGGTTCATCTACTTCTTCTTAGCATAGCAAAAGAGATTATTTTGTTTTCTAGTATATAATACCACATATGGATGCTCATCATTGGAAGCCTTTCCTAAAAAGTAATTTAAGCTGTTAAATTTTATTTGCAGAAATGTAATTGCATAAATATAAAATATTCTATTAAAGAATAGATTATGGGCTTTATAGTCAATTAAGCCAAAACACCATAAAATGAAAGGCAATTATAAACGTGGGAGAAGACTACTTTGCCCCAAAATGTGTTTTTATGGTGAGTGTAGGCCTCTTTACATTGAAGCCTCCCACAAAACAAAGAGTCACAGAAGAATTGTTTTTTTTTTTTTTTCCTCAGTCTTCCCTTTGTCAATTGTGGTTCTCAAAATATAACAGAAATTCAACATTCTGAGATAAGAAGAATCCTGTTCCCTCTGAGAACAGGATGCTGTGCAATGCATATTCAGCATGCCACGTTACTTCCTTGTGCATAAAACCCAGAGTGGTATTTTTATGATCCTTCAACTGTGGGGTATTTTGGAACATGTGCAGCTGAGACTTCATCTATCCTGGGCAGATTCTCAAGCCTTGGGAACCAGCTTGCTATAGATCCTAGGACACTGTTCTTGCTGCCTACTCATGAGTAATAAATATACTTGTCTGACTTGTACAGGCATTCTGGCTCATCCTATTCATGTAATTGGTAGTAAACCTTTACAGCAAAACATTCTGAGAGAGCAAGGATGAAAGCTAAAAGACCTCGTAAAGCCTTGAAGTGAGATAATATCATTTATGTGATGCTCTACTGGCCAGGGTGTTACAAGGCCAGGTCAGTTTTAGGGGTAGGAAAATAGATTACTACCTAGCAATTGTCATCTATCTGCCTAAGGGTTATAGATATAGGAAGAGGTGATTCATTAAGGACCATTGTGGATGTTTACCTTATCTACAAAGAGTACTATTAAATCAGGTAGTCTATGGTAAAATATGATCTAACTATGTTTTTGATGAAAATTCAAGGGTTAATGCTGTTCTCCATTACTATCTATTTCCTATTAGTGGAACATATCATTTGACTCTAATTAACACTAAAACCCAGAAGCATTTTACTTTTTTTGTTTTTGTTTTTGTTTTGTTTTTTGTTTTATTTTTGAGAGGATTTTTTTCACTATAGGGCGCGTGCGCTTGACAGATAGACAGAAAGAGACAGAGAGATAGAAAGCAAGAAATCACCCCCCAGGGGAGATGGCCACGCCGCAATCTCTTCTCCTCCATTCTCCTCTTGGGATCTTGGGCACACACGCACACGCGCCCGGCGTGAGTTTAAGCCGCCGAGTCTGGGACTCGAACCGCGGTCGACTACATGGGAGTCCAGCAACATAGCCATTTCACTAACAGCTGGTCCAAGCATTTCACTTTTAATTATCTAATTAGGTAAGCCATGATTTTTATCTGTTTGTTTGTTTCCTTTTTTGTTTATTTTATTTTGCTTTGGCTATAGGACATGTGCAGTTGGCAGAGAGAGGGAGAAAGGAAATGTGAGAAATCACCCCACAGGGAGTTGAACACACCACAGTCACTTCTCCTTCATTTTACTCTTGGGATTTTGAGCATGCACGCACATGCACCCAGTGTGATTTTCAAGCCATGGGGTCCAGGACTCAAATCACGCAGTCAACCATGTGGGATCCAGTGTCTTAATCTCCATGCCACCTGCTGGCCTGGTCCAGGCAGTTTTAACGATAAATTATTATAGAAAGAAAGCTTATAGTTTAAAACTTCCCATTGAAAATGGATAATTCACATAGTTAATCAGAGTCCCATGAGGTAGTTCCAGAGCTGCAGTTATCACCACATGGAACATTCATTTGGAATGTCCTTATGTGACAGAGTGCCAAGACCAACAGATAGGATATGCAAATAAGGAGAAAAAAATTTCATGAAAGAATTTCAAGTGAATTGGAGAACATTTTATGAAGTGTGTGGCTTATTATGCTTCAAATTATTTCTCTTAATCATAATTTTTCATTTGATGTTATTTTTGAAATTTTTATTTTATTGATACATAGTTAATTTACATACTTTGGGGTAAAACGTGAGGTTCTGATATAAGTATATGCTGTGTAATGAGCAATTCAGGGTAATTAGTTTATCACATTAAACACTTATGATTACTTTGTTCTGAGAACACTTGAAATCTTCTTTCTGGATTATTTGAAATATATGATCCATTTTTGTTATAGTCATTCTATTGTGTACCAAAGTGTGGGAATGTATTTATTTCTCCAGTCTAACTGATACATTGGATCCAGTGACCAACCTTTCTCTTCTTCTCCTGCTTGCTATTTTCACCAGCTTCTAATCACTACTATTTGATTATTTTATTTTAAAATATTTAAATGACTAATAAAATTTTTATATACTCAAGGTATATAATGTAGTGATTTTGTTTACATATACATTGTGCAATAATTTCTACCATTAAGTTAATGAACTCACCTGTCACCACCTATAGTTACCATTTGTATGTGTGTGTGTATGAGTGTGTGGTGAGGACACTTAAAATCTGCCTTTTATTACATTTCAAACATTATATTGTTAACTCTAGTCACCATGCTATATAATAAATTCCCAGATGTATTCATTTCACACCAAGTTTGTACACGTTGTTTGACTACTGTCTCCCCAATCAACTCTCCCATGAGTCCCTGAAAATCACCTTTCCACTCTGCTTATATGTTTAATGTTTTTAGATTCTACATGTATGTGACATAATGCAATATTTGTTATTCTGTGTCTGGCTTATTTTACTTAGAATAATATCCTCCCGTTTCATTGACAGTGTCACAAATGGGAGGATTTACTTCAACGAACAAAATTCTTGGGATACACAGACATAAGGGAAATTAAAAGAATTATGTAAGGGGCCAGCAGATGGCATGGTTGTTAAGGCGATGGACTCCCACATGGCTGACTATATTCCTCAACTGGCAGTAAAAATTACGCTGGGCACATGTGCCTGCATGCTTAGCATCCTGAGGGGAGAAGGAAAAAGGGATAACAGTGCGGTTCTTTATCCACCCTGGGTCATGATTTCTCACTTTCCCATTCACTGTCTCTCTCCAGTGAATGCATGTGCCCAATGACAAAACCTAAAAAGAGAAAGAAAAAGTGGTATCTCATTGTGGTTTTGATCTGCATCTTCCTTATATTGAGGGATGTTGAGCATTTTTTCATATGCTTTTTGGCTGTTCATATGCCTTCCTTAGAGAGTTGTTTATTCAGCTCATTTTTTGATGTATAGTGATTTAATGTATGGATAATAATAAAATATATTAAAAATTTTTTTAAAAATCAAAAAAAGAAAAATAGTTATGTAAAATCTCTACTCTTTCCAAGGTATTCTTTTATTCTCTGGTTTTGTTTTGTTTTGTTTTTGAGAGATGTTGCTATAGGGTGTGTGTACTGTTTGTTGAGACAGAGAAAGAAAGACAGACAGAAGGCGAGAAATAACCTCCCTTCCCCTCCGGGGGGGATGGCCATGCCGTAATGTCATATCCTCCATTATCCTCTTGGGATTTTGGGCATGTACCCACATGCACCCAGCATGAGTTTTGAGCCACCAGATCTGGGACTCAAAACACAGTGAATTACATAGGAGTACAGCAATGTGGCCATTATACAATCTGCTGGTCCTTTTCCCTCTAATGTTAAGCTTTAAGAATCTCATATGCAATAGTCATACATAGGAAAGTCTGCGCAGAATGGCATTTTTTAAAAATGATTGCATACATTATACTTGTTAACAATTATATATATATATATATATATATATATATATATATATGAAAATATAGAAGATAGATGCATTTGTAGTCCCAATTTCACAGCTATTTTTTAATCCCTCAGAACATTTTTCTTCCTACTGATCTTGTTTTTTTTCTAGTTCAGGATTGTTGATTATTTCATGCTGCTAAGAATATTTGATACAATGCCATGATCAGCAAGACACCAGGAGAAAATGAAAAGGGCTGTATCAACAGAGAGGCTTGTGGTCTCCCACTGCCTTTTGCTGTTTAGACATTGCATTCATTGGGTTTCAAAGTAAAAGACTACTCTGTCCATAGTTTTTCCCATTTTTATAGATACTAGTAGTAGAAATGTAGAGATTATGTAAATAATTTATAGGTAAGTTTCATGATAGTAATATAGAGTAGGCACAATGACTACAAAGATCTTTATAAAATATTGAATAAGATACCCTGATCAGTCATTTACCTCAACAGATTCATGTTTCTTATATCTCTAGACTGAAAAACACAAGCTCTCTTGTACATTCTTATGACTGGCATGCAGATATAAAATACTTTAATCAAAAACAGAAGCATTTTTCCCTATAAAACTGTCAATATTTATTAGGACATGAGTTATATAACATTTGTTATATAACAACTTAAAATAGTTCCTTATAAAGATAGATGTATATTTTTAGAAATTCGCAAATGGTACTAAAATTCAAAATTAAAAATAGAGTAAGAGTAATAAATGGAATAATCATGCAAATTAAATTAAATGTAATACTGTGAGTTAACTTATAACTTCTTCGTGATTGATAAAATTTATCTAGGAATTTATTTGCATCACAGACCGGGGAATCTTTTTTTATTAAAAAACAAAACAAAACAAAGCAAAACAAAACAAAAACGACAAACTAAACTAATAAAGTAGAAGATTTTGTAAGAAATTTTTTCCACAAGCACTACTTTAAGTTTGAGGCAGAAAAAAATAAAAGATATTTAACAGTGCATGGTGTTTGTCATTTAGAATAAAAGCCCCTCTACACACTAATTTCACACACAAGGACACATTTTTTTTTCCTCAAGCTCCCTAGAAATGTGTACAGTGTTAAAAAGAATAGTCAAAAAATATTTTCAAATCATATAGCTGTGAGAATACGCTGATAACAAGACAATGGTGCTTTTGTATCTTAAGAGAGATTATGTCACAAAAGTGAAAACAGGAATTCTCTCTCCTTGGGTGGGTTGAATTCAGAGGAGGGCAGTGATGTCATGTTATCAACAAAAAGAAGAAACTGCACTGGAAGTATTGCCAACTATAAACATAGGGTTACTGAGCAGCTTCTAGCAGAGCACATGAAAACTACTAGAGTTTAATTAATTTTTATATTAAAGACACTAAATGGGCACAGTTGCATAGAAAAATCTTAAGAAAGAGTTCGTGATTTGGCTAGCTATGGTCTGCTAGGTAACACAATGCTTTGCGATGCTCAAGTCCCATGGAAGTGTCTTGGATTCAAGTTCCACATTTCCCTTGAATGTGCTGGGCTCCTGTGCAGCTGCTTACGGTCCTGGCTGGCTGAAGCTGGGTGGATTGTGGCATGAAGACTTTGTTGGGGGTACCTCTTTCTCTCTCATGAAAGAAAAAATATGTAACCACAATTTAAAAAAAAAAATAAAGAAAAAGAGGAAGTAATGCTTTATTTTATTGTAATAACAAAACTGGAAGGAGCACTACCCAAAAGCACTTAAATAATACTTAGTTTCCTTGATGGTTGTCTTTTTCAAGTAGCAAGGATGATACTTTATCAACAGCATAGACGTTGCAAACAGATATTAACAAGAAAAAGAAGAGAGAAATATTAAATCCAATGTGGAAAGTGAAAGGGCCTTTTGCTTTCTTCTTCATCTTCTTTCCTTTTTTTTTTTTACTTTTTATTTTTGTTTGTTTCAGGTAACATGCATTTGTGTGTAAGAGAGAGATAGAAAGAAAAAGAAAGATGGTCACCCCCAAACCCCTTCCACTCCACTCTCCTCTCAGGATTTGGGGCATGCAAGCACATTCGTTGGGCATCTTTTTCAACCTGTTGGGTGTGGGACATGAACTGTTCAGTGGGCCCTATGGGTTTCAGTCACCTCAAACTCTGTGCCACCTTCTGGCCCAAGACAGAGCCTTTTCTTAACTTCATAATACGTTCATAAGAGGAACTCGAATACTTTTAAGGAGGACTATACAACAGACTTGATTCTAAATAGTAGTGGTTGCAGGAACTGAGATTAGCAATATGTCATTTATGCAGGAGGCATCTTACACCAAGAATTTGGAGTTTAAATTTGTTCCATATGGACATTGATTATGTCTCTCAGTCTGCCTTTGGAAAAATGATTTGTGTAATTCTGACCTCCGTGAAGCCTCTAACCATAAGTTTAACCCAATTATCTGTAGCAGTTCTTAAATCAAGCAGCATTTAAAAAAATTGTATGAAGCTTTAAAATAAACCAATGCCTAGATCCTATAATCAGTGATTTTGAGGTAGAGTCAAAATAATAATCTTTTCTTTTTTTTTTTGGAGAGCTTTTCGCTATAGGGTGCATGCGCTCGCCAGACAGACAGAGACAGACACAAAGCGAGGAATCACCCCCCAGGGGGGATGGTCACGCCGCAATCCCTTCTCCTCCATTCTCCTCTCGGGATCTTGGGCACACACGCACACGCACCCGGCATGAGTTTTAAGCCACCGGGTCTGGGACGCGAAATGCGGTCGACTACGTGGGAGTCCAGCGACATAGCCACTATGCTAACTGCTGGTTCCCCAAAATAATAATCTTTAAAAAACTCCCTAAATGATTCAAATATGCACCCACTTAACTGGGAGAAGTTTTCTATGTTCTAGTGATAAGAGTTAACATCTTGGTCTTCTGAAATCAACCTTGTTGGCTGATGGTAATGAGTCGTATATGCTAAGTTTTTCTGATGGAATTATTTTAGGGTTTAATTAATCAAGTAGTGATGCATAGTGGTGTTTTTTATTTCCTATGTTACCTTTGTCCATGGTAGAATATTTTTTTATAGAAGAAATATTATGAGATGGCTTAATGCTTTCTGTAGGGAAATAAACTTTTTCAAAAAACAGAGCAGTGGGTCAAAAAAATGTGGAATACATACTTTATGGAATACTACTCAGCCATAAAAACAATGAGATTCTGACATTTGATTTCTAGTGAACAAATATGGAAGATTTAACGCTAAGTGAAGCTAGCCAGACTAGGAAAGACAGGCGTTTTATGTCCCTGCTCAATATATAATGAATGTCTGTGCTTTATAGTAGTAACTGAAAGTTTGGAAGCTATAATTGTAGGAAGGGCAATTGTAAACACTAGAGACAGTGTGTGTGTGGGGGCAATAAAGGTTGGGTAATAAGGGGTGGGTGGGAGGGGATCAGGAAAAAAAAAAGCAACACATCTAATAGACTCAAAAATGAAAGGTATCTACTGATAATGTATATGGTAATGTCTTTGACATGACTAATATACTCTATTCATATTGGGAAAAATCGTATTGTGCACTGTAAAGATGTGTAGTGATTAAATGTAAATAAATAAAGAAAAAACATATATATGTATATATATACATATATATACACACACACATATATATACACATACACACACACACATATATATATATATATACACATATATATAATAAAATAAAATGTAATACAGTTTTTGAGGGATAGATTGCAGAGTGTATTAAGACCTAAGTTCAAGTGCAAGTGCTATTATAAGTTATAAATTAGTATGTAAAAGATTAGAGCTAATATTTGCCCTCAGCTCTGTATGAGGCAAGGCAGTTCCAACGTCTTCATGTTTTTCTCTCAGCTGCTCTCTCTGGCCTAATGGATTGTTTAATATTCACTGATAAATTGTGCAGAATTCTAGAGTTCACTTTCTTATTGACACTTATGAATGATGACACTAGAAGATGATGAAAGATGGGGTGGCACACTAGATAGGTCTTGCATTTAGTTTTTTTCATCCATGTGTAAAAATTATAGTTTATAGCATTGGTGAGGATATAGGACAAGGACATTATTGGGGGAATAAAGGAAAGATGAAGGTGAGTGAGAAGAGGCCAACTGTAAAGGGAGGATAGGACATAAAGGCAGGAATGTGAGGACAGAAGGGAGACAACAGTTGGGAATGGACACGTGGAGGGTGAGAAGAGGCAAAGGCTCTGCCCCCACCACCTTTTCATCTATGCAAGTCAGATTTTTGTCCCCAAATGCCAGTTTAAGCCAATACATTTTGGAGTTTGGTCTTATTCAGTCAAGGGATAGTTCCAGATTCTATCCATCCTAAATGTGACTGATGGATTGTCTTTCCATCAATTGTAAGCATATTCAACTTTCCAAGAAGATATTTTCCTGAGGCATTATTAAATAATTATCACTGTGGATATTTTGAATCCCCTCAGAATCACCGTTTTCAAATTTGGTAATGATGCTACATGCTTAAATTCTTATCAAATGTAATTACATTACGTTTATATTACAGTTTGTTAAGCCAGTGCCGTAATAACTTTGCATCCCTCGATTAATTTCCTTCACACACACAGCAACAGAGCCTGTTCCAAGCAGCACAGCATTTGAGACTGTGATTATGCATGCACAGATGCATCTGGCCTTAGCTAGTGTCTGTGATTATTCACTAAAGAATTCTGCATATACTCATTATCCACATGAGAGTCTTCTTCTTTATTTGTGCACAGCTCAGGAGTGAGACCTCCTGCAAGTTGCAATTTAGATGTAAAAGGAGTTTATTTTAGGAATGTTCATCTTTCAACACTAAGGGGTACATACCCTTGGTGAAGTGCATGCATATCTTCTACAGTGTTAATGAGAGTTCTACGTGAACATCAATAGGAAACAGGAAAACCTTTGGTCACAGGCAACATCTCCAGCAGTGAGAAAGGCATAGTCCCTTTCTGATCTAGCAGTTATCAAAATCAGCATGAGCTCTCCTTTCTCAGGTAGGAACTGCTGGATTGGGAACCTGAATCTGGACCCTCAGAGGATGTAATATGGAAGAAAGCTATGGAAGAGAGATTATAAAATATTTATGAAGGACTCACATCTGTATTATGCTTTATGACCACCTGTGATACAAACAGTGTAGAGAATATAGTTCTTCCACTCCAGACAAGTTTATAATCTGAACTAAGGGATACAAAGATGACTGGGAAATATCCTGAGAAAGCATTTTCTGTCAGTGTTATTTAAGTAGAAATAAACATGGAGGAGGACAAATAAAGGTTTTGTAAGTTCACACGTTATTAAATTCAACCAACGTATCTGCCTGTTAGATTTTTACTAAAAGTTACTTATTTAACATTTATACATACTTATTGCTCTGGAATAAATGGTGAAAATAGAAAACAAAGCTAATACTTGATTTGTCTCCAGGAATTATTTGGAAAACAGACATAGGAAACATAAAAAAGGTACTCATTCAAATAGGAGAGCCAAAGTGTATTTCACATATGGTCAGAGAAGAAAGAAGTTTATATGATCCTATTTGAAGAAAGGATTTTTCAGTTATGAGATGAAGAGTTATTTAGATTAAAAATGAACAAGAGATGAAAAAATAGCTTAGCTGAGAACAAAATGAACAAAGCTTTAAAATAAAAAATAAAAATGAGTTATGAACCTTTCCATGAATGAGAATGTGTGTTGAGGATTTTGAGAGTCAAAACTGGTACTTCAGCCGGCATTTATTGTGCATGACCACAAACGTCAAGCTGAGGTCCTTAAGCTTGATTGTGAGGAGAATTATTAAGGCTTTGGAATCTGGAAATCAAAGTCAAATTAATGACACTTCAAATGTTCTATTTTTTTTTCCCTAGATATTTCACAGTGAAAAACTGAATGCATGTATGTGGCAGCACAATATAAAGAGAAGTTCAATGTAATGATGATTGGCATGCAGGCAAATATATGGAGGACACTGTTACTAGGATAACATTCAGAAAAATATTGTCCAAAATCGAATCTGAATTTAGAAGACACTAAATGTTTAGAAATAGAAATTAAGTGAAAATATGAAGAGTTTTGATAGGAAAAGAAACGAAATGACTAGGTCATATTTGGAGCTTTATGAATTTGTGTTTGTGCTTGCTCACACAGGTCAGGAAAAAAATCAAGAGTTTATTCATTAGCTACGTTTATCATAATGAACTCCTCAATAACCCTTTTATTACACATTGCTAATTTGACCGAGATTCTTTAAATGCTAGTAATATAAACTTTAACTATTTATGCGACTGAAACAACCTTAAGTAAACCTTAGCTTCTAATGATGGGGTTCTAGCACTAAAATAAGCCTTTCTGTCATCTGCATTTAAGGTTGATGTGGAAGTGAACAGTAACTATTTCTCATGACAGCAGTAGGAGTGGAAGATCCTATAAGAAGTCTGAGGTCTATTCAGGTGAGTCAGTGTAATATGAATGTTGCTTTTTTCAAATGATATAGAGTAATTACACAGCTTTTTAAAAAATCAGAACAACTTTCAATAGCAGCCAAATCCTTTAAATCACAATCGATATGCAGTGGTGGAATATCCAGTCCAGTTAACAAAAGCTTGACATGAACAAAAATAAATAATGTCAATATATTACTCTTGATTTACTGAATGGTAGTGTTTTTATTCTTTTCTTTTCTTTTTTTTTAAATTTTTTTGGTTTTTGCCATAAGGCACTTGTACTTGCCAGAGAGCTAGAGAGAGAGAGAGGGAAAGTGAGAAATCTCGCTGGGGTTGATAGCCATGCCACAGTCTCTTCTCTTTCACTTTCCTCCTGGGATTTTGGACATGCATGCACTTGTGCCCAGCTTGATTTTTAAGCTACTGTATCTGGGATTCAAACCACAGTTGGCCATTGGGAGTACAGAGCCTTAACCACCATGCCACCTGTTAGTTCTGATAGTTCTATTTTTTTAAGATTCAGGATTTAGAACATTAATTACACTGGTCAAAGTGAGTAAGGGATAGTAGTCATGGCAAGCAATATAGTTTATTGTGCAAACATAGGCATGTTAAAAAAGGAAGCTATTAATAATTGTATCAATATATTCCCTGTAAACTGTGACTATCTCAGATAAATCAGGATATATGGTCACTCTAATACAGCCTTGGATTGCTAATGACAGGGATATGTTCTGAGGAATGTGTCCTTGGGTGATTTTATCATGGTCAACTATTACAGAGACTACTTAGGTCAACCTATTAGATGGTCTACCTACTACATAGCTAGGTTGTATGGTCAGCCAATTGTAATGCTAGGGGGCAACTATTGTATATACATGCTGTCCATTATTGAGTGAAACATCTTTATATGGCACAACACCCTGCTAGAAGATTGCAGTGTTTTTTTTTTTCTCTTTTTTTTCTCTCATACCTATCTGCACTGAATAATTAAAAGTTACATCTAAATAAGTAAACCAAAATGTAATGTTTGGGAGTGGTAATAGAAACATTTGTTTTTGTTTTTTTTTGTTTTGTTTTGTTTTCAGAAAAGAACAGACTTTGAAAGACAATAGGATAACAGAGTAGAGTTTAAAGATTGGGAAATGCTAAGACAATCCAATTAGGATGCTTTCAATGCATTTAACAGAAAATCTCCCTATAATAGTTAAAACAGATATGGAATTTTTTTCTCACGTGATAATTCTACAGTAAAGTGGTGACTACAATGGGCTTAGCTGTCAAGGGACAAATATATTAGAGTTGAAGGTGTATATGTGTGTATGCACACACACACACACACACACACATATATAATGAAAGTGCATAGAATGTTGTGACAGAGCAATTATCACCTTCATTTTACAAAAGAGTCATCATTATTAAACAAATCTCGTTGATGAATGTATATACAGATAAGAGGTGAAACTAACAGAAGGAGCCAGAGGTAAGTGGTGACTAAGATTGGCTTAGCTGTTAAAGGCGCAAATGTATTACATATATATGTGTGTGTGTGTGTGTGTGTGTGTGTGTGTATACATATGTGTGTATATATATGTGTGTGTGTGTATATAAACACACACACACTTCTTTTATTCATAACACTTCATTGCAGCACATTCACTCTCATTCATTCACTCATTTACATATTGCCTATGGCTACTGTGTCTGACAATGGCAGGCTCCAGTAGTGTGACAAATTATACAATGCAAAGCCAAAAATATTTACTATTTGGCCCTCCAAGAAGGGTTTGTCAACCCCAATGTAAATATCAATGCCTTCCTCTTTTTAAATGTATAATATCAAGACTATTAGATGGCCTAATTGTTATATCACTGGACTCCCATGTAGTTAACTGCAGTTCGAATCCTGGACAAGGTGGCTTAAAACTCACACTGGGTTTATGTGAGTGTGTGCCCAAAATCCTGAGAAGAAAATGAAGAAGTAGGATTGCAGTGTGGCCATCACCCCAGGTGGGAGGATTTCTCACTTTCTGTCTCTTTGGTGAGTGTAAGCACATAGCAAAAATTTCTTTCTAAAAAAATTTAAAAATAAATGTTTAATATCTCATTGATAAGCAAATAAAATGATTCCATATTGATTTGGAGCTAATGGAACTACAGAAAATGTTTTGAAATAGTGATCATTACCTTCATTTTATAGTTTTTTTTTTTTTTTAGAGTCATAACTGTCAAACAAATCTTGTTGATGAATGTATATACAGTAGTAAGAGGTGGAACTGAGGTTTGGCCCTCAATTTTAGTGATTACAGGATCCCATATGGGCAACTGCAGTCAAAATCTTGACCTGAAAGCTTGAAAAACATGCTGGGTTCATATGTGTGCATGCTCCAAAACCCTTACAGAATGAAGAAATGAAGGAGGAACTGAAGCATTCCCACAATTCATTGGACAGTGATTTCTCTCTGTCTCTCTGGCAACTGCATGCGACCTTGGGTAGTTCCAAAACAAAACATTAATTAATTAATTAAATTAAAAAGAGGTAGAACCCAAAATTAAGTCTGGATTAATTTTATGTATGTAATATATTATATATATATATATTCTTTAAAAAAAGATATATATATATATATATATCTTTTTTTAAATTGCCAGAAGATGGATTCACTAATCAGAGAAATAACCCTTCTTACACCCAGTGGGGTATGATCACGTTGCAACCTTCCATCCTCACCTCTCCGTCAAGTGAGGGACTGTGGGCAGACATGCACATACACATCCACCCATTGTGTTTCCAAAGTAGCTCTGGTCAGGACCCTGCAGCCAGCCTGTGGGAGCCAATTCCATCTACACAGTGATTAACTGCTGTGCTACAGGGCAGGTCTTATATTATTTATTTCAGCTTTTGTTTAGGTTTTGTATTACTACGTGGGTTCATTCCACTCAATGGATTAGCTATGCAAATAAAAATATCCTGAATTAGGTAAAATTGTATTTTTTTAAAGAGACATTTCTGCTATAGGGTGTGTGCACTCACCAGAGAGATAAAGACAGACAGAAAGTGAGAAATCACCCCCAGGAAGGATGGACATGCTACAATCCCTTCTCTTCTATTTTCCCCGCAGGATCTTGAGTGCACATGTACACACACCCGGTGGGAGTTTTAAGCAGCCATCTGAGACTCAAAACGTGGTCGACTACATGGGAGTCCAGCAATGTAACCATTACGCCATCCACTGGTCCTTAGAATTGTATTTTTAGCTCTTTCACTAAATCCTCTCATCCTTAAAGGAACTGATTTAAGTACAAAATTCCTACTGATTGAGATAATAGAATCCACACAGTACCAGATATATTTACACATCTTTCCTTTAGCTTTTATCTTATTTCTAATACAAAGATAACTGTTTTATTTAATTTACAATATACTTTAATTTACACTATGCTTTTAGTGTATTTTACTCTGGCTGGCAGAATTTAGTTCTCTTTACTTCCATTCTTCCCTAGAAAATTTGAACCATTGTATTGGATTAAACTAATATATAAATGCTAGTAAATAATAATCACATCTCTATTTTCAGCTGTGAGTTATCTTTTGAGTTGATAAATCCAAACTCTTGCTGGTAGGTCCACTGGACATCTACAGGCAACTGAAACCTAGTATATTGAGAATGTAACACATTGTCTCTAATATCCTCCAAAACATTTGGCCAAATCAAGAGAATGCAGATGAACAACTTGGATGAAGTTCTCGGCAGAGCTGTAAACCCTGCCTGAGCTGATTCTGTCCCAGATGGTGGCCCAGACATAAGAAGATGCCTTCTGAAATTTGGGAATGGAACTCTAGTAATTGAATTGTACAATAATATTTAGTGTATTTTGAAAGAGTATCAAGACAAACAAGCAAAAAACAATTAGAATACTAAAACAAAGTACTAATAAATAATTAAAGAAATAATTTAAACTTTTAACTTTATAGAAATGCTAGTGTTAGTACAATGCTTCAAAAGTTATTAGATGTCAGCCAGCCAATGGTGCAATAAAGACGCTGGATTCCACCTGGCTGACCGCACAGTTTGAGTCCCAGACCTGGCAGTTCGAAAAACATGCTGGGCTCATATACATGCATGCCCAAAATCCCCAAAAAAAGGGAGAAATAAAGGATGGCAATTGTGGCATGCCATCCTCCAGTGGGGATGCTTTCTCACTTTCCCTTTCTCTGTCTCTGTCTCTGGCAAGCACATGAAGCCTCTGGCAGTTTTGGTTTTAATATTACAAACACATATAAGAAATGGACTTTACATAAAATGAAATTCACATCAAATTCTCTAAAGAAAAATTTGTACTTTTAAGTAGATTTTTTTTTCACAATGTCCTCCATATGACAAATACAATGAGACTGACTAAAAATACTTGATGTATTTTGGGGGCCTGGCCATAAAATATTTTTTTTTCCAATCAGAGCTATTAATTTCCAAAGGTTTCAAAATAAAGTCCTAAAATATATGAGATTGGTTTATTGTCATATTTTTCATTGCAGTTTTTGTTCACATTACATTTTTTTAAATGATAAATTCTTAAAGTAAAATGTGGTTAAGACTGTATGAAATCTTACATACAGAATGTGTGAAATCTCCATCGTAATCAAAGGAAAATGGCTACTGTCATGACAAGGGCAAACTCCGGCTTTAACTGAATTCTTAGAAGAAGCAGGACTCAAATGATATCTACCAAATTCCACACTTCCTTTGAAAGCCAGAGAGGCTGAAAGAATATCACACTACATCCGTTTAAAATATGTTTTCAGATTATGTAAGATTTTTCTATGGTGACTTCATCACAATACTTACTTCTAAGCCCGATACCATCTGTACAGATTTCAAGCCTTTATTGTCACATATCATATCATTTCTTTATGTCTCAACATATTTCTGCATAATCCAGTATGGCATGGAGACATGGTGTTCATGTCATTCAATTGTTGAGATCTGTCATGAATGTTCATAGTTCAATGTTTCATATGCAGAATACATAAATGCAATTCTTGTCTATGTTCCATGGCTTGTGTGCTTCCTGGCACACTACCAAAGTAGCTCTGAACACTATTGAAGTCCAGGTTTTTAGTAGTTGTTTATTCATGTAAAACACACTGTTTTCTCCTTAAACTATTATCAACAACACCTGATCTCTCTCATAGCAGATGGTTGTGTTTCCTACTTTAGTGATTAAAGCAGAAGAGATTTGCAGATCACATCACTACTTCTATCTGCTGTTTTAAACCTGCTTTTCTGGTTAGGATGGCTGGATTGTCTAAGGGCAAACTCTCCACCTGTGCAATCGTGCAATCTTTTTTTCCTCTTGATTACTCAAGATGATTTCAGCTAATTCACTAAATATCTCTTATATTATCAAAAGGTATTAATAATTTAAGTTAACATAACAATGCACTACAATCTGTTTGATTTAAATTTAAGAAATCTTTTTTGTTGTCATATACCGCCTCAGAGACTATAGTATTTCTGTTTTTATAGCAAAAAGAGTTTAAAAGAGTTGTTTACATGTATTTCCATCTATTACTCTTCTTTTTTTCCTCTTAAAACTTGTTGCTGCTGGGACCAGCAGTTAGCGTAATGGCTATGTCGCTGGACTCCCATGTAGTTGACCGCGGTTCACGTCCCGGACCAGGTGGCTTAAAACTCACGCTGGGCATGTGTGCGTGTGTGGCCATGATCCCGAGAGGAGAATGGAGAAGGAATTATGGCATGGCCATCTCCCCGGGGGGTGATTTCTTGCTTTCTATCTCTCTGTCTTTGTCTGTCTGGTGAGCACATGTGCCCTAGAGCAAAAACCTCTGGGGGGGTGGGGGGGAATCAAAAGAACCTGTAGCTGCTTGGGACCAGCAGATGGCATAATGGCTATGTCGGTGGACTCCCATGTAGTTGACCACGGTTTGAGTCCCGGACAAGTGGCTTAAACTCATGCTGGGCATGTGTGCGTGCGTGCCCAAGATCCCAAGAGGAGAATAAAGGAGAAGGGATTGCAGCATGGCCATCCCCCCGGGAGGTAATTTCTCGCTCTCTGTCTCTCTGTCTCTGTCTTTCTGGCGAGGGCATGTGCCTATAGCAAAAACTCTCAAAGAAACCCTCGCAAAAACAGAAAACTTGTAGCTGCTTATAAATAGACTTTATTGCATCATGAAGGAATGTATGTCAATAAAATTAGACTTTATGAGTGAAAACATCTCTGGAACAAAAGAGAAAAATTCGATCACAATACAGAAGGTTTTTTTTTTTTTTTTTTTTTTTTTTGGTTATTCTTATCTAAGAGCCTGTCTTCTGTCTTAAAGAAAATTGTTTGACTTTGCTTTTCTTTTTAGTTTTTTTTTTTTAAATTCCATAAAGAGAGAGAGAGAGAATTACAGTGCCCTTAACAGAGTCTTTACACTACCATCACCCCTACCCTCATCATGCATGGCTGGAGTACACAGGGAAGTCTCTGACCTCAGGGATAACCTTCCTTTATGAGTCAACCTCACAAAGTGTCATTTTCTGCTGTTGTATTATCGTCCAGATCCTGACTTTGCCTCCCTTCCTATGTGCGAGAATAATGTATGTAATCTATTTTGAAAAGATCAGATTTTCATTTCTTGTCATAGTTTGAAATCAACTTAAATTAAAAATGTAATATTTTTATCCTCTTTTTAAAATGTTTTCTTTGTCCTTACAATTTAACAAATTATTTTATTTCTTTTCTCTCTGAGAGACAAGAGATAGAGAGAAAAAAACCATCAACATGGTTTTCATGCAATGATCCATTTCAGCCTCGGCCCAGATCGGGGACCTGTCAGGTTCTGGGAGACCTTCAGAAGTGAATCCAGGACTTTTCTATGTGGGTTCAGCATCATGAAGTACTGTGTTACTGATGGGACACCATGGTTGGTCCCTCATATCTTTTTTTTTTTTTTTAAGAATTATTTATTTAATTCTATTTGTTATAATAATAATTATTATTATTTTAACTTGACCAGAGAGAGAGAGAGAAGGCAAGTGAGAAAGCAAGCCGCCAGGTCTGGGACTCAAACTGTGATTGCCCATGTGGGAATCCAACTCCCTTAACCACCACACCACCGTGACTAATTTTTGATAAACATATTGTCTATCCCTAAACTGTTGTGACCCAGTATAAACCAAGTAAATTATATCAAATGATTTGCTAAACTAAGGTTTCAGAACTCAATTTTCTTGTCACTGTATAATCCTTCCCCTTTGTGAACTAACTTCAAATGTACAATGAAGATAGTACTTTCTCTATAACTCTCCTTAGGTTGTCAAAAGTGTCAAGTAATATAAATACATAAAGGTAACTATGAAAGTGTAAAAAATTTTTAAAACCCAATCTTAAAATTAACTTATAATGTGAAATTTTGTTCTTTATTATTATCTCATATGCCTAGTATACATGAACTGTCTTGTCTATTGTAAATCTCTCTAAGGGATAGACAATCCCTTTTAGTATTAATGCTTCAGCAAAGTACTGGGCAAATTACCAATACCCAATTTAATAAATTAGTAGTAAAACAACCTAGTGTAGGTATGCCTAAGGATTGACTTTGTAACAGCTTGACATTGTTTATATATTTGTAATCACTTTTTAGTCTTTCTTTTTTCTACTTTTTTGCCCTGAGGAAAAGAATAAATCTTGGTTAGACAGTTTATACTAGCATCACGTTGTTAAATGTAAATTTTATCTTGTATCTGTCAATATAAGATGCAAATTTGTGACAATGTTTTTCAAATGGTACACTTGTATTAATATTATAAAATTATATACACTTTTTCAATAGCATGTAATACACGCATTGTCCAAAATATGTTGAATTATGTGGCTTTAACACTAAGCCAGCATTCCTATTGTCTCCATATCTTTCTTTTCCTAAACTCATAGAATGTCCCATTATAAATGTGCTCCTTGTAATATCCATAGTGAATTTATTATAGAAAAACTAAAATATTATTATTATTCAAGTCTTAAGTTATATTACCGTCTTTCTTTAAAAAACAAAAGGGGCCAGTAGGTGGTGTGGTGGTTAAGGAGCTGGACTCCCACATGGGTGACCATGATTCGTGTCCTAGAACATGAGCCAAATTAAGCATACTATGGTACCATGACCTTCAACAAAGTTCAAACTGTAAAGAGCAAATTACTTATATTTTATACTATAAATAACAACTGATTGATTCATACAATTATCTTTAACACAGATTACAAAATTTTCATTTTGCTCTATACAGAAAATATGTTTGCAATTTTAAATATATTTTAATATAGAAAAAACTTAGAAAAATAAAGTCAATGAGGAAACTGTCATTAAACTTAATGTGACTTATTCCTATAGTAAAATTATTATAATTCAATTTTTAAATGTACTGACAATCTTTTAGGTAGTTAATGGAATTTTAGCAATACTTAAAAATAATTGCCAGGTGATTTAATGTAATTATATGGCATATAAAATCAAAATGCATTATTATAATAATTAGATCCTATGCTACTCCTAAGAAATACATTTTACTTACTTTTATATTAAAAGTTTATCATTCTAGTTAAAATTACTGTATCTATAACTATAAAATACTTTCAAAGTATCTCTACAAGGCAATTGACTGCTTTTGGCAATAATAATAATGTGTTGTGCTATGGTCTGAATGTGTGTGTTGCCCTAATATTCAAATATTGAAATCCTAATCTTGAAAGTAATTGTATATTAGTAAGAAGTAGGGCCTTTGGGAGGAATCTGCATAATTTGGATTAGTGTCTTTATAAAAAGAGACCCCAAAGGGCTAGATTGCCTCTTCTACCGCTAAAGAAACAGCAAAAAGTACCTGTTTTGTTTTGCTTTTTAATATTCATAGTGTACAGAACGCTTTTTCAGTATATAAATATGATGCTTAATGATTGAATCAGGGAAATTAGCATATTTATCATCTCAAGCATTTATCATTACTTTGTATTGGAAACTTTCAAAATCCTCTCTTCTAGCTGCTTTGGAACACTAGCATTTATTTTTGTTATCTAACTGTAATTTCATATTTGTTAGCAAACAACTCACCATTTGCTCCTAAGTCAACCCTTCTCAGCCTTTAGTAACCACTAGTATATTCTATGCTTCAATGAGGACTTTCTTTAGTTTTTTGTTTGTTTGTTTGTTTTTGTTTGTTTGTTTGTTTGTTTGTTTTTTGCCATAAGTTATGTGCACTCATCAGCGAGAGACAGAGAAAGACAATGAGAGACAAAGTGAGAATCACCCCTTGGGAAGATGGCCCCACCAATCTTTCTCTCTTTGTTCCTGAATTACTTCTCTTAACATAGTATTCGCCAGACTGGTCTATTTTGCCTCAAATGATAGAATTTTAGTCTGCTTAATAGCTACATTGTATTCTTTTGTGTATTGTATGTGCCTATCACATTTTCCTTATCCCTTTGTGGATAGACATGTAGGTTGATTCCATATCCTAGCTATTGTGAATAGTGCTGCAATAAACACAGAAATGTACTTTTCTCTATAACATACTGATTCCCTTTCCTTTGGGTATATGTCTGGTAGTGGGACTGCTACATCATGTGATAGTTTTATTTTATTTTATTTTTTTTAAGGAACTTCCATACTGTTTACCATAATAGCTGGTATTCATTTACATTCCCAAGTATAGTGCAAAGGAGTTTTCCTTTCCCTGCATAGCTGCCAATCTTGATTATTTTTTGTCTTTTTGATGATAGCCATTCAAACTAGGGTTAGGTGATACCTTGCTATGGTTTTGATTTGCATTTTCCTAAGGACTAGAGATGCTGAGAATTTTTTTATATACTTACAACATATGTATGCCTTCTCTTGAGAAATGTTTATTCAGATAATTTGCCCATTTAATTTCTTATATAACTTTTTGCGGTTGAGCAATCTGAGTTTCTTGTATATTCTGGTTATTAATCCCTTGTCTCTGTTACAAATCTCTAGGTTTGGACATTTCTTTTGGTTGTCCCTTAACTGTGTTGATGGATTCTTTTGCTGTGCAAAGTTTTTGAGTTTGGTATAATTTTGTTTGTCTGGCTTTTGTTTGTCTGTTTGTTTATTTTGTCCATACTTTTCTTAGGTCTTATCCAAAAACTCTGTGTGATACTAATGTCCTGAAGAAGTTTCCTTTTTTTTTTTTTTTCCTGGTAGTTTCATATTTTTGGTTCATATGTTTAGGTCTTTAATTAATTATGAGTGGATTTTTTGCATATGGTGATATATAGGGAGTCTAGCTTCATTTTCTGCATATGGATATCCAAGTTTTACAGCACCATCTATTGAAGACAATGTCCTTTCCCCAGTGAATTTTTATGGCATTTTTATGGTTGAAAATCAGTTGACCATACAATTATCTGGGTTTATTTGTGGGGTCTCTATTTTGTTCCATAAGTCTATGCATATATTTTTAGTACCAGTATCATGCTGTTTTGGCTATGACAACTTTGCAGTATATTTTAAAGCCAGGTAGTATGATGCCTCCTTTTATGAACCAGAAAACTGGTCCTTAGCCGATGCTATATCTGCCACCTCATTGATACTGAATTTCTCAGCCTCCAGAACTGTGAGCAATTTTTGTTTTTATAAGCTTTATGTTTTTTGTGCTTGGTATAGCAGCCTTAACTAACTAAAACATTGTAACCTGTATAACATTTGTATAAGTAAATGTTTGACAAAGATAGTATAAAGGCTAGTAGCGGGAAAAGAGAAGTATATATTGCTGAGTTCTTATATGTGAATTAAAACGTTACTTGAATGTATTCCATAGCTAGTTTAAGATCTTATAGGAGGGACATATTATACAGCATCAAGCTTTTAAAAGCTAGGCAGCATAATACATATTTTAATGTACCCACTTATGAAAAGTAACAATGTGACTAACAAACTTATACAGTATACATATTAGCTTGTTGAGAAAGTCATGATACATTTTTGCATGGAAAAACTCCTGAGAACCTAATATTTTATATCTTATAAATACAAGAATAATTATTTATGTATGCTTGTCAGAGGGCGACAGAGAGACAGAGAAGGAGTGAGGAGGAGATCGCAAACCCATGGGGAATGGTTATGCTACAATCCTTTTTTATCTATCTCTCTCTCCTTTTGGTATTTTGGGCACACCTGCACGTGAACCTGGTATGTTTTTCAAGTTCCTGGGTGGGGATTCAAACCAGGCATTTGACCATGTGATATTCGCCTGCTTTAACCACCAGACCATGGATGTGGCTTGAATAACAATCATTAAAAAAAATTATAAATCAACCTGAAAGTGAGCAAGACCATAGGTCACACTGCATAAATGAAAAGCAAAAAGGAAGTGTGTGGGGGCCATCTGATACCATAGTGGTTAAAATGACTGGATTCAACATGGCCCACTGTGGCTTGAGCTCTAAACTAGGTGGCTTAAAAAACACACTTCACATGTGTGTGTGATTGTCCAGAGTCCACAAAGGAGAAATGAAATAGAAAGGATTGTGTTGTGGCCATTCTCCATGAGAGGTGATTTCTCACTTTCTCTCTGTCTGTCCCCAGTGAGAATACATGCTTCCTAGAAAAGTTGAAAAAAAAAAAAGTGTGACTAACACATATGTCAGAAATTATATTAATGTAAATGGGCTAATGTCTATAAACATTAGAGAATTTTAAGTAAAATATTATATCAAATATACACTCTTTCCAAGGCACATCTCAACTATGCAAGTATAATACCATTATAACAATAAAATCTGGGATAGATAGACTGTATGTACACTAACCTGAAGAATGTTAGCATTGTTATATTAATATGAGGCATTTAAGATCTTAAAACAAATATACTATGAAATATAAAGACCATTACTTTAAAATAATAACAAGGTTTAACTCACCATGAAGATATAACAATTTCAATTGGATGTACCCACTAACACAGTATTACATACACCAAGAAACAATTAAGGAAACTAAAAGATAAGTTACAGCAATTCACAAAACTTGTGATTTAACTGTTAATACATAGAACAAATCAATAACAATGTATCAGAAACACACAGTATAATTAGCACGCTAATCTAAAGGTATTGACAGAACACTGTACCCAATAAACACAGAATGCACATGCTTTACAACTACACAGGAGCAATGAAAGTTTGACTGCATAACAGACTATAAAGCAAGTCTCCAGAAAATTGAAAAGCTTCTATTCATGCTCATTATAAAATTTGGCCATGGTATGATTAAAGTAAAAAGCCAGTTACCAATGCTAACTTGAATATTAAGAAATGTACACCTACATAATACATAATATATATTTATCTAAATAAAATAATATATTTTAAATATTTTAGTTATTACAAAAATATTACTTACAGTAACATGAAATGTGGCTGGAAGAAAAGATATGCTTTCTTAAAATCCTATTTTAGTAGAGAATAAATATCAAAACAATGAGCTAAGCTTGTATCTCAAGTATTAGATGAAAAGGAAAAAATATTAAATACATACTTTTTTTAACATAAAGGCCAGCAAGTGGTATAGTGGTTAAGGTGCTGGATTTACACTGCAGTTCAAGTCTTGAACCTGGTGACTAGAAATTCACACTGATTGTATGTGTGTGTGCATGTCCCAAATCCTGAGAGAACAACAGAGGAGAAGGGGTTGTGGCATGGACATTCCCCCTGGAGGGGGTGACTTCTCACTTTCTGTCTCTCTGGTGAGCACATGATTCCTATAGCAAAAATCTCTCTCAAAAATGAAAACAAGGGACCAGCAGCTAGTGTAACAGCTATGTCACTGAACTCCCATGTAGTCCACCACAGTTCAAGTCTCAGACCCAGTGGGTTAAACTCACACCCGGTGCGTGTGCGTGCGTGCCCAAGATCCCAAGAGGAGAATGGAGGAGAAGGGATTGCAGCGTGGCCATCCCCCCTGGGGGGGGCGGTGATTTCTCGCTTTCTGTCTCTCTGGCGAGTGCACACTCCCCATAGCGAAAAGATTCTCAAAAAAAAAAAAAAAAAAAAAAAAAAAAAGAAAACAAAACAAAACAAAAAACAACTAAAAATATATAGAAGAAAGGGAAATGTATAGGAAAAGTACTAAAGAAAAATAAGTAAAACAAAAACATGGCAAAGTTTCCACAAAGTTTCAGCTCTCTCCAAATTAATAAAATTTAGAACTTTTTGTTAGATTAATAATGAAGAAAAAAGAGGCATATAAACAAAGTCAGGCATTAGCACAACTTGTAAGAATTTCATAAATAACAAGACAATAATGTGAGTGACTATATGCCAATAAGTTGAAAATGCAGACAACATATACAACCACTACAATTATATTACATATGAAAACAGAAACAAGTATAGAATTTCTAAGTAATAAGGGAGGGAAAAGCAGAAAAAAAAGGAAATCTGTTGATGATATTTTGTATGAATATGTCTTTGACTGAACTAATATGCAATGTATTTGTGCTGGGAAAATTCATTTTGTATGCTGTGAAGATGTACAGTGATTATGTGTTAAAAAATTTTAAAAAGTATTTCTGAGTAAACCTAAATTGGATCTGATATTTAAAACACTTTACCTCTCTCTCTCTCCATATCTGTCTTAGACCTGTATGACCTCTGTAGAGAATTCCACACAATATTTAAACAAAAATCATTAATAATCTTTTCTCTTGAGAGTTTTGTTTGTTTGTTTGTTTGTTTGTTTCCTACAAAGCATGTGTGCTCACTAGAGAGACAGAGAGAGAGCGAGAAAGTGAGAAAGTGAGGGAACCAGCAGTTAGCGTAATGGCTATGTCGCTGGACTCCCACGTAGTCGACCGCGGTTCCCGTCTCGGACCCGGTGGCTTACAACTCACGCCGGGCGCGTGTGCGTGCGTGCCCAAGATCCCGAGAGGAGAATGGAGGAGAAGGGATTGCGGCGTGACCATCCCCCCTGGGGGGTGATTTCTCGCTTTCTGTCTCTATGTCTCTCTGTCTGTCTGGCGAGTGCACGCGCCCTATAGCGAAAAAACCTCTCCAAAAAAAAAAGAAGAAAGTGAGAGATACATCTCCCCCCTCTAAAGTGAGAGATACATCTCCCCCCTCTGGGAGGGTTGGCCATCCTACAATCTCTTTTCCTTCATTCTTTGGATTTGGAGTATATACACACACATACCTGGCATGAGTTTCAAGCCGCCAGTCTGGGACTCAAACTGTGGCCAGACAAGTGGGAGTCCAGTGCCCTAACCTCTACACTACCTGCTATCCCCAAAACTCAATAATAATCTTTAGGAATTAAAAATAATACTTTTCAACTGTTTATGAAGTCAGCATGGGAACAAAGAACATTGCAGGCAAATATTATTTATTATTTCTCGGGGCCAGCAGTTAGTGTAATGGCTATGTCGCTGGACTCCCATGTATTCGACTGCGGTTCGTGTCCCGGACCCGGTGGCTTAAACTCATGCCGGGAACGTGTATGTGCGTGCCCAAGAACCGGAGAGGAGAATGGAGGGGAAGGGATTGCGGCATGGCCATCCCCCCTGGGGGATGATTTCTCGCTTTCTATCTCTCTGTCTCTCTCTGTCTGTCTGGCGAGTGCACGCGCCCTATAGCAAAAACTTCTCAAAAAGTATTATTTATGATTTCTAAAATAAAAGTTAGCAAAGAGAAACCAACAATATAAACAAAGAGTAGCTTATCACAGTTCTTTGGAGAGAGCAAAATTAGTTTAAAATTAATGGGACCAGTATGCAGCGTGGTGGTTAAAGGTGGTGGATTCCCACATGGACAATGGCGGTTTAAATCCTGAACCTGGTGGCTTGCTTTCTCACTTTCCCTTTATCTCTCTGTCTCCCTCTCTTTGATCAAATTTAAAAATAATAACAACAACTGTCATTAATTAAATAAATAACTTTTTTTAAAAAAGTTAAGAATGAGGGTGAGCAAAATAAAAACAATAATGCCATTGTTTATTGTTGGTACATTTCTCTTAGCTATAAAATTATTTATTTGTAATTCCAAAGCATCTATAGATAAATCATTAGAATTAATGAGTATGATTAGTAAGAATTTTTTTCCTGTTAGGTCAATATGAAGAAATTAATTTTAACTTTATTCAGTTATACTGTATATTTAGAGAATAAAGTGAAAACATAAAATTTATAATACTAGCTAAAATACAATAGCCATTGGATTAATTCTTTGAAAAGATGTGCAAGAATCCCTACACAGAAAAAAAAATATTAGAAGAAAATTAAAAATCACTGAACAATGTGAAAACTTTCTATAGTTCTGATTGAAAAATTAGTGAAATTTATATGCCAATCACCCAAAATTAATTTATATATTCAATAAAATTCTAGTCAAAATAAAAAAGTTGTGGAAACTTAAATGCTGACTTAATATGTAAAGAAAGATTGGGACCAGCAGTTAGCATAATGGCTATGTAGCTGGACTCCCACGTAGTCGACCGCGGTTAGCGTCCCGGAACTGGTGGCTTAAAACTCATGCTTGGCGCATGTGCGTGCATGCCCAAGATCCCGAGAGGAGAATGGAGGAGAAGGGATTGATTTCTCGCCTTCTGTCTCTCTTTCTGGCGAGCGCATGCACCCTATAGTGAAAAACCTCTCAAAAAAAAAAAAAAAAAAAGATCAAAAAGAAGTAAAGAAAATATTAAATTATAATAAATACATACCAATAACATGTGATGTTGCCCCAATACTAGACAAGTAAAACAATGAACATGGGAATGAGCAGACGAGTAAAACAATGAACATAGGGATGAACAAGGCGTAGCAGTTAGGTCACTCAACTCCCACAAGGTTGATGGGAGTTCAAGTCCGGGACCTGAATGGCTTGAAAATCACCCTGGGTGCGTATGTGTGCATGCCTAAGATTCTGGCATGAGAATGGAGTAAAGGCATTGCAGCATGGCCATCACCCCAGAGGGGGAGATTTCTCACTTTCCTTTTCACTGTCTCTGTCTTGTGCTCTCTCTCTGGTGACCAAACATGCCCTAAGGCCAAAACTTCTTTAAAAAATGAACATAAAAGAAAGATCAGAGAGAGACTTACGAATAGGATACTTGGTTAAAGAAAAAGATGACACAGCAAAAAATTGAGAAAAGTAATGCTTTTCAAAATAATGCTGATTCAATTGAACATCTTTTATGTTTTTCGAATTTTGCCATAGGGTACATGTGCTCACAGGCAAGAGAGAGAGAGAAAGTGAGAAATCACATCCCTGGGAGCGTGACCATGCTGCAATACCTTCTCCAGTTTCCTTTTGGGATCCTGGGCACACATGGTCACGCACCTGGCATGATTTTCAAGCCACTGGGTCCAGCACCGAAACTGTGGTTGGCCATGTGGAAGTCCAGCATCTTTACCACCATGCCACCCGCTGGACTAGCAATTGAATATCTTTATGGCTACCTCATGCTGTAATAACATTTCTTCCTGATATATTGTGTATTTAAATACAAAAGGTAAAATTCTAAAGATGTTATAAAATAATATAGGATTGACATACATAACATTGAAATAGAGTGTCTTAAAGACATGCAAAAATTAACTAAAGGCAGTTAACATGAAAAGTATCTGTTAATCAAAATATACATTTAAAGGGATTGAAAAGGTAAACTACTAATGGGAAAAATATTCTCTCTTGTTGCCAGTTACAGCTGAATTAATGTTGATTGGAAACACTCGCCTGGTAAACAATCTGATATAATTTACTACGTGGAATATAAATAAATGTTTTAAGGGCTGCCATGAACTTACTCCACTATATTTTATTAGGATTGTTTATTGTTATGGAACTTGAAATTTAGGAATTTATAGGATTCAGCTGGCTGAAAAATGGAACAGCGTCAATAGTCTATCTAATGAAGTATCTAGAGAGATATTAAAACCCCAAACAAAATAGTGATTTCATGCTAAAATCTCTGTGATCCTCACAGTCAACATTTTATTACCCTAATCTAAATTTCTTCCATGAGATAACTGACCAAAATATTAAAAATGCTGTATCTAGTGGATTTGGAGGTTCTCATACATTAATAAGGCAGATATGACTATTGCTCCTTTACTACATCATTTTCTTATCAAAAGCTTAAATAAGATTCCTGTTTTATATGACTCATTTACATATATATGTCTCTTGATTTATGTATATAATATATTTGAATGTATATTCAGATATATATGCACATATATGCACAAATATGTACAAATATACATGCATACATATGTACACATTTAAGAGTAGTATAGCTATATCTATTTATATATATGAAGATGAACTGAAACAACAAAACAACTAAAAATACATATGATCCAATAGAAAAATAGGTATAAGAGCTGAATAGTCATTTTACAAAAAAAAAAAAAAAATAAAGAGAAAAAAATTTATTTACAAATATTTACTTTTATTTGATTTTAGTGAAATGCAAATGAAAACTATTGCTAAATACCTTTATAGTTGAGCAGAACAGCCAAAGTTGAAAAGATTGACAATCCAGGTCCAACAGTGGTAGTGCACTGTGCAATGCTGGAAGCCATATGGAACGTTGAGGTTTGGTTCCCAGATTGATTTGCACATGGTGGGTGTGCCCTTAATTCTTGCTGTTTGAGAAAAAGTGGGGGAAAGGGCACAGTGTGAGACAGTGTTAAGGATGCTGATTTCTTTTTATCCTTGATGGGGAAAAAAATTCAGAATCTAAGTGTTAATCAAAACAATGAGACAAATATTGTCTCGCACACAGCTAAGAAAATGTAGCTCAATATAATCCTCCAAAATAGCTATCATTATTTGATAAATTGAAAATACTCATATTCTATGGTCTATTTATAGAGTACATATTAGGTTTATACATGCTTATTATATACACTGTATTAATAGATACATATGTACATAAATGCATGTTTATAAGTGTTCATAACTGCAGTACTCTTTTTTTTTTCTTTTTATAGAGAGGTTTTTTTTGCTATAGGGCGCGTGCGCTCGCCAGACAGACAGAGAGAGACAGAGAGAGAGAAAGTGAAAAATCACCCCCCCAGGGGGATGGCCACGGCGCACCACGCCGCAATCCCTTCTCCTCCATTCTCCTCTCGGGATCTTGGGCACACATGCACATGTGCTGGGTGTGAGTTTTAAGTCACTGGATCCGGGACGCGAACCGTGGTTGACTACGTGGGAGTCCAGCAACATAGCCATTACGCTAACTGCTAGTCCCACTGCAGTACTCTTTATTATCCAGAGAAAACAAATATTTGTTTTCAATAAAATGATGAAGCAATTTGTCACATGTTCATTTGTAAAATGTAACCACAAAAAATAAAAATGAGGCACCTATTAAAAAAATGTATCTTGGGACAAGCAGATGGTCAGGAAGTTGCTGGTCTCCCACATGGCCTACCACATTTCGAGTCCTGGACATGTGCACGTGTGCCCAAGTCTCTGGGAGAAAAATGGAGGAAAAGGGATTACAGAGTGGCCATACCCCTCTGAGGGGTGATTTCTCACTTACCCTCTCATTGTGTCTGTCTCTTTCTACAGTGAAGGCATCTCCTAAGGCAAAACCTCTAAAAAAAAAAAAAAGTATATCACAAAGACAATATTGGGCAGAAGAAAATACAAAACTATAAACTATTAAAGGAACTTTATTATAAGCCAATTTAAGTACCCTGGCCTGGGGAAACATAATTTCAAGAAGACTTGGGAAAGTGCTTCCTACACAGCCCAAGTTAGAGCAGATCTTTTATACATTTTAGGAAAGCACAAGTTATAATCTAAGTTGTCAATCAATACGTGAAAGTTATCCATTAGGTTGGCCCATGAAGGCATATCTTGAAGGGAGTGGGTGTTACATGTTATAGGTAGTTCATTATTGGCTAAAAGAGCAAGACTTTGTTTAAAACTTGGAGTCAGTAGAAGGATAGGTTTTAACTTTAATATAGATAAGAGATCATGCAATTATCATCAGGCAATGTTATGTCAGTGTCAGAACATTATGAGAAGTAAGCCACAGCTAGAGGCAAGGTGATCTATTGAGTAAGATGGATGGCATACAGGTATTGTTCTCCCTAGACCTCATTTTTATTTTATTTTATTACTTTTATACCTTTAGTTACTATACATCTTTAGAGCATGCAAGATTAATTTTCTCAGCATAAATACACTGTATATAAGTACAGTCAGTGATTTCACATTATCATTATCATCAACAGATAATTTTACATGATTGTGTTGTGTTCATTAAATGTTTTACTTTTTAAAAAATTTTCCTCAGGGACCAGCATTTAGCATAATGGCTATGTCGCTGAACTCCCATGTAGTTGACCGTGGTTTGAATCCTGGACCTGGTGGCTTAAATTCACGCTGGGCGTGTGTGCGTGCATGCCCAAGATCCTGAGAGAATGGAGGAGAAGGGATTGCGGTGTGGCCATCCCCCCTGGGGGAGTGATTTCTCACTTTCTGCCTCTCTGTCTCTGTCTTTCTGGCGAGCGCAAGCGCCCTATATCAAAAACTTTTCCAAAAAAAAAAAAAAATCTCCTCAGATCTATTTATTCATGTTTTAGAGGTTTTGATTTAGAGCTCATGTGCTCACCAGGGAGAGAGAGACAGAGACAATGAGATAGAAAGTGAGAAATCATTCCCCCTTCCCCCCAGGAGGGATGGCCGCATCACAATCCCTTCTTCTCCATTCTCCTCCTAGGATCTTGAGCACGTACCCACATGCACCTGGTGTGATTTTCAAGCCACTGGGTCTGAGACTTGAACTGTGGTCAGCCATGTGAGAGTCCAGACATAACAACTAAGCCATCTGCTGGTCCAACTCCCCGGACCTCTTAGGAAGAACTTAAGAACAAAGAAAACATGGCCAGAGTTTAGCCTCACTTGGTACAACTCAGTCTACAAAATTATCTACTTATCTTAAGTTTCTATAATTTTATCTATTATATGAGTTCCTGTTTGCTGATAATTTAACTCAATTTTACATTTCTTAAAGTCCCAACAGCTGTAAAATTGCACACGTGAATTTAGGCATTCTAGTGTTTCCTTGCTTTCAATTGTGGAATTCCATCTGGAGAAATCAGAGAATGGAGAAGGTATCTAGGCTGCAATCCTGTTATCTCAGGTTTTTCTCCTCTCCTCAGAAGAAGAAGTCCTGTTTTCAAAGATGAGTCACTTTGGTCTGGCTCACAGGTGTATTTAAATCTATTGTTTATTTCATCCTAAAGTGTGTGTGTGTGTGTGTGTGTGTGTGTGTTTGCTTTGTGATAAGCAGAATTTAAAACTGAAGTCACTAATGAGTCCTAAACTGAATGAAAAATGCACATTTTTAATATTAAAGCAAGGACCACAGTTACTGAAAAGAAATATAGATAGTTAAGACTTTCGTTTATTTTCAAAATATTATCCAGTCAAAGACAAGTAAAGAGAGAGAGAGAGAGAGAGAGAGAGAAAGGGAGAGAGGGAGAGAGACACAAAGCAGGTCACAAACAACTTTAATACATTCCCAAATAAATTTTACTTTATCCAAAATACTAACAAATATATTTTATGCAGAATAGTCATGTGTAGTTTGTTTTGTTTTGCTTTGTTTTAAGAGAGAGATTTTTGCTATAGGGTGCATGTTCTCACCGAAGAGACAGAGTGACAGGGAGCCAGAAACTGAGAAATCACCCCCCACGAAGGGATGGCCATACTGCAATCCCCTTTCCTCCATTTCCTCTTGGGATTTTGAGCATGCACCTACATGTACCCGGGTGTGTGTCTGAATCTGGGATTGAAACCATGGTCAACTCCTTGGGAGTTCAGCTATGTATCCATTCCTCCATCTGCTGGTCCCATGATGTGTCAGTTTTAATATCATACCAACTATTGATTCAATGTAAAGCAAGTTTTTTGGACTAGAATGGTTGTATATCAAAGAAAAGACTGGGAACAGGAAGATTATGTGTATACTTTAGGAGGGAAATGATGTCAGTTAAAGTGCAGGTGGTAGCAATGTGATTAAAAATAAAAGAATAGATTTGAAAGACATTAATTATATTCATATTTATATAAGAGCAGACTAACTAAATACAATAGATGAGAAAAGGAAAGGAATTGTCAAATCATTACTATGCATTTCCTATTTGAGCAACAGAATGTTTGTGACAAAAATTAATTGCACACAGAAGACCTTGGGTCTGTAATCACTTATCATAGTTGTATGCAGGATATTTAGTATCTACTTTTGATAGTAGATGCAATCACACAAATTATGAAACCATGAGAATAACACTTAATAAGGAAGACTAACTTTATTGTTGTCTTTTAACAGTGTTGTGATTTTATAATATTTGTTCCTATCTCCAGCTCTTAACAAACCTACACTGAGTGAAATTGACTTTAGTTAACAAAAATTATATTGGCAGAATTTGTGAAACCAATATTATATGCAACTTCACCCTTCATTATCAAAAATCTCCTAGTGTTCTCAACTGGACTGAGGTGTTCTGTACACTGTAATTCCTTGACTCCTCCTGGCAAGCTTGCAGGATCATTTTTTTTTTTTTTTTTTTTTTTTTTTTTTGGTGAGGTTTTTGCTATAGGGCGCGTGCGCTCGCCAGACAGAGAGAGAGAGAGAAGTAGAGACAGAAAGCGAGAAATCACCCTCCAGGGGTGATTTGGGCACGCACGCACACACGCCCGGCGTGAGTTTTAAGCCACGTGTCCGGGACGTGAACTGCGGTCGACTACGTGGGAGTCCAGCAACATAGCCATTACGCTAACTGCTGGATCTCAAGCTTGCAGGATTTTAAGGGCAGTCTTTATCGGACTAACATTTATTGAAATATACATACCAAAAAGTTTAGAAATCATAAGTATACCTAAATTACCAATCTTATCATAGAAAGATGAAAGAGAATACTGCAATAGCAATATAAAATAGAAAAAAAGAAGCCAAATATATTACATAAAAGGTGAGAAAAATCTAACCTTTTTTTGTAATATAATCTCTGTAAAAGGAACAGATCTAATAAATGTGGTTTATTAAATGAAGGAGTTCAGGAGTTGGTGGCCTTTTAGAAGGGAGTGTTGATTAACATCAGATGGTGAAGTGTAGTTATTCAGGTAAAACTGTTGAATGATTTGCAGTAGTGTATGAATTGCAGTGAGGTTTATACACTGATTGGCTTAGTTACAAATGTATGGAACTGTCACTGAGAGGTAGGCTTTTAGACATGCATTATTGGTTCAAAGTTTCCATTGATTAAACTGAGCCAAGTTGTCACCAATCAATTAAACAAGTTTAAAAAAGAGTCTGGTTGTCACTTATTATGACTATAAATAATCTATCTTTTTCTGGAAACATGAGGATTGAGTGTTCCGTATAAAACACACCCATATATATAGAGAGAGTATATTACAAAATATAGAACAAGAATGGTAGCCTGAAAAACTTTGTTTTATTCCCTGAAAATTACAAATATTTTCCACATCTCTCGTCCAAAGTCACTACTATGATGTGCGATTTTATCGTGAAGTTATAGTAATGTCAATATTTTAATTTCAAGTATATGTCCAATTTATTAAACACCTTGAGAAGAATTCATGATGCTTTATATACTAATATCTCATTAATTTCCTTGCTACATAGTATTCTATTTAATTAATATATTAAAATATAGATATGTGTCACTTATGAATAGGCATACATTCTGATAAATTCATCCTTAAGTGATTTCACTATTGTGCTAATATTATAGAGTATACCTACACAAATTTAAGAGTATAGCCTATGATACACCAAATCTATAATGTTCATCATTTTCATTTATCATTTAAACCAGGTTCCCATATGTTGAGCATTTTTTTATGTGCTTTTTGGTCATTCATATGTTTCTCTTGGAGAGCTGTTTGCTCAACACATTTGTCAATCTTTTAATTGGATTTATTATTTTATTTTGCTGGTAAGCAGCTTGAGTTTCTTGTTTATTATGGTTATCAGTCTCTTATCTGAGGCATAGTTGGTGAATATGTTCTCCCATTCTGAGGGTTGACTCTTCACTCAAATTATTGTTTCTTTAGGTGTGCAGAAGCTTTTTAGCCTGTTGTACTTCCACTTGTCTATATTTGAGATTATTGCTTGGGCTTTGAGGTTCTTATTAAAAAAGTCTTTGCTCACTCTGATGTTTCCAAGAGTTTCCCTATGTTTTCCACCATTAGTTACCATAGACTTATTTTAAATTGATCTCGCATATCTTTGTTATTCCATATTTTCAACACATTTTTGTACATATGTTTTATTCAGATTAGATTTAACAACAAAATATATTTCAATTTTCAATTACAATGATTTATATTTGTTAATATAATTAGTATATTTTAAAAGTTCTGGAATGATTTGCCTTTATTTATTTACTTAATTATGACAGAGGGCACAAGTATGTATATGAGAGAGATAGAGAGAGACAGAGATATAACATCACCCAATGGGGCCTGGGCATACCACAATCCTTTTTCTCCCAGTTTTCTATCATGTCAGAAATTTACACATGTGTGTCTGGTACAGTGTATTTTTTAAACTACTGGAGTCAGGATTCAACCCTGGTCATTGTTGAGGGATCTGGCTTCCTCGATACAGTCCTTAGCCATGGTACTACAGGACTAAACCTTACTTTTATTTTTATTATAATTACATTCTTCTTAGAAGTTACAAAATTGTGCTTATGTTTTATAAACATTTTTGTATCTTGAAGCTATGCCTATATGCATGTATGTGTATGTCTTTTTTTTTTTTTTTTTTTTTTTTTTTTTTTTGCTATTGGGCGCGTGCACTTGCCAGACAGGCAGAGAGAGACAGAGAGAAAGAAAGCGAAAAATCACCCCCCAGGGGGGATGGCCACACCGCAATCCCTTCTCCTCCATTCTCCTCCCAGGATCTTGGGCACGCACGCACATGCGCCCGGCGTGAGTTTAAGCCACCTGGTCCAGGACTCGAACCGCGGTCGACTATGTGGGATTCCAGCGACATAGCCATTACGCTAACTGCTGGTCCCATGTGTGTGTGTATGTCTTTTCATTATTTTGGAACATTCTTAGTAATAAAGTTCAGTTTGGTTCTACTGCCTCATTCTCTCCCACCTTGCATTGTATAATAGCATTCAATCACATTATTTTAGAACTTTTACAATAACTTGTATATATATTTCCTCTCCCTACTTTTTCTTTTCTTCTTCTTTTTTTATTTAGATAGATTTTTGGTATATGGTACATACACTCACCAGAGAGCCAGAGAGAGCCAGAGAGACCAAAAGTGAAAAATCACCCTTCCCCACACGGTGATGACCATGCCACAATCCCTTCTCCTCCATTCTTCACTCAGAATCTGGGGCACTCATGCACACATACAAGGTGTGAGTCTGAAGCCACCAGGTCTGGGACTCAAACTGTGGTTGACTATGTGGTAGTCCAGTGATGTAACCATTATGTCATCTGCTGGTCCCTCCTTTCCTTTATCTCTATATAGTCCTGCTGGATAAATATTTTTCTTACCCATCTTATTCATTTTATTTCTGCTAAATTTTGTTATATTTTTGTTTTAGCATACCATTTGTTTATTGTTATTTTATTTACTATGTAGTTTTTTGAGATTTGACTATTTCATATTTTAATCCTGTCTTATATCTTTTTTATTATATATAAATATATTGTTATTTCTTTAAATACATTGCACATGTGAGAATATCTTTTTAATTTTTTTCTATTTCTTTGGCTCATTTACTCATATTTAATTATTATTTCAACCATTATTTATTAATGTGTATTTTGGTATTCAGACTAAATAAAATGTACTTATTCATAAATATTATCTGTTTACTTGAGAAAATATGAAATAAATTTTACAGAGATCCAAAAGTGAGCAAACAGGTAAATTGTTCCTTTTTGCCCTGATTATCGATTTGCTTAAGTACCATCATATTTTTATAAACAGTTCATTATACTTTGTTTGATTTTTCTAAAAAAGTTTTATCAGTCTTTCTTGAAGAAAATTGTGCAAATATAATAGGAAAAAGCATTTTAGACACAGTAATTGCTATTTTTCCCCCCAAACCTGTGGTTCAATCCACTGAATGATATACACATGGCAAAGCTATAATTTGACTAAAATAACAATAACATCAATTATGTATAATTCTGATCATTTTACTTAAAAAAATCCTGAACATCTTTTATATAGTTACAGAGTCTTGAGTACCAGTGTCAATATGATTGCTACCATGTCAATCATATATATTTTGAAAAGTAAGGCATTTCAGAGACATTCGGCAGATGACATGCATTGGATAACAAAATCTCATTATCTTATCTGCAGCACATGTGTATTTGTATGACTTAATTTATAGTAATTAATAATTTAATAATTTAACAATATTTGGTTTCCAAATAGGGCTCTGTTAGCAAAGTGATCTTCTATTTCTGTGTTCTTGAATATCAATTTCTAGGTAACAGTTCATAACCTAAGATTGCTGAATGGTCACATGATAGTAGTCATAAAACTCAAAGTGATACACAGCTTCATAGCATGTAGAACAAGGTTTGGAGGGAATGAACTACAAGTAAACATCTATATTTGACCAGCAACAGGAGAGGAGTGAAAACTAGTTACTCTTGGATAAGAAAAAAATAATCATTAAAATAATGTTTATATTGGGGCCAGCAGATGGTGTAGTAGTTAGGTCACTCAACTCCCACATGGTCGACCATGGTTTGAGTCCCAGACCCAGTGGCTTAAAACTCACACCAGGTGCATGTATCTGAGTGCCCAAGATCCTGGAAGGAGGATGGAGAAGGGATGGCAGTGTGGCCATCTGCCCTTTTGGGTGGGGGGTGATTTCTCACTTTCCCTCTGTCTCTGTCTCTCTCTCACACATAAGGCATAAACCTCTTTGAAGATGAAGAAAATATTCTAAATATTGATTGTGGTTATGGCTGTACAAGTCTGTGGATAAAAATGCATATTTCTGGGACTAGGTCAAATATGTGGAAGAATATCTGGGCTAGAATCGGGAAGCTATCTGTACTTTTATCGATTTTCTTACATGATTCTCCATTCTATAAACAGCCAGCCAAGAATCCACAGACTTGAATATAGTAATCATTGGGCTAAATATTTACCATGATTCACATCATGGTACAATTGAGTTTTTAGATAACTTGACTGGGAGAAAAAATATTCTAAGACACATTTTTGTGAAAGTGTTACAGCATGAAAATATATAGCATGTTTTACATGGAAATATGGGACGAACTCAAAAACGTTCATAGGTAATAATAGATTTCTCTTTGACACAGAAATAAGAAGTAAGGAATAGAAATTTGGGGGGAAAATAGAAAAGTAAGAAATTTGTGGGACACAGATATGGTTTATTACCTGTTGATGATCATGTGTATAGTATTCTCTCCAGGGCTGCTCTGAGGTGTTTATCATGCTGGGTAAAATCTACCAATAATATAGTAATATAAATGATGTATAGCAATTGAATGTACAAATAATAATAATAAATAGAAGCAAATAAATTCAAGGTTAAAAAAAGAAAAGAAATAAGAAGCATCAAAAAATGCTTAAGGATATAGTTCCTCTGGATTTTTAGTAACTTTATTGTATATATGAGAGAATATCACAAGATTGCCGAAAAGGCAAAGTAATTTTGATTGGGTCTTTCCTATGAATCTTTGTAAAATAAACTATTTTGCATTCCTTAAGAACCCTCAGAAATGATAGAGTTAGACAACATCAATAAATTTCCTCTAGAGAATCCAACTTCACATATATTAGTTCTTTCTTTCTCACACACTAATATTTCTATGCTCAACAGAAAAGAATAATTTCAAATATAATATTGTCAATAGCTTTCATAAAGAAAAGGTTAGATATTTCACACTCCTTGTGATACTAGGTAATAGAATTTAAATATTTAGAAAACTGAAGGAAGTAATTGTATTACCATACAGGCAAGGGAACTACCCTCTTAGGCTTGTGTATATTTGCATGTGTGTGTGTATGTGTGTGTGTGTGCAAGTGTATGCACCCAGATCTATAGTCTGTCCAATATAATCTAACAGATTTACTTTTGCCAGTGGAGAGAAGTATTGTGTGTATATAATTTGAAGCTATGAATCATTTATGCTACCAAACACATGAACAGTGACTTATGTCATCAAGATTCACTCTAGCTTGCATGCCTTTCCATACGCTGTTAGGAAACCTTGTGGAGATGAATGCTGACCTAACTGTGATAAATCATTTAGTCCGTTGCTAAGAAGAACAGACAGTGATATAAATAGCCTTTACAAATACAGAATAACCTCAGGGCATTTTTCCTCAATAAATAAGATTTAAATAGATATTCTTATAACATAAAATTGTGATTTTTCACTCAAAATCAAATTTACAGGTTTTCTCCATTAAGAAGACTCTGAGAAAGCAGAAAAAATGATGTCTCTCACATTACTTGGAACATTTTGCCTAAGATGCTGCTTCAAGCTAATATCTAGCTAATATAGTAGCCTCAGGTTGACAGTCTAACAATTTATAATGAGGGGAAAATGTACCCAGGCACTATATAGGCTTTATTAATGACATTTAAGGCCTGAAATTGAGAACCTGGGCCAATTATTGTAATATAGGACAAGAGTAAAACACACTTGGTATAGAGAAAGTCATGGTGTTTTATTTATATCCTTAGATGACATACCATAACTCTTGGTGATAAATAATTACATGATAGCCAGGAGCAGTCTACACAGGACTCTATTATTATTGGTAGAGAGGGTGGGGTCTGCAACTATAGCAAAAGGAGGCAGTATTAGTTTTATAAAAATATGACTTATAATATTTCTCTTTTGAACTCTGAAAATTAGTATACTTTCAAAATAGAACCTAAGGTTAGACCTAAGAAATACTAGATACTTGGTGACAATCTATGTTCCAGGTAACTAAAGTTTCCACAAGAGCACTTGAAAATATACCTTTGACTGTTCTCATAAGAATAAAAATGTTTACAGGGTTGGAATATAAAGAATTGATACACTGTACACGATGGAATATTAAAAATATGTTGAAAAAACTTCTTGTACCACAAACCATAAAAAAGATGCACATACAGGGCCGGCAGGTTGCATGGTTCAAGTTCTGGACATGGTGACTTGCTTTCTCGCTTTCTCTCTCTCTCTCGCTCTGTCCCTCTCTGGTCAAATTGAAGTAAATAAATAATTATAAATAAAAATAATTCTAAAAAAAGAGAAAAGACACATGTATGTACACAAACACACATAAAGGGAAGTATCAAGAAATAAAAAATATTTAAAAGAAATACTACTAAAAAATAAAAGCACCCTAAAATACACCAAATATACAATGGTCCACAAATATACAGTTAATCCACATATAAGAAAACTGAGGATTAGAGGCCAGATCCCAAGTTTGAGGTCTTACTTCCTGACTACAGCTAATCTGCGAAGACCGTGCCTGTGAAGTGTGAGTATAGAGTAGCTTTGTGCTCCCACCAGGTCCACAACCTGGATGGAGCTGCTTGTCTCTAGTCTGGGAGAGTGGGTCAGCATCATGTTAAGCACGCATATAATTGAAAGCCTATTTTCTAAAACCTTCAACAGATAGCTTAGTCAAGAAGCTCAAGCCAAGGAGAAACAGAGTTTGCAAGAGCAAGGCAAAAGATACCTTCTAAATAAGATGATTTTAAAATCAAATATTACTAAGCACCTGAGGAAAGTCAGCAATAGGAACCCCTCACTGATTTATTTTAAATAGTTGCAATTACATCACTATGTGGAATTCCCTAAATGACCCCACAGGGCATTGACATGAGGGCTAAGTGTTACCTGTGTGTGAAGTAGGTCCATCATAGCAGAGGGACCATAAGGTGATGTAATTCGAATTTTACATAGGTTTGCCAGTGATCTTCTCTATGACCACTCTAGAAATAGAGAAAGAAGAGAGAGATACAGACAGACAGACAGATACACTGCTCCTCACTCTGGAATGAATGTAAAACAAGCAAGCAAGCAGAAAATGCCTTTGCAGGGTAGGAAAAATCTTTATCTTTCCTACTCTGAAATGTCTTTGGGGAAGGTATTTTCTCTATTTTTTACTATCCTTCTTGCAAGACTATTCTTTTTTTTTTTTGGAGAGGTTTTTGCTATAGGGCGTATGCGTTTGCCTGAAAGACAGACAGATACAGAGAGACAGAAAGTGAGAAATCTCCCCCCTGGGGGGGATGGCCACACCACAAGCCCTTCTCCCTTCTCCTCACAGGATCTTGGGCACACACTCATACGTGCCCTCCATGAGTTTAAGCCACCAGGTCCGGGACTCGAACCACAGTCTACTACATGGATGTCCATCGACATAGCTACTATGCCAACTGCTGGTCCTCCAAGATTATTCTTAATTTAGCCAAAAATGTCTTTGCTCTGAGAATCTGGAACATACATAAATGTGAGATATTCATGGAGAATTGTCTCCTAACAGATGTTATAGTTTCCATATGTATTTTATAAATTCAGGATTGCGATATATGTATTACATGAAAAAAAATTCATTGGTAAGCATGAATTTGTGAATCAGAGATGAAATGTGCATTCATTAGCAAACCTTAGTTTCAAATTTATTTACACATTTTATTGTGATTCATGTTTGAAATCAAACCCTCATTCATGAATACAAATGTCAATTACCACAGATTTTAGAGTTTAACCTTCAATTTCAGGCTATTTTTTGACAATTCATAAATGTGAAATATTCACAGAGAATGAAAAAAGCAGGATGTCTTGTTTTAAAGTTGAATTAATATAGCATGAATACTGCTCAATATTCTTATTATAAATATAAAAAGAACAAAGCTGTTCACTGAGATACTGACGGGTAGCATAGTGGTTTACACACTGGACTCTCACAAGGCTGATTATAGTTTGGTTCAGATTCAGCATCTTGAGGATCACACAGGGCACGTGTATATGTAAAATGGAGAAGGAATAGTGGCATGGCCATTCTCCCAGGCAATAACTTTACACTTTCCTTCTCTCTGTCCATCTCTCTCTCTCTGGCAAGCACATGTGCCCTATGAAAAAATCCTTACCAAAAAAAAACAAAACAAAAAAAATGCTATTAACTGAGTCAACCAGGCAGTATGGGAGTTAAGGAAGCTGGATCCTACATGGCAAACTGAGTAGTTTGAGTCCCAGATTCATCGAAAAATAAACAGGCATGGGGGAGAGGCACTGGGGCACAGTGCTTAAGGGGCTGGACTCCCACATGGTGATTGTGTCAGCCAGAAAATCCTGCTGGGCACGTGTGCTTGTATGCCCAAAACCCCAAGAGGAGAATGGAGGAGAAGGGATTGAGGTGTGTACATCTCCCTGAGTGTATTTCTCCCTTTCCCTGTCCCTGTCTTTATCTCTCTCTCTCTCCCTGGTGAGCAAACACATCCCACAGTAAAAACCTAAACAATAAATAAATAATAGAAAAGATAAATGAACAGGCACGTGTGTGCATGTGCCCCAAATCTTGAGAGGAACTTGGAAGAGAAGGGATTGTGGCATGGTCATCTCCCCATGAAATGTGCTTTCTCACTTTTTCATTCTCAGTCTATTTTCAGCAAGCACACATGACCGATAGCAAATATATAAATAAATACATACATAAATACTTCAATGTATTCAGTAAACTAAGCTAAAAGCTAAGCACTGAAATGCTTATGTGGGTGAGAGTACTCGCAATCATAATTATTAAATTTGGCATAAGGATTAAGTAGAACACAGTAAAAGAGGCCTTAAAAATGCTCACAAAAAATGCATTTTATTAAAAAGCTATGCCTAGACTGTTTTTAATTGCACAAAAATAAACTTTTACTTTAATTCCACTTTTCCTCAAACTTTTTGAAGTCACCTTACATATACTCTATACCAAAACATTTGTTAATTAACATGGAAGAAGCAACAAGTCAAGGCTGATTTTAAAAATGGAAAGTTACAAGTTCCTATCTTATCTGAAATAAGAGAATAATAATGAAGCTCTGCAATAACCTTTTTTACGGGAAGGTAGATCACTATCTGGTTAATGGTGGCTTATTTCAGATGCCCCTCTTCATGGATGGACACCAATTTGTCCTCACTGGAATAGTTATTTATTTTATATATGGACTTACTGCCTCATTCACTGTGCTTCTGGTATCACTCTGGGAATCACTGTACTTCCCATTGTTTCGGGGACTATGACAAAAAAAGTTGTTTATTTAAAAATCATTATCTTCTCATAAATCTACCCTGCTAATAAGCTTGCCTTACACCTTAGTTACATAAAGTTTTGTAAAACAACTTAAGAAATTTGCTCTTCTCTTCTGTCTCTAAGTCGGTGTTCTAAATTCTTCCATTTAATCTTTATCTGTACAGTAATGAGTTGACCCTACCTGACAAGAATGTACCAATTATCTCAGCAGAATTGTAGAGAAAGACTATTAGCTCCTTCCTTTGAGATGAGACACCTGTGCCAATGAAATGGCAAATCACAGCAGCTTTATTTGCTGGGAGAATACACTGAAAACTTGGCACTAATGTGCTGTCGTCATTTCAGAAGTCTAATATCTTTAAGACATAATCTGAATTTGAAAGCCATCTATTTGATCTGTATTTTTGCTTCATATGAGTATGCCATTCTATAATCTAGGTTACCTATTGCTGCATAACACACCTCCTTAACAAGTAGCTGCTTAGAAACTAATGCATTATTTCTCTGGTCCCTAGGTCCCCTGTACCATAGCTAGGCAGTATATTCTATTGGCCTCCCTTGAAGTCTCTCAAGCAATTCCAGTTACATGTTGGGAGAGGCTGAAATATCCAAAAGACTTCTCCACTCACAAGTGGGAAGCCTTACTTCTCTTCACTGTAGCCTCTCTTTTTCTAATACGAGGTCTAGATTTCTTCATTGGTTAGTTTGGGAGGCAGAAAGTGGAAAGTATTGATTCTAAACTCAGAGACTGCAAAACTTCAGTTCAACGGCACTGTACTATTCAAAGCCAGATTAAAGGGAGAAAGACAATTTATCTATGGTGGGTGAATAATTTGTTTCTGTCTGTTTGTTTTTGTTTTTGTCAGTTTTAGAGACTACCACAGTCCCTTATTAAATTTACGGCCAAACAGACTAAAATAAAATTCAAAACAGTCTAGCTTTAGAGATTTTACATCTTTTCTTGTTCCTAAATATGGATTAAACCATCAAGTGTGTATGGAGTTGTTCTCTACAGCAAAGAAGAGTAGTAGGTCATTGGAAATGGAATAGTGTAGTCCTCTAAATCAGGAAACAATGTTTTTTTCTGAAGTGAGGAAAAATAAGAAACATTAAAATTTTTGATACTGAATTGTGTTTCTGTAATCCCATAGAAATCTGTGCCAATAGTGTCTTATGGTTACATCACTGGACTCCCACACAATTCACCATGGTTCGAGTCTCAGACTCATCAGGTTAAGATGCACATCGGGTGTGTGTGCGTGCATGGCCAAAATCTCAAGAGGAGACTGAAGGAGAAGGGACTGTGGTGTTGCAATCCCCCTGGAGTGTGATTTCTTACTTTCTGTCTCTTTGTCTCTCTGGTGATGAACACATACACCCTGTAACAAAAAAATCTCTCTAAAAGAAAAACAAAACTTCTACTCTTCCTAGGCTCATGGTCTCATGGACCACTTGGTTAGGAAATAAATTTTTCACCCTTCCTTGCACTTACTAATTGATGTGTCTATTTGCTCTGTGAGCAGAAATAGTTCAATATCTACCTCCTTGCTTAAAAGTAAATTGATTAATCTGTATGTCTTCTTTTTCCACTTTTATATTAGTTAGAATGTTGATTTGCCCCAAATCTTTGTCTGTTTGTTTGTTTCTGGTTTTTATTTGTTTTGTTTTCACAATTCAGGTGAGATAAATGCCAGAATGTAGGTGACGTGACAAGAAGCGAAAGACCAGGATCCTGAATTCTGTGGGTCACAGTGGGCTTCCAGGTTAAAGAAGAGGAATGTAACAGAGAAATAATAGTTTTTGTTTTTATTCTGAAGCCACTGTATCATAGTGAGTTTGGTGGAAAGGTGCTAGATATTAACATTTGTTCATTGTTTTATTTTTTAAAATTTGTGATTGACACAGAATAATCACACATATGTATGAAGTATAGTGTGATGTTTGGAATCATTTATATGTTTAATGACCACATTAGGGTAACTAGCCTATTAATCACCTCAGACTCTTTTCATTTCTTTGTGGTTAAAGCATTCAAAATCCTCTCATTTAGGTATTTTGAGACATACAATATATTACTGTTAAGTGTAGTCACCTTACTGTGCATCAGGACACTAGAACTTAATATTCTTATCTGTCACTGGGTACACTTTGACCAATCTCCCCTGACCCCCTCCTCTCCACAACCTTCCCCAGTCTCTGGTAACCAGTTTTATTCTCTGTTTCTGAGATCACCTTTGTCAGGTTTCACATATGGGTGAGATACTGCAGTAGTTGTCAATCATGGCTTTGGACAGGTAAAATTCGAGATAATTTTTTTCTGGATCTTTCCCTCCTCAGAGGTCATCAGTCTACTTAGTATCTTGCCTGGCTTTAGTGTTCTGAATCTCCTGGCTAGAAAGCCTGTTTTTCACCACCGGGCTCTCTGACACTTAATATACTGAGCCAGCTGCTCTTGGTTTTGTCTAAAAGTCATGAAAATAGAAAAGGTGTTCACTCTGCTCTAAGTCTGTACTCTGCACGGAGGTCCGTCTGTCTTTTACATGCTGTGGTTTCCAGAGTGTCTTTTTGTTAAATGTCCCTATTTTATAGTTGTTGTTACAAGAGAGTTAGTCAGAGAGGGATTGATCCAATTATAATCAGAAGCAGAAGTTCCTATTTTTGAAAGCATTGTTCAATTCTCACTATATCCTTTCTAGTTTACCCACGTCCCTTTCCATGTAGTCACCGTAATAAAACATGACAGCCTTTGAAGGATCTGATTACTCACAAAACAGGGCAAACTGATTTATGTATTCGTGGATATGTTAGCTTCTTCATCTGATTATGACTAGATCCCATAGATTTTATGCAAAACTAAATAAAATCAATGGTAGATATATTAATAGATCATCTAAGCATAGTTTTTCTCCCTCCTCAGATTATCCTGTCATTGAAGATGAAGATCAACTAAACTAAGTTTTGTTTTGTTCACGTATTTATTTATTTATTTGGAGAAGTTTTTGCCATAGGATGCGTGCGCTCACCAGGAAGACAGAGAGAGACAGGGATAGAAAGTGACAAATCACTCTGTGGGGGAATGACCACGCTGCAATCCTTTTTCCTCCATTCTCCTCTTGGGATCTTGGGCACGCATGCACACACGCCTGGCGTGAGTTTAAGCCACCGGATCTACGACTCGAAGCATGGTCAACTACATGGGAGTCCAGTGACAGCCATTACGCCAACTGCTGGTCCAAATGTTTTGTATTTTTTTTATGAGGGAGAGTACAGGGTGAGGAGGAAGGGAGTAAGAAGCAGAAAGTAAGAGAGGTGTTGGTGACAGGACTTGCCACTTCAGCCCCCTGCCCCAGCCTCTCAGTAAGGTATATTACAGGTATGCACCACCATGTGGAACCATTTAAGTTGGTCTAGGATCTGAACCTGGAACTCACACCTGTCTGCAATACCACGCAGTGTTATCTTTCCATTGCCACCATTGCAGCTGGGTCTCAATTTTTTTTTTTTATTTTGACTTCATTTATAGAATCTCAAGTAAAATTTTTATGCTAATTTTTCAAATTAGTAAAAATGAAAAGAACTGTTGAAAAATTATTTATGTTTTATATCAGTTTGTATAAATACAAACAATACAGGCTCTTTATAAAAATGAATATAATATATTCACTTTCAATTGATTGTTCCAAATTGTTCTAATTCACTAAATCCCAGAAATATCCAATATTTAGGACTAGGGTGCTACGGATTTACTTTCTGTCAGATCAAACTTATGTATTACCCAAATTAATCCTAATAAAGTTATTTAAATCTATTTAATCATTTTCATAGCTGGTTTATTTTGTACTGAGAAGAATTACAAATTGTGATCATCTAAACTATGGTGAAAATAAATTAAATGTCAGCACAAGCATCAATAATATTAACAAGACATAATTCCCAAGTACATCAATGCATAATTATTTCTTCAGTAATTGTAACAGTGATTCCAAAAGATAGGGAGAGTATGTGACAATTTCAAAACTGATGGAATGATTTAATATTTTTATATTTAATGTTTATTTTTAAGGTACTGTTGATTTATTCCAAATAACAAAGTCATAATTATAAGGTGAATAGCGTTCTAATTATACTTACTTGATATTATTAAATATAAAGCTGTATTTTGTCCTTTGCAGAATAAATCCTATGAACTTGCAGGATGTTCCTAGCTATGAACTATTTTAGTGCGTAACTAAGCAGATGAAAGGGCAGACAAATACGGCCAGGTAATTGCTGCATTCGAATTTTCTCGGTGTCAATAGGATTGTGAAATAAACTGAGGAAAGGTCAATTTAGGATTTATTTTAATAAGTTTAGGCAAACAAAAAAGACTTTCTATATTAATCACAGTAGGAACAATTAGCAAGCATGCTTTAATCCTCCATGACCTTGTCTGTGAATGACAATGTACTGCTAAACATCATCAAGTCTTACTGAACCAACGTTGCTCAGTAATGTCTCTTGTGGCTACGATGATAAATCTCCAAGACCAACCTCATCTATTTCTATGGCAGGGATTACCAGATGTGTAAGCCAAATAGATTATCTTTCAAATTTAGAGGCAAATAATGATGTAATTATCAGTTCACTGGAGAAGAGAGGAAAATTTGACACTGATGAAGAGAAATCTGTCCATTAGACACACAGGTTTGATTTTTTTTTAAACTTCCTATCTATCTACATCATAAAGCTTCACTTATATCAGTGGTACTTTATCAAATCTGATCAGATAGCAAGACTCATGATATGATGGATAATTATAAATACTAATCTTAATAGATCACTTTACTGTCTTCGCTGTGTGCAAATATAAAATTCCTCATTTCTGTTTATAGGAAATTTTCTGATTTTATTTTTGTAAAAATAATATTTTTGAAATTTAAAGAATTCAAGGCAAATCTTATTTAAATAATTGATACTATAAATATAAAATTAGTTTTTTTGAGGAAAATATGTTATTGAATGCTGATCCAACTTTTTACTCTTATAAATAGCCTTTTGAAATCCCCATAGTGTTGATCAAGAGCCTTTCTGAATCCACTGATGACTTGTAAATGAAAAAAACATTAAAAAAAGAATGATTAAAGAAAAAAAAAAGGATTGTATAATATGAACCAAATCTCACCCCTCCTTTTCACTACAACTTATTAGGTGCAGCTTATCATGTCAGTTTTTAGGTATAATAACAGAAGCAAAGCACCATTAAGAAATAGTTTGTAGGATAACTTAAATACTGAACTAAGGGTATCTGTCTGAAAATTCTGAGGTGTATATGTGAATATAGTGGTTAATTTTGACTTTTCTTTTAAAAAAAATCTATCTATCTATATCATCTATATCTATACCTATCTATCTATCTATCTATCTAGGAGCTGCAAGGTATTTGAAGAAATTCGCAGTGTATATTTTTAGTTGGTGGAATATCCAGCCAAAGAAAATAGTTTTCTTACTCCATCTTTAGTCTATCTTAGGTTTTATTATTTTATAAATTGTTTTTCTTTAAATATTTTTCAAGGGGTGGCACAGAGTGAAAACTTAAGTTTTCTTGGTAATCCAGTAGCTTTAGTTCTATTCTTGATAGACCAGTATTTTCAATTCTGTTTACATGTTCTAACTAATTTTAGTAATATGATATAAAAATTAAGAACATTAACACTAAAAGCAAGATGTTAGCCAAGTTTTATTGTGCTGTATATCTTCAGGTATTAAGTGTTCTATTTTAAAAGAGTCTATCATTTTGGGGCCAGTAAGTGGCATGGTGGTTAAGGCTCTGGACTCCCACATGGCTGACTGTGATTAGAGTCCTGGACCTGACAGCTTCACAATCACACTGGGGACATGTGCATGTGTGTTCAAAATCCTGAGAGGAGAAAGGATTGCAGTGTGACCATTTCCCTTAAGGGGTGATTTCTCACTTTTTCTGTTTCTGTATCTTTCTGTCTCTCTCCTTTCCAGCGAACACTGTGCCCTATGATAAAAAAAGGCTGCCAGGGAACCAGCAGTTAGCGTAATGGCTATGTCGCTGGACTCCCACGTAGTCGACTGCAGTTCGTGTCCCGGACCCGGTAGCTTAAAACTCATGCTGGGCGCGTGTGCGTGCGTGCCCAAGATCCCAAGAGGAGAATGGAGGAGAAGGGATTGCGGCGTGACCATCCCCCCTGGGGGGTGATTTCTCGCTTTCTGTCTCTATGTCTCTCTCTCTCTCTGGCAAGCACACGCGCCCTATAGCGAAAGAACCTCTCCAAAAAAGAAAAGAAAAAGAAAAAGAAAAAAAAAACGGCTGCAATTCATATTTTTATAATTTCTTACCTATTATTTTTTTGTCTTGAATTTTAACAAAAGTGGTGAAAAGTCATTATGTCTTTAATGGAATATTTATTTAAGAAGTTCATTTTCTTGGGTTAGCTCCATAGTGCAAAAGTTAAGTGCAGTGCATAAGGAACTAGTGCTCGCATGGCCTACAGTCTGATGGCATGAAACACATGCTATATGTGTGTGCGTACATGCCTGAAATCCTGATGGGACAGAGGAATAGAGAAGGGATTGGAACATGACTACACACCATTAGGGTTTTTTTTTTTTTTTTCTCTCTCTCTCTCTCTGTTTTTCTCAGTTTCTCAGTAAGAGAGCATATGCTCTGTGGTAAATAATAATAATAATAATAATAATAATAATAATATTTTTTTTAAAATTCCAGCAAGTGTTTTTCTTTCACTTATTAACATAATCATAATTACAACAAATGCCCTCTGTATTTTCTTCTGTGTCATATATTGATATTTTAAAATTTTGCTCATTTCCTGTTTTCAAAGTTTGGTGTGTACATAAAATATTTTTTAAATTGTGATGTCACATGGCTTGCTAGAGAGTGAGAGAGAAAGAGAGACAGAAGCACCCTCCAATGTGGCGTGGTCATGCCACAATCCCTTTTTTCCATCGTTTCTCCATCCTATCAGAATTTGGAGTTCACACACACAGGTTCAGTGTGTTTTTGAAGCTGCTGAGGTGTGACTCAAATCAAATTTGCTAAGTATGATCCAGCTCCCAATGTAGAATATTTAACCACTGTGTTACAGGACTGGCCTTCATCATAAATTTTTTATTCTTGCTTTATGTAAATAGACCTAATATTTTAATTGAAGAGTAATAGGCAATTTGTGACAATTACTTTTCATCTTTTAAGAGTGCTGTTTACAGATCACGCTTATAGATATGTATCTAAGAAATAATTATTGGAACCAAGTTTGCAAAATAATTCACTTTTATTTTCATCTACAATATTATTAGTTTTTGCATTTCATTTATGATACATTTTGTGTTAATTCTTGTAGTTTACAATTTGGATTCTTGCTCATTTAAAAAAATCTGAATATCCAATTTTCTAGCAACTGGGATTGATCTTATATTTTATAGGAAATTTAAAACATTCTCTGTTTATTGTAATTAAATAATTACAAAGCAATAGAAATGTCCTATTCCTTTGTCTTCTGGTAACAACTCTTTTATGTACTGATCCATGTATTTTTAATAGTAATGCAATTACCTATATTGGTTTACAACTTCTTTTCATGCAACTTGTATTTTCTCTTTTTTGTTGTGTTAATACTTGCTAAATTAATCTTATATTTTTTCTGACTTGGTTTATGTGAAAACACATTGTGTTATTAATCCATATTAATTCTATATGTTGAGCCATTTTGTATGTTAAATAAATTCTCTATGATTTTAATCCATTTCATTATTAGGAGCTTAACAGATGCAACACTGTTCAACTAACTTGGGATTTATTCACTAATATTGTGAAGATGGTTCATTAATTTTATTAAGCCACTTGTCACATTAAGTATACCAATAATAATAACATTTATATGGATACTACATATAAGCATGATTAGGCTATGTAAGGGATTTCAATAATATTTATTTAACTTTAACCCAAAGAGACACTCTATTGATTACTACTTGACTGACCATCTTGAGAGGACTTCCTGTTGTAGATAATATAGGAGACATTTTGCTTTGGACAATGGAATGTTACCTTTTTCATTGTTTTTATTATAAGCTAACATCAGCACAATATTTTCTCATTATTAGTTAACATGATTTAGCAAAGATGTCAAGGCAAGCAACATTAAATTATTGTGAAATAAGTGTAATGTAACCAATAGTCTATTGCCTGATGCATTATTCACTTGGACAAATTGCTCATCTTTATTTTTCTCAAAGATAAATTATATATTGTTATGGGACACTTATTTATTTAAAAACATTATAAAGGATAAGAACACATAGAGCTAACCACTAGATTATTTATATGACAAATTCTGCTCTTTCCGTTTGCTTAAGAAAAATATATTTGAGAAACTAGAACCTTCATTGAGCCTAATTCTATCCCTATAAGAAAATAAGCCTAAGTCTTTGATCATTCTCAAAAATTTCCTCTCTATGTGATTTAAATTTGAGATTTAAATGTTCACTTTAGTTGTTTATTTATTGTTTATTTGTTCCATGAGATAGAAAAACACAGAGAGAGAGAAGAGAGAGCAAGTGTCTCAATAGGATCTTGACAGCAATTAGTGAGGTGTAGTCAGCCCTGGTTCATGGGCAAGCATATACTAAGCACACTGAGGGGGGTATCTGGACAAGAACTCGACCCTTCCCATGTGGTTCAGCCTCACAGAGCACTGCATTTCGCTGCAATACTACCATCTGGCCCCGTGGATTTGAGCTTTAAAAAGAAAAAACATACAGGATATTTACAAATCTGTCATATTTTATCTGACATACATTATGACTCAACAGTTGCATATAAAACATCGAGGACCAGCAGATGGCATAATGGCTACTTTGACGGTGGTTCAAGTCCCGGACCTCATGACTTAAACTCATGCAGGTTGCGTGTGCATACGTGCCCAAGATCCTGCGAGGAGAATGGAGAAGGAATTGCGGCGTGGTCATCACCCCTGGGGGGTGATTTCTTGCTGTCTGTCTCTCTGTCCCTCTCTTTCTGTTAAGCACCAATGCCCTATAGCAAAATCCTCTCCAAAAAAAGCCAAAAAACAAACCACATTTATGTTATTTATGCTTAATTGTAAAATTTTTGACTTTTTTCCTCCACATTTCAAACCATTTCCCAAGAATGAATATATATATATATTTAATTATCATTAGAATAATTTTATAACTTTTTTTCATTTTAGTCATGCTGTACACTAGATTTCCAGAATTCTTTCATCTTATTACTACTTCACTGTGCTGAATCTAATCAAACCAAGTTTATGCAATCCATTAGTTTTCTAATTATATCTACAGTGCTTTTGAATCAAAGGGTCAAACTTACAATTGAAGAGACCTGACTCAGACATAGTTTTCAGTAAAAGATAGTTATTTTGTTGTTGTTTGTTACCATTGTGGACGATTGTGGTTGTAAGTAGAAAATTTTTCTTTTCTCTTTCAAATTTACAAAACTTGATAATGAAATATTGCCTAGTAGGTACATTCACATATACATATTTTTTATAATATAATTAATAAAAAAATCATATGGAAAAGATTCATATAAATAAATGACTATTTTAAAAAATAAAAAAAAAATGTTTGTTTTAGATAGTAAGGCATTTATATTTTCTTGGCCTAAAAAGGATTTTCAGAAATAGGCAATCCTGTTGAAGGTGCATGCTTTTGACTTTTCCCTCTTTCCTACCCTCTCTGCATGTCACAGCAGTTAAAAAAAAAGAATAAACTTTAAAAATGTAAGTAACAACATAGATATTATAAATTTTAAAAAAATTTTAATTTTATTTATTATTTTTAATTTGCTCTGTCTCTCACCAGGGAGAGGCAGAGAGAGGGAAAGTGAGAAAGCAAGCCACCAGGTCTGGAATTTGAACCATGATCAGTCATGTGGGAATCTGACAGCTTAACCACCACACCACCTGCTGTCTCAAGGTTTTTTAATTCTATTTGCTAGGATATACATGTTATCATTTTTAAGTGAACCTCTCTATAAAGCATTTAATTATTTAGTTCCGGCTTCCATTGAATTGAAGTAAGAAATAATCACATCAATTAGGATGTTTCAAAGGTGCAGGTAAAATAATTTTTATCATATATTCTTCCCCTTTTTATCATGCACAATATTTCCACATTAACAAGAAATTGCAGATCTAGCCTATTTAAGGAGATGGACCCACTCGGAGTTAACAAGGCATTGTCTACTTCTTTCCTACCATCTTCATTATTGAAACTCAGTTTTTTTTGTTTGTTTGTTTGTTTTTTTATCTTTATCTCTTCTTTAGCCATGGTTGATATCTTGGGCAAATAGCTATTTCTTCACTTTGAAATATTAACATTATCTCAGTTTATTCTAAAAAACTTATTCTAAAAATGTTTCATAAAATACTTCCACCACACTCACAGTTTATGCATTTCCTTGTCAGGTCTTGAACCCGAGTAAGAGACCTGCTGTGTGGAGGAAATACTGTACACTCAATGCCCTTGCTCTCCCCACTCCAGGCTCTTCTTCTTCTGCCTTCATTTCCTCCAGGTCTGCCAGATCTGGGACTTGAACCATGGTCAAATATATGGGAGTTCAATGCCTTAATCATCATACCATTTTATGGACCCTACATTTTATTTTTAAAATGAAGGAGAAAGGGAGAAGAAGAGAAAATGAAGAAGCAACAGAGACTTGTATGTGGACTGTAAAGTATAAAATTCTTATTATCTATGCATTTATGAAAATTATTTGCTGACTCTAAAAATTCAATGATGTAAAGTAACCTCAGTTTTCAGATGATTCTAGAGGTGCTGTGAAAGTTGATGTATATATTCCCAAGCACAAGAGTTCCATGTTGCCTGAGTTAATAGTAAAAATTCCATCCTGTTTTCTCTCTCATTTCTGTTACTTTCCGTGTCAAGATCCACTCGGAGGCCTGACTAACCTCAGGTCACACTAAAAAGGATAATGTAATACTTTGTAGTTTATATAATTTATGAATCACGCTTTTCTTTCTTTTCTTCCTATAGTTTTTACCTGTTATAATCCCTGTGAGATGATGTTTTGTCTAGTGCACATCCTTCATAAAGCAGACACCATGACATAATTAGATAGACAATACAATTATTAGGATAAGCATCTGTTAAAGAATTGAGGAGACAATTTCAAAGCAGACTTTGAGAGTCAACAAATTATAACGTAAGTCCTATCCTTATAAAGAAGATAAGAAAGATGGACATCTGGATTGAATTATTTCGGCTCTCATTGCGATTGTAAGAATTCTTGACAAGGTCAATGGGCATGCAAGTCAATTTGTCCATTAAAGGAATCCTCTCTCTCTCAGGAACAGGTCTGCCTTCATATCTCTGCCACACTCCGTCCTCAGTTGCGACAAAAGCCTCTTGGGAAGTGTGCCTTGAAGTGAACGTGGATATAGATTTTACAGTTTTGTAGCAGAGCCCATTGATCAGTTAAGATTACCGAGATAAAGAGGCACATTTTCATGACTGTAACATGTTTCTACCAAGCTTTTCTGTTGTGTTCAAGAATGCTCCATTAAGACCAGCAGGCAGCATGGAGGTTCAAGCACTGGATTCCACATGACTGACTAAGCAATTGGAGTACCTGACCAACCACTTGAAAATCAGGCCACATGTGTGTGTGTGTGCCTCCCCCAAATCCCAAGAGTGAGGAGAAGGGATTATGGCATGGCCACCTCCCCACCTGCAGGATGATCTCTCACTTTGCCTTGCCCAATTTCCCAAACTAAAAAACAAACCAGTAATGCTTTATTACTTTGGTTTTGAATTTATTTTGCCTAGAATGCAAGGTTTCAGGGCTAGAAGTCACAAGGAAACCTGATCCTACTTATGATTTGTGTCAGACCATTTAATTAAGTAATCTTTAACCTTAATATCTTAATAACAGGGGAGATTGCAATTTAAGATTGAATTCTGCTTTTACATAACAATTTTTGATCGCAAAAAAGCTATGCAGGAATGGATCATCTAGATAAATATGTACTTTGTGTTGACATGTTGTAATGCTTCAACACATTTTAAACAACTGAGATGGCTGAGATGGGGGAATAAAGGAGAAAGAGGAGAAAAGGAGAGAAGAAGCTGACAAGGGTTCCTAAAAGATTTTATGTCCTAGAAACTGATACATGCTAGAGTTTAGTAATTCAGGTTGAGCATTTGTCAAAGCCGTTCTATTTGTAACAAAGCTTCCCACAACAAACACAGCAGGTGAAGTTACTGATTAAACTTCTCTTTCCCAGGCCTTATTTACCATATTCTCCAGATTATTTTTCCTTAAGAAATGGAATTATATTTGCATTATTTAAACTTCTCTGATCAAAACTCCTTTTCCAATTTCCAGTAATTGTTGAAATCTCTTTACTTTCTTTCTCCCTTCCTTCCTACTTCTTTCTTCTCTATTTCTTTCTCTATTTTTCTTCTGAAATGGACTATACAACAAACATTTCTGTATAAACGGATGTCGATGTCACCATGAAAAGGAAGAGACATCCACAGTGAAAATACATTTACCTAATCACCCAAATGTGCTCCAACCATAGATTCGGTTTCAGTCTAGGAGTTCTTAATGATGAGCTGAGTCTCATCAATGCATATTTTTTTATCTGCAGATCTGTTAATGAACAATGCTGATACATCTGATGTATCTGACGGTAACACATTTAAAATACAGTATGAGATAGGGAATTTTCCACTGAAAATCAAGTACTGCAATTGGATATTGAAAGAATGATTGATAGAAAAGCATGGACAATAATAACCCATGACAACTATAAAATCTCTCTGATGACAGATATTTTGAAGGACACCTATCTTGGAGGTAGGAAATGTTTTTTTTGTTTGTTTGTTTTTTTGTTTTTTTTTGGAGAGGTTTTCGCTATAGGGCACGTGCGCTCGCCGGACAGACAGAGAGAGACAGAGAGACAGAAAGCAAGAAATCACCCCCCAGGGGTGATGGCCACGCCGCAATTCCTTCTCCTCCATTCTCCTCTCGGGATCTTGGGCACACACACACACACACACGCGCCTGGCGTGAGTTTTAAGCCACCGGGTCCGGAACACGAACCGCGGTCGACTACGTGGGAGTCCAGTGACATTGCCATTATGCTAACTGCTGGTCCCAGGAAATGTTTCTTATTCAGCTTTTGATTCTTCACCATGAGAGAAAATATGTTGATCCTTAGGTTCTTTAGAACTTTCCACTATCCTGGGATAAGTATACCCTTTCCAATTGCCTTGTTTTATTGCATCATTTTAAGGTGTTAGGAAGCATGTCTTTTCTTTAGAAACTACTTAATTCTCTCATGCTTACTACTGAGTGTTGAATACACTTGACTAGTCAGGTTCTGTTTTAGTCCAAGCTTGTGGTTTTTTTGGAAGAATAACTCTTTCAAAACTTAGTGGTCCTGGGAACCAGCAGTTAGTGTAATGGCTATGTCGCTGGACTCCCACGTAGTCGACCGCGGTTCGCGTCTCGGATCCGGTGGCTTACAACTCACGCCGGGCGCGTGTGCGTGTGTGCCCAAGATCCCGAGAGGAGAATGGAGGAGAAGGGATTGCGGCGTGACCATCCCCCCTGGGGGGTGATTTCTCGCTTTCTGTCTCTATATCTCTCTCTGTCTGTCTGGTTAGCGCACGCACCCTATAGCGAAAACCTCTCCAAAAAAAAAAAAAAAAAAAAACTTAGTGGTCCTTGTTTCCCATGAATTTCATTCATCGTTATGTGCTAAAAACTATAAACAATACTTCTTTAGAGGAATTTTGTAATAGAAGGTATATTTAGTAAAACAGTGGCACAACAGGTTGTTTATTTAAAAGAAAACAAATGTGAGATATAACTATAATTATAAACAAAACTCAGATGGAGTAAGGGCTAATGTGGCCTGTTAAAAGAATGAAAGTTTTATAATAAAATTTAGGGACTACTTATTTACACTTTCTTAATATGTTGACATTTAGAAAGATGGAAAGGATAGAAGTTACAAAGAAATGACATTGACAATAATAAGAAATTAAGATGATATGGGACATTAAAAACACGAGAAAAATAGCATACTAGAAAATGCATACAAATGACAGTGTAATAATTAGTTTCTGAAACAGTTTAAATATGATTACAAGGACACTATAATTAATCAATAATAGACAAAAATGGAAATTCAAATGTCTCATATATATATAAATTTACTCAATTTTGCTAATTTTCAGAAAAATGCATATTAAAGTAAGTAGATGTAACTACTTAATTTTCAAATCAGCCTACATCATAAAGTAAAAATTCTAGGTGGCAATATAAATGTATATATAGAAGTCCACTAATTTATGGCCCAAAGTGTGAAATTCATCAAACATGCTGAATGGGTTTCCTAATATATGAAAGTTAAATAATGCAGAATACCTTTTGACCCATCTTCCCATCTCTTAGAAGTAAATACACACACACACACACACACACACACTCATAAACACAGGCATATATTAAAAAAAGTTTTATTTTTAAAATTTTTTTCCTCATTTATTTATTTCATTTTCTTTTATACATTCAATCACATTATTTAGCTTACAAAAAGAATATTTCAACAGGTGAACATTTCTCCCCAGTCCAGTTGATAAAACTATAAAATGTCTTCAACAGATAATACTACATTTTTTGTCCCATTAATTCTTTGCCTCCCTATTTTTCTTCTAAATGTCCTTCCTCAGACCCTATTCTTTCACACATGCTATATCTTTCAGACATGCTATATCTTTCAGACATGCTATATCTGGTATTTACATCCATATACTGTTTTTATAATTAATATAGCATAGTGCAAGAGGGCAAGAGACCTTAAATTTAGATAAATTCCAATCAATGGGGGAAAGGTTGAAATAACTATATATTATACTAAGCCACTGTGCAAAGAATTGAGTTATTTTTTTAATCTCATGTAGTTGAATTGTCATGATAGATTAATGAGCAAAAAAAAAAAAATGCTGTAAGTTAAAACTTTTGTGTTTCCTATTGACATTATGTTCCAGATTATGCTATTTTGATACATGCATATGAAAATATGAACAAGAAAAATACCATGCGAGAAAGAAGCTGAATACTGTGTAGGTTAAAACAAACTGGAAAAGTGGAAAAATATACTCAATAGGTTGTTAATTAAAATTATAGAATGTAAAATTATATCTGTTACCATAAACCATGTAATACTGTACTTAAATATAACATTTATGATTTAATTTTAAGGAAAAACTTATTAATGTTTGCATAGACCATCTCATGGGTAAATAACATCATTGATTTAATTATAGACTGCAATTATGGACAGATATTTTCTTTTTGATTTTGTCCCAGGGCATGTGCAATGATCAGAGAGAAACAGAGAGAAGGCGGGAGAGAGAGGGGGGAAGGCAAGAAAACAATTCCCCTTAGATAATGGTTCCGCTGCAATCACTTCTCCTCCTTTTCTCTCTTTTTTACAAATTTTGGGTAAACACTCATGTGCTCCCTTGAACTGTACAGTTCATGAGGAATCCAGCTCAGTTAACTGCCAGGCCATGAGTTGGCCCTATGGGCAAATTTTAAAATAATGTTTTCAGTGAAAATAATAAAGAAGTACTGCATAGATCTAATATCCTATTTTGAATACTTGCCTTATTCCAATATAAAACTCTAAAAACTTTACCACATTCACACACACACACACACACACACACACACGCACACACACACACACACATTCTTGAGCAGTTAGCCTCTATTACAAATTAGTGCTAATCAACAGTTTGGGTGATCTTCCAGAGTTCTAGCCACATACTATTCTTGTTAAATTAAAATGTCACAATTGCTCTCATGTTCTCTCCTATAACAGATCATTTTTTAATTTATTTACCTCTCCATGGTAAATTTAGTACCTTTTAAAGTTTATTTATTCCATTAGTAAAAAAGATACTGAATTCCTGACAGTCTTGACATGTGATGCACCCCCTGTTTCAGCTGCTCCCAGACCATGGCACATAGACCCGAAGTTGCCGGCTGTACTCAGGGACTTCTCTGGAGATTAACTGGCAAACTTCCCCTGAGGGTGTGTCTTGCAGAGCACTGTTTTGCCACTATACCATCATCAGACCCAAAATTTACTTTTTGTTTTCATTTTTGAGAAAGTTTTGCTATAGAACACCTGGCCCACTGGAGAGACAGAAAGTGAGAAACCACGGCCAGGAAGGATTGCCAAGTCACAATCCTTTCTCCTCCACTCTCCTCCTGGGATTTGGGCACGCGTGCATATGCATGTCGTGTGAGTTTCAAGCTGTTGTGTCTGAGACTAGAACTGTGGTCAGCCACGTGAGAGTACAACACCTTAACCACTCTGCCATCTGCAGGTCTAAAAGTTACTATTTTTAAATGTATAAAATGCTTTGTAGAATGAGGATGCTGCTGCATTTTTAAATGATAAGTTGCACATTTAAGAATTTTTTATTCTTCAAGGGTTATACTTGAGGGTATCAGATATGGGTAGCAGATATATCCTCTTTGTTATTCTTTTCATTTGTGCTTATGGTTTTTACTAAGCTGAAATGACTATAACACAAAAACAAAACAAACAAAAAAACCTGAAACAAATAGGGATGTATGAAAACACTTACTCTGACAGCAGCTTGAACATATTTCATCACCTTATATTTTTAGATTTATTTAATCCAGAAACACTTTAAGAAAAAGTGAAGAAATATTTTATGTATGGTTTGGGGACAAGAATGTCCACATTTCATGAGTTGTAACAGCAGGTTTCTCCTTTTGATAATACTAATGTATCTCTCTTTGCTGTCTTTTTTTTATAGCAAGAAATATATTCTGAGTCCAAAAAATCAGGTCATTTCTGTTTGAACAATTCCCCCTTTTGAGAACTGGCTTTCCATTATATATATTTTTTTCTCTAGAAAGATATTTTTTAGTGTTAGAGAATATGTTTTCAATAAGCAAATAATTTGCAAGATAAATGTGACTCTGCTTATAAAGTTTGTGTACAACTTTTAAGTGAATAAGAGACTGTGTGATAAAACTGGATGGAACAGAAGTTGATATGACTGTCATAAAGATTGATGAAAGATCTTCCCATTCTTAGCTGAAGGGAAGGGGGAGGAGAGAAGAGAAAGAAAGCGAGAGAGAGGAACACTGCTACTTTACAATGAGAGAATTTTTTTTTTTTTTTGGGGGGGAGAGGTTTTTGCTATAGGGCACGTGCGCTCGTCAGACAGACAGAGAGAGACAGAGAGACAGAAAGTGAGAAATCACCCCCCAGAGGGGATGGCCACACCGCAATCCCTTCTCCTCCATTTTCCTCTCAGGATCTTGGGCACACACGCACACGCACCCAGCGTGATTTTAAGCCACCGGGTCCAGGCCTCGAACCGCAGTCGACTACATGGGAGTCCAGTGACATAGCCATTACACTAACTGCTGGTCCCGAGATACATAGCTAATTTTTTAAATAAAATAAAATACATTTTTGTTTTGAGTTTTCATACAAGCTTGAAAGAATATATTTTCATGGAAAGATCTTTATTGTAAATAATTTGAACAACTAGATTTAGTTACTCATAACTAATGTATAAACTAGATTTAGTTTAGTTAGAACCTAAACATTCTAGCTTTTTTGTTGTTGTTGTTCTTTGTTTTCTTTTTCATGATAATAAGGCCTTTGTAGTCTATGGTTTTTTGTTACCTATACTATATCACAAAGTAACAAAACTTTTATATGATATGTTCCTTCATGAAGGAACATATCTTTCTTTGTGAAATTGCTTGATAAATAGTCTTAACATGGGTAAGACCCTGAAAATATAATGTTGTTTGATGCCAAAGTACAAGGAGAGAAAGAAGGGAGACTGAGAAACAACTCAAAAGAGACTATCATTACATAGGGTAAAAAGCTAGAGAATCTTCTGTTTAGCAGGTTGAACAAGGGGTACTTTCAGGGTTATGGACCTTTATATATATTTTTTAACAAGACAGAAACTTTATTTCATGAGCTAGCTAGCAGTGCCAGACATTAGACAGTTATTTCATTTGACACATTTTATACAGTGTTTCCATTTAAACAATTCTCAGTATTTTTAAGAAGCTTAAAGAATCTATGATATTAATAGATTATGCATTAATAGTTTGTACACAGAATAAACATATTTGTTTATGGAAATAAACTAAGGAATTTAACTTAATACATGGATTGTTTTAGTAATCAAAAATATTGCTATTCAGATTGTAGCACTGAGACCAGTAGTATCGTAGAAGCTTGTTGTACATGTACGTTTTTAAGTGACATCTCAATTACTGAACCAGAATTTATCTTTTACTAAGATTTTCAAGGGATTCATATGCATATTTCATTTAGACAGGCCCTATGCAGAACCCTGCAACTTCACACATTAGCAGAAACTCAGGAACTCTTGTAGATGTAAAGTGTCCTACACATTGAGGCACATCTTAAGAAAGTCTTTGAAGTTTCATGACTCACAGACACAGTAAAATGATCAACCATCCAGTTTTACTGGATATTCAAAAGACAGTACAGAATATTACTCAACTCTAAGAAGCAATGAAAATGAGACCTTATTGTTTGAATCAAAGTGAATGAATATAGAAGACTTAATGTGAAGTGAAGCAAGCTAAGCTTTGAAAGATACATACTGTATATTTCCACTCAATACATATTGAATGTCTGCACTCTATAACAGAAATAGAAATACCTGAAGGTACAATAGTAGAAGGGATACATGTAGATACCACTGACTGTAAGGGAGGGGAGTATGTGGTAGAGGGTGGGTAGGAGGGGCAAAGGGAAAAAACATTTGATGTAGAAAAGAATGTAAAGTTCTCAGAAATATATAATAACTATAGGTAGGTACAATGTTGTCAACAACGATAGTATTAAAGCAATTAACTTCTGGAAACTAAGTATTTGGATAAGAAAGTTTTTGTTTTTCAGTGTTTCTATCTAACTGTCTTTGTGTTAGGACCTGAAGGGATTAAAAACTCTGTATATCTTAAGGTAAATAGCAAGGGTATAGAGAGAAATTCTGCAAAACAAAACATTATGAAAAGATTCACAAACACCCTCTAACACTAGGTGGGTTGAATGGAACCAAGGGAGCCTAAAAAAAAAAAAAATGAAGCAGACAATAAAGAACATAAAAAATTATTCTTATGACGAAATAAATAGGTCCTTTTTAACATTTTTGACATGATTCCCAGTTCTAAGATTATTTCCAATATGCTGTTTTTTTTAATTTGTTTTCACATTCACAGAATCTATCTTAGTTCTTATCTCATTACTTACAAATTATTCACTAAGTCAATGAAAACTGAGAATGTGATGATAAAATAAAGATGATAGTCCTCAACTATAGTCCTATTGCTGAGTCAGAATATAAAACTAAGTAAAAAAAATTGTTTTGTGTGTTTAATGTCCTGTTGTACCATTAATATCATCTCCCCCGTGCCCTAAGCATGTATATCTTAACAAAAGAGAGAATCAGAGACATAGAGAAGGAAAGTGAGAAAGCAACCCCTTGCTCCCATTGGGCATGGTCACATTACAATGCCTACTCTTCTATTTATTCCTCATTTTGGGATTTTGAGCACATGTATTCAGGTCCCAAGCCATCAGGTCTGGGACATGAACTACACAGTCAGCCTTATGGAATCCAGCCACCTTCACCACCTTAACAGGCTGGCCCAGTACCATTTTTTAAAGTTTTATAAATAGAATTTGAGCTAATATATTTGAAGATTTTTTTTCAGTATTCCTTTGGCTTGAAATGTATTGAATTTGTTTTTAGATGAAATGATAATGATTTTCCGGAAAGCTAAGAATAATGTGTATTGAACAATTTTGTGAATTCTTTTCATACTTATTTATAAACAATGATATATGCAATAAACATTCAACTATGAGTTAGATATAATTAGTGTATGCAAACTTGCCATATCTCATGATATAAAGTTTTGATATTGCATTTGACATTTTTCTTAGAATAAGAGTTGCTCAAGGGTGGGACCAGCAGGCGGCATGGTGGTTAAAGCTCTGGATTCCCACATGCAACTGCAATTGGAATCCTGGACATAGTGGCTTGAAAATCTCAACAAATAAATAGATAAATAAATAAATAAATAAATAAATAAAATGTGTACTAAAAAATGTGTTGTTAAAGGGTAAAGATAATATAATATGGAATACCCTTCCTGTTCTGTTTTGTTTTTCAATTTCTCTCACTAGAGACTTTGTAGTCACACAAATCTTCTCAAGTCTATTTTGCCATGAATGGCTCCATGACCAGATGCAAGTTATTTACTCTGTGCAATAGATACTTGATCTAAAAAGGGTAATATTTTTCTAAGTATTTAAGCATATCAGGTAAAGTATAGACTACAGATTCTAGCAATGCACATATATTTAATATAAAAGCTGACAAGCACTTACATGTTAGATTTGTCTACATACATGCATGCACATATGGACATACACATAAACTGCGTTAAATTTATTTTACATCAGCTTATCATTACGTTATTGTTGTTCTTAAATTAACCATGGTCTCTCTAGTATAATCAGACTGAAGTCCTGATAAAACCACTTTTTTTCCATCAAGTTTCTGGGCTCCAGTGGGGTGAGGTTGAGGCTAGGAGAGTTTACCACTAAATGGTACGCAAGAAGAGTTCACCTCTGATCTGGCTACTTGCTTGAAATAAAACAATACCACCTGTGTTAATTCTGTCTCTAAGAAGCAGATGCCAAGGTAAGACTACATGTGTGAGAGGAATGCTTCATAATATTAAAGAGGTAGAAGAGGACTCATTGGATAACCTTCAGACCATGGCACAGTTCAAATCAGTGAAAAGAGATGAAAGGGAATGAAGTTTAGCTAGAGTCTCAGACCTCTGTGCAACTCTAGACAGCTTCATCCGGGAAGATGAAGCTGAAGTCTTCTGTGCGAGTAGTTCCACTTTGAGCCAAATGAACCTCCCCTTAGATTATCAATGTGCTTAGTTATCTGGCTGGTATTCTCTCACAGAATTATAATCTTTGTGGGTAGATTGTTGTATTCAGAGGGATGATAACTAGCATCATCAAGCAATTTTTCCCCTTGCAGTGGGAGACCAGAGCAGTACATTTATATGAGCACCACATTAACATTCCTCATTTTATTTCTAATAAAACCAAACAAGGGACCAGCAGTTGGCGTAAGGGCTATGTTGCTGGACTCCCAATTAGTTGATTGTGGTTGGAGTCCCAGACCCGGTGGTTTAAAACTCATGCCAGGCAGTGCGTGCCCAAGATCCCGAGAGGAGAATGGAGAAGACGGGATTGCAGCGTGACCATCCCCCCTTGGGGGGGAGGGGGGATTTCTCGCTTTCTGTCTCTCTGTCTCTTTCTGGCAAATGCACGCACCCTATAGCAAAAACCTCTCCAAAGAAACAAACAAACAAAAACAAGTTTAGTCCAAGGAAGAAATATTACAAGACATGTGTTTTTCATTAAAAAAAGAAGTAATGTATTAAAAAAAGAGATTTTTATATATTAGAAAATCACATAATGTTAACTTACCATATTAAGAGTTTAAAAGGAAAAGAAATGGTTAATATATCAATAGGTGCAGGAAAAACTGTAGTTGGTAAAATTCAGCATAATCGAATATTAAAACCTTTTAATACAATAGAAATAGAAACAAATTCTCTTAACCTGATGAAGATACTTACAGAAAGCTATATCAAACATTGGACTTCCTAGAGAATGTTGTTAATTCATTTTAATGTCAAGAAAAAGAAAATAATACATTTTATTCTGACTTTCCTACTCAGTGATGTACTACAGAACTGAAAAAAGCTAATACTTTTAAAAGAAGAAACAAAAAAGAAATCCTCAAAATACAAGATTTATATCTTTTTTTTAGTTTGAAAATATAAGTGAAAGTCAGATAAACTAGAATTAATAAGATTGGTTAGCAATTTTTATATATACTTATTATTTACATTGAATTACTATACATCTTTACAATAAACAACATGGATTTTCCAAGAACAGTGCCTATCAGTCATGCCCAGGCAGTATCATATACATTATCATCAACAAATAACAGATGATAACCTATAGGTTATTTTTGTGACAATTACACATATTGTTTGCTTTTTTTTCTGTTCCTCTTTTCCCCTCCCCTGTTATCCAGCCTATTATCCCTCCCTTGCTGTCTCTAGTATCTACAGCTGACCTCCCTGCTATTCTACCTTCCAATCTTTCCGTTTCTGCTACAGAGCACAGACATTTCGCACTCAGTATATATTGGTGGGAAGGTACAAAGTCTGTCTTTCATAGTCTGGCTTGCTTCACTTAGCATTAGCAGTTTTATAACATATTCTTGGATATGAAATCAATATAAACAGGCAATTACATTTCTGCACACTACCACGAGCAGAATAACAGAATTTTAAAAATCATGTTTACAGTAACTGCAAAATTATAAGCTATAAGTATTCTAACAAATATGTGCAAGATCTTCCAGAGAAAAAATTATGTAATTGTAGGACTCAATATCATAAATATGTCTGTTCTTTCCTTACTGCTTTATAGATACAATGTTATTCAGTTGAAATCCACATTGAATAAATGGTGTGTGTGTGTGTGTGTGTGTGTGTGTAGAAATTGACGAGCTGACTGAAATATAACTTGATATATAACAGTGGTGACATTGCACAGAAAAGGCACATAATTAGTTAATGATCCTGCTAAACTGATTGTAGTAGTAAGGGGAAAAAAAGAAAAACTGCATCTGTACCTCATACCGTCACAACAAAATCTTTCAAATGAATTAAAACCCTGAATAACTCTAGGAAAAGATGTAAAAAACTTCAGTGAAGAGACATTGAGTGTTTAAGGATATTTTACACGATCAAAACAATGCAACAAAAATTTTTAGTGCTTGAATATGAACCTTGCAAAATATTAGCAAAAAAGTACAGTGCTAATTAAAAGAGATAGTACAAGCTAAAAACAATTATATATTTTCATATACAAATGTTTGTGCAGAATACAAAGGAACTTCTAAAACAACCAAAATATCAAACATTGGTACATGTAAAAATAAATCGAGGCTCATTCACAGCTTTTTTCTAAACAAACAGAAAAAGTAAACAATTAGCAATTCATGAAATATATTTTAAATCAGGGAAGATTTTCTTTTGTGGTAGAAATTGTTATACTATTTCTCTTGAGAGAAAACACACAGGGAAGTTTTGAAGGTCTGGAAATGTTTCTATGTCATCATAATGTTGGTAATTATTGGTATTTTTCTTTTATAAAAGCCCATTATCAATATGTAGACTTACCTTTCTATAACTTTCCATAACTTTGATATAATTCAAAATATATTATTTCTTAAAACATTTGAGAAAATGAGATGTGATGAAGCGGTGAGAATGGGAAAAGAAATGTGCAAAGGTAGAACTTCATGTTTGAAGAGTTTGTGTTGTTCTGAAGGAGAGTGTGCAAACTATAAGACGTTGCTTCTAGGGATGTGAGAACACTATAGACGGTTTTTAGACATGTGATAGCATGTTTTTATGCTTATTGGAATGATCTGGCATAGAGGACAAAATTAATGATGCAGGGAATAGAGTAGTCAAGTGATAGATCAGTGTCCTCGCAGCCATGTTCTTGCCTATAAATCTTTGCAATAGACCCCTGAACAGTACGTAAGGCCAATTTGGTCATGTCGTTTCCCCTGCTAAAGCTTTTTTAATGACTCCCCACTAATTTCGAGATCATTTTAAGCTGTTGGCATATATTTGCTAAATTACATAGCTGAACAAATAGTGATAATCTTAGTTCTAATGGGATGTATTGTCTAGTGGAAAGGAAATGCGAAATCGACTATACAAATAAACTGAATGAGGGTTGTAAGTCAGAGAATACTAAATAATATCCTTCAGCAGTTGGGAATAATTCCAAAGAAACAATTCAGAATTCAAAAGATACGTGATAGAGAAATTGATATGAGAACTGATGCCTTTGAAAGGTGAAAGGGGGAACAGCAGTTAGTGTAATGCCTATGTCGCTGGACTCCCATGTAGTCAACCACGGTTCAAGTCCTGGACCTGGTGGCTTAAACTCACGCCGGGCATATGTGTGTGTGTGTGTGCCCAAGATCCTGAGAGGAGAATGGAGGAGCAGGAATTGAGGCGTGGCCATCCCCCTGGGGGGAGATTTCTTGCTTTCTGTCTCTCTCTCTCTCTCTCTCTCTCTGTCTTTCTGGCGAGCGCATGCGCCCTATAGCGAAAACCTCTCTTTAAAAAAAAAAAAAAAAAAAAAGGTGAAAGGGAATATGAGCCAGAGCACATGGGGTATCATCATTTTTGGGGAACAGGAATAAATTTCTATTCTAGTAAGAGAGAAAAAGAGGAAATGAATTCAGTTGCCAGAGTTAATGCCAACTTTCATAATCATTAAGATTTTTTTTCCACCCATCCTCCCTACTAATGGGACTCTAACATACTCAAGTAGTGGGGTTGCTTTTGATGTTAAAGACCCTCTGGAGGAACACACCAATGACTTGTAGTTTGAAGCCCAATGTAGCCTTTTCTGATCTAAATGACTCTGTTCATGTCAGTTAAAGACCAAAACCAGCAATATTAGCTATCCCATTTCAACATATAATACCCATTGCCAAAAAATATGGCTTAACCAATATCCAAAACTCATGAAAGAACCATGATCTCCTCATTAAAATGCTTTTACTTTAGTTGTTTCTTTGCATGGTAATCACTAGAATAAAAAAAATCACTCAGGCTGTGAATTTATTTCAATATTCCACATAAATAAGATAGCAAAATGAGAATTGGATTGGTGAAATTAAATTAGTGGTGTTTACCTTTTCAGGTACAGATGAGTAGCAAACTCAAGGAGGCAAAAGAACTGAAAACAAAAGTTAAAATAAAAAGAAGTTTGTGCCACCATGTATGTGGGCCTGTGCTAACTTAAAAGGGAGAAAGAGTGTGAGAAAGAGAAGTACCCTCCACGTGGTCTTTTCATATAGCTATCTCCTTTTTACCTTTCCCTACCCCTCCCAGCTCTTGGGATCCTGAATGTCTATGTGTCCTGGTGTTCTCAGGCTGACCCAAGGATTCCAACCCACGGTTGCCACATGGCTTCCATCCTTGCCAGATGTTTGCATTATCACTGTGCCACAGTAGCTTGGCCAATCATGTTTATCTGTTTGATGAATAGCTATACAACTGTGAGTAATCATTTTAATATAGGAGATTTTGCTATTTCTTTTGTTAAAGATCATGAATGAATTCTCCCCCTAAACAAACACACACATACACACATAGTAGGTATGTATATGTAATAAAAATCAAGTTTATATATGCCCTTAATAATGTGTATAAGGTGCTTTAAACCTTCCAAAGCATCTATATTAATGCCTATAGCTCACTTATAGTCATAGAATTACATCATTTTTCTATTTTAATCTTTTGTAGATATGCTTATTCTGTTTCCTCTGCCTGGGATAATCCTGCTTTGCTTCGTTTCTTGTTTTCTCAAACCTCAATTAACAATTAGTAATGGCTGGGAACCAGCAGTTAGCGTAATGGCTATGTCGCTGGACTCCCACGTAGTCGACTGCGGTTCGCTTCCTAGACCCATTGGCTTAAAACTCACACTGGGCGTGTGTGCGTGCATGCCCAAGATCCCGGGAGGAGAATGGAGGAGAAGGGATTGCGGTGTGACCATCCTCCCTGGGGGGTGATTTCTCGCTTTCTGTCTCTATGTCTCTCTCTGTCTGTCTGGCAAGTGCACGCGCCCTATAGCAAAAATCTCTCAAAAAAAAAAAAATTAGTAATGGCATCTCTGAGGTCTCGAATGACAGAATCATTCTGGAAGAATTTTGGATATTTCTTCACCTTTATTCTCATGACCTCTTTTCACATCGTTTTGCTACTTTACTTGGCTTCAAAATTGCTCACCTCCATTTAGATAGTATCCTTCTATCTTTATATGTGTAAAGCACAATGAAGTTCTTGATATATTGAAAGTATTCAATGAATTTGGTTGAGTCAATAACAAAAAGCTGAATAAAGGAGTTTTAAATATCTTACTAGCCAAGTAGATAAACGATGGTACTATTTAACCACATGAACATAAAATGTGAGTATATTTTGAGATTGGAGATTATGTATTAATTTTAGATTTTTTTGAGAGGTTTTTGCTATAAGGCACATGTGCTCACCAGAAAGACAGAGAGAGAGACAGAGAGACAGAAAGTGAGAAATACCGCCCCCCCCCCCCCCAGGAGGGATGGCCATGCCACAATTCCTTCAACTCCAATCTCCACTCGGGATCTTGGGCAAGCACACACATGCACCCGGCGTGAGTTTAAGCCACCAGGTTCAGGACTTGAACCATGGTCAGCTGCATGGGAGTCCAGTGATGTAGCCATTATGCTACCTGCTGGCCCCAACTTTAGATGTTTTTATATTGCAACTCAGTTGTGATGAATAAACTCTGGTAACTAAATGTATGAATGTATGAGTTACTGGAGATGTCCAAGTGCCAAGTACATCATTAGAAGAAATCAATATAAAAATAATGGACAAAAAACTATGAGTAAATAATATTGAAATAAAAAATACCTATGCAGAAGAAAAATAATGGCAAGTTGAACATACTCATAAAAAACATTTTTATATTCAGTGTCAGATGAGACTGAGACACATACAAGTTACAAAGAGAATCAGGAAAGGTTGAGTCCTGGAATCCCTGTATAAGTTTGTCAAAGAAAGAATTATCCATGAATGTCAAATACAGTGTAAAGAGCAAGTAAATAATCCTAATAATGATTTTTGATTTGGTTGTTAGGAAGTGTTATCAGAGAAGAGGAGACATAAGGATGAGAGTCAGACTGCTGCTTACTGAAAAATAAAGATAAGGTGAGAAAATGAAGGTAGTGACAGTGTTGGCTACTGTTGAACTTCTGAATATACCCACCTATTTGCCATATTTGGCTCTCTTGATTATTTTATGTTAACCCAACTTGCTATCTGGTATCATAGCTTTCTGTCTGTTATATTTCTTATATTGAAGTTCTGCTAGCAATATTTGTCTAAAATAGTTTTATTCTTCTTTATTGTGAAAATGTATTTCTTTTTTTGGAGAGGCTTTTGCTATAGGGCATGTGCTCTTGTCAGAAAGACAGAGAGAAACAGAGAGACAGAAAGTGAGAATCACCCTCCCGGGGGGATGGCCATGCCACAATCCCTTCTCCTCCATTCTCCTCTCAGAATCTTGGGCAAGCACGCACACACGCACTGTGTGAGTTTAAGCCACCGGGTGTGGAACTTGAACTATGGTCAATGGTCAACTACATGGGAGTCCAGTGATGTAGCCGTTATACCATCTTCTAGTCCCATGAAAATATATTTTTAAAAATAGCATTGAGGGGTCAGCATGTGGCATAGGGGTTAAGGCACTGGATTGTCACATGAGCTGAGTGCAGTTTGAGTCCTGGACATGGTTGCTTAAAAATCACACCAGGCATGTGTGCATGTAGGCCTAAAATTCCAAGAGGGAAATGGAGGAGAAGGAACTATGGTGTGGCCATCCCCCATGGAGGGGGGGTGATTTCTCAGTTTCCCTCTCACTGTCTCTCTCTTTCTGTCTCTCTGGCAAGCACATGAATCCTATGGTGAAAGAAAGAAAAAGGAAAGAAAGAGAAAGAAAGAAAAAAAGAGGAAAAATAAAGAAAGACCTTAAAAAAGTATAGTATTGTAAATTAGCAATCTTTTCCTCTTTAGTTTTTTTAAGGGTATTGTTACATTGTCTTCTACTTTAAATATGTCTGACAAAAGGTCTGCAGTCAATTGTATCTTTTTTCTTCCTCACGAAGTCTGTCTTTAGTCATTTACTGTTTCTAAGATACTCTCCTAAACATCTGTTACTCCCAGTTTGATTGGAATGTGATTTGGTGTGGATTTTTTTTTAATATTTATGCTTTTTGGAGCTTCTTTAGTTTCTGAATCTCTAAGTTTATAGAGTTCATAATAATTTATTTTTCAATTTCAGTAATTTTTTATTCAAAACTTTTATTTGCTATATCATCACTACATCTACAAATATGTTTCTGTACTGGTGTGAAGTGTATTCATTTTGGGTAAATTCAACTTATAAGAAAGTGATGTATAGTGATTAAATTTATAAAATAAATAATAATAAAAAATTATGCCTCTGTGAGTGTGTGCCTGTGTGTGATAGATCTTATGATAGTAGCCTGCAGGCTACTGACAAAATTTATTTTTGTTTTGCATATGCTCTTTATGCATGGAAATGGAAGTGTAATTTTGTCATACCTTTAAATTTACTCATTTTCTTTTTCCCTCGATGTCTATTTATAATCTCTTTAAATGTATTATTTCAGAGAGATTTTTTGCTACAGGGCCTCTGCACTTGACAGAGACAGAGAGAGAAAAAGTGAGAATTCACTCCCCAGGGGGATGGTCATATTGCACAAGGATTTGAGCACACATATACAAACACCCAGTATAAGGTCCAGATCACCAGGTCTGGGTATCAAACCATGGTTGGCAATGAGGGAGTCCAGCACCTGAACCATTATACCCCCTGCTGGCTCCAGACATTGTATTTTTTATCTCTAAAATTTGAGTGTTTTTTACATTATTATGTTTTTAGTTTCAGGTATAGTCCAGCCGATGGCATGATGGTTAAGGCAGCTGGATTTCATGGAACCTACTCAAGGTTCAAGTTCTGGAACAGGCTGCTTAAGAAAGATGTATGTGTGTGTGTTAGGGAGGAAATGCCTGTGTGTGTGTGTGTGTGTGTGTGTGTGTGTGGTGTGTGTCTGAAAGGAAGAGATTAGAAATGGAAGAGAAGTGACCACCCCCCAAGGAGGTTGCTTTCCCACTTTCTCTCTCTCTCTCTCTCTCTCTCTCTCTCTCTCTCTCTCTCTCCCTCTCCCTCTTGTCAGCAAGTGTACATGCCCTCTGGAAAATTAAAAAGAAAAGTTTTTCTTTCTTGATGGGAAGAGAGAGGGCACCAGCAGCCCCAACAGGTCTTGATGACAAGATCTGTCTCTGCCTGTCCCCAGTGTCGGGCACATATGTGTCCAACATTCTCAGGGAAGTTGTTAGGAAATGCCAGGAGCACCATACTTCTAGAACATCTTGGATTTATGAACTCTGAGTGAATGACTGCAGGGGAAGTGGCAAAATCGCCTAACTTCAAAAACAACAGGTCATTAGATGGGTGTGTGATCTGATGAATAGGTTCTCCAGATTCCAAGGAGTGCTGTCCAGCCTCTGGTGTCATTAAAGCCACCACCCCCTTATTGACACTGAAACCACTCTGTTTCAGGAATTATCTTTATCTTACCAATCCTTTAAGAAGCAATTTTCTCTCCAAATAACTTTTCTTCTTCTTTTGCCCTAATAAATATGGAGGATGAGAGGCTTATTAGGTGCATCCCTGGGATGGCTTTTGCCTTTCCCTCTTGGCTCAGATCTCTGTGTCTCGAGTAATCTTTTTGTGTATGCTTCAGGTCACTCTGTTAGACAGAAGAGTCACAGAGGTCTTGTTAATGGATGGGAGAGTGTTGAGCTGCATTGTGAAATCCTTGGTTCTTTGGGTCCAGATCACTAAAATTAGAGATCTGTCCCTAGGCGCAAAATGAAACCGCAACCACGAATGAAGCAGGTAGAAAAGAAGGTTTAATAGAAAGAAAGGAAAGGAAAGAAAGGATGTACACCCAGAAAGGATCTTGGGCGGGCGGATTGCCAAGTAGCAACCATGCTTGGTACTAGTTAACCTTTATTTTAATTACTAGAGGTCATGAATATTCATTAGTGGGAGGCCCCCCCGCTGCCTATGTCCTTCCTTTAAATTTGAATCCACACGTTCTTTTCCTGCACCTGTGCATCTTCCTCACAGGTAGAGAATGAGGAATTTGATCACCTAATTGCGCATGGCGCCCGCCCAATGCAGCCAGGTTGCCCCAATTAGACTGCCCAACTAGTCTATTGCCCTAATAGGAATTGGGGCATTGACCAAAAACGCTTGCTTAGGTCTTTGTGATAAGAGAAAAATCTACGAATCATCCCTGTGTACTTCCCTAAGGCCTCAAGGAAGGAAGATGGCAAATTGCCTCGCCCTCCTGGCGCCCGGAGCTAGATGAGTCTTTCGCTTTTCTCTTAGGGCTGCCCACTCATGACTAACTAACTGCCTACCACAGTCTCTAGACACAAGCAGAAAGCCTCCCATTTTATCACCGTCTTTTACCACTGCACCCATATCCAGCCCCACTTGCAGATTATTCTTTTCTCTCCTCATCACGTTCACCCCTCAGTATACTGTACATTTTTTTTTATTCTTAATTTGCCAGAGTGTGCATGTACTCATTAGAGAGGGACAGATTGGAAGGGAGAAGGAAAGCAATTCCAAAGGGATATAGTCATAGCACAATCCCTTTTCTTCTATTCTTTCATCCTGTTGGAATTTTGCAGGGACACACATGTGCCTGGCATGTTTTCAAGTTAGTAAATCCCGGGCTTGAACTATGAATTTGCTCATGTTAGGCCTGACTTCCTTAATCCTTAAGCTACAAGGTCCAGGCCTATTGAACATTCCTTAAATTGCTCTTATAGTGTCTTTTTGTGGTGGTGGTGGTGGTGGTGGGGGGGTAATTCCATGTGCTTTGTCATATCTAGGCCTTTTTCAAGGTACTGATGTATCTCCGGGTTATGAGTCATATTTGCCTGCATCTTTATTTGTCTAATAATATTTTATTAGATTCTGGACCCTGTAATTTACCTGCAAAAGTGCTGAATTTTGTTTTATCTAGTTAAAATTGATTTATTTTTATGGAAGGTAATTATATTTTTTATGCATTAGTTTGTTCCATTTGTGGTATGTGCATTTTTTTAAATGCCAGAGGGTGTGTATGCTTGCCTGATGCACAGAGAGAAAGTACTCTTTCGTGGGGCATGGTCACATCACAATCCTTTTTCTTCCATTTCTTTATCTCGTTACATTTGGGAAATGCACACACACAGTTTATTCTTCAAGCTGTCAGAGCAAGTATTTGAACACGGTTGGCCATGTGGAATCTTAACTAATGTGCTAGTGGTATGCATTTGTTTCCTTTATGAAAGGCCTAGATTAGTCTTTATGCTAAGACTATTTTAGTCTCGCTATTGAGACAAGTCCTTTTGAGGTCTTCACGGAACATCACATGTATTCAGCAAAACTTGTCTATTCTGGGAGGAGAGAAGTCTAAACTTACACAGCATCAGCTTTGGGTATTTTTCATCTTACAACTTCCGTATAATTGTTTTTCATTTGGATGTTTTTTTTACTAATGTCATGCGTTTTCATCCTACAAGTGTGTAGATTGATGTTGGTTTAGTTAAACACTCAAGAAGATCTATACTGTAATCTTTTTCTTTTTTTTTTCTTTTTGGAGAGGTTTTTGCTATAGGGCACGGGCACTCCCCAGAAAGAGAGAGACAGAGACAGAAAGTGAGAAATCACCCCCCTGGGGGGATGTAGTCTTTTGAGTTCATTCTTGGTGCAAGTTCCTTCTCTTAAACGTTGCTTCAGAATTCTCTAGTCATTTTGACATGTATACTTCAAGATCTTTCTTCTCAACTAAGCATGATTTCTGGACTCTGTTAGAGGCACAGTCCTTGAGTCACAATCTTAGAATTCAGTTTATGTCAAAACCCTAGAAAATCGTATTTTTCACCTTATGTGTTTACCTTTGCTCAGGGATCATCTTTCTGTTTTTAAATATTTTACCATAAGTTCTTTTGTTTCACATGACATGAGGGTAGTTACAGAAATTTTACTCACTCTTAATTAAAAGATAAACATTTAAAAAAATGTATTTGAGAGGGACCAGCAGGTGGTGTGGTGATTAAGGTACTGGGCTCCCATATAGTTGACCATGGTTTGAGTCTTGGACCTTGTGGCTTACTTTCTCACTTTCCCTCTTTCTCTCTCTGGTCAAATTAAAATAATAATAACAATAAATTAATATAAAAGTAAAAAATATTAAAAATGTGTTAGTTAAATGAAGGTGAATGATACAGTATATTCTTTAAGAAATGCTAGAAAAAAAGAAATGCAATACTAGAAGGAAATTTTTATTCAACAATAGGGTAAACAATGTTGGTATAGGGAAAGTTTTTTCTTTTTAAGAAAAAAAGTTGATAATACACTAGGAGTTGATAGTACATTAATAAAAATGGTCCTTTGGCATACTGGTTAATGGAGCTGTATCTCAAAGAGCTGACAATAGTGTGAGTCCCAGATTTGGTGGGGAAAAAAAGGAGGATGTGCATGCTTCAATCCTAACATGTTGGAGAAATGGAGTGAAAGGAATTGTGGCATGAACATGTCTGACCGAAGGGTGCTTTCTTCCTCTCTCGGTCTCTTTCTGGTGGGAACGCATGCCCTCTGGGAATTAAAAAAAAAGTGAATGTAATTAGAGCAGTGTTACTTAGTACCATGTAGAATGTCTTTTTTTTTTTTTTTTTTTAATGTGGTGTATGAGCTTTCTAGAGAGAGACAGAGAGAGGCAGAGATAGAAGGAAAGTAAGAAATCAACCTCTGGGAGTATGACTTTGCTGCAATCCCTTCTCCGCCATTCTCCTCTAGGGATTCTGGGCATATACACACATGTACCCAGCATGTTTTTCAGGTCACCGGTCTGGACTCAAACTGTGGATTTGTCCTTGTGGAATCCAGTGCCTTAACTACCATGCCACCTGGTGACCCAGAAATTCTCTAGTTTTGCATATGCGTTTTGTATTAGGAAAAATTAACATTGTATTGAGAAAAATTGACATTTTATTAGGAAAAATTAGCACAGAAGCCATAGGAAATTTAATTTAGTATGATGCCTATTAATTACTATTGAACTGATCAAGCTAGTATTTATTTATTTTTCAAAATTGCCCATGGGAATTTTTTTTTTTTTTTTTTGGAGAGGTTTTCGCTATAGTGCGCGTGCGCTCGCCAGACAGACAGAGAGAGACGTAGAGACAGAAAGCGAGAAATCACCCCCCCAGGGGGGATGGTCACTCCGCAGTCCCTTCTCCTCCATTCTCCTCTCGGGATCTTGGGCACGCACGCACACGTGCCCGGCGTGAGTTTTAAGTCACCGGGCCTGGGACATGAACTGCAGTCGACTATGTGGGAGTCCAACGACATAGCCATTATGCTAACTGCTGGTTCCCAGGGAATATTTTTAATATTAGTTGTTACTTGTATTAAAGTATCTTTAAATAAAAAGAAAATACTTGCAATTTTTAATACATTTTTAAAAAACCTAAATTTTATATAATTTTCCTTTGTATTGATATTATTATTATTATTATTTTTATTGCCAGAGGGTGTGGGTGCTCATCCAAGAGAAACAGAAAGTCAAAGAGAGAGAGGGAGAGTGGTCCATAGTCAAGCTGCAATCTCTTTTTTTTCCCATTTCTCCATCCCATCAGAATTTTCAACATGAATGCACAAGTGCATGGAATGTTTTTCAGTCCATTCCTGTCAGGATTCAAACTTTGGCTGGCCATGTAGGATCCAGCTCCTTTAACCACTAAGCTCCAGGACTGGCACTATTTAAATTATTTTTAAAAAACTATATGTTAAACTATTTCTTCACATATTTTCTTTACAAAAAGGTAGCTCATGACATTTTCTAACTTTTTATTAATGACCATAGTTAATAAAATGCAGAGTTATATAAATTGATTTATAACATTAAGTATTTTGAAGACGTCTCTATGAAATACAGGTATGGTAGCATATTGTTGCATTTCATAAATTATGTAAACTAATATTTATATTTTTATCTTGCTTTGGCTATAAAGATTTGATTTTTAATCCAGTCCCAATGATAAATGATGACATAATTATTCAACGTTTCCTTTAGATATTATCTGACCAAAATGCACCAAATTACTAGACAAAAATTTGTTATGAAAAACAAAAATATCTGAAGGGAAAATAAAATGGTAATGCAGATTATAAAATTAAACAGGCAAAATATACTAACAGTGATAGTTATAAAAATCATATGAATCTATTTCTTACAGAAATATTTTATTTGAGTTTAATTACAATTTTTTTCTTCTATAAGAATGATTAATTTTCCTTATCTTTATACTTGTAAGCAGTATGCTAAAAAATGAGTGCATTTTTATATATAAATTCCATATATTTCTACTAGCTGCAATTAAAATTTCTATCATGATTGTACATTTGTGTTAAAAAGTTGTACAATAAAGTTGTTTATGATTGCAAATATAATATAGAATATGCCAACTATATATGAATACATAAATAAAAGAATTTTTGAAAATGTATTCAAGAATATATACTCATAAGAAAGAATAAACTTTTTGACATGAATGATTTGTATGTTTTGCATAAATTTTATACACAGATACACAAAAAGCCTGCATTTTCACTTCATGTTTTTAACATAGTAGATTCTAAGTTTACTGCAGAAAGTGTGAGAACTCTTAAAATTGCTAACAATATTATATTTAATTGAAACTTTGAATTTAGCTTAATATTTTACTAATTTCAATGAAAAAAGTAAATTATATATATTTTTTTTGTTCTTGCTTTTTTATTTTTCAGATATTTTGCCACAGGGTGAGTGTACTCACTGGACAGAGACAGACAGAGAGAGGGAAAGTGAAAAATTTTCCTTCAGGAGAGGTGGTCGTGCCACAATCCATTCTCCTCTATTCTCGTCTCAGAATTTTGGACATACATGTACAGACATGCATACACACACACACACACACACACACACACACACACAAAGCATGATTTTGAAGCCACTAAATCTGGGACTTGAACAGTGTTTGACCATGTAGAAGCCCAGTGCTTTAACTACCACACAAAATTCTGGTCCCATGTGTATGTATTTTAAAGTAATCTATTTCTTTAAATTTCCAGATAGTTCTATGAGAAAAGTATAGAGAAGTGGGTTTTAAGTCTTTTTTCAGATGTGAGCTACTATTCTCTTTTCTAGATCCTTTTAATAGAATCTCTTTTTCTACTTCTCAAAGTAGCTTTGCTTCGCTTTTCGTTTTTGCTTTTTAATTCACCAGAGGCCTCTGCACTGACTGGAGAGAGACAGAGAGATGGGGGTGGGGAGAAGGAGAGGAGTAAGGGAGTCATAGTCATGTTGTAATCCCTTTTCTCCCACCTTTTTGGATTTTGGACATACACACTCACAGAGTCTGGTACTGGAACTGTGCTGTCAGTAATGTGGGATCCAATCACCTTAATAATCGAGGGGCTAGCAGCTTTGCTTTAATTTTTAAAAAACTTCCAGAGCTCACTTAGGCATAGTTTATTCTATATTATTCATAAATTTAATATCCCGATTTGAGTCTTATTCATGAACTTTTTAAATAGAAATGTCTAATAACAAAAAATATAAAGAAACTCAAACATAATTTTAAAATGAAGCTGCTAAAAAGTAACTAAATTTGAACTACTGAAGAAAATATTTAAGAAGCTGATATTCAGATATTTTGTCAAGTTCTGTAACTGACCAAATCCATATGAGAATTAAGAACAACTAAAGGTTTGCAAAATGTGAATACAGTGAAAATATAGATTCATATATCTAGTGAGTATATAAACTGACACACCCTTTTATTTTACCATTTTGAAAATCTGTTAACTGTCTCTAAGAGAAAAAGTAGTATCTTAATGCTCGGTAAACTATTTTTTTTTAATGTATCTCATAATCTGACGTGAAAGGATAATATGAAAGTAAGGAATGACCTCTTGTACTAGTCTAAACTGCCACTGAGAAGCAAAGCCATTGCTAGTTTCAGTTTCTAAAAAAGGAAAGTTCAAATAGAGAAAAGAAGTTAATTGCTGCTAGGCATCATAAATTATTAAATTGTGAGTATTAAACAATCACACTACACTTTTTCTTATTTTTAGAGAGAGATTATTTCTATACGGAGTGTGTGCTCACCAGACAGAAAGCAAGAAATTACCCCCCAGAAGGAATGGCCAAGCCTCAATCCCTTCTCCTCCATCCTTCCCTCAGGATTTTGGGCATATATGCACACACGCCCAACTTGAGTTTTAAACTTCCAGGCCTGAGGATCTGGGACTTGAATTTCAGTTGACTACATGGGAGTCCAGCCACATAACCATTATGCCATCCACGGATCCCAACATTCACACATTTAAGAGAAAGGAGGAAACTGTAAATGACAATGCATAGATTTGGTTGGTAGAGAAGTAACAAAGATAGCGTTTTTCAGAAATAGCAAATGCTGATTTCAGGCAGTCAAAACCTAAGAAAGATCGGGACCAGCAGTTAGCGTAATGGCTATGTCGCTGGACTCCCATGTAGTTGACCGCGGTTTGAGTCCCGGACCCGGCGGCTTAAACTCACGCCGGGCGCGTGTGCGTGCGTGCCCAAGATCCCGTGAGGGGAATGGAGGAGAAGGGATTGTGGCGTGACCATCCACCCTGGGGGGTGATTTCTTGCTTTCTATCTCTCTGTCTCTCTCTGTCTGGCGAGCGCACGCGCCCTATAGCAAAAACCTCTCAAAAAAAAAAAAAAAAAAAAGAAACCTAAGAACGATCTAGAAAACAAATTGTTAGTTGTTGGTTTTAAATCTCATAGAGTCCAAGTAAGATTGTTAATAGAGGGTCAGGAAAAAAATCAATAAAATTGGGAGTAAAAGGAATATATGTCCTGGGGACCTTGAAAAAAGGAAAATGCAAGCAAATTTTCAAACTGAGAAGATAAAAATAGCTGAGAACCAGGACCAAACTACTGGTTGGGTGCAAAAAATGCTGCCCTCAAATTAGCGCTCTGGAAATTGGGAAAACAGCAGAAGCAATTAGGTCATTTTCCCCATGCCTTTGTCTTCCTTGCTGAAGGCCATAGAACCTAGAAAGGGCGTTCCCTGCTTTTCTCTCTCCCTTCTCCTCTAAAGCTTCCCTGGGGCAGGTTTACTTCACTATCTCTGAAGGAAAGAATGGAAATGCAGAGATGTGGAGATGAATCAGAGGAAATTAAGTCTTTGCTAAGTTTCTCCCAGTTTATTAAAATTAGATTATATCCGCCTTTATCTAATTGTACTCTAAATATACTTTTTATCTAACATAAGCATTAAAATACATAGTTTTCTCTATTTCTTCAAAAACATTCATATCTTTCTCTTGTCAATCACTTCATTCTTTCATTTATGTGTTATTTTTATTTTGGTTATATGGCATGTATGTTTGTTAGAGAGAGAAAGAAAGAAATCACGCCCTCCCGCCAAGAGGGGATGGCCGAGCCACAATCCCTTCTCCATTCTGTCTCGGGATTCTGGCCATGCACACACACACATGACTAGTGTGACTTTCAAGCAGCGCATCAGGGACTTGAACCACACTGTTGGCTATGTGGGATACAGCTCTCTCAATCTCTATGCCACCTGCTGGCCCATGTTAAACTGTTCTTTGTTATAGGGGCCTCTGTCATGAAACTTACCATAGATGAAGGAAAGTTATGAATTTTTCTGTCCTATGTTTTGGTTAATATGAATCATATCTCCCATACAAATCTGGAGATTCTTGTCAGTATTCCCTAAAATTGAAAGTTGTAAATGTACAGTAAAGAAAATTCAGTCTCCTGAGAAAGGAAGAACTGATCAAAGCGATTAGGAAGTGTTCTTCTGCAGCAGGGAGAAGGTGAACTCAACAATGTTCCATTAACATGGTAAAATAATGTCTTTCAAGTATTCTCTAAGAAATAAAATAGCATTTCCCTTCTTCAATAACTTATCTCAGTTTGAGAGACGGTCACTATGGCTTTAAAATATTAAAATCTTCATCTTCCTTTAGCACTAATGACACAAAAGTAATAATGTTAACAGAATCAGTTTTGATTAAAAGCAGTTTGCTTTATGCTATTATGTTTTATGGATAGCTCTGACCTTTAAATTATGAGACACATCCATGAATCAGCTAAATAACAGGTCATCTGGCAAGCATAAGTTATACTCCAGTTTATAAAACAGAAATAGTTAACATGTTTTTGATGGCTAGTGCAAAACTTCATGGTATGGAAATAAAACATTTTTCTGATCCTATTAAAATGTCAGACTTTATTTACTTAATCAAGTTACAGAACAAGTTGCCCACATAGGCATATTAATTATAAGCATATAGATCACTTAAAATATTTTCCACCTTTTTGGTTTAAATAATCACTCTCTTTAATGTACATATATTTTAAGTGATGGTTGTAAATAATGCTACTTTTGTCAAAATAAGTTTTCATATCTTAGTCAGAAATTTAAGGTATTTAAAAATAACTTCAATGAAAAATCTATGGTTTGGCCTTTCTGTGGAAAATGAATAGAAGGTATTATTTTAGGGATTCATTAAGGAAATGCACCTTTTATATAAAATCTAGCTTTCCATTTTCTAAAAATGTTTATGTAAATTGACTAAATGCAAATGCACAAATCAAGTTGATGGCTTCTCCGGTATAATTTGATGTACCAATTTTCCAAATAAAGATTTCCAATTAAAAAAAAAATCTTCTTGAATGTACACAAATAACTTCTACTACTTTATTCTAGAAGCGCGTAATTACTACATGCTTCAATGTTCATTCTATGCAGTTAATCATGTATCTTCCGAAGGTACAGAAAGAGCATTCTCTCTTGGTGATTCATGCCAAAATTAGGAACACATGAACACCTGAGTGTTTGTATGCCATGGATTTCCCACAATATATATTATTTGTTAATTGGCTGTAGATTTGCTATGCAATCATGACAATAAAACGTAACATTTTTAGAAAATGAATTTAGCTAAGAGCATTAACAACCTTACATTTTAAAATTTAAATAACATGAAATATACTTGAACATGTGGAATTTTAAAAACACTACAGAAATCACACCATTATAAAAATGTAGATCTGAACTAATGACATGAATAGACAAGGATCTCATTTTACACTCTTCTTCAAAACAGAAATTTGTTTTTAGCACTTGGCCAACAGCTTGCTGTTTGACTTTACTGTGAAACGAGATGGTTAAAGATCTAACCCTCGTCTAGTCGGTTATCTCTATCTTAATGCCAGGCTCCGTGTGAAGAAAAGCACCCTAGCTGGGCATCAGCTAGAAGTTCACTGAAGGGAGTATTAATGAGACTGACAGGAAGCAGGCAGTTATTTCTCCAGAGGGTGAAGTGTTACAAACTAGTGACCATGAGGAAGTTTAAGAAAAAGACAAATGGGGCTGTTCCTTTTCTGGCTGAGAGCATATCTTATTGAGAACAATTCAGAAGAGAAGTCAGAGTTCTGCTTTGATAAATACTGTCCAAGAAGGCCTCGCTTTGATCTCTGCCTTATTTCAAGGGTAAACATCGAAAATGCACTTAATGACCTTTAGTGTCCCTTCAGGAGAAGATGGACTCGGGGAATTAAGGATTTTGAAACCATATATTTTGGTATCATTTTTCTAACTTTCATTCCTGCTTCATAGTTTATAGATGAAGAGCTTGAGGCAGAAGTTACATAACTTGTTCAAATAGCAACTAAATTTAGGACCACTGACAGGTCTAGAATTTATTCCATCTGAGTTCCAATCCAAAACTCTGTCTCATCTACTTTCTTTCCTTATGGTTCCTATATCATCCATAGAAAGTTTCCTGCCATACCAGAAAAGATACAGATTCCTACACGACTGATTAAATGTGAAGATGTTCAAACTTAAGAATATTCATAATACTGAGAATAACTGTAATAGCTAAATTGTATTAAATGTATGTAGGACACATTGTATTCCTTCTTCATATTCATTGTCACCTTCCCATTTTACAGGTAAATAAATTAGGAAATGAAATCCATATCCTTCTTTCTCAATTCATAATGGGTTCTTCTTTGTCAGACCATATGTCATTGCATTTAATTCATAATAAATAAAAATCAATACAAAATGTTTATTTATTCAGATCTTTTCTCATATATTATCAACCTAAGTCTAAAATGTTTATTAAAATCATCCCATGCTGGCCTCATAGCTGATGTGGCTAAGGAAGTCAGATCCCACATGACTGGCCATGGTTCAAATCCTGGCCGCAGTAGCTTGGAAAATATGTCTTCTGGCAATAAAAATTATTTGTCCTCTTTGTAGTAAGTATATTGTCAATCAACAAATAGTATTGTCTTTTTACATATAAAAATAAAACTAATTCTAGGAGAATCAACTTTTCTCAGTATATTCACATATAAACATAAGTTAAATTAGAAGTTTCATTAGAATACGACATTATTATTTGTCAAAATAAGGCACATTAATTAAAAAAATATATAGTTGGTTGGAACTGTTATAAATATATACAACTTATTTCTCTTTTTTTGTGTTATATATAAATAAGCCACATAGAAATATTTTCCTCATTACGTTTTTTTTTTTTTTTCTGAGAGGTTTTCTCTATAGGGCGCGTGCGCTCGCCAGACAGACAAAGAGACATAGAGACAGAAAGCGAGAAATCACCCCCCAGGGGGGATGGTCACGCCGCAATCCCTTCTCCTCCATTCTCTTCTTAGGATCTTGGGCACGCACGCACACGCACCCGGCGTGAGTTTTAAGCCACCGTGTCTGGGACGCGAACCACAGTCAATTATGTGGGAGTCCAGCGACATAGCCATTACGCTAACTGCTGGTTCCCAAAAATAACTATTTTATTTAATTTTGTTTATTAAATCTATTTTTCAACTTGACCAGAGAGAGACAGAGAGAAAAGGAATGTGAGAAAGCCATCCACAAGGACCAGGACTCAAACTGTAGTCAGACACGTGGGAGTCCTCCAGCACCTTAACCATCACATCACCTGTTGGCCCCATCAACCATGTATCTTAAAGTGTTTCAGTTTCTTTTTTTATATGAAGTTTATTGTAAATCGAATAATGTGAATTGTAAATTAAGTAATAAATTGTCTATATAGTATTTTCGTTTTCTTAAGGATAAGCATTTCACTGCAGGTCTATCCACGGCAGTGCAGGTGGTGGAAATGCTGCTGCAGGAGACAGGAGACATGGTGGGAAGGCTCTGGGATTGCATCCCAGGCTGCCTCAGCACACTGGGGACCCTCACTGGCTGGCTGCAGGCGGTGGGCAGAAGGATCCCACAGAAAAGCCCTGTCAAGGATGCCTTCCTCTCTTTTTCACATTTCTCCTCCTCTCTCTCATGAAGAAAATCAACAGATAAACTTTGAAAGGGGAGGGAGAAGTATGCTGTAAAATAAAAGATATAAAAGAATTAAATAAGGTAATTTTATCAATATTAATGCTTTGTTATCATTAATACAGTAATCGTATATTTAAGGTTATATATGTATATTTTTTTTTGCTATAGGGTGCGTGCGTTCACCAGACAGACAGAGACAGAGAGACAGAAAGTGAGAAATCACCCCCCAGGTGCAATCCCTTCTCCTCCATTCTCCTCTTGGGATCTTGGGCATGCACGCATACGTGCCCAGTGTGAGTTTAAGCCACCGGGTCTGGGACGCAAACCGTGGTCACCTACGTGGGAGTCCAGCAACATAGCCATTACGCTAACTGCTGGTCCCAAGGTTACATCTATTCTTAATAGAAATATTAACTATATAAATACGCAGGATATTTGGAAAACAAAGAGTAATATAAAAAGAGAAAAATAAAGCATAATGATCTTAGAGTGGGAAGATAGAGAACTAGGTAGAGGAATATGAAAACTGGTTAAGCACAGCTTTGAAAGAAAACCAGATAGGACCAACTCTGTGAGGCAGTGGTTAAGCACTATCTATGAAAAGCCAGGGCCAAGAATGGCCAATTGCAATTCCAACCCTAACTCTCGCAGCCTAAACAAACATGGTGGGGCATGGTGCATTGGTGGCCTAAATACCAATGGGATGGAAAAATGGAGACAAGAGGGATTGTGATGTGACCCCACTGGGTGGTGTGCACTCTCTTAGTTGAGCTCACACACCTTCTGGCAATAAAAAAAGGAAGAAAAGGAAACAGAAAACTAGACGTATCTGTGGTTACATCAAGTTCATTTTTTCCTAGCGTGTACTCTAGGCTCCAGATGAAAAGAATTAGCTGTTATTATTTCTTCAGGTTCAATACAGAATATCTTGATTTCCATTTTAAGGGAAACCATTTACTTGAAAATTATAGAGCAGCATTAATTTTTAAGGAGTAAAAATTACAAGGTTTGTATTTTACTGATATTTTAACTTACAGAGAGAAAATGTAAATATTGGAAATGTAAATTGTCACCTTTGTGTTAGAGCAACACTATTTTATACAGAAGATAAATCATTTGGAAGAATAACTGTACATTATTTATCTATAAATATGGTTCTTGGAATTCTTAAAGTGCTCATTCCTTTTTTTAAGTGAATTTGCCATGGCATGTGTGTGCTCACAAGAGAAAGTGAAAGAGAGAGAGGGAAAGTGAGAAAGAACCCCTGAGGAAGGGTGGCTACACCATAATCCCTTCTCTTCCATCCTCCTCTCAGGATGTGGGGCATATGCTACCAGTTGGGCCCTCAAAAGTGTTAGTCAACCGGGTAGGATGCAACTGCCTTAACCACCACCACAGGCCGGTCCTTAAACTGTTCATTCTATAATAGATTAATTCTGTGAGTTGTTTCAGATCCATCTAGTTTCCCAAATATTCCATCACAAGTGATTTCTAATGCAACATTATTTATTGATTACAATTAAGCTTTTCTCCAAATCAGAAACTTAAACCTGCACTTTTCTATAAATAAGAACATGTAGGGCTGTAAGATAATTAAAACACTTTATAAATACTAGGATACATATATTTGCTTTTCGTTTTTCACTTCTCAAACACAGTATATAGTTAAGTGTTAATAAATAACAGTTGCACGGCTCTAAAACCTTTAATAGAGAAAATTCCATGGATATTTACTGAAAAATAAGTTTGAGTGTTCCAGTACAGCGTGCTATAGTTTCAAAGCAAGTATACCAGTTAGAAGTAAAAATAATTGTTGGGGCCAGCTTGTGGCCTGGTGGTTAAGAATTGACTGCTCTGTTACAGTCTGGGACCCAGTGGCTTGAAAAACACACCAGGTGTGTGTATGTGTGTGCCCAAAATAGGAAAAGAAGGTGAAAACAGAGGAAAAGACACTTCGTTGTGGCCACATTCCATGGGTGGGGAGTGGGCAGTGTGCTGTCTCCTTTTCTCTCTCTGTTTCTCTTTGGCAAGTCCTTTGAAAAAATTTTTAAAAAAACAAGAATAATCCCTGTACAAAATACATTAGTGACTCAAAGAAATATGATCTTTGCTGAAGTAAATTGGCTTAGTTAACAACTCTATTTGTGTCTTATATTTTTTTATGTTCAAAAGTCAGATGATTAATCTAAAGTTGATGATTAATGCTACCCAGACAATTTAGAATGACAGTTGAATTAGTCAACTAATTAATTAATTAGATTGATCAACCTGTTTTTTTTTTTTAGTCAACTTGACTTGACACACCAATTTTGTAATAGGTTTGTTACTTCTTTAACTGGAATAGTTGGTTTACTTATTTATTTATTTATTAAAATGTGTATGTTGTCATCTCAGTGAGTTGCTATGTAGATGTCCAGGTTTTTAAATCAAAATCCAAATTTAATAAGACAAAGTATGTATAACATTTGGCATGAATTCCTAACATACCAAATCACACACATATAATGGTTTGGATCCTTTATTTATTTAATTGATTAACAGCTTTCGGTCACCAGGCATATGTGAAATGTATTCAAGAAATGTAAAATTATAGCAAAAACTATGGCATAGCTTTCCAAAACATCAATGAGCCTACATATTTTTTAATTTAATTTATTTGTTTATCATTTTTCTTCAATTTGACCATAGTGAGACAGAGAGAGTGACTGTGAGGGGGAGAGTGAGAAAGCGAGCCACCAAGTCCAGGACTCCCATGGTGGCCAGTCACATGGCAGTCCAGCACCTTAACCGCCAGTTCATCTGTGACCCCCAATTTTTTGTTTTGTTTATGGAGCCTAAATATTTTAAGAAATAGATTTTTGTAATTTCAGTCACTGATAATGTAGGAACAATGATTAAGTTTAAAGATCACCATTTGAAAAATAATAGATGAAAATCATCAATGAATGTTGAAATGAGTGAGTTAAAGTTAGATGAGTATCATATATTCACAAAGTATTACCCTTAAAGTAACTTTAGTTATAGAAAGAAAAAAATCTATAGTAATTCTATAGAGGGGAAAATTGGCATAAACGTCCTTAATCAAATATTTACATTAATATCCAATAATGAGACAAACCAACATGAAGCCCTCCCTAATTTAATGTAGCTACAAAATACATCACTTCTTTGTTTCCTCAAAATAAATAACTTTTTGTTTGTTTGTTTGTTTTAGTTTTACTATAGAATACATACATACACCAGACAGAGATAGAGCCAGAGAGAGAGGAAAAGCAAGAAATTAACCCTCCCATAGGGGATGGACGTGCCACAATCCCTTCTCCTCCAATTTCCTCTTGGGTTTGGGGACACTCATACACATGCATCCAGTGTTATTTTCACTTCGCCAGGTCTGGAACCAGGCTGTGCAGTTCAGCTATGTGGAATCCACCCACCGGAACCTTCACACCATCTGCTGGCACATAAATCATTTTAATAAAATCATGAGGAAATGCCAGACTGACTCACACTGTGCAGCAATCTACAAAATAATGACCTACGTGGTTCAAAAAACCAGTGAAGACAAAGGAAGCTTGATTTATTTGTAGATTAAAAAAAAAGAAAGAAGAAATGATTGAATGTAGCATGTTATAAAGGACTTGTTGAATACAGTAGTTTTTTTTTTTTTTTTCTTTTATTACAGAAGGACATTAATGAGACCATTGGATAATACAAGAGAAAAATGTAAAATAGCTACTTAGGTGAGTAAGAATGTGATAATTGCAACACATAATGTCTTTGTTCATTATAAATACAAATGGAAATATTTGGAAATACATTGATATTATTATAAATTATAATAATAATTTATATTATTATTAGTCATTTTTATTATTATTTGTTGCTGAACTGACAACAAAATACTGTGATTATGTTTTTATAATTGATTGTGATTTGTGGAAATCTTGGGGTTTAATTTGGTGTTGGTTCTTCCCAAAGAAATTTTGCATTTGTTTCTTCCAGAGATAAAATCACTTCTATTTTTTTTTCCCAAAATACCATCCATGGCACAATCTAAAATAACTATTTTAAGTTCCCCCCACATATCTCTGGCAATATAAAGCATAAATGTTCTTTTAGGTACATTCTGAATTCTGTTAATGAAAACTAAATTCCTAATTTAATTGGATTATACTTCTCGATTTTGTTACACTTAATGGCATGTAAGTATCTTAAGACATTGCTCAAGGTTATGAAAATACATTTATTTGTTTCTCTTTAGAATTTATTACATGTTTACATTAGTTATACATTTTAATTTAAAATTTTTGTATGCTTGTCAAGACTGAGAGGTCTTAACTTTTTAATACTTTTTTTTTGGAGAGGGTTTTGCTATAGGGCGCGTGTGCTCGCCAGACAGATAGAGAGAGACCGAGAGACAGAAAGTGAGAAATCATCCCAGGGAGGGATGGACTCACTGCAATCCCTTATCCTCCACTCTCCTCTTGGGATCTTGGGCACGCACGCACACGCACCCGGCGTGAGTTTAAGCCACCGGGTCCGGGACTCGATCCATGGTCGACTACGTGGGAGTCCCGCGACATAGCCATTATGCTAACTGCTGGTCCCGCTTTTTAATACTTCTGGTTTACAAATGAATCTGCCACCAACGTGTAGATACTGATAGAAGAGTCATTATCTCTAGACTAGAGACAAAGAAAGCTTATTATTCAGACAGAGCAATAAACATAGCATTTACTTGATTTCCACAGACAACAATTTATAGGGTTATATTAAGAGGGATAGATGAAACCTAAACTTGGAGACGGTTTCTTTTTTTTTTTTTGGAGAAGTTTTTTGCTATAGGGCGCGTGCGCTCGCCAGACAGACAGAGAGAGACATAGAGACAGAAAGCGAGAAATCCCCCAGGGGGATGGTCACGCCGCAATCCCTTCTCCTCCATTCTCCTCTCGGGATCTTGGGCACACACGCACACGCGCCCGGCGTGAGTTGTAAGCCACCGGGTCTGAGACGCGAACCGCGGTCGACCACGTGGGAGTCCAGCGACACAGCCATTACGCTAACTGCTGGTTCCCGAGACGGTTTCTTTATAGTGAACAAAACTTGAGCTAAGTGACTCCAACTTTTTAATAACATGCAATAAGCATGCTTGGCAGGCAGAGGAATGTGAAAAGGGCCAAGTGACATCTTCACCGTATGTCACAATGAAATGTATATAGAAGTCAATAACATAAAGAATTCACAAAATTCTGAAATTCTTGGAAACATAGCACACTTTCAAATATCAAGTGTCATAAAAGTCTTGAGAAATTTTTGAAATTTCAACCTAAATAAAAATAAAAACCTACCTTATTAAATTTTGACAAATGCAGGGGCCAGCAGGTGGCATGGTGGTTAAAGGCTCTGGACTACCACATGGCCGACCATGGTTAGAGTCCCAGATCTGGCAGCTTGCTTTCTCACTTTCTCTCTTTCACTCACTGTCTCTGTCTCTCTATCCCTCTCTGGCCAAAGTAAATAAATAAATAAGCATAAATAAATAAATAAAGTTAAGTAAAATAATTCTTCAAAAAAATTTGACAAATGAAGCAAAACAGAGCTTTGAAAGAAATGTACACAATGTGTACAATTGGATGCAAATGTTAGGGAAATATATAAAATCAGTAATATAGATATAAAGCAACAGGAATTCTCAGTGTTTTGAGGAATGCAAAGTAACACAGCCACTGCGGAAGATGTTTTTGTGTTGTTTTTTTTTTTTTAATTATAAAACACAAACTAAATATTCAACAGGTTGTACTCCCTGTTAGTTGCAAATACAAAAGCCTATACACAGGCCCAGGCACAATGCAGAGACTGCAGAGCACACCTGAGCAATGCCAGTGCCACCTGGAGGCCCAGTTTCAAATTCAGGTTGATCTGAACAGGCCAAGCAGGTCCTTGCATGCCTGTGATCCTGCCTGTTTGAGAGACTGGGACAAAGATCTCACTGTGCGAAGACACTGGAAATGGTACTTCTTTCTCACTCCCAAGTAAATAAATAAATGAACAAACTTAAAAAAATGTGTACAGATATTTATAGCAGCTTCATGCCTAATTGCAAATATTTTGAAGCAAACAAAATGTTCTTCAAGAGATGAACGGATAAACACATTGTAGTACAACCATAACACGAAATTTTGCTGAGCAATAAAACTAAATACGCCCTCAAGGTACAATAAGACACCAATGAAACTTAAATACATATGAGAAAAACACTAATCTGAAAAAATGTCATAATAAGTGATTTTAATTATATGACAGTTGACAGTTACAAAAGGAAAAGCTATGGAAACTGTAACAGATGCGTGATTACCAGAGAAGAGAGAATTAAATAAGAATATGGGCTTTTGAAATTAGTGAAACTATTCTGTATGATATAATGGTGGAATCGTTTCATTATATTTTTGAAAAAAAAATTGAACTTTACAACACAGAGTGAACTTTGATGTATGTAAATTCAGATGCATAATTTAGGAAGTTGAAGGATCCCATGGTAGGTGCAGAATGTAACAAGGGAATTATAACTATATTGCAAATGCACAGACAGCCTCCATGAAGGAGGTAGTAGAAAAGATGTTGCCCTAATTAACTTGAGAAACAAGTGGGGTCTGTAAAACTAAAGGCAAAAGAATTGCTCATGAGCATCGTACTCTAGTTGTTAAAAGTTTGCTCTTATTTTGGTACAAGTTAATGATTCTGACACTGTGACATATGTGTACTTGAACTGAACAGTTAAGTAAGTGCATGGCATGTGGTAAGAGCTAGGTTTCTCGTGGTTGGACTGAGAGTTCTGAGATAAAGTGGAGAGGCTAGACTCATCCATGTGGTTGTGATTAGAGCTGAAGATATCAGTAGGAATTCATGTTTACCTGCATGTAGATTCCAATGATTAAATAGAGAAATACTTACAAAAAATATAGATGTACAAGACCTGGTATAGATTTCTGTGCTCTGTCACCTCAGAAAGACAAAAATAAATGAAGTATCAATAATGATGAGCCCCCTTTGCACTCGCTTTGGTTTATAATAGCACTGTGCAACGAAAGATATCAGAGGTCCTTGGAGAAATGAGTTGATTCTAGGACTGGGGTTGGATAAACACAAGATGAACCTTGAGTCTTAAGGTAAAGAAAGACTACACACACATACACACACACACACACACACACACACACACATGCACACACATTCATACACATTGGCAAACCCAGAAAAAAATTGAGCAACACAATCCTACAAAAGTAGGAGTGATTTATCTGATTAGTGAGTTTTGATAAAAGGCTGGTGGAAGATTTGTTGTTGTGGTGGCGGTTGCCCATAGATATGCCTTCTACAGAGCAACTACATTTGATTTCCTTCTATTTGAAAAAAAATGACATTCCTCTGTGGTAATCTTGTACTTGTATAGCTGTGCAAGTGATCCTGTGTGGAAGTCTGTTCAACTTCAGAGATGAAGTACTAGCAAATATACTTGGGCAATAATCTAAAACCACATTTTTCAGTCACATTCATCAATTTTTTATTCTATTTATTTCTAAATGACAAAGATGAAGACTTTTTTTTTCCGTAATGTCCCACAATTCTAACATGCTGCACGATGCTTCAACTTCTTTTATTATCTTTTTTTTTTTTAAAAAAAACAGAGATTTTTGCTATAGGGCATGTGCATTCACCAGTGACACAGAGAGGTAGAAAGAGAGAAATCACACCCGCGGGGAGGATGGCCATGCTACAATCACTTATCCTCCATTCTCCTCTTAGGATCTTGGGCATGCATGCACTCATACCTGGCATGAGTTTTAAGCCACCAGGTCAGGGCCTTGAGCCATGGTTAACTACATGGGAGTCCAGTCCATTTTGCCATCTACCTGTCCCTTATGATATTTATCTTAATCTGTTTTATATGTTACTTGTAATTTTTGCTATCTACCCATTCCTCTAATAAACATGTATTAAATGGTGAGAAAATTAGAAATAGATCTTCTGTTATAGGCTTATGAAGGTTATTCTGAAAACTTATATGCAAAGAAACTAATTTTAATTGGGTGGTTAGGGAGTCATAAATGTTTCCTTGACAAAGGGACTTTTGGCATGAAATTAAATGAATAAATACAACTTGCTTAATGTTTTTAGAGCAACATAAGGATACAAATATTATTGCCTTTTTTGAACTGTACAACATTCTTCTTCAATATATAGCCCAGGGATTGGCAGACTTCTTTCGTTAAAGGCCAGCTACAAAATACTTTTAACTATTTGAACTATATGATAAGTACTCAATTTTATCATTGCTGCATGAAAGCAGTCATTTATATAATGTAAATGAATGGGTGTGGCTAATTCCAAAGAGATTATTTATAAATAATAGATGGTTGGCTAAAACCCAACTGAACCTAAGAATATATTACATTGTTTATTTCCACTTTACTCCTTATAGAAAACATCTTTACTTGAAATTCTCTTAAATAAAGAATCCAAATCTTGGTCTTAGATTTTTTGTTTGTTTGTTTGTTTGTTTGTTTGTTTTTTTACCTAATTAAAGAGCTATACATTTATAACTTATGGATTGCATTTATTTCCATCCAGTTTACCAGACACATTTTAAATAAGTTCTTATGCTGTATATCTTATTTTTCTTCTAGATGTGCTCTTCTCAAGAGAAAAATACCTTATATTCCATGATTTTGTAACAGTAATTGATCACAAACTTTAATGAAACATTGTCAAAAGAAGTAGTTTCTAAAATGTGTCCCATGGAATACAGAACACTTGAGATGTTATACAAAGTAGCATCCCAAATAATTTTAGAAACATTTTATGCTACTGGGTTGTAAATGCCAAACAACAAATTTTCTTCATGTGCAGAGCCAAGTAAGAGTAAAGAAGGCTATATAATTATTCTCTGATCAATATAAATTTATTTATTGGGAGATTTATTTTGAAGTATAGCTTTCATATATTTCAGAAACAAAGTGTACTTGCTTTAAGGAAAGGATCATAATAGCAAATTATTTCGTTGAATTATTCTATCAACTATTTCATAACTCTCAACTGAAATTTCTTTTTCAGTTCACATCTCTCACATCCTGTGACCACAGAAGAATATAAGATGCTAGCTTAAAAACTGCAATTTCATTTGCTAACACTATTAGTACACTGACATTTAACAAATCAAGACCCCAAATCTGACATATCTTAGCTAAGTGAGTTTTCATTTACTCACTTTTTTCCGCCTTCATGCCTCTTTACCTCTAGTTACCTGTTCTTCCAGTTTGAACATAAATCTCTTTATTGTGTCGCTAGTTATGTCTCCCTTAGAAGAGAACTTGGAATTGGACACATATAGGTACCCCATATGTACCTGCTTTGAGTAACATAGAAGTCTGAAAATAGCCAATTTCTGTGTTCTTTACCAAAAGAAAAATATATGCTGACATATTTTCTTTGAGTTTCTTTCTTTCACGCTGTCCTTCCATGCTAATATGTTTCTTCTAAGACTCTCTTGTATTTCATTGTTTCACTGGTCGTTGGATTGTTCTTTGTGAAATGTTAATGAAATTGGTTGAATCTAGGACTTAACAAGAAAAGAAAAAGAAAAAACACTGACTCAGTATCCTTGCTCTAATATCTTTGATCAGTTTGGCACATTAGCATCTTGGAATCAAACAATAGGTCAAATAGTAATCCAAATGCTCTCTGAGCTGCCATTTGATATACTTGTATTGTCTGGTCACTCACCCTTCCTTTCTTCTTCACCATTATTGATAAAGATTTCATTTTGATAGTTTCCCCAACCCCATCCACAGGGGTCTTTTAGCTATTTTCATTCTGAAAGCAGGAGGCAAAATGAGTTGAAGGCAAATTTCCAGATAACTATGAGCATTTATCTGGATTGAATCAATTGTTCTGACTCTCACCGTGATGAAGTGTGAGAAACGAACACATTGATTACTTAATGTGCTCTCAACTTTCAAATGTTTTATTCAGTCAAGCAGTTTCAGGCTTTTAATTTTCTTATGTAGGCCAATCTCTTAATATTGAAATTCATTTATGGATAAATGGATTGCATTTCTTCCACGGAGTATATGTATTTGGGCCCTACTTACAAATTTGTCCTTGCAAGTTTTTGCTAGCAAAATTAAGCCAAGCTGAATCATGGATAACATAAATGAGTCTAAGATCAGCAAGGGCAGAAGCAATCTTCATAATGGGCTGCAAGTTACAGCCCATGGGAGATGAGATGGCCAGAAAAAAGGAACTCAAGTTAAAGCTGATACAAAGGTAGCCAGTGTGAGCCTAAAGGGGTTAGTGGATAATGCTCTCATTAAATGATTGCTTCGAACTTTCTGGTTGACTAGAAATAAAGGAAAAGAAGAGCATATGCATTTCAGTGCAAATTGCTTAAACAAAAATTTTTGTTTGATAACTATGTGAACTAAAATAACTTTAGATTTAGTTTAAAATAAAATAATAGCTGAGAAAAATCTTATTTCTATTAAATATTAACTATGAATTAGGGGGAAAAAATTGAGTTTCCTAGAAGGTATTTTCTAGAAAAATGTATTTTTTTTTTAATTGGCTAGAGGGTGGATGTGCTTGCTGGGGAGAGAGACAGAAAGATCAAAAGCAAGAAAACACCTCCTCATTGGGCATGACCATGTTTTTTATTTTTTTATTTTTATTTATTTAGTTTTTCATTCTCCCATCTCTTCCTCCTTTCTGGATTTTGAACACATAGCCAGGTGTGTTTCTTCAGCCGCTGCATCCACAACTTGAACCACAGGCTTTGCCATGTGGGATCCAGTTACCTTAAGCACCACACCACCGGTTGACCCAGAAAATGGGCTTTAAATGGATTTTTGAACAAGTCAGCTATTATGTTCTTCTTTAATCAAATAGTGATGATTTAATCGAGTTATTATTAACAGCTTTGATTTTGGTATTATATATTTAAAATCTGCAAAGGATTTTTAATATATTAAAATATTCATGAACATGAAGTCCCTAGTAGTTTATTTTAATTACTACAACTTATTTTATTAATACTAGAAGCATTTGGGAAAATGATTTCAATCTTTTAAACACATTTATTTCCAATAGTTTATCCACGATACTTCTCTCACAGAGATGAATGGTTAAGACCACATGAGACATACAGACCCAAGTAAGTTTCTCCAAACTCCCTAAAATTTCTGTATTGATGAAAACTAAGCTTTCCTTTTGTTTAATCATTAATATTTTGAGATTAAATCATTTCTGCTGCAGTTTATATTAAATTTATTTGAATCCAGGCCATACTATCTTTGGTCTCTTTCACTGTAGATACCTTTTTTTCTCTCTATTTATTAAATCAAGTGATTAAACACACAAGAAAGGGAAAAATTGCTCCCCCCTTTTCTCTTTTTTCTTTTTTTAATTGCCAGAGAGGGAGCAGGAGGAAGAAAGCGTTTTACAATGGAGAGTTGTCACACTGTAATCTTTTTTCCTCCATTTCTTCAACCATTTGGGATTTGGAGCATGCATGTACATGTACCCAGTACGTTTTTTCAAGTGGAATTTTGAGATCTGGATCCCTCAAACTCCAGGCTATAAGGCTGGTCCCTCGCCACCTTCATTCCTTCCCCTGCCAGTTTATAATATCCTTCGAAATAAGAGGAAATGACTGGTGGAGAAATTACTTGAAGATATTTTTTACCTTTTACAGTAACTCTATGTATACAAGGGTATTTTTAAAAACATGTTTTATCCATTGCATTGTGCTGAAAAGCCCTTGGAGGGAAAAAATAAACAATTCAACATACTTATATTAATATTCCCTATGTGATCAGTAAGTGGAACATGATTAAAATGTTAATATGGAGCTGGTAAATTGTTTTTTATGCACATAGCTTTAAAATTTCTCACTATCTTATTGAATCTGTTTTGGAAGAATTAAAGTTCTTAAAACTTTATTTTTAAACGTGTTTTAAAATATTTCCAAGAATGAAATAGATTGTTTTAAATATTATCTGATCGATGTAACATGTATATTACTCAGCTCTTTCTTGTTCTACCTTGTACTTATTCTATATAACCTTAGACTACATTGGATCTGACCACAGTCTCATAATATTAAAAGATCTTAATGAATTTCAATTATCTTGAAGCCTCATTTTTTTAAGAGAGATTTTGCTATAGGGATCACATGCTTACCAAAAAGACAAAAAGAGACATAGAGACAGAAAGCGAGAAATCAGTCCCCAAGAAGGATGACCATGCCACAGTCCCTTCTCCTCCATTCTCCTCTGGAGACCTTGGACACACACATGCACTCAATGTGAGTTTATAAGACACTGGGTCCAGGACTCAAACCCTTCGACTATGTGGGAGTCCAGCGATGTAACCATTTCACCATCAGCTGGTCTGTCGAAGGCACGTCTTACGGAGAAGTCACTGTTACTCAAGAACATATCCAGAAAATATTCTGCATGTATTATTTGCAGGTATCACATATTGCAACTTTTGTCCAAAATTAGGTCTGGATTTCTGAAGATGATGAACAAGATTATAATTTTACTGAAAGTTACCTGTCAAAAAGAGAAAAAATAAATGTCCCTGAAATATAATGAAGGAAACTTTTTCAGGAGCCAACCTTAATTCCAGCATGCCATTCCATGAGGGGAAAATGTAATTGAAAAGACTGAAGACTTTAAGGTCATACTCAAAACACTATTTTGATGGTTCTATAAAAGCTATTTCTGATACATAATTTTCTGAGTAGTACTGTTTCTGTAAATGTTAAAGCAATTATAATTGAGGTATTTATCCACATTGATCCCTTTATACCTCTTGATTGTTAAGCAAATCATGGGTAAAAGAGAGAGAGAGAGTGAAGGAAAAGAGGCAACGATGGGTAAGGATGATCTATGTTGGGAAATTATAATAATGATAACAAACAAAAAAATTTCTCCATGAAGAAAACCTTTCACAAAGGTATTTGAAAAAAATAAACACTTGGGACCAGCAGTTAGTGTAATGGCTATGTTGCTGGACTCTCACGTAGTCGACCACGGTTCGAGACCCGGACCCGGTGGCTTGAACACATGCTGGGCGCGTGTGCGTGCGTGCCTAAGATCCCGAGAGAAGAATGGAGGAGAAGGGATTGTGGCGTGGCCATCCCTCCTGGGGGGGTGATTTCTCTCTTTCTGTCTCTCTGTCTCTCTCTGTCTGTCTGGCGAGCTCACACGCACTATAGCAAAAACCTCTCCAAAAATAAATAAATAAATTAATTAATTAACACTTTATTATCAAATAGAAATTAATATCAGCTATAATCTGGTATTATTACAGGCAATTTGTAAAGAGATTGCATAGACATAAATAAATATTGCTTTTATGTATAGTCAGGCAGATACAATTCTTTATATACACGCTTTGGTGGTAATAATTAGGCCTCAAGAATGCTTGACAGAACCATTGGTCACAAAGTCTTCCTCCTAGATTCACACAGTAATTGGGGTGGCCATCTGTTTTGGTTTATTGGCTTTGCCCACAGGAAAATCAAACTTGTTATATCTTCAGGCAGGTGGTAGGTAGTTTTGTAATTTGGAGCATGGCTCCCAATGATGTTAGACTCCTACGGTCCCACAGAAACTAGGAGATAAGAATGCTCCTTCCTTTGATGTTGACAAGTCCTTGAGAAAGACATCCCTTGGTCATAAAGCAGACAAAAGGCTTACTCAGTTTTCCAAGGACTTTCCAGTTTTGGAAAGAATTTGTATGCAGTTCAAAGGGAGGAGAAAGTACTTGCATATCCACATTTTTGTTTGTTTGGTTTTGTTAAATGAAAGGGTGGGAATTCTCATCCCTTATTTTCAGTTGGGAGAATTAAGCTTGTTACTTTTAATTTGTTATTTCTCTTTACACTTGAAATGCAATATTGACTAAAATTACTTAATTTGTCAGACTTCTTACTCTGTTCACGACTGTTTAAATGCAAGAATAAATTCCACTGAATTACTACTAAAATTGTTTTATGTGTTTTCATCTCCATGCTAATGAATACTTAAAATAAATTTATATATGGTCTGACAATATTCAGATTGCCTCTGATACTTTCACTAATGTTTTCCACACAATTCATAGCCCAGAGACACTGTGTCCTAGCAGACAGATACATGTTCCCCTGTATAAGAAATTCTCTAGAAACTATGTCATACGTCCTCTAGATGACAGATGGAACCAAACCAAAGGAAACAATTTATTAACATGATGGTGTCTTATTAAAAAATTATTTCCAGAGAGATTAGCAATGATCCTACTTAAATGATGATGCTTTTAGGTATTTCAGAAAGCCACACACTTCAGTATAGAGTATCATGTATGTTTCTCTTTTTTCAAATTATTCCCTAAAATTGCATTACTGGGAAGTTAGGTCAAAATACTTTTCCATATCAAATGTGAAAGGATTACTTTTATTGAAATTTTAATTTTTCTCAAAGCAAGTCATAGGAAATCATTCTAAAAGCCTTAATCATTCTGATGCATGCTTGTGAAATGTCATTGTGTCCTCTGAAATGTTTTGTCCTGTCAAAGCAAACAGCGATCTCTAGTCAGGGATTTTCATCATGGTCAAAAACTTCTCTGTTCATGCTTTAAGTGTGTGATGAGCTGTAGTGAAAACCATCTAACAACTCCCTTTCTTGTTTTAAAAGAGCTGCTCCCAGAACTACTCATTATTTGTATTTGTAATATGTTATTCATCTAAAGAAATATTAAATAATAGATTAAATTCTAATATTTATGACCCATCATAGTAATACAATGTTTAAAGTTTGAGACATTTGGCACCTAGTCAGTTGTGTTTCTATTCATTTTAAAACTTCGTTCTGGAGGATGCTTGGGAAATTTGAGAAAGATATTCAATGTTTATCTACCTCATCTAAAGGAACAAAAGAGAGCCATCTGCTAATGAGGAAGTAACAGAACTCTGTGGTGCTGGTCCACATGTGAAGGTCCTGGGTTTGAGTCCCAAGACCTCCTGTACACACTCGGCAAGCGTGAATGCATTCCCATGATCTGGGCTGGCTATGGCCGCCGATCCACTGCGGTGTGAAGCCCCTGTTTGTAGTGTCTCTCTCTCTCTTTCTCTCTCTGTCTCTACCTCTCAGGAAAAAAAACAGGTAAATAGACATTTTTCTTTTTTAAGCAACAAAAGAAAGCAAATGAAAAGTTTAACAAACAACGTGGAATACTTTATGGTTCAGGGTTATTGTCTGAAAGTGATTCACAGAGAGGTTTGACTACTTGCATGGTTCATGTACACAAACTGAAAACCGTCTGCAGGTCTTTCTGTGCTTAACTTGAAGTCCAACGTAGGGCCGCAATGAGTCCTTCGAGATAGTTGAAGTGTCTTCTCTTCTGCCTACCTAGAAAGAAAGTCAGTTTTTTAGAATTATGACTGACTTTCCTGACCTTCCCAAAATATTATAGAAAAATAAAGAACTGTAAAATCATAGTACATAATTAAATAGCATCAACTCACAAATCAAGTATAATGAAAGTTAAGTGCTTTTTGAGTTCAATTCATTGTCATCATTTACCATGACAAAGATTCATTAAACTTCTATTTTCTCCCCTTTTATCTTCCTTTAATGGGTATATCATTTCCCAGGATATTATTTTCTTAAAGGTATAACCAAGGGATGCCAGGGGACATTTCCCACCTGATTTACATCCAAACTTGTAGTTTGACTTCCCTGGGGCTTTTACACGACTAAGGGTTACCATGTTGCTGAAATCTAAGGAATGCAATCTCCATAGATGTCACTCCTGTAAGAATGTATTTCAAACTAATGTTTCATTAATATATATTTAGGATTTTTCTGTACTCTTAATTTGATATCCTACTCTTCTGTGTCAGACTGTTGCTTTCACAGTCAATAGTTCACCAAATTTTCACCTTTATCAAAACTTATTTAAATAACAATCCTGTATTAGCCATTTATATATCATGTCAGCTGAAATGAAGATTGACAGAAGGTAAGAGAGCTAACTGGTATAATACAGAGTAGACACCAACACTCAAAATTCCTTAGGAGAAAGGCAGAAAGAGAACATGAAAGAGGAAGAGGGAGAAGCTGAGGATTAGATGAAGAAAGAAAGAGTTTAGCTTCAACACAAGTTTTGCATAAGTTAACTTTAAGGAGGTATCATTGCTTAACAAGAGGTAGGTTTTAATTTTTCCCAGCCTGTAATAACTCATCTCAAAACTCATATATATCTTCTATAACAATAGAAAAGGGTATTGTATTTGCTTATCACTTGACCATAAATTGCAATTACTTTTCAAGTTTTTCTCAATTAAGACATGAATACACATATTTTGGCTACAATGTACAGTTTACCATTTTTTTAAGGTAGAGTTTGCTCAATTCCAGAACACATGGCATTAGTTTTCAGCCATTCCATGTCTTAATAAGTTAAGGCACACACTTCTGTTGTGTGTCTTAACTTGTTATAATGTAGGTTACAGAGATTTTTGAAACAAGATGATTTAAAAAGAACAGAGGCTTATTTGACTCATGATTTTCTGGTTTGGAAGACCAAAGGCATGAGACTGGCGTTGTGCTGGCTACAGCATGCCCAATAGAAGCAACAGGTGTGATAGTGTGTGCAGAGAGATGGGTGTGTGCTCCATGTGGGGCCCTGCCTGCCTTATTTCTTCTCTTTATAAACCCACCACGACTCAGTCATAGAAGCCCCACTATCCACACAGTCATTAATCTTTTCCCAAAGCCCTATTTATGGACACTATAATTGGATCAAAAGGATACTCTCTTAATCGCATTTCTGTGGCTCAACATGAGTTTGGGTGAGGTGGGGCATATTCAAAATAAAGCATACTTATTCTTATGTTTTTTTTTTTTTAGTATTCCTATGCACATCAATAGTACCACCTTATGAAAGGTTAACTATCCCAATGAAAGAGTGCTCCTTAAACTTTTACTTGTTTATTGTCTATCTCTCTACTAGAATGCAGCGTCCTCGTACTCAAGAACTATCTGTACTTTGTTATTTTATTATTATTATTTTTCTATCACCCATTAGAGTGCCTTGACTAGAGCACCGTAGGAACCCAGTAAATATTTGTCAAGTCAAATAATGCGTCTCTGCAGCTATTACAGATGTTTCAGAGAGAGAGTGGAAGAAAGAGCTGTTATTTTTATATTTATTTATTGTAGTTTCCCATGTTTCTATCATGGGAGGAATTTGGTAGACTCTTAAAGAGGATAAGGTAAACAGCACCATCAATAGTGTTATACCCAATATTATGACTCTCTTCAAGAAGACAATCCATCAGTAGTGTGGTCCTCTTTAAGTGCCATTACCTTCTTAGAGAAAATTATTTTCCTCATTACGTATTTTTTTTTTTTTTTTTGAGAGGTTTTCTCTATAGGGCGCGTGCGCTCGCCTGACAGACAGAGAGAAACATAGAGACAGAAAGCGAGAAATCATCCCCCAGCGGGGACGGTCACGCCGCAATCCCTTCTCCTCCATTCTCCTCTCGGGATCTTGGGCACGCACGCACACGCGCCCGGCATGAGTTTTAAGCCACCGGGTCCGGGACGCAAACCGCGGTTGACTACGTGGGAGTCCAGTGACATAGCCATTACGCTAACTGCTGGTTCCCCTCATTATGTTTTTAGATCATCATGCAGCTTGAGAGCAGGACATATTCCTTATAAGGTGTCTCTACCTAAACTCCCTTTTGCTAAATTCATGTTATTTGAGCAGATAGGAATCCACCTTGGGTCACAGAACAAACAGACATCCTAGGCAAGGCACCCCATTTTTCCTTCCACATTCTTTCATTCAAGAATTGCTTTTGATCCAAACCTTCCTAAGCAGTTTCAAGCTGATAACTACTTAGAATAGCAAATTAGGAAGCTGGTGTTCTGTTTTAGAACACAAGACAAGAGGGATATTACTTATTTGAAAGGCTGTAGCTTTAAAATGCATTTTGCCTGTACGAACAGAGAGATTTCCTAAAATTGAAACCAACAAAGAGGGAGGCATAACTTAAAGGGAAGGAAGCTGTGTCCTGATGATAAGATTTCAGCTCCTGGATTGAGCTATGCTCAAGAAGAAATAATGTGGTCATTTATATTACATGAGCCAGTTTGAGATGAGTTTTCATCACTTGCAATTGAAAGTGCACATCTGGTAAGTCCTCTAGGTGTCCAAATGTCACTGAATCCTTGGATAGATACATTGGGCAATGACTCTGGAATAGAATACTTTAAGCTTTACACTCTATCTTTGTAATGATTCCTTTTTTTTTTTTTTTAGAGGTTTTTGTTATAGGACGCGTGCGCTCACCAGACAGAGAGAGAGAGACAGAGAGATAGAAAGCGAGAAATCATCCCCCAGAGGTGATGGCCACGCCGCAATCCCTTCTCCTCCATTCTCCTCTTGGGATCTTGGGCACGCACACACATGCGCCTGGCGTGAGTTTTCAGCCACCGGGTCCGGGACGTGAACCGCGGTCGACTATGTGGGAGTTCAGCGACATAGCCATTACACTAACTGCTGGTCCCTGTAATGATTCCTTTTATTTTAAAGTAGTCAGAATAGTTTTAAGTATTACTTTGGTTGGTTTGATTTCATTTTTCTTTTTTCTTATTGGAGGCAAGGTGATGGCACTATGATCTGAAATTTTATTTCCAAATAGCCCTACCTACAGTTTAAAATATCAATACTAAAATTTGTTAAGGCTACTAAGTTTTTTGCACAATAGTAAGTTACTGGCAGTTGATTAATTCCACTTTGCTGGAATAAGACGCTTAACAGTTATGTTTTCTTTGTATAAGAATCTGTATAACTGTTGATACAGAGAAAAGGATCGTACATGCATGCTAGCTGTCATGGGGAAAATTCATATATCGAATAAAGCATATTATATCTGGATTAATTTATAGTCTATATTCAAGAGAGGCACTCCTATAAAAGTACAAAGCGTACATGAAAAATAAAACATTAAAATATCTAAATAATATATAGTGTCAAAGCAAAAATTACACCAGACAAAATTAAACCAGGCTATTAAAATAGGTGTGAGATGCCTGAGCACAGTCTGAGCTCACTCCATTGAAACTAAAGTGGAAGGATTTTTAAGAATGTGGATGTGTCTCTCTCTCTCTCCGTGTGTGTGTGTGTGTGTGTGTGTGTGTGTTTCTTTTAGAGAGGCTCTTAGACCATGTGTATTTGCCCTTTGGTCTTACTCAAAGGAAAAGTAAACGTTCTCACTTCTTTTTGACAGGGGATAGTTTTACAACTTTGAGCAAGACGTTTGTTGAGTTAGGTTTCTACTTTTCCATAGAAAAGGGATAGAGGGAGGCTATCCTTGATTACACTTCTTTTTTTTTTTTTTTTTTTTCTTTTGTTTGGAGAGGTTTTTGCTATAGGGCGCATGCGCTCGCCAGACAGAGAGAGACAGAGAGATAGAAAGCGAGAAATCACCCCCCGGGGGGATGGTCACGCCACAATCCCTTCTCCTCCATTCTCCTCTCAGGATCTTGGGCACGCACGCACACGCACACGCACCCGGTGTGAGTTTAAGCCACCGGGTCCGGGACTCGAACCACGGTCGACTACGTGGGAGTCCAGCAACATAGCCATTATGCTAACTGCTGGTCCCTCTTGATTACACTTCTAAAAGATGAATTCCAGGTCTTTGAGAAAGACAGTCTTAGGTTTCAAAACAAGCAAGAAACTTTAAAAATATTTACATCTCAAAGGAACAGATAAATAATTCATAGGGTTTCTGTTTAAAGCAAATGTTCTAGAATAGAGAGGTTAGGGGTCTAGAATCAGTACTAGTCTGAAGTCAAGCTGAGGGCATAGTAAGGCCACCTTGTTGAATAGACATAAACCACTTGTGGTGACTCAAGGAGAATCCATGGACTTTATACAAGTTTGCCTGCCAAAGTAAAAGAAAAGTGTTAAAAAGCATATGCAAATGCTCATTAGCTCGACAACTTTGTTCTTATCACTTGCATCTTGTACTCTTTCAAACTCAGAGAATTCAAAATGATATCATATAATATAGTATAAATATCTTACCCTTAGTTTAGAATTGACTTACATTTTACATTGTGAGCAACTTAAATCTAAAAAGTCAAAGTAGGGTGTTTAATGTCAAACCTTATTCTATAGTACAATTGAAATTAATAAAAAAAAAAATCTGACTTTTTGTCTAATGAACTGTGAATAATGAAGTTTTATTAAAATGCCTAATTTGTTTAGGTACATGCATTGCCTAGTTATCCAATTATTCTGGCAAAATTACAAATGAAGAAAGTTAAATCTGTTAAATTAAGAAGGTCATTGAAGTAATTAAGATTGGTGAAGCATATTATTAATACTTTACAGGGGAGTGTAATAATGCAAAACGTACCTGTTCTCCTATGTTTAGGCTTTGGTTCCCATTGGTATTTAATTGTCAAAGACTTGGGGAAGTAGATATCATAGGTCATTATTAAGAAAACATCTAAGATATATTTTAATAACATACAACTTGCTCCCATTTTGGATTCCTTTATTTAATTAGGAAGAATTTGTTTATTAATAAGCAGAAGTGCACACAAAATATAGATATGAGTATGCAATGACAGCTAGCATAAAATAGTTACTTTAAAAAATTCCATTTTAGACAATTTAAATGAATGAACTATCTTGGTCTCTTCCTTTTGTTTTTGTTCTTGTTTTTGCTATAGGACACGTGCTCTTGCCAGAGAGAGAGACAAAGAAAGAGAAAAAGTGAGAAATCAGGCATGGCTACTACACAATCCCTTTTCCCCCACTCTCTTCTCAGGATTTTGGGCATGCACACACACATGCCCGGTATGATTTTCAAGCCCCTGGTTCAGGACCGAACAGCACAGTTGGCCGTGTGAATTCCAGAGACATAGTTTCTCTATCATCTGCTAGCCTCACTTTCTTCTTCAGTTCTTTTGTTGTTTCTTTCATCTTTCTAGCTTAACTGTTATGTTGATAGAAAGAAAAAAAATACTAAAAAATGTGTTAAGCTATAAAATTGCAGAAAAGTAGAAGATGAATGAAGATCAATGCAGTGGATCCTTGAGTTACAGTTTATTTTGTATTATTGAAATTTGTGTAAACATTTCTGAAGAACGTGAGTTCAAACTATAAATACTACATATCTCTTTAAAATGTTAAAACATGAATTTTTCAATCACTGCATATGAAGTTTATTTCTAGATTACCTGAACTTGACCTTCAAATATTCATAGTCCAATCATGGATAATATTTCTTTTGGTACAAATAAAAATATAGGAGTCAGATGGTGGTGCAGAGGTAACATAAGTCCTGTGAGGCAATCCCACATGGGAAGGTTCCTGGTTCAAGACTAGAGTTCTCCCTGATAAGCCAGGTGCAGATATAACCATGATCCATGGTTAGCTAAAGTCTGGGGTGGAATGAGTTGTTAAAACCCTGTTGAGTCCCTGTTACTGTTTGTCTGTCTATCTCATTTGTTCATGGGAGAAATAAACAAATGTACTTTTTTAAAAGTAAATACAAATACAGGTGAAGTATTGAGACTCAAGCTTCATTTATAACTTGTTTCCAAAAGTGGATCATGTATGTCACTAAAGTAACCTTGGAATTCACAGAAATCATTTGTCCCTGCTTCCCCATATTGTACTCTCTCATAACCTAGTGTTCTGCAGAAATATTTGTCACACTTTGAATATGTGTGCAAGTGTTTTTCTGATAAATACAACCATGCACAGCTGATTAACAAATTCATCAATGATTTCTTTGTTAACTCAGTGTTTAAGCTAAGCTATGATACACTTAGACATATTGGTCAAATTAGCTGCCCTACCTATACAGGCTAACATGAGCAATTTCTGTTTCTGTCTTCTAGGCATTTTGAATAAGTTTATTTATAACTGGTTCTTTCCCTTTTTTTATCTTTTTCTAATGGAATTTCCTTGCTCTCATTTTGGTTCAAGTTTTATATTTAATTCCTTTATAAGGTCAATAATAAGACTTGTTTAACAGATCCTTATCGACTCTCTGCTGCATACAAAATAGTGATAATAACTGAAGAAATAAACACAAGTAAGATAAAAAAACTGTTCTCTGAATTTGTTCATATGGGGCATGGTCCCTTGACTAGTGGTTAAGGGAGCTAGGTCCCAAATGGCCAACCAAGCAGTTCAAATTCCAGGCCTGGTGGATTGAAAAAATGCACCAGTCAAGTGTAGGTGCATTCACAAAATCCTGACAAGTTGGAGAAACAGAAGAGAAAGGATGGTGGCATGACCATGCCACATTGAGTGGCATTTTTCCCCTCTTTCTCTGTCTCTGTGTCTTTTCTGGTGAGTGTATGTGCCCTCTGTTCAAAAAAAGAAAAAGTTATCTGATTAAAATGTCTAACTATGAGGCAATGTGAAAATGCATATGTAGTTAGGTTTGAAGTTTATACAGTTTGGAAGGTGCTCATTAAGAAAAAATGTTATAGGTTCAGCAGGTGGCATGGAGGTTAGGGTGGTTGGATCCCACATGGACAACTCCACAGTTTGATTCCTAGATCTGGTGGCTTGAAAATCATATGAGGTGCATGTGCCATCATGTCCAAAATCCTGAGAAGAGAATGGAGAAGGGATTGTGCTGTGGCCACTTCCTGGGAAGTGATTTCCTATTCTATCTGTCTCTGTCTTTCTGGTGAGTGCAAGTGCCCTATGACAATAATCTACTAAATAAAGAAAAGGAAGAAAGAAAGAAAAAATCATATCGAATACAAGTAAAAACACATACAGACTCAGGACCAGCAGTTGGCATAATGGCTATGTCACTGGATTTCCGTGTAGTGGACTGTGGTTCAAGTCCCAGACTCAGTGGCTTAAACTCACTCAGAGTGCATATGCATGCATGCCCAAGATCCTGAGAGGAGAATGGAGAAGAGATTGCAGCGGCATGACCATCCCGCCCCCCCCCCCCGCCCCGAGGGGGGGGGTGATTTCTCGCTTTCTGTCTCTCTGTCTCTCTCTGTCTTTCTGGTGAGCAGACAACATGCTCTATAGCAAAAACCTCTCAAAAAAAATTAAAAAAAAAAAGCAACAACAACAACAAAAATACACACATACAGTCTGTTCAAAGAGGCTTATACAATCGAAGGACTCTGAATCTTAAGCCTCATTCATGCTATGATAAATTAACTGATGATAGAGTATTTCTGTTGGAGACATATGCAAAGTACTATGGGAACACCTTTGTTCACAATACTTACTTATATACAGTTGTTATCTTATTAAATGTCAGAGGAAGAGACCAGTTACGTCTGCCACCTGCACAAGTCAATAGAGACTGCCTTAAAGTAACATCTGAGATAAAGTTGGCAAATGAGGAAGCAGTTCACTAGTTAGAACAGGTTGGAAAGAAACACTTTCAGGCAGAAGGAAGTACACAAACAAATGCAAAAGAGAAAACAAAGTGGCCCTTCTTCAAGAACTTGCAATTACAGTGTCTTTACATCATGAAGGAATAAGAAAAATGGGAAAATATGTTTAGGTTAGACATTCGGTTATGAATTAGAAAAAAAAAAATGGTCCATGAGTGCCATGGCAAGTACAATTTCTGCATTTTTTAATTTTTTAGAGTTTTTGCCATAGGGCTCATGCACTTGCCAGAGAGAGACAATGAGAGGGAAAGTGAGAAATCACCCCCAGAGGGGATGGCCATGCCTCAATAACTTTATAACTTTTTCTTCATTCTCCTCCTGGGATTATGAGCATGCATATACATGGTGTGATTTTTCAAGTTTCTGGATCTGGGACTTGAACTGTGGTTAACCATGTGGGATTCCAGTGCTTTAACCACTATGCCACCTCTGGCCCCCAATTACTAAATATTTTAAAGCAATAAAATGCTTAACCAAGAAGTTGCACCTCACTTTTCTTTATATCTCTAATTAAAATTATGTGTCACTTACTGTATGTTTTGAGTAAAAATTACATTTCTTGCTGTGATACATAACCCATTCATTATTAATATTTTTATGATGGAACTTAGAAAAATAAAACCTACCAGTTAACATTCATATTAATTTATGTATTAAATATAGAGCATGTAGAGAACATTATCTGTGAAGTGACTAGTTATCATTAAATCACTCTGAAAATATTTATATTATTATCATCCAAATTTTCCCTTTTTATATATGTATTTTTGTTTGCTCCAGAGAAAACTGCCAGGCTAATGACATTTAGAGTGATGACAGAATCATCTGTCAGCCTGCTCTGTAATTCTCTCCAGGCCCTGGCAGACAAATATGTTTTCACATGCTATAAAAAATTAAGTACCAAAACAATATAAAAATAACTTTAAGGGTCTGATAAAAAGAGGCTAAAGCAAGGACATTGAAAGTTAATGTTTCCCTTTCTGTCGAAATGTGTCTCATTCAATTCTACAGATTTTATAAAATATAGTAATTCTTATAAACCTACAGAGGGCAGAAAGATCGAATCTTCTAAGAAAGGTATAAATAATGGTCTAAAAGTGATTCTGTGTCAATTGGATGATTTCAGATTTTTTTTATCATTTATGATGATTTCTGCTAAAAATAACCAATTCCTAGTACCAATTTGCATAAATGATAAGCAAAGTTGTGAGAAGTCATGGTTTAATCATGGCTTTTGACATATTTTTCTATTATTCTCTTGACTATGCCAGAACTCTTTTTGTATGTTAAAGTAATGTTTGCAATAGTCTGGGTCTCACATATGCCAGAGACAGAGTCCATAAATTTCAGTGTTCCCAGCAAAAACAAAAAACAATTTTGTATATGTCTAATATTTAATTAATGTGTGCCCATGGGGCCGAAGTACTTATTAATTTAAATCAACCCTGCCCTCTCTTCCCAGGTGGGATGTGGTCAATCTTTCAGGGCACTTACAATGTGTGAGGAAAGGGAGATTCCTGAATAAAAATGTGGCACTGTGGAGATTGTGCACAAAGGAAACAGATCCTGGGTAGACAATCAGTTATGTAATTGCAACAGAACAAAATGGAATAACATTGCTTTATTCCAATTTAGTCTTACTGTATCTCATGAAATATTGTGAAGATTCTTAATTATTCCGTCTTGAAATCTTTTGTTTTTGGTCCACATTTATAATCCTCATCTGTCATGTGCACTTTTTAAAATTTATTTCTTATTTCATTTTCTTTTATACATTTGATCATATTATTTAGCTTACAAAGTGAATATTCCAACATGTGAATATTTCTCCCTAGTCTGTTGATAAACTATAAAATTATGTTCAAAAGAGTATACCACATTTGTTTGTCCCATTAATGTTTTACCTCTCTCTTTTTCTTCTAAATGTCCTTCCTCAGACTACTCTTTCACAAACACTATATATGGTATTCACATCCATTTACTGTGTTTCTATACCCTTTAGTCAATCAGTTTCTGTCATAGAGTACAGACACTCAGTATATATTAAGTGGGGACATACAATGTCTCTCCTTCATAGCCTGGCTTGCTTCACTCAGCAGTAAAACATCCATATTCTTCCACTTTCTGTCAAAAGCCAGGGTCTTATTTTTTTATGGCTGAGTAGTATTCCATAGAGTACGTCACAGTTTTCCAATCCATTCATCTGTTCTTGGGCATTTGGGTTGGTTCCATGTCTTAGCAATTGTGAATAGTGCCGCAATAAACAGCGATGTGCAGGCACTTTTCCGATTAAGAATTCTTCTGTCCTTTGGGTAGATACCAAGGAGTGGGATTGCTGGATCATATGGTAATTCTATTTGTAGATTTTTTTTTTTAATTTCTTTGTTTTGAAGAGGTTTTTGCTATAGGGTGCGTGCACTCGCCAGAAACACAGAGAGAGAGACAGAGAGACAGAAAGCGAGAAATCATCCCCCAGGGGGGATGGCCACGCTGCAATACCTTCTCCTCCATTCTCCTCTTGGGATCTTGGGTACACACGCACATATGCCCGGCGTGAGTTTAAGCCACCAGGTCCTGGACCCGAACCGTGGTCGACCACGTGGGAGTTTAGTGACATAGCCATTACACTAACTGCTGTTCCCTCTATTTGTATATTTTTGAGGAATCTCCAAATTGATCTCCACAGTAGCTGGACCAATTTACATTCCCACCAGCATTGTAAAAGAGTTCCCCTTTCACCACACCCCTGCCAGCACTTATCTTTTTTTTTTTTTTTTTTTTTTTTTTTTTAACTTAGTCATTCTGACTGGAGTGAGGTGATAGCTCATTGTTGTTTTGATCTGCATTTCCCTTACAATGAGGGATCTTGAGCATTTTTTCATATGCCTTTTGGCTATTGGAATGTCATCCTCAGACAATGGTTTTTTCAACTCATTCTCCTTTATACTGCAAATCTGATGTTCTTCTGTAATTTTTTTTTTTCAGAATTACCTATACCTCTGCTAGTAATATTGTGTTATACATAACAGACATTCAAAGTGTTAACATGACGTTTCTCATGCCTTACTCATATGCCTCCTGTTCCCATATACTATTTCTCAGAATTACAATATCAGAATTATAAACTATATACAAATACCTTATTATACAGCTCTTTCAGTACACTTGCATGCTTTTACTGTAATCCAGTATATGGTCATTATCTCACCTGAACTTTAAAATCTACTCTAACAGTCACACCTAGCTTAGATGCTTCTTGCTTTAGGAAGCCTTCCAAAATGCCAAAGGCCAGATATCATTCCAGACTTCTATGCACTCTAACATCGTATCTCTTAAAATTATTCTAAAAGCCTTATTTATGTGTTTTCATGAGAGGAGTTTAATGAAAGAACCTGACTATTTCTGTAAACAAGCTCCCTAAGCAGAGCTGAACTTAATAAATATTTACAAAATGAAATTACGATATACTGGACTAATAATACCTCATGTGGTGCCATGGTGGGTCTACTTCCTATGTTTCACTTTCTCTGATTTATTTTATGACTTCAAAATCAACTATCTTTTTTCCCACTTATTTCTCTTGAAATTACCTTCTTATTTTATGCATTAAATTCTAATTCATTTGTAAGGCCTTAGCTCAAGTGTATCACTGTTTGGCAGGTAGCTATTTACTATTCGGATGTCCATGCCTGTGATGTGTTCATAGAGCAGCCTGATCTTTCTCTTCATTAACACTGAAAATTAGTGCCTAAGTACTTATTTAGTGTCTTTCCTTCTTCATTCATATGAGATCCATGCCACAGGGGAACATATTACCTTTATATCCTATAACCTAGAATATATAAAAACAATTACCTAGTAAATGAATTGTTAAGCACTTAAAACGATGAGAATAACATATAAAGAGGATTCTAAAATGAGTGTTATTTTCTGAATGGAACATTTTAATTCTGTGGTTCTCAACCAAGGGACAATTTTGCTACTCTCCCTGCGACACCTGTCAATGTCTGTTTGATTTTCACAACTAGGGGAATGCTATTAGCATCTAGTGCATAGAAGTCAGGTTTGCTAGTTGTATATTCTAGAGCCCACAGAATAACCTCTGGCAACAAAGGATTTTCTGAACCAAAATGTCAATAGTGCTGAAGTTAATAAACCCTGATTTAGTCAAATGAGATAGCATAGATTTTGTGGGGAAATTTTTAGGCTATGAAAAATTTGAGTTTGCTTAGGAACATCCAAGTAGATATGTTTGGAATTGGTTGGATAAATAGATCTGGAGCTTGAAAGAGAGCTAGTGTCTGGAGATAGAGATTTGGAAACTTAAAGCGTATGGATGGCATATTACAATTTCAATACGATTAATCAGTAAAAAATGTGTAATTTTTCACTCTACACAGGTGTGCTAAGAATGTGCTAGATTAGGGGCAGATATTGATCATTTTGTTCCTCAGTAGATGGTAGCCCCTGGACCTTCCATCTTTACCTGAAGCAATTTTCTTGTAACTTAGTTGGCTCAAACAAAGGTTATTATTTTCTGTTAATTGCACAATTGTGAAAAATGTTGGTAAACAGTTAACAGAAGAAAAGAGTGAAAGGCACCAAAAGACTAAGGAAGACTGGAATTTAGAGCATGTATCAGAGGAAGGACATACAGAGGGACATTGGGAGAAGGATAAAATGTGGAAGCAAAAGAAGGATGTAAGAAGGAATGAGGAATTGGTAAATGGTAAGATGCTGGAAAAAGGCATCTGTGATAAAAAGTTACATGTACTAACTGACTTTAGCAGAATAAAGATATTACTGGTCCTAAACAGTGCAATTTTATTAATTTAGAATAGAATGCCTATTGCACTGTATTTGTATTTCCACACAGGAAAAAAGGCTTTCTCCCCTCTCTGCTGGAAAGAGAAAGTTGCACTGCAAATATCCAAGTCTTTTATTTTTTTTCCATATTTTTCCATTGTGGTCTTCCTCAAGGGAAGGGAAGTTATTTATTATATCAGTAAGATTTATGAGACCTTGTGGTTCACTGGATTACATCTATTTCCGTGGTTTATGATATAAACCTTACATGTGAGAAAACATGTCCACGTTTTTCTCTCTTTACCTGGAAGTTCACAGATGAGGTAAAATGAGTTTTTATTATTACTAATTAATGTATTGAATATTTTGTTGAATTATTCAAAGTCCAGAACTTTCTTGTTTCATGCATGTTTTAAAACTCATTCTTTCTGAAAATAGCCCATATTTCCATGAACGTACCTAAGTAAATATATTGAGGAGCCCCTTTATAGCCACACCTGCATGCACAGACAGGCCATACATAACAGGAAAAGCCAAGTGACGGGACGGTGCTACTCTGGATGACACAGCCAGGAAAGGCCTTGCTGGTATAGTGACAATGGGGAGGAGAAGCAAAAAAAAAAAAAAAAAGAAATTGCAGGTAGGTCATGATAAATTCATTAATATATTTACTGGAATAATGTTCAAGGCATTAAAAATGTTCATGATTGGCAGAGCTTTGCTGTATTGCTGTTTTGCTTGAGTTAATACAAATACAAGTGAAGAGTGGATGTCCTGGTACATGGGAGAAAACTAGACAGAAAAATAAAATTCCTGTATTTTAAAGTTTTTTTTTTCCTTTTTTCTCCTGCAAGAGAGTGACAAACAGAGAGAGAAAAAGAAAGAGAGGGAGAGAGGGAGACAGAGAGGGAGAAAGAAAGACAAAACGGCCTTAATGGAGACTCATATCACAACCCCCTAAGGGATCTTGAAATAGCCAGGATCATGGGTCCAGTGTGTAAGGTAGACTGGGGAACTGAACCTATCTTCCTTCATATGGATCTCATATCACTTGAGCAGCATATAAGTATTGGACTATAAAAGAAAGTAACAAAAGCCAAAAAAAAAAAAAAAAAAAGAAGAACTTGTGACAGTTATTGGTGTGGTGTGGTGGTTAAGGCAGCTTGATCCCATATGGACAACTGCACAGTTGATGTCCTGGACCCAGTGAATTGAAAAACATGCCAGGTGTGTGTAAGTGTGTGCCCAAAACCACTAGAGAAGAATGGAGGAGAAGGGGTTGTGGCTAGGCTATTTCCCCTAGAGGGATTCTCTCTCTCTCTCTCTCTCTCTCTCTCTCTAGTAAGTGCACACATCCTATAACAAATTTTAAAAAAAGAAGAAGAATTCAGTGAAATTAGAAAACATGTAAAACAGAAAAAAAGTAATATATTGTAAAATGTAGAGTAATGGAATATTAGAAACAATAATTTCAGAGATACAAATACGGAGCTGCAATAATGAGCAGACACACCATTATAAATAGATATTATTAATATAGAGAAAACACTTGGAATATATACAAATTTGATCAGAAATCACTTATTGTTTTTTTCCAGAACATTTCTCTGTTAATAAATGTTTTGTGGTGTGTTTATAACCAAGTTTGTTTCACATACACACTTTTCATTATTCCATAAGAAATGAATTAAATTTTAACTTGACAGTCTCCAAAGTATATTTCACAGAAAAGCTTTTTCTATGCAATTCTTGAGATAAATACATTCATTTTATAGTCAAATAATTGTGACAAATGCTGCACATGACATCCATCTCTTTGAGATTCATGAAGCTGCAGATAACGGAAGTTCTGAGAAGCCCTGCAGATAGAAACCTGCTTCAGTTTGTAACTGATTTACCAAAATTACTGACCATAGGATTCTCTTTTGCTATGAGTTAGTGGCTCTTTGTACACTCTGAGCTACTGTTCAGTAAACTGCTCTTTTGACATCATTACTTCCAGCTAATTGATATGTATGTACGTATATATTATATCTTAGAGAATAGTTTCCATGTCACAAGATGAGATTTCTTTGCCTAAGAGCCCTCTCTGATAAAATGTCCATCCACTTACTCAAACTGCGCTCACCAGCTGGGTACAGCTGAACCAAATCCTGAGGGAAAGAGTAGGTTGCTGTTTCCCTGGTTGTAGTAGTGGCTGAGAAGGCTGCTTTGGCAGCTTTGCCAGCCAACATAAGTACTTTAGTATTGCTGCTGAACTGGCATGGGTACTTTGATTTATCCTGATCTAAGAAATGTCATTGTTAGCTTTAACCTGAAAGAGGTCCAGATTTTAAAGAGTAATATATAAATTTGCATTTTCAATTTGTCTGACGTTTCTACAATAAAAATACTAAGCCTCCTCTTATTTATTTATTTATTTATTTATTTATTTATTTTGAGGAGTTTTTGCTATAGGGCATGTGCACTCACCAGAAAGACAGAGAGAGACAGAGAGACAGGAAGTGAGAAATAACCCCCCAGGGGGGGATGGCCAGGGCACAATCCCTTCTCCTCCATTCTCCTCTCGGGATCTTGGGCACGCAAGCACATGCGCCTGGCGTGAGTTTAAGCCAACGGGTCCAGGACTTGAAAAGAGTAGAATGTTATCATATGTCCCTTTAGAAGAGTTAATAATTTCCCTGAATAGGGTAAACGAGTGGAGTGGCAAGGAATACAGCCTTGATCATCTCCATCTTGTGAACTGGTGTGAGAACACTCAAATGCTCTGTGGCATAGCTTTTTTATTTACTTAATTTTGAATGTGCATATAGGGACTATCCTCTTCCTTGGAAGTGAAAAAATCATCCACTGTCAGCACACTTGTGTGCCATGCATGACAAATGAAGATATTTCCTACTTTCCTTAGGAATTTCCCCTAGGTCCCTAGTTTAGCCCCAAGTTTTCCTCTCCTTGCAAAGGCATTACTAGTTGGCATTCACATTCATATAGGGAGGTTTTCTTTTTTGAGTGCCTCTGTCCCAAGTAGAGGGATATTTTTGGATGGCGGTCAGGAATCAGTCGAGGTCATGATGATGACCATTGTACCTCAAGTGACCACATCATCTGTCACTGGTAGTGTTACAGTGACAGTCCTTTGCTCATGGCTGGTTGTCTTGGTATTGGCTCTGATCTAAAATGTCTATGTCTCTGTCAAACTGGCTGCAGATAGGGGCTTGTGCCTTGCTAGAGAATGGTGCCATCTGCACGCACTGACTGATGGATGACAGAATGTCCTACTCGCTATCCTTAGGCCACAATCTGCTGCTGTGTCTGTGCTGGCTGGTGGCAGGGGCTATCTGCAGTTTCTGGGTGCTAATCTGCTAAGTTGTTCTCGTTGGCCCTGAATCTCTAAAGTCTGTTCCTTTTTCCCACCCCCATCCCGTCTTCTACTTCTCCCCTGGACTTAGATCTATTTCCATGGAACCAACTGTATCTTATAAATGCTGTTTCTCGGGTACTGGTATTTAAAGGATGGTTGAGCTTACTGAAATGGGACAGCTTGGACAGTGCTAGATTGCCTGTTGATATGATTAACAGGCTTCCACTGACTTGGATCAGTAAGGGAAATCCCTGGTCCTACTGCTCAATCTGCCCAGCTTGTACGGCATTCTTCTCAGTTGAACAATAGCTGTTTGCTGTGTTCTTCTACATGGTCCAATTAAGTTAGAAGTCCATCCCCAGTGGCCTTGGCTCGGGAGGGTCTAACAGACTACAAACAGTATACAGGGAATCTGTGGCAGACAAGTTCATTCTGGGTCTCAGATTTGCTAATGTGGGTTTCAGAATTGGGGAGAAGAGGATGTTTTTCCACCTGGCACCAGTACCTGCTCCCTCTGTGGGACTAGTCCCTGTAGACCTTGGACAGAAGTACATCAGGCACTCACAGGCTCTGGCCTGGGGCTTCTGACTGCTCTGCTCAGCTAACTAGGTTCAACTAAACTCTAACAGTTCTTTTTCAACATGTATTCGTGGACATAGCCACTTGCACACTGGCATACGTGACTTTCTGATGGAAGAAGTGGGATGTTTGTTCAAGGATCATGCACAAAACTCCCTACTATGTTGTAGAAGATGAGAAAATTACAAAAACTCCTATGACCAGACAAACTAAGAGATAAAGGAAGGGTAAAAAGTTTGTTCTAGGCATTGGAACAACTTCCTCTGAAAACTAGGGAATACAGCACAGCAAAAGTGGTAGTTGAGCATGATCTTGGATGTAAATATGATTTTGACAAAATAAAGGGATGAATTTATGGAAAACACACAGGATGTTTATTAAAAAGTGGAGAACAGTCTAACTTGACAATAGTGTAAATTTATAACAAGGAAGTAGGGCAGGCTGCCCTACTTGCTACCTTTGGGCAGCAATCTTATTTCTGCATTTTCTCTGAAGTTCTGTTGTTTGTTTTCTATATCTCTTTGTGCTATTTTTCACGAGTAGGGAATTCTCATTACAACCCTGTAAGTCAGCATTTTATAGGCATCTGAACTTGAACTTCTCATTTTACATACTCGATCTTGCCAACACTCACAGTAATGACTTCATACAAAATACGAAGACACCTACCTTAAACCAACCTCTAATCCAAACTATTTCCCCAAATTCCTTCCAGATCTTTCCCAATGAATGCCCCTTAATACTTCTAAAAGCATCATATCCATTATTTCCTCACAAATCTCTGTTGTCCTTGAATTTTCTAAGTTATCTATAACAATAAAACATGTGAGAGAACAAAAAGGACAATAGTATGATATAATAATATAAGAATATAAGAACAATATATTATATATTATATAATATATAACAATATTATAACCCTAGGCAATAATAATTAAAAAAAATATAATGCTCCATCTCTAGACAATTTAAAATACCCCTCTGAAAATTTCCTTAAAGAGGAAATGAGAAAAAGTGATAATGACTCACCTAGTGATACGTACACTGGGTCTGCAGTGGTGCAGCAGTAAAAGGTGTCACTCGGCCAGGATACCTCAATGGGAAAGTTAATAGTTTGCATCCACAGATTTCTCTAAGTACAACAGGCATTCATGTGCCAATGATCTGTCTGGTTGAAGCTGGGAGTAGTTCATAGAGTCAAGATCCTACTGGGGATGCTCTATCTCTGTCTCTGTCACACTTTAACTCCTGGAATAAATAAATGAACTCTAAAAAATAAAGAAAAGAAAACAAGGATAAGCCTGGCTCTCTGTGGCATGGTGACTGTGTACTGCTCAAGAGAAGCCAAATCCCACGTGTTGACCACTGTCTCTGGTCCTATTAGTCTGAAACACACCGAAGATCCAACAAGACGGAAGACTGGAGGAAGGGGATCATGACATGAGTAGACCCAAGAAGGATGCTTATCTCTATTATCTCCAAGTCTCTGGTGTGTGTGTACATGCAATTCAACATGCATTATAAAAAGAGGAAAAAGAGGAGGGAACCAGCAGTTAGCATAATGGCTATGTCGCTGGACTCCCACGTAGTCGACCACGGTTCGCGTCCCGGACCCGGTGGCTTAAAACTCACGCCGGGCGCGTGTGCGTGCGTGCCCAAGATCCCAAGAGGAGAATGGAGGAGAAGGGATTGCGGTGTGGCCATCCCCCCTGGGGGGGTGATTTCTCACTTTCTGTCTCTATGTCTCTCTCTCTCTGTCTGGCGAGCGCACGCGCCCTATAGCAAAAAAAAAAAAAAAAAAAAAAAAAGAGGAAAAAGACAGTTACGCTGGCAGTGGAATTTCCTTAGATGTACATCTATTTAGAAGTGTAAAAAGAGAGCAAGTAGAGATTTAACTGTGGAGGAAGCCATACAAGACCAGCTACGTAATCTGATGTGCTTGGTGCAACATAAAAATGTGGGTGCCCTTGCTCAAAAGTTAAGAATTTCAAGTCACCAACAGGATAGATTGAACCCAAATCTGAGGCCCTTTCAACTGCTAGCCCTGGGGGACTCCATAGTCCCCAAACGTGTAAAGCCTTCTCTAGATGCAAGCTATATAGATGGAATTGGTGGTTTACAAAATACTTAGGTTTACATTTGAGGATCACAGGTTCTATTAGAAATAGGAAAATATTCACTGTGAAATTTAAGTAAAATCAAAAGAGAGAAGTGAGCTCCACATGGGTAAAATTGTGACAGGAATTGTGTCAGGAATGTTTGCCGTCTTCCACATCCTCTGTTCAGCTCCATATGTGACTTCTACCGGGGTGATATGAAAAATATTTTATAAATATTCACACCAATTAAGAACTTGAGCTTTTACTTTATTAGCTCACAACCATCTGTGTTCATAACTTTTCTTGCTTTTATGTTTGACTTTTATTCATGTATCTTATGATCAAGAAGCCCTTACAATGTCCTTCAGGATTTTGTTTTAAACTGTATGTGTTTATTTGGAAGCAAATATTCATGTGGTTTTCTTTGAAGCCTTGTTTTCAATTCAGACATCTTGTCTGCAACTTCTTTCATGATACCCTCAGAAAAAAACTTTTTCTTTTTATTCAGATTCTATTCTGTTATTATTTAATTCTTTTCATTATCCCTTAGTGGTCCAACATCTTCTATTATTGATCAGGCTATCTTTCAAGAAATATTGAAAGAATCTTCTGTTGTTTTATTCACTTTCAGTGCAGCACGTCTACCAGCAACTGTGCATTTTTGTCAGTGCATTTTACACTTTTCAGTGTTACTTCATTATTTACTCTTCAGTGTATGAAGTATTTCCCCAGATTTAAGCAAATGATGCATCAATGCAAGCTGGATGCATACTAAAACATATATAAAGGAATTTTGAGTATTTGGGATGCATTTCTGCATCATCATTGACATGTATGCCCCCTACTGGACCAGTCGTTGGAGCCTGTCAATCATTTTAAATTGTATGTGGATTTTATAATGTGAGGATATTTCCCAGAGGCTAAAACAACTGAAAACCTTAGGTAATTCGAAAACAAACTAATAAATAAGTAAAGAAATTCAACAAGAGACCATTCTGTATATTTTTACTATTTGGATTTTCAATGCTTGACTAAAAAAAAATGATGGAAATTTCTATTACTAAAATTCTTTCTATGCCTTTCCCCCCACTTTATTTATTTGCTAAAGAACTTAATTAATCTAAATACTTCCAACAGCAAGCGCAGCTGATATATACATATCCATGAACACAGATGATGTATAGTGAATGAATGTAAATAAATAAATTTAAAGAAAACAATTCTTATGGTAGAATGGTTTTAAGTTCACCTTGCTTTTAGAAAATAAATGAGATAAATTAAATACTCCAAATATGATCAAGAAGAGAAAGTAATCTAATGCTAAAAAATTTTATGTAACTGTTATGTTCCCATGTTTTAATAAGTAACATATATATAAATATATTGATACAGAATTTTAATGTTACATATAGAAAATGAGTCCTTTTATAACTTTACATCTTTTTTAACTGTCTTATTCTGGTCATGTTTTACTTTCCTTTCTAATGTTATTGTGTCTATGTTGTCTTTCCTGTTTTATTTCACAGTTATGAAAGTAAAAAAGCCTAGAAAACATGTTTTAAAACTATTTATAACTGGAGTCAGGTGGAGCTGGCTCAGTGACCTGGTGGTCTCACATGGCTGACCATGCAGTTAGAGTCCAGGACCTGAATGCTTGTGAAACATACCTGACACATGGGTGTATGCCCAAAATCCTGAAAGGAGGGAAATATGGAGGAGGGATTTTAAATGTGACCATGCTCAACAGTGGCTGCTTTCTCTCTTTGTCTCTCTTTCTGTCTGTTACTTTCTCTATCTGCAGTGAGGACATGTGCCCTCTGGATAATTAAAATAAGTAATAAATAGGGACCAGCAGGTTGCATAGTGGTTAAGGTGCTGGACTCTCCCACATGGCCAACCACAGTTTGAGTGCCCAACCTGGTAACTTGAAACTCATGGTGGGTAGGAGTGCATGCATACCCAAAATCCAAATAGGAGAACAGAGGAGAAGGAATTGTGGCATGGCCAGCCCCAGGGGGGTGATTTCTCACTTTCTCTCTATCTCTCCAGCTAGTGAACATGCTCTATAGCAAAAATCTCTCGAAATAAATGAACAAATAGTCCAGGTGGTGGCACAGTGGTGGCATAGGGACTAGATAGAAAGGCCCTGGTTTCATACCGTAAGACCTCCCTGAACCTGTCAGCCATGTGCATGAGTGCCAGTGAACTGAGCTGCCGAGACTAGGGTGGATTATGGCATGAGAAACTGGTGGGTAAGCCTGTTACTGTCCATATTTCTCTCTCATAGAGAAAATAAATAAACATTAAAAAATAGAAATAAAAGTAGAAATTTATGAAGAAAGAAGGGAGCCACAGGTGCCATGGTCGTTAAGGTGCTGGATGCTCCAATATGGCCGACAGCAGTTCAAGTCCCAGACATGGTGGCTTGCTTTCTCACTTTCTCTCTCTCTCTCTCTCTCTCTCTCTCTGGTCGAATTAAAATAAATGAATGAATAAATAATTTTTTTTTTTAAAAAAGAAACATGGGATGAGCTGATGGCATAGCGGTTACGTCACTGGATTCCCACATGGCCGACTGCGGTTTGAGTCCCTGACCTGGTGACTTAACAATCACACTGGGCAAGTGTATGTGCTGCCCAAGGTCCTGCTAGGAGAATGGAGGAGAAACAATTGCAGTGTGGCCAAACTCTCTAGGGGGGAGAGTTCTTACTTTCCCTCTTACTGCGTCTATCTCTTTCTCTTTCCAGGGAGCTCACATGCCCTAAAGCAAAAAAACAAAAACAAAAACAAAAACAAAACAACAAAAAAAAAAACTCTTGAAAAAGTGAAAAGAAGCAAAAAGAGAAAAGTATTAGGGAATGTGATTTAAAATTCTAGAACTAATTAGTAAATAGCTGCATAATTTTCAATTTTGCACAAATTAATTCCTGTTAGGTGCCTGGTGTCTATTGTTATATTGTACATTCTATAAAGAGGATAAAATGGTGCAAAATGGTGTGCAAACTTTGTGTATAGTTTTCAATATTTTATCAGTTCAATGTGTGAATGCTAAATTCACATTCAAATCATGGAATCAAATAAATAAACATGCAGAATTTCATACTAACTCTGTAAGTACAATACAAATAGTAAGACATAGGAGGATTTGTGTAAGTTTATTGTTTTTGTGTTGCTGGTTTTGCCTGCTTTTACCTTGTCAGAGTGAATCACCTCTAAAGTCTTATTTATATAATATTCTGTGAGTCACCACTCACCAAAAATGGACCGAGGTCAGATATGCAATGTGCCAGTCACATTCTCTGCACAATTTTTACCACAGGGTCTAGTATCCTAGGTGTTAGTCTCTCCTCCTCTTATGCACTTGAGAATATGTGTGTTTATCCTGCTGTTTGGGAATAATTGAGTTATGTTTGGCTCAGGCATCTTAGTAAGAACAGCACTAACTTGCAATTAACTAAAGAATACAAACTCAGAAGATGATTCATTGAACCGTGGGGAGATTTTCCCATTTTTGTTACTCTGCTATGACCTTTAACATGAGGATCACATCTTAATTGCCAAATAACAACGGAAGAAACAGATAAAGACATTCAAAAATAAAATGGAGATTTTACACACAGAGGAAGCTGCATGCTTACTAGGGAGAAGACAAACAGTAAGAGCAAAATCCAAGCTCCAAGATATACAATGTAATTTTATCTACTTCATAAGCATGAGCACCATAAAATAAATCTAGTAAGCCAGTAGGGTATTGTGGCTTGGAGGAGTCCATGTTACAGGTATGATATTAAATTACATTTGCTTGGGGGCTATATTCATTAAAGCCAAAGGTAATGAGCTTGCAGAGAATCTCTCAAACAAAAGCAAGGTATGTTGCAAATCAATTTATGGGTTACTTATATCTTGGGATCCAAATTACTGCATATTTCTGGAAGTGACAAATTCAGGAGAACAAGGCTACAAGGATATGCATTAAATAGAACTGGAGTGTAGGTCAGGCATATTAGAGAAAAGATTTTCAACTCTGGAATGCACATTAATAACAGATTTAATACTACCTATAATATGAAGAAGATGAATTTTAGAAAAACTAAGTTATATATTTGTCTATATTGTCTCTTTCATGGCTAATGTTCACTAATTCTGTGATGTTAACCTCTGAAAATGAGTATCCTTTGTTGTGAATTATTTAGCAACAATAATTGAAAAAATGATTTTGACGAATAAACATGTTTATAAAAAATAGACATGATATATTAATGATGCAAAATACAGAAAGAAAAGTTAACAATTAATGACAAGGTGTCTTAAAGTTATAAGATTTGCACTAGATGTTCATAATAGAACTTCTTTTTGGTGCTAAAAGTGCATATACTAGGGGACCAGCAGTTAGTGTAATGGCTATGTCACTGGACTCCCACATAGTCGACGGCAGTTTGAGTCCCAGACCCGGCGGCTTAAACTCACGCCGGGCGTGTGTGCGTGCATGCCCAAGATCCCGAGAGGAGGATGGAGGAGAAGGGATTGCGGCGTGGCCATCCCCCCTGGGGGGTGATTTCTCGCTTTCTATCTCTCTGTCTGTCTCTGTCTGTCTGGCAAGCGCACGTGCCCTATAGCAAAAGCTCTCAAAAAAAAAAAAAAAAAAAAAAAAAAAAAAAAGAAAAGTGCAAATACTCACCAGAAAGAAAGAGAGAAACAGAGAGAAGGCAAGGAGAAAGCACTGCCAACACACATGGAACAAGGGTCATTGCAGTTCCTTCTCCATTTCTCTCCTTAGGAGATTTTGAGCACACATGCACATGGGCCTGGTATGTTTTTCAATCCACTGGGTCCTGGTCTGAAACTGTGTAGCCATCCATTGAGTCAGTCCAATAGGACTATTTTAATTGGCTTGAAACTTGAAACTATCCAGACAGCCAAAAATATTAGAAGAGAAAATAAATTGCAGCACATTACCATGATAGGCTTATCTTCAATAATGTAAATAAACAAACTAGACCAAATGCAATAAAAATGGATTTCACCAGCATTTAAGCATTATGTTTGATGAAAGAGACAAACATAAATACATTATGTAGAAGATATACACTAGACTCCCATATAGAATGTTACTTTGGGTAGAACGTGAAAAGAAATCTGAAAAGCTTAAGTATGAACAGCAGTAAAATTTGATGCTCTCAGAAACTGTCCCATGGGAAGAGTCCAGGTTCAAATCAAGAGACTTCCCTGAGTGCACTGAGTATGCACGTGTCCATGCTCTGGGGCTGTCTGTGGCTGGGGGTAGATTGCAGTGCCGGGATCCCAGTAGGTGTACTCTCTCTCTGTTTCTTTCTGTCTTTTCCTCTCTGTCTTGCTTATGGAAAAAAAATGAATAAATAAAATATAAAATAAAAGTTCTCTGAGATACTATAACTTTGTTTAAAAGACTTTTGCTAGAGGGTATATGAGCTCACAAGAGAGAGACAGAGAGGGAAAGTAAGAAATCATCTCCCAGGGGGAATGGCTACATCTCAATCCCTTCTCTCTAGATTTTGGGCATGCATACATATGTACTTGGTGGGATTTTCTAGCCACCAGGTCAGGGCTGAAACCACAGTCAACCATGTGAAAGCCTAATGCCTTAACTACCATGCCACCTGCTGTCCCACTGAAATGCTATAACTTTGTATCAAGTATGCAGGTTATGTAATCCAGTAAGTTTGTTAAAGTTATTTGAGTTACACTTTATGTGTACTCAAGAACTTGTTATATTTCAATAAACAGACTTAAAAGACAAGTGAACAAATGTGGAAAATAAATAATTTTATTATTCATTTTCAAAATTTTAAAGATAATAAGAAAGCAAATCTAATGTATCAAGAATGAAAAATCTGGTTTTGTAAAAGGAGACCAGGTAGAACATGCAAGAATAAATTACAAAGCCTAATGAAGCCTCATAGACAGTTGAGAACAATGATACAGATTCAGTGAGGATCAATATCACTTTAACTTTTTACTGAAATCATCAACAGGTAATTCAAAATTGAATACAATTTGTAGTCACAGATTCATGTGTCTATTATACTCCCTTCAAACAGAATAACAAACAAAGAGAACTCTTTCCTCCCTTCAAGCAGAATAACAGAGAGAACTCCTAGAGAATATAAGTCCAAATAGATTGTACTTCTAGTCAAGTGGAAGTGGAGGTCAGAATTTGAGAGAGAAGAGTCAGCAGGTGGCGCGGTGGTTAAGGGTGCTGGACTCCCACATGGCTGACTGCAGTTTGCTATAGGGCATGTGCGCTCGCCAGACAGAGAGAGATATAGAGACAGAAAGCAAGAAATCACCCCCCAGAGGGGATGGTCACGCCACAATCCCTTCTCCTCCATTCTCCTCTCAGGATCTTGGGCACGCACGCACACGCACCCAGTGTGAGTTTTAAGCCACTGGGTCCGGGACCTGAACCGTTGTCGACTACGTGGGAGTCCAGTGACATAGCCATTACGCTAACTGCTGGTTCCCGAGAATTTGGTTTGATAATCATATGTGAAATCTTTAATGGTTTTCTATTATGTTAAAATATAGTTCCAATGCTATACATTAAGGAACTTTAAAAACTGGCATTGTGGCAGAAATTCTCTTTATATACTAGATGCAAAAGAATCTTTCACTGACTTCTCCCTGGGGTTAGCATGCATGTAAGATACTTCGGCTGAGAAAGTGTGAGTGGAAATGACATATTCCACCTCTCTGTGGAAATATTTCATTCATAATTTCTGCATCTTTCATTCACTCTTTATTTGCCCTACAGAATTAGAAAGTATGTACCCCAGATATATTTCTAGAAGATAGTAAAGTCTTACTCTGTCTCATCGAGTTGCCTGAAAAAGGATAGCTGGCTCTAAAGACTATCTAGCTTTTCAGGGAGATTTACCAAACCTCACTAGAAAGTAGTTTGTTGTCATAGTATAACATAGTCCATTCTGACTGACCCAGAAATTCACTTCCTTGTCCCAGGTTTGCATCTATATAAGCCAGGAGCACACGATCGTGACTGGAGCTGACCAAGATAGAGTTTATATTATGGTGTCCAGACCCTGTTAGGAGGGAGGGTGGGGGGCATCTCTTTCCCTTTGTCTCTCTTCTTGTTTCTCTTTATCTTTTCACTTTCTATCTCTTTTTCTCATGGAAGAAATAAGTAAATAGATTTTTCTTCTTCCTCTTCTTTTATTTTATTCTTTTTTTTGGAGAGATTTTTGTTATAAGGCACATGTGTTCACCAGGAAGAAAGAGAGATACAGAGAGACAGAAAGCAAGAAATCATGCCCCAGGGGAGATGGCCATGATACTATCGACACAATCCCTTCTCCTCCATTCTTCTCTCAGGATTTTTTTTTTTTTTTTTTTTTTTTTTTTTTTTTTTTTAGCTATAGGGCGCGTGCACTCGCCAGAAAGACAGAAAGAGACAGAGATACAGAAAGACAGAAAGTGAGAAATGACCCCCCAGGGGGGATGGCCACGCTGCAATCCCTTCTCCTCCATTCTCCTCTCGGGATCTTGGGCATGCATGCACATGCACCCTGCGTGAGTTTAGGTCACCAGGTCTGGGACTCAAATCGTGGTTGACTACAGGGGAGTCCAGTGACATAGCCATTATGCCAACTGCTGGTCCCAGACTTTTTATTCATTTTTATTTTTTTATTTTTATTTTTTTTAAGACTCACAGATGAAAGATTGGGTAGAGAAAGCAGAAAGAGTTCCTTGGACTTGTGACAATAGTTACCATCCCCTCTTCCATTCTTGCTTCGCTGAACTCTACCTTCCTTGGCTCACTGTAAGAGAAAAGGCTTGTAATTCATAGCATATTTGTCCTCAAATGCTATCATCTATGTTTACTCCTGAACGACATAGTAGAGTGAATTCTGTTTTTCTTACAAACAGAATTGCTTCCCCTAGTGGCATAGATAAACAAGGTTGTGGGCCAAATTATATTAGTAAAATGTGGTTCAAGTAGGCTGGTTTAAACATGCCTCTGCAAATGTGTTCCGACGGCAGTCAGAACCAAGACTCAGTCAAGCCTAAAATTTCACTGTGGTCCTGTGTGGTTCCAACAGAAATTCTTCAATATTTGAACCCTTTTAATATCTGTTCCTGAGACACCACTATGCTTTACCTTCTATTACCATGAAAAAATGCCAAAACTGCACACTCTACTCTTTTCTTAAATCGACAAGTAAATGTTACATGTATTTATGATGCATTGCACGATGTTTTGTCATATGTATGCATTGTAGAGTAGCTAAATCTAGCTCCCCAACATAAGCATTAATGCAAGTATTTTTTTTTTTTTGTGGTGAGAACTCCTAACATATATTTTCTTAGCAAGTTAAAAGTATATAATATACTGTTATTAACTACACACAGCATGATGTATGAGAGTTCTCTCATGCGTTATTCCTGAATTTTCATGTCCTGCTCAATAAGCCATTCTGTTTGCTGAATGAGATGTGACAAGGCTTGTATATGTGAATATATCCATGTTGATAAAAATTAGTAAACTTTGTAGCAAAATATTAAGCCAATCAATGAAAAAGTATAAGCCAAGTTATGTTAGCATACCAGTTTAATAGATGAAACCTTTTATTGATCTTTGTTCATATTGATCATTCAGTACTTGTGAACTAGTGACCTACACACCATATTTGTAAATAATCAACACTGAGGGCAACAAATAGAAGCATAAGTTCTCCTTATGCGAAGTTTTTATGGTTGTCAGCTCATGTTTCACTCATTAACATTTATGTTGGGTATTTGGAACTTGATATTTTTCATATCATTTCTGTTCACCACTTTATTCTCAATATGCCATTTATAGGGCATTCTCTCTTGTATATATTTTTGACACCTAGAGAGGGAAAGGTTGCAAATAGCATAGCTGAGCAGAATAAGCGAGGATAGGATAGGTCAGACTCACTCTGGCAAGAAATTGGATGTTACAATGGATCCAAATTTATTTGGGGAATTTGTTATAAACCACCAGATGTAAAACACCATGAAGTTGAGGAAATGGTCTGTGAAATAAAAAGAGCCTGTGATAAAGAGGAAGGGAACTGATGAAGGATTTTAATTACTTAGTATAAAGCTGAAAAATCAAGAAAGTCCAGTTCAGAACTACTTAATATTGCCTCTTAGTCAATCATAAAATTTCTTATTATATTTTTCACTCAAATTAAAACAAAACTGCTTTAGAATCCCAAACCATATGATATTTTAAGACTACCTGTTAATTTTAAATTATTACAAGTTGTTATTTTTTATTTATTTGGCATAAATGTTCTAAACTTTTTATTATTATTATTGCTTACAAGTGATGAAAATAGAAAAATAAGGGTTACACATCCATAAAATCAATTTATCAAATTCACAATTTTTACTATTATCCAGATTGAAGTTAGTTTTGTAGTTTTACATTTAGTTTTTAAAAAAAACTATGATTATGATTAAAAAACATTTTTGGCAGATTCAAAATAAGCTATTCGGTTATTAGAAAAACTAAATTGAAAATATGTCAATATGTTAAGTTAAAAAGAAGAACCATGATGATTCATTCAAAGTACAAAATGTACTTGAAATCTGTCTAGGTATATTTCTGGTTGTCTATATCTATACCAGAAATGAAAACAACGTAATGAAGATCAAAACTCAAAGATGAATTAAACACAAGCACTACCTAAAATGGTCAAAGGAACTCTAATGAAAACAAAATTATCACCAGTACGCTCTTTCAATTTATGCTCTACCACTTTGTCTAGAGGGGGAAAAGGAAAATAAGAGTCAAAGAAAAGCACATGCAAGCAGCTAGATTTCCATCATTCTGGTTTCAAACTACTAATAATTGTAGTGAAGGTCCCTAGATAGGCACCTCTCATTATAATATGTTGAAATATCTTATTAAACAGATCAAGGTTTAGTAGGTCACTGGTGTTTGGACTTCAACGGGGAAAGACCTAGTCAGCATGATAAGAGGGATTATTTCCACTAATCAGTGGTCTTCAGTAGTAATTCAGTATATAACACTTTAATACATGTATCAAGGAATAAAGTCATCTTAGCTTGTTAAATTATACTGTACAATAATTGGTTTGTCAGTTAATTCAAGCATAATTACTTTCTTATCTTCAACAAATGTGACAATCAGGTTTTTCTTAAAAAGATTATTTCTTTAATTTTATTTATTATTATTATTACTTAATTTACTATATGACATGTGTGCTCATCAGAGGGAGACAGACAGAGAGAAAGAGTGAGAAAGTAAACTGTCAGGTCTGAGTCTTGAATTGCAGTTGGTCAGGTGGAAGTCCAGAGTACCTTAACCACCAGGCTTCTTGATGGCCCTAACAGTCAGGTTTTAATCCATCATTGGTTTGGCATAATGCTTTGGTTGAAACCCAAACTTCAGAAAGGTGGCTGCCTGGATTTTGAGTAATTGTGCCACTTGGGATTTAATCTATTACCTAGGGCAAATTCCTTATCTTCTTGGCATGCCAGTCCAGCTGACATCAGCAAAATGAAGAAAATAATTGATACCTCTCAACCTTATGGATTTATTGAGAGAGCTAAATGAAGTAATAATATAAAATGTTTAGAACAATGGCTAGCACATGGCAATGAAGTCATCGCTAAATGAAAGCGAACTGTCATTGTCTTCATGCTCTTATTACACTTTGGAAGTGAGATATAAATGACTCCACCTAAAAGTGTTCATTGTTTCAATGACAAATTTAAAATTACCATGGGGGGACCAGCAGATGGCATAATAGATATGTCATTGGACTCACACATAGTCGACCATGGATTGAGTCCCGGACTTGGTGATTTAAAACTCATGCCGGGCATGTATACATGCCTGCCCAAAATCTCAAAAGGAGAATGGAGAAGTGGCCATCCCTCCTTGGGTGATTTCTCACTTTTTGTCTCTGTCTCTCCAGAGAGCACATGTGCCCTGTAGCAAAATAAATAAATAAATAAATAGAATAAACAGAATAAAATGACCCTGGGACAGATGGAAAGTAGTATAGTTGGCTTTCTTTTGAGTTATAATCTGTGCAGAAAAGGTCTGATGTGTCTAAGTGTATAAATTGACACTGAGGTGCTTCCTAGAGAATCTGTGTAACTTAGCCATTACTTCAGCATTTCACAGTGATTCAGACAGTTTTTTCTTCTATGTGGCTGGCACTGCTCAGGAAGACTTTCTTTTTCTTAAAAAAATGATGCAGAACTACTAACTACTTTTACAACAGATTCTTAGCAAGAAATCTTTGCCTACATTTAATATGCAACACTTTTTGCTTCTGAAAATTAACCTGATCAAAAATAACAATATTTACTTCATTTCTACAAAAATCATGAAATGAGGGTGATCTTTCAAAATCAGCTTTTATTGATTGCAGTCTAGATAAGCATATTGGCGCCCTCTGTAACCTATGTGATCTTCATGGTTAAAGAAAAATAAGCCAGAGACAATGGTCAGGGAATATGACAGCATTATACTTTCTTCCTAGACATTCCCTACACCATCCACGTCAGAAAATCTATATGATGTCCTGCTCAGAGTTTATGAATTTCAAAGTACTCTTTAAAGTTCTACCATTACAATAACTTCTGAAGTAACCTCCCCACATTTTACCAGCTTGATAACAAAACCTTATGATCTCAATCAAGTCTATTTGGGAAAACAGGATTCATAGACAAGATTAAAACAGACTGCAGTTGGTGACATTGTTTTTTGTATAGGAATGCCTCTGACCTGAATTCATTTTGTGAGCTCTTAGCATTATAAAATCTTTATCCACAAATCTTGAAAATTTTTGAACTGACTGGTCACTTTGAGACCTACAATAAATTTCAAAATTACTAAATATATATTTCAGATTTGTTTGAGGGTAGTTGTGGGTGAGATTTACATGAACCAGAAGTCCCAAGTCTCAATCCCTTAATAGAAAAAAAAAGTGCATTTAAAGCTAACCTACTTTAAGTGATTCCAAAAATTGTTGTTTTAGTGTTTTGATAGTCTTTTAATTAACAATATGGCAAGAGCACATACTTTCTCCAAGTTCAGATAATATGATAGATCCTGGTATCTTGTTTTCTCTCCTTTCTATACATATATATGAAACATTTTTTAAAAATTAAATGTAAGTGCTGCCTAGATTTTCCTTTTGAATGTTACACATGGGAATTATGAAAGTTATAAAAATTTAAGAAAGATACTTTTGATCCCCGGTCACCAGTTCAATACGTTGTGTTGCTGTATAAAACTGAGAGAATCAGATCTACTTGGATATAATTCTCAGAATAGTTCAAAAAACTTTTCACTCTATTGATTTGTAAGCATAGAGAATCAGGGTTGTGAGGTTGTTAAATTGACAACAAAACAGTGAAACACTTATAATATAGAACATAATTGGATATAATTAAACACACAGTAATTGCATCATAGAATGGAGGTATTATCTGGATTCCCAAAGCAATTTTCATCTGGCTTATAAAAATATTTGAGGCAATAGTTTATTTATTTCTGAAAAAGTGTTTCTTGTTTGTACATTTCATTTCAGCATCATTAAAATATTTAAACATATTATCACATCTTTCCTAAGTAATCACATTTTATATGTCATTAAATTGAATTTTCTTATAGTCATAATGAAGTGACTTTATATGTTTAAGGGAAATTTTGAAAAATAACACAATATTTTGAATTTGCCATTAATGCTATTATAAGCTTTCTAAACACTTCAGTTTCAAAAATGACTAATTTAGTATTAAAGTTTCATATTGAATGGTTTAAATATTATGGCATAAGAAATAATAAAGTAGAAAAATAATGAACTAACAAACTTTTGTTTGACTTAATGGAAGCACCCGCTTATTAAAGAAAAAAATAATCTATTTAACAAGATAAATATTATTTTCTTATCAGGATAAATCATCTGTGTTGAATATTTTGTCTTAGGCAACAGAACACCACAGAGGAATATTCATAAATTTATCAGGTGCTAAGAATCCAAATTTTGAGCTCATTTTTTTTTCAGAGAGATTTTGCTACAGGGAGCGTGTGCTTTCTGGAGAGACGAGAGAGAGAGGGAAAAAAAATAATAATTCCCAAGGGGGGTTGGCCATGCAACAATTCCTTCTCCTCCATTTGCCTCTTGGGATTTTGAGCACATGAGCTCATGTACCTGATATGAGTTTCAGACCTCCATGTCCAGGACTCAGACCACATTGGCCATGTGAGAGTCTAATAACATAACCATGTGCTAGTCCCAAGTGAACTTATTTTTTAAAATAATTGTTTATTCATTTAATTTCATATTAATTTAATTTGTTTTTAATGATTATTTTTTTAAAAAATGACCAGAGAGAGACAGAGGGAGAAAAGGGAAATGAGAAAGTAAACCACCATCTCTGGGACTCAAACCCCAGTCAGCCATGTGAGAATCCAGAGCCTTTAACCAACACACTACCTCCTGGCCCCAAGTGAGGTAATTTCTTGAAGTTTATTTATTGATTTATTTGTTTTATGAGAGAATAAGAGAGAGAGAGAGAGAGAGAGAGAGAGAGAGAGAGAGAGAGAGAGAGAGAGAGAGAGAGAAGCATCCCCAAGAGGGTCCTGACAACATGATTTTAGCTACCTTAGAACACAGGCAGGTACACATGTGCCCACGAAGGACCCAGTACCTTTCCATGTGGTCTAGCCATGTCAATACTGCACCAAGAACTAGACTCCATAAGCTCTGTTTTGGGAAACTGAAGTAGTACTCTTTGGCCATAAAGAGTAGAGTAGTTTCCTTTTATCTAGCTCATTCATAATCTTGACTAAGTTGTTAAGAAAGATAAAAGAGCAAACTGAAATACTTGGGATAGAACAAATGAATGCCCAAAGAGCCTAAGATGACTTTTTTCATGATTCCTATAAACTTAAAATGTATTTTGAAATAATTTGTGCATATCTCCCTTAGGACTTACTTTGTATTTACATTTGCGTTATACCTAAAACTATTACTTTTTTTTAATTTTTTTTGTATTTTTTCATTTCATTTTCTTCCATACATTCAATCACATTATTATTTGTCTTACAAAATGGATATTTCAACGGGTGAACATTTCTCCCTAGTACTGTTGATAAAACTAAGAAATATCTTCAACAGATAATACCACACCTCTTTGTGCCATTAATGCTTTTCCTCGCTGTCCCTCCCCCAAATGTCCTTCCTCAGACCCTCCTCTTTCACACACACTATATCTGGTATTTACATCTATATACTGCATTTCTATATCCTTTAGACAATTAGTTTCAGTCATAGAATGCAGACGCTTAGTATATATTAAGTGAAGACATACGATGCCTCTCCTTCATAGCATGGCTTGCTTCACTCAGCAGTAAATCTTCCACATTCATCCACATCCTGTCAAAAGCCAGGGTTTTGTTGTTTTTTATGGATGAATAGTATTCCATTGAATATATGTGCCACAGTTTTTCTAACCATTCATCAGTTCGTGGGCATTTGGGTTGCTTCCATGACTTAGCAATCGTGAAAAGTGCTGCAATAAACATCGATGTGCAAGCACTTTTCTGATAAAGTATTCTTCTGTCCTTTGGGTAGATACCAAGGAGTGGGATTGCTGGATCATATGGTAGTTCTATTTGTAGATTTTTGAGGAATCTCCAAATTGTTCTCCACAGTGGTTGGACCAATTTACATTCCCACCAGCAGTGTAAGAGAGTTCCCTTTTCACCACACCTTCCCCAGCACTTACCATTTTTCTTTTTTTAATCATAGAATATTCTGACTGGGGTTAGGTGATATCTCATTGTTGTTTTGATCTGCATTTCTCTTACAATGAGGGATGTTGAGCATTTTTTCATATGCCGTTTAGCTATTCGTATGTCATCTTTAGAGAGTGTTTTTTTTTTTCAACTCATTCTCCCATCTTTTGATAGGATTGATTGTCTTTTTCCAGAACAGCTGCTTGAGTTCCTTGTGAATTTTGGTGATCAGTCCCTTATCTGACACATAGTTTACAAAAATATTTTCCCATTATGAGGGCTATCTATTCACACTAATCACTGTGTCTTTTGCCATGCAGAAACTTCTTAGTCTGATGTAATCCCATTTGTCTATTTTGGGGATTATTGACTCTGCTTTGGGAGTCTTATTTAAGAAGTCTTTCCCTACCCCAATGTCTCTCAGAGTTTCCCTGGTGTTTTCCAGGAGCAGTTTTATAGTTTGAGGTCTTAGATTTAGATCTTTGATCCACCTTGACTTTATTTTTGTCAGAGGTGAAAGGTAGGGGTTCAGATTCATCTTTATGCAAGTGGAGATCCAGTTTTGCCAGCACCATTTGCTGAAGAGGTTTTCTTTTTCCCACTGGATTGATTGGTACCCCTTGTCAAAAATCAGTTGGCTGTAAGTTTGAGCATTCATTTCTGGGGACTCTATTCTGTTCCATTGGTCCACCTGTCTGTTTCTGTGTCAGTACCATGCTGTTTTGATTACCACAGCTTTGTAGTATATTTTTGGGTCAGGGAGTGAGATGCCGCCCACTCTACTCTTCTTGTTCAGAACTGCTTTGACAATATGGGGTCTCTTATGATTCCAGACAAACTTTATGATTGTCTTTCCTAGATCTGTGAAGAATGTGTCTGGTACTTTGATTGGCATTGCATTAAATAGGTAGATTAATTTGGGTAAAATTGCCATTTTGATTATATTAATTCTTCCAATCCAGGAACATGGGATGTCCTTCCAATTTTTTGTGTCATTTTCAATTTCTTTTTTTATCTTCTCATAGTTTTCCTTGTGAAGGTCTTTAACTACTTTGGTTAGATTTATCCCTAAGTATCTTACACTTTTTGTGGCTATGGTATATGGAACAACTTTTTTCAGTTCTATCTCAAGCAACAGCAAAAAGATCCAAAAAAAAAACTCCAGGAGAAAGGAAATAATAAAGATCCAAGCAGAAATAAATAAAATAGAAAATAAACAAACTATACAGAAGATAAATGAAAGTAAAAGCTGGTTCTTTGAAAAGATAAACAAAATTGATACGCCACTAGCGAGACTTATTAAGAAGAGAGAAAAGAACCAGGTGAATCAAATCTGCAATGACACAGGAAATTTAACAACAGACAAAGTAGAAATACAGAACATCATTAGAGGATACTATGAACAACTATATGCCAAGAAACAAGACAATCTGGATGAGATGGACAAATTCCTGGACACGTATAATCTACCTAGATTGAGCCAGGAAGATATAGAAAGTCTGAATAGGTCCATAACAAGCCAGGAGATCGAATCAGTTATAAATAACCTCCCAACAAAGAAAAGCCCTGGCCCTGATGGATTCACCTCTGAATTCTACAAATCTTTCAAAGAAGAGTTAACCCCCATTCTGCTCAAGTTATTTCTAAAGATCCAAAAGGGTGAATCTTTCCCTAATTCATTCTATGAAGCCTCTATCACCCTTATCCTTAAAACAGATAAGGACAGGACAAGGAAGGAAAACTATAGACCAATATACCTGATGAATATAGAAGCAAAGATTCTCAACAAGATATTAGCAAATCGTATACAATAGCATAGAAAAAAGATTATACATCATGATCAGGTAGTCTTTATCCCAGGAATGCAAGGTTGGTTCAACATACCCAAAACCATAAATGTAATATACCATATTAACAGGAAGAAAGATACAAACCATATGGTCATATCGATTGATGCAGAAAAAGCATTTGATAAGATACAACATCCCTTCATGATCAAGACTCTCAGCAAAATTGGCATAGGAGGGTCATTTCTCAACACAATAAAAGCTATCTATGAAAAACCCATAGTGAACATCATCCTCAATGGAGAAAATCTGAAAGCTTTTCCACTAAAATCGGGTACAAGACAAGGATGTCCACTTTCTCCACTCCTCTTCAATATAGTACTGGAAGTCCTGGCCATTGCAATCAGAAAAGAGGAAAAAATAAAAGGAATTAAAATAGAAAAAGAAGAGATGAAACTCTATTTTCAGATGACATGATTGTATACATGGGAGACCCAATTGTTTCCATAAAAAAATTTCTGGAAGTAATACATGAATACAGTAAAGTTTCAGGATACAAAATTAATATCCAGAAATCTATAGCATTTCTGTATATGAACAACATGCAGACTGAGATAAAACTATACCTTTTTCAACATGAACAAAAAATTTCACTCTTGGCAAATATCTTGTAAGTATGTGGACTCAAATACTTTGGTTCATATAATCTTTAAATTTGATACAGTATGGGACAAGCAAGTGGTGTGGTGGTTAAGGCGCTGAACTCCTACGTGGCCCACAGCAGTTTGGGTCCCAGATTTGGCAGCTTGCTTTCTCACTTTACCTCTCTCTCTCTGTTCAAATTAAATAATAATGATAAATAAACTTAAGTAAATAATTTCTTAAAAAACTTTTGATACAATCTGATGACAAAAATATTGAAAAAATTGGGCTGACAGGTGGTATGGTGTTCAAGGGCACTGGACTCACCCACATGGCTGACTGTGGTTCGAGTACTGGACCTGGTGATATGCTATCTCACTTTCTCTCTCTCCCTTGCCAAGTCCCTCTCTGGTCAATTTAAAAAAAAATAAGTAAATAAATAAATAAATAAAGTTAAATAAAATAATACTTGAAAAAGAATTTTAAAAATGAAACAATTTTAGAGAATAAAGCACTTTATTATTATCAACCTCATTGTTCTGACAAAGTAGAAGAATTTAAATTCTTAATAAGACCACAATAAACAATTTATTGTCAGTATTTGCAAAGTAATTAGAAACCTCTGTTATTTATTTAACATAAAATTAATGGGTCATGGAAAATTTATAATGTATTTTTCTGTTTTTCTAAGCAAAAATGTGTCATGACCTTTCTGATGACCCAATATATGGTTTCTTAAGAAATTTCAAAAGGTAATATTATTTATTTATTTATTTAGATTTTTGTCATAGAGCTCATATGCTCACTCATCAGAAGGAGAGAGAGACAGAGAGGGAAAGGGAGAAACATCCCTCAGGGTGGATGGACACCCCTCAATCCCTTCTCCTCTAATCTCCTCCTGGGATTTTGGGCACACATGCACATGTGCCTGGTGTGATTTTCAAGCTGCCAGGTTCATGACTTGAACCACAAATCAGCCGTGTGGGTTTCTGGCACCTTAACTGCCATACCACATGCTGTCCCAACAAATACTTTTTTGAAACTTTCTGTATTATAAAAATATAGCCTAATTTTCTTCTTTCTCCAGAAGATTCACTCTTTTTCACAGTTTTATGAAAACCAAAATGATAATAAAATAAAAACCAAAATAAGCCTACAGTCAATTTTAGTAAATGTAATACTTGACCTCGCCTTAGAAGTTATTCAAGAGATTCTAATAAACATATTGTTAAGCTATTTTCAGCCCCCAAATTACTATTTATAACAGAAGTTATTAAATCTTGGTTTAAAGAAAAAATATCTCAAATAACCAAGAAATGAAACTATCTCTAAAAATAAACCTACTTCCTAACATACTTATCAAAATCATCAGATTATGCTTGTTGAACTATGCTGCCTTTGGGAGTATTTGTAAATATGAAACTTGTTTGTTTGAATTATGTTGCTATAGAAATTTTAGTGCCTAGCATTAATCACCAGTTAGTAACCATAGCTACAACTGATAATTTCGAGTTATTTATGCTCTGGAACATAAAACAATGCCCTATAGATTAATTGCATTAGAATACTATTTAAATGCTACAAGTTCTGCTGGTACAAATTTGACCTACATTTAGCCCAGCAAAACTACTCAGTTAAAGAAATCTAATAAGCAAAGAACTAACTATGTTCTTAGATACTAGACTCTTACCAGAAAAATTAGATAGCATTTTCTAAGTGACTTACAGCATAAAAAAATAAAACCTTTTATCAAATTTAACCTAGTATAAACCCCATCTTCCAGAGAGCCAGGTTTTCACAGCATAGTATACATACACATTTATGCACCTACCTAAAAAGCAATATAGAGCTATTTTGTCCTTATATTAGACATACTATGTACATACTATCAACCTAAGAAGTTTTTGGGAAAAAGTATGATCGTCGAAATAAAGTAGTATTTGATTTGTTTTCTTGAAAAAAAAATATATATATACTTCTTTAGTCAAAATGCATAGCATAAATCAATCGATGCAATTGAATTATAAAACAATACTCTTGCTTCATTTCCCCTCAATTTAATTCAGCTCTCCTAAAAAATTCTCTTGATGATAAATGATGAATGCTTTGAGTGTCTAGATAGATTAGCATTTAACAACATAGAAAACTTGTTACTTTTTAAATAACAAAACACCAGAGTTTCACTCTGCATATTGTTTGGAAGAACATACATAAGCATGCTTAAATGCAAAGATCGTAAATGCTAGATAATTATATTTTTTCCATAATTATCATGGTTATAAACATACAGTCATATTATTTGTTAACTCATAAGACAGTGACATCCTGGACAGGGAATGGATCCAGATTAGAAAGGAAAAATATATAGCAGAATGATATAGGAATCAATCTCACAACCACAACGGACTCATTTGTCTACTATATAGTTTATTTTGCCTCATTTTTTCCAAGTGCAGGCCCCTCACTACAAAACTTAGACATAAAAGGATAATTGAATTATCTATTACACAATTTGAAACATGATTCATATAATAATTAAGGTAGGTTATTTGTTGAAATCAGAGGGAAGCAGATGAGGGATGGGGAGGGAAGAAAGATCAAGTAAAGTAGCACATATGTTTTTCCAGTTACAGAACTCACTACAGAACAGTGATAATTAAGATAGTGTGGACTGGCATAGGATAGATATATTGACCAAAATAATAGAATCTATAGTCCAGACACATGCCCATGTTTCTGCGATTAAATGATTTTTTTTAATTAATTAATCAATTTTCTTTTGGAGAGGTTTTTGCTATAGGGTGCATGTGCTTGCCAGACAGACAGAGAGAGACAGAGAGACAGAAAGCGAGAAATCACCCCCCCCCGGGGGGGGGATGGCCACGCAGCAATCCCTTCTCCTCCATTCTCCTCTCGGGATCTTGGGCATGCACGCACATGCGCCAGGCGTGAGTTTTAAGCTACTGGATTTGGGACATGATCTGCGGTCGACTACATGAGTGCCCAGCGACATAGCCATAACGCTAACTGCTGGTCCCGCGATTAAGTGATTTTTGGCAAGTGTACAATGACCATTCAGTACAATGAGCATATTCAGTACAAAAAGAATATTCTTTTCAAGAAATGTTGCTGGGACAAATAAATAGTCCCAATGCTATAGAATGAAATGAAATTCTTACTTCACACCGTACATTAAAAAAGAAATCTCCAAGGCCATCAAGTAGTAGGACAGTACAACATGGCACTTTGTAAAGGCTGATCCACATGGGAAACTTCTGCATTTTTCTCAAAGGACCGCCTTGAGTATGCCAGACATGTGCATGCCCATGATGCAGGCTGGCTAAGGCTAGGGCATGCATGGCACTTTAAAAGATTCTCTCTCTCTTTCTTGCTCATGGAAGAAATGAACAAATGAACCTTTTAAAAGTTAAAAATGGATCAAAACTATAATGTTAAAGTTATAATGATAAAAATCAAAAGAAAACCTAAGTAGGGACAGCAGTGGCATGGAGGTTGAGGCGGCGGGGTCTCACAGAGTTGATTAAGCAGTCTGAGTCCAGATGTGGCATTTTGGGAATCACGCCAAGTGCATGTGTGCGAATATCCAAAATCCTGAGAGGAGAATGGAAGAGAAGGGATTGAGACATGGCCATACCCCGCCCCCCACCTCTGCCAAGAGGATGATTTCTCACTTTTCCTCTCTATCTCTCTTTCTCTGTTTACCCAGCCATAGCATATGCCAACAAACAAATAAATAGAAAATATAAAGGTAAACAGGCACAACTCTTGATATTTTAGTGAATTCTTAGATTTGACACTAAAATATAGATCCAAACACTTTGGACTTCATCAAAAAAATTTAAATTTGATCTTTAAAGTATGAAATTAAATAAATAAAATAAACCACAGAATGAGAGAAAATATTTCTAAAATATATATTTAATGCAGAACTTATATCCATAGTAAATGAACAACAATTTAAAGATAATGATGAAAAGGCAAGTAACCTAACTCAAAAAATGGGCAAAGAATCTAAAGAAACATTTCTCCGAAGCAAATATACAAATGATCATTACATATGTGAAAAATGCTCAGCATTTTCAGTTAAAAGGGAAATGCAAATCATGAGTTATCATTTAACACCCTCTTCAATGGCCAGATTCAGAAAGCTAGAGGGAAAAAAAAAATCTGGCAAGATTGTAGAGAAATTAAATCCTTCACATATCGCTGGTGGGAATGTTAAATGATGCAGCAACTTTGGTAAACAGTCTGGTTGTTTCTGGAGCAGTTATATGCAGAGTTACTGTATGATCCAGAAATTCCACTCCTTGGTGTATATCCAAGGGAAATGAAAACATATGTCCACAAAAAAGGCTGCACATGATTGTGTATAGAAACATTGTTCTTAATGACCAAAAGATGGAAATGATCCCAGTGTCCATTAACACAGGAATTAATAAAATATGGCATAGCCGCAAAGTATTATTTGGTTATAGAGAGAAAAGAAGTTCTGAGACATCAAAGCATGCTTGAACCTTGAAAATATTATGTTAACATATATTGTGTGATTTTCTTTATAAGAAATATACAGAATAGACAATTCTATAGAGATGATAAGTAAATTAATAGTAGTTCCCTAAAATGGAAGGGAGAGAGTGAGGCGATAACTAAAGGATATGATTTTTCTTTATACAGTGAGGAAATGTTCTAAAATTGACTATGGTGATGATTTGATGGTTGCCCATATGTGGAAATATGCTAACAAACCATTGGATTGCTTACTTTAAATAGGTGAATTTTATGGTATGTGAATTATGTCTCAATAAAGCTGCTTAAAAATAAAATTGCTTGACTGGCAGCAAAGCATATACAAGCAATAGCTGTTATTATTATCTATCCTTTTTGAGATGTAGCACTTGACACAAACCATTAAATCCTATAATCAGTTTCCTGTGAGTTAAAACCATATGCCAAGGTTTTCATCCTTTGGGACTTTGACTGTTTAGTAGATCCTATCAGGGGAAAAATTGTATTCAGTACAACACATAAAAATAAGCAAAAGCATGACTGTTTTTTGTGATGGAGAAAGAAAACTCATGGTCCATAAGAAGATGTCGAATAAGACAATATGATATGTATAGACCTAGTTTTTTTTTTTTTTTTTTTTTTTTGGAGAGGTTTTTCGCTATAGAGAGCGTGCACTCGCCAGACAGAGAGAGAGACAGAGAGACAGAAAGCGAGAAATCAACCCCCAGGGGGGATGGTCACGCCGCAATCCCTTCTCGGGATCTTGGGCAAGCACGCACACGCGCCCGGCGTGAGTTCTAAGCCACCGGGTCCGGGACGCGAACCATGGTCGACTACGTGGGAGTCCAGCGACATAGCCATTACGCTAACTGCTGGTTCCCTAGACCTAGTTTTTAAACAATATCATGTATATGCTAAATTTTATAATAGCGTCCATTGGAAAATAAATCCTGAAGAGTCTGAACCATAAACTAATAACAGATTTTTGTGTTTATCTGCCGAGGCAAATTTTCTTTATGAGGTAAAGTGCAAATATACATCTGACGATTCCATTGTGTAAGAGAACAGCAGCCTACTTTCTCTACCAACTCTTCCATTTATTGACTGTTGCTACTAGAGAGAAAGAGGTGCTAAGTGAATGTACAACAGTTCGATTTGTCATAACCTTAAAACTGCACGGGCATGTTGACAATCAATCTGATCACTGACAGGATGAGTACCTTTTCCTCCCTTGATACAAAATAGACACTTAAAACCACACAAAAGTTTTTCAAGTCATTTGGTGACTTATAAATAAGTTGTAGCTTATCTATTTGAAAATTATAGTAATTCCAGTATTTACACAGAAATTACTTGGTTACTGAAATCGGTGTATTTATTTATTTATTTATTTAGCATGATTGTATTTATGTATTGGTATGAGAAAAGGGAAGAAAAAAGACAGTAAATACAACACAAATTGATTATCATATCACCCATTTTCTAGTAATCACTTTGTAAATATTTGCTTGCATAAATGTCACTGGTCTGGCTCCAATTTAATGTCATTTTCCTTGTCTTCTGTTCATTTAGTCTTTTATTGGCTAGTTCTAAACTACAGATTATTTAAAATATACTATGTCATCCTTTTGACAGTTTTTTTTGTTACATTCGTTTGCATTTTGACAATCTGCTCTGAATAAAATTCATCCCTTACTCCATGTTTAGGTTTTGTTCGATGTTCATTGCCTTTCCTTTCTATGCATATTTGTGGATAGCCAATGACCACAGATATTACAATTCACAATGGAAAGTTCCCATAAATCACATATCTCTATCTCTGATTTTCTACTTCCACCAAAGATTGCACCAAAAAATATTTACTTAAATACCCAAAATTATACTCTCATGCTCACATGTAAAAAATTATCTAACAATTTCCCAAATTTCCAAGTTCATTGTGTCTTTACAGACCTTCATTTTCACTTTCAATGTTTTTTTAAATTGCATTTAGGTTTTTAATTTCCTTAGTTATTCAATATTTGCAAAATGCTATTCCATAATAACTGCCTGACTAAACTTTAACTTCTCTTTATTGTATGTAATTATGAAAGAAGTCATTGAACTAAATTGATTGAAAGATAAATATGACACAGATATTTTCATATCCTCAATATGAATACGAGTAAAAATGGAAAATGTTTTTAACCCAGTTATGTGCACAAGACAACATCAAGGCTATAATTCTGTTGTTTATTTTGAATAATTATTTTATTTTATTTCTTATTAATCTTAAATTTGATCGAAGAGACAGAGACAGAAATCAGCCATGGTTGGTCATGTGGGAGTCCAGCACCTTAACAACTATGCCACTTGCCAGTCCCGGTTATTCTATTCTTAACCACAACACTGATTAATTGATACTTTAACATCGGTAAGGCGGCTTTATTAAATAAAACACAAATATCATTGAGGAGTTATTGACTATAAATTTCGTTGAAAATTTTCTGTTTAACCCAAAGCCCAGAATAAGACATTATAATATCATTTATTTTCTCTTTATTCATGTCTAAGAAAATAATAAAATCAAGCAATTTAAAAAAAAGAAGTATTCAGATTGCATATATTGAGTTTATATTCTTATTAGAAACTTTATTCAACAAATGAATAGATTCATTGATAAAAATTAAAGACTATAATTTTGGAGGACTTGAGAAAAAATGAATTTTTTTTTTTTTTTTTTTTTTTGGAGAGGTTTTTTTCGTTATAGGGTGCGTGCGCTCGCCAGACAGACAGAAAGAGACATAGAGACAGAAAGCGAGAAATCACCCCCCAGGGGGGATGGTCACGCCGCAATCCCTTCTCCTCCATTCTCCTCTCAGGATCTTGGGCACACACGCACACGTGCCCGGCGTGAGTTTTAAGCCACCGGGTCCGGGACGTGAACCGCGGTCGACTACATGGGAGTCCAGCGACAGCCATTACGCTAACTGCTGGTTCCCTGAATATTTTTTTTTATTGTTAACCAGAAGGAGGAACCAGAAGGAGGAAGCACCCTTCATGTTCAGAAACAACAGAAAGTAAGGATGCTATTGAATTTATCATACTCTGTCATGTCAGAAAGATTTTTTTTTTTACATTTTTTTTTTTTTTTTTTTTTAGGGCTTGTGCACTCACCAGAATGACAGAGAGAGAGACAGAGAGACAGAAAGTGAGAAATCACCCCCCGGGGGGATGGCCATGCTACAGTTTCTTCTCCTCCATTCTCCTCTTGGGATCTTGGGCACACACGCACAGGTGTTCGGTGTGAGCTTAAGCCACCGGGTCCAGGACTCGAACCATAGTCAACTGCATGGGATTCCAGTGACACTGCCATTATGCCATCTGCTAGCCCCATGTCAGAAAGATTTAGGAATCAAATTGAAGGGAATCTCACAGGCCAAAAGGGGTGTTTTGATCTTCAAAGTGAAGACAATAGGGGCTTGTCTGTGATGCAGCAGCAAAATGTGATACTCTGAGAAGCTGACCCACATGGGTAGGTTCTGGGTTCTCAGTCTGAGACTTCCTTGGGTATATCAGGCTTATGTATGCTCAAGACCTGGGACTGGCTAAAGTTTGGGTGAATCTTGTCATTGAGATTCTACTGAGAGTGCCGTTCCTGTCTCATTTCTTATGAAAGTAAAAAAAGACAAAGTATATATTTTTAAATAACTGCAATGGAGTTTCAACACATGAATTTGTAATATTAAGAGAAAAAGAAATCAACTGGTCACCTTCTGAGTTAATAGGTAACAAATGAATTGTTCAGAAAATTTGATAAACGAAACAAAAATATAAGGGATTTCACTCTCTCCTATATCAACTCTGCTCCTGGGTAACTGAATAATGGAAAAAATACTATAGTCTCATAATATTACTCAAAGTAAAACTGAAAACAAAACTAGTTTATTGAGTAAAAGACCTATAGTTGAGCCTATAAATCAGGGATTTATAACATCAAAAGAAAAACTCCTGTGCTTGTCCTATATATTCAGCGATTAAGCTATGTGCATAGGAAACTGCATCCCACATGGATGATCACAGTTCTAATCCCAGCCCCAGTGGCTAGAAAACACATTAGATGTATACACATCCATCCGAAATTCTGGCAAGATGGATAAATGGAGAAAAAGAACCTCAGTGTGATCACAATTCATTGAGAAGGCATTTTTTCCTCTCTCTGGTGAGTACACATGGTCTCTGATAATAAACAAGTAAGTAAACAAATAAAAATTTAAAAAGACTAGCAAATATTACATATTGACAAATAAAAGAACAAAAATTCCACCAGCAGTCTTAGCAAATAAATTAAATTTGTATTTGATCAAGCCTCGGGCTCTAGCTTCCAATTACCATGAAAGAGCACAGAGAAACACAGAACTCCTCATGAGTTTGCAATCAAATCCCAGACTACAGGACATACTAAAAATTATAGCCTGGGTTTGTCAATAACTAAATTACCCCTCGCAATGTTAATTATATGGCAGACTTTGCTTCATGTTCCAAAAGGAAGATCCTGATCTTCAAAGTCCAACAACTCCTCTTGTATACTCTTCTTGGTAAGAAGGGTTCCCATAACCTGCCTAAAGGCGGCCAGAAAAGTATCCATGCAAAGCTCCAATCTGACCACATTTTTATTCCTTCCTCAATCTTAAGGCTTCTTTAATTCCAGAATATGTTACTGAAATTATCTGTGTATTACTACAAATATACAGGAGATACAGGAACAATGGTTTATTGTGTAAGTGTAATAGGTTTTTCTACAAGATGGAAAACTTAGTGACCAATTATAGGCCTAAATTCTGAAAGTGTTTTTCTTTTCCATCTTGGAGAAAATATAATATACCACAGCTTCAAGCAAAAAGAGATAATTTTCAAAATATGTATTTTTGGGCCACCTTCTGAGTTAATAGGTAACAACTAAATTGTTCTGAAAATTTGATAAATGAAACAAAAATATAAACAATTTCATTCTCTCCTATATCAACTATGCTCCTGGGTAACTGAATAATGGAAAAATACTATAGATATCCCCAAACAGTTTACTGCAACCATAGCCTCCCCAAATTTATAACTCTGTGTCTTTTGCCTATATAAAATATATCTACCAACTAGATTGAGACCATGAATTTGAAACAAGTTCTATGCATACACTTAAGCTATATAGAGTACTTGAGTTTACTCTCTGGCAAAAATTCCTTGTTTTATGTCTTCTGTAGTCTATAATTAGGAAATTTATAAAAGTTGCTGAATAAAAACACTACTTTTTAAGTCTGTTGGTAGGCAGTATGGTATGTGGTGATGCTGGTGATTGGGCAGGGACAAATGTACCATTTTTTTTTTTTTGTTAATTTGTTTGTTTTAAGTTGTACTCTTGTTTAGGAGGAAAATTTCCTAGTTAATATTACTACTTTCTATAATATCATCAAAATAGTAAAATTGAAATCTTAAAAAGATATTTCACACACAACAGGTAAGTTTATTTATTTAGTTAATTTTGTTGTTTTTTTTCTCTAGAGAAGTTTTTGCTATAGGGCACAGGTGATAGCCAGAGAGACATAAAGTGAGAAATCACCCACCATATTCATCCACATGAAAGAGTAGGGTTTGAAGAAAAACAATTAGAAGAAAAATGGTGAGGAACAGCATTAATGGGACAAAGAAAAGTGCCAATTTCTGTTAAAGATATTTTGTAGTTTAGTCAAATAGACTAGGGAGAAATGTTCACATGTTGAAATATTCACTTCGTAGGCTAAATAATGTTATTGGCTGTACAAAAGAAAATGAAATTAAAAATAAAAAAAAAGAAATTACCCACCATTGAAGATGGCCACACCACCATCCCTTCTCCACCATTATCCGGAATTTTGGGCATGCACGCACACGTATCTGATGTGAGTTTTAAGCTGCCAGGTCCGGACTCAAACTGTGGACAACTACATGGGAGTTCAGTGATATAACCATTTATGGCATCTGCTAGTCACAACAGATATATCTTATCAATTACTCAAGCAAACTAAAAAAAATTGGGGAATGGCCATTCTCTACAGCTTATAGATCTTTTTATCTGGGACTGAGTTCTGAATAGCAATTTAATTCAATGTACAGAGCTTAAATGACAATAAATTTCAGGAAATGAAAATTCAGTTAGAACAGAGCTTACTATTTGTATGTGTTGTGTACTAAATTCTAGAAATTGTGGTTAAAGAGAAAGTTTAATACATGTGTGTGTGTGTGTGTGTGTGTATTTTTATTTTTGAGACAGAGGTACTGAAAATATCTTGCCAAACTTTGATTTTCTTGGCATGAGAACACATAACATCTACTGTCTTTGAATTAAAAAAAAATATACTATATCATCATTAACTATATTCACCATATGGTGAATATCTCTCTTGAACTTATTCCTCTAATCTAACTATAAGTTTATACTCTTTAACCCAAATCTCCCCAGTCCTCACCTCCATAACTCTGTCAGGTGCAATAAATCAGTATTTTCTCTAGTTCTATGAAATAAACGATTTTTTAGATTCCACATATTAGTAAAATCAACTGATGTTTCTTTTTCTGTGTCTGGCTTATTTCACTTAATATAATAACCTCCATATTTATCCACGATGTCACAAATGACAAGGTTTGCTCCTTTTTATGACTTAATAGTATTCCATTGTGTATGTGTGCAATATTTTCTTCATCCATTCATCTATTGATAAACACTTGGGTTGATTCCTTACTTTGGCTATTGTGAATAGTGCTACAATAAACACGAGAGTGTGGATGGCTGAAAAAGAATATTTCACCAGTCAAAAGCCCTCCTTGTCATTTCATTTGCATTTGATTCTGACACTAATTTAGATTCACTTGTACAATTTTCATCTCAACCAAAGGGAAGTCATTTTTAAAAGTCAGAGCTCTCTGTTCTCTAAAACATCAAAAATTGTTTCAATCTTGAAAACTTTGCATACATTTCACCCCCTTTATGGTAGATTTGTCCCAATTAGATTACTCTATAGTGCATAGAAATGAAAGATTTATATGCCCAATTAATTTCTAAAAGTTTTATAAAGGAACCAGTCAGGGACACAAAGAACTTCAATTAAAATCAAACTATTGTAAAAGGGTAATTATATTTCTTTTTGAGGGAGAAAAAGCCTTCAAAAAATTATGTGCTCACATACACACATGAAACAGAGAACCAGAAACATTTTTCTCAACTTCAGATATTGACCAAATATGTATCCAAAGACCAATTGGTTACATATTAGTATAATTCACCAGTCAGTTGCAGCAGGATCAGGTTCAGAGGTTGAGTAGCCATGAATAATCTCACTGAGATACTCCTTGACTCAAGACTTGATTTTTATTCCATATTTTATTTTTATTCAGTAATTTTTTTAGTAGTTCAAGTTCACAAGGGTGTACAGGTAGCACATAGTCATTAAGGATTTGAGTTAATAATTAAATTATATATAATTCATTTTTATTATGTAATTTGTCCACTTTGTATTTCAGGCATTATATAGAAATTAGTCACATATGTTTTAAAATCATGTTCTTATGATATGGTGTCATAAAAGAAGGGTTTCCAAAGTACCAAGAGAGATCAGAATCCTCAAGACAAAGCATAAACAGAAAGATATAACCAGTGTTGCCAGTCACTTGAAGAAAGACCATATGGTCAGATAATATAACATAAACAAACCTCCCACGATTACTGCTAAAGAGAAAACAAAATCATGTTCATTTACAAAATAGAAACAGACTTGGCTGAGACACAACACAGAGTCAGAAACAGCAAGATTAAATAATCTTAAATGGGACATGGAGGCACACATCTGTAATTACAGCTACTTAGGAGGCTGAAGCAGGAAGGTCACAAGCACTAGGCTAGCCTGGACAATACGGAAAGACCCCGTCTCAATAAAAAAACAAACCAACAAACCTACATTTAGTTCAGGAGCTACAAAAAATGGGTCTCAGTGTACAACACACATATTACTTTACAGAAGTAGGGCCAGAAGTTGGTGTAGTCGTTTGGTGGTTAAGGTGTTGGACTCTCATATGGCTGACTATGGCTTGATCCCAGACCCAGTGGCTTAAAACTCATGTTGGGTGCATGTGTGTGCATGACGAAAATCTGGAGAAGAGATGGGAGGAAAAGAGATTGAAGCATGGCCATCCCCTGGGAGACAATTTCTCACTTTCCTTTTCTCTATCTCTCTTTGGTGAAGGAATGCACCCTGTGGCAAAAATTTTAAAATGAAAAAAAAAAAAACAATACAATTTTTGTTTTTAGTTATAGCAAATAATTCTCCCTAGGAATCTTGATATTACCTCTATCAATGAAGAAGTATTCTGAGGGGAAAAATGTATGTTTACTTGTAAAGTTTTGCAGGGATATTCAGAATTGAAAAAAGATGAAAAAAAAAAAAAAAAAACCAACAGGGTCCATTTGGTGGCATGATGATTAAAACAGTTGGATCCCACATGGCTGATTGTATGGTTTGAGTCCTGGACCTGACAGCTTGAAACACACACTGCTCATGTCAGGGTACCTTCCCAAAATCCCAAGAGGAGAACAGAAGACAAGAGATTGTAGTGTGGCCATTCTCCATAGTGGGAGATTTCTCACTCCTGTTTCCCTCTTCCTTCTCACTCTGGTGAGTACAGGCACTCTCTGGCAAACTTAAGACACACATACAGAGATACACACACACACACACACACACACGCACACATACACACAAAGAAAAAAACAGATCTGTAGAAGGAATAAAGACCACTAAAATAAATTAGTCAATATTTGTGATAATATCATGTAAGACTAGCCTATGAAAATTTGAAGCTCCCCTGCTCCTTTCTCCTGCACTCACTGAAAAGTCTGGGCTGCAGGATTCTGGAGCATGTTACTATAACCCTTTTAAAGTATGTAACAAATTGCCTTGAGCTCTGAACTAGTAAGAATGCAGTAAGAATTGAGTTTCTTTGGAGTTTGTAGAGAACATGTACCATATTTGTTTGTGTTTATCGGGGCTACTTATATACTGACTGGTAATACTCTCATTTTAAATAGCTACTCAGAGTAAGAAAATGTTCTTTGTTTATTATGGGATGAAGTGCTAACATATTTTTCATTTAGTCAGGATCCACCTGTTCTTGAAGTAACTATTAATCTAACTATGCTCTATGCAATTTTTGCTGGTTCTATTAGGAGAAACATAACGAAAGTCTTGATAGTTTTGAAGCAAAGTAATCAATATCTTAGAAAATAAATATTTTCTTTCAGTTCAGTAGTGAATATTTATAATACTAAATTATTTCTGGAAGTTTAGTATAGAGCCTGCATGTCTAGCTATGCTAACAATTTTTAAGTCAACTTTTTCTTATTTATGTATCCTTGTTTTTCTAAATTATTAATTCTGTGATATGCCATGAAATCTTAGCCCAGAAAAACTGCACTTTCATGTCATAGTTCCGATCCTAATTCCTATATAAGACACACCTAAAGTGTCACAACTGTGAAGCAAATTTCACTTTGTTGACTCTCAATAATACTTAAATTCCAAAATTTTTAAAAATATATGTAACTTGATTGATAATGCATGGTAATCGTGCAGGAAAATGAAAAGTTATACACTGTAAAGAAATATGTGATTAAATGTAATATAAAATAATAATAAAAACAATTAAAAGAATATATTTATCACATAGTCCTTATAAATGTTATTTTTTGAAGAAATTTTCCCCATTGGGCACATGCACTCACCAAAGAGAGACAGAGAGATACAAAGAGAGGGAAAACGAGAAATAACCCCCCCAGGAGGATGACCACTCAGCATTCCTCCTTTTCCAATCTCCTCTTGGGATTTTGGGCACACACACATGTGCTCAATGTGAGTTTCAATCCTTGGTCGGGGATTCACACCATGGTCAGCCTTGTAGGAGTTCAGCATCCTAACTGGAAAACCATCTGTTATCCCCATGTTACCGTTTTTATTAAGATGGTGAAAACTACTCCTAATGAAATTTCTTCAGTAGTCATATTTTAGTTCAATAAAATACTTAATTTCAAAACATATTTAACTATATTTATAAGAATTTCAATGTTGGGGCCAGCAGTTGACATAATGGCTAGGTCACTGGACTCCCATATAGTCGACTGTGGTTTTAGTCCCGGACCTTGTGGCTTAAACTTTCTTTGAATATCATAAAATTTTCACAACCAATTAGATGATGAAATTATTGAATAAATATATATTGCTTGGGAAGAGAAGAAAGAGAAATTCAAATGTTCAATCCAAAATACCTATGCTATCAAAAGAATTGGTTATTCTGATACAATTTTTTATATTAAGCATTATAAATATATATATATATTTATATATATGTATATATATATATACATATATATATATATGTATATATATATGTATATATATATGAGATTTTTGTTATAGAGTGCGTGCATTCACCAGAGAGACAGAAGGCAAGAAATTACCTCCCAGAGGGATGTCCACACTGCAATCCCTTCTCCTTCATTCTCCTCTTAGGGTCTTGGGTACAAATGCATGCACGCACGCACATGAACCCAGTGTGAGTTTTAAGCCTCTGTGTCTGGGACTAGAATTGTCACCTCTGTGGGAGTCCAGCAATGTAACCATTACGCCATCTGCTGGTCCCAGCATTGTAAAATATATCATTAAAAGATGAGTAAATGTAAAGGAATATGATAAATATTAAATGATATTTATTTTCCTAAAATGTGAATTTATTGATATTGAGATATGGTAAGAGCCTGACATATGTTGAAAAAATAACATTCTTGGATAAGCATAAAAATGAAAATAGCACTCTCTAAGGATGACATAGGAATAGCCAAAGGCATATGAAAAAATGCTCAACATCCCTCATTGTAAGGAAAATGCAGATCAAAACAATGGGATACCACCTAACCCCAGTTAAAATGACTAAGATTAAAATAATAATAATAATAATAATAATAATAATAATAAAGTGCTGGCAGGGATGTGATGAAAAGGGAACTCTCCTATGCTGCTGTTGGGAATGTATATTGGTTCAGCCACTGTGGAGTACAATCTGTAGATTCCTCAAAAATCTACAAATAGAACTACCATATGATCCAGCAACCCCACTCCTTGGTATCTACGTAAAGGACAGAAGAATACTTAGTTAGAAAAGTACTTGCAAATCGATCTTTATTACAACATTATTTTCAATTGCTGAGACATGGAACCAACCCAAATGCCCACGAACAGAGGAATGGATAGAAAAGTGTGGCACATGCACTCTATGTAATACTGCTCTGCCATGAAAAACAGCAAGACCCTGGCTTTTGAAAGAAAGTGGACGAATATGGAGGATTTACTGCTGAATGAAGCAAACTAGGCTATGAAGGAGAGACATTGTATGTCTCTGCTTAATATATACCGACTGTCCACACTCTATGGCCGAAACTGAACGACTAGACAATATAAAAACATGGAAAATGGTTATAAATACCAGATATAGTGTAGGAAGAGGGTAGGTAAAGAAGTAGAGTCTGAGGAAGGACATTAAGGAGAAAAACAGAGAGGCAAAACATTAATGAGACAAAGAGATGGGATATTATCTGTTGAAGATAACTTTATAGTATTATCAACTGGACTGGGAGAAATGTACACATGTTGGAATGTTCACTTTGGAAGCTAAATAATGTGATTGAGTGTATAAAAGAACTTGAAATAAAATAAAACAAAACAAAAAGAAAGTTCAAAAATATTTGATAGTGATAATCTTTAAGATACTTTTACTGTTGAAAAATAAAAATAACTAAAGAGGTTTTGAGTCACTTGATCCCAAATTCTTGAATTAAAATAATTTGTCTGTACATCTAGCATATTTATCCTAACTCTCCTTCTCTGATTCATTTGTAAAATTATTTAGTTGTGATAAGAGAAGGAGATCTAAGAACTGTAGGGTCGGTGTCTGGAGTGAGGCTAGTACAAAGGAACAGAAAAAAACAAAACCTTAAACATCTCTAAATGTCTCAACTCACTCTGTTCAGCAATCCTAGAACAGCTTTTATTATCTAGTGAATTATAAAGGTATTTAGAAAATGATAATGCTCATCAAAATCTATCTTACCATAATTACTTCTTGACCAATCTTGGCTCCTTCTTCCACTGCCTATGGACTCCAAGCTCTGAACAGGGACATAATTTATATGGAGAGATTGTGACAAAAGTAAAAGGAAAATTCCAGGGTTATTTTTCATTTTACTGCTTTTGTGAATACAGTGCAAATACCAAGCTCTAATGTCAATAAGTGATTTATTTAATTAATGTTGAAGCATAATTTTTAAAGGTCCATGAGACATAGATGTTACACTCCTGTTTAAAAGGCCTTTGTGATTCAAAATATTAAAATTTTACAATTCTTAACTTTAGGTCCTAACATTAAAAATTTACAAATCTTACTGTCCTTAAGTATAGGTGACCATGTTAATCTAAAATGGCAAAATATAGTTTTAGTATTATAAAAATTTAAGGGTAGGGGTCAGCAGATGGCATGGTGGTTAGAGTGGCTGGATTCCCACACGGGTGATAATGGTTTGAGTCTCAGACCCAGTGGTGTGAAAAGCATGCTGGACATGGGTGCATGCATGTGTGTCCAAGATCCCAAGAAAAAAATGGAGAAGGGATTGCAGTGTGGCCATCCCCCGTGTGTGTGTGGGGGTGCAATTTCTCCCTTTCACTCTCTCTGTATCTCTTTAGTGAGCACACATGTGCTATGGCAAAAACCCAATAAAGAAAAAAATTTGAGAGGCATATATTATGATCTATGATCTAATAGTTGGTAGCATATTATGTACCATTATATAAAGGCATTGTGAGAAACAGCTTGTGAATCACTACTTTGATTGCTTAGGTGTTAAAAATAGAGAAAATTGAGGATCCAGCAGGTGGCATGGTGGTTAAAAGCACTGGATTTCCACATGGCTGGCCGACCCCAGTTGTAGTCCTGGACCTGGTGGCTTGCTTTCTCACTTCCCCTCTCTTTCTCTCTCTCACTCTGTTCCTCTCTGGTCAAATTAAAATAAATAAATAAAGTTAAATAAAATAATTCTTTAAAAAAAGAGTAAATTGAGAGAAACACTGAATGATTTATAAGAACTAGTGAAAGAAATATCTTTAAGATTATTTTTAAATGATATTAAAAACCCACAAAATAACTATCTTTGTGGTAGGCAGTTAGTTAGCCATGAGCGGGCAGCCCTAAGAGAAAAGCGAAAGGCTCACTTAACTCCAGGTGCCAGGAGGGTGAGGCAATTTGCCATATTAATTCCTTGAGGCTTGAGGGAAGCATACAAGGATAGTCCGTAGATTTTCTTTTATCAAAAGGACCCAAGCAAGCATTTTGGTCATTAATATGATAGACTAATTGGGCGATCTAATTGAGGCAACCTGACTCGCACTGGGCTTACGCAATTAGGTGATCAAATTCCTCACTTTACCTGTGAGGAAGGTGCGCAGGTGCAGGAGAGAACGTGTGGAATCAAATTTAAAGGAAGAACATAGGCAGCGTGAGGGGGACCGCCCGCTAATGAATATTCATGACCTCTAGTAACAAGAATAATGGTTGACCAGTATCAGGCGCGGTTGCCACTTGGCAATCCGCCCTCCCAAAAGCCTCTTGGGTGTACTTTCTTTCTTTCTTTCCTTTCTTTTCTTTCTATTAAACTTTCTTTCCTATCTACTTCATTCGTGATTGCAATTTCATTTTGCGCCTAGGGACAGATCTCTAATTTTAGTGATCTGGACCCACAGAATCAAGGATTTCACAAGGCAGCTCAACACTTTTCCATCCGTTAACATCTTTTTATCTTCTTTGGGCAGCCTAGCCCAGGAAGCTCCTCCTGAACTTTAAGGTGGTTGTTCTTCAGTATGAAAATCAATTACTTGGCCTGGAGTAAGTGACTGGAGTTCTAAACTAAAGTTCTGGAAGCCACATGGCCAATGGGGGATTTGTATTCTCAAATGAAAACATACCAGGCGATGTGGGTACCCACAATTCTGAGGAATTTAAGGGCTGGGTAAGGGATAGCAGCATGAGGAAACCAAAGGAAAGTTCTATTCTCTCACACACACTCTAGAATTTAGAAACAAACAAACAAATTTCTCCTTTTAATAGGCTCAAATTTTCTTTACATTCCTTTCAATAATCCCTCTACCCTAACCTCCTTTTCTATTGTGAATGTGACCAGAGAATCCAGTTCAGGCAGATACCAGGAAGGGGAAATGGGTTTGTGGGTCATTGTTAAGGAGTGATCTGAAGATGGAGTAGGACCAGGTTGGTTTCTCAAACTATACAAGTGAAAACAAAATACTCCCAAATTCTGACATCCACAGGGAACCACTGAGATTATCTTTCTAAACCCTTCTTTTGATATGCATATGTGTAGATATAACTGTATACTGCATGCAGTTAAATATGTATTAATACTGTGTAAACTGTATGCTATTTGAGATTAATAGAACTGTGTTGTTTAGATTGTTTTCCAGTTAGCAATATGTGATGACTATGCTTCCATATGAAGAAATAGAGGTTTGGGGACCAGCAGTTAGCGTAATGGCTATGTCGCTGGACTCCCACATAGTCGACCGCAGTTTGCGTCCCGGACCCGGTGGCTTAAACTCAGGCCGGGCACGTGTGCGTGTGTGCCCAAGATCCCAAGAGGAGAATGGAGGAGAAGGGATTGCGGCATGGCCATCCCGTCTGGGGGGTGATTTCTCGCTTTCTATCTTTCTGTCTCTCTGTCTGTCTGGCAAGCGCATGCGCCCTATAGCAAAAACCTCTCAAAAAAAAAAAAAAAAAAAAAAAGAAATAGAGGTTTGCATAATGGTAATATCCAACAATTTGAATCATTGACTTTTTGATTTTGCATACTATTAGTATTGTTAGTGTCCATTTATAATTGTAACAACAGTATCTGAAATTTCTCTCATTTACAGAACTTGCCTACACTAGATTTTATTATTTTGTTTAATCTCTGCCAAACTACAACTGTTAAATAAATCTTAAAATTGAAATAACTACAAAACAGAAATGGGACTATTTACCAAGTAATCTTCTAATCATCTTATTGACTTCTAGGAACCTTAAAGTTTCCCTCTGAAAAGCATGTTAATTGCACTCATTTTGTGAGCTAAGCTTTCCTCTTTTGTTAAATATTTATACTATCAAAAAATCATGTATTCACTAGATTTCATATATGATTGGATGCTACAATTAATTCTTATTTTTTCCAATCATTTATTGATTCACATATTTAACTAGTCAAGCAATAGCACTTATTGGCCATATAGAGATGTATATGAGAACTCATTTTAAGCTAATTTTAAATGGAAACTCATCCATATTCTTAACTTGGAACTCTAGCTTAATTTATTACAATTGTCAGCCTAAATGTAATATAGCTATTTATCTTTTTCTGATGTACTTATTTTCATATGTTATCATCATATGATGTATATATTTATGTTATCGTGTTCACTAGGCCTCATATTGAAATAAACTCCAAGATGGCAAAAATATTTATTTTCTTTACTACTTTTTTCCTTGCACAAATATTTTTCTGACATATGAAATATTCAATAAATAGTTGTTGAATTAATAAATAAAATTATATTAAAATGACAAGAAAAAGGATGTGAATATGAAGATCAGGGAATTAAACAAAATATAAGTTGAGCTTTAGACAATATGTAGAATTGCAGTGGGGTGATGGTTCTGAACATAAAGAATCATATCTAGAGAGGAGATAATGATTATTAGGCTGCCGTAAAAGTCATGACATTTTTTTCTGTGCTTTTTTTACACAAAAATGCATCATGACTTTTCCAATAACCCAGTAGAAGTCCAAAGTTTAAAAAGTGTTAAGGCAGTAATATGACACTCTTCAAAGCTATACCACATGGGAAGACACTGGATTCATGTCCAGAGGCTACCCTAAGTATACTGCGTCTGTATGTGTGTGCCAATGATCCTATGCTGGCTCAATCTGTGGGTGGGTCATATCTTTAAGACTATATTGGGGGTACTGTCTCTCTCTCTTTTTTTCCCTCCCTCTCTGTTTCTCTTGCTCATGGAAGAAGTAAATGAAATTAATAAACATGAAAAAGGTAATTGGAACAAAATAAATTATTAATGATAATGTTTATAGTGCAAAATAAAAAGGAACCGGTTTAGAACTCTGAAGAATACTACCATTTGGGAGAAACATTAAAAAATTGATCACAACTTCTGTAAAGAATTTTATAACACTGTTATAAAATTCAATGGAAAAGAAACATTTAAAAGTGGATCAAAAGCTCATGAGTATTCAATTCAATGATGTTTGTCAAGAAAATTTGATATCATACTAGAGGTTATCTGTATTTCAAATATGCATGATATATTAGATTTCCTAGGAAAGACAAGAACTACTTCAATAACAATTTTTACTTCAAGATTGAACTGAGGCTATTGGGATACTTTCTGAGGAAAAACAAGATCAGACTTCCTTATTATTGGATCAGGTACTAAGAACTGTTGATTAATCACATGAAGGAAATTAAAGTGGGAATGATGAGTGAATAGTAATAATTTTCCTGAGGATAAAATAAGACAATTTATCTGAAAATAGTTTGAAATACAGCAAAATATTATTTTACTAATAGTACTAATAGTATTACGTTTTTTTGTTTGTTTACAATTAAGCATCCTACATAATTTTGTTATCCAGCACCCTAAGGTAGTGGAGATGAGTGCCAATAAATAATTTCATTTTTTAAAAGTTAATTAAATTGAGGCAGGTGTCCTGTCTATCTTTTTTCTACTTCTCTTTAGAATCAACAGAGGATAAAAGCACTGTAATAAATTCTTCATATATTGACCCACTACCTAAAAACTCCTAGCCAAAAAGAAAATTGTAAGGACATTAATAAAATGTATTAGAACACACATGACCTTATTTATTTCTGCTTAATGATGTGTTTTCATATGTAAATGGAGTGATTTAACATTATCCAGGAATCTAATGTTGGTAAGTGGCAACAATGAACTATTTTTACCAAATATATTTACAAATGGCCATCCTATACTTCCATGTATATCCTCATTTGCTTCCAAACAATTAGAAATCCTTTGGTTGCCCTGTTCTTTTAGTGGATCAAAATAGTATGATAGCTACTTGTAAATGTGTTCGTAACCTTGATGGTTAAAAAATGCATCTGCACTCTTAACATTAAGTAAAAGTCCAGGTTTTCTCCAGTTTTATACATTTCAACAAGAAATAGTGTTAGAATAAAACTGCAGAGGAAAGCTGTAATTTATTATACTCTTGCTGGACGTTAATGATGTGCTAGCAAGTAATAGCACTTTTCTTCATGGCAGATGAAGATATCAGTCGAAGATTACTGGTGGGAAGAAAACATGATACAAAGGTCTATTTCAAAATAAAATACCCAAATTAGAAATCTTTTCAATGATATATAAGGCTGGTAGTATAATGGGAGAATCTTTGATTTTTTTTTTCCCCTTAGCAGTTATGAGATTCAGTTACTGAAAGAGTCTTGATAAGATTTGGAAATATTAGAGTTGTTGACTTATCGGAGAACCACAGCTTATCATGTAAGTGTAATGCATGCAAATTTACAAAGATAAGAGACAAGCACTTGTATAATCTTAACTGAAAAAAAGATACTTAGGAGGTAAAATGGGAATACCCTGAAACTTCATTCTGTTTATCGACTCACAGTGGATGTAAAGACTACAAATACACTTTAATTAGAAATGATGCAAAAAAAAAAACCTCAGAAATTAAAGATGTTTCAATTGTGCAGGGGGTAAAATTCTTTTCACATATAAGGGAAAATATTTTAGAAGGAGTAGTAAAAGGAAAGAAATATAAGTAGATGTCATGTAACGTTAGGCCCTTTCCTGTTAGGCTGTTAGGGAAACAGTTAAATAAATTAACCATGCACAACTGAAACTGTCACCAGCTTTTTTTGAATATTGCCCCTGCCAGGTAATCCCATATCCATTTCTGCAATTGGGAAGCCTCCCTTTCAGCAAATTTAATTTCCATTTTAACAACGAAATTCCCCACTCTAGACATTGTTATCAATCTGAACTGCTTGATCATTGAAATATAAAACTCCATACATTTATCAGTATATTTTTTGGTTACCCCTGTGTATCTTAAGTTTTTACTATTTTTATTCTAATATATAATTGTACTCTTCTAGTTTCTTAATATTTTTATTTCTTTCTTGCTGTCATGAATATACTTTCTCCAACTCTTTCTTCCAACCTGTATACCTTGGGGCATTGTTTTTTTTTTTTAAGAAGTTTTTTATTGAGTTTTATTTACTATTATTAATTTATAATCTTTCCATAGAGAAACAGAAAGAGAGAGAAAAAGGGAAAGTGAGAAAGCAAGTTGCCAGGTCTGAGACTCCAACACAGTCAGTCATATGGGAGTCCAACACCTCAACCAGCATGCCACCTGCCAGCCCCAGGGCATTGCTTTAACCAAGATCTCAGCACTGGCTGTTCCCTCTATGTCTCCACTCTATTTTCAATGAAGATTGAGATTTTCTATATTTTTTATTACTTATGAATCTTTTAAAAATGTATTACAGGTGGTTAGCAATCTTTGATGCTCAAATCTTTAAAATTTATTTTCAGTGATTATTTCATTGAGAAACAGATCATTTTCTTCCAACTGATCAATTATCTTTATTTCAGATATTGAATTGCTTTACATATTTGCTCACTATTGTCTGAGGTTTTCTCTAAGATTTATTTCCAAATCTTATCCTAATAGTTTTCTTATTAGTTTCCTTAGGCAGAAGTACTATCTCTATTACTTTTCAAAGACATCTTTCCACACATCTCTCCAGAGCTGCATGCTTATTTATATGCCTGCCTAATTATAACTCCACTTGGATCTAAGAGACTTCTCAAGCTCATCATTTTCAACACTGTACTCCTGATTTTTACCTCTATATTAACTGTTCCACTCTTAGTTTTCTATTATTACTAATATCAGGACTACCTTTCTGTCTGTTTAAAATAAAAATGAGGGTGTAATTGTTGACTTATCCCTGTTACTCATAAATTAGCTTTAACTTGGCAAAAAAAGGTTGTTGACTATATCCAAAATGTATCCAGAGATTGAAATAATATAATACTAAAACTTATTGTTCTATGGCAAAAATGTTTTAAAAAAAGAGTAGATATAGTCAATATATATAAATACACACACACGCACACACATACACACAGTCACACGATAACTGCCACATAATTTGAAAAATGTGGAGTACCCAAGAAGTGTAGATATCTCCCTCTCTCTCTCTCTCTCTCTCTCTCTGTCTCTCTCCCCCCCTCTCTCTCTCTCTCTCTCTTTTAATTTTTGCCATAAAGTGTGTATGTTCACCAGAGAGAGACAGAAAGACAGGGAGAGGAAAGTGAGAAATCATGGGAAGCCTGGCCATGCTCCCTTGGGGGGGATGGCCACACCACAATCCTTCTTCCTCCATTCTCCTCTTAGGACCTCAGGCAGGCATGCACACACACACACACACTTGGCATGAGTTTAAGCCACTGAGTCTGGGAATCAAACTGCGGTCGACTACATAGGACTCCAGTAAAATAGCCATTATGCCAACTGCTGGTCCCAGCTTGTAATATCTTTGATGTTTGGTGTCTAAGCAAGTATTGTATACTATGAGGCTAAAGATATAGATTTGGTTAAAATCATACCAATATTTTCTCTGCCTCTTAAGATTCTTTAGATTAAAGGATACTTTGGAAACTCTTCTTGAGTTTTGGTTTTCTTTTTCAGATATCTAAACCTACACTATTACATTTCTACTGTAGTCTGGGGGGAAATAATAACCTCTTATTTATTGTAATAGATCCTTGGATGCTACCCTAGTGTAGGTGCTACTTTTTTCAGTTCTAAACGATTTAGACATAAAGGTTACATTCATTTGCCTGGCTCCATTACACATATCTAAGTCTTTCTACACATTTCAGCAAGACCATAAAAAATTTAAAACACAACAATAAACCATAAAATATATAATAAAGACTCATAAAAGTCTTAAAAATAAACAAAAAAATAAGTATCAGAGTTTCATGAAATGAGGTGGGTGAGATAATAATCTTCAAGTAATATTAAAAATGCTTGCTATTTTATTTTTAAAAAGAAGTTATTTAATGGAACCTTAGTTTTTTTTGTTCTGTTCGTTTAGGTTTTTTGGAATGCTTAAAGGGCAATATGGAGCACAAACTGTTGAAATGAAGTTTCGAGGTAAATCTGTTGTGTATGGAGTTAAAATGCAATAGTTTACACAATAAATTATTTTGACCTGAACCAATCTGACAGCATAATCAAGTGTGAAAGGCACTTTGTATATAGAATTGAGAGGTCCTCATGGTTAATCCGTCATTAGAATATAGAGAAGTGTAAGATGCATTCCAAGTTTCTGTCTTTTTGCATATTTACATTAAAGGACAACTAAAGAGAGTTTTAGAAGTTGTTCTTTTTTTAACAAGTGATAATTTATGTTTTTATTACTTTAGTGCTAGTCACCTGAAAGGGATATCTAAAATGTAATTTTAGTTGTAAAAATGGACCTGTAGCTCAAATATAGGATCTGTGATTAATAAATTAGATTTTGGAGTTCTAATATATATACGGCTTCTGAAGTAGTGATAGCGAATCAGATGTTTTGGGGAACATTGCAAATTAGAGTTCAAAAACTGAATGATTTCCCTGGTTGTTCAGATAGGAAGCAAAGTTTCACAGATGTAAAAGGAATAAGGATGGATTGGAAGTGGAGGCCTTGTGCTACGTTTAATGGGATCAATTGGTCTTCAACATTGGGAAGTTATCAGATCTAATTTTGAAAGAAGCCAAAAGTATATCTTTTTACATGAAGTATTGTGCTTTTTGGTAATTCTTTTAACAGCAAGAAAAATGGTCTCTGAATAACTAAAGTGACAAGGAAAATTTTTGTACTATTAGGTATCTATACAGAACTCATGAAAGTTTGAAGTGTTTCAGGCTTAGAGAGTAGACAGGAATGAAGGGATTTTAAGTCTTGGCCTCGTAAATGACTTGTCCATTTTTCTCAGATTTATTTCTACTTTCGTAATTCTGTAACTAAAGTTCCACAGGGAGGATTTGATTAGACAAGCCAAAGGCAAACATCTTCTGCCACAGATGTAGTGAGCAGGAAAAGAGTGGAATTATCCATTTAATAATTTTCCCCATTGCTCTCCTGCATTTCCATTTCCAGATGGTGGGAAAGGCACTACTACAACCCCCTTCTAGTATGTAGTAGGGTGAGTCCCTCCTAGGAAAGTGAAGAATGAGTACAAGAAAGCTAAATATCTTTTCTAGAAGAGAGATCAAAGCTTTATTTTAAAACACTATGTGTCAAACAGATATATTTAGTCCACCTCCAATTCATAGGAAAAGTTTTACAACATCTTGCAAGTGAAGAGAGAAAGAATAAATGTCCTTGGGATATTAAAGACCACAATTCAAGAAATGTACATAGTGATTCTAGGTTGAAATGTATATATATTGCCTTCACACAAGACTAATATTCTTCCCTGCAAATTTGGAAGAAAATGATCAAGTATTACTCAGCCCAATATAATAGCTTTTTTCATTAAAAAAGGTGGCCAGAAATATGCAGAAATTAATTTATATGTTAGTCTAAAATGTGTTCATTGGATTTAGAAGTATAGGGATATAATCAAAGTTCTAGGGGGAAAAGTACATGAAAGAACCTAAAAAATAATAATTTTTATGAACATATTGAGACAGTGAATATTGACAAAATTTTTAGAAATATTTTATTTTGAAGTAAAATAAGGCAAAAGCTGAGTAGCATACCTGCTTACTCCTACATTGGGAGGTCTAGACAAGTCTAAATGATAGTATGGCTTATATAAAGGAATAAACTAATAAGATAGAAGCAAGGAGAAAATCATTACATTGAAAAGTAAATAGGAAAAAAAAAAAAAAAAAAAAAAAAAAAAAAAAAAAAAAAAAAAAAAAAACAACAACAAGAACGTAGGTGGAATGATTAGAGGTAGATAAGAGCACCAGTGCCTTTACTGTCAATAAATGATGTCAAGGAAAACAATGAAAGAAATGGGATTGTCAACTAATGGAACAAATCTGAAGATGTACCTTCAACGGGCTCACAATCAAAAGTAAGAGAGTATCACTTCCTGAGAGTTGGATATGACCACTAAATACATCTTTGAGATTAAATAATACTTTAAATAGTAGGGAGAATGAGCAAATTTTTCTATTTTGAAGAATGCAGTACTGTCTCTTCTATCAATCAATGTTGGGAAACTTACTCGTCATGATTTTCCCCATTTATCTCCTCCAACTTGTATCTGTTTGGTTTCTAAATTCTGTCAAAACCACCAATGAACCATCTCTCTTCTTTCCCATTATAGACCATATTATTATCTCACAGTGGTCTCTCATTTCGGCTCTTACATTAGTCTGCTAACTGGAAACATTCTTCATTCCACAACCTCTGCAATCATTTCTTCATAATGTTTTCAGTTATATTTGTAAAACTTAAGTGATACCCTATATGTTAAAGTAAAAAACTATTAGCATGAGCAAGGCGTAGGACTGGTGCCAATCTAGATCTCTATTCTAATCTTTCCGCACCCAATTACTATGTTCGCATTAACATTTCCGTATGTGCAGTCAAGATATGCACTTCTTTGTTTGATTGTTTAAATTTTACAACATACTTTCGTCTTTGTTATAGAATGTCTCCATTCCTTAAGGTCTTGACAAAATGTCTTATCTACTATTAAACATATTCTTTCCTTCCTTTATTTTATACATCTTGAGTAGTTTCCTCTACATTTCCACGTGAATTGGCATATGCTTTTCACATCATGCTTATTTAAAAAGATGTTATTTCAAACGTTTATGTGTATATCACTTCCACTCCAGTGTCTTCTACATGAACACCTAGTTAATACCTACTAAGTGGGTATTTCATTTCCCAGTAAATATTCTGATTTTTCATTTTCTAAAATAAAATACTCCATCATTTTAGATTTTGATTTTGTTTACTATGTTATTAAGCAGAGCATAAGCTCAACCCTAACTTACTGATAGCCTGTAGAGAAAGTAATGTTAAACTGGTTTTAGTTACCTTTTCTGGAAAGCTGATGTCAGGATAGAATAATACCCACATTTACTGCAGGTCAGCATATAGACTGTGAATAAACAGTTTTTCTTCAAATGTTTTCACCCCAAATATTGAGATATTTGAGCAGTCCTAGGGTATATTTATTCAGATAGAGTAATTATTCTTAAAATCCAATTCATGTGTGTGTGTGTGTGTGTGTGTGTGTACATATATAAACAGAGGTAGGTTTATCTGCCCTTCCAGATACAGTTTGGAGATTCTTTAAGTAGGGCCAAAGTTCGTGAGTGTAGAAAAAACTTAATTTTCCATTTTTATCTTCTTATGATTGATTTGCCTAGGGGAAAGGGTAGCTGTTGTTCTGAAATATTTTAAAATCATTCTGGATAAATAATATATTGCAGATTTTATACAGAAGATAAAGTCAATGTGTAATATTTATTGTTACTAAATGTTTCAGAACTTTAAATATTGAAATTTATAAGTTAGTATTTATTATACATGTTTTAAAGTTATATTAATTTGATGAATTCACATAAAAGTAATTATTATGTATTTCTTATTTAGATTTAGTAGTGCTGGTGCTTAAAGTAAGTAAAGAATAGAAATTATATTAATATCCAATATCTACCTAATTTACATTGCTTCAGTAATGTATTTGCTTTCATAAATAGTAGCTAATTGATAGTTCCATATAAGCGTGTAATAGAGAGTTAAGTAAATAAAATCATATTGTACAACTTCATCTTTATTTTGATAGCCCCCATGAATCTGTTCTTTAACACTTACTCCATTGGTATGAGTCAAATATAACAACTCTTTTCATTCTTTTTTTTTCACATTATTTATTATTATTATTATTATTATTATTATTATTTGTATATACTTTCAATCATATTGTTTGGCTTACAATGAGACCATTTCGATATGTGAACATTTCTCCCCAACCCGTTGATCTTACAAGTCATAAAAAGTCCTCTCACCATTTTCAGTCACAAGACTATGTGCATCTAACTTATTTGCCCAGTCCAATGTAATAGCTAACCCCCAAGCTTTATTCCAAGATAAATTCCCCTTGCCCAACTTGAGTCTGGTAGTTGCCAAATCTTTTGGAAAGAGAAAGATCTGAGCCAGTTTTTTTCTACCTGCCTAGTTCTTTACTCCTCCTTTGTCATTAACTTGATGCTTCTGGTGACCAGGTATGAAAGGAGATAGTGAAACTAGATATAAGATACTAAAAGGTCCTTCTTCTCCGGCATTAATGTAATTAGGCTTCATTGCCTTGGGTCTTAATGGTTACAAACCTAACATATCCTTGGTTTCATAGATAATAAAAGCAAGCCCCTGTTTTTGGAGCTTATTTGTGAATTCTTAAGAAACACCAACTGGGAATATTTGAATAGAATTGTTTAGATATATGTGATATGCGTTCTTCTTGATCATCAGTTATATTCATCATTTCAGTCCTAAGAAAATTGTCATTTATTATGATTTGTTTTCTGGTTGATGAAGTTTCTTGCTCTAAGTTACACTATTAGAATAATTTATGCATTTAACAGAAACAGAAATGCACGTAGATGGGGATAGTGGGCTATAGAATGACATACCCCAACTTGAGTGAAAAGAACAGAGTTCACCTATACATACATGTCACATATATTGGGTGCCGGAAAAGTCATGACATATTTTTATATATTTTTCTATGCAAAATTCATCATGACTTTTCTGATGACCCTATATATATTCTCAAATATGTTTACTTTCTTGAAAATTATGAATATGATAATATACTTGATCTGATTGTCACAAGTTGCATGCATGCTTTGAAAATCCATGTTATGTCCCATAATGATGTACAATTAAATATAAATAAGAAATGATAGGGACCAGCAGATGGCATAGTAGTTAGGTTGCCCTCAGGCAAAAACCTTTTTTTAAAAAAGGAAATTATAAAATAAAATAAAAAAGACTACAGGTTATATTTCCCTGATATGTGACATGTATTTGGTATATAAAACAAAACACCAGAATAGAAAAAGAAAATGGAGAAAACTTATGCTTGTTATTCTCTACAGTCAGTGAATATGTACACCAGTAAGACTGACTACTGTACAAAATTTAAGCATGGAGACTTTTGCTCTAGAAGAAAGGAAAAAATTCTGCTTAAGATATCAAATTTGGGGGCTGGTCCTATTGGACTAGTACAATAAAAGAAAAAAAATAATGATTGTATATGTTGTAAAGATTGATAGTTATAGGTATTTCTTTCACTGTCTCTTCCACTTCTAATATATTCTTAATAATTATTTAGTTTGGTAAATTTATTTATTTATTTATTTTTAATTCACCAGAGAAAGCCAAAGAGAGGGAAAATGAGAAAACAAGTATTCAGGCTTGAGACTAAAACTGCAGTCAACCATGTGGGAGTCCAATGCCCTAACTACCATGCCACCTGCTGGCCCTTCATGTATTTTTCTCTTTTAATTTGCTATTTAATCTCAAGTTCCCCTAGGCATATGGATACTTAGGAGTTGTTCTCCTAGATTTCCTGCATACTAAATGGATATCCTATCAAAAGTGGAGATAAGTGTGTATACAGAATAAATAGAAGTATAGATACAAGTCTATTGTATGTTATGTAACCAAAGGCTAAATAGTGTCACTTGGTTAAATCACTCAATTTTTCAGACATATTCTTGAACATTTAAATAGTTATTTTAGTTAAAATATATTTGGAATAACTAACAAATATACACTTGCTCAATTAACCTTAAAATAATCAATTGAAGTACCATCAGTCAAAAACTTACGAGAAACCTTTTAATGTATGCATTTTATTCCACTTATTTTCTTATGTCAGAAGTTATTGTTTATTTCTGGGACCAGCAGTTAGCATAATGTCTATGTCGCTGGATTCCCCTGTAGTCGGTTTGAGTCCTGGACCTGGTGGCTTACACTCACGCCGGACGTGTGTGTGTGCGTGGTGCCCAAGATCCCAAGAGGAGAATGGAGGAGAAGGGATTGCAGTGTTGCCAGACTCCCAGGGGGGTGATTTCTAGCCTTCTGTCTCTCTGTCTCTCTCTGTCTTTCTGTCTTTCTGGTGAGCACACGCACCCTATAGCAAAATCTTCTCAAAAAAAAAAAGTTTTTGTATATTTCTGTAGTTGTTTCAAAATGTGTTGTTCGAATTTATCTTGACTGAACAGATGCAACAATTTAGTGGCTCCATATAGCCTACGTATTTATTGTTCTGCTTTATATTTTCTTGGCCTAACTTCCTCTTTTTACTCCCTACTAAAATTTATCTATATTCAACAATTCAGTTTAAATATCTCTCTTTCTCTTTCTCCCTTTTTAATAAAACCTCAATTGTTCCCCCATTGTGTTTACTCTGTAGTATTTCATTCTGTAAGAACTTTCAGACAGTGGTACTGTAGTAAGATGTAGCACTCTGCAAGGCTGACCCACAGAAGAAGGTCCTGGGTTCACTTCCAGAGACATCCAAGTATACTGGGTGATGTAGGTTCCCATCAACTGTCATCGGCAGCTGGCTAAGGCTCGAAGTTAATCAACTTTAGCACACTGTTGGGGTGCACTTTTTCTGTATGCCTCTCTCTTGAACTCTTATGCTCAAGGAATAAATAAATAAATGTAAACAATAAAAAACATCTTCTGAAAATTATAATATTCAAACTATTATTTAAATAAGTATTAAAGAAATGAATTATATGCTGCATTGAATCACTGTATTAATTAATTCATTTTTTTAGATTTGAGGCTATAAAATATCTTTCTCATTAAAGATAACAGACTCTTTGATGGTAAAACTATATGTAATTATTCTGTAGAAGTACATGGGAAATAAAGTTCATAAATAAAAATTTTAATAATAAATAAATGAAAAAATAATGAAATTATATATAATTTGAAGAGTTGTACATGACACATGTTGATAATATAACAAAGATAAGGACTTATTCAAACTTCCACACTTTAATTCCAGAATATAAAACAAATCAAATTAAAAACGTAATAAATTTAATAGTAATTATTTTTCTTTTTTCTTTCTTTTTTGAATATGCGGAGGGGGTGGCAAGCGGCATGATGGTTAAGGATGCTAGACATGGCTGACTGTGGTTCCAGTCCCAGATCTGGTGCCTTGCTTTCTCACTTTACGCCTCTCTCTCTCTTTCTCTTGCTCTTGTGCTGTTCTTCTCTGGTCAATTTAAATTAAGTAAATAAATAAATAAATAATCTTAAATAAAATAACTCTTTAAAAATTAGAAGAATAATAAAATTAACTGACTTACATTTTATTTAAATATAAGATCTTCAAAAGTGTTAATATTCACGCAACATGTATAATTAATTTTCTTTTACTTAGCTGTGTTACTTTAAGAAATACCTATGTCCAGGTATTAATCTTTCATGCATAGAAGAAGAAAACCTACACATTCCTTAAACTGGCATAGATTAGCATTGCTAGAACATTAAGAAGGTACATAATAAACCAGGTACTCTTCCAGGACAAGAACTTTGATAAGGGTCTCTGATACAAAGGAAAACAAGACATAAGCTTGCCCAAGAAATGTTCCATCAAGGGTAATATAGAGAATTAATGCATATTCATTAAAAAATGATAAATTAAAAATTTAAAGGATAGGAGAATTGTGAAAAATTACTCTGTCTCCTAGTGCCTGTGTCAAATATTATACAAATAGAGTAAAAAATTCAGGATTTGTAAACTTTTCTCTAAAGCTTAGTAAATGTCTTTCTCTCTTACTACTTGAAATCTAGTGCTTAGCATATAGTTGGTATTTATGATGGATAGCTAAGTCAAAATTTTTCCAAGTAGTGAAATAACAAGTATGTTAGTAAATTAAGTAGTATTTTAGGTTTGTAATTAGCAATGACAATGTAATATGTAATTATTATGATGCATAACATAGTTCTTAAATAAAAAATAAAGAGCTAAACTATATTTATGATGACCTGAAAAGATTCTACAAGTCAAAGAATACGCTTCTCTTTTTTGCCATAAAATAGAACACAATTGCATTTCAATACATAACTTCTATATAACAAAAAATAAAACATCATGGTAAAATAAATGGGAATAAGACACAGTATTTAATTTTTAATTTGGACTACATGACACACAACATTAACATCCTTAAACAAAATGAGCTCTTAAGAAGTTCTAAGAAGCTGTAGCTACTTTTTATTACAAAAGATTTTCATCACTGGAATTTTTAAAAAGACTATACAATTTGGATTTTGTTTTTTCTCTATTTTTGAGACAAACTGAACTATAAAAGCAGAAAGACTAGAAAGTATTCTTAATAGTAAGATTTGGAGCTTATTTTGCTCCAAAGATGAACATAAAAGTAATTCCCAGAGGTAAAAATTGGCAACCATAGCAACTACATGTTGCCGTATACAGAATATTCTGAAAGAGAGTACAAATCCTTGAATATCTATGTTGTTCCAATTAAGTATCTGGAAGAAATAGTGCTAGTTATAGATATAGATATGGAAATGTAGTTTAGTAAAACTTTGTCCTTAATGTGTGAATTTAAAAATGACAAGACCATAATTAGATTAAAAATCTCAATACAAGAAGAAATTATATTGTTTAAACTTGTATGAGGTTGTTTAAATTTGTATGAGAGAAAGCACAGAACATAGACATATACAAATAATTTAATGCAATAAAGGAAGACCTGTTTAAATAGGATTTTAGCCAGTTACATAGAAAGAAGAAAAAGGTAATTGAAAGTGACAAATATATCAAATGCCAAGGTCTTTTTTTATGTTATTTACATTTTTTAATACATTCAATCACATTATTTAGCTTACAAGGTGATCATTTCAATATGTAAACATTTCTCCCTGGTCCAGTTGATCAAAATATAACACTACTTCCCTGTCTCAACAATGCTGTCTCCATATCCCTCTTCCAAATGTTTTACCCCAGGCCCCACTCCACACACACCACATCTGGCATTCACACCCATCTCTTGTGTTTGTACATCCTTTAGCCCATCAATTTCAGTTATAAAGTGCGGACACTCGGTATATATTAAGTGGGGACATACAGTGATGGAAAGTGGATGAACATGGAGAATTTTTGCTGAGTGAAGCAAGTCAGGCTATTAAACGGAGATATTGTATGTCTGCACTTAACACATACTGACTGTCTACACTCTATGGTAGAGACTGAAAGACTGGAGGACATAAAAGCATCGACAATTATTCTGGACACTGGGGACAAAGTGGAAGGAGAGTGGGGGAGGGGAAGAGTGCAGAAAGGGAAATTTGAAGAAAAACAGAGAAGACATTTTTAGGACATAGATATGGTTTGTTGCTTGTTGATGATGTCACGTATAGTATTCACAACTCACCTGCCGTGTGGCGTATATCATGTTTGGTAAAATCTGTTTACAATCTAAATTATTTATAGTGATTGAATGTATAAATTATAATGAAAACAACAAGAATAAACTTCAAAAAAATGAAAGTGACAAATATATCATAAGATATTTCAAAATTTGATGCATATGTCTATCAAAATTCATTCAGGAAAAAGATGGCAGACTTAAAATAGTCTAATATAAGTAGGGCTCAATTACAAAATAAATATTTGCAAAAGTGTAGTTTTAGGACAATCACTGAAAGACCATAGTAACTGAAGACTGGTAGTAGCAAGCTATTACCATTCCTAAACTCAAAACATAGAAAGTATTTAATATCCAAAGCCAAATATTACAGGATATCAAAAACATGCTAGAAGACAGAAAGATAGAACATGGAATGCAATCAGTAGTCTTAGGATTAATGTGATTTTGTTCAGACATCAAAATCAGAACTCTGAAGCCACATTATAAGAAGGTAAATAGCGAAATAAGTACTATAGACCCATCCTCTTTCTCCCTGAAACACTTTCAGTGCAAGAACCCAAGTGAGACTCAGAGGTATAGAGCATTATTGAGGAACTAATATGAGTCGACTTTCTAGACCAATGAAACAGAAGGATATAGAAAGGATAGAACAAACATAGAACAAACAACCATAATTACATTTATTGTTTAGTTAAGCTCCATGTAGTTTGTTTTACAATATGTGCTTAATTATTTCTAGTAATTAATTTATTTCTATCATTTTTATTCTCTTCTTGACAAACTCCGAAGTTAAAATATTCCCTCAGGTCCAGATGACCTTGCATTCCAGATTCTGGTGCTTCTATTTAAGTAGACCAGTAGACTTAGCCCTGCTAAAAAGTGATTTCCTCTATCAACTTTTATGTTTTAGAAGTTCTTTGGATTGGGTTCTCTGGAAGAAAACTCTGAGATTAAAATTGTGTACAAAAGATTTATTAAGGGGGACCAGCAGTTAGCGTAATGGCTATGTCGCTGGACTCCCACGTAGTCGACCGCGGTTCGAGTCCCGGACCCGGCGGCTTAAACTCACGCCGGGTGCGTGTGTGTGCGTGCCCAAGATCCCGAGAGGAGAATGGAGGAGAAGGGATTGCGGCGTGGCCATCCCCCCTGGGGGGTGATTTCCTGCTTTCTATCTCTCTGTCTTTCTCTGTCTGTCTGGCGAGCGCACGCGCCCTATAGCAAAAAAACCTCTCCAAAAAAAAAAAGAAAAAAAAAAAAAAGATTTATTAAGGCAGTGAAGAACCAGGGAAGAAAGTGGGAGAGGTAGGGCAATGAAGAGGAAACCCTTGGGAACCAGCAGTTAGCGTAATGGCTATGTCGCTGGACTCCCACGTAGTCGACCGTGATTCGCGTCCTGGATCCGGCGGCTTAAAACTCACGCCGGGCACGTGTGCGTGCATGCCCAAGATCCCGAGAGGAGAATGGAGGAGAAGGGATTACGGCGTGACCATCCCCCTGGGGGGTGATTTCTTGCTTTCTGTCTCTCTGTCTCTCTCTGTTTGGCGAGCACACGTGCCCTATAGCAAAAACCTCTCCAAAAAAAAAAAAAAAAAAAAAAAAAAAAAAGAGGAAACCCTTTGGGGTAGAAATGTTTATAAAATCAGTGATTCATTCTCCTAATTGAATGAAATGTGTGCAGGGGAAGAATTTAAGAATTTATCAGTAATGCAAAGAAACTACTAAAGACTTTAATTATTGAAGCATATTCATAGACCCCTGAGATACGTGTTGTTATTATCTATGATGAAAGAGTTGAACTGTAAAATAAGCGGGGCCTTTAGGTCATCTTTTCATTATAAAACCATCCCTGGGGACCAGGAAATGGCAGGGTGTTAAGGCATTGACTCCCACATGGCTAACCATGCTTGAAGCTCTGGATCTGCACCTTGAAATTCATCACTCTGGGTCCACTGACATGTATGCCCAAAATCTGGAGAGGGGAATGGAGGAAAAGGCATTGCAGTTGATTTCTCCACACTCTTCCCTCTCTGTCTCTCTCTGGCAAATGCATATGCCGTATGGCAAAAACCTAAATACACACACACACACACATACACAAAACAAAAATCTCAAAAATCTCTATCCTTTCTTGGTATTTCCAAGGTGTGGTTTCTTTTCTTACTTAGTATTTTCTTTTCTCTTTTTTTGGGAGAGGTTTTTGCTATAGGGCGTGTGCGCTCACCAGAAAGACAGAGAAACAGAAAATGAGAAATTATCCCCCAGGCGGGCTGGCCATGCTCCAATCCCTTCTCCTCCATTATCCTTTTGAGATCTTGGGCACGCACGCACATGTGCCTGGTGTGAATTTAAGTCACCAGGTCTGGGACTCCAACCACAGCTGACTACATGGAAGTCCAGTGACACAGCCATTAGACCATCTGCTGGTCCACTTACTTAGTACTTTCTACACAAACACACACACACACACACACACACACACACACCTCTTCCCAGTACTCCCTGAATTTCGAATTTATTTCGCTACTTTGAACAGAAGAAACAGATAACAAATTCTATTTAATCCATGCATTTAAATTCAAATTTAGATCAAAACATAGACTGTATAAGTAGGCAATTTGAAGGTAAAAGGGATGTTATTTTTGACTTGTGGGGTAAGCAGTGGAAGGAATTTGAAAACCACTTAAGACCATAATTCCTTGGTTGACCACAGTATTTCAAAAGAAGCTTCTCTCATGCAAGCTGGTGGTGTGGTTGTTAAGGCAGTGATCCCAGATGGCCAACTGTGTGACCCAAGACCTGGACCTAGTAGCTTGAAAAATAGTCCATGTGCATGTATATGTGCATGCATGCCCAGTCTCGAGAGGAGAAAAGGATGAATGTGGTGTTGTTATAATCTCTGGGGTGTAATTTCTTACGCTCCTCCCACTCCCTGCTCTCCATCTCTCTCCAATGATCAACTCTACCTTGTAGCAAATTGAAAAAAATAAAATAAAATAAAGAAACCTCTTTTAGCTTTCACATAGAATGGTCAAATGCAAAAAAATCCAGCATAGAAAACCAGCAGTTAGCGTAATGGCTATATCGCTGGACTCCCACGTAGTCGACCGTGGTTCGTGTCCCGGACCCGGCGACTTAAAACTCACGCTGGGTGCGTGTGCGTGCGTGCCCAAGATCCCGAGAGGAGAATGGAGGAGAAGGGATTGCGGTGTGATCATCCCCTTTGGGTGGTGATTTCTCGCTTTCTGTCTCTATGTCTCTCTGTCTGTCTGGCGAGCGCACGCGCCCTATAGTGAAAACCTCTCCCAAAAAAACAACAACAACAAAATCCAGCATAAAAATTGTGTGACTATCAGATTTGGAAGCATAAAATCTTTTTTTCTTTTTTTTTTTTTTTTAACATCTGTTCTCAAAGACGTTACCATTGAGGTTCCCATTTACAGGAATAGTAAAAACATTTTATGATGAGTTAAATAATATGTTAACTTTAGAAATTAAAAAAAAAAATCATGAAGACCAGCAAGTGGCATGGTAGTTGAGGCACTGAAAACTCCCACATGACTGACCATGGTTCATGTCCTGAACCTGATGGCTTGCTTTCTCACTTTCCCTCTCTCTCTGCATATGTCTCTCTCTGGTCAAATTAAAATAAATAAATGAATACATAAAATAAAATTTAAAAAATTGTTAAAAACAAAAATGAAATCATAAAGAAAAATGTGAAAAATTCACTCAAAGTTTCTCTCTTTGATAGACCTATTATAAATGCTCTTAGTCTATTTTTCATTGCTAACATATATTTGAGCCCAGGTGATTTTATAAAGAAGATGGAGGTTTACACACCAGTGAGTCTGGTGGCTTCAGTGTCCAAAGGTTTAGGTCTGCAGCATGGCTGGTGAAAGCACAGAGGGTGATGGGCGAGTGTAGAGAGAAGGCCAGTAGCTTGCACGCCCTCTTTCATAGCAACAAACTCTTAAGAGATCTAACATCTCATGAGATCTAAAACTCACTGAGTCTACACAGACATCATTAATTTATTGATGACAAGAATGTCTCCATGATGCAATCATCATGAACTAATCACTGTCCAGTAGTTCTCACAACCTCCCAACTTCAAATTTCCAAAATATAAAACTTTGGTAACAAACCATGATGTAAACCATTACATACTACTTACCAAAATTTTATTTCAAACTTTGAGTATGAAATCATTTCTCACAACACACACACACACACACACACACATACTACACTGGGCAATCTTACCCATACACCCATACATATAAGTATGTATGTATATGATAATACATATATATTTTTTAAAGAATTATTTTTTTATTTAACTTTATTTATATTAATTTGACCAGGGAGAGACATAGTGAGTGAGAGAGAGAGAGAGTGAGAAAGCAAGCCGCCAGGTCTGGGACTCGAACTGTGGTCGGCCATGTTGGAGTCCAGTGTCCTTAACTACCACACCACCTGCTGGCACCAATAATACATATATTTTGATCATGTTATATAGGGAGAGTTTCATTCATTTATCCATGAAGTTTTGAAGTCCATCATAGGTTTGAAAGGACTCTGATCCTTGCTTTCCAGAAAGCTTTATACCTTAGCTAGCTGTGTGAGAATGATTATTTCATGAAAAATGCCCAGTAATCAGTGTCCTGTTTGCTTTTTGTTTGTTTGTTTAAGTATTTGTCAGTTTTACACATAAGAAAAAATGATATGTCAACATGCAAATGAGCAAATATTTAATTTCTGATATATTTGAATGTGTTTTTGTTTATTAGAAAGCTCTATTTTTTCTTTTTTTTTTTTTGGAGAGGTTTTTGCTATAGGGCACGTGCGCTCGCCAGACAGACAGAGAGAGACAGAGAGATAGAAAGCAGGAAATCACCCCCCAGGGGGGATGGCCACGCCGCAATCCCTTCTCCTCCATTCTCCTCTCGGGATCTTGGGAACGCACGCACACGCGCCCGGCGTGAGTTTAAGCCGCCGGGTCCGGGACTCGAACCACGGTCGACTACGTGGGAGTCCAGCGACATAGCCATTACGCTAACTGCTGGTCCCAGAAAGCTCTATTTTTTCATTCAGGCCCCTTGACTATTTTTCCATTGGCATGTTAGTGCTTTTCCTTTTGCTTGGTTATCATCTCTCATGTAATGGATGATATATTAAGCCTATGTCTGTCATAGTACATGCATATTTTTGCAAATGTTTTACAGTGTGACAATTTATTAATACTGTCACTAACACAAAAATGTTTAGTATTAGTCAGTGTATAAAACATTTACTAACAATCACCGGAACTGTTAAATTTTGCTCGGATCTATGAGCAATTCAGAATTCACTTACAATTCATATTCACTCCCACTTTGTATATATTCTGTATCTAGACTTACCAAAGCTAACTATTTCAGGATCTTGTTCCAGGCCCACTTAATTTCATTCTACATGTAGCTGCCTACTTTTTTCCTTGAAAAGCCTGGAGGATAGTCAGGGTCAGACCAATTAAACTAAATGTTACATGGAACTAGCAAGAGGTTAGAAAGTTTGTTTGGTTTGTTGATGACAAAATAGATTGTTTCTTCTTTTAATGAATACGAGCAATGGCAAGCACTTTAATGAATCTATATCCTACCAGGAAAAGCCAAGAAAGTTGCCTTAGGGAGGTCAATTATTTTTTATGTCTTTTTAGTGTTCATTTTATAGGGTTGTATGGCCGAATTAATTAGTACCAGGACTATGTAAGAAAGCAGCATGAAAACAGGCTGTTTTACCTAATGTGAGTAAGCATGACATAAAATAATTAAAATGTAGTCATTTCTTAAGTGTTTGAAAATGCGATTTTTTCTATTTTGGAAAAAGCAATAGCTGCAAAATACAAGATATCGTTAACACATATTACTGAACCTTTATTTGTCACATTTATTTGTCAAAGTTCAGAATTTAACTTTCTTTTGTCCTGCTGTTTCTTTCCTATTTATGATCTTCCAAGAATGTTTCATTCACTTCCTATTCTTTTCTTCAGAATAAATATAATAAATATCCTACTTCTCTATGTGATTAAAGCCACAAAAGAGCATATTCATACATGTTTTTGTGTTCCAATATCAATACAGATGTTCCTTGACTTATGATGGGGCCATGTCCCAATAAAACATTGTAAATGGAAAAATACTGCTAAATCAAAAATATACTTGATACAGCTAACCTACCAAACAACCTAACTTAGCCAAGCTTACCTTTTATTTTAAGAATTTTTAAAATAAATTTTATTTATTATTACTATTTTTTAATTTGTTATAAGGGACGTGTGCTCACGAGAGAGAGAGAGACAGAGAGGGAAAGAAAGAAAGCAAGCTGCCAGGTCCAGGACTAATACTGTGGCCAGCCATGTGGGATCAGCATCTTATCGGCCATGCCACCTGCTGGTCCCAGCCAAGCTTATCTTAAACATACTTAAAACACTTAAATTAGCCTATGAGTGGACATAATCATCTAGAATATCTCATGTAATATCTCATGTAATTTACAGACTACTATAATAAAAGTGAGTAACAGAATGGTTGCATGGATACTTGAGGTACAGTTTTTATTGAATGCTTATCACTTTCACACTAAAACAAAGTAAAACAAATTATTAAGTCAAAGTATTATTAAGTCAGGGACTGTCTGTATGTAAAACCCAACAGATAAATGATATCTTATATAGTCATGGAACCACAATAATTCTGTTAGAGGTAAAGTCAGGGCTATCTGGTGAAAGCCACTCTTTTAAATATGAAAGATTTCATATGTTCATTAAATAATTGCTGTGAACTATTTGTTCCACTTTATATGAAAATAATAATTAACATTCAGTAACCATTTTCTGCATCAGAGGGTATTCTCATTTGTAAGCATCTCCAGCAACACTTGCTGCGTTAAGCAGAAAGGGAGTTTATTAGGAGGATGTTGGGCAGTACAGTGCATAGAATCATTAGAAAGGCTGGGACCTAGCCCAGATGCTAAGTAGTAAAAAAATAAAATAAAATAAAAATACCCCAACCTTATTTTGATGACTAGTCGAAAGGTACTAGTGTATACTGGTTCACCAAAGATTTCCCCAATTGCCCTCAAACTGTTTCTGGCAATAGTTCTGCCTCTTTTCCCTACATTGTCTACCAAATCTTGGAAAACAGTGCCGCTTCTTTCTTTTTTTTTTAATTCATACATTAAATTGCTATACATTATTTAGATTGTGAAGAGACTTCACCCAACATGATACAATCCTCAGTCTAGCCCAGCTAAGACCACCATATTTATCCTTGTCAACAGATAATAAACCTTATCTGTGTCCCACAAGTGTCTTACCTCTCCATCCCCCCCCACCGCTTGCAACTTTCTTACCTTTTCCAGTCAACAGTCCCTGTGCCCACATTATGCCCACATTAGTAAATGCATCTGATTGCCAGAGCTTGGGTCATGTGCTTGTGCGCTGTTTGAATCAAAGGATGGAAAAGGAAGCAACTAACATGGTCAGCCATGAAGTGCTGGGCAGTATTTCCTGCCAGTTAACAGTCATAATACATTGTCTACAACAAACAGCAAGCAGAGGCCTGGCTGGTCATAAAGAAAGTTGTGCCCAGCCATCACGTGATTTAGGCAAATTAAAAAAACAGTAACAATAAGTAAAATAAAAAAAAATCTTAAAAAGAAAGGTAAGCTTGGCTAAGCTAGGTTGTTTGGTAAGTTAGCTGTTAACAAGTTTATTTTTGATTTAGCAATATTTTTCCATTTATAATGTTTTATGGGGACATGACCCCATCATAAGTTAAGGAACATCTGTATTGATGTTGGAACACAAAATCATGTATGAATATGCTATTTTGTGGCTTTAGTCATATTGAGAAGAGATTTATTTTATGTAACCTGAACATCATGATTTGGGTCCAACCACAAGTGGCTCCATGGTATAGTAACACTTTGTAATGCTGGAAGAAATATGGATGATCTGGTTTTTGTTCCCTAACAACTTGTACATGTTCAGTATGCATGTACGTGAGATCTTGTTGTGGTTGCTTGTCTTTCTTTCTCTTTCTCTCTCTCTTATGCAATAAATGAATAAATACAATTTTACAAAAAAATATGAGAAGTCTGGTACTAGCGTCTGGTGTGGTGCATGAAGTGACTAGATCCCACGTAGCTGACTCCTCTGTTCTACTCCTGGACTGGTGACTTGAGAAATATACCAGGTGCATTTACATACATGCTTCAAGTCCTGACAGAGGAATGGAAGAGAAGGGATTGCAGCTTGATCATTCCTCATGAGGAGTGCTTTCTCACTTTCTCTCTCTCTCAATCTCTATCTTTGCAGTGAGCGTGCGTGCCCAGTGGCAAGTGTTTTGTTGTTGTTGTTGTTGTTTTAAAGAAAATGGAAAAGTCAAAATTTCATCAAAATATCCAAGTGTCATGCACTGTGCTCAGAGCTTTGAAAGGTAGACACAAGTGTTTACTCTGTGTGTGAGGAAATAAGAAAAGAGAAAAACTAAATAATATTGGTAAAGACCATAAGGTTCATAATTAATGTTCAGTAATCAAACCAAGATTTCCTAAGCCTAGGTTATAAAATTACTCCTTAGCAATGTCCTTAAACAGAAATGATATCAATTAAATAGTATGTAATTTTTGTTAGTAGCAACATATATATTTTTTAAGGTTTTTGCCATAGGGCACATATACTTGCTGGAGACAGTGAGAGACAGTGAGAGACAATGAGAGGGAAAGTGAGAAACTACCACAAGGGATGGCCATGTCACAATTCCTTCTCCTCCACATTCTCCTCTCACGATTTTTGGCATGCATACACATGAAACCAGAGTGATTTTTCAAGCCACCGGGTCTTGGACTAGAACCACTATCAGTCATGTGAGAGTACTGCACCTTAAACACCCCATTCATCTGCTGACCCCAGTAGTAATTTTTATTACATGGCAAAATAATTCAGATTTTATTAACTTTAAATCCTTTTCACATACAAAATATTAGAATATCTGTCCCGAGGTTTCAAGGGTAGCATTGAATGCAGTAGTGATCCATATAATCCAAAGGACTGAGTTCATATTAAAAGAAAATTTTCCTTTCTTTCCTAATTAGACACATTTGTAAACTTATCATTTTTAAATAAATCAAGCTTTTATTTTACTACAAATAAGGAAAGTTTATATTTGTAAAACTGCATTCTTATATAAGAAATACCAAAGATACATATATTAATCTTCTGACTAAATTGCTGTTTCCCTCTTTAAAGCAATTCATCACATATTCATACATATTTGCCCCTACCTAAAATTGTGAACATATCTTAAAATACCTTAGCAGCTGTCGGAACCAAGTAATTAAGATCCTATTTATTTTTAATGATAATATATTACATCTGTAAATATAAAATTCACGTTCAACATGATACATTATTGATCTTTAATAAAATGCTGTGTTTCTAATAGTAAACAAACCATTGGTCTGTATTTCATTAGAACCGTTCTGTGTAATACATAATCTCTTCTCCCCTTATTATAAGGAGCATTACAAGAGAGGATGCAAGAGATGAAAAGTGAAAATCTATGGTAAAGGTAATGATCTTTGAAAATTTTCTCTAATGAGTAATTTGTGGCTCAGTGGATTTCAAGAGATTATTGGTTTTAGAAATGGATTCTATCAACTAAGGGGATAATGAAAATCATTAGGGCTGAATAAAATAAAACAGGAAATTTGTAATGCATGCAAGCACTCTGCAAGTTTCTAGTACCCACACAAGATGAAAGTCTTGTTTAAAAGCACAGTTATAAAAAAATTTCTGTGTGGGCCAATGTTTTTCTGTCCAGTATGGTATATTCACGTTGATCACAAATATTACTTTGAATGTCATTTTTTAATAAATGCATTCTTTTGTTGTTTTTTGTTTTTTGGAGAAGTTTTCGCTATAGGGTGCATGCGCTCACCAGAAAGACAGAGAGAGGCAGAAAGCGAGAAATCACCCCCCAGGGGGGATGGCCACGCCGCAATCCCTTCTCCTTTATTCTCCTCTTAGGATCTTGGGCACACATGCACAGGCGCCCGGCACGAGTTTAAGCCACCGGGTCTGGGACTTGAACCATGGTCTACTACATGGGAGTCCAGTGACATAGCCATTACGCCAACAACTGGTCCCAATAAATGCATTTTAAAATCTGAAATTTAGGGTGTCATAAAATACAAATGAGCAATTCTTCTCCATCTATTTGATAAGTAATCAATAATTTACATACTGATTTTATTAATATAGTTTGATCCAGATCATTTTGATTTTATATACATCATATAGAAATAGCTCCCAATGTCACTGCTACAAAATTTGTGTGAGGGACCTGTAGATGGTGCAAAGGTTAGTTTGACCCACGTAGTTGACTGTGGGTCAAGTCTCAGACCTGGCAGCTTAAAACTCACACCAGGTGCATGAGTGCCCAAAATCCTGCCAGGAGAATGGAGGAGAAGGGATTGCATCATGGCCAGTTCTCTGGGGGGCTGAAAATTGAATAAGGTAATATAGACTACTACTGTCAAATATGGAAAAATTTGGTTGAGGATTCAAACAACCAAAAATAGAGAACTATCTAAATTCTAATTTGTAACAAAATGAGCAATACTTCAATCAACACAGTATTACATAAAAGTTTTATCAAATGTTTGATATTTGAGAAATACACATGCTCACACTCATCATTTATTTGTTCTGTTAAGATATAGTAGTACATATATGCTTGGCCCAAAATAAGACAATAGTGTGTGCAAGAGTTCAATTCCTCCATGCTAGACTAAGAGTAAGCCTCTTACAGATTATATGTACATAAATTAAAGAAGTATAATAAACCTCTTAAAGCCAAGAAGATAATTCCAGAGACATATTCTACAAAGTCATTATGAATTGCCAACCAATAGCCTTCATCACCTATAGAAGAAAATCAACTTGAATTAATTTTACACATTTTACCTTTGTCTATAATATATTCAAAGCAGGATGCAGTTTAAGCCATCATATCTAGCCATGCTTTCATTCAAACCAGCACTGTATGTAGAGACAAACACGATATGGTGGTGGTATGCTTCCTCTGGGCTACGTCATTATCTAGAGAACAGAGTCACAAAAAAACAATTCTCTTTAAACATCTCACATTCTTACATGATTCAGATCTTAGAAATAAAACATTCAGAATCAATTTAAGGATGGTAGATAGAGATCGTCTTTGATAATCCAGGATAGTAAATTATCCTTTGTTACCTTGGAGAATATTCCTTTATATCCCAAGGTAAGTACTTATATCCCATTTTTGACTCCAATATTTCCCTTGATCTCACATGACCTTCTACTTCCTGTAGATCACAAACCTCTTTTCTATCTCTTGTAAGTGTACATCATGGATTGAAGTCCCACCAGATAACCCAGGATTCATTTTGGAACTCATTTATTTAAGTGTATTAATTATATATTTTTTTTTTTTTGAGAGAGAGAGAAAGAGAGAAAGTTAACCCCAACAAGGTCTTTATTTGCAAACAGTCTCAACCAGCCCTAGATCACAGGCATGTACAATACTGGTGTATTCGGAGACTTTTTCCAGATGAGAATCCAGAACTCTCTCACATGGCTCAGTCTAATAAAGATAGAGTGATGTGTTACTACTGAGTCTGTATTGAGCCAGTCTTAACTCAATTACATTTCCAAGTTTCCTTTTTGAAAAGAAAGTCACATTCAGAATTTCTGGACATAAATTTTAGGGGAAGACACCATTCAACTCATTACAATGGTAAAAATCAGGATTTAATTTTTTCCCTTGATGTTAATGTCTTTGGATTTATGGGATATGCTTGATATTACCAGAGAATCTTCAAGAGATTATGTTATTCTTAACGGATTTTTATATCACCACTGTAAAAGTGATAACTAGATGCTGTATGCCGTTGGCAGTTCATCTTTTTAAATCTTTACAGTAAAGTTTTTATTCCCTTTTAACCTATGAAGGATCTTCAAATTATGAAAAATGTGCATTATGAAATGAGTGTGTATAAATTTCTAAAATGTTTTCCACTAAAATAAACTCATAATTTAATCCTAATTTTTACAAACTATTTTAATAGGCAGAAGGCATGTGTGCTCACCAGAGGTAGACAAGAAAGCAGAGAGAGACCAGAGAGAGAAAGAGATAAAACAAATCCCCTCTTCCCAGTGGAGGATGGTCACATCACAATCCTCTTTCCTCCACCTCTCTATTCTGTCAGACATTGGGGCTTTCACACACATGTGCCCAGCATATTTTTCAAACTGCCAGGACTGGGATTAGAACCATGGTCAGCCATTTGAGAACTGACTCCCTTAACCATTAGGCTACAAGGTCGGTCTGTGATAAACTTTTTGAAACCTCTTCCTATTTAGAGGAAAATTACAGTATCATTTCAGACGGGACATGCTGAAAATTATTTCTTCATGTCACAAACATACTTCAGGAGACACATTTCCAGTGAACACCTTCCATCTTCTCGTCTATGTAGTCACTGACATTCCCAACTGTATTCAGTTAATCTCTATTGGTAACATCTTGGGACTTTTCTATAGTTGCCAAAATGGAGGTACAAGGAAAACACAAGACTGCAAATTCAGTCTTTACAAATGTATGGCATTGTTAAGGGAAGAAGAGACATACAAGTGGGCTTCATGGAAAAAATGGGATTAAAGCACAAAATTATTTTGCTGCAAAAATAAATTGAGATTCACGCTTTTTTAAAAATATGCATTTTCTATAAATTATGTAAATCCTCTTCCTCACAGGCCTGTATATCTTAGACAACAAAGGAATAATTGCAAAATAAAACCCATTTACACAAAGAAGACTGTATCTATTTCTCCATCATGGTCAGTAGTTTTTGTGATGGCCAAAGATACCTCTCTTCAACTGCTGTATTTTCCCTTTTACATGTATCTGCAATATTTATTGCTAAGCTCCTCTTTTTGTCCAGCCATTTATGTTCACCACATAACCTTAGTGAAAAAATTGGCATCTCATTCAGTTTCTTTTCCTATGAACAATTGCAGAAGTCTCAGGAGACGGGAATCCAATAATAGCTTAGTTCATATTTTCCTTAAGGTTTTCTTGGAAATTATATTCTGTTTTCATATTGTTATTAAATGCAATTACAACAGCTTAACTATGTATAAAATCCTGTAAAGAAACAGTAAGACATAATGCTCAGTTTCATTTATGATAAAAAATTTATAAATTCATGTTAAGTTGATACCATATAACAGGGTTTTGAAATGTTCCTTATTCTCATTAAGAAACCCAGCTTTAAGCAACTGTAATCGTATTCGAAGTCCATGCTTTTTTCTTAGTATGTGTATTAGAATCTACAATTTTTATTTTTTTTTTACTTTTTATATTTGTAATAAGACAAGTAGTAAGACCAAGATACAAATAAGCCTAAGTTCATTGGCACTGACGTGTTTCACCAACTCTCTAAGTTTTACATTCACAAGACTGACCACTGTTATTTGTGAAATTAAAAATTTGACATTTCAAAAAATAGGATCCTCACTTTCACCTTTAGATAGTGTTTCTTTTATCTCTCTTCACTTAGTACCATGTGGTAAAGTCTGTCTCTTCAACCTAATGGAATATATAAATAAATGTATCAATTATTTTTATTCTTAAGTTGTTCCTACAGCATAACTTAAATTTGCTCTGCATTTTAATTTGGCAACTGTTCCTGTAGCATATCATACAAATACCACTTGTATTCACACAGAGCCATTTAATTTGGACACAGATATTTCTTATAGAATACAGGTGAAGATGCAATACTTTAAGAAAAGTTATTTTAAGTTTTAGAAAAGTAATGCAGTTTTTTTCCAAAAATATGTTTTATTCTATTTAGTATTCAAATTTAATGGAATAATATGGTTAATAATTTGAAAATAAAAGGGGGTTAAGCTATATGTGAGAAATATCTTTTTTTAAGAGATTTTTGCTATAGGTATCTTTGAGGATAATATGATATTGAAGACAATTCGGAATAAAACCAGAGGCCAAATTATAGGCCTTCATAGATATTTCTAGCCATTGTGGAATTCAATAATGTCCTAGCTCTTCTTACTAACAAGTTGAATGAACTTTTTTTCCTACAAATATCAACTAGGGAGAAATGCAGAGATTATGTACAAAGAGGTTAAGGTTAGAGCTTTTTTTAATTTTCTTTTTTTTGGAGAGGTTTTTGCCATAGGGCGTGTGCGCTCCCCAGACAGACAGAGAGACAGAAAGTGAGAAATCACTCCCCAGGGGGGATGGCCATGCCGCAATCCATTCTCCTCTCGGGTACTTGGGCACGCACGCATGCACACGCGCCCTGCGTGAGTTTTAAGCCACCAGGTCCGGGACGTGAACCGCGGTCTACTACATGGGAGTCCAGCGACATAGTGCTTACTCTAACTGCTGGTCCCAGAGCTTTTTTTAATGAGTGGTGGAATTGTGCTTGAGTTTCTGTCTTCAGCTGAAACTGTCAAAAGCAAAGTTATCATTTTTAAAAATACTATCCTTAAAGATCTAAAATTTCAATAAGGGATTAGATTCTTGAAGACAGAGATATAATTTTGCTTATAGTTGGTGTGTCTGCTTTTTTTTAACTTGTTTAAATTCAGACAATTTAACAAAACATTTAATGAAAGTCTAGTTTTTAATGTCTTCATTAAAAATAATTTATTGATAAGAGATAAAAGCTGAAAAGCAAATAATAGTGAATAATGGAGAAGTCCTCAAGAACTGATTTTCTTACTTTATTTGATTCTTTTTAGTTGGCAGAGAGCATGTGCATTCAGCAGACACATACACACGCGCACACACACATACACACACGGACACACACACACACACACACACAAAAAGCAGCCCAATGCGACATGGTCTCACAACAATGCCTTCTCCTTCATTTCTCCAGCTCTTGGGATTTGGGACACTCATGCACATGTGACATGGCTGAGAGATTCAGTCCACAGTCAGCCATGTGAGATCTGGTTCTTATAACCACAGGACATTGGGACTGGTCCATACCATATATAATTTCTGATATTTAGTTTTACCCCATTTAATTTCCAATGTTTCAATGTTTTCAGTTCTTTATGAGCTATTCTATTCAGATAGCCACTGTCACAGGGCCACTACTTATGGAATCTTTATTATTCATGAGGATACTCTTACCTCCTGAGAATGTAATAGTGAAAAGAAAGGGACCTTGCCTTTGAGGATCAGCAAACCAACTGGGAAGCTGTGCTAATTAATGGAAAATTATCGTATACCCTAATTATTGTAAAGAAGGGATGAAAAAGGGGTATTTCTCATAGAAGAAATATTTTAGTAGTACCTGGAAGATGGTAAGGGTTTTCAAAACAAAATGAGTAGAGTGAGTGTTGAGACATGGGAAAGGATTACCAACAGAGAAATGATATTTGCAATGTCCTAGCCAGTAAAGTATGAATCTGTAATAGGTTCTCCAAACTTGAGAGCAGAGATAGGACTTCATCCTTAATGAGAGGTAAGGCAGGAATGTAACCTGAGACTAAGACACAAAAGTTATTTTAAGTTAAACTTAGACATGTGGATTTGTTCTGGTGAGAAAGATTTTATAATTTGATCAGATTTCTGTTTCAGAAAAATCAAGCAACATGATGCATATTTAATTAGAGTATAAGAAGATCATAGGCAGTAAGACAGTTCTTAGCAGTAAACTAAGTAAGAATTACTGGTGGTTTCATTTAAAGTGATTACTATGGTTTGAATATCTCACCCCTTCCAAACTCCTGTTGAAACTTAATCCCCATTGTAATAATAGTACAAGGTGGAGTTGAATAAAAGATGATTAGGATTAACCTATTCATGCATTAATTAATTAATGGGTTAATGGGTTATGGTGAGTTGTTTAAAAAGCAGCACTCTCTAGCTTTCTGGCATGTATTTGCTTGCCCATTCACCATGACCCAGTAGAAGGTCCTTGTCAAATGCCAGAGAGATGGCAGAGCCTTGACTTGGGACTTCACAGCCTTCAGAACTATAAGAAATAAGTTTATTTTCTTAATAAATTACTTAGTTTGGACATTACTTAGTTTGAACATTAGCATCTTGAATTGATGTGTTTATTCCTTTCAACATTTCACTTCAGAATTAATTATTTTAATATACACTATTTTAGTACAAATTGTGTTTGTTATTTAATACAAATTATCTTAGATTATTTTAGCAGAAAAAGTTTGATTGTGATATATATTGTTAATATAAGACATGAATTATGCCATAAGTGCTACTGAAAATATTCTCTGAGGGCCAGCATCATTAGCATCAAGTAGGAAATTGTTAGAAATATTAAGTTCATAAAACCCACCTGAAAAGTACTTACTCAGAATTCCTGGAGGTGGGCATACACTTTCCTTACTTTTTTGATGATGGCTAAGATTTAGATTATCTAACCAAGGTCATAACATACCTAAAGGCAGAATAATTCTTAAAGGACAAAAGGAAAGTTTGGTCTTAGATTGAAAAGTCAAAAGAAAATATAAAATAATAGTAAATGACAACTTTCCCAATTTATTATAGAATGACTGCAACTTTGATGACATGCTTATTTGCTTCATTAATTAAAAAGTATCATCTGAAACTGTAACATTTATAATAAACCATCTAAAATATAAGAACTTACATAGCATAGTTACTCCCTACTCACCATGGTTATCTTATTATTAAAATGTAGTAGCAGAAATGAAAGAGATAACCTCTAGATTTGTATGTTTGATCACTTAAAATTTTTGGAAAAAAAATGTTCTGGCAGAATTAAAAATGGCTGTAAGTGGTAAGTATTGATATAAAAGGATAAAGTTTTATATTATAATCATGACATTCTTAAAAATGAAAAGTTTAATGGCAGTTTTTCCCTGTTACTTCTTCTCTTAATTAAAATAATTTCTGTCAGTGAAGTGTAACTGTGACAACTTCATGAAGGTATGAAAAAGACTAAAATAGTAAGGGTGACAGATTCATCAAAATTTCACATTAACAGATATATCTTCATTAACTCTCATTATTGTTAACTGAATATTGGCATGAAAATTTCTATGAACCACCTTACAATTGTTAAAGACCTATAAGTTTGCTTGTGAAGCTTGAAAGTTAATGGAGATAAAAGTAGGGGAGAAGGAAATAGAGAATAAAACACAAACATGATAGTAGAATTTTAATTTAGATTGTTCTACTTAAAAGATAAAGCTGTTAAGCCATTAAAGATTAAAAATGAAGTCATAGAAGATGATGCCTGGTATTGGAATCAGTTTCAAATATTTGACCAGGTTAAAAAGATTATGTAAATTCTTTAAGCAATCATAGCTACAGTACTGGTACAGACCTGCATTAAATTCATGCTGAAACTTTTTATTGAACACATTTGTTATTTAGGAAAAATCTTTTGCCAGAAAAGTTAATTTTTTTGAGAGAATTTTGCTACCGAGTGTATGCACTCGCCAGAGAGACAGAAAGTGAGAAATCACCCCCTCAGAGGGGTTGGCCATGCCACAATCCCTTCTCCTCTGTTCTCCTCCCAGGATCTTGGGCACATATACACATGCACTCGGCATGAGTTTCAAGTGACCAAGTCTGGGACATAAACTGCTGTCGGCCATGTGGGATTCCAGTGACTTAACTGCTATGCCATCTGCTGGCTCCAAAAAATAAAATTTTTCATCATTAAAATGTTATGTGAAAAACTGGAAAATTGTTTAATGCATGACACCTGCTTGCTTAATTACTTAATAAAATGTCTCTCATCCATATTGAAATATGTAGACAATATCTCAAAGAAATAAAGGGCTTTTATAAAAGGTCTATAATACTATTGTATTTAATGGTGGACTACTGAATGCTTCTCCCTAAAATATGTCTAACCCCATCTCTGTCAATATTTTGTGAGAATGCTTAGAAATTAAAATAAAGCAAGTCAATTAAAAAAAATTTGAGTTACAAAATTTTTTTTTGACAGATTTTTGCTATCGGGTGCATGCACTCGCCAGAAAGACAGAGAGAGACAGAGACAGAAAGTGGGAAATCACTCCCCAGGGGGGATGGCCACACCACAATCCCTTCTCCTCCACTCTCCTCTCAGGATCTTGGGTACGCATGCACACACACCCAGCATGAGTTTAAGCCACTGGGTCTGGGACTTGAACCATGGTAGACTACATGGGTGTATAGCGACCTAGCCATTATGCCAACTGCTGGTCCCCAGGTTCTGAATTTTAATATTCAAATGTTTCAAAGTGAGACAGACAGAGATGAGCAGAGTAACAAAAACAGAAAATACAAATCGAAATAGTTATAACGTAATAAACTTAAATTCAATCATAACTATAATTACATTTATAAAATTTCCAAAATATTTAAAAAATTTGAAATTATTTTTAAATGCCCATTGAGTAAATTATGATGCCAACAGAATGGAGTTCTATAAAGCTGAATTTTTTATAGTATTACAATATCTATATACTCAGCCATTGTACCTTTCAGTGGTCATAAACATTTTGATAAATGCTAAGGTTAAAATGAAAACTGTGAGTCTGAATACAAAAGATCCTGGAGGATTTTTATGTCACAAACAGTGATTTAAGTTCTTTTTAGGCTTGAATCAAGGGAATTACTCAATAATTAAAAGAATCACAGTCAAAACATTCAGATTTAACAAAAGTTATTACCTAACAGAATTAAATGCATTGAAATTATGCTTCCTTGGTACTTGAGATTTATTAAAGCAAATAAATAAATGCAATTTCCACTATTCTAATGTCTTCCTAACAGAAGTATTTGCCATATCCTCTTTTCTTATTAAATACGGTTTTATTTTTAAATTTACTTTTTATTTTTACATTTAGAGTAAGTACTATGACGCCTTGATTGTAAAATGACTACTATGGGTAAGCAAATTAATAAATTCATCACCTATATATCGCTTGTGTGTGTGTGTGTGTGTGTGTGAGAGAGAGAGAGGGAGAGAGAGAGAGAGAGAGAGAGAGAGAGAGAGAGAGAGAGAGAACATGGCCAAAAATCTGCTTTCCTAGCACATTTTGTGAATATGATAGAATATTATTATCTGTATCCTCCTGCAGTAGATAAGCTCTCTCAATTTATTCATCCTACATAATTGCAAATTTGTACACCTGGAACCACATCTCATTTCTTCTTGCTCCCTTCCCTGGTAACCACTGTTTAACTCTGTATGCTAATATTTGACTTCATAGAGTCTACTTGTAAGTGAGAGCATGCAGTTTGCTTCTTTCTATATCATTTTTTATTTAGAGACCTTTTCTATTTAGAGACCTTTTAGAGTTCATATTTCTCACCCTTTTTGCTTATAAAATGGCAGCTTTCCATGATTCTCTACTCTTGTATAGAAATGTCAATTACTAATATTACAATAACAAAGAAACACTATACTTTTTTTAACAGTAGCCACAATATCTTAATTCAGCAAAAAAAAGTTACAGCAGTACTTCAATCAGATAATTATATAATTAACCATATTGCTACAAGTTATTCCCACATTATGTTTTGTTAAAATGATCATATAAAAAATATGACAGTATTATTATCTAGGGATTATAAAAGTAAGAATAAAGATTGAAATTTATTTTTATTCACAGCAATTCAGAATTATTCCCTTTTAATCTCAAATATCAGCCAATTCTGTTTCAGAATTTTCCAGCACACACAAACTTTATGCTTTTTTTGTCATAATATCTTCCCCATTCTAATATCTGCCTTTAAATTGTGAAACTATGTTAATAAGTTCTCTTCTTGAGTTTTCCCAAAGAAGTAAATTTTCATATAATAGTAAAAGGCATTTGTTTAATATAAGTAGAAATCGTCTTCTCTAGACTTTTTAATGCTTGTCATTATACTAAACATTTTTCAGTCTGCAATTATATTATGTATATTTGCTCTTGTTTAAGGAGATAGGTGGAAAGCTGTTTTGTCCATTATTCTATATGTCAATGTGGCATAAATTGTATGTTTTTTTATATATTAACCAAGTTCAAATACATATTGTATTTATATATAAGCTTTAACATCTTAGAATGATATTGATGCCTGTCTATTCTCACCATTTCCTCCTTGTGATCATAGCACTTTAATTGCCACCAAGGATCCAAAGGAGTTCTGTGTGTGCACAGACGTTGACAGCTCTGTAATGAAGATCTGTTAATAGCACAATGACAACACTTTCAGGGCTGTTCATTTATGAAAAGGTTAATGTGTAGTGCTTCCCACCAAGCTCTGTTTAGCTGACTTTGAAATTTTACTGATTAGAAAAATTTGATTTCCTTTACTGAAGAATATGTTGACTGATAATCGTTATTAACTTCACAAAACATTATACACATTTATGTCTTTTTGTTCATCCAAATTCTCTTAGTCTTCTCAGGTTTCCATACTGAAATATTGTGGGCAGGGTGGGTTAAACAATAGACATGTATTTTCTCACAGTTCTAAACATTAGACTTTATAACTTCAGGGTGCCACAGAGCTGGGTTCTGGTAAGAGCACTCTTCCGGGTTTGCAGAATACCGCCTTTGTGTAATCAGGTGGTTCACACATGAATGGAGAGAAAAAAAGGGAGCAAGTTCTTTGGAATCTCTTTTTTTTTTTTTTTTTTTTTTTTTTTGAGAGGTTTTTGCTATAGGGCACGTGCGCTTGCCAGACAGAGCGAGACAGAGAAACAGAAACAGAAAATCATCCCCCAGGGGGGATGGCCACACCGAAATCCCTTCTCCTCCATTCTCCTCTCGGGATCTTGGGTATGCACGCACACGTGCCTGGCATGAGTCTTAAGCCACCGGGTCTGGGACACAAACCGCGGTCGACTATGTGGGAGTCCAGCGACATAGTCATTACACTAACTGCTGGTCCCATGGAATCTTTTTTTAAATAAAGGCACTAATCCCATAATGGAAGCACCACTCTTATGACCTCATTAGCCCTCATTACTTCTTGTTTTTTTCTTTTTTTGGAGAGGTTTTTGCTATAGGGCCCGTGCGCTCGCCAGACAGACAGAGAGAGACAGAGAGATAGAAAGCAGGAAATCACCCCCTAGGGGGGATGGCCACGCTGCAATCCCTTCTCATCCATTCTCCTCTCGGGATCTTGGGCACGCACGCACATGCGCCCGGCGAGCCCTCATTACTTCTTAAAGACCCCTTCTCCAAATACAGTCACATTGGAAATTAAGGCTTCAACGTGTGTATTCAGTGGAAAGAATAAAGACTTTCAGTCTATAACACAAAGTAGTGAATTTGCCTAGTAAGAATACTCAGCAGAGATTGAGGAGGGGAAAGAGAGAGAAAGAGAAAGAGAGAAAGAAAGCACATTTTAACAAGGGATGGAGATGTTGCAATCTCATCAGGTTGTTGGGTATGCACACTTCATAGATGCTCTGTGTTTTGTTTTGTTTTGTTTTGTTTTTTCTGTTTTGTTTTGTTTTTTAGAGGTTTTTGCTATAGGGCGCATGCGCTCGCCAGACAGACAGAGAGAGACAGAGAGATAGAAAGCAAGAAATCACCCCCCAAGAGGGATGGCCACACCACAATCCCTTCTCCTCTATTCTCTTCTCGGGATCTTGGATAGGCATGCAAACGCGCCCGGTGAGTGTTTAAGCCACGAAGTCTGGGACTCAAACCACGGTAAAAAACATGGGAGTTCAGCAACATAGCCATTACACTAACTGCTGGTCCCTCCTGTGTATTTTTCAAGCCTCTAAGGCCAGGGTTTGAATTGTAGTTGGCCATGTTGGATTCAGGTCCCTGTGCACAGGGCTTTAAGTACTGGTGGACAGGGCTGGCCCTACTATATATATATATACACACATATACATATATATATATGTATATATGTGTATGTGTGTGTGTGTGTATATATTTATATATAAAATTATATATACATTATATATATAATTATATTATATATATATGTATATATAAATATAAAATATGTCAGAATATGTCTTCTTGACATATTTGGTTGAATTTTTTCTCTTACATAAAAGCTCATAAGTAATTATTATCAAAAATAATGATAATCATATCATAATTGAAATGACACTTAATGCATTGACTGTTGATTGGAAAAATCTTTATATTTATTGCAGGTTGGGGACCCAAATAGGGGAATCGCACAAGAAATGAGACTCAGAGCACTTGGTAACAGGAAAATCTACCTGCAAAATGGCCAGAACCTCCATCACCACTGAACACTGTTGCCATGGCTAGTATCAACAAGTTTAGGTTTTATTTTTATTTTTGCATCAATACCTCTATATTCCAGCTTCTAGATTTGAGAATATGACTGACTAAGCTTCATCCTTCTGAAATTCTTATTAGGAAGCAAATTTATTGCCTCTCACGTTGCAAGATTGGCCCCACTGAGGAAGAGATTGTTTGAAACTACAGAGCGAAAAGTTACTATATTTTGCCACTTTGGCTGTTCAAATCCAAAATGTGTTTTCTAACCATTTTTATATTTCTAAATCAAATAATCATGCACCTATTCTAAGGAGATGTTTACTCATTTACCTAAAGGGAGACCACCCCTGCTTAGTCCAAATATTACCAGTACTCCTCTAACTTTAAGTAAAAAATATTTGAGTATTAGCATTCTGGAGACTTTTTTTTCTTTATTTATGATGGAGTATATGTACACCCCCAGGAGATCAGAGAAAGATGAGCACCTTTGACAGGGTTCAGCCACATTGCAATCCCCTTCCTGAAGCCCTCCCTCGCATCAGAGCTTGGGTACTCTCATTCATGTCCCAATCATTTTCAGGCCTACGTGGCCAGGAATTCCAACCAGTCACTCTGTGGGATCTGACTTCTCTTGAACAACACATTACCAGTGTGCCACAGAGCTGGCCCATCTTCACTTAAAAAAAGAGATTTAGGGACCAGCAGTTAGCGTAATGGCTATGTCGCTGGATTCCCACGTAGTCGACCGCGGTTAGAGCCTGGGACCTGGTGGCTTAAACTCACGCCGGGCGCGTGTGCGTGCGTGCCCAAGATCCCAAGAGGAGAATGGAGGAGAAGGGATTGCAGCGTGGCCATCCCCCCTGGGGGGTGATTTCTCGCTTTCTGTCTCTCTGTCTCTCTCTGTCTGTCTGGCGAGCGCACGCGCCCTATAGCAAAAACCTCTCCAAAAAAAGAGATTTAAATAATTTTTATTTTGTCATAGAGACTGTGTGTGTGTGTGTGTGTGTGTGTGTGTGTGTTGTGTGTGTGTGTGTGTGTATGTGTGTGAAAGAAAGAGAGAGAGAAAGACACTCTTGAGAGGGTGTTTTCATGCTGGAGACTCCTTTCCCTCACCTTATGGGTCACCAGGATCTTGAGCACCCATGTGCATGCCCTGCATGTTTTCAGGACAGCTATGGAATTCACATTTGCAGTCAATCATGTGGCTTCCAGCACCCCAGTCCCATACATTATGGCCTGTACCGCCTCGCTGGAACTTTTTAATTTTATATTAAAAATCTATTTTTTTCTATGAATGAGAAAGAAAGAAAGGGACAGAGACAAAGAGACAACACCCCAACAGTGTCTTAATGCTTCAATCTATCCCCAGCTTTAGCTAGCTTCTGTTCATGGGCACACACATGCCTGGCATACTCAGGGTGGTCTCTAGGCATGGACTTGGAACCTTCCTACGTAGATCAGCCCCACAGGTAATCACATTTTACTGCTCTACGCCTGCTTAGCCCATGACTCATTTGTTTTCTAGCAAGTTTATTGGGTCATCTGAAAAGTCATGACACATTTTTGCATAGAAATATGACTTTTCAAGGGACCAGCAGTTAGCGTAATGACTATGTTGCTGGACTCCCATGTAGTAAACCGCAGTTTGAGTCCCAGATCTGGTGGCTTAAACTCACGCTGGGCACATGTGCGTATGTGCCCATGATCCCAAGAGGAGAATGGAGGAGAAGGGGTTGTGGCATGGCCACCCCACTAGGGGGTGATTTCTTGCTTTCTGTCTCTCTGAGTCTGTCTTTCTGGCAAGTGCACACACCCTGTAGCAAAAACCTCTCCAGAAAAAGGAAAAAAAAAAAAAAAAAAAGACTTTTCTGACAATCGAAAAGATTGTCCGAAAAAATAAGCACAATATACAGAAAAATGCATATACCCTGTCATTTCCACCCTTGTGCATACAAGTTTCTACTTTTATTATTATCATATTAATCTGGTACATTTATTAAAATCCACAAGCTAATATTTATACATTATTATTAGGTATGGTACATAACCATATCAGGGTGCACTTTGTGATACAAATATATGGGTTTTAGCAAACGTATAATTTTACGCAGGCACTGCTATAGTATCATATGCAATAGTTTCATTCTCCTAACAAAACTTGTGCTCCATTTATCTCTCCTTCTCTTCTTATATCCAGAATCAATAATGGCAACTGTCCATAATTTCATACTTTAATTTTTTTTGAGAGGTTTTCCCTATAGGGCGCGTGCGTTCGCCAGACAGACAGAGAGAGACATAGAGACAGAAAGCGAGAAATCACCCCCCAGGGTGGATGGCCATGCCGCAATCCCTTCTCCATTCTCTCAGGATCTTGGGCACGCACGCACACACGCCCAGCGTGAGTTTTAAGCCACCAGGTCTGGGACACGAACCGCAGTCGACTACGTGGGAGTCCAGCGACATAGCCATTACGCTAACTGCTGGTTCCCTTTAATTTTATTTTTAAAGAATTGATTTATGTATATTATCAATCAATAAGAAAGACAGAGAAACAGCATCCCCAACAAGATCCTGATGCTGTGATTCGCCCTCAGCCTCAGACAGCCCCAGATCATGGGCAAGCACGTACCCGTAGTATTCAGAGACATGGGCAGATCTGAACCAGGGACCTTTCCATGTGGGACTGCCTGGCATAGCATTGTATTTTATAACTTTGTCTCCACCTGCCCCCATAATTTTGTCTTTTGTAGAATGTCACACTATTGGAATCAGAGTTGACAAGATTTTTAGGCTGATTTCTTTCACTTAGCAACATGCATCTAAGTTTTCTCTTTTTAAAAATGACATAATAGCTCATTTATTATATTGATGAAAAATTTTAGTGTATGAATATACTACCTGTTTTTTCTCCATTCACCCACTGAAGGACATCTTGGTTTCTTTCAAGCTTTAGTAATTAGGAATAAAGTTGTTATAAATATTCACATGAAAGTTTGGGTACAAGCATGTTTGCAACTCAGGTAAAGACCAAGGAGCATGATTACTAGGTTACATGATTAGGAAACTTCTAAACTGTTACCCAAAGTGGCAGTACAATATTCCATTCTGACCAAAACTGCTTAAGAGTTTCTGTTCCATCACTTCATCAGCATTTGATATTGTCAGTTTGGGGATTTTTCATTTGTAGTAGGGATAATGGTATTTCATTATTGTTAAAATTTACAATTCTTAAATGACATGATCCTGAACATCTTTTCATGTGTTTATTTAAGAGTTTTCTTTTGGCATGTCATGCATAATCACATGGTACTAATCTTCAAATTATAAAGTTTTCCATGATGAAAATACCGTATAAATAATTATTCATGAGAAAAAAGGAAATAAAGCTGAAAATATAGGTAACTCTTACAATTTTCTTCCAGCCCCTACTCACATGTACATCTCAGAATTATAAACTCCTTCTATGATTGCCTTAGAGCAGTATCTTTCAGCAGGTAGTTGGCATTCTTTACAAAGAGAGTAACTCAAACCATTTTCAGAGGTTCTACTTTTGTTTGCTCTACTGTTAGAGACAAATGACATATTATTTACTGTGATATTTAGAACTAAAAATGGATATATGAGAACAAAAACATGAGACTCATAGTTTTACACACAGTCCAACCAGTCTTCCATATTTAATAAGATCACATTCCTTAGTGATAACTGGAGATCGTGACATAGTCATCCCTGTGTCTCAAATGATAAGCAAAATAACTACTCATTTGTTGAGTGTTGAAAAATTGCCAATTTCAGCAGTTATATGAACAGTACTGCCAATGGAATGTCAGTCCTAGGCAAATTATATTCAGTATTTTTTTTTGCATACAATCCTTTTAGATCTAAAATTTTGTAATCTGGTTTAAAAATGCACAGGCAAGAAAAAGAAAAAAAGCTTAAATGAGTTTTTTTCACCCATAATATTCAAATATATGTTCTGAGAGGTTTTTTTATTGACAAGAATAAAGTAGAAAATTTTACTTACAATTTTAGCATATTTTTCAAAATTAAGATATTTAAAAATAAGGAGGTTGTTGACTTTCTCAAGAGAGAAACAAGATATATAGATAAATAAATGAGTGAATAAATACATAATATAAATTCAACATATGATCACCAATATTATTAATGTTAATGGAAATAGTTCTTTGCAAAGCTGTGAGACTTATCATGATAGTGGAATTGCTAACAGAAAAATTAAGATTTTACTGAACCTTATAAAAATTTAAAATGATCATTTCTAGATTTGACAGTTGGGTAGCATATGTAAATACACTGGACAGCTAAAATATATTGCCAACCTAAGGTAGTTAAAACCATAAGCAGTTTCTGGTTTAACAATGCAATTTTGAAATTCTATTCCCAGTTAGCCTCAGGGTAACAAGTTAAATACCTATAAAATGATGGCAAATGTCACACTCTCCAATATAATAAAACAGACAAATCCTCCAAAGTTATAGCAAGACAATAGAAAGCAGGTTTCTGTCAACACATCTTAATGTGTATCTAATGATATTTTTAAATCTAAAAGAGAAACTAGAAAATAAAGAATTGGGACAACTTACTTGTTCAGAGATATTTACCCTGCAGACCTCAAAGGCAGGGCCAGTGAGTAAACCAGAGGCCTTGTATAGATCAGCTCCAAATAGTGAACTTTTTTTATTTTTAAGAATTATTTATTTAATTTTATTAATTATGATGATGAGTTTAAAATTTGCTATTGGGCACATGTACTTACCAGAGAGAGACAACGAAAGAGAGGGGGAAAGTGAGAAAGCAAGTCACCAGATCTGGGACTCGAACCACAGTCACTCATGTGAGAGTCCAGCACCATACCACCTGCTGGCCCTGGTGAGCTATTATTGCCACATAACAATCTTATACATTTTTTTCCTGATGATAATAACAAGACGATCATAGGAAACAAAATGTTAAAATGGTGAATTATTGCAAAATGATTTATAGAAACTGTCTTACTTATTTATCCTATGCTGGAGGTGGGATGGGGGGGGGGGAGTTGTGCTGTGGTTAGAGACCAGTAAGGACCTTGAATACAGTCTGGAGACATACGTGAGTGTAATACCCACATGCATCCCAACTTCAAGCCCCATGTAGACAATCACCCTCTGCCTTCATACCCAGATTTTTGAAATGCATGTAGGCAGAGAAGACACAACCTTGAGAAAAAAACTGGATTTTAAATATGAAATATTTTTCGCTGACTGACAAGCCTTAGTGTGTCTTTTCTATTCTTAGTAAATTTAAAGATGAGAAAATGAGGATTTAGATTTAGGAAGTAATACAAAGTCATACAAATAATGGCACAAAGAGGTGTGGTATTATCTGTTGAAGATATTTGGTAGTTTTATCAACAGTACTAGGGAGAAATGTTCACCTGTTGAAACTCCTCTGATATGAAACTCTTCATCTTAGAGCTAATAAAAGCGATTTGAAAAGCAGGCAGATGTGTATATATGCCTAAAATCCTAAGAGGAGAATAGAGGAGATGGGACTGTGACATTGAGACATTCTCCCTGAGGAGGGGCTATAGTCTCTCTCTCTCTCTCTCTCTCTGTCTGTCTGTCTTTCTTGAGTTAGTGCACACACTTTGTAGAATTTTTAATTTTTTTTAAATAAAGAGAATCAAGAAGGAAATTTATATAGCTGGTATGAATGGAAGAGAAGTGAGGTAGTGGAAGAGAAGGTCCAACCTGTTCTAGGACAGGGTAAGATTTAGACTTTCATCCTAAATGTACTGTGGAGCTACTGCAAGGTTTGAATGATGAAGGGACATAGTATGTTCTTTTATTTTTAAAAAGTCAGTTCAGTTGCTACAATGAGACCAGGACCCAGTCAAGTAGAACAGTGGAATGCTAGAAGCAGGGAATGGATGCAAAGTAATCATATTCTGAATATATTTTCAAGGAGAAACCAAAAGGATCTAGAAAGTGATTTGATGTAAATTGTCATAGAACAAGAGAAAACAAGAGTATCTCCAATATTTCAACTTTTGGTCATTTAAATGCATTCGCAACTTCCTAAGAAGCATGTGGGATGAAGACCGGATGATATTTCAGTTGGCAGTTAGCAGAAAATATGGCATACTCATATTGGGCAATTTGAAGAGAGTTTGATTAGGGATGAGATTATTTGCAAAGGTCTGGAAAATCAAGAAGTGCTTGTAAAGTACACTGGAGAGACTAATACCTGTGGTGGGACTTAATTAACATTAATAACTCCTTAGTCTGAAGTCACTAAGAGGAGGAACAGTTACCACACACCATAGGGAAGACCTCTGTGAATAGAACTATCTGAACTGTGTTTTGCAGTGAAGTGATACACACGCTGGTCTTAGTAAGACAAATACAGAACCATGGATGCCCCAACGTTACTTTCCTTTTACTCTCTAAACTTCACTTTGGTACTTCTCATCATGCAAATCCAGCTGGCAGTATAAAGGTGAGAGAGACTTGATTCATTTAATATAGATTAGGCTTTCTATGGTAGAAAACAAAATGGAAAAAATAGGGATAATGTGTTGCAAAAGCAAACTGAAGACACATAACACAGGTGGAATATAAAGTATATTAGGATTTTTCAGAGAATCAGCTGATTTTCTAACAAATTACACACACACAGACATCTATGTAAAATAAAGAATTGACTGGGACCAGTAGGTAGACGTAGTGGTCAAGGCACTGAATCCCACATGGCTGACTCGGTGGTTCCAGAGCCAGATCCAGCAGCCTGAGAAACATGCCAGGGCATGTGATTCATGCATGCATGCCTGAAATCCTAAGAGAAAACTGGAGGATAAGGGATTGCAGTGTGGTCATCCCCCTGGAGTGGTGATTTTTCACTTTCCCTCTCTCTGTCTCTCTCTGTATCTCTACAGTCAGTGCATGAGCCCTCTGGCAAAAAAAAAATAATAATAATAAAAAATAAAAAATAAATAAAAATTTAAAAAATAAAAAATATGAAATATGTTTTTAAAAATTAAATGGCTTACATAATTATAGAGGCTGAGACATTCTAATATCTCTTTATCAATTATCAGCAAGCTAAAATCCTAGAGAAACTAACAGGGTAGTCCCAGTCCAATTTGAGGGACTGAAAACAAAAAGATTCAACAGTGTAAGTTTTGGTCTAAATCCTGTATAGGCTCAAGAATAAAAAAAAAAGCTGCTTTGTCAGTTGGAGTTCAAAGACCATGTCTAAGCTCAAAACAGGAGAAGTCCTCCTTATTCATTAGACAGTCAGACTTTTGGTTCTAGTCAAGCCTTTAACCAATTAAGTAAGGGCAACCCACATTAGGGAAGATAATATGGTTTATTTAGAAGGATTCAAAGTTAATGTCATCCAGAAACCCACTCAAACACACACCCATGGTAATTACTGACCAACTATCTGGGCACTTAATGGCCAATTTGAGTTGATAGACTACGAATCAAATATTAGGCAACAAAGTAGAAAGGTTAACCAATCTGTAGTTCAAGGGAAGATTAGGGAATGCAATATAAAGGTGAAAAGTCAGCATATATGTGATATAGAAAACCATGTGACTAGCTGTATCTTTTTAAATTAAAGAATTATTCACTTAATTTTATTTATCATTCATTTTATTTTCATTTGACCAGAGACAAAGACACACAGAGAGAAGGAAAATGAGAAAGCAAGCCACCAGGTCCAGGACTCCAACCGTGGTTGGCCATGTGGGAGTGTCTAAACCACCATGCCACCTGCTGGTCCCTAGATGTATCTATTTAATTAAAATGAACAGACAAAAAAAAAAAAAAAAAAAAAAGAAAAAGAAAAAACATGATGAGATCAGTGTAAAACTAGGTGGAGAAATGAAAAGAAACCAATGAACAAGACTCAGAAGAAGTGTCTAGAGAGGTAGGAAAACCACAGAAGTGGTCCACCTCTTGAGCCATGTGAATAATGATTCAGGAAATAGATCAAATGTGTTGAATACTACTTATAGGTTTAGTAGGATGAGACCTAAAACATGACCAGATTTGGCTTTATGGCACTGATTTTACAAAATAGTTCCTAGTTTCTGTTTTTAAAAAACATCCCAAAATATACATATCCCAGAAAACATTGACTTATTCAGCTTTAATACTCCTTTCATTTTAAGGATCCTTAAATTTGATTTGACGATATTTAATGGTCCATAAGTAAATTAGAAATCTTGAAGTAAAACTTTTCAGACCAGCTGTGGCATGGAGGTTAGGGCACCGGGATCCCAGATGGCTGACTGTGCTGTTTGAATCCCAGACCTGGCTGCTAGAGAAACATGCCAGGTGTATGTGTGTGTGCTCACGAGAGAGAATGGAGGATTTAAAAAAACTGCAGTGTGACTATCCTCCCTTAGGAGTGATTTCTTACTTTTCCCTCTTTCTGTTTTCTCCAGCGAGTACATATGCCCAATAGCAAACTAAAAATAAACACATAAATAATTTTTACAAAGAATTTTTCAAAGCTTCTCTAGTATCAATTCAACTCTAGAAAGTTTGTTAAATACATTGATTGTCTTAAGGCCAAGTAAATAGATACATCTCACTTTGCTAGACTGACTTATTAGACACGTATCCTACATATTTTCAATGAGTGTGACCTTGGGGAAATACCATGCCATACACTCTGGATGGGATATGACTGTGTCAGTCCTCTGTCTGTGAGCAGGCTTCTGCATATAGGACATGCGGGTACTTAATGGGACTGCATGCTGCCTATGGTACTGAGCAAGTGACTCACAACCTCAATGCCTGTCCTCCTATCCACGCTACAATCCTACTTCCCTACCTATCTGTGCTACTTTAAAATAAAAGAGAGTGGAAACAAAACGTACTTTCTCCTAAGGCATACATAAGTCTAAGAAGTATTTATGATACTATTTCGAATACTCTATTGCCTGTTCATAGTCACTCTATTGTGGGTATTATTTTGCATTTTAGTGTGTAAGTCTCAGTTACCAATATATAATATTAAACTATGAGTTGTAACAGATGGCTTAATGATTATGTCACTGGACTCCCACATGGTTGACTGTGGTTTGAGTCCAGGGCCTAGAAGCTTGAAATTCACTCTAGGCACATTAGCATGCCTGCCCAAAATCTAGAGGAGAATAAAGAAGAAATTGTGGTACGGCCTTCCTTCCCCCTAGGGGGGCAATTTCTCACTTTTTGTCTTTCTGTCCCTCCAGTGAGCACACAGGTCCTATAACAAAACAAACAAACAAACAAACAAAACCTCTGAAAGAAACTAAAATAAAAAATTTAAAAACCCTATGAATTGTTATAAAAGATCTGCAATTAGTTATTAAACAACTACCACACATTTGGTTACTCTTCATGATACTGAAAAATCCTTTCAGGGAGACTTTCCTTGGTACCTTTTTGTCCTCACAAAACTGCAGAGGCCTGCAATTTTGATTAATATTTCCAGTTACATTCTCACAATCCATGTGTTAGGTAGTAAGAAAAACCAGGACTCTTTTTTTGCATAGAAAAACATGTCCTTTCTGATGACCCAACATATACAGCAAACAAACAACAAAAAACACTGTCCCTGGCGACTGTCTAGCTGATTTTGTCTCTCATGAGAAACTTATCTTTAAAACTGATTTCTTCTTAGCTATATATTAAGTAACTATATTCCTTACAACTGCTATAATTGGATATCTCTGTTAATATTTTCTATGCGATTTAAAAATATTTCATCACTGTTTACTTATAAATAACTTCCAGAGACCTGTATTGTTTCTTTGTTTTTCCAGTTTGTCTAATTGCTGTCCTATTGATTCAGATTTAGATTTCTTTCCATTGTGTTATGAATCCCTCTGGAAAAAGCGCTAGCAAAGTCACATATTTGTTTGCATTCACCACAGTGCATGATGATATGACTTTGACAAAGTAGCACTTATTAAAAATAGGATCGATGTGTAAATTAAGACAATCTAACATAGCAGAGTTTATTTCTTCATCATATGAAAAAGAAAGTATGTGTTTAATAGTTGTCTTCTTTTCTCGGGTAGAGGTCAGAGATAATGTTTTATATTGGCTTGTGCCAGAATGTTTGATAGAGACTCAAAGTTGTTAGTTTAACTCATTTAAATTGGGCTACCACAAGTGGATCAAAATCCAAGCTGACATTCTTCTCTTGTACAGATGAAAGCAATATTTCTTATATAACTCTTCAAATATACAGAGGAACTAATAATATAGGACTCAAACATTTGTGTTCTGTTAAGTGCCAAAAAAGGTTTTGAAAACATGCCCACATATTTCCTACAGGAATGATTACACTTTTCTTTTCTTTTATCTCTCTCTCTTCTTTTTCTTTGGAGACATTTTTGCTATAGAGTTCCTGGGCTCCCTGGAGAGACTCAGAGGCAGAGATTGAGTAATCCTCAGGAGCTTGGCCATGCTGCCCTCCCTTCTCTTCAATTCACTTCTCAGTATGGGCATGCATGTACATGTGCCTGGCATGAGTTTCAACCCACTAGGTCCAAGACTGGCACCATGGTTAGCCATGGGGGAATCCAAAGACATACTGATGATTATCCATTTCTTAAAAAGTCTCTGAGAGTTGAAGACCACCAGGTGGCATAGAGGTTTAGCACTGAATTCCACATGGCCATCTTTTGCAGTTCCAGGTCCAGTCACTTGAGAATCACGCCAGGTGTGTGTGCATGTGTGCCCAAAATACAGAGAGGAGAGGGTGATTTCTCACTTTCTCTCTCTTTTGCTTCTCTATTTTTCTGGTGAGCATGCACACCCTATAGCAAAAACTAACAATAATAAAAAAAAAGTTGCTGAAACCAGAGAGGTTATGGCAATAATCTGAAGACCTTATGTATAAACATGTAATTAGATTCTGGTGACTTTACAAACTCTAACTTTCCATTTCCAAAAACTGAGAAAAAGAATCCAAATCTATGTCAATTTATATGAAAAATTTCAAAGAAATTATTTAAATTCTATAAAATAATGCCTCAGTGATAAACTCCTAATAATCTGAAAGCATAATAATATTATCTTAATAATAATTATTATTTTTACAACTTCTATAATGTGGTATAATATCAAAATTATCCATCGCAAAAAGTAAGTAAAACATGCAGTATAATCTGATCTATATCAAATTCTAAAATATACTATATATATACATATATATATATATATATATATATACACACACACATAAGAAAATAGGAAGGTTACAAAATTTTGGATGTTTGTATAAAGATTATCAACAATATTAATAATATATTCAAGTTCAGACTGACTGAGTTTTCAGACAATTATTGCATTTGTCTTTATATTCTGTGGATCTATCAAATATGTTTTTGGTATGCATAAAATAGATTTGTGTGTTTAAAATGTAATAAAAATCTCAAAAAACAAGTTTCAAATTGGGAAAAAAATACACCACACATATGAAAATCCTTCCATATGCACAATAATCAATTTAGAAATGAATTGCATTGTGTTCATAAATATTTAAAGTATTTTGTATCTATGGAATTAAAAAAAATTAAAAAAATTTTAAAATATTAATACTTTGGTTGAATTTCTTTTTTTTAAAAAATTATTTTATTTAACTTTATTTATCCATTTATTTACTTATTTATTTAAATTTGACCAGAGAGGGACAGAGTGAGAAAGAGAGAAAGAGAGAGAGAAAGTGAGACAGCAAGCCACCAGGTCCAGGACTCGAACCATAGTCAGCCATGTGGGAATCCAGCACGCTTAACCACCATGCCACCTGCCGGTCCCGGTTGAATTTCAAATTTGACTTCATTCGTATAGCAAATTGCTCTCTCAAAATTCCAGATATTTCCAATGTATTTTTTGTTCAACATATTTCCTCTGTTCAGGCAATGGACTTTTTCCCAGTATCATTATCCTAACTTAAGTTACCACATACGTATTATTATAATTAAAGCCTATTTTGATGTTTTATTTCTTTGAACATGATTACTTTTTGAAACACTTATCAAAGTATAGAAAAAGATGCTATTTTTGTTTATACTACATAAATAATTTTTATCATTTAAAATATTATTAAAGTAAGTAGTTTGAAAATGTTTAAAATTCTACTGAGTTTAAACTTTCTATAATTAAAAGGATCATTTTCATATATATTTAAGCAAATAAATTATTTCTTTGATCATATCATAAATGGAGAAAATCTTGAAATATTTTAGAAAATGATGTTTTTTTTTTCTTTTACCTTTTTAAAGGTACAAGAAATTTTTTTTCCTATTATAATTTTAAAAATTGTTTGACAGAATTAGTTATGTCACTGCAAAAAATCGTCTTTGTTTGAGGAGTACTTAGAGCTTTGTTCGCTTAAAATTTTCTACAAGTTAAAAAAATCCTTTTTATCTATGCAAGCACACAGTTGTCACGTTTAGGTAAATGACAAGATTATGTACAAAAATTAAAAATGTATTGTATTGCAAACAAAAAAGGTTCTCATAAATGTAATTATTAAAATTTAATTAGAAAATTAAAAGTCTCTCAGCCTTTTGATAATTTTCTATGCATGTTACTAAGGAAGATAGGACAGGTTGATTAAAATGAACTAATCTCTCAGAACATGAAATATTCAATGTAAATTTATTGTGGCTTTAAGTGACATAATGCTGTTTGTCAGTCATTCTAGTTATTCTAGTAGAGTGTGTAGTTTCCATTCTCACATCTAAGCAAACCTTTAATCATTGTCTTAAAAACCTACTTCAAGACTTTCCTTTTAGAATGAGTGTTAAATTCCTAGTTTACTTTTGAGTGCATTGCAGTATGATTTGTGTTTTTCTTCCCTTTCTTCTAATTTTTCCCCAAATATCGTACATCTCTCTTGTATTTTTTTATATTCTCTCTCTCCTCTATTGTCTCTTTTCTTAAGCTTTCCTAAGTCAAGTCTGTTATGATTTCATTTAATATTTCCTCCTTTGACAGATTCTTTACTAGGTAATCCTGTTTCTCATAGATTTTATACTTTCTGCTGACTTTCATTCTAAGAAAAAACACAATTAAGGTCCTCATATTTTCAGGATCTCAAAATTCCTGTGTGTGCAAGGTGACTCCACAACCACATTCTACATTCTATCTGTAAGCCATTATAAGTTATTTTTCATCTTTATTTCTCTTGCTAAAATTGTTCTCTCAGGATAAGGCACTCCTGATAAGTATATGAAATAAAAAAAAAAAATAGGAGGTTATCTATCTATCTCATACACACACGCACACTACAGATACACACATGCACATATATACATACGTGTGTGTACATATATGTGTGTGTATATATATATATGTATATAAATATATGAGTGAAGTAGAGAATCAGAAGAGATAAAAGTATCTGAATATTAATTATCACAAATATATTGACGAAACATAGATTTAGAGTTTTTACTCCTGTGATTTCCAGTTGGGAAAACATGCAAATAATAAAACTAAAAGTTAAGCCACAGTTTCCCTTTTTGAAAATTAATACTAGTTATTTCCTATATTTTTGTCATTTAAATAAAAGATCTCATCATAGTGTCATCAAATAATAAGCACTATTTAGATGTTAGTTAATCATGTACGTGTATCATACACACATACATACAAGTGTGTGTGTGTGTGTGTGTGTGTATACATATTACTTCATGTATATTGTGTGTGTAATATTAGAACTATGGGATTTTTTTTTTTTGGGGGGGGGTGAGGTTTTTGCTATAGGGCGCGTGTGCTCACCAGACAGACAGACAGACGGAGAGACAGAAAGCAAGAAATCACCCCCCAGGGGGGATGGCCACGCTGCAATCCCTTCACCTCCATTCTCCTTTCAGGATCTTGACCACGCACACACACGGGCCTGGCATGAGTTTTAAGTCACCGGGTCCGAGACGCGAACCGTGGTCGACTTCATGAGAGTCCAGCGACATAGCCATTATGCTAACTGCTGGTCCCAATACTATGGGATTTAAGGATCAGCAGTTGGTGTAATGGCTATGTTGCTGGACTCCCACATAGTCGACAACAGTTTGAGTCTGGACCTGGAGGCTTAAACATCTAGCTAAAATGAGAATTATTTTTAAGATGAAATAAAAGCACAACATTCATTGTCTATAGAATGAATAAACATACTTAGGTCTGTTCTAGTGTTGATATATCCATATTCCCACTCATTACAAAAAAAAAAAAAAAATGTTGCTGGGACCAGCAGTTAAAGTAATGGCTATGTCGCTGGACTCCCACAGTTCCCATCCCAGACCCCGTGACTTAAACTTACACTAGGCGCATGTGCGTAAGTGCCCAAGATCCTGAGAGGAGAATAGAGGAGAAGGGATTGCAGCGTGGCCATCCTCCCTGGGAGGTGATTTCTTGCTTTCTATCTCTCTGTCTCTCTCTGTGTGTCTGGCACACAGTACACGTGCAAAAACCTCTTTAAAAAAAAATCTTGCTCACTGTTGGCAGAAAACCATCTCTCTTCATCTAACAAACTCACATGCTACCATAACTGGGGATTTTCATGAATGGCAAAATCCTACACAGTTTAGATACACTTCGATCTTCTTTTAAGTATTGTCTTCTTTTAATTACTGTCAACCTGAAAATGAAAGATTGAGGAATAGTGAGAGAAACAGAAATGATTGGATGGATCAAAGTTTGGGATTGCCTTGGTGACAGATTTCAGAAACCAAGAATGTATGCCCCAAAGTGGATTCAGAGATAGCTAGTTTTGATAACAAAGAAAAGAGCAAGAGAGTGGTTACAAGTTCTTTGACAAAATGGGCCCCTTTAGAATAGTACAGAGAAGGCTGGCCCTGTGCCAAAATGATTAAAAAAAATACCTGGATGCAATATGATCAATCATACCTAGAATCCCAGCCTTGGAAGCTTGAAAAACACATGGGCTTGTTCTGTGAATGTGTGCCCCAAATCTGAACAGAATAGAGAAACAGAGGAAATGGGATTGAGGCATGACCACACACCTTAGGGGATGCCTCCTCTCTCCCTCTTTCTGGTGAGTGTACAAGCCCTCTGGCATAATAATCATAAAAATAATAATAGAGACAGTTTATTGGCTCATTGTAAAGAAAAGGGGTGAGGAGAATTGCTTTTTAAGTTAATTATTATTTGCAAGTTGGTTTATTTATTGTAAACTAATGTATGCCTTCAAACAATTACCCCAAATAAAGTTTTGATCATAATCCAAGTCTTGGGCTCATGTCTTCCTTGGGCTACTAAAATTTAAATGAACGTTGCATTCTACAGACTGCTTTGCTTTCTCAATGTTATTCTATTATGTCTTACTTGCTGCATGTGGTCATCAAAGAAAAAAAATAGCTGTCAAAAAGAGAGAAATGATAATTTACATTTAGCCAAAAAAAGAGTTAATTTTCTAATACAAAAAATAAGTTAGATTTATCTTAACTCTTATCATTAAGGAGAAGATGTCTGCATAACCAGAATTTTTTCTTTTCTTTTCTTTTTTTTTTTTTTTTTTGGAGAGGTTTTTGCTATAGGGCGCGTGCGCTCGCCAGACAGACAGAGAGAGACAGAGAGATAGAAAGCGAGAAATCACCCCCCAGGGGGGATGGCCACGCCGCAATCCCTTCTCCTCCATCCTCCTCTCGGGATCTTGGGCACGCACGCACACGCGCTCGGCGTGAGTTTAAGCCACCGGGTCCAGGACTCGAACCGCGGTCGACTACGTGGGAGTCCAGCGACATAGCCATTACGCTAACTGCCGGTCCCTGCATAACCAGAATTTTATCCCCATATAGGACCCTAGCAGGAAAGGCAGTTTCCTATAAGGCCAGGGAACTAGTAATTTTGGTAAAGTATTGGCAAGGTCACAAAATATAACATTTTTCACAGGACACAGAATGTACAATCTCAATGAGTTCATCTTCACTAGTCAAGGTAACATCTTTTTCAAATTACTAGTATAAATGTGTATGTATTGAATTCCATAAATATACTATCATTTGGAAATCTAGCTTCCATGATGAAATGTAGAAGGAGATTGCTTAGGTCAATCTATGAATCACTGTGAGAAAGGATGTGATCTGACCATAGTATGGCATGATTCATTATGCATCTTAGTGTTCACATGTAAGAATAAACTATATGAGCAGAAAAAGAAATCAGAAAGTGTAAGTGTTAGGCCATCTTTATATTCTTTATTCTTTTGGAGATTAAGAAATTGTATCTTTCATAAATGTTATCTAGAATCTATGAGTAAAAGTTCAGAAAAGCACAGCACAGATCATTTCTCCCAGGCTTATTCCTGCATACACGGGAATGAAAAGGGAACCACAGAGCTTTGGTGGTTTGGTGCTCCTGGTATCTCTTCATCCATAGTCACACAAACACACACACACACACACACACACACACACACACATGCACACACATATCACAATAGCAATGTGCTCTGTTCCGATGATTTCGTGAGCTAATTATAGTCTACCTTCTCTCCCTCATTTTTAGTCATATTATTCCGCATGAAAACTTGTGTATTCTTTATGAGAGTCCATCCCATGTGCCTTTTGATATAATCTTCATTCTTCTACAAGTGTTCAAACCTCCTTCCCTAAAAACAAGGTAAAAATAAGACATGATCCCTGCCCCCAAGGAGGATACATTTGTTCTTTTTGCATAATACAACATTTAACATTCTGAGTGACTCTGCTGAGTAGCAAAAATCTTTTGAAAGTCTTTGAGGATTGGCTGGCTAATTTGTTTTTGATGACCTCATTGGCAATATACCCAAGTGAACTCATTCTGAGACTTTTGCTTTACTGAAATTAGGTGCAATTAAGCCAAAGGTTAGTCTTCATAATTGTTTTTATTGAAGATTTTCTGTTTTCCAAATACCCCCCAAGAGCTTTGCCGGCATTACTAAGACTAGTTTTTCATTCCTAAGACCCTCATTTTGATGACCTGATGCCCCTGAGTAAGCAGAGAAATACAACTTCATCTTTGTGGAAGATTTTATGGATGAGAGTGGAAGTTCTTACTTCAAGCAGATGCAATATAAGGGAAACTACATTTATTTAAATTACAAATTTGAATTTCATTTTGTACCGCAACAGAAACCATTCAATCTTCATGGGAAACAAAGAGTGTGAAGCGCGTATGATGGAATCAGCATTTAAATGTGATGCGGTTTTATAGAAGCACTTGTTTTAAGAGCTCCAAAAGACTGATTAACTGAAAATGCTTTATGGGAATGTATTTTAGCTTCTGTAATTTTTACATGGGCTACAATTTAAGTATTATATATGCTTAAGAAAGGGAATTTGACAGAGCCATAAGGGATTGTATAACGCGTATTTATTTCTTAGTGATGACATCTAATGAGGACTGTCAGAAATTACAGTTTATTATTCCTAAACAAAGTATAAGGTTTTTAAATAATTCAGACTGCAAAGTAGAAAAAGTAACTTTTCTTTATATAGAATAGTTTATGTTTTAACTACTCAGTTTGTTCTAATTAACTTTAATCTGTTATATCTGAGATAAGTGAACTATTGGCGGCAATAAAGACCCAAAATACAGGCGGTCCAAGGATATACATAAGATTGCTTGATACTTACATAGTTCTTTGAATTCAGACCCTATGTGAACAATGACTTTCTGACTTTGTATCCAGATCTTAGAAACAAATGCAGAGGGAGAAGAAAATGTCTTGGTAGAGAACTGAACTTCTAGTAAACAGAAAATATTTACTTCCTACTAATAGGCTAAGTTTTCCCATATTATTGTCAGGACTTGGGGTTACTAAAATTTTATTAGTTATTAAAATTAAGATGTTCTATTTTTTTTGTTGTTGTTGTTGTTCTAGTGTTTTAATTATCTGATACTATGGGTAATTATACATGCACTAAAGAAAGCAGTACTCCTGAAATATTAGATTAAAATTATTTTCAATTAAAAAAATGTATTTGGTTGAAGTAAGCCATGTGTGTTATTCTGAAGTCAATGTTTGCCCTTAATTATTATTAGAGTTTTAAAGTAGCCACTTCCTCACTCCAGAACATTGGATATGTGCTAAATAAATCTTAGACACTGTGCTTAGAGAAAATAACAATCAGGCATCATCTGAAGATTCCTTTTCTTTTGAATACTTCTTAAACAAGTTTAGGTAAATTACTTAACATTAATATGAATCTCAGCTTCTTCACCTCTATAATTAGATAATATTTCTTCACCTCTATAATTAGATAATATTAATTATTATAAAATATATCTTTTTTTAAGAATTATTTATTTAATTTTATTTATTCATTAATTTGTTTTAATTTGACCAGAAAGAGACACAGAGAGAGAGAGAAAAAGAGAGAGAGAGAGAAAGCAAGCCACCTAATTCGTGACTCGAACCATGGTTGGCCATGTGGGAGTATCCAGCGCTTTAATCACCACGCCACCTGCTGGTCCCCAAAATATATCTTTTTAATATTTCATGGAACATTATGAGGTCCTTAACATGCACAGATTCTTATTGTGCTTGAGGAACTTTCAGTCAGTGAATCATGGAGGAAGACAGAGATCAACTTTATTGCGTACAAGTCAAATGTAACATGCATACACATGCATCATATGAGATCTTTTAAATGTTTACACCCAGGACATTGAATATTGAACAATGTCTCTGAGTCAGAAGCAAATAAGAAATGTCTCATGGTGGCAGGTACAGTGACAAGTATCCAGAATAAGAAGAGAAGTGGCCTTGATAGTCCTGCAGCAGCAATGTTGTAAGTGGCATTGAACCTGAGTATCTCAAGCTATGAAGTTCCAACCTCATACCACCTAACTTCTGTTAATCCCTGTATATTTTATGAGCCTGAGAAAACATGCTATGTCTTCATGAGTCACCTAATAGTCTTCAAAAATTTATTCTGCAAAAAATCTGCATACCCATTTCTATTTTCAATTAAAACCTAGAACTAACAATGTGAATTTGGTATCCACAGTGCATTAGAAAGATTAAAAATTCAGAAATGAAAATAATCTTTGGTGCGATAATTTCATAGGAAACATTACATTTTTAATTTAAGTACCTTAGTTTGTCCATATCCTTTTTAAATTCCCTTATGTTCAACAAAGTGTTCTTCTTCTATTAGAAACAATATATTGGTTTTCTGTCATCGCTATTAAAAATGCAAATAAAGTGCCTTAAAACAATGAGAATGGCTTTTTGGCTGTGTAGCACCATGGTGTTTGGCACGAACAAGTGCTTTATAAAAGATGGCACAAAGAGGGCTGAGAAGAAAGTGGTGGATCCATTTTCTAAAAAGGTTGGTATGACATGAAAGTACCTGCCATGTTCAATATAAGAGATATTGGAAAAACACTATTCAGCAGGACTCAAGGATCTAAAATTGTGTCTGATGGCCTTAAGGGCCATGTGTTTTGAAATGAGCCTTGCAGATCTCCAGATTGATGAAATCACATTTAGAAATTCAAGCTAATTACTGAGGATATTGAGGGAAAACTACTCAACTAACTTCTGTGGCATGGATCTCTTAAAGTCAATTTACAGCAGATTAAACTCTTTTCACATGAGGTCACCTTCATTTTCTCTTTCTTCCCCATGTAATTACTTTTTGCCTCATCTAGATAATCCAGAGTAATCTCTCTATTTTAACGTCAGTGGAAGAAACCTTAATTCTGAGGGACCAAGAGATGGCATAATGGTTATATTGCTGGACTCCCACATAGTCAACTGTAGTTAGAGTCCCAGACCTGGTGGCTTAAACCTCATGCTGGGTGCACGTGTGTGCATGCCCAAAATCCTGAAAGGAGATGGAGAAGGGATTGCTAAATTGTCATATCTTCTGAGGAGTGATTTCTCACTTTCTGTATCTCTGGCAAGGACATACTCCTTATAGCAAAAATCTCTCTCTCAAAAATAAAAAGAAAGAAAGAAATCTTAATTCCGTTACCTTGATATCCTTTTTCATAGAATGTAAGGTATTCACATGTTCTAGAAATTGGAATGTGGATATCTCTGGGTGACCATTACTCTGCCTTTTACATAGAGCCTTCCCATGAAAGATTTGTGTGTATGTATTAAAAATTATGTAAACAGATATAGAAATAAAGAATTTATAACAGTTCACCATACAAAATACTTAGCAAATTTATGTCAAGTAAGTTAAAACAATTTCCAATATCTTATTTCATTTATGGATTAAAATCATTTTACATACATTTTTGCTGCTTCTGTTACTGAATTGATTTTTGTAGGTTGGTAATTTTTTTAAATTGAAAAGACAAAACATTGCTTTGTACCTATTGCGATGAAAGTAACAGAGATAGTTGTACAAAAGATATATAAAACACATTAGAAACCAAGGAATTAAGAGAAATATGAAGGTGCTTTTTACTTATTTATTTTTTTTAGTTCATTTTCTTTTATACATTCAATCACATTATTATTTGGCTTACAAAGTGGACATTTCTATGGGTGAACATTTTTCCCTAGTCCAATTGATAAAACTATAAAATATCTTCAACAGATAATACCACATTTCTTTGTCCCATTAATGCATTGCCTCCCTATTTTTCTTCTAAATGTCCTTCCTCAGACCCTCCTCTTTCACACACACTATATCTGGTATTTACATTTATATACTGTGTTTCTATATCCTTTAGTCAATAAGTTTCAGTCACAGAGTGCGGACACTTGGTATATATTAAGTGGGGACATATAATGCCTCTCCTTCATAGCCTGGCTTGCTTCACTCAACAGTAAATCTTCCATATTCGTTCATTTCGTGTCAAAAGCCAGGGTTTTTTTTTATGGCTGAATAGTATTCCATTGAGTGTAGGTGCCACAGTTTCTCTATCCATTCATCTTTTCATGGGCATTTGGTTTGTTTCCATGATTTAGCAATTGTGAATAGTGCCACAATAAACATCGATGTGCAAATACTTTTCCAATTAAGTATTCTTCTATCCTTTGGGTAGATACCGAGGAGTGGAACTGCTGGATCATATGGTAGTTCTATTTGTAGATTTTTGAGGAATCTCCAAATTGTTCTCCACAGTGGCTGGACCAATTTACATTCCCATCAGCAGTGTAAGAGAGTTCCCTTTTCACCACACCTTCGCCAGCACTTATCATTTCTTTTTTTTTTTAATCTTAGACATTCTGACTGGGGTTAGGTGATATCTCATTGTTGTTTTGATCTGCATTTCCCTTACAATGAGGGATGTTGAGCATATTTTCATATGCCTTTTAGCAATTCCTATGTCATCTTTAGTTTAGACGTGTTTTTTTTCAACTCATTCTCCCATCTTTTTTTTTTTTTTTTTTAATGAAGGAAAGTACAGTTTTATTGTGAAGCACAAAGCAAGGAGAGTGGACAGCTCATGGTGAAAAGACCTGTCCAAATGTTCCCCCACATGTGTTTTTTAGGGCAAAATTAGGGGCAGAGGTCCCAGGCACATGATTAATTCAATGATTGGTTCAAGTGGGTGTGATCATCTCGTGGGCAATCTTGATTGGTGAGGCCTTAGATAATCAAATTTCTCTTCAGGTTTCTGGAGCCATTCAGCCTGGAGTCTTTGAGCTTACCACCAGCAGTTTCCAGCCTACAAAACATCTTACATATTGAAATGAAAACCTTCTATTTCCTGTAAGTGAGAGTTTTAGAGGTCAAATGGTCCTCATTTATGATCCATGTCTTTTAATAGGATTGATCTTCTTTTTTCAGAACAACTGCTTGAGTTCTTTGTGAATGTAAACTATGTGTCAGATGAGGGACTGATAACCAGAAGAAGGTGCTTTTTATAAGTGGACAAACTATGCAAAGCTGATTGATTGCTATAGAAGTTGAAATTGAAATCCACTGAAGTAAGTCCATATGAAATGAATGAAAATCTAATGATCAAATCTAGTTTCCATTTCATGGAGGAAGCATGTCATGAAATAAAGAAGAAAACAAAAATTAAAGGGTGAAATATTTTTGGGACCAGCCTATGACCTGGTGGTTAAGCTGACTGGATCCCAGCTGGGTGACAATGCACTTAGAACCCAGGAGTGGAGTAACACACCAAGCATGTGAGCATGCATTCCCAAAATCCCTGAAGGAGGAATAAATGGAGAAAGAACTGTGGCATAACCGTGCCCCATGGAGAGTGTGATCATGCTTTCTGTAGCAAGTACACACACTCTCTGACAAAACGAACAAAAAAGGATGATCAGATAGGAAACAGCTATGTAATGTAAGATCATTGAATCACATCAACTTAAGGCCTTTTAAATAACTATCTTAAACTTTTCTAAATCATATTTCACACTTGCTCTTCTCTATTTCTCTAATCTAAATTCTACAAGTAGAATTCTTCTGCCCCTATTATTTTCTGTCTGTGAATCAGTTTTACAATGCTTCAAAAACTAAGTTTATTTAATTAATCAAGGGTATTAATATCTAAAGTACCTGAAACTATTCTTGATATTCTTCAACTTCATAAACAACCTTTAACTTTCTTCTTTTAATTTTTTTATTGTGCAATAATAGTAAGTACACAAGAAAATAATATGGAATTTTTGACAGTTCCACAAATATTCTAATATTATCATCAATATAGTAATGTACTGGGTCATTGGAAAATCATGGCATGTTTTTCTATGCAAAAACACATCATGGCTTTTCCAATGACCCAATATTATGGCTATATTAGAATTCAAATGTATTTGGGTGATTGGTCTAATGCCATATTTTTAACTTTTAGCATTTCTAATACCTTACATTAGACATTGTTAATATTGTTTTTATGAGAAGGTGTTTATATATAGAAATCAACTATTTTACTAACTATTGAAAAATAGCTTCCTTGTTGCTTGGAAGTGATTGTGATCTCATTCTTTTCCTTCTCTCTCTTTTTGATGAGTTTCATTTTTGTTTTAAAGAACTTTGTATTTATGTTTAGCACTTTTCAGATTTTGCAATTGAAATACTTCTTTACATTTGAAAACTTCAACTCTTACAATAGCAGAAAATACCAAATGAGATCAATCACTAGGATATTAAGATAAAATGTAAGCCATGCAGTAAGACTATTTGAACTATTGTTATGAACATGTATACTTGTACACAGGTTTCATTGGAGGGCATTTTCCTCTCCTAGAACTCTGGAGTCTACACATTACCTTAAATCAGTTGACCTCGTTGTCTCTGCTTCCTCTAGGCTGTTTCATTTTCTGCATTGTTCTACTTAACCTCTAACATAATTGTGAGGAATTCTAACTTTTGCCAATAAATACATAAGCCTTTAGGGATGTATGGAGTTCGTTACTATTTGGTTTTAGTTGATAGCGTTTTTCTGTTCATTTCTTTGGGATTTTTTTTTTTTTTTTGAGAGTATTTTTTGCAATAGGGCATGTGTGCTCACCAGTAAAACAGAGAGAGACAGAAAGTGGGAAATCACCCCCAAGGGCGGATGGCCATGCGGCAATCCCTTCTCCTCCATTCTCCTCTTGGGATCTTGGGCACACATGCACACGTGCCTGGCATGAGTTTAAGCCACTGGATCTGGGACTCGAACCACTGTCGACTTACATGGGAGACCAGCGACATAGGCATTATGCCAACTGCTGGTCCCATTTTTTTTTTTTTTTTGAGAAGTTTTTGCTATAGGGCGCGTGCGCTCGTCAGACAGACAGAGACAGAGAGACAGAAAGCGAGAAACCACCCCCCGGGGGGATGGTCACGCCGCAATCCCTTCTCCTCCATTCTCCTCTCGGGATCTTGGGCACGCACTCACACGTGCCCGGGATGAGTTTTAAGCCACTGGGTCCGGGACATGAACTGTGGTCGACTACATGAGAGTCCAGCAACATAGCCATTATGCTAACTGCTGGTCCCCCATGTTTGTTTTTAAAGAAAGAAAATAAATATAACTCCCTGCTTTCTGTATAATACAATGAATGACCAGTAGGCTGACTGGCCAGCAAATGTATTTATAGACTCTAGTGTCTTCTATACTAATCAAATGATTTTAAAATGCCAGCAAAATCTATTGATAGAATTCAAGGCCATATTACAGACTGAAACAAAGTGTTTATAAACATAAAATTCTACAACTGATTATGCAAATGATATCATATAAAGATAAAAGTTATAGTTCAAATGAGATCAATTTCTTTGATATTACTATGAAGTGTGAGCCAAGGTATCAACTGAAAAAGAAAGGACATTATAGTGGCATTACTGTGGTAACTATTGTTTATCATTACAAACAATAAATTAAAGTGAATGTAGAATTTGTAGTTATGATTTTAAATAAGCAAATACTGTATACAAGATGAGATCATAGAGTAGATTGCTAAATGAAAGAAATAAATGCTTAGTTTTTGTCTCACATGTAAATTTATAGTTAATTGTTACCACTATTCCCTATTATCACATACAAGAAAATGCACAGTTTTCAAAGTAATCTTGAAGCATTTATTATAATCTATTAGATAATATGAAATTAATTTAAAGAGACCTAACATCTAGGTCTAAACCATGTGTCCTATTTATATTTCAGATTTTTTTTTCAACCTTCTGGGATTTTTATTGTGATCACTGTGATTCTACACATCAATTTGTGGTTAATTAACATTATAATAAAATTGAGTCTTCTTTTAAGAGAATGTTTTCTATAGGACACATGAGCTTATCAGAGAGAGAGACAGAGAGAGAGAAGGGAGATAGCCATGCCAGAATCTCTTCTCCTCCATTTTCTCAGGATTTGCAGCATGCATACACACATGCTCGGTGTGTCTTCCAAGCCACCAGGTTCAGGACTTGAACTACACAGCTCATTCAGCTACCTTAACCATCATGCCACTGAGTGGCATGATAATACTGAGTCTTCTATATATATAGGGTATTGCTCCATTTATTTGGGTATTTATTTATTTTATTTATTTTATACATTCAATCATTATACATCACTTAGCTTGCAAAGTGAATTTACCCAACACGAATACACTTCACATCAGTCCAGTTGAAGATACTACTGTTTTCATCAATAGGTAATAATCCATTTATGTATCCCATAAATATCTTGTTTCTCTATTTTTCTCCTTAATTTCTTTCTTCACACTCTCCCCCTTTTCCTATCCTCTTCCCACACTATCTCCAGTATCCATAATAATTTTCCATAGTTCTATATCCTCTAATCTTTTAGATATGCCATAGACCATAGAGAGTTGGTATACATTAAATGGAGACATACAATGTTTCTTTCATTATCAGACTTGCTTCACTCAGCAGTAAGTCTTCCATATTTATCCACTTTCCATCAAAAGCCAGGACCTTGTTTATTTTTTTTAATTTATTTTATTTTATTTTATTTTTTTTATGACTGAGTAGTATTCCATAGAATGTATGTGCCACACTTTTTCAATCCATTCATCTGTTCATGAACATTTGGGTTGGTTCCATGTCTTAGCAATTGTTAATGCTGCAATAAACACGGATGTGCTAGTACTTTTCTAATTGAGCATTCTCCTGTCCTTTGGGTAAAACCCAGGGGTGGAATTGCTGGGTCAATGTCTTGTAAAGAAAAGAAAACAAAATACCATTACTGGTTGCTGATAAATATTCAAATGAATGTTAGAATACATTTCAAAAGGTAAATTTCAAGGACCAAAACTTACATAGATGGGAAAATTATCACAGAAAACAAATATATAATCTACTTGTATTTATTATAAAATCCTCAGAACTACTAAAATTTTATTTTCATAGATCATGATCAACCACAGGCTCTTCAAAGTATGTACTGTGTTGATATATGTGCCCAACATATAGAAGGCTCTAAATAAATTTGTATTATAAGGGGCCAGCAGGTGATGTGGTTAAGGTGCCAGATACTCCCACATGGCCGACCATGGTACAAGTGTTGGAACTGGTGGCTTGTTTTATCTCTTTTCTCTCTCTCTCTGGTAAAATTTAAAAGAAAGAATGAATAAATAAAATGATAAAAAATACATATTATAACTATTGTAGTCATAGTAGTGAAAAGAATGACTTAAAATAATAATACACTACACACACACACAATGTATACATACAGTAATGCACACATATACACATATACATATTTGACAGTATTTGATTTTTAATGAAAATAAATAGAAAACTAAATAAATAAGATAAGAAATTATTATTTTCTTCAGAACAAAAACTTCTCATATAGTATATTTATAATATACTACATGTCGATAGATTTGGAGGGAATAAGAAAACTAGATTTCGTTCTTCCATAATGGAGATAATGTACCTCATTGAAAAATAAAAATAAGCAATGCAAGTATGTTTTCTTAACATAGAGACGCAAACACAGGAATAACTTGAAGGCTATAGAAATGATCATTGCCAAGTATAGGCATAAAATGACTTCCATTTTCTGGTACCTGTCTGTGAAACTCTTTTACTCTTTCTATGAACATGCATAACTCTGATAAATTTTAAAAAGAGTACTTAAACATATTAGGAGTGTTTAAGTGAAATAGTACCAAATTATAGCATAAAGATAGGATAGGCCAATTGGGAAAGGCAATATCAATATCATATAAAATATAAAATGGCCTCAAGTCTTAGGAATTATAAGTACTAAGAGCATTAAACTGGGAAAGATGTCTATGCAAATGGAGACACTGATTAAGATGTTTCTTAGATCTTAGATCAGTTCTTACATTTACCAGATAGAGTCAAAATATTATGCCTCAAGTAACCCTTTTTTTTGTGTGTGTGTGGTACATTATAATGGCTAAACAAAGAAAAAAAATAGAAACCTTTGTGCTACCAGAAAGGTGTTCTTTTCCTAAGGAAAATGGTTTCTTTCTTGAAGAAAAAACTAACAATAATTTTCCAGATATGAGTATAATTAGTGGGCCTTTTCATCACACTATTAACATGAAATGGAAACTTGTGAGTCATCCATTAAGGTCTGATTTTTCTTATTTTAAAATTCACTCCACAAATTTTGCTAAAACTGACAGTGATTGTGGGATACTATATACATTCTGACCTAGCATAGTTTGAGTGATTGTATAGAAATGTCTTATGATCTCTGTTAAATTCAAGATAACATGTTCAAGGTGGCTCTTTAAGATTGACCTACATACATTTTCTAATTTCTAGTTAATTCTGCCTAGTGAGTAATAAATGAGTTGTAGAAATACACAAAACTGTAACAAGTACAACAAGCAAACTTTTAAATCATACTGTTTATACTTGCATGTTCTTGTTTTTAGAATTTTATTTTCATCTTTGATCTGAGACTTGGTATTGCCAAGATGGTAAACAGGAAAATGTAATCTCTGCTTTCCTGGAGAACTAAATCCTTTAGGGGCTATTCCTTAATCTTATTTTTGTAGTATCACCTTTGCCTGGCTTTCTCAATTGAGGATCGGTAAACCAGAAACCTGTGGGTATATCTGGATTCACTGAAGATAAACACTGGAATTAACTGTTTCATTTATATCTACTTACCTTGAATATTGTAACTCCCAGTGTGATGAATGGAAAAGAAGTAATCATGATTTAACATTTAAAAGCCTTCCTTCAGGGATAGCCCTAGGGATGCAAAATTTTGTTTAAATTTTGAATTTATTAGTTAGGGGAGAGAGAGAGAGGAGAGAAGATGGAGAGAAAGAGGAAAGGAAAGAAAGAAGGAGGAAAAAATGCAGGCTTGGAAACTGGAGCTTCCTATAATTTCCCTGACATTTTTTTTTTTTAAGTCAATTCCTTTTCTTTGCAATTGGACAAATTATCAATGATTTACATAAAAAAAAAAACTAGGGAGGAGAAAGACAAGGCTAAGAATAGGGCTTTATGAAAAGAATCTACCATAAAGCATCTAAGCAATTATTCAACTGACAGCACTTTTTTTTATTGCCTCTAGGAATAAGATGTAGGTGACAGCCAGTAAAATGTTTAAATGAAATAGATATCAGTAGAAATATGGCTTTATTTATTAAAAAAAAAAAAGAAAAAAAAAAAAAAAACAACAACGGAGAAGGAGGAAACTACTATTCACTTGGCAAATGAATAGCTTCCTTTTCTTTACATTCATTCATTTTGTTGCTGTTGTTAATGGTTAGGTCTTTATAAAAAGTCAGTACATCATTATAAAATATCAGTATTTTCTGCCTGGTGTTATTAATCTCCTGAATGAACTGAGTTTATTTCAAACCTAGGAATTAATTAATTGCATTCTGTGTTACCTGTAGTATAGAGTTTCACTTTACAAAAAATCATCTTGGTGATAAATGACTAGGCAGCTGTAATGTTATCCTTAGGAAAGATTTCTGGCTTGGGAAAGATTTGTTAGCTAGGGGGATGCTTGCATTTCTAACTAAGAACAATATTCCATTTCTTTCAAACAAACCATGACACTCAAATGTCATAGCCTGCCAGTTAATGAAGAATGAGTTTCTGTTTCATATATTTGTGAAACTAATGACTAGTGATAGTATCTTTCCTTGGGAGTCACAAATATTAATGCATTCACCAATTATAGCTCAAAATGAAGAGAAAATTATTCTCTGCACCTTGAGACCAGAAGTTCTTTATTAGTGCTATGGTTCATTCTGGATGAGCTAAAGTAGGTTTTTCTCTAATGAATTCTACAGGCCAATTCTTCAACAGCTTTACACCTTCTGGGCACTACATTGCTCTCTCTCTATATATTCGATTCTCAGCAGGACAGGGCAGTAAATATCTGGAAATCATTCAGAAAACAGATTGTAATTTTTTTTAAACACCTTACTTTAATGTTGGCTATGTTTGAGCTATCATTGCTTGAACATTCAAGCTCTATTACACTTCTTAGAATTTTTTTTTTTTTTTCCTTGCAGTGGCATTTATTTAACATTTCTCAAGGGAAACTTTAAATGGCAAAGAATGAGGCCAGAACCAAAATGAAATGGGGTCAAGTCTCACAGCAACAGCCTCATGCCCGATTGTGAACACTACATGGCGTGTGCTGCTGTTTGAAGGGCAGCGTCTGGCAGCTGTGATGGAGCGGTTTCTGAATGGGGCCATCTGACCGTTTCAGTGATTAAGATACACGAAACCTGGGGGACAAGTCTGTGCAGCCCAGGGGGTGAGGTGGGGCTGAGGGTGGGTGGATGGGCCTGAATTTAGTGGCTTGGTCCCCATGGACCGCCCATGACCTGCCCACATCTCTAGGCTTCCGCTTATGTATCTGGAACAGGAAGGTATCATTTCTGCCTTTCTGCCACATCTTTTCTTTCTTTTCTTTTCTTTTCTTTTCTTTTCTTTCCTTTCTTTCTTTCTTTCTTTCTTTCTTTCTTTCTTTCTTTCTTTCTTTCTTTCTTCTTTCTTTCTCTTTCTCTCTTTCTTTCTCTTTCTTTCTTCTTTCTTTCTTTCTTTTTTTTTATCTATTTTTTTATTACATTGAATTACATATAACTTTACAGTGTATTACATTGCTTTTTCAAAAGGGAATGCCATGCATGTCAGTCAGTACAGAGACATTAATCTCCCCGCTTCAACATTCAATATCTTTCCTATGTTTCCCCCAATCATTATTATTATTATTCTAATTATTTTTTATGATAAACATGATTTTTTTTCCCAATTAACACTTCTTAGAATTTTGAAGACTAAGACTATTCCTGTTTAAATAGTTCTTCTTAATATGGTCTAACTCTTTTACTTACATTTGTTGTTCAAAGCAAATCATAAAATGTGTGTTACCTTGAATGAGCATATTATTTATGTAGTAAGTTATCTGCATCTGAGAGATGTTTGGAAGGGTTCTCACAGATGATTTTTTTTTTCATTTTAAGCAAATAAATTCGCTTGTCTATCTTTAAACAATAAGTAGAAGTTTATTAATTCACAAGGGACTATTCCAGACCCAATATTGGATAAAACTAGGTTCTCATTGGGCGATGCCATCAAGGATCTTTATGTGTTTGTGCTTTTTCTGTAAATCAGCTTCATTCTCTTTTGTCTAGGGCAGATTATGGATAGCCCCAAATTTTTGGAGCTTATTTATCAAAGTTATAAACTTCCAACTACTACAAAAACAAAAACAAAAGACACTAAAATTGAAGATAGCCCACGGACTTCTTCACATTTCCAGGAAATAAATACTGATTGGCCAAATTGTGCCAGCTGTCTACCATTACCAATTCTACATATAATGATTGCTGGTCTAAGGGATTCAATTCTATGACTCAGAGTAATTCTCCAGGGAAAAAGATGCATTATAACCTAGAAGTTAGGCTTGTCATACTGTATTGTTTTTATGATTTTTATATTTAACAACTTCAAATTATATCACATATTATAAAAGTCATCCGATAGAGTTGCCTCTATGGCCTAGATGTCAAGGAGCCAGATTCCTCATGACTGACATTGAAGTTCATGTGTAACCCTGGCAGCTCGATAAATATGCTAGGCATGTGTAACTGTGTGCCTCAAATCCAGATAAGGTGGAGAAATGGAGAAAGAATTATGGTGTGACCGTACTTCAGTGTGAGGGTACTTTTCCTCTCCCTCTCTCTCTGTCTCTCTCTGGCAAGCATACATGCCTCCTGGCAATAAAAAAATAATCGAATTTTCTTCATTAGAAAAATGTTTGCAGATAGAAAATAATTCCTATTGGTCATTGGAAAAGCCATGACGCGTTTTTGTTTTTTGTTTTTTTTGGTTTTTTTTGAGAGGTTTTAGCTATAGGGCGCGCACTCGCCACACAGACAGAGAGACAGAGAGACGGAAAGTGAGAAATCACCCCCCCAAGGGGGACGGCCATGCCGCAATCCCCTCCCCCCACCCATTCTCCTCTTGGGATCCTGGGCACGTACGCACAAGCGCCTGGTGTGAGTCCAAGCCACCGGGTCCGGGACTCGAACCGCGATCGACTATGTGGGAGTCCAGTGACATAGCCATTGCTAACTGCTGATCCTGGGAAAGCCATGATGCGTTTTTGCATACAAAAACATAGACAAATACATCGTGACTTTCCCAACAATCTGATACTAATATTTTCATTTGGTGAATTCTTTTGGCGGTGAATATATAGCAAGTTTATATTTAAGATTTATGATTATAGGACTACACATAAAGATTGAATATGCATTCTGGAAGAGAATAAAAAAGTATATGCTTTTTCTCATTTCAAATCTAGTCACAGATATGTGTCATAAAATATAGACCAAGGGTTCAGATATAGGAAACAGGATTTGCAATATGAATGACAGGTTCTGACCTACTGGTGTTTAATCGTTTGGATATGTTTAACTGAGTAAATTGTATGCATTAAAAACTGATATGTCTTTAGATAAATTGTATTTTATAGATTTTGTAAAACATTCTTTTTTTTAGATTCTATGATTTCATCTATTTTGCTTGGATTCATTTTATACCTAAAAAGCATAAACTTCATTACAAGAGTTTCATTTCCTTTTCATGTGAGCAAAAAGCAGACGCTATTTTGAGGTCTATAGTGCCAGGATGCTCACCAATTTAATGCTCTATTTCTAGAGACATTGAAAAGTTATTGTTCTCTGTTTTTCTTACAAGAATGTTGAGGTTTTGCAACTGGTTTCTGGCTAAATGTAATGTGTTCAAAACAATGTGCATTAATCCAAGCCTGGTCACAAAACAATTTACAGGATTCTCCAAATGTCTGTTTTTGCACAGATGCTGGATAAAGTAAGATCTAGAAGACGATTTTCAGGAGTCCCTAGGGGAGAGTAAGGCATGAAACAGACTTTTACACTCAATTGCCATTAAAGAAATTTATTCAGTGAGGTTATCCAATTGTCATCCACTTGTGACTTGAGAGGTGAAATAACAAATAATTATATTAAGTAAAAAATTTAGAAATGCTACCACTCATGATCTAGACTCACAACAGAGTGTATTTATTATTATTTGCATTATGAGAAAGCAGTTGAAATTTTTGAAAGATCAGTGCTCAATCTTGATAGTGTAAGTTTGATAGACAACCACTTGTTTAAAAGAAAAAAATTAAAGCAGATCATTTCTTTAAGATGTAAAGCAACCTTCTTATGCAATTTTAGATTGGTGAGTTTTTACCATTGTAGAATAAACATATATGAAGTAAAATAAGTATATTGTCTGGAAAAAATACCTTTTAGAAGATATGATTTTATTTGTGGCCCTACCAACTACTAGTCATAGGGCCTAAGGCAAGTAATTTTAAGTATCTGGGTTTCAATTTCCTCATATGTAACATGAAAGAGTTAGAGCAGACCCCAAGGTCCCATCCAATTCTAAGATTTAATGATCTAGGAATAGCCAGGAGTTGGATAGAATGGGAAATTGAGAAAATAATGGAAAGAAAGATATAAAAATTATAGGTTTAAGAAAATAAATGTTGATGTGGAGTTGAGGCGGAGATTATGGAGTGAAAAGAAAACTGTATGATAAAACAATTTACTATAATTGTATAAATTTATGTACAGAAATCTTCATGGATAGAGAGTTACAGTTAAGATGTTAGCCTGCAATATCAAACAAAAGTGATTTCAAAACCTGGATCAGTTGGTGAATGTGGACATCTATCCAAAACTCTCTGCACTTACTTAACCTAGTCCATAAATCAAGATAACAATAGTAACCGTTTCTTAAGTGAAAATTAGTGTGACTGGGACCAGCAGTTGGCGTAATGGCTATGTTGCTGGACTCCATGTAGTCGATTGTGGTTCGAGTCCTGTACCCAGGGGCTTAAACTCACACTGGGCACGTGTGCATATGTACCCAAGATCCCAAGAGGAGAATGGAGGAGAAAGGATTATGGCATAGCCATCCCCTCTGGGGGGTGATTTTTCGCTTTCTGTCTCTCTGTCTCTCTCTGTCTTTATGGTGCGTGCATGTGCCCTATCCCAAAAACCTCTCAAAAAAAAAAAAAAAGTTATTCAAATTCAATTCTTCAATCAAATTAAGTTTTGATATCTCTTGTTAACAATGTTCTTTTAACCTACTGCATAAATATGTCAAAAAAAATTTATGTTTAATTGTCTCAATGTCCTTATCTTTGAAAAGAGAGTCAAACTAGTATATCTAAAATTACTGCCAAATGCTAAAATGATCTTATATCAATTCTGCCTGCACTGGTGAAAGTGTCTACAATTACTAAAGTACACAAATCAGAGAAAGAGTATAACATTACTATATTTTCCCTTTATTGATGTTTCAAGCATCTGAAGGATAAAAGCACGTACAATAATCTTACAAACAATCAAATTCGGGTCAGCTCATGGAGTGGAGTTTAGTGTGGCTGGATCCAGAAACATGGCTAGTGAAAGAAGAGAAAAATAAATGAAGGAGTAGGGATTGCAATGTGAACATCTTCCATGGGAGAAGGTGCTTCTCTCCCCTCAAAATACCATCATTCTTTAGCAAACACACATGCTTTCTGAAAATTTTTTTTAAAGAAAGAAACAAAGGATAAAAAATTTATTTTGGGCCAGCTAGTTGTTAGGTAAGGCAGCTAGATCCCACATGGCCACTGTAGGCTGACGTATATGACCCAGTAACCTAAACACATGCCTAACATGAATCTGAGCATGTCTAAAATCCCAAGAGGAGAAAAGGAGGAAAGGGAGTTGTGATGTGGCCAATTCTCCTGGGGGAATGCTTTCTCACTTTCTCTCTCTGTGTCTCTGGTGAGCACATTCACACTATAGTTGAAAAAAAAAATCTTAATGATTGTACAAGACTGGTTTTACGAAAGACATAAATAGCAACTTACATGAGTAGTTAACTAAAAGAAAAACATATATATATGTATGTATATATATATGTATGTATATATATACACACACATATTAGTCTTTATTTTAATAACAAAACAGAATTATGAGACATAAACAGCACATTCAAATAGAAGTAAAGCCTACAATCTTAAAATGTAACTGGATTTATATATTAGCTATTTTGATATTTAATTTGGTTTTTATGCACATAAAACAAAAACAATGAGACTAATACTATGTTATAGTTAAAATAATACAAATAATTAAAAGGAAATGATCATCTTTATATGATTCTCACATGCTTTAATAATATTTTAATTGAATTCCTCATTTATCCCTTTATTATCTCTGGGTTATACTGTTAAACTAGAGCTTGAATAATTGCTGTACTAATTTCTTTTTGGTATAAATTGTTAAAATCAAAAGCTAGAAACTTAAATTAATATTTTAATGTCTATTTCTTGATGATTACAGAAGCCCTATGAGTTTGAGTACAAATTTCCGAAGTCTTAAATGACTTGATGCATGACAAACATGTTAATGATTATGTACATGATAAATATAATTCTGGGGTGCAGCAAGGTATTTAGGAGAAGGAATCCAGGTAGCTACTGTAAGGTCTTTGTAATTAGTAACTATAAACCTTCATGTTAATTTACCAGCAAGTGATAAAATAATGTGATATTTTATTCAATGTTTGATCTCAAAAATTATGTAGAAAATTTTCCATTACTCCACCTATATTTTAAATATGAATGACATTTAAAAAACTTTGCCCTAGATTCATTCAACCCCATGACTTGGTGATTAAGGAGCTGGGTGCCCTATGTATGACTGCACGGTGTGATGCCTGGCCTTAGCAGCTTGAAAAACACAATGGACACATGAAAATATAATGAAAATCCTGACAGGAATGACATAATAGAGAAGATGGGATTGTAGTATGATTATACCCCATTGAGGATACCTTTTTTCCTCTCTCTCTCTCTCTCTCTCTCTCTCTCTCTCTCTCTCTCTCTCTCCATCTCTCTGTTATCTTTTGGGTGAGTGCACACACCTTTGGTAATAAGAAACTTATTCTATTCTGTATTTTATTATCTACTAGTTTTTGAGACATATCAAAATGGAGTAAAAATTGGGACCGGTAGATGGCATAACGGTTACATTGCTGGACTCCCACATAGTCAAACACAGTTCAAGTCCCAGACATGGCAGCTTAAACTGATGCCAGGCATGTGTGTGGTGTGTGTGCATACCTAAGATCCTGAGAGGAGAATAGAGGAGAAGAGATTGTTGTGTCTATCCCAACTTGAAGTGTAATAGAGCTTGAATGTTCAAGCAATGACAAAATAAATATATATATATATATATATATATATATATATATATATATATACATGTGTGTGTGTGTGTGTGTGTGTGTGTATAAACATACACACACACATAACTATTTTTTTTTTCTAAAAGAGATTTTTGGTATAGGGCATGTGCTGGAGAGACAGAGAGAGAGAGAGAAAGAAAGTGAGAAATCACCCTGTGGGGGGGATGTCCATGCTGCAATCCCTTCTTCTCCATTTTCCTCTCGGGATTTGGGTCATGTACGGACATGCAGCATGGGTTTCAAGCTGTCGGGTCTGGGATTTGAACCATGATCAGCCATGTGGGAGTCCAGTGACATATCCATTATGCCATCTGCTGATCCCAAGAAAATAATTTTTAAAAATGAGGGGGGAAAGTCTAGAATATTTTAAATTATCTAAACAAATGGGAGAAAGACAAGTATTTGTCAGTATATAGCAATTGCAATGACTACCCACTTGCCTCTCCTTTTTTATCTTTTTTTTTTTTTTTTTTTTTTGTCAAAGAGCTCATGTGCTTGCTAGAAAGAGGCAGAGAGAGAGAGAAAGAGAGAGAGGAGAGAGAGAGCACACACCCCAATGGTGCATGGTCAAGATAGAGAGGGTGGGAGTGCACACCCCAGTGGTGCATGATCATGCCACAATTCCTTCTCCATTTCCAACTCCAGTCAAGATTTTGGGCACACATGGGCACACACCTGGCATATTTTTTAAGCTACCAGGTACAGGATTCAAAATGTTTGGTCAGTCTTATTGGATCTAGCTGCCTTAACCTCCAGGCCATGGGCTGGACCTTGTACTACAATTTTATTTGGCAGGGCATGACTTTCTGTGCTCTTCTTAGAGATGTGAATATCCTGTAGGTGCTTCATTATTGTATTCCCTAGGTTCTGTGTACTACCAGATTGGATTGAAAAATTTAAGCTACCCAAAGACATTACTATATAATAGACATAAAAACTCTTCTCACATGACGGTCACAGAAATGTTAACTGTTCACATTAATTCATTGGGGTTCTTAACTTGTCCTTTATCCCCCAAACTTAACATTTCTCAGGAAAGATTACTTAAAAACTATGCTATTGAAATACATGTACCTTCCAGGGACCAGCAGTAGGCGTAATGGCTATGCCGCTGGACTCCCGTGTAGTCAACCGCAGTTCGAGTCCTGGACCTGGTGGCTTAAATTCAGGCCAGGCGCGTGTGCGTGCATGCCCAAGATCCAAGAGGAGAATGGAGGAGAAGGGATTGTGGCGTGGCCATCCCCCCTGGGGGATTATTTCTCGCTTTCTCTCTCACTGTCTTTCTGGCTAGCACACGAAAACCTCTCCAAAAAAAGAAAGGAAAAAAAAAAAGGAAATACATGTACCTTCTAGAGAGCAATCCTACCAGCTAGGTGTGATTGTTCTGATTTTGAATGTGTTTCTCTCTTCTCTTCACAAGAACTTTCACACAAGCAAAGGAAACCTGTTATATCTCATAATACATCTCTCAAAGTCTAAGTCCTAGACTAAAATATTGAAATTGGGAGAGTAGAGAAATATGGTTTGTCTCCAGAATAGTCAAGGATTTGCCTTAGTCTGGATGCATTCAATCCAGTGAGTCATCCAGAAAGGCCTTAGTCTGAACACAACCAGTTCTCTTTTAAGTCTTCCAGCCATGGTGAGTGGAACAGATATACTCATCTTATTTCTGGATCATTCTGTTATTGACTCTTTAATCATACACATAAAGATTCACTTCTTGTGTCTCTATCTGTATGCATCTTTATATTTTATATCATATTAATAAAACATTTGGATCTGGGGACCAGAGATCCAAATGTTTTATTAATATGAGCTAAACATTTGGATCTGTCGTGGTGGTTAAGGCACTGGATACTCACACATGGTCGACAAAGGTTCAAGTCCTGGACCTCGTAACTTGCTTTCTCACTTTCCTTCTCTCTGTGTGTCTGTCTTTCTCTGGTCAAATTAAAATAAATGAATTATCAAATAAAATTAAATAATTTTTTTAAAATTTGATCTATTAATGAAAATAACTGGCAAGCACCCTCCCTTATGGAGTTTCCATTTTGGGGGGGGGGGGTAAATAAGAAAACAAGCCAAAAAAAAAAAAAAAAAAAAAACATGTATTATGACATAGGATACTAAGTACCAAGTATAAAATAAAACAAAGAAGTGGGCAAGGGAGTTTTGAGAGAGATATAATTCTAAACAAGGTCTGAGAAGCCTAAAAGAGAATGTGCCATTTGAGAACAGAGACTAAGAACAGAGGTAGTAAATGATTGAGATACAGAGACAATAAATGAGCATGCTCTAAGGCCTGCAGAATATTCTTATCACACTTGTGGCAAACAAAGTGTACCAGTATGGTTAGATCAGAGTGTGAGAGCATGGAAATTTGAACCCAGACAATGAAGGAATGGCATACTACATGCTACGGTGTTAGTATGTGTGAAATGGAAAGCACTGGAGGATTTTCAGCAGAGCCGTAATATGCTATGACTTGAGGTTTACCAGAATTATGCGGACTGCTCCACTCAGAAAAGAGCTAAGAGAAGCAATGATGGAAAATAGGAAAGCAGTTAGGAAACTACTATAATAATCAGGGACTTCTGCAATAGCCAAAAATCTAGTAAATACTGAAGTAATGAGGAGTTACTGAAATAATGAGGAATTATTTCAATAATTATGGATTACTGTAAAAGTTAGAAAGTTACTATGATGATAAAAATCTGTTGGGACCAGCAGTTAGCATAATGGCTATGTCGCTGGACTTCCATGTAGTCGACTGTGGTTCGAGTTCTGGACCCGGTGGCTTAAACTCACACCAGGCGTGTGTGCGTGCGTGCCCAAGATCATGAGAGGAGAATGGAGGAGAAGGGATAGCGGCGTGGCCATCCCCCCTGGGGGGTGATTTCTCACTTTCTGTCTCTCTGTCTCTCTCTGTCTTTCTGACGAGCGCACACACCCTATAGCAAAAACCTCTCCAAAAAAAAAAAAATTAAAACCTAAAAAAAAAAAAATCTATTGCAGTTGCCACAAGGCTGTGGTAATAATCAGGGTAGAGATGACAGTGCCTGAACAGGGATTTACCATAAACAAGGTGAGAAATTATTAGACTCAGGATTTATTAGTTTTAAAACATTATTCATTAGTTTCCTGAATGAGTGAAAGAAAACCAGGGAGACAGAGACAGCACTCTAACAGGCTCTTCAAGTCACAATTGACCCCTCAACTTCAGTTAGCCCCAGATCACGTGCATACACATGCCCAGTGTACTCACTGAGGTCTCCAGATGCAAACCCAGAACCTTCCCACGTGAGTCAGCCTTGTAAAGAGTCATGTTTACCTTGGCTCCACCACCTAGCTTCTAATTCAGGATTAGAAAATATATCTTGTAAGATTTCTAGACTGATTGTACATGTACAACAGTATGAGAGGATTAAAGAATGACACCAAGGTTTTTGTTTGTTTGCTTGCTTTTACTGAGAAATAAGAAGATAGAGTTGCTGCTGAGATGGGGAAGACTGGATGAATCTGGTTTGGGGAGCATGGGACAGAATTTCAGTGCTGGACATGAAATACGTTAAAAGACCTATTTTCTGAGGTGTATTTGGGAAGTTTCCAGGTCCAATTTTTCATAAAATGTCACATTATATTTATTTCTTAGAAATATGTTTCTCTTTATCTCTTAAAAACATAAAGGCTGAGTTTTTGTCAACAAATACTTCATCTTCACTTCAACCTTTCTCAAATTTGCTGGAGGATATAAATGGCTATAGATTTTTGTCAATTTTGAAGTGGAATTTCATGGAATAAAGTACAGAAAATTCTTATTGAGCAACTATTAAAGGTCAGGAAATGTACTGAGATTCTTTACAAAGATCGTTTTATGTTTTCCTACAGAAACCATGTCAAACTGATTATTATCTTGTCAAAATTTCAGATAATGATAGTTTGCATTAAGTAATTATCAGTAAGTGTTTGCCTTTTTCTCACTTGGGGAGGAAAACGTTATGTGTTTTTAAAAATATACTTGCTGAAAGAGTCCAAATATCTCGTATTATGAAGTGTTTTTAAGGTGACCAAAATATTTGACTTTTAAGGTCTCAATCACTCTATTTTATACTGTCTTAATTATAGCAGACATTAAACATTAAGGTGATGCCCAGGACCAAAAGACATATTAATATACTGGGGTACCAAGGAAATTATTGTTTTTTTTGTTTTTGTTTTTTTTTTCTTCATGGAAATTAAAGATAGCTGTTCAGTAATAATTCCTTGTATGTTTCTGAGAAGAAGCAATTTTAAAAATTGAGAGTGAGTTTTACATATCCATAGTTAACATTTGGTGGTCTTTGCATTACAACAAAATTATATTGAATTTGTTGGGAAAAATACTACATTTTCAAAATATTGCAATAGAAATATCTGTAGTTTTTTTTTTTTTTTTTTTTTTTTTGAGAGAGATATTTTTGCTATAGGGCGTGTACGCTCACTGGAAAGACAGAGACAGAGAGACAGAAATCAAGAAATTGCTTACCCTGGGTGGGGGATGGCCACACCACAATCTCTTCTCCATTCTCTTCCTGGGATTTTGAGCTTGCATACACACATGCCTGGTGCGAGTTTTAAACTGCTGGGTCTGGGACTTGAATCACATTCAATACTGGGAGTTCAGTGACATAACCATTCTGTCATCTGCTGTCCCCTCTGTAGATTGCATTAGGAGCTAGTCATCCATATTTTTTAAAGGTTGATTATAGTTTTTAATGCAATGCAAATTATCCATTAGACAAAAAATTAATACCTTATTTTTCATAGAACAAACCCATAAAAATTATTTAAATTTAGAACCTAATTTTATATGTATCTATCTGTACTGTTTTATTTTAAAGTCATTTTATTCCAGCAGATTTAAGAGCAATGACCTATGCATTAGATAGGAGTTGTTTGCCTCAAGGATTTCTGGATATGGTCCATTAAATATAGTAGACAAATATTTTGTTAGCATCTTCAGAAATATAGTATGTGGAACAATGTGCTTTCAACCATTTCTCTCATTTTGTTTATGATAAAAACAGAGTTCCTACTGCAGCAAATTCTGTTTTAGGAAATGCTACTAAAGTTTATTCCATGGCCATGCTACTTGTGTTGGTGCTATAAAACAAATCTGTGCTTAAAAGAATGCTAAAGATAAAATGAAAGTTAGAATATATTTTATGCAGTTTTATCCTCAGAGGCATTAATAAATTATCAAATGTGGCTTAAAAATAGATTTGCTTCATTTTTCTTCTCCCTAGTTTAGATGCTTATCTTTACATAGTTGTATATGTTCTCATTTTCTCTTACACATTTATGTGTAACATAAACATATACAGATCATATTAAATATAAGTTTTACACTTGTTTTTATATGTCTTTCTTAATGGAAAATGAGAACTTACTCTTCTTTTTCCCCATTTCTCTTAGGGTTTTCAAATAGTTTTAAATTTGCTTCCATAGTAAAACTGTATGTTCTAAGTGATGCAACAAAAGCTAAGTGACTGATCGTGAAGACTAAAGACGAAGAGTCAATAATTTTCTATTCTCTATAAGACCATTTTCTTTTAACACACAAATATGCCCAAGGAATCCTCCATTTGAAAACATTCTAACAAACAAATTCACAAAATCACTATAATGGCAATAGCCTGCTCCTGCTTCTGCCCATTTCTCTTTCTCACTTAAAAGCAAGACTATTGAAAGAGAATATTTAAGAGACCTAATCTCCAAGTCAGTATTTGCACAACCAGCCTCAAAACTAGTCCTCACAGCCCCAAGTTCCAGCCTGGAACTAGGTCAACCTTCATCCTTCTAGGTATAAGACATGCACCCATGAGTTAGGGCTCAAGATCTCCTCACAAACCGAGATTACATGCCTTCCTCTGCACCATGACAGCCCCAGGATCAAGATTGGTACCTGTGGCCTGAGGATTCAATGGACGCAGGTCCACATTCACCCACGTAGATCCCACACCCAGACTAGACCAACGTTTCAGGACCACTCTTGCAGACCCAGATTTTTCAGTCAGCTCCTCTGCAGTCAGTCCCCAGGCCCATCTCAGTGGACAATCAGCCACTGCAGATTCTGGGTGAAAGCCTACCTCAGCACTAATTCAGCATTTATAGATCCAGGTTTCAGCCTGGTATCCTTGGATACAGACTCTAGGTTACTCTTTTTTTTCTTTTTTTCTTTTCATTCTTTCTTTTTCCTTCCTTCTTTCCTTCCTTCCTTCCTCCCTTCCTTCCTTCCTTCTTTTTTTTTTTTTTAATTTGCATACAATCATTACATTTGTACGGAATGGGTACAGAATGGTCTGTAGAAGCATGTATATACAGTGTGTATTAGCCATATAGGTATAAACATATTCACCATCTTCAACAGTTGACATTATGTTGTGAACATTCAAAACCCACTCAGATGATTCTGCAAGTAAGTGTGAATTGTCTATGATGTTTTTTTTTTTTTTTTTTTTTTTTTTTTTGCTGAGAGATACAGTTCCTTTTTGTTTTTTTCTTTTTTGTTCTAATTTTCAGTTCATAAAGTTCCCAGCAGTAGGGAACGTAGACTTCACTCAGGGCTGGACCAAGGGTGGGTCTCGTGCAGCCCCGTAAATGTATGTGAGTCTCCATGGAACACAGTTTCAGGGGCGCAGCTCTGGAAAACTGAGACGGCTATCAGCTGATGCGGCACAGCCGTCATCCCCCAGTCAGCTGGAATGGCACTGTGGGGATCTGCAGCGTGAATCATCTTCGGGTGCCTGGATTCCTTAAGAATGGTAGAGTAGTTCTTGTTTTTCCCTGAGGTAATGCAGAGCTGGTAACCATCATCTTCTCACTGACCATAGGCAGAGAAATTCCTCCCACACAATACACCTCTCAATTGGTCCAAGACAGCCAAATACTCCCTCTGCTGCCCATAGCTGTAAGTTCTTGATCCCTGTGCTCGGTCTCAGCCGGCCGGTGGCCACGCGGGGGTGCAGACCCGGCAGCCATGCACAAGCCTGGGGGCCACATGTAGGCCTAGCAGCCATGCCCGGCCCGCCGGCCACTCGCAGGCCCGGGACCACACGCAGGCCTGGCGGCCCTATGCGGGCCCGAGCGCATGAATACTTGCGGGATCCAGTGTCCCCCGGGCCCCCTCGCCCGCCCAGCCAGAGAAAGGAAGGACAGCGACCTTGGTCGGTCCGCGGTGCCCGCCCGTTGCAGCGCCGGGCACGAGACATACTCAGCGCCGGAGAGGCAGTGGGGGCTGGGCTGTCCGGGCCCTGGCACGCGGGGGCAGAGCCACGGCCACGGTGCACTCTAGGTTACTCTTATGGAGCTAAATCAAAGGCCACCTCTATGAATCCAATCAAAAGTTCCAGTCCATTGCACGTAGGTTCCATATTTAATCTCATGGATGCAGGCACCAGACCAGCCTTTAAACCTTTTTCCTTCAAATGTTCAGATGCCAATGCATGGCCACAGGAATTAAGAACAATCACAAAAGAAGCCCTGGGCCAGTTGGCCGTGTGGTGTTTAAGGGGGCTTAATCCCACATGGCCAACTACATTGTTCAAGTCCCAGACCTAGTGACTTGAAAAACACTTATATGTGCTTGCCAAAGGAGAATGGAGGAGAAGGGATTGCAGTATCTCCATTTCCCTTGAGTGCTTTCTCAATTCCTCCTCTCTTTCTCTCTCTTTCTCCTTCTCCCTCTCTCTGTCTCAAATATGCACACATACCCTATACAAAGGAATAAAATAAAACACCAACAACTGACCTAAATGAATGGAGAGTTGTCATTTATCTAAAAAAGAAATTGAAATATTGTTTTTAGAAAGCCCTCCCCCCAAATTTCAAGAAGACAGAGGAAAAAAATAAAGTGAAATAAGGAATAATATAAGTTACCATAGCTAGAATTTTAACAGATTAGAATTATAAAACAAATGATCAAATAGCAGTTCTGGAGTTTAAAATATACAATAAATTAAATTAAAAATGCATAAGGAACATCAAGAGCAGAGTTAATCAAGTAGAAAGGGATCTGTCAACTCAAAAGCAAGTTACTCAAAAATATATAATCAGAGCAGGAAAAAAATATTGAAAAGGAAGAAAGAAAACATACTACTTACAGGTTAGCAAAGAAAAAGCAAATTTTCAAGTTAACAGCATTTAAGAACAAAGAAACAAAAGGATAGAAAGCTTATTTTAAGAACTACTAGTAGAAAACTTTCCAAATATAGGGAAAGATATAAATGTCTAAGTAAAATAAAGGTCAAAAGTCTCTAATTCTATTCAAACAAGACTAAAACAATGGCATTTGATTCATCAAATGTCAAACATCAGGCAAGAGGATCCTGAAAGTAATAAGAGAAAAGAAGCAACTCATGTACCAGAGTTTCAACAAAGGTAGAAATATATTTCTCAGAAGACAATTTACAGTTCTGTAGAGGGTAGGATGATATATTCACACGCTAAAGAGGAAGAAAAAAAAATGTCAACCAAGAATACCATTCACTGTTTCCAGCAGAATTGAGAGACAAAGGATTTCCCAGACAAAAGAAGCAGAGGGAGTTCATCACCACCCTGTCTTTTCTCACCAGAACTGTTAGTGGGAGTTCTTTAAGATGAATGAAAACAGAGGGTAACTAGTAACCCCCAAATAATATGAAAGTATAATACTCAGTGGAAAAGTAAGTACATGATCAAATTCAGATGCTCCAGTACTAAAATGTTATAATGCAAATCAATTAATTTTTTAGTATGAAGGTTTAAAGGTAAAGCTACTAAACGGATGACCACTACAATAATTTGTTAAGGGAATCACAATATTAAAGAGTATAAATTGTAACATCAACAACAAAATATGTGAAGGTATGGATTTGAAACTTAGGGTTTTTCTTTTAATAAATTAGGATCTCAAAAGCATAAAGTATGTGAAGGTATGGACTTAAAATTTAGAGTTTTTAAAGAATAAATTGTGGGGAGACCAGCAGTTAGTTTAATGGCTATGCTGCTGGACTTCCATATAATCGACCACGATTCTAGTCCGGTACCCAGTGGCTTAAACTCAGACCTGGCGCATGTGCGTGTGTGCCCAAGATCCTGAGAGGAGAATGCAGGAGAAGGGATTGAGGCGTGGCCAGCCCCTTGGGGGATGTCTCTCTGTCTCTCTCTGTCTTTCTGGTAAGCACATGTGCCCTATAGCAAAAAACTCTCAAAAAAAAAAAAAAAAAAAAGTAGGAAATCAAAGCATATAACTAATGAAAATCACTTAATCATAAAGGAGAATAAGAGAGAAAAAAAGGAATGAAGTTTCTAGCAAACAGCCATTACATCACTCCAGGTCAGTGAACTTCTGCAAAGAAAGAGACCGGCAGCTCTTTTGTAACAACTGACTTTCTCAGGAACTAACCGTTTCCTACAAGAGTTAAGACTCACTTGCCTTGGCCCTAATCCATTCATGAGGATTTCTGTCCTATGATGCAAATCCTGCCCACTAGTCTTCATCCATTAAAGGTTTCCCAATGCCATCACTTTGTGATGCCATTACACTAGGGACCAAATTTTCAGAACATAAAACTTTCGAGGATGAACTAATATCCAAACTATAGCATTAATACTGAGTCTACTTGATATGTCATTTACTGATAGAGGAGTGTTGAAACCTTAAATGACAATAATGGATTTTTATATTTTTCCTTGTGTTTTATCAGCTTTCTTCTTATGTATCTTGACACTCAGTTGTTAGGTGTATACAGATTTAAAACTACTCTTCTTGAAAAATTGATCTTTTTATCATTATTCAATTTCCCTCTTCTTTATACATTTAATTTTTCTTAAGTCTGCTTGTCTGTAATTAATACAGTTACTGCAAGATTTTGTTTGTTTTTGTTTTGTTTCTGCCTATTCTTAGCATAGTCCATTTTTCTCTATTAATTTTTATTGATTTGTGTCTTTATATTTAAAGTTGGTTTATGATGGATAACATGGGGTTGAGTCTTTTTTTATTTAATCACTCTGAAAATTTCTGTCTTTATATAAATACTTAAAATATTTGTTATTGTTTTCTACTCATTATACTCGTTATTTGTTTCAGTTTTTTTTTTTTTTTTGAGAGGTTTTTGTGCTTGCCAGACAGTCAGAGAGAGACAGAGAGACAGAAAGCGAGAAATCACCCCCCAGGGGGGATGGTCACGCCGCAATCCCTTCTCCTCCATTATCCTCTTGGGATCTTGGGAACGCACACATATGCGCCCGGCGTGAGTTTTAAGCCACTGGGTCCGGGACGCGAACCGCAGTCGACTATGTGGGAGTACAGTGACATAGCCATTACGCTAATTGCTGGTTCCCTGTTTCAGTTTTTAATTTCCCATTTCTCAGCCTTCCTCTGTTTCATTTGAGCATTTTTTATATAATCCCATTTTTTTTATCTTTGAACACATCATTGTACTCCTTTTTAATTGTAATTTTATTTCTTTTAAATGTATTTATGTCTTCCATGACACACAAAGGGAAACATGCATCCCCATCAGGTTTTTCATACCATCATCCACCCCTTGCCTCAGTCAACCTAGATTTGGGCATGCTTATCCCTGGCATGTAAAGGATGCCATGGGATACAAATCTGGGACGTTCTCATGTGGGTCCCAATTTCGAGAGTTTTTCATTGTGTGACACCGACTGTACACACAATTAATTTTTTTAAAATATAGTGTTGGGGCCAGCAGATGACATGGTTGTTAAGGGTGCTACACTCTCACATGGCTGACCATGGTTCAAGTCTCAGACCTGGAGGATTAAAGATCACACAGTTGATATGTGCCCCAAATTCAAGGAAAATGGAAGAGAAGAAATTGTGTCTTGGCCACCGTCCCTGACAGGTGATTTCTCACTTTCCCTTTCACTGTCTATCTCTTTTTTTCTGGTAAGCAATAACCTAAAAATGATAAAAAAAAAAAAATAAAGGTACTAGCAGATGGCTTAATGGTTACATTGATGGACTACCATGTAGTCAACTGTGATTTGAATCTTGGACTTGGCAGCTTAAAACTCACACTAGGTATGTGTGCTTGTGTGCCCAAAATCCCAAGAGGAGAATAGAGGAGAAGGAATTGTGGCATGGCCATCCCTCTGGGGAGTGATTTTTTGCTTTCTTTCTCTCTATCTCTCTCTATGTCTCTTCAGCAAACACCATGCACCTGATAGCAAAACTCTCTTCTCCTCGGAAAAAAAAAAAAAAAAAAACTAATTAAAAAAAAAAGAAACAATATTGTTTGGACAATAATTTGCAATATCTAATGTTCTAATTTGTTTTCAAATGATATCACACTATTTCATAAGTAGTGCAAATACTTTGTTATAAAATATTCCCAATTGTCCCTTTCCATTTATAATAACACTGCTTTAAATATTACTTTGCTTATCAGCAAGCTATAAAATCAACTTATAATTGCTACTAGTATTAATTTGAACAAATTCACTATTAAATCAATGAAAAATAAGAAAAAAGTAAAGGATCTTATTTTACATTTATTTATTTTATTCTTTCTTGATGTGGATCTGAGTCTCTAATCTATATTTTTTTCTTCACTCTATGCATTCTCACATTTCTAGTAAGACTGATCAATTGGAAACCAATTGTTTCAGCTGTTTTTCTAATAATGTCATTATTTTAATGGATACAGATTCTGAGTTACTTTTTATTTTCTTTAAAGAGTTCATTCTGCTTCCTTTGTGCTTACATGGGTTCTGATAAGGAGTCTTACGCAATTTTTTCATGAATATATATGAATCATTTTTTCCCTCTGTCTTTTTTTCAAATTTTTTTTTTTCAGAGGTTTTTGCTATAGGGCATGTGCGCTCGCCAGACAGACAGAGAGAGACAGAGAGATAGAAAGCAAGAAATCACCCCCTGGGGGGATGGCCATGCTGCAATCCCTTCTCCTCCATTCTCCTCTCGGGACCTTGGGCACGCACGCACACACCCCCGGCATGAGTTTAAGCCACTGAGTAAGGGACTCGAACTGTGGTTAACTATGTGGGAGTCCAGCGACATAGTCATTACGCTAACTGCTGGTCCCTCAAAATGTTCTGAAGTTTTAATATGATATGTATTGGTGTAAGTATTTTGATATTTACCCTGCTTAATAGTCTCTGGTTTGTTTCAGTTACCATTCTTAAAACAAGCTTATCCTTTATCGATTCAAATATTCTGTTCCATTTTTCTTCTTCTGATACTGCAGTTATACGTATGTTATACATTTTGTAATTGCCCCATAGTTCTGGAAGAGCATGTTTTGATTTTTTTAAATACTTTGTTCTTATTTTTTTCCATTACATATTACTTTTGGAAAATTTTTATCGCAACTAATCAAGTTTTGATTGGCATATATTTTTTATCACCTCAGTCATATCCATCCATGGCTTTTGTTCATTTCCATCACAGTATTTTTGTTTTCTAATAATCCCTTTTAATTTATTTATTAGATTTCCCATCTCCATGCTAATATTGCATATCTGATCCAGCATATTATCTAGATTTTTCCATTAAAATTCTTAACAGATATATACTAGCAATTTTAAATTTCGTTTTTGATAGTTCCAAAATCTACGATGTGTCTGAGTCTGGTTCTGATATATGCATTGTCTTTTTATATCATGTCATTTAGCATGACTGTAATATTTTGGTAAAGGCTGAACATGATGGATCAGGGTAGGAACTGAGGTAATTAGGCTTATAAGATCAGATTTTATGTTAAACTGACTTGGAGCTGCACTGTATTTAATGTTTGTTGCAGTCGTAAGTGCCTGAGGTTCAATTTTTCAATTTTTTTTTGTTGTTGTTATTGTTGTTCCATACCATTGTTTTTAGGTTTCTTCAAAAACAATTTTCTTAAGCAAATGTGTTAGTGGTAACCCACACTTATTTAAATGGAGTCTTTAAGATACTGTATAAATGTTTTGAAGAGAAAAACATTTTATAATATTTATTATTATTATTGTTGTTATTACTAAATTTCATAATTTTTGAAAATAGGTCTGAGTCTGTGTGTTTAAATCTGCAGATGTGTTTCTTAATTTCTTTCTCCTGTCAAGTGAGATAGGAAGGCTAGAAGGGTCTGGAGTTGTCTAATTGCCTTACTCCCAGATCAGACAAGACTCTAGAAAATTCACATACCTACAGGCAGGTCTTCGTTATAAGAAGTGTTCTGGGCATATTTCAAAATTCACTTTTCTGGTATTCTTGCCAAAGGAGATTTTTTTCTTCATCAGGAGTATCTGACAGATATCCTTGAAGTAAAATCCATAAAAGTGTGAGGGTCCTTTTAATACTGGGCCACAGGGAATCAGCAGCTCTCAAGATGGATTGCCTTCAGCACCCCCAGATTCATCACTTACTGTTGAGGTGTTCTTGCCAGTCAGTGTCCCAGCAGCCTGTGATCCCTGCACGCTCATCTCAGTGCTGAAGCTCGGTGTCCTTCAGGCTCCTGCTTCAGCGTGGTGGTTTGCTCTTTGTTCTCAATTCTCTCATGGATATCAGAGAACTTAGTGATTTTTTTCAGTCCTTTCCAAAGTCTTTTTTGGTTTTTGTTCTGAGGATGACAATAGCTATTTGCAAGCTTTTTCACACATATACTTTCAAACCAAAATTTATGATTATATTTTTAATTTTTTACCAGCCTATAACATATCACATAGCTTTTTTATTTACATTAATTGTGATTCTTGAAGTTCGTCTTGTTATTTTCATTACCTTTTTTTGGAAATTTCCCTCTGTATTGCTGTCTTTCACATTAGTGTCTTTCTTCTAGAGTTGTCAGGCATCTAACTGTTTATTCATATGTGAAATAGGGAACTAGAGAGCTGTTTGCATGGACAGGGTTTGCCTACTGGTTAATATAAAAGTGTATAGTTTAAAGTTACCTCAAAGGTGGCGACAGAACTGCTAATTACCTCCAAGTAACAAAAGATCTGCTACTTCCTGCTCAGATGCCTTAAAGTTATAAATGTTATAATTTAAATTTTAGTATGTAATAGTTTTTTATGTACAATTTTTAATTGCATTTACTGTTTTGCAAATGTATTTTTTTAACTTCAAAAGCGCATGTGTGCTCATTAGAGGGAGAGAAACAGAGAGAGGGAGAACAGCGAGAGAGGAAAAAAGCATACCCCTGTGGAGCAAGGTCTCACCACAACATCTTTTCCTTTCCTCCAAATCGTGGGCCTTTGTGGCACACATACACACACATGTGTTTCAAGCCACTAGGGCCAAGGTTTGAATGGTGCTTGGTAGGTCAGGTAGGAGCCAACAGCCTTCATTGCCAGGCCATGGATTGGCCCTTTGCAAAAATTTTAAGAGTCGTAGTATGCCAAAGTAAGAATCTACAAAAGCTTTTCTTCAAAATAGTGCTTTTAACTCATAAATAGTTGATAAATGACAGAGAACTTTTCATAACCACTAAAGTTCTCACAGGTTTTATCAGACAGGTTAAGGAGCTTTAGGAAAACTGTCCCATAAAATAAATTACTCTATCAGTATATTCTTCACATCCAACTCAAACACAACGTTTTACCCTAGAAAAAATGATTGTGACAAATATTACCCTACATAATTTATGATTTTTACCTAAGACGTCATGTATAGAACATGCTAGAACTTATCAACAATTTCCCTGTATTTATACAGGTCTCTTATAGGTTAACTAGTAACAAAAGGGTATAATCAGATGTACTTGTAAACGGAGATACCTCATATGACAGGATAATGCAGTAGAGCTTCAGTTGTTAATACTATTCTTTACATATTTAATGAGACTGAATTTTATGTTCAGCTCTTATTTCTCTCTCAGTTCTTTTTTGTTCCTCTATTGTATGTAAGTTCAAATAATTTTGTCTTTTTGGGTTTTTTTTTGTAGTTCCTTAATGTTTTCACTGATTTTTCTCAATCAAATAGAGTAGTCCTTGCTATATAGAAAGACAACTCTGGGGCCAGCAGGTGGCTAGTGGTTAAGGCACCGGACTCCCATATGACTGATGAAGGTTCAAGTCCTGGACCCTGCATCTTGAAAATCACGACATGTATGTTTCCCAAATCTCAGGAAGAGAATGAAGGAGAAGGATTATGGGATTATGGAGTGTTTATCCCCACTGGGGTTTGATTACTGATTTTCCCTCTCTCTGTCTCTCTCCAGCAAGCAACTGCACCCTATGGAAAAAAAAAAGGCAACACTAATATTTTAAATTAATTGCTAGCATTTAATGTGAAGAAGTATGTTAATCCTAGTTAATTGTTGACAAACATGTTTTTATTATACACAAAAAATAAGAAAAGTATTTTAATAATTATTTTAAAGACTTTCACAAATAGAAACATATTCAGATTTCATTATTTTAGAAAGCATCTACAATTATTTACTTATTTTTCAAAATTAAAATGGAACATTTTATAATTGTATGAAAATTGTATTTTCTCCATAATAGAAGACACAAAGGTAGGAGTAAAAATTAAAAGTTGCAAATATCTTCTGCCTTTTGCTGAAGATTTTCCTTCCATTCATTTTCTGGAAGGTGAATGGAGACATTGAACCAGGTCTGTTTGCACAGTTTTCAAATAATAAAGGAAAATTATATAAAATTATAAACAAATACTTACAAATGGAGATTTTTATAAGAGAATTCCCCATTCATCTCATCTAACTTCTTGCCATGCTATTGAGCCTACTCAATTCGCTTCAAGTGTTTTTCCTTATACACTTTTTAAAACATTTTTTAATAAATATTTCTATTACTATTTGCTTATGCTATTTTTTATTATTTTTTCACTTTGCTATAGGGCATGTGCACTCACCAGAGAGAGACAGAGAAAAAGAAAGAGAGAGAGGGAAAGTGCGATAGCAAGCCAGTGGGTCTGGGACTTAAAACATAGTCGGCCATGTGGGAGTCCAGCATCCTAACCACCATTCCACCTACTGGACCCTCCTTCCACATTTTTAAAATTTTTATAATCTCATGTTTTTATTTGATCAGGCATTAGAAATCCAAACAGTCTTTTGTCTTCGTTATCAAAAGTCTTTTAAGTTCCTTTTGTCTATTTCTTTTTCTTCCAATATAACTCTGAAACTTCTTTCCCTAATAATGTATATTTTTATATGTTTAAAATTTCCTGTTACTGCATAGTCAGTTACCATAAGAGCAACAATATGTAACATCACTGATTATTAATTTACAGTCGGGAATGGAGGCAGGATCAGGAGCAAGCACAACTGAGCTGGTCCTCTGCACAGTGTCTCACAAGGCTGAAATGAAGGTATCTTTTTTACTTCACTTAATTTTAATTTGAATTAATTTTATACATTTGATCACTGTACATCACTATAGCTTGTAAAATGAATTGACCCAATATGAATATACTTCACACCAATCTAACTGAAGATTTCATATGTGTTATCATCAGAAGACAATCTTCCATTTCTGTGTCCCTCAAATATTTTGCCTATTTTTCTCCTTGAGTCTTTTTCTCTGTTAGAGCTGGATTTACACATGGGTTTGACTGAGTAAGCATTTGCTTCCAAACTCAAACAGATTTTCAGAAGAATTCATTTTCTTGCAGCTGCAGGATTACATTCTAAGACTTCTCTCTAGCTGTCAGCTGAAGACTGCTCTCAACCTGTGGAGTTCTTCTGCAGTGCTTAGAAACACCCACAATTCCTGGAGGCTGATCAAAGTTTTTTCTCTTAGGGGGCTTTACTAACATGAGTGTTTACTTCACAAAGCAAGCAAATAAGAGTTTCAGGAGCAGGACGGATAGCAAGACCATGTTTTAGAAAATACAGCATAATAACGTAATAATCGAGTAACATTTATCTTTTCCATATTCTATTGTTTAATAGTAAATTACATTTTTGAGAGTTTTTTTTTTTTGGTTTTGTTTTATGTTGTTTTGTCTTTGTTATAGGGTGCATGCACTCATTGGAGAGGCTGAGAGAGACAGAGAGCACAGAAAGCAAGAAATCACCTCACAGGGGGGTTGGCCACATTGCAGTCCCTTCTCCTCCATTTTCCTCTTGGGGATTTTGAGCATGTACGTACACATGCCCAGAATGAGTTTTAACTCCCCAGGTCCGGACTCAAACTATGGTTGATGTCATGGGAGTCCAGCCACATAATCATTATGCCATCTGCAGGTCCCAATAGTAAATTACATTCTTGTGTCTCTTAATTGCTTTTCCCATGAACAGACACAGTATGCATGTGAAAAAATGGAATAAGTTATGAATCAGTGTACCAGGACAAAGTAAAAATGTCACTGACAATTCTATATATACTTTCCCTGCAAAAAAAAAAAAAAAAATGCTAGTTTAAATATTGAATACGCACAATATATAGATGGGTAAATTTCGATAATGAATATGTTTATATCCCTGCTTTGATTATTACACACTGTATACATGCTTTTCAAAAGCATTAAGAAATCCACTAAGATGTACATGAATTTTAATAAACCAGAAAATACAATAAATGGAAAAAGAATGAAAAATCCTAAAAAAATAAATTGTAGCTCACACTTGAGCTACACTTGTATATCCACACCTGGATAAAGGAGGTATTATACAAGGTATGAATGCCAAAGAAGAAAGCAAGGATGGTGGGGGGAATATCTTATCCTATGTATTACGCCATGGTTCTGCAGATAAAGAAAAATTTTTGAAAACTGTGCTATTTCAGAATGAATAAGTAATGGTGTTAAAATATTTTTATTACACAACAGTTGTTAAGGTATAGATGTGATAGTGTTTTCAATAAAACTGTACTGTAAATAATGTTTTCATCAAAATATTTCCTTCGAGCGCAGCAAATTGCATAGTGGTTAAGTCACTGTATTCCCACGTGGCCAAATGTGGTTTGAGTTCCAGACCCGGTGGTTTGAAAATCGTGCTGGAGGTACCAGCAGTTGGCGTAATAAATTACGTTCTTGTGTCTGTTAATTGCTTTTCCCATTAACAGACACAGAAGTAATAGGTTATGAATCAGTGTACCACAGCAAAGTAAAAATGTCATTGACAATTCTATATATACTTTCCCTGCAACAAAAATGCTAGTTTAAATATTGAATACACACGATATATGGCTATGTCACTAGACTCCTACGTAGTTGACCATTGTTCAAGTCCTAGACTTGGTGACTTAAACTCACGCCAGGCACGTGTGCATGTGTTCCCGAGAGGAGAAGGGATAGCAGTGTGACCATTCCCCCTTGGGGATGATTTCTTGCTTTCTGTCTCTCTGTCACTCTCTGTCTTTCTGGGGAGCTCACATGCCCTATAGCAAAACCTCTCCAAAAAAAAAAAAGAGAAAAGAAATTAGTGCTGATATGTGTACCGGCATGCCCAAGATCTCAGGAGGAGAATGGAGAAGGAATGAAGCATGGCCCTCCCCGCTGGGGGTGACTTCTCACTTTCTCACTATCTCTGTCTCTTTTTCTCAAGCAAGTGCACATGTGCTATGACAAATCCTCTCTCTCTCTCTCTCTCTCTCTCTCTCTCTCTCTCTCTATATATATATATATATATATATATATATATATATTTCATCCTCTAAATATATAGATAGATGGATAGATATTTCATTCGACTATGTAATATGCGTGTATTTTCATATCAGAGATTATAAGTGCACATTGTCACTTTCAAAGGTTACAAAATATTACCTTGTGTGGATGCATATACAATTTATTTGAACACTTCCTAAGTGATGGACAGATGTGCTCGACTCCTATTTTCTCAGCCTTAACTATATTGTGAACATCATTTTTATTTCTTTGAAACTGTCAAATTATTTCATTATGTTGTATTTCTTGAACTTGAAGTTCCTGAGTCATGCAAAAACATGCATTCTTTCATTTTAATACCTATTGGCCATCAGAAATTCGTACTGCCATTCTCACCTGCAGAGCATAAGAGTACCCCAAACCTGGGTTAAAATCCAGTGAACCACTAAAGCACGTAAGCCTTTAATTCATGAGCAAAAGAGAGAAAAAAAAAAATTCTCAGATCACTTTGAAAGTATAAATTTTCATTTTTTCAATGCATTATTCAAAATCAATGAAACCCAAAGTGTTTGGTGGTCTTTGAGCTATTTCCAATGTGTATCTTTTTTTCATCATCAGGAATAGTATTATGAAAAACTTTTGACCATTGGTGGCTTCTATGGTCAAATTATTCATTAATGTATATGCATATAATTTATATTGTTGACCTCACCATCTCCTTATTCAGAATTAAAAAAATCAAAAAGCCACTCAAAACCCTTCACTGAGTACAATTTTTTATGCACAAACTAATGACATGTAAACAAAAATAAATTATTTCATGCTGAAGTATAATATTCTTTTGAAGTATAGAAGAAAATACGATTTAAAATGTTGATGAGAATTTTAATGTTTGAGCTGGGTGTTTTGATGATACACTGCATTTAAACTTGTACACAGTTCCATTGTTTATATAACCAAACTACTTTTGAATACTTGCTATTTTTCAAACATTCTTTGGCATTTACAATGTAAATATTGATAAAACAATAGAGAGCAAGAAATACTAAACATAATTTTAATAACAACGCTACATACCCTATTAAAATATATAGGAAAATAGAGTATTATTGCTTTTGTAGAGGTCAATAATCCAAATGATGTTTGAGGGGTACAATTCCTGAGGAAAATAATCCATGTGTGATATTCAGACCCAGTTTTAGGCAATCGCAAAGGCTTTACCCAGCAGGTGTCAGGGTGAAAAGCTGCCCTCTCCACAGCAGACTTGGTGTCCAGTAGGTACATGGCAGTCTGCAGGGGTTTGCCGTGAAAGACTCAGGAAATCCTACACCATTGGTGCATATTCTAGTGTAAAGGCATACACATGACTTTTCATTAATTACCTGATTTTTGCCCTTTTATTCACTCCTTATAAATATTCCCACTCTACTATATGCTCTGTATAGTTTCATATACAGCTGTATACTGTAGTATAAAATAACATTAGTCCCTTAGCTGTGCATTCTCTTTATTTTGTATATTTTCATGCGATTTTCATTGTTCCTAAAATGCTCTCTTCTCTTTTGATTCTCCAAGATTCAATACACTTAATGCTTTCTTTGTTCTAGTTTTGTGACAATTCGAATATTCTTTTCTTTAATAACATCTGAAACATTGTGGTGGAAAGACATGAGACACTTGTTTTGTTTTTTTGTTTTTTTTTTAAAACTGATCCCTTTAAACAGAAAGAACCTTTTCTTTTTGATCTGTGCTTCTTCGGTATGCAACATAGTTCTTGATATGGAGGACTTGCCTGATACTTGTTGACTTAAAAAGAATAGATTCCCAACATTTAGTTAGACTGCATGCCAATTTCATATCTTTAGTTATAATATTTTTCCCAAAGTAAATATTAGGATCTACTAAATTTTTGGGTTTTTTCCTGTGATTATTTCTCCCCTTTTTCATCTATCCCTTTGATGCTAAGCAGTACTTGAAAACAATCTCACATTATCTAGAAGTTATTTTCAATTTCTTATCCCATTGGCAACGGTAGCACATGCATTGCTTTCTATTCCCAAATGGGAAAGTCTTCTAACTATATTTCTACGCTGTAGTTTATAAAGACTAGATCCCCTGCTTACTTAGATCAACAATGGGCTCTGTTTGCTTCAAAAATTAAACCTAGGTGCTGGCCAAATAGCATAGCAGTTAAATGTTGCTCACTCAAAGCTGAATCCCACATGGCCAGTCATGGTATAAATTTCAGGTCATCAGTTTGAATGTTGTGCATGCCCCAAATCTTGACAGGATAAATAAAGGGAGGAAAAAGATTATGATATAAGCATGCCCTATTGGGGAGTGCTTTCTCTCTCTCCTGTCTTTCTCTGATGAGTGCACACACCTCTGGCAAATTTAAAAAGAAAAAAAATCTAATTTAAAATCTATAGTCTAACTCCCAAAACTCACTCAACTCACTAATTGAAATTTATGTAACCTGTAACAAACATGGCAAATTATAAAAATTAAAACCCATCTTTGCTTTTGTCTTTTGGTGCCTTTTTAAGCTTTAATTCAGAGGATGACTGTACTTTATCTCTATATGAAGGTAATGTCTAGTTCCATGACTATTAACTCGATAATAGTAAACATAATTATGCTCTTGGTAAATAAAATATATTGTTTGACGTCATTAAATACATTACATAAAATTTTAGTGAAAACAAAAACTTTTGCTTAATATGAAATATTTTTTTCTTTCCCGTCTCTAGATAACTTCAAGCTGGAAACCAGCAAATGGAAAATGGGCCAAGGAGAAATGTTCTGGCATTCTCTCTCTCTCTCTCTCTCTCTCTCTCTCTCTCTCTCTCTCTCTCTCTCTCTTTCTCTCTAACTCTCTCTCTTTCTCCCCTCCCTAGGTTAGGTAACCAAAGCTGCAGAACTCTATGACTGGTTTGTGGAATAAAGAGATGTTAATCATTTGACGTGAACTAGTCTTTTATTTTGTGTGGCTTGGAGGTATTCATGATTCTCATTTTTCTCTAGTGACACCCTTTTGTGGACTCTGTGGACCTTCCCTAGTGCCTCTGTCTCCTGCAGTTCTCCTCATGCACCAAAGTAGCTGAAGGCTATATTTCTATTCACACAGACACTTCGCAACAGCATGAAGAGCCCTCAAGTATCCAAGTCCAGCTTCGTTTTTAGATTTCTCCGTGTTTCTTCTACCTGATAAAAACCAAAAGACACCTTTGTTCTTTATCTTTCCTGAGTGCCCTCATGGCCACAAAAATTGATACGCTCCCTTGCTCTAATCCGATTTGGGGGTGCACATATATCTGAATGTGCTCACCACCATCCTAATTAAACAGTTCTTTTGGCCACCTCACCTTTTCTAAGTCACCTGGGCTGAAGTCAATTTCCTGAGCAGGAACATATGCTCATGTACAAGGCCTCTTGAATTTGTCATGTAGCCCTCAAAATTCTGTCCTGCTGTTTCAGGCAATATGGAGGAATGTAATGAAATCATCATGAAAAACGGCTATGGTGAAACATCAAAGTATATATTTTCCTTTTGTTCAAACTTGACCCACTATCTTGGAAGACTCTCATTTATTACGAACATACTAAATCATGGTGATCATTTTTTTTTGAGTTCTTGAGGCTATACGATAACAAATATACAAACTAACAGTTATATAACTTTTTTATTAGTATGAAATAAACAATTTTATTAGATGAACTCACTTATTTGACACATTAAATATGCAAAAGAAGATATATGAATGCCATGAAAAGAATTATATTCTCATACTACTTGAGCACACAGCTGTGGTAAAAAATAATGAATTGTGTAATGGACCCCAGGATTTAATGCAAAAAACACCCTGTACAAAAAAGTTTCAGGCTTCTAACAACTGCATCCACCACTAAACATGGTTTCTATATTCTTCAGCTTCTTCCAAATCTTTTTCATTTTCTGCTGAAGATCCATGTCCACAGCTTCTAACCTGCACTGGTAATATGGTATCATCATCTGGGACTCTTGCAGGATCTCAGTCTGCTTTTTAATGACATAATTTTCACCATCTTCAGCTTTCATTTTTTTAAATCTTTTCTTCTTATTGTTTTGCTTCTTCTTCATACGTTGGTTTTTCTTTGACTAATCGCTTTACCATGCCGGTCTTGATCTGCTTCATCCAAGGATTGGCCATGGTCCCTCAAGCACCAGGAAGGAGAGGCAGAGCCCCAGTGGAACCCTGGAGAGCACAGCCTGGAGACCTAGAATTATTTTTTAGGTTTTTTTTTTTTTGTTAGTTGTTTTTTTTTTTTTTTTTTTTTTTTTTTTTTTCCTATAGGTTGTGTGTACTCTCTGGAGAGACACACAGAGAGAGAGGGAGATAGGGAAAGTGAACATTTACCCCAACGAGTGATGGCCATGCTGCAATCCCTTCACTCCATTCTCCTCTCAAGATTATTTTAAGAAGGCACACAAAGATGTGTGCCCTTCGTGATTTTCAAGTCACCAGGTTCAGGACTCAAACTGTGAAGTCTACCACTGGAATCCAGTCACTATAAACACACCGCCTGCTGACCCAAGTTATAGAATTTTACAGTGTATGAATATTGGTACATAAATAAGATTATTAGCTCCTTTAGGCCAAGGGATTTATATTAAATTGTCTGATATCCCCACTGTCCTGCAAAGAATAGTTACTAAATATAAAATTTTAATTAAAAAAGCATCCGATGCTTAGATATTCATATTGGTGTATTTCAACTAGTAAATTGAGGTAAGTTTATAAATAAATTATATATACATACACACACATGTATACATACAAACACATACATACAGGATATCAATTTTTTTTTTTTGAGAGGTTTTTGCTATAGGGCAAGTGCACTCGCCAGACAGAGGGAGACAGAGAGACAGAAAGCGAGAAATCACCCCCCCCAGGAGGGATGGCCACACCACAATCCTTTCTCCTCCATTCTTCTCTCGGGATCTTGGGCACGCACGCACATGCGCCCGGCGTGTTTTAAGCCACCGGGTCTGGGATGCGAACCGTGGTCAACTACATAGGAGTCCTGTGACATAGCCATTACGCTAACTGCTGGTCCCAGGATATCAATTTTTTAAAAGAGGTTTTTGCTATAGGGCATGTACACTTGCTGGAGTGAGAGAGACAGAGTCAGTGAGAGGGAGAGTGAGATATCCCCCCAGAGTAGATGGGCATGCCACAACCCCTCCTCCTCCATTCTCTCCTAGAATTTTGGGCACACACACGTGCCTGGAGTGATTTTCAAGCCACCAGGTCCAGGACTTGAAGTGTGGTAGGCCATGTGGGAGTCCAGTGGTGGAACCGCTATGACATCTACTGGTCCCGCATGATATCATTTTCAGTTAGCTCCCTGGCCAACCAATGTGACCATTCTGCATATTCTACCTCCCCCCAAATTTCTTGATTGCATTACATGCTCTATGTATGCTAAGAAAAACAATTATTCAGTCATTGCTATTACTTGAGAAGCCTTCCTTTTTGGACACTTGAATACATACTACATTTTTTTAAATGTTCTCAAAAATACTGTGTATTATGCACATTTAATGATATTTTGGTGTTTGGGGCACATTTTGTTTAGTAAGACAATGTTTATACCATATCAAAATTTTAGATTTATGCTTAGAAAATATGATTGCATTTTCACTGCATAAGTGGTTTATGTTGCTGTTATATTTGATAGCATTAATATAAAAATTGTCAAATTGATACTTTTGTATTTAGAGGCTGTTAATATATGCATGATGACTACACATAATTTCAACATACATTTATATTATCATATTCCTTTTCTATAATATTATTTAAATAAAAATTAGATTAAACAAGATTTTCACATCTTCTGGATGTATTTTGTTGAAAATTTAGGATTCTGATAAGCATATAATTATTTTCTCCATCAAATTCTGCAATGAACATGATAATATTTAAAGTACGTAAAAACCTTCTTTCAAACAAAGCTACCAACTTGAACAATAAAGAGCAATAGACATAAAAAGAGTTTGTAAGAGAGAAGAAAACAGTGATACTAATCCACTTTTCAAGTAAACCCCCATTTATAGTTATACACACATTTTATGGCTTGGATAATGGTTTGTCCCACAAATGTTTATGTCTTGTAAGTAGATTCACAATGTAATGGTATTGGGAGGTGGTGAAGCCTAGTGTGTGGGCTTTGGATCATGGTGATAGATCTTGGAGGCACCAGCTTCATGAGCAGATAAATGCTGTCTTATGAGGGAAGGAAAGCATCTTCTAGCTCTCATAAGAAGTTGGTGTGTGCAAGAGCAGGTTATTCTGAGAAAGCTGCTCACAGATCTCTCTCTCTCTCTCTCTGTCTGTCTCTCTCTTTCTGTTTATGACTGTCATCCTCTGTACTTCGGTTTGTCATGCTATAAGCCAGTCAGATGCTTGGTCCATACCTTTGGGTTTTCCAGCTACCAGAATCATGAATTTTGCAAATAAACTTCTATTTATTTATAAATCACTCAGTCTCCAATATTTCTGTAAACAATGTACAACGGATACGTAACTTTAAATGTTCCCCAAGAACCACTTACTATTGTAGAGTGCCACCAAATGAACGACCACCAAAGCCAGGTGAAGATTGAAGGGAGTGTTTACTAGTTGGCCAGCAACTACAGCCTGAAGCTCAGGGACAGAGTTAGAACTCCAGTCCCAGCTGAAGTTTGAGCAGTCTTTTTATAGGGGTTCAGTTATCAGGGGTGCAGGAAATGACAGGAAAGGGAGTGGGATTTCCATGCAAGCAGTTACAGAGGCTAAATCAAGCAGGTTAATTATTTCTGAGGGCACTCTGTAGACTTTTTGTTTAACGGTCTCCATGGCTATGGGTGGGGATCTGGTGATTGGTAGTTACATTGCTGAGGAACATCTAAACAGAAGGGTTTCAGGCTAGTTAGCAAAGATAGTAGCAGGTACAGGGTGTCATCCCAGTTGCGGTTTTCTGTATGGCTAGCACAAGCTATTTTCTCACAGGAAAAGCAAGCAGGTTTACAGAAGCAGACAGTCATGTTAGGGTAAGGGGATAAAATGGACAAACAGTTGCTCATGTGCAAGATCTGATATACAGCCTTCCACTTTATTGTTTATTCTTTAAAACTCATTAACCTATATTGCATTCAGAATACTTTTTGTCTAACAGGATATGTAATTTAATTTTCTTTCTTATATGAAATGCCAGTCCATTTAAACATTCCCAGATAAGAGAGAGGGATGGGTCTGAATTGCCTAAGTTTCCTATGATAGGTTCTTCCATAACCATAAGGAAAACTTTTTAAAGATTACCTAGATGGTTACATTGAAAAAACCTGAAAACTAATAGAAAGCATTAAACTGACAAAGTTTACTTTAGTGGTTTTTTGTTTTGTTTTGTGTGGGTTCTTGATTTTAGTTTTTGTTTTTGTTTTTGCTTTTCCATAGGACTTATGTGCTCAGCAGAGAGAGGCAAAGCAAGAATGAGAAATCATCTCCTGGGAGGATGACCAGGCCAATCCCTTCTCCATTTGCCTCCTGAGATTTTGGGTACACATTCAACTGCACCAAGCTTAATTTTCAAGCTGCGAGGCTCAGGACTCAACAGTAGTCGCCTATGTGGGAATCCAGTGCTTTAACCACCACACCACCAGCTGGTTTCACTTTAGTGCTTTTAAATGTACTTGCTGCCTTTATTTCATGAAGGCAAACTGCTATCCCATGCTGCACTGATGTCTTTCAGTGTTATCTACCAAAGTAAGTCATATTAAAAGACCACTGAGCACTTCAAGATGATCAATGATTACAATGATTTCACAATCACAATATTTTGGAGGAGAATTTTTGCTATTAGGGCACATGATTATGGGGAGACAAAGAGATAGAAAGCAAGAAATCTCTACCCAGGGGGGATGGCCATGGAGCAACCTCTTCTCTTCCATTCTCCTTTCAGGATATTGGGCACTAATACACATGTGCCCACTGTGAGTTTCAGGCCACCACTTCCAGGACTCCAAATGTGCTCAGCCATGTGGGAGTCCAGCACCTTAACCACTATGCCACCTCCTGGCCTTGACAATCACAATATCTTCAGTAATGGCATAAATTCAGATTTATGTAGTGCATTTATGTACTTTTTAAGGAATTGCTTAAAATTTTGGAAGTCTTTGAACTTTCTAATATTATTGCTATGTTTGATTAATTAATTAATGAGTTGTCTTTTTGGTGTGCTGCTGTAGAGAGCAATATACTAATGTCCAATCTAGAAAAGACAATTGGTTATTAAATACGAAATTAGATATTTGCTTAACAAAGCTTTATCTTGTATTGAATGTCCTGTATTAAATATGTGATATGTCTAATTTGGTTCATTTAGTAGATTTACAGAGAGTTAGATCTAACTTCGGTTTGACATTAACCACAAGTCTTTGCTGGCTAGAGTGTTCTGCAATTTTAATTATTTAGTGACTCAATAGCACAGGCTGCCTCCACGAAGCCAAATGCTCACATGTAGAAACAAATGAAACGCCATAATCTTAACAAGATTATCATAATAAAGAGTCATCAGAGAAATTAAAATGATCTGCTTTAATTACGAGATTATAACCCCATTAACTCCTCTGCATGAAAAGTGGGAATTAGGGAATAGGAAAAGAGAATCCATAGATGGCAATTAAAACTCCAAAGCAAATTAAAGGGAGAGTAGGGAAAAACATCCTACATGAATTCAGATACTTCAGGTAATTTGTTTAGTAACACATATTTATTGTAGATTACAACTTCCAAACTATAACCACAGGAAGCATACTATTTTGGTTTTGAATTCTATTTTTTTCAAATTGCCTAAACAAGCAGCTCTGTAAGCTACCAACTTAAAAGAAGACCCTTATTTAAATATGCCTAGAGCTGTGAATTAATTATGGTCTAAATAAGTTATTAGAACAATATTGTCACTGATGCATTATTTATAGATAGTTGTTGAAAAGTTTGTAACAGCAAAAGTACTGAAGTGACATTTCCAAAGACATTAACATGAAAATGAGGAGAATTTGAAAAGAAAAAAATTATTCAATGTGCAACCTCTTACTAAGATAGTCTTCAATAATGTATACAGCAACTATATTTTTTTACTTCTAATATACACATGTAATATTCATAGGCCTGCTCTAAAGCTTTCTTCAAATTAAGTTTGCATGTATAAATGAAAAAATAGACACTCAGTGACAGTAAAATTTATATGATAACAAAATTATATCCAGACATTGTTACCACATGCACAGTAAATACACTGCAAGCAAAATATCCTTCAAAGTTGTTAGAAACCATGCAAGTTTGAAAATAAAGACTTATTCACTTTGTTACTATGATATTAATATTTTATATTCTTGATTCACCAACATAATTATATTAAATTTAGGTGATCTGTACCTTTTGAAGATTAAATAAAACAAAACAAGTGAACACATTATATTCAGTGAAGCATGTTATTAAATTTCAATATAGCAGCAATCTCAGTTGTTTATATTGTAAAAGAGGATCACATTATACTATTGTGTGGAAAGATCTTACTGAAATTAGCTTCTGACAAGGAATAGTACAGAAATAATGCTTAAAATAATTCAGAAAAAGCAGTAGCTACTTCTAAAAGCATTGAAAGATAGGACATATAAGAAATAAAGATGAATTTTCAAACATTCATTATGTATTCAATTTCAAACATTTGATGGTCAAGCCCAAAGCTCTAGATGATCCATTATGCATTCTATGTATATTAGGAAATAAAATCCAATCACATCCCTGCAGGGTCATGCATAACTCAAGGAGCCATGAAGAAAAACAGTAGCTTTTGTAAATATACATAGTAGTATTGTTTACCTTCATTGTTTCTTGGGTTTTCTCCTGCTATCAGGAAATGGGTATATTAAAATCAAGAAATCATCAGCATTTTATTCCTATTTTGTATTTTCAGACTTCAGTTCGTTAACATTCCCAGAAAGGTTAAGTCATAGCTTTCTTTAATTTATTTATTTTTTTCTTTAAGTTATTTGATTTCACAGTGTTTGGAAATATCCCTAGGGAATAATACCATTTAATTTCACAGCTTTTGGGAATATCAAGGGGCAATTGGGGAGCTTTCTTTCTCGCTGGATTTCTCTTGTGGGGTATTTCTTAAGTTGTTTTTACAATGTGATACTGTGTGGCTTCTGTTAAGACAGTAAGTACCTTAACAAACATCACTGCTTTCCCATTGAGTAGCCATTCCTCTTCCCAATTTGGCTAAGAAAATAACTCAAATCTTTTCAGCTATTCTTTGAGCCTACTCAGTGTTCAGAAGTAGTGAATGTTGCCACATCAGGGGAAATTCCTGATTTCTCTGAGTGGTTATGTGTTTGTACTCCTTTAACCAAGGATGGATTTAATGACTGGTTTTCACCAAGTGTATGTGAACTATCAGGTGTTGACAAAAACTCAATCTATATTTTCTTGCTTTTAAGGTGATGAAGGTTATGTTATTGGAAGGATATGATCACCCTGAAACAATGTGAGGGCCCTAAGATGCCAAAGAGAAAGGATGGGAAGATCCTGTATCCTTGAGCTGTCATTGTTCTTAGCTGTAATTTCTTGTAGTATAACCTATATTTTTATAATTTAAAAATATTTATATTAAAGAATTTAATAAGTGACTATGGCCTTCTAAATGTTTTAAAATTTACTAGAATAGAGCACTTCAATAATTGCCATCTATTTGAAACTATAATACATAACTATATAATATCATTGAATTATACAAATTATCCAAATAATTGCTTCTTATAAGAACAAATAACATTTTATTTGAGGTATTTATCACATGTCATTTTTTTTTTCTGTATGGTAGTTAGGATTATAAAGAAGTATTTATTTTATAATATTTTAGAAGATGTTACCATCATTTTGGAGTTTATATTTTGTAAGCCATTGTAATACTATTGCTATTTATTTAAACAAGTACACTTTCGAGGGTGAAGACACTGAAACGAGCAATACCCTTGTGTTTGCCATTGTAGATAATTGTTGGAGAAAGACAATTATTCCAAATAAAATCATTAATCTGAGTGGCAATTTTTACAGTGATAATTTAAGAATAAACCAATAAATCTTTAAAGATGTATCGGGATAAGGGAATGGATAGCAAATGGAATTTTAATATGCTTTATTTAAAAAGAACTAAAATAAAGGTAAACTCTTTCCATTTTTGAAAAGACATAGAGGTGCTTTGTTTGAATTGCTAATTACGGAGTAGTCTTTTACTAGTAGTCTCTCGAGAAATGATTTACTATTCATCTGTGTCTACATTTCAGGTGCCTAAAGAGGTTCTATTCAATTTCTTTTCACTCGATTCCTTTAAGGCACTAGCCTTAAACAGATATACATGTAATTAACTTTTGAAGCTAAGATTTAACCCCCAAATGTGAAAAAGTCACTTTGAGGAGAATATATATATATATATATATACATATATATATATATATATATATGTGTGTGTGTGTGTGTGTGTGTGTGTGTGTATTGTGTGTGTATGTATATACACACACAATACACACACACACACATACTGCACTTGGGCCATAACCTATACAGAACTGATAATAAATTTACAGCCATTTCTTTAGCAGCCACCCAGCAGGGGAGACAGATCTCTAGTGCCTTAAATCCCAAGAGGAGACTGGAGAAGGGATTGCAGAATGGCCATCTCCCTGATGGTGATTTCTCACTTTCCTTTTTTCTGTCTCTCTCTGTCTGTCTCTCTCTGCAGAGCACATGTACCCCTATGGTAAATATATATATATATATATAAATATATATATATATATATATATATATATATATATATATATATATATATAATGTAGCAATTATGTTTAGTACATAATACTTAATAATAATAATAATAAACCACACTCTATGACTGAAACTAATTGACTAAAGGATAGAGAAGTACAGTATATAGATGTAAGTACCAGATATAGTGGGTGTGAAAGAGTAGGGTCTGAGGAAGGACATTTAGAAGAAAAATAGAGAGTCAAAGCATTAATGGCACACAGAAATGTGGTATTATCTGTTGAAGATATTTTGTAGTTTTATCATGTGTACTAGGGAGAAATGTTCACCTGTTGAAATATCCATTTTGTAAGCCAAATAATAATGTGATTGAATGTATTAAAGAAAATGAAATGAAAAAAATAAAAAGAGAAAAAGTGTGGAATATATACACTATGGAATACTACTTAGCCATGGAAAACAATGAGTCCCTGGCATTTGATAGAATGTAGATGAATATGGAAGATTTAATGCTAAGTGAAGCAAGCCAGACTATGAAAGAGAGGCATATGTCTTTACTTAATATATACCAACAGTTTGTATTCTATGGCAAAAAATTAAAAGACTCAATGGTGTAAAATGAATACTAGAGACAGTCTGGTAGGAAGGTGGACAATGTGGGTTTGGAAGGGAGTAATCAAAAGAAAAAAAAGCAAAACATTTATGGGACACAATAATGGAAAATTGTCTTTTGATGATAATGTGTATGGTAAATTACTTTGAGCTAATATGCTGTAAAGATTCATTCTGTATGCTCTGGAGATGTACAGTGATTACATTTTTTAAAAAATAAGAAAATAAAGTACAAAACAAAGAGAAAAATTATATAAAAAATAATAATAATAAACAACTATGTTATTAGTGTATGTATTTACAGTGCCATACATTTAATTGTTATTTTAGAGTATATTCCTACTTCCAAAAATAAAAAAGTGTAGACCTAGGTTAATGTTTGGGTTTTTCTTAGTTTTTAACAAAAACATTTAACAATTTAAATCATCATAATAATAACTTTTAAATAGAAAACAATGTTGTTGAGTAAGGACGCAATGGAGAGAAATATTTTCAAACAACTCTACAATGTGTGTTTGAAGCTAAGTGTTACTATAAAACAGTTTTAAAAAAGTAAAATTAAAGTGTTTATAAGTTGTAGTGAGCTAAGCTTAATTTATTATTCTTGAAATAAAGTTTTTAAAATAAATTTGGTGTAGCTTAAGTGTGCAGTGTTTATAAAGTCAGGAGTGTCCAGTAATGTCCTGGGTCTTCATTTATGGCTCACTCACTAACTCACCCACTAACTCACCCAGAGCAACTTCCAGTCCTGCAAGATCCATTCATCATAAGTGCTCTGTGAAATTAGTGCTGCAAAAATTAACAGATTGAGAAAGAATAAATTTTTTTTTTGCGGTTTAACTATGAAGAGCCTTTTTATTTTTGCTTTTACACCATATTTTTACTGTACTTTTTCTATATTTGTGTATGTTTAGATAAACAAATACATTGTGTTATAATTGTTTGCAATATTTGGTACAGTAACATGTAGAAGTTTGTTGTCTAGAAGCAACAGTCTATACCACATAGCCTAAAGTGGAGGAGACTCTGCAGTGTGGGATTATGGAAGTATACTCTGGTGTACCCACACATTGCCTTACGACCCATTTCTGAGAAGGTGTCCCGTTAAGAGACACGTGACTGTATAGATTATGGAGTCGAGTTAGAGCTACCACAAAAAGGAACTTAATGTGTTTTTCTACTTCTTATCCGAGCATAACTAAGAGCATAACTAATAGAACACAAAGGACTGTAAGACTGCATGAGAAATGTTTTAAACTATTTTCTCCATATCTACTTTAATTTTGCTCTGTTTCAGGTATTTATCAATTTTGCTATTGAGATAAATATTTGTGCATTTCATTATCCCACCTAGTAAACTGTCAGCTTCTTGCACAGAGGATTACTTATTTTTATGCTCTCTGTAAGAAGTTATCACACTACTTTATATTTAATTGGTGTTCAGCAAATATTTTTCCAATTGAATCTTTTGGTTTTCAAATCACAGTCTGCTCTTTTGTCTACAAAGAAAACTGTTAAATCAATAGATATAACTATTGTATTATACTTTAATGCCCTTAAGTGCAGCATAATAGCGTTTTCATAAAAGACATATTAAATAGCTATACTGTCTCTTGGGTGCATTAAAACATTGTGTGTGCGTGTGTGTATACATGCAATAACTTCTTTAAACTAGAAAGAAAAAGAGTATGAAAGCATTACTGTTTTCTTCATCAATAAAATCTGTCGTAATAATTTACAAATATTTTTCACTGTAAAATGTTTGCCATGTAATTTTAATTATATTTCATTATAACTTCATTTTATCTTTGTGCTCACTAGTATTTAACTAATTATATTTGTAGATTAATATGTTTATTTATGTGTCTCCTTTTCTACCAGAAAAACTAGACATGTATAGAGACATTATTTTAATTATTTAACTTGAGTTTATCCTACAGAGTAGGATAAAATTTATTCCCATGTCACTATGCCAATATGTCCCCCAAAAAACAAACATTTAAAATTTACATTTAATATTAAAATACTACATTCAGTTATATACCTTAAATGTATATTTTTGTGTATATTTTGCCTTAATATAGTTTTTAAAAAATATTAAGTCGATTCCTTTTTCCAAAGAGAATTCAAAGGCACAATACACTAAACAAAACCAAGCCCCATCTTTCTTTGTTTTACAAAAATATGTAAGTGACCACATGTAGTAGAGGATATCTTCTCTCTCTCTTAGTTACTCTGTCACTCTGCCTGGCTTTACACCTATAGTCACACTCACATGCCTTTTTGGTGTTAGATCTACTTTTATGCAGCTGAATTAGGATTATATTTAGTTGGTTTGAAAAATTCCTTCAAACTCCTCCCAAGTTGCACAGATGTAAATCCATGGAATGATACTCCTTTTCAGATTTCCAAGGAATTATCAAAATATGTGAAATTATCATAATATTAACATTATACCAATCATATCTAAAGAAAATAAGTATATTCGATAACTAAATGTCTTCTGCTTAGAATTTAAAAAAAATATCCTACCCAAAATATTACAATATTGACTTAGATAGCTGTTAAAAACCATAGATGTTAACTGAAAATTTCTGCAGCCAAAAAAGAGGAACAGATTGAGAAATCTGAAAAAGAGAATAAATTTGGGGGGATTAATTAATTCATGTCAGTTGTTAAGATTCTTTCACCCATGAAATTAATAAATTGAGAGAACTGTATCATCTGGTCATACTTTATAAAGCCCATCCCATAGATTTGGCCTGTTCTTGTTATATGTATTCAGAAATACTTTGTTCAAGAACAAATTAGAAATGTGTGATGAATACATCTCTGGTCCACTGGGTTTTCTAAAGGATCACATTAAATTAAAACATTTGACTTATTACAGCTTTGATCTGTCCTTCATTGCTACGCAAGTACTATTTCAAGCACAAAGTGTTGGAGAATGTGAGAATCAAGACAGCATGATTGCAAATACACCAACACAGTATTTGATATATATTTATAAAAGTCATATTATATGCCAAATAAGAGCTATGTATGCTCACAATCTTTCTCTCAACTATAATTGAAAAACAAAGTGAATGTAGAATAGTGAACCTCAAATTACACATCGAGGCAAAAACACAAACAGGAAGTTTTGCATATTTAAAAACAAAACACTTTTTGAACATTTAAATACATTTTCCACTAAAATTGTTTTTACTTATTATATATTGACAAATTATAGTTTTATTCACTTATTTATTTATTTATTGGTATAGCATGGTGTTATGATTTAAAAATTTTTTTTTTTCAAATTTTGCTATAAAGCATGTGTGCCTACCAGAGAGAGACAAAGAAAAAGTGAGGAATTATTCCACTAAAGGAGATGGCCATAAGGCAATACATTCTCATCCATTCTCTTTTCAGTATTTTGGGCACGCATGCACATGTGCCCAGCATTTTTTTTAAGCCATTGGGTCTGGGACACAAACCACCTAGCTAGTCTAGTCATATGAGATCCAACCACTTCAGGCCACTGGCTAACCTAAGGTGTTATGATTTTTTTTTAAAGAATTTTTTTCTTTTTAACTTTATTTATTTATTTATTCACTTTAATTGGATCAGAAAGGGACAGAGTGAAAGAAAGACAGAGAAAGAAAGGGGAAAGTGAGAAAGCAAGCTGCCAGGTCCAGGACTTGAAATATGGTAGGCCATGTGGGAGTCCAGCATCCTTAATCACCATACCACCTGCCAGTCCCAGGTGTTATGATTTTTAGCACAAAGTGTAGAAATTAAATTACGCTAATAACATACTCATTACCTCAAATAGTTAACATTTTTCTGTTATAAGTAAATCAGAAATTTACTCTCTTAGAAATTTGGAAATGTATAGAATCACCTATACTCATGATCCTGTGCAAATTTACCAAAAAACAAAAACAAAACAAGAAATCTATTCTGCTCTGAGATTTTGTACATTTCATCTATTAAATCTTTACTTCCTTCACATCAGATAAACACTAATCTACTTTCTGCTCCTGAGGCTTCAGCTGTTTTTGATTCCACTTATAAGTGAGAGCATGTGGTATTTATCTTCCTGTGTTTGGTTTGTCTCACTTAGCATAATTTTCCTCAATTCCACCCATTTTGCTGAAAATGACAGAATTTGGTTTTTTTCAAGGCTGAACAGCATTTGATCTGGTGTATAAAAATATCACATCTAAAAAAATTGTTATAGAGTGAATATTCTCAACTGAGAGAGACAAGAGGTGGGGTGGAAAGTGAGAAAGCAACCTCCAGGGGCAATGACCATGCCTCAATCCTTTCTCCTATCTCCTTTTGTGATTTTGGGCATACATGTACATGTACCCAGCACATTTTTCAAGCCCTCAGATTTGAAATTCTGTCTTGCCGGCCATGTGAGAGCCTACGACATTAATTACTCTGCCACTGGCTGGCCCATACTACATATTCTTTGTCCCTTCATGTATACCTTGGCTGATTCCATGACATAGCTACTGTCAACAGTGCTGCAATAAATATGGGCGTATGTACTGATTTCAAATCTTTTAGGTAATTACTGAGAATTGAGATTGCTGAATAATATGGTAATATTTTAGTTTTTGAAGGACTCTTCATATTATTTTTCTTCTCATCATCAGTAACATTTATCTTTTGTCCTTTGATAATAGCCATCGCAACAGGTATAAGGTGACATTACATTGTAGTTTTAATTTGGTTTCCCTAGTAATTAGTGATGTATTTTTTTCATTGATCTGTTAGTTATTCATAAGACTTATTTTGATAAATGATTACTTAGACCCCTTGCTATTTTCTATTTTTATTTTTGTCTTAATTTGTTAGAGGATGTGTGTGCTCACTGGGAGAGAGAGAGAGTGAAAAAGCAACCCTCAAGATATGCCATATTGCAATCCCTTCTCTTCCAGTTCTCCTTGTGGGACTTAGGCATGCATACACATGTACCAGGTGTGTTTTTGAAGCCTCAAAGTCCAGGACTCAAACCACATAAGGGACCTAGGGATCTAGCTGTCTTAACCACCACACAAACACCTGGCCCCATGAAATTAATTCTTATTCTTAAGACATTTTCCTTGAAGATAATGGTCTTGTTTCAGATCAATGAGAAAAATGCTTTTTTCATCCTTTCTTGTTTACTACTGCCTACAATAATTAAAATCAATTTGCTTTATTTTGGATTTTAGCTTGAAAAGCTGTTTTTGTTGTTTGAAGATTTCATTGAAATTTAATCCAGCTATCTGCTATCAGATCCTCCTTCACTGGAGGATTCAAATTTTTTTATCACGAATCATATATGAAATATGTAGCTACTCTCATATTTTGAGGAGCATGGTGAGACTATATCCCCAAATTGACACTTATTTGTGAGATATTCTGCACCATTTTCTGTCAAATTATGATGATGTTAGTTGTGACCCATTGCAAAAATGCATAGGATGGTCAAACTTATATCTCTGATCATCCACTTCCAGTGGGTTGTTGAAGAGACTGTCTCAGGTGACACCAGCTTCAAGGACTGTCATTTCCTAGGCTGAGAGAAATTGCATGCATGTCAATGAATCCAATGTATATAAAAATGACAGTTTTAACATAATACTATGATGTAGATTCTTCCTCTAAAACCCAAATTAACCCAGGGGAAGGAATAGGTTGATATTTTTTTTTGAGAGTTATTTTTTATAACTATAAGGAAATGCTTCAGACAATTTGAACAATGTTAGTCCTTTGTAGAAGAGGCACCTATCTCTAAAAACAAAAACAAAAAACAAAAACTGTTCAACAATTTTCTATTTACAAATTAAATCAATAAACACCCCAATTTCTGGAATCCAGCCATGCATGCTCATGCTGTGAGAGGGGTACTGAAAAGAGAAAAAAATATTGAGAAGTCTGGTATTGAAATTCATTCTCTGGATAATATTGTTTGGCATGCTCTGTCGGCATGAACATGGACGGAGGATACACAGAAGGAGCTACTCCAAAAATAGTAGCATAATCTGAAAATATAAGCTGATTTCAAAAGGGTTGGGCAATTTTATGGATGGCTGACCCATAGCAAACCATCCAAAAAAACTAGAAATGTCTTCTGTGCATAGTCAGCTATTGAGACTAATGTTGTAGAAAATATTAGTGCCAAAGATAAACTCAGAGGTTACTGAAAGCTGTGAAACAGTGCTCTTATCTGATATTTGGTAGTATTTTATCTGGTATTTGAAGTCAGAAACTCCAAAGTGTAAATTCTGAGTATGTGTGACTATTGTCTGCATAGCATTCTGGATGCTATATGGGAACAAATGTTTGCTGTGTTCAAAGGCATTGCACATTCAGGTACACATGGTAGTATTAATGAGTAATTGCACAGCACAAGAGGGTGAGGTAATGGGAGTGGAAAGAGGAATCAAGGGAAAAAATGCAGTTAATGGACACAAAATGAAAAATTATCTGTTGATGCTGATGTGTATGGTAATAGCTTTGCCTGGACTGATAGTCAGTGTATTCATGGCAGAAAAGTTCATTTTTTATGCTGTAAAGATGTACAGTAGTAAATATACAAATATTAAAAATCACATGAAGCAATGCATTGCATCAAGAGTGCTAGTAGGGAACCAGCAGTTAGCATAATGGCTATGTCGCTGGACTCCTACGTAGTTGACCGCGGTTCGCGTCCCAGACCCGGTGGCTTAAACTCACACCGGACGCGTGTGCGTGCGTGCCCAAGATCCCGAGAGGAGAATGGAGGAGAAGGGATTGTGGCATGGCCATCCCCTCTGGGGGGTGATTTCCTGCTTTCTGTCTCTCAGTCTCTCTCTGTCTGACTGGCGAGCGCATGCGCCCTAAAGCAAAAACCTCTCCAAAAAAAAAAAAAAAATTTGGAGTTAGCCCAACTGTCTCCTGAATGTGATAGCAACTCAAGAATCAAGTTACTCTAAAGACTTCATTTATGTATTTGGAAAGATTTTTGAGTGCTTCCCATATGGTTCTTACTAAAGACTTAAGTCTTTTAAGTTGTAGAGTGCTAAAAGAAAAGCAGACATAGTCCCTCACTTAATAGAATGATTTTTAAATGTATTTCACTGTTCATAAAAATACAGAGAAAAACGGAGTGAGATTTACACTCTGGTGTTCTAGAGCATAAGGGATAGAAGTACTAGCAGATTCAAAATCAGAATAACTGGTTTGACTTGAAGCTTTTAAATTTTCTTAATTTATGAGGTGTGTAACATTAGATGATTCTTCGGTTTTTGTTTATTTATTTGTGAAAAAGATTTAGCAATGAGTTTTTCCAGAGCTTTTCTGACAATAAAAACATAATGTATGTGAAGGCATCGTGTGATCTTTAGAGCACTATAAAAATGAAAGTTATTGTTTCAATTATTCGAAATGGAAACTAGAAAGGTTATTCCTGTATGACATTCTGGTGTGATAGCAAATGAGCAAATTCATGCAGACAGAAGTGGGACACAAATGCAGTAAGAGATTTTGCAAAAGGGAGATTTCATAAGAAGTTGGGACCCAACTTTAATCAGAAAAATATAAAGAAAAGAAAGCAGTTACATTTGCAAATTTCTAATAATTATAACTCTCCTCTTCGGAAAGGGCATATGCCCTCTAGCAAATAATAATAATAATAGTAATAATAATAATAATAGGAAGAAGAAGAAGAAGAGGAGGAGGAAGAGAAGACTTGTTAAAATTAGTATTGCAAACCGTTCCAATGTTAAAACAGCCTGAATAGATTGAGTTATTGAAGGCTAATTTTGTAGCTCTATTAGGAGAACTATAATAGATTTTCACACATTCAATTTAAGTTTATGGAAAGGATGGGTAGAATTATTTTCCTAAATCTATAGTGACTAATAAGATCTATATTACAAACTAGACATAGCAAACTAAAGTATTTTTCAAACAATAGTAGTGTTTTATTCAGTTATATAAATCTTCAAAATAATGTGTTCTAGAACTGCACAGAAAGTAGAGGTAACACCTTTTAGCAGAGTTCTCCTGTGAACACTTTTATTAAGTTTGTATTGGGATAAAAAGTAATCTATCCAATCAGTATGAAATCTGAGAGCTTCTCTTGAAAGTCAGGGAGTCACCAGGACAGTTTATCACAGTGAAGAATTTTTCCCCCAGAAGGTGTGTGTGCTCACCAGAGTGACAGAGTGACGAGAGAGGTGGAGAGGGAGAAAGCATCCCCTCAATGTTATATGGTCATATCTCAATCCCTTCTCCTCCACTTATCCATTTTTTCATGATTTGGGGTATGCTTGTACATGTACCCTATGTGTTTTTCAAGGCACAGGGGCCAATATTTGAACTGCAGCCTGCCATGTGGGAGAGACAACTAGGACCAGGCAGTGGTGCAGTATTCATGCAATTGGACCCAGATGGGGAAGCTCCAGAGTTCTCATTTGAGGACCACCCTGAGTACACCATAATACAAAATAGCTGAAAGAGGGAGTAGTGGGAGTAGATTGCGGAAGACCCTATTTGGAGGTGCCTTTCTTTTCTCTGTGTCTCCCTTTGCTCTTTCCATCTCAAGAAAATGAATTAGTAATTTTTTTTTTTTTTTTTTTTTTTTTTTTTTTTTTTTTTTTTTTTTTTTTTGAGAGAGAGAAATGCTTGTTGTAGGATAGCCACGCTACAATCCATTCTCCTCTTAGGATTTTGGGCATTTCAAGCCTCCAGGTCCAAGACCTCAATCATGGTCGACCATGTGGAAGTCCAGCGCCTTCACCACAACTCCAGCTGGTGATCTCGTGAATAAATTTTAAAAAGAGAAAAAAAAAAAGTCAACTTTTCAGAGTACATTTCTAGGAAAAAGACCTGTGTGGCATCTATTTCAAATAGAAATTTTTCTAATTCTAAGTAAAATATTGATAGAATTTTTATCTATATATACTGTTGATATGGTTAATGCCATTATATTTAGAATCCTCCAGAAATTCTTGGTAGAATATTTTCTTAGAGGTTTTTCCCATAGAGTATGTTTGCTCACTGTTTAGAAAAACAAAGACAGTCAGAGGAAAAGTAAGAAATCATCCCTCAGGGGGGATGGCCTTCCCCTGCAATCTTCTCCTGGGATGTTAGGCACACATGCACATGACCTGGCATGATTATCAAGACAGTGGGTCTAGAACTTGAACCACAGTCAACCATGTGGGTGTTCCAGCAACATAACCAATATGTCATTTGCTGGCCTCCATTTTTTTTTTTTTTTTTCAATTTCCAGAGGGTACATGCAGTCGCTAGAAAGATAGAAACAGAAAGCACCACAAATCTGTTTTTCATCCTAAAAAACAAAAAAACAAATAAAAAAAAACCAAGCTTTTACATTTTTTTTGATTTTTTAGATTCAATTGTAGTAAGTGATATTTTTCTGGCCTTTCACTTAAACTCAGAGCAGTGTTCTACAATTACTATGCATTGGATGCAAGAATTCTGTTCCAAGCTGATGTTGACTTTGATGCAAATATCAATAAACATAGATTATTAGGAAATACATAAAATATATTTTACATACATATATGTATATACACACACATATATAATTTATTGGAAAAGCAAAATGATAATATGCTTTATTTTCTTCAGAGCATAAAGGTTGCAATTATACTGTACCCTCTTTTAATTTTAAATTTTGTTTTTCCTTATTTTATTATTATTTTTTACATTTAATCACTGTACATCTTTATGGCATACAAAATGAATTTTCCTAGCATGAATACATTATATATTAGTTGAGTCAAAGATATTACCATATACATTATCATCAACAGATAAATTTCCATTTTTGTGTCTGTTAAATGTTCACTTCCCCTTCCATTCCCTCTCTTTTTTCCTCATTGTACAATCTTCCCACACACTGTCTCTAGCATCTACAGTTGCTCTCCATGCTTTTACACCTTCCAATCGTTCAGTTTGTGCCATAGAGTGCAGACAATTAGCATACATTAAGTGGGGACATACAATTCCTCTTTTTCATAGACAGGCTTGCTTCACTCAACATTAATTTCATTGTGAATGTTTTCATTATTATAGACAACTACATATTTCTTAAAGTTTATTCATTTTTTCCATGAGAAAGAGGAAGAGAGATACAGAGAGAGAGAGAGAGAGAGAGAGAGAGAGAGAGAGAGACAGCATCCCCACAGCTAGTAGTTATCAGCTATCATCCACAGTTTCAGTTACCGCCAAATCATGGGGACATATGTGCCTGTCATATTCAGGGAGGTCTTTGGATGCAAGCCTGGAATCTTCCCACATGAGTAAACCTCAAAGAACATCACATTTACCAGCATGCCACCATCCAATGCCTAATAAACATAAAATTCTTAGGAAAATGATCAACTAACTACTTAAAAGTTAGAGTTCTGTTATTTCATTTATGTTTTATAAGTTGATTCATTTTGTTTATTTAGTCAACTTTGTTTCTCACGTTTCTCAAAGAGTTGTTTGGCTAAGGTCTTAAGTAATTGATCACATTGCAGTGTCAAATAAATGTTCTATAAGAACTCAGAATCCAGAAACTTATGAAGAGAAAACAATGATATTTTGCACCTTTTCTCATTACAAATCTTAGTCTGTTACTAGACTTAGAGAAAAATTAAGGTGTTGGGAATTCTCCATGGTAGCCATAGCTATTCCTTATTAAATATTTATGTACACATAGCCTCATTAAAGAGCAGGGAATTTATTGACCAAGAGATATATTAAGTTGGGGGTTTAGTCTTTTATTTTCATTCTAGTTACCAGTTGAATTTAGCATTAAAAAATACAAGAACGAAATCATAACTCAGCTGCCGTGAACTGAAGCTGCAGCTTTTCAAGCATTAAATAAGAAAAAGTTTATTGTGTCTTTCAGTACATGAGCAGAAAATTACACAGGGAAAATTCTCTTAGAGACTCTGTTATGTGTAAACATAGTAAAAAAAGAACACTTTAATCACCTTAATCTTTATAGGGTACTCTGGATTTTTGGTTATAATTCTTGCTTCATCTTTTAATTTTGTGCTTCACTGCAATGACCCACCCTCTTTTTCCTTTTGATTACTTTAAAAATATAGTAATACATCAATAAATTATATAAAAATAATAATAGAAATTTCATAAACAAGTCATATTAAACTAAATTTTACTCAATTACACATTGGCAAAACAAAAAATATACACAAAAATAAACCTCAGCAATAAGTGATCAATATTTAAGGTTGATTAGTCAGTGAAGAATAACTTATTTTGTACAGGAAATAACTGCAGACTATTGTATAAACTTGTTATATAAATTCATACTTTTTAGGATTTGCATATTCATATTAATAGCAGAAATACATACAGGTAAAAACAATATATTGGGTAATCAGGAAAGTCATGACATTTTGCATAGAAAATCACTGAAAACTACTTTATGACTTTCCTGATGATATAATACGTAGTTTATAAGCGGATGTTTCTACACATATTTATATGTATGCACAGATGCATATACATGCATATATTCATATATTTCTATTAGAATTATTCTTCGTTATCCATGGAGAATTAATTTCAGGACCCTGCAGGCACCAAAATTCATAGAGTCTCAAGTTTCCAAAAATATGAAATGGTGTACTATTTGAGTATAACCCCTATACTTTTTAAATAATTATTTTATTTGACTTTATTTATATATTTATTTTGATTTGACCAGAAAGGAACAGAATGAGAGAGAGGAAAAGTGAGAAAGGAAGCCACCAGGTCCGGTCATTTGAGAGACCAGTGCCCCTAACTACCATGCCACCTGCTTCCCCTTTAACCCCTGTATTTTAAGCCATTTTAATGTTACTTATAAAACCCAATACTATGAAATACTATGTATATACTTGTTATTATGTATCACATAGGGTATAATGACAAAAAATAATGTCTGCACATGTCTACCATTGTGGGCCTAACTATGTAGTATGTACTGATCAGAACATTTTTAATCCCAGGTTGGTTGTCTTCATGAATATAGAATCTATTGTTAATAAAGGATACTTACATACCTGTAGGTGTGTGTCTGTGTTTATATATAAGTGTGTGTGGGTACGAATTTCTAGATCACGGCTATATTATATAGTATCATCTGGTGTAGCTTATATGTACATTTATTTTTAAAATAAAGTAAAAGAAAGATAAATTTAGAAAAAAATAATTTATCATCCAATAAATTAAAGCTTTAACTTAAAGGTAGAGTCCAGACCTTTGCCACTGGCTAGCTCCATATCTTCCAGCAAGTTACCTAATTTTTCCGAACCTGTTTCCTATTCTGAAAAATGTGCATGACAAAATTCCACTTTTTAGGGCTAGCTATTATAAGGGTTAAATAATCTAATGAACACAGAGAAGAAAATTACAGAGTCTTCTCCTGGTAGACACTCAATTAGTTTTGAACACCATTCTTTATTCCAATTCCTGTTTAATATCATCACTTTTATTGGGGAAAATTATTGTATATATGTTCAGGGTAGTGTCCAATTTAAAAGAGATTTTGAAATATGTGGCTGCTCATGCAGTAAGAAAAATAAAATAATTTCTAAATAAATTATTGCTTTACTTTTACCTGAGTCAGCTGAAGAGATATTATCTCTGAGCACAAGTTATTATCAACACAATCATTTTTATCTTTCTCTTAGTGTTTAAAATTATCTTAAGCTATGCTATTGGACCTACCCAATAATTTAGTCCATCGTCAGTGTTCTTTATCCTTTTTGTTTATAACACAATAATCATGTGGATACTTTGAGTTTCTGAAGATGCCAACCTGGCAAAGTACTGCAGCTATCAGCATCCTTTCAATGCTGGAAGGACAACCACATTCCAGAATCTCACTGTGAGGTTCTCTTTCCTGCTACTTTTCATTGAGGGAAACTGCTCACAAGTCAATGTTGGACACAGGAATTCACTCAGCCACTGATTTTTATGTTAACTTCTGTGTTAAATTGAATGCTAATTGAAAATTCCACATAGCCTTTGGCCATTTTTCATAGGGTTTTTAATTTTCACAAACATTAGGTTGGACAGTGAGTAGAATCTCAATGTCAACAAGTATCTCTGTTTGGCCTGATGTAATTTGCAAAGGGATCACAGTTTCTTATTCCAGAATAAGATAGTGTTCTATCTCCCTCTTAATCATGTTTTCTTTACTTAGTATCATTAATATTTATTATTATTCACTTATCTGGTATTAAACAAACGCTTAGTAAGGACCTACTATGCTGAAATATCCCAGTTACCGTTCCATGTGTTCATATAACTGCTTAGATTTCTAAGGGAGAAATAAATTGATAATGCTTACCAATTCATTCTAAGAACATCTAATGACATAATGCAATCAAAAAGCACCACAAAATCCTCATTCGGATAATATATCTTTGTTTTCAGTGCAGTCACTGAGTTAGGCAAATATTGCAGATGTCTATAGGTATGACACAACAATGACCTGACTTTAGGAGAGTCAGTTTAATTTACAACACATTTTGATATCACATCCTGGACTAACTTCAAGTGTTCTTTAATTTTAAACTAAGTTTAAAATATATGTGATAAACCAGAAGCTTTTATTATGTCACAAAATAAAACTGATAAATTCATGTCATTCTATTAGTATGTAAAGTTCTAGTATATGCAATCCTCACCAGTGAAGAGGATTTTGAAAACAGACTAATTGAGAAACTGGGAGGTCTATTCCCCAGAGGGGCAGTGGAGGACCCTAATGTCCTTCACATAAACTGCTGCATCTCTCAGTTTTATGACTTAATGTTCCTCATAAAACTTCTTCGGGAAAGGAAGATGTGTTTTGCTATTAATCATTGGAAGCCATTGGTCCAACCATTATCATAATTGACAGATATTAGTATTGGTTTCTACTCTTATTGGAAACTTCAAAATTTTAAGCTGAAATAATGTTGGGTTTGCTGCAATAACACTGTCACAAAGTTTTCTGATAGAAAATGAGTGCAAGAGTATTTGAGAAAGTGGAACAGAATATAACTATCAGCAATGCCATGATCATGGCAGTTAGTAGTAGAGACCATACATAAAATTAGTCAACAATTTGCATTATCTAGTGTTTTTACATGTAATAAAATATTGATAATTAAAACATCTACTTTTTTTATTACTAGACATTACACTGACTCAAAAGAGAGAGAAAGCACCTCTCAATGGGAGTAAGTCATGCTGTAATCCTTTTTCCTCAGCTTCTTCATCCCATCAGGATTTGGGGTGTGCACATACAGGGACCTGGTATAGTTTCCAAGCTGCTGGAACTAGGATTAGAACTGCAGTTGTCCATGTGGGATCCAGCTCCCTATACACAGAACTGAAATGCTTAAGTATAGGACCAGTCCAACATTTACATTTCACTGGACCTTATTTTTTCTTAACACTTTTATGTTCACAGAAGAATGGAACAGAAGGTACAGTAATCCCCTATGGTTATTTGCCCTCACCCGTGCTTATCCTCTCCCATGATCAACATTCCCAAAAGAATGACACATTTATTGCAATTAGTGAACCTGCATTGAACACCATTGTCATTCAAGTCCGTAGGTTACATGAGGAGTCACTCCATGTATTGTACATTTGGGGCATTTAGGCAAGTGTATGGTGACATATATCCATTCTTACATTATCAGACATAGTTTCACTACCCTCAACTCATCTACGTTCTACCTATTCATACGTCCATCCTTTTAAAAAGCAAACAAACAAAAACTACATTTATTATATCTCCTTGATCTGGTCATTAATTAGTTTCACATAAATATAAAAATCATTCAATATATTCTTATATAGTAATGCCAATGTTTTGCCTCCATGTTATCAAATAAGTTCTTAACAGTAATCCAGTGAATTATCTTTTATTGCAAATGGAGAAATTAAGCCATGAAGAGGTCAAGTAACTTACCCAGGAGCATACAGCTGAAGAAATGTATCTGGCTTACTTCAGTGGATTTTGATATCCTCGATATCACTTTATGTACACTTAGCACATTACTTTGTGAAACAGTTTGAGTTAATAAAACTTTTTTTTTTTTGAGAGGTTTTTGCTATAGGGTGCGTGTGCTCACCAGAAAGACATAGAGAGACAGAGATATAGAAAACAAGAAATCACCACCCATGGAGGATGGCCACGCCGCAATCCCTTTTCCTCCATTCTCCTCTCGGGATCTTGGGCATGCACGCACACACGCCCAGTGTTAGTTTAAGCCATCAGGTCCAGGACTCAAACCGCAGTCGTCTACATGGGAGTCCAGTGACATAGCCATTACGCTAACTGTTGTCCCAAGTTAATAAATCTTGATTTACTAATCTTTAAGTGAAGTTGATAATATGAAGTCTACCCTATTAAGATTGGCATATAATTACCTTAATTTTATTTTTACAGTAATAATAAAATAGTACAAAATACATACTGATGAAATAAATCTACAGTGATATCTTTGATACCAATAGAAAAACAAAAAGAATCAAAGAGATCTGAAATTTTTTTTTCCAGAGATATATGTTAAGCCTCATGGAGAAATAGTCATAATTAAGATACAATTTGAACTCATAGAGCCAAATCATATGTACTGACCTTAGAAAACACTAGATTACACATTCTCAAAGATGGAAATTGGCCAGGCCCATGACCTGGTAGTTAAGAAAGCCAGATCCTGAGGACCAGTAGTTAGCGTAATGGCTGTGTCACTGAACTCCCACGTAGCCTACTGTGGATCAAGTCCCAGACCCGGTGCCTTGAACTCACACTGTGAGCGTGTGCGTATGTGCCCAAGATCCCAAGAGGAGAATGGAGGAGAAGAGATTGAGGTGTGGCCATCCCCCCTGGGGGGGGGGGGTGATTTCTCACTTTCTGTTTTCCTGTCTCTGTCTTTCTGGTGAGCACACATGCTTTATAGCAAAAACCTCTCAAAAAAAAAAAGAAAAGAAAGCCAGATGCCACATGACTTACTAAGACTGTGTGGTTTGAGTCAACAGCCTGAAAATCACAGTGTGTGTGTGTGTGTGTGTGTGTGTGTGTGTGTGTACAAACCCCAAATCCCAACCGAATGAAGAAATGGAGGAGGAGGGACTGTTGTACTGAATATGCTCTAAGGGGAGTGGGGGTGATTTCTCTCTCTCAGTCTGGCAAGGGCATATACCAATTGGCAAAACAAAATAACTACGAAAACAGATCTACCAATACGCTTGCTTTTGTTTAACTTTGTTTTAACTTCTTTCAGAGTATTCTAAATTATGCAGTTTGGGGAAAGCAATCAGGGAAGAAAAGGCCAAGCGCTAGTAATTGAATTAATGCATCACTGCCTTTAAAGAGGAAAGAGTCAGAAAAGTTTGTGGGTCCGTGTGGCTTTGCTAAGGCAACGTAAGACCTCAGGACTATATCAGATAGATCCCCTTGGTCAACTAGCCCTTCTCTCTAGATTAGAACTGAAATACATGTGAAAATATACGAAACTGAATGGTAAATCATTTTTACGCGATACACATAACCTTGTGCGAATATCAACATGGCCAAAGAATACGAGAGCTGTAAATAATATGAAGGGACTTCAAAAAGATTATGGAAGAAGTAAACCAAAGTATCAGTTTATTTTGGAATATATTTTTTTTTCTTTTTTTTTAATTTGCGACAGCAGGTGACATAGTAGTTAAGGTGCTAGACTCCCGCACAGCCTACCGCAGTTTGAGACCTGGACCCAGTAAATTGCAGGACAGTTTGCGTGATTTTTGCAATAGTTCATTAAGACATGAGTATGTTATTATCTATTTTTATATTTCTTTTTGAAAATGGCTTTTTAACTATTTTTTGCAATCAGGGACTAGACACATACCTTTTTATTGTAATTGTTCTTTCTATATCTTGACTCTTTCTCAATATGAATACCATAAAATCTTAATCCAGAAGTTATGAAAGGCTCCTCTGCTATTTTCTTCAACTTTAAATTATCTTAATAATAGGCAAAACAGAATAAAAAGCAAACCAGGCACATATGCGTGCATATCTATGATCCCAGGAGGAGAAGACATGAGGGATTACTTGATGACCATGCCCCCTGTGTATAGTTTTTTTTTTTAATAACATATTTTCATGAACTTTTTGAAGACCCTTTGCACACATCATAATTTTTTTCCCTACATATTATATAAAATAAAAAAAAATAAAATTTACCATGCAGAAAAGTATTGTGTGGGAATGTTGAATTAAAATAGATAAAACAATAACTAACTGAAAAGTATTGACAGAAAAAGATAGAAACGAAAGAAAATATAAACGGCTTTCTTACATAGTGTCTTATGATTTCCTGGTTCTTGCTCTTAAGGAAATCATTAGGTGTGAATCTAGTCTGGTAATGCACATCTAAGCGAAATTGATTTGAGCAGCACATAATGTCATTGGTTATTTTAAAGAGGTGATTTTTCTCTTAGTTCTGTTCCATGGTCTGAATATGTATGAGTGAGGAGGGAACTGTGGGAAAGACTAACTATTTGGTCTCAGAAGCCTTCATCACATATAATCTTATTGTAGCCCAATGCTATATCAAAATTAGCAAGCTTTTTAGGCTGGGATTGGACTAAATACTCCATATTTATATAAAGCTGGTGTTTTCAAATTCTTAGGACTAGGGTAAAACTCAAAGTACCTGTAGAAATTCAGAATCAGCAGAAGTAGTTAAATTTCCAAATACCCTTATGGCATTAGCAATAGAGATACAGGAATTGTGAAACCATGTACATGGTTCTAATTCTGTTTTGCTTATTATTAAGATAATTTAAAGTATGAAGAAAATAGCAGAGAAGCCTTTCATAACTTCTGGATTAAGATTTTTATGGTATTCATATTGAGAAGGAGTCAATAGATATAGAAAGAACAATTACAATAAAAAGTAGATGTGTCTAGTCCCTAATTGCAAAACGAATTAAAAAGCCATTTTCAAAGAGCAATATAGAAATAGATAATAACATACTTATGTTCTGATGAATTGATTGCCAGAGTCAGGCAACCTGTCCATTTTATGAGTTCAAACATACAGTGTATATTGTGTATATTGTGTCCATTTATAAATGTATCTACAGATGTTAATACGGGCGAAAGTTTTTAGAATCAATGAAGAATCACTACCATCAGCTCGTGCTAAAACTCCAAACAAACACAGCTAGAAGGTCATGGAGGTTTTCTCATTCTAGTATGTCTGATAAGAACAGTTCTTTAGAAAATTCTGCTAGAATCACCACCTTACACGAAGACCATTGCAATCTAACACAAGAATTATCCATGCAAGGACATCTGCCTAGAGAATATCTGTCCAAACTTGGACTTCCACTATCCTAGCATTGATCCTGGTAGCCAAGGATAATTGTCTCAGAAAAACTGATAGAATCCTCTTTTCACAAGGTTTCCCTTTCTGCTCATGCTTTTTGCCTTTAAAACCTGTTGAAGATTGTAAGACCTCAGCGAGCATCTTTGCAAATACCTAAATTATGCTGTGCTGTGGTGCAGTCCTCAAGTTTATGCTCAAATAAAGTTGTTTTTGCTTTACATACTTTGCAACACTTTACCTTCTCTTTCAGGTGAACATAATATATTTAAGAGAGCAGAAATTCTATGTACTATATTGGGAACCAGCAGTTAGCGTAATGGCTATGTCGCTGGACTCCCATGTAGTCGACCGCGGTTCGCGTCCAGGACCCGGTGGCTTAAAACTCATGCCGGGCGCGTGTGCGTGTGTGCCCAAGATCCCTAGAGGAGAATGGAGGCGAAGGGATTGCGGCGTGGCCATCCCCCCTGGGGGATGATTTTTCACTTTCTGTCTCTATGTCTCTCTCTGTCTGTCTGGCGAGCGCACGCGCCCTATAGCAAAAACCTCTCAAAAAATATAAATAAATTTTATGTACTATATAAAGTCTCTTGGGATGCGAGGGCATGCTTTACTTCAGAGCTGCAATTGGAAAGATAGCAGGAGAGAAGTGAGAAATATTAAAAAAAAAAAAAAAGTGAGAGAAGTGGATGGAAAGAGAAACGAAAAGTGTATTCAGCTCCTTGGTCTCGTATGTCTTGCAAAATGTCAGATGAAAATAATGTTCTAATTATTTTAGCCAGAGCATGAATATTTCAAACAACCTGAGTCGTCTTCACTCCCTATTTTCTTTACCATCTCTGTTTCATTCCATTTTACCTGTCTGAATTCTGATATATCAGCTTTGGAATTCTCAAATTAAATAAACAAAATGACTTCTGAATGTGTTACCACTGCAAGCACAATAACTTGATCATGATAGTCAATAATAATGTATAAATAAAAATGAAATACAGAATAGTTTATTGCTGCAATGCCATCAATTAATTATCTGCACAAAAGTCATATAAAAGCAAAAATTAAATATAAATAAGCCTGCACTAGCTCTCTAATACAATCAATAATCCTAAACACTTTTGATATTTCTCATATCCTTCTTTGAAAAAGATAAGAAATGCAATTTTTCCTGATTCAAAAATGAAACAATAATAAAGGATAAGTAGAATTCAGGGAAATTCCAAAAGAGCTTATTCTCTCTTAAATAATTCAGTGTGGAAATGAATTGGGCTTAGTGTGATAATCTCTTTGAGAGATCTCTAAAATGATAAAGTATAATTTAAATCATCTGTGGCCTACTGATGAAATTATTAATGACATGTGAGAAAGTGTTATTACTGACACTGAACCTAAAAATTTGTGACTGTAGCAGTTTTGTTTTGTTTTCTTTCCTCAAAACAAGAAGGAGTAGGACACTTGAACCTGTTGTATGCTTTCTTTATATAAGGCAAATACCATTTGATACGCAAATTCAGTAGGAAAGCATCAATTAAGCAGAGCAAATTAAATGAAGAATGCTAATATGCAATGATTCTAAACTACCACAGGGTGGTAGGAGATCCACTTTCCACAACATTTATCTAATTGGCAGAACTAACTGCTCTGCTACACTTCTACAACAGTCAAATCCCTTATTAGAAACTATATCACTGTTACTGCTCAGTAAGTGTGATAAAACCTCGGAGACCAAATTACACTTTAGTATATGCTATACTTAAACAAAGGTCTAATTCGACCAGAAAGAACACATATTCATATATTAATTGGTTCCTTTGCTTGTTTATATGTTTTTCTTCATTTTCAGACAAGACAATTTACATATAATGATCAATGTAGGGGAGGTTCACAGGACACATAAAAAATTGATACTACTATACGCTGTGAAGCCATCTAAATAATTATTTTATCAAAACACTCCCCAAGTATGGTAAAATACATATACTATAAAATCAAATGATAGTGTTAGAAAAAATTTCTTAAATATAGGGATTCATATCCTCATCCTTATATTCCACAGATAGAAATTAAGGCTCGACTCACACACACTGTACAAAAGAATAATGCTATCAACTAAATCTATTGAATAAGTGTTATTTATCATAATGAAATGAACTATTTTATATATAGTCATTCATAGTTTAATTATTAAAATTAAAGCCTTGCAGAGCAATTAGGCTCATGACAAGTGGATGTAATGGGAATGTTTTTATTGTCACTAGCCCCTATGCATATGCCTAATGGACTGGTAAAATCATTGACATGCTTTACATTATTCATGATTTCAGAAACAAACTTAATGAATTTTTAAAGTATATTTATTTCCTCTATGAGAGAGAGAGGAGAGAGAGAGAGAGGGAGGAACCCCCATGGGGGGTCTTCACTTCACTGTTCACCACAGCCTTAGCCTGGATCACAGGCACGTGAACATGCCTGGTGTGTACAGTGAGACTCTGGAGTCCAACCAGGGGCCCTTCGAGGGGTTCAGTTGCATTACCTTTGCATCATTATCTTGCCCATGTTTATGAATTTTTTGATTAAGTCAAAAGCCAAGTTTACACACTTTACTATGTACCTAGGTAATAAAAATAAGATTGAAATGAATTTACTAGACTGACTGACTTCATCAATAACTCCATCTGAATATTTGCTGTCTTATAAAACCAGTTCTTACATTTATTATACATACTCATTTAAAAAATATCTTAGAATTTTAAATCTTTTGAATTACCTACTAAAGTTGTAGCACAATTTATCTAACTAAACTAGAAATATCTGTTACTTTTCAAAAGCTTGATAAAAGTGTATTTCATGTTCAACCATATTTAAATTCTCGGGACCAGCAGTTGGTGTAATGGCTAAGTTGCTGCACTCCCATGTAGTTGACTGTGGTTCAAGTCCCAGACCTGGTGGCTTAAACTCACGCTGGGCACATGTGCATGGGTGCCCAATATACCAAGAGGAGAATGGATGGAGGAGAAGGGATTGAAGCATGGCCATCCCCACTGGGGAGTGATTTCTCCTTTTCTGTCTGTCTCTTTCTGTCTCTATAGGGCGAGTGCACGTGCCCTATAGCAAAAACCTCTCAAAACAATAAATAAATAAATAAATCCTCAAGTACAGTTCTCAATACATGTTCTCTTCTATATTCTAGTTAGCATATTATATATATATATATACACATATGTGTATGTGTATATATATATACATATATACTTTTTATATTTACTTATATGTGTATATATATACACACACACATATGTTCATATATATTTATATATATGACCCAACACGTTTGTGGGTTCTGCATCCACAGATTCAATCAACCATAGATTGAAAATATTTTTAAGAGCCCACAAAATATAACAACAATAAACGAAAGACATAATAATAAATATAATATATATATAAAAAATTATAACAACTACTTACATAGCATTTAACATTGTATTAGGTATTATAAGTAATCTATAGGTGATTTATAAAAATTAGAGGAACATGTGTAGATTATATGAAAATAATATATCATTTTATTAGGAAACGTGAGTGGCTACCAATTTGGGTGTCTGTGATGGTGCTGAAACGAATTCCCTGCAGATGTATATTTGTATGCATAGTCAAAAGATTCTCCAAAATTCAAAATTGGCAGGAAAAACAGGAAGAAGGGGAAGAGAATGGCAAATTTTATAAAAACATAATTAGAAATATACTGAGAGAAATATTCAAAATCCCACAATTTAGACCTTTGATAGCAGGAAATGCAAGATAATGACCAATGAGAAGCAAAGTAAAGCAAGAGGGCCACAGTCACCCAGAAGGCTCTGTCTGCAGAAAGCCTGCTGATCCCCAGGCAGACAAGGGAACTCAAGCAAAACGAAGGGAATTCACTGGGTTGTGGATACAATAATGAAATTTGTGAAGGCTCAGAAACCTGGAATTTGCAAGCCAAAATTCCTGGGAAGAAGTTTAACACATTTCAGGTACTTAGAGTCCTGCATTGCATATACATCATCTGAAGTTCCCAGTACTGGAAAAAAACGAAGTCCAAACAAAGGTCTGTATACTGAATAATTTATTTCTGGGGAATCTATTCTGTTCCATTGGCTCATCTGTCTGTTTCTGTGCCAGTACCATTCTGTTTTGATTACTACAGCTTTGTCATATATTTTTGAGTCTGAGAGTGAGATGCCACCCACTCCACTCTTCTTGTGCAGGATTGCTTTGGTAATATGAATTATTTTATGAATCCAGACAAATCTTATGATTGTCTTTTCTAAGTCCGTGAAGAATATGTCTGGTATTTTGATTGGGATTGCATTAAATATGCAGATTAATTTGGGTAGAATTGCCATTTTGATTATATTTATTCTTCCAATCCAGGGACAGGGGATGTCCTTCCACTTTGTTGTGTCATTTTCTATTTCTTTTTTTTTTTTTTTAGCGTCTTGTAGTTTTCCTTGTGAAGGTCATTAACTTCTTTGGTTAGATTTATTTCTAAGTATCTTATACTTTTTGTGGCTATGATAAATGGAATTACTTTTTTTAGTTCTATCTCAGTCTGCCTGTTGTTTCTATATAGAAATGCTATTGATTTCTGTATGTTGATTTTGTATCCTGCAACTCTACTGTATTCTTGTATTACTTCCAGGAATTTTTTCATGGATACCATTGGGTCTTCTATGTACACAATTATGTCATCTGCAATTACAGAGAGTTTCACCTCTTCTTTTCCTATTCAAATGTCTTTTATTTTTCCCTCTTTGATTGCATTGGCAAGGACTTCCAGTACTATATTGAAAAGGAGTGGAGAAAGTGGTATCCTTGTCTTGTACCGGTTTTTAGTGGAAAAGCTTTCAGTTTTTCTCCATTCAGGATGATTTTCGCTCTGGGTTTTTCATAGATGACTTTTATTGTGTTGGGAAATGACCCTTCTATGCCGATATTGCTGAGAGTTGATCATAAAGGAATGTTGTATCTTATCAAATATATTTTCTGCATCAATTGATATGATATATGCTTTTTATATTTCTTTCTATTAATATGGTGTATTACATTTATGGTTTTGCATATGTTGAACTAATCTTGCATTCCTGGAATAAAGCCTACCTGATCGTGATGTATAATCTTCTTTATAAGTTGTTAGATATGATTTGCTAATATCTTGTTGAGAATCTTTGTGTCTATATTCATCAGAGATATTGGTCTATAATTTTCCTTCCATGTCCTAGCCTTATCTGTTTTAAGTATAAGGGTGATAGAGGAGTCATAGAAAGAATTAGGAAGAGATTCACCTTTTGGGATATTTGGAAATAACTTGAGCAGTGTGGGGGTTAACTCTTCTTTGAAAGTTTTGTAGAATTTAGAGGTGAAGCCTGCCATCAGGATGAGGGTTTTTCTTTGTTGGGAGGTTATTTATCACCCTGCCTTGTTATGGGCCTATTCAAACTTTCTACATCTTCCACCAAGATAGTTCATTTAAATTACTAGTAAGAATATCACTAACCCAAAGAAAAGGGCAAAAGAAAATTGAGAGGACCTCAAGAAAAAGATATATAAGCATATCTATAGATCTGCTAATAAAAAACTGCACAAAAAAACATAGAAAATAATTTCTTATTCATGAAATATGGACATCGCATATTGGCAAGTAGGTGAACAAATTGGCATTCTTAAATTTTGGTGTCATTGTATTAATACAAACCTCTATAACTGCCAGAAGTTCACTGAAGTGAAAGAAAGCTTGAGGTTTTGTCTGAGTGGGGGTAATGACTGTAAAAACCCAATGGAACTTTTTCAGGAAGCATAAATATGGTAAAGTTTGGTTAAAATGATAATTAACTAGATTTATACACAATTGTCAAAATTCATCAAACTGGGGCTGAATCAAAGTGTTGGTAATGCAACGCTCTGTGAGACTGACTCACGTGGCAATGTTCTAGGCAATGTCCAAAGACCTTCCTGAACGCTCAGGAAAGACATATGCCCATCATGTACGGCACTGGCTGAAGCCAGTGGTAGATGGTGCTAGGGAGCAGCTCCCTCATTTTTTCTCTGTCTCTCTCATTCATTCAAGAAATAAACAAATCTTAAAAAAATTTAAAACTACCCAAACTCATCAAACTTTACATTTACAATTTGTGTAAAATACACCTCTCTAAATCTAATTTAGAAGCTAGTAAATATTTTAAAATGCCAGCTCAGAGAACTTTTGAATTACTTTTAATATTTTCTTTGTACATTTATTTTCAATAATAGATGTGCATTTCTTATCAACTAAAATGAACACTAAATTAATATATACTACTAATTTGAATAATGTCTCTATATTTTTTAAACTAGTATAAGCAATAAATGACCACTTAATGTTATGGACGGTTAAAGCACTGTAAAACCTTGGTCATGTGAATAAATACATATGAGTAAATTATAAAACAAGAGATGAGAGTTTGTGCTACAATTTAATTCAACAAAAAACATACTGACCAACATGGGAAAGAGAAAAATGCATACTGGTAATTAGGGCATGCCTCTTGAGATTTGTTCTTCATTTCCTGGTTCCAGGTAAAACATTAAGGTCTGACCTGCTCTGTGTCTGCACAAGCATTGATTTGTAATAGAAAATAAGGCAGCATAATCAAAGAGAAAAGTCAGAAAAAAAAAAATCTTGCAGGAGATGAAAGCTCTGTTGTTAGTCATGCTATTGATGGCATCACTAATGCAGTTAGCAACTAAATTTAGAAAAAGAGAAAGGATTCATTTGTTTTCAGCAAATCTGCTTTCATGCCTGTGTTTCTTTGGTAAGTGGATTGCTAATTATCTGGGATATTTTTCCATTAAAAATTAAGCTCTTTCTTTCCCCACCCTTCACTTTCGGCCATGCCATTGTCTTTGTAAAATCCAATACTAAATTTAAATATCATAACTACCTTCCACTAGCACATATTTAATAATGCCAAACCTCATGCAGAATTACAGGCAAATTTTTACTATTAATCATGCACATACATAAACATTTTAAACTAGAGCATAGAAAAAACATAGGAATGTATTTTAGAAGCAAATTTGTACAGATTTTGTATCTAGCATCCGGATTTGATTTAGTGTCCAGAATGTAAACATATATACATTTGCAACTTCTTTGTCAAAATTTTGAAAATCATAAAGTACTAAATTAACAAAATATTCAGCAGTATTATCAATTACCAGAAGTAGCGTGAAATTCTTGATTATCAAGTTTTAGAATGCCTACATAATTCATTGCTGAGCTATATAGGAATTGGATGAAACCAATCCCTGTATTAACAAAGAGAAAATTATATTGGCTATTCTGAAAAATAAGTAAATAATAAAATAATATCTAACAGGACTCCCCATGTTTTAACATTAAGGTAATCAAAACACAGAAGTCTGAGAAACGGTTATAACTAAAGGACTTTGTGAAGAGAACCTGAAGTTCTCATTCATGTTAGAATTTGACATGAATATCAAACCACCATTCAGAGTGAGTACCTTCTTTCAAATGATAATTCCTATTTCATGGCATTTAAAAACTTACATTAGAGTTCATGTAAGACCTCCCAATCACTAAATGTAGTAACACAGAAGAAGAAACTGACACATGCACTACAGGCATCTTCCCATTGTTGAACCATTCCTGTTAATAGAGAGCACAGCTCTGAAGTTACAGTCTTGAACTCCGGCCTAGGTTGTCTATAGAAAACTATCTGTTGATGATAATATACATGGTAAAATCTTTGACCTACCAATATAAAGTGTACTCATGATAGGAAAATTTATTTAGTATGTTATAATGATACACAGTGATTGAAGGTAAAAGAAAAAAAGAAAGACCAAGTGAGAGAGAGAGAGAGAAAGGAAAGAAAGAAAAAAAAAAGAAAGAAAGAAAGAAGAAAGGAAAATAAAAAGGAAAGAAAAAAGAAAAAGAAAGAAAGAAGAAAGAAAAATAAAGAAAGGAAGAAAGGAAGGGAAAAAAATTTCTAGGGAGATAAAGATATTTAGCTTAATACCCTATAAGATTAACAGGATAATGTAAACACACCCTGGGGATAGTGCTTATTCTTACTTAGAAAACACAAGAACTCTTAGCTCTGTCTTGCCTCCTTCATCCTTTCTCTCAAATAATGTTTTCTTTCTTTCTTTCTTTCTTTGAGAGTTGAAGACATGCTTATGTACCTATGTGGAATTAGAAGCAAGGAAAAATTTTATTCCATGATGGTGTTTGGACATTCCATGTCTCCTGTCATATCTATTTAAGGAAAATTCCCTTTCCCGTATGAGTATGGCTTGCCCTGCTAAAACTCCTTCTTACCTTTGACCACTAGTACCATCGTTTCTAGATCTTTTCAATTAGGCAGAAACAGGTGTGTATTCTCACTCACTCGCTCTCACCTAGAGATAAGTAATCTTAGGTTCTTTAGTATCTTTCAGAGGTCCTCTTCAGTAAGTCAGGCATCCCTATTCACACACAGTAAACTTTTACTTCATTCGCTGCCATTAATCTTTCTTATCACAATTCCAGTGGACTTGGAAATGAGACAAGAATATTGTAGTTCCCCTATCCCATCTCCTATTACTATAGAACATTCTGAACTGTTGTTAAGTGAAATATATAATAGCAGGAAAACCTGTGTTCTGAGTTCACGCTGTTCGGAACTGTAATCTACATAGATTTGAAAAACAGTCTGAGACAAAAACATGCTTTGCAAGGGTTGTGTCATTATGTGATTTTCTTATCAAATGTTAGTTTCTACTGTTTCCCTGTATTTTTCCTTTAATAGTTGGATACTTTGGATTAGCTTGAGTAAAGTATTTATATTCAGCAAGGTAGACAGAGGATTCCATTAAAAATTTACAACTTACTATACAATAAATATTGGTAATTACTGGTAACTCAGATGGAGGAAGATAGGAATTAATGAGTTCCTAAAGAAACTAAACCCGTAGGTGAATCTTGTAGATGCATTAGGAATTAAGTAAAAAATAAAAATTTTTGAGGAGAAGCTAAAAATAGGCAAAATCGTTCATACTAGAAATACCTACTTGTGAAGCAATGCAAGAGTACATAATTGACATTTAGATTCTGAGGAGTGAGAGATGGCAAAGAGACTAGAGAAACAGGTAAGGTCAAGATTAGTCTGTGTACTTGACACAGTTCCATGAATATATGTTGACGACTCTAACAGAAAGGTCTCTTGAGTAATCATAAAATGTACTGAAATTATATTTTAAAATTACCATGAGGGCCAGTAGGTGGTGTGGTGGTTAAGGCACTGGACTCCCATTTGGCCAGCCATGGGTTGGGCCCCAGACCTGCTGACTTGCTTTGTCACTTTCCATTTCTCTCTGTCTCTGTCTCTGTCTCTGTCTTTCTCTGGTGAGCATGCAAGCCATATAGCAAATTAAAATTATAATAAAAAAATAAATATTTTTTTTCTAAATTACCTAAGAAAAGGAGGATGGAACAAAGAAGAATACAAAGGTGTGATAGAGTGAAAATGAAAAGGGCTTGGATTGGGACAAGCAGATGGCATAGTGGTTACATTGCTGGACTCCCCCATGGCCAACCATAGTTCAAATCCTGGACTTTGCAGCTTGAAACTTACGCCAGGCATGTGTGTATGCATGTCCAAGATCCCAAGAGGAGACTGGAGGAGAGGGATTGTGGCACGGTCACCTCCCCTGGGGGGTGATTTCTCACTTTCTGTCACTCTGTCTTTCTCTGTCTCTCTGGCAAGCTCACATGCCCTATAGAAAAATCTCTCTCTAAAAGGAAAAAGGCTTGTATAAAAATTATATACATATTTAAAATACTTAAAAATAATTGATTAATATTTGTTTCAAACTTTTATTTTTCTTTTTAAAGATAAGTTTATTTTTCTCTTCCATGAGTGAGAAAGAGAGAAAGAAAGGTAGAAAGAGGAATGGCAGCCCTGGGGGCAGCCCCCCACGGTCTTCGTTCCCTGATCCACCCCAGCTTTCAGCCAGCCCTGAGTCATCAGCTTATCTGGGCCTCAGGGTGGTCTCTGGACTTGAACAGAACACCTTCTCTGTGTGATTTCTTCAGAGAATGTCACATTTTATTGCAGTGCCACCATCTAGCCCTCAGTTTAGCCTTTTTTAAAGGAAAAAAAAAAAAACAAAACAGAAGTATAAGCCAGTAGTGTTGGTATAATTAATCAGAATTTTGAGAAGAAAGAAAATTGTTTAACATGGGCATAGGAGAATGGAACATACTGAAATAATTCTTTTCATTGTAAAGATAAGGCAAAAATGGGACCAGCAGTTAGCGTAATGGCTATGTCGCTGGACTCTCACGTAGTCGACTGCGGTTCGAGTCCCGGACCCGGTGGCTTAAACTCACGCCGGTGCGTGTGCGTGCATGCCCAAGATCCCAAGAGGAGAATGGATGAGAAGGGATTGCGGCGTGGCCATCCCCCCTGAGGGGTGATTTCTCGCTTTCTGTCTCTCTGTCTCTCTCTGTCTGGCGAGCACACACGCCCTATAGCAAAAACATCTCAAAAAAAAAAAAAAAAGATAAGGCAAAGATGACAAGATAATTATAATATTTACATACAAGAAAAAATATTAAACATCAGCTAATGATAGTAATTTATTTATACTAGATTAATAAATATTTTGTGTCTTATTTCATCATACCTAAATACAGTCTTCTCTAGTGCCATTGATAGCTTAAGTAAGAACATTTTTTATGAAGCAGTATAATTAATAAGAATTAGAGAGGGGGACCAGCAGTTAGCATAATGCCTATGTCGCTGGACTCCCATGTAGCTGACTACAATTCTAGTCCCGGACCTGGGGGCTTAAACTCACGCCAGGTGCATGTGCATGCGTGTCCAAGATCCTGAGAGGAGAATGGAGGAGAAGAGATTACGGCGTGGCCAATCCCCCTGGGGGGTGATTTCTTGATTTCTAGCTCTCTGTCTCTGTCTTTCTGGTGAGCGCATGCACCCTATAGCAAAACTCTCTCCAAAAAGATAAAAAAGAAAAAAAAAAAAGAACTAGACAGGGATATGAGAAGTGAGAACAAAGATGTGGAAGGGTTAAAATTTATGTAAAATATTTCCAAATTCATCACCTATTGCCTAGTTGCATCTCCATATGTAAATTTTCCGCTAAACGTCATGCATAGAAAGAGCGGGTGTGCCTCTCAACAGGGTATGCTTCCATTCCTGCCAGTGATGATTTCTATAGATCTTCCCAAGTCTCCCACAGAATTGATTCCCAGAACTTTTAGAGAACTCCATCCAAATACTAAGACTCAATCTTCATTTTTATAATTTATTTAGCTGTTTTATTTATTTATTTATTAAAAATTATTGCATTTATTTCATTGTATTCGTTATCATTATATTTGACAAAAGAGAGGAAAGGAAAGTGAGAAAGTAAGCTGCCAGGTCTAGGACTCAAACCACTGTCAGCCATGTGGGAGTCCAGTACCTTAACCGTCACACTACTGAACCGTCACACTACTGCTAGCCCATCTTTAATTAGTATATTCATTTAGTAGTTAAAGGTCAGTATGTACTCATTACCTTAAATTTTATGATTCTGTAGTCCTGAATGTAATTCAGTTACAGAGTATGATTTAATTTCTTTTAATTTTAGATTTTCAACAAGATGCCAGGGAAGAGCCTGTGATTGACTACTACTAAAAACACTCAAATGTATTAGCATTGAAAAGACAGTTCATGAAACTTGGCTAGATGGAGGAATTTACAGGTTTCTATAATAAGCAAATATTAACACATTCACCTCTTAAAACACTCCAAAATCTAGTTTTTATTTACTTTTTATCATTCAAGTAATTTTTCTATTCACCTAACCCTCTAATATCAAAAACATTGTGTAAAATGTCACATGAATCAAATTCCTGTATTAATGTTTAAAGAAGAGTCATGTTCCACCATGAAATACCAATTTCTATATTTCACATGCTGTCACATCATTTTCTACATTGCTTTAGAAAGTGTTTTAATAAATACATAAACATGTTCTAACTCTAAAATATGAAAATGTATTAGTCTTTTGATGAAGTGGACAACTCACTGATGATAGTTTGATTTACTCTGAAAATTCATAAAAAATCATGAAACTTCTCAAAGATTCTTCACATTGCAAAATGTTGACAGAAAAAGAAAATAGAGTTGTCTAATGAAAAATATCATAAAGTTCCAAGGGTAAGAATATATGTTAGTGTTAGTTATATCACCTATTCATTATGGACTATGATTTATCATTATTCCGCAAGGATTTATGAATAGATTTCCAGAAAATATTTCCTAACATTGTAATCGCTCTTCATTATAGTTATTTCTATGGATAGAAATTTGTGCTACTTTCTGTTTTAGTAGGACAAAAAGAGAATTACGTCAACCTAATGTTAAGCGAGACTTGAGTATCTTTCCTTTGAGATTACACTCCCCCAAATTAGCTCAATATCTTAGGCTATTACAGAGAAAACTTCCCTGAAATCCTTACTTTCTGTGTTTTTCCCACTATATTCGTGTGATGTGCATGATTTGACTTCTACAAGTATGGCTTGATTCATGCATTCTACTACTCAGTAATATTTTTAAAGGACAAGATGTCAGCACAGTGGTAACACAATGCCAGTGAGACTGATCCACATGGGCAAGTTCTAAGTTCAAAACCAGACACTACCCTGAACACAAGGGCAAGCCCACGTCTATGACCCTGTGCTGCTGAATCAGGGTGTGGATTGTGATGCCGGAGCCATTCTCAGGGGTGCGCATCTCTCTGTCTCTGTCTCTCTATCTCTCTCAATTATAAAAGAAATAAATAAGACTTTAAAAATTAATTTTTTCAAAATCTCAATGTTTCTAAATCTAGTTTATTAGTTCAACTTATAGGTAGTGGATGCATTTCAACACTTGGACACCAAAATTTTAATAATATTTTGGTACATTTAGCTTTTTTAAATATATTTAAGTCAGATTTTAGGCCATAGAACACTTTCTTTTAGAAAACAAATGTGGGGAACCAGCAGATGGCATAATTGTTACATCTCTGGATTCCCATGTAGTCGACTGCGGCTCAAGTCCCACACCCAGCAGCTTAAAACTCATGCTGGACTTTTACATGTGAGCTCAAAATTCCAAAGAGGAAAATGGAATAGAAGGGACTGTGGCATGGGCATTCCCCTGGGGAGGGGGGTGATTTTTTCTTTCTGTCTCTCTGTCTCTCTTTATCTCTCATCCTATCTTGCCCTATAGGGGAAAAAAAAACAACAAAAAAAAACAAAAAAAAAAACAAAAAAAAAACTCTCTAAAACAAAACAAAACAAACTTGCACACTGACCCCAACAATTAAAATATAGGGGAAGAATTACATAAACAAATAAGAAGATGACCTATGCTTCTGATCAAAATAAAGTAAAAGCAAACTATTTTTTAAAAATGAAATTATTGGGAACCAGCAGTTAGCGTAATGGCTATGTCGCTGGACTCCCACGTAGTCGACTGCGGTTCGCGTCTCGGACCCGGTGGCTTACAACTCACGCCAGGCGCGTGTGCGTGCGTGCCCAAGATCCCGAGAGGAGAATGGAGGAAAGGGGTTGCGGCGTGACCATCCCCCCTGGGGGGTGATTTCTCGCTTTCTGTCTCTATGTCTCTCTCTGTCTGGCGAGCGCACGCGCCCTATAGCGAAAAACCTCTCCAAAAAAAAAAAAAAAAGAAATTATTTTCCTGCTTGAAACTCTTTAAAAAATGGTAAAAAAAAAAAAAAAAAAAGAAAACTTAATAAAATAACAGGGTTCAGACAGTAATTCTTGAGGGATGGAAGAAAAATGAACTGAATCCTGTACTGAATTGAATAGCTTTCTTCTATTCAAAAAAATCATACTCACCTGAAATCTATGAATGTGATTTTATCTGGAAATGGAGTCTTGTCAGTGTAATCACATTAAAAGATGAGGTCATACTGAATTAGAGTGGGCCCTAATTTGATGACCATTGTCTTTATGAGAAGAGGAAAATTTGGACACAGAGATAAACGACATGTGATAAAGGACACAAAGATTGGCATTATTCTCCTATAGCCTAGAAAGGCCAGCAACAAGAAGAAACAAGAGGCAAGGACATATTCTCCTCAGAGACTTAGAGAGTTTATGACCCAGCCAACAACTCGATTTCAGATTTCTAGCCTCTAGAACTACGAATCAGAACATTTTTATTGTTTTCAACCATCCAAGCTTGTTGCAATGTCTTACTGCGACCCTAGGAAATAACCTAACCTTAAGACTGACACAGTTTACTGCATGAAGAGAAATTCCAGACTGACGTTCAGAGAGGCAGAATCTAGGAGGACTCTAATAATCTCCCAAGTCATCGACACATGAACTATTTATTTCTTGAGGTTCACATCTGCTGGAAAAGTGGGAGCTTCATAGAAGGGAAACTCCAATAATTTATCGTGGGTCTCCCTCCCATCTTTATCAGAACTCTATCAGCACAATGATAAAAGTACCCAAAGTGAAGTAAAGCACTGTCCAGAAGGACCATCAGTGCAAATCTCTGGACCTTACATAGCAGCAGGACAAGACTATGTTTTAACCCGAATCAGTAAACTCTCTGAAAATTCATAAAGTAGAATAGAGTAATCAGAAACTTAAGGGAGGAATCAATTAGCTTTAATCAAAGGAACTCTTTGCTTATTTAACAAAGGAAGCCTTGACTTGTCAAACAATTCATCAGATATGCAAAAAAAGAGGGGAAACATGGGCCATGATATATTAAAAAAATAAATTCACTGACATTTAACTAGAAATGACAGAGATGACAGAATCAATAGATGATTTTTTTAAGTTACTAGGCTTCTAGCTTCAGCTCTGACATGTACCAAAGCTTGGAAGTCATCAATGTCATCCTTACAGGAAAAAATTTGAAAATCAAAGACTTTTCTTAGGCCCATCAGAGATCTTAGGTCATAATGTAAATCATGGTCTCAAAGTCGGTGGAAACGGGATAATCAAGAGAAACAGCTATGATCTATTTAGCTGAAACAGAGGCTGCTGGAGACAGAAACAAACAGAATCAATAAATGGTAAGTATGACGAATTATTGGAATCAGAGTGTGAATTAGCATGTGAGCAAGAAACTCTTACTGAGGTTCTCACACTTAGCTGGATTTTACCACTGGAAGGAGACCATCTAAATTCTAATGTTTAAAAGCTGAGAAACAGACTTTTTTGGCTCTGTCAGGGATACAGGAAGAGTAGTCACAAAAATACACTGAGTGTTCTCTCTAGCAAAAATCTACTCTGCAGAAGAAACAACTTTTCTAGAGTTTAGAAAAGAGAAGAGGAAAGGCAATTTTTCAGTTTCCAACCCTTAGAGTCTTCCTATTTTATCTAAGTAGGAGAAAAACTCTGAGTAACACTTGTTAAATACCAGGGGCACAGACACAGGAAAAGACTGAGATTTAACCATACAATTACAAGTTATTTCCACTACCAGTGCAAACTCGATTCCAGTACAATAATAATGAACTGCAGCTGAAAAAGCTACAATACTCAGAGGAGTACTTAAAGACACCCAGAATCAATAGCAGAAATGAAAACAAGGGCACTATACAAAATGTGATGTCTTTGGCACCTACAAAAATACTGAGCATTCAACAAAACAGGACCAATAATACCCTGCTAAAGAAAGATTAACCTCAGTTTCTATCACTCATACCAGGTGATTGGCTTCCAATAAGTATTTACAAGTCATGGTAAAAGGAAAATGAAAAACACAGAATAAGGCAAAAAAAAAAAAAAAAAAAAAAAAGGATCAAAATCTTATTTGCGTATGAGACAGGTGTAGTAAAACAGAAATATAAATCTGATATTTAAATTAGCTATGATTACTATGTTGAAGATTTTAATACAGAAAAAGGTAGACAATATGCAAATAGGTAGTTTAAGCAAAGATGAAAACTCTTAAGAAAGTCAAGTACCAGACCCAGGGCCTCCAAAACATGCTGGTGCATGTGCATGTGTGCTCAAAATTCACTAGGATAATGGAGAAGAGATTTTGGCATGGTCATCCCTCTTAGGAGGTACTTTCTCACTTTTCCTCCCTCTTTCTTTCTCTGGCTCTCTGGTTAGTGCCCACGTTCTATAGCAAAACTAAAGTAATAATAACAATAATAATAATAAAAAGAAAATGTTAGAATTCAAAATGCAAGCAATAAAATAGAAATGAAGACTGGCTTTGTGAACTTAATAGGAAAGAAAGATTTTAGAAAAGAGGCACCACCCAAAAGACTTTCGTGCGGACAGATTGCTAGGTAGCAACTGCGTTTGGAACTGGTTTAGATGTTATTTTTATTACTAGAGGTGATAATGAATACCTAACAGTTGGAGGTCTGTCACAGTTACCTATGTTCTTTGAATGTGTGGGCTTTCTCCTGTGCTTGCGCAACTCTCTTACAGGTGAAGAATTTGAGGAATTTGTTTACCTACGTCCTCATGCCCAGTGTGAGCCATGATGATAGGAACATCCTTATTAGGATGAATTGCCCAATTAATTTATTGCCCCAGTGCAAATAAGTTTGTTGACCAAAATTTCTGGTTGGATCTTTTTGTATTTACAAAGAATGATAACAGGGAAATATAAAATCATCCCTATATGTCTTCCTCAGGTCTAAGGAAGAAAAATGAGATTTGCCTTGCCTTTCTGGTGGATGCCAGGAGCTGGGTGGGAAGAAAGCATTTTGATGGAGGGTCTGGCTGGAACTCCTGATAAGTTGTAATTGATGTGGCATGTGTCCTTCTGCTATGTTCTTGGGGCCACTGCTCCTTACTAGTTAACTGCTTAGCACAGGGTCCTGCTTGGAATTCTAGAAGAGAAGAGACATTTAGTAAAAATAATAATAATAATAATAAAGAAATATAGATAAAACATAGACTTTAGTAATATCATACCAATATTAATTCATTAATGATAAAAAAGTTTGCTCTGCAAGTTGTTAATATTTGAAGAATTTGAATGTGGCTGTGTGACCCCACTATACTTTCTTTGCAACCTTTATGTAAATCTAAAACTTACCCCAAATAAGCATTTTATAAAAATATAAATGAATTGTGGGACAAGCAGATGGCATAATAGTTATGTCGCTGGACTCCCATGTAGTCAACCACGGTGCAAGTCCCAGACCTGGTTGTTTATAACTCTTGCCGGGTGAACACTTGTGTGTGCCCAAAATCCCAGGAGGAGAATGGAGAAGGGGCTGTGACATGGCCATCACCCCTGGGTGTGTGGGGGAATTATTTCTCATGTTCTGTCTCTCTGTCTCTTGTAAGAACATATGCCCCATAGGGAAAATCTCTGTTGCTCTCAAAAAAAAAAAAAAAAAAAAAAAAAAAAAGGAAAAGAGAAAGAAAAAGAAAAATGAGTTGTTGTAATTGTATTCTATATATTCAGGTACGATATGAGAGATTGAAAATGTCAAATAGAGTCTTGGAAAATATTTTTAAAAAATCCAAATAAATACATAAAGAAAAACAAAATGTTTAAAATGGAAAACACACTGAATGGCACCGATTTCACTTTAGATACTACAGAAGAAAGCATTAGAGCATTGTACATAAAGAAATATTATACAAACTCTCCAGGATAAAAGACAGATAAGTAACAACAAGAACATTTAAAGCATTATGTGACGTGGATATAACAATAATCCAAAGGAGAGAACAAGGGGGAAAAAAAAAAAAAAAACATTTGAAGGTATAATGAACTAAATAATCCAAATTTGCTGAAAATTATATCCTCATCAGTTTATTAAATTCAGTGAAACCCAAGTACAAGACATATGAGAAAATCTCTGCCAAGCCATCCTAATGAAACGCTTAAAACCTGTGATTAAAAGTAAAATCCTGGATGGGGTTGTGGCTCAGTAACCGTTGTGAGGTAATCCCTCATGAAAGGGTGTGCTGAGTATGGAAGGCACCTGCAACAGGTTCCCTGATCTGGGCCAGATGAAGCTGGAGGTGGTTCTCCATGTGGGGACGCTCTTGAAGGTATGGTCTCTCTTTCTGTCTCTCTTTTTCTCTGTTCATGTGAGAAAGTTTTTAAAAATACTAATACAATTTTAAAATCATCAGAGTTAGAAAAGAAAAAAAATGAACCAAGAAACAGGGAAATAAGCATAAAATCAGTTGCTTTTTAGTCAATAATGCAAAGTAAAAAATCATGGAGCAGCATTTTTAAAATATTAAGAGAAAAAAAAGAACAAAAGTAGAAATGTTTCAACCTATAATCTATGTGCTGAGAAAACAAATATAATGAAACAAAAATGAAAATTTTTAAAATTTGAAACACGTTTTGAAGAATCATCGCCAATGGAACTAGCCTTAAAAATCTCCTTCAGGCATTAAGAAAATGATATCAGAGAAAAATCTATCGATACAGAGGAGAGAAAAGCTCAGGAAATGTTACATGGGCAAAAACGAATTAAGAAAATTCATTAGATAAAGATTTAAAATGATAACAACATTTCTCGTGTTTGTAATACATGTAAAAGTGAACTGTATGATATCAACGCAATCTAAACTGAGAGGGAGAAATGAGAGTATACCATTGTCGGAATAGCAGATGGAATGGTGATTAAGGTGCTCTGCTCACACATCACCAACCCCTGTGTAAGTCTTGGACTGGTGGCTTGAAAATCACACTAGGTGTATGTGTGTGTGTGTGTGTGTGTGTGTGCCCAAAATCCCAGGAAGGGAATAGAGGAGAAGGCATGGACACCTCCCATGGGGGTAATTTCTTACTTTTGATCTCACTATCTCTTTCTGGCAGAACACTTTTTTGAAGAAGGTATTTGTTGTAAATTCTCTATGCTATACAAAAAAGTGGTAATTTAAGATTCATACTGTAAAGTAGTAGTTTGCAATTAGAGATGATATGCCCCTAGGAAGTATTTGGCAATATCTAGAGATATTATTGGTGGTCACAAATAGGAAAGGTAGTGCTACTGGTATTCAGTAGGCAGAGTTCCCAATGCTGCTAAACATTCTACAGTTCACAACAGTTATTCACAGTGAAGGATTATTTGGCCCAAAATGACAATAAACCTTACTATAAAGGTTTATAGTAAAACAACCTGAAAACAACCAAAACAAAATAAACAATGTGCTAATGAGCCAGGAAAAAAAAAAAAAAAAAAGAAATAAATTTTTAAAAAAGTAAAAAAGAAAACTGAATTAAATTAATTATTTTAAAAATGGAAATAGGAAAAAAAGAAAAAAGTGTAAAAAAGTGAAGGTGAGGAAACATCAAATAACAACAAGGCAAACTGTAGTTCCACCAAATCAATAATCACACCAAAAATAGTCTAAGCGCTCTAAGTAGCAGAGATTATTAAATTCAGTTAGAGAGTAAGAAATATTTACTACCCACAAAAGCTACTGCAATTTTAATAACAAAAACAGGTTAAAGGGGAAAAGGATTGGGCTGGCAGGTGATGTGAATCTTAAGGGTGCTGGACTCACCGATGATCAATTACGGTTAGAGTCCTGGACTTGAAGGCTTGCTTTCTCACTTTTCCTCTGTCTTTTTCTCTCTCACTCTTTCCCTCTCTAGTCAAATTAAAAGAAAGAAAGGAAGAAAGAAAGAGAAAGTAAAAGAGAAAGAAAGAAAGAAAGAAAGAAAGAAAGAAAGAAAGAAAGAAAGAAAGAAAGAAAGAAAGAAGGGAGGGAGGGAGGAAGGAAGGAAGGAAGGAAGGAAGGAAGGAAGGAAGGAAGGAAGGAAGGAAGAGAAAGAGAGAGAGAGAAAGGAAGAAAGAAGAGAAACAAAGTTAAATAAAATAATTCTTAAAAAAAAAAAAGAAAAAAAGAAAGAAAAAGGACCAAAAAAGTGACATGGTAAGATTACCCAAAAGAACATAAATTCTTTTAAGTGAAGTAGAGTACTGGGACTAGTAGATGGCATAATGATTGTGTAGCTGAACTCCCCCATGGCCAACAGTTGTTTAAGTCTTGGACCCAGAGTCTTGAAACCAGGTACATGTGCATGCATTCCCAAGATCCCTCTCAAGAATGGAGGAGAAGGGATTGCAGCATGGCCATCCTCCTGGGGGGTGTTTTCTTGCTTTCTGCCTCTCTGTCTCTCTTTGCCCCTCTGGCGAGTGCATATGCCCTGTAGCAAAAATCTCTCTCAAAATTAAAAAAGACCTGTACTCATGAAAAGCACATTTAGAAAATTATTCTTTATTGAAACAATTTATTTCCTTATACTCTCTCACCCTTGTTCTTAGTTTATTAAATTGGAACATTTTTAAACCCCGTTCTCTATTCCCTTTCTTTTCTCTCTCTTCTCTTTCTTTCTTCCTTTTTCTTTTCTTTCTTTTTTGTTTTACTTTATTTCTTACTTTCTTTCTCATTCTTTCTTCTTTCTTTCCTTCTTCTTTCTTTCCCTTTCTCTCTTTCTTTTGTTCTACTCTCATGCCAGAATATGCATGCATATACACCGGAGATAAAACACACTCAGGAGGGCCTGCAAACTTTTCTCCCTTCAGTTCCATGTCATGAGGATCCTAGGTGTGCACAGTCATGCCCATAGTGGTTTTCAAGCCACACAGGCCGAGACTAAACCTTGCTCAGCTATAAAGTATCTAGCTTCCTTCGCTCAGTGTTTACCTACTGGGCTACAAGGCCAGTGTTAGTCCTTTTCATTAAGGAAAATGCTCTGATCTCCCAACTACCCACTTCATTTGTCTCCTGGGAGCCCCTCGCTCTTTATATGTTCTTATCTCACCGTCTATTCCATTTAGAAATCATCATATATTTTTAGATCTCCTTAATAAGTTTCTTACTCATCAAGAGTCAAATGTCTTATTCAACTTTATCCCACAGATGTACTGATTCATACTGAGTATCTTCATACCCTGGCCTTTGAAAGAAAGTGGAGAACAAGTAAATCGATGTAATTGTCTAAATTAGGGCCTTATGATGACAAAACAAAGAAGGATAATTAAATATTAATACACACTTTCTGATGTCATCATTTTAATACTGCATGTGAAAATCATGTAGCTCAAACAAAATACGCCATATAATTCTGATGTAACATTTGAATTTTAAACATTTCTTGTACCTCTTTTTACACTTAAGACTATAGTAAGATTTTTATTTTTCTATTCCAGATTTAAACTGCATTTATCCTCCCTTATAATACTCATTAATATATTTTTACATTCCCCTTTGAAATAAAGTAAAATGTTCTTTTATCATTTTGGGCATAAAACTGATACATAGAATTCAAATATTTTAAAGTCTATTTACCTCCTCCATGTGAGAGAAAGAGAAAAAATATAAGAGACAAGCATCCAAAACAGTGTCTTCTCACTGATCACCTCTAGTCACAGCCAAACCAGAGCATGTGCAGGCAGGTAGACACCCACATGTACATAGAAGTCCCGGGTCACAGAACCAGGACCTTCCCTTGTGATCTAGTTGTGTTACCTCTTTACTGCTGCCTGGCCCCAGAATTAAAATCTTATTGCTTGGGGCCAGCAGGTGGCATGGTTAGGGCACTGGACACTCCCACATGGCCGACCATGGTTTGAGTACCGGACTTGGTGGCTTACACTTTCCCTCTCTCTCTCTTTGTTTCTCTTTGGTCAAATTAAAGTAAATGAATGAATAACTAAAATTAAATAATAATAATAGTAATAAAATTGTATTGCTTATCTTTAGAGATTCCCTCTAAGTTCCATTTTTTGTGTTGTTTTTAATTTGCCAGAAGAGGATTAGCAGATAGCATAATGGTTATGTCACTGGACTCCCAATTGACTGTGGTTCAAGTCCTGGACCTGGTGGCTTGAAACTCATGCCAGGCAGGCTCAGGTGTCTGTGTGCCCAAAATCCTAAGAGGAGAAAAGAAAAGGGATTGCTGGATGGCCACCCCCCTGGGGGTGATTTCTTGCTTTCTATCTCTCACATGCCCTATAGCAAAAATCTCTCAAAAAGAAAATTGCCAGAAGGTGCATACGATCATCAGGAAGAGAGAGAAAGAGAGAGATGAAAAGCGAGGAAGCACCCTCAATGAGGAATCACCACACTGTAATCCTTTTTATTCACTTCTCCCTCCTTTCATGATTTTAGGCCCACATGCATTGGTGCTGGGCATGCTTTTGAAGCTGCTAGGTCCAGGACTCAAACTGCGCTGTCTGCCATCTAGGATTCAGCTCACATAAACTCCAGACCCCAGGCTAGCCTCAAAGTCCTAAAACAAACAAAAAAATCCATTACTAAAGATATACTATTTTCTCCTGCGTAACATGCTGAACATTTGTTTTACTGTCACAAAAAGACGTTATTGAATATTGCTACTCTATTTACCAAATTGAATGGCCTATCCTTTGGAGATGCTGTCATATGTGTTTGGTCAGTATTATGCTCCCTACTCTGAAGCACTGAGAGAAAATCTTCATATCTTACTTTCAATGTGGTTAAAATCAATTTTTTCCATTATCTGGAAAATTATTGGAGCGAAAGGAATCATGTATAACTCTTTATGTTTTTAAACCACAATTATAGATGCTGTAGGTGCTACCTTATAACAAAAAAAGCTGAAACTATTTGTCAGAAGGGATCCCAGTCATTAAGTGATACATGACTATATTAGCTATGTAATTGCATGGAGAGGAGATGCACACATATGTGTGAATTAAGTAAAATTTATAGCAGTCTAATATTGCCTGGACACATATGTGTGCTTACACACACACACACATATACTCATGATTTACCTATGTGAAATTATACATGTGTCTGTTTCTATGCATGTATAATTTCAAATAACTGTATTTAAATGTATACGCAAATCTTACTGATTCAGAATCATTGCAATTGGAGCCCAAGAATCCTTTTTTAAATGCCTAAGATGATTCCAATGCACAATTGTTTGAGAACTATTGTTCCATGTCATGCTGACCTACTACAAATATTACAAATACATCTAATATTAGTGTTCTCACAGAAGTATTCCCCAAGATACCATTATGAGTTGCTTAATTAGCTGTTCTGTACTAAAGCATACAGTGATCAAAAAAGTGTAGTCAATTTTCCTTAATACATCTCCTCCTTAGACATTCATGATCTATATTAGCAATAATGTAGGAGGATAAATTTATGTATTATAATTAAGGTTTTCTCCTCTCTGCATTTTCTTGTATCTTAGACTTTATACTCATTGAGTTAAAAGACATTATTGTTACAAAAACATTTGTCTTTCCCGGGTAGGAGAGTGGGAAGGGTCACCAAAAAACCAGTTTAGTTTTCACAATGAAATAGACTGGCAAACAAAGTTCTGTGGACTTGCAGGAACTTATTTCTTTTTTTATGAGCAAAAATAAACTAAAATCAAATTGAAATACCAAGCTTAGACCACTATAAAGCACAAAACAGAAAGTCTCAGTAAATGAAGTTCATAACATTAAAAAAAATGTTTCAGGAAAAATGTATGACTATATAGTGCCAGTTTCTCCTCTGAAGATAACCGGCTGGTGCATACTAGGAGTGAGAAAAACTATTCTTAAAAGGACTAATATAAAAAATACTGACAGTCACACATGATGGAGAGGTAGTAGAGAAACTGGATCTCCCTTATAGTGCTGGTAGAAATACACGATGCTACGCTCCTGAAAAATCATTTGGCACTTTCAAATAAAAATAAATATACACATAGGACCAAATGATCACTCTCCTGGGCATTTATCTTAGAAAAATGAAAACTTATACCCACATAAATGCTCATAGTGGTTTCATTTGGAATATAAAAAAAAGGAAAAAGATAGTTGCCCTTCAACAGATGAATAGTTGAACAAGCTATAATATATTCATGCCATTAAGAGCCAGTTATCAAACAAACTAGTGATACACACAACTTGGATGGATTTCAAAAATAGTAGGTTAAAATGAAAAAGAGCGAATCTTAAAGCTTTCTTAGGTCTAATCTTGCTGATACCATATTATTAAAATGGACACAATTAGAGTGATAAAAAAAACAGGCCATGCTTTATAGCAGTTAAGAATGAAGAGAAAGTAGTTATAAATATAAAATAGTGACAATGGAGGGATTATTATGGCACTGGGATACTTTCTATGTGCCTTGATTACGAGTAGTGGTAGTTACAGAAATCAACACATGTAATAAAATCTTACAAAATAATCCCCACACACATACATGACACATACACATATATAGCATAAATTAATACATGCAAAACTATAGAAATCTGTTTAAAGTCCAGAGTTTGATAATATTGCTCTTAATAAGTAACTTCACTGTAATATTTTACTACAATGGTGTAAAATGTTACCAATGGCATAACCTGGATAAAGAATATACAGTTTGTCTGTACAATATTTTTTTTGCAGCTTCTAGTGAGTCAGTCCATCATAATTATTTCAAAACATAAAGCAAAAACAATTTAGAACACAAATGGCAGGGCAACTTGTCTCACAAGCTATAGTTTGATGACTCATGACTCCAGATATAAACTATTCTTCAATAAATTATAGAACTAATAAAGATATTAAATTAATCTTATTCATTAATTTAATTTAGCACTCTTGTAAAAACTAATATAAGACAATATAAAATATAATTATAAATAAAATAATTAAAAAGATTAGATAAATTTATTCAGGCACCAAATTTTGAACATGAATTAATGCTCATGTTGGGGCAATTTTGAAAAAAGAATTTAAGTGAAAATGTTCTAGTTTGTTGTATCTCAAGGTATCTGTCTTAATTTTTTTTTTTTTTTTTTAGAGATTTTTGCTATAGGGTGCGTGCCCTTGCCAAACAGAGAGAGAGAGAGACAGAGAGACAGAAAGCGAGAAATCACTCCCCAAGGGGGATGGCCACACTGCAATCCCTTCTCCTCCATTTTCCTCTCGGGATCTTGGGCACACACGCACACACGCCCGGCGTGAGTTTATGCCACCAGGTCCGGGACACGAACCGCTATGGACTACGTGGGAGGCCAGCGACATAGCCATTACACTAACTGCTGGTCCCTCTGTCTTCAGTTTTTAAAAATTGTGATAGATGGTTTGAAAATTAAATAGCATACTATTGGCTCCTATGTTCAGGCAGTATCAGACTGCTATGATTTTTTTTTAATGCTTATTTTTAGCTTCCACTAACATTACTTCAATAAAAATAATAAAAGGGGGACCAGCAGTTGGCACAATGGCTATGTCACTAGACTCCCACATAAAAAGCCATGGTTCGAGTCCCGGACCCAGTGGCTTACACTCAAGCCAGGCACTTGTGCATGAGTGCCCGGGATTACAAGAGAATGCGGAGAAGGGATTGTGACACGGCAATCCCCCCTGGGGGGTGATTTCTCTCTTTCTGTCTCTGTTTCTCTCTCTTTCTGACAAGCGCATATACCCTTTAGCAAAAAAAAAAAAAAAAAAAAAAAAAAACCTTGAAAAGAAAAAGAAAACATAAATAAAAGGTGTATACTAGTGAAAGGAAAAAGTAAATTTCTATTTGCAGGTTATATCATTTTATACTTTAAAAAAGGTGAGTTTTACAAGGTCAAAGGATACGAAGGCAAAATAAAAACAACTATATTTCTATATAATGTCAATGAGCCGTAGAAAATTTAGATAACAAATGTTATTTTAGTAACATTAACATTCAGAAATACTAAATAGATACATTTTTGATAACTAAACAAGAACTATACACAGACACTGACAAATCTTAATTTACATGAAAAAGCATAAGGCCCCAGCAGTGAAGACAAATGCTACTAGAATGCTGAGCTCAGCAGATTGGAACCACGTGAAATGACCAAATTTGATTTCCAGTTCAAATTAGAGGCTGACGGGACCAGTAGTTAGCGTAATGGCTGTGTCGCTGGACTCCCACACAGTCAACCGCGGTTCAAGTCCCGGACCCGGCGGCTTAAACTCATGCCGGGCGCATGTGCATGCGTGCCCAAGATCCCGAGAGGAGAATGAAGAGAAGAGATTGCGGCATGGCCATCCCCCCTGGGGTGTGATTTCTCGCTTTCTGACTCTCTGTCTTTCTTTGCCTTTCTGGCAAGCACTCGCACCCTAGAGTAAAAACCTCTCCAAAAAAAAACAAACAAACTAGAGGCTGAGTATTGTGGCATGTGCTTATGATCACAGTGAACTCAGATGCTGAGTCAAGAAGATCACAAACTTGAGGCTGACCTGGACAATATAGTGACATCCTATCTAAAAATGAGGTAGATGTGGGTACTTACATCTGTAGTCCTAGCTGGGAGGCTGTGATAGGAGTACATTAGCATGGTGGCACTTTGTCTTTAAAAATATATAAATAAAGGGACCAGCAGTTACCGTAATAGCTATGTTGCTGAACTCCCATGTTGTCGATCACGGTTCGAGTCTCAGACCTGGTAGCTTAAACTCACACCGGGCACGTGTGTGTGTGTGCCCAAGATCCCGAAAGGAGAATGGAGGAGAAGGGATTGCAGTGTGGCCATCCCCCCTGGGGGGTGATTTCTTGCTTTCTGTCTCTCTGTCTCTCTCTGGGGAGCACACATGCCCTGTAGTGAAAAAACTCTCAAAAAATATATATATATATTTATAAAAATAATAAGTATGTGTATATACCATATGCATTAGTTGGCTTTTTTAAAGATGTCTATCTGTCTATCTTCTCTAAATGTATCTTTTTATTAAATGCAATGCCAGTGAAAATTTGGTCAGGCTACAGATGTTACAGATGTTCTAGAATCAGATGGGGTGATGATTGTACAACCCTGGGATTAAATAAAAATTTCATAATATTGTTCACTTAAAATTGGTGACTTTTGTTATGTCAATTATATATTGTAAGGCTGTTAAATATAGTAAATGAGGCTATTTATAAAAATCAACAATTTAAGTAAAATATTTACATGAATACACAAGGACAAAAACAGCAAAATGGATCTAAAATTGCATGTCAATTAATTAAGTCAACAAATTTTAAGAGTTAATATGAAGTTACCATAACCAATATAATTTGGTATTCCAAAAGAATAGAAATGATGAAATAGTGTCCAGAAAATTATGTAAATGTAAATGGTCAATTTGCCCAGGTAAATTAGAGATAGAGAGAATATATTTTTTTGAATGGTGCTAATATGACTCAATATTCTAAAAGTAAAATAACAAAATCAAGTAATAACAAAATAAAACCCAAACAACTTTATTCTTTTTCTCACACTATATACAAGATCAACTTAAACTGAATAAACACTGGACCAGCCAGTGGCATGTTGATACAGTGTCTGAATCCCACATGGCCAACTGTGGAGTTCAAGTCCCAGACCCAGCAGCTTATAAAACACTGTAAACATGCCCAAAAATCCTGATGGAAGGTAAAGGAGAAGGGACACTGTGGCTTTCTCATTCCGCATGGGAGATGCTTTCTCTCTCTCTGTCTCTCTCTCTCTCTCATTCTGTGTCTCTCTCTGGGAAGTGAACTCCTCCTCTGGAAAAAAATTAAAAACAAAATGATGTAAACTATAAATGTGTTAGAATTATAAAAGAATGGAAAAAATATAAGAAAAGGAATAAAATCTTCAAGGTCTTGATTTGACAAGAATTTCTTGGAACAAAATGCCCTGCAGAAAGAGAAACTGAAACAATAAAGGCAGAAATTCTGAACAGAGGCAAGGTTGACTAATTTTTATATCTTATTAGCCTCCATGGCCAATCACTAGGCAGCACTAGTTTATTTACTTTTAGTACAGTTTTGCTTTTTTCTAGAGTATTTTTAAAAATTATACATAGTCTTCTGTGTTTGCCCTTTGTAATGTGGTAATGTCATGCATCAATAGCACTTCTTCATTTCTATACAACATGATTATTTTTATTTATTCACCAATTGAGTGAAATTTAGGGGCTACTACCTTAGAACTATCATGAAAGAAGGTGTTCAAGTATAATATTTTTATACCTGTATGTAGAGAAATAGTATCAAAAATGGTTTTAAGGAACACTTTTTTGTTGTTGTTTTAATTACAATTTGAATGTTCTTTGGCCTTTCTACAATGCCAGGTGCCAACACTGCTGTTTCTCTGACATCTTAAGCTCTGATATTTATGTTCTTTGCTTAATCCATGTAAGCATTACATTTGTGAACTCCTGGCTTCCGGTATAAAACTTCTGCATGCTGTGTAAGGCCTTTCATATTCTGGTCTCTATTTTTCTAACTGAAGTACACCCTTTCTCTTCAGGTCACTCTATCTGACCCTGTCCCGTAGGAGTACTGGAGGACCTTCAAGGCCCTGTAGATGCTGTTTGTAATGTCCAGTGTTTTAGCATCTGCTGTCCTCTCTGATTGCGATGGTACCCTAAATTATACTGCATCTGCTTAGTGCAGTTCTCCTTAGTAAGCCCTTTCCTTGCTCAAAGTGTTAGTTCTCAAAAACATGTACTTGGTTTATGTGCTTTCTAAAATATTCAAGGTGCAAAAATATAATCTTATAATCTTTTGCTCATAGACTCTAATGATTGTTATAAAAATAAGATGCTCCATTTAAATGATTTTCCATTATAACTGTTTGGAAATAAACCAGATGTTACTTAACAAATATAGAAAGTAATTGCCTTTTCTTCTGGGACCACGTTGACCGTTGACCTCTCTTTATTCATTATCTATAATAAATCTATTGTCTAGACAAATAAAACTCAATCTCCATATGAATTTAAAAGGTTTCTTTTATACGATAATTATATCAGAATTTTATAATTTCTGTCTTCCCTTTCAGAATTAATCTATTTATCTCAAACACAATGTTAAAAAATATGTAGATAGAAATCTATATGGTGACAAATTTAAAATGTAATAAAATGCCATTCAGCAATATGAAAGTCTCTCCATTGAACAATAGAGGGTAGTAGTATCATATTTATTAAATATAAAATGAAACAAACAAAAACCTTATAATCATATCTGCTGTGGTTTGAATGTGTTCCCCAAAGATTCACACATTTCTATTATGAAGGTATTAAGAGGGTGGGAATATAATCTAACTATGATTGAGAGAAGAGGCCTTGGGGAGGTGATTAGACATCACGGTGGGCCTGATGATTAGACTCTGGGTTTAAAAGGAGACACAGACACAGTGGTTTCTAAATGTATTTATATTTCTAAAGGGAAGTGTTGCTATTGAGGCAAATGCTAAAAAATATTGAGTTTCTCCATGGTAATTGAAAAAGCAGCAAAAATCTTCTCCTACTTCAAAAAAATTTTCCCCCATTGTCATGTTATTTTGTCTGAAATTCTCACAAAGTTTGGAGGTTTTATGCGAAGAAATTGTTTTCATAACACTTTTACTAAAATACTTGAATTACCTGATAAAGTGTTACTTGAGTTATGTGAGAAAGTTTGCAGGTTCATGCAAAGAATTTAAGGATTTAGGATACTATGTAGCAATAATTCAAAGTTTTTAAGCATAAAGGGGTATAAAATAGTTTTCTACTTTTCTGTGTGTGGTATTTGCTATTTTTCAGAGAAAATAGGGTAGATTTATTAGAATATTAACAAAAGGTGAATATGATTACTGAAAAGACCAAAGGCAAAATGAACCAAAAGCCTAAAATAAATCTCTGAACTACAAAGCTAAGATAGCATTGGATGATGTATAATGGTTTCGGAGAGAGACACTCAGCTCATTCTGACTCATAAGAATAGAATGCTGGCTTCTCACTTAAATTCTGAGAAAATGGTAAGAGGGTGAAAACTTTCATGACTCAAAGGTGACTGACTTGCTAGTTGAATCGCCTTCCTAGCAAAAGAGCTAAGACTGCTCTTTTGAAATGAATACAGATGGGATGAAAAATAATTACTGACTTGCAGAAGGTAATGTGCCAATCAATGATCTCCTTTTCTTAGCCTTTTCTATATGTGCTTGTGCATGCAATTACTAAATTAACCTCATAACAGGAAATCAGAAGAGCCCTTAAGTTTGTATTATCTCCCAGTATGGAGGGACATTAAATTGCCAGCTGTTCACTTTTAATAAAACAATATAATGTTTATGAAGTCCAACAGAGTCCTCGAAAGTTCTGTGTCATCGTGGTTTTTCTGTTTTGCCCCTGCTCCCGTGGGTACTGAAGAAACTCTTCTATCATATGATGAATTCTTGTAATATCCCAAAGTGATTTTAAAAATTTCAATAGCCATTCCATTTGAAAAATAACACCTCTTCCATTCTCTTGTTGCATATTTGTGCTTTCCTTGGGTAAGTGAACACTGGAGGGGGAATTTGAGAAGCTGTAATAGCTTCTGCAGTGTTCTTATAATAGTAATGTTTTTAGCATTACTAGAGTTAAGGACTTGTCAGCACTTATAAACTCCTACTTTCATGAAATTTCACTTGGCATATAAGCTTTCAGCCCAGAGCAATTTTCATTTTAAGCCTTAAAACCATCTCTTAAAATATTTGTGATGGTGTAGTTAAAACTTAAAACAAAAGCTTACTGTTCTCAGATGATTCCAAATTTCCTCCAAAATTGCTCTTTGCAGGTTTCATCCCTCCATAACAACAATTAGCTCATAATAGCTAAAGAGAGTAGGAAGTTTTAACGGTTGTAATGGTAGATGTAATGCAGTTTTATATATCAAGGTTACATAATTTTTAAGTGTCAAAAACAAAATTAATATATAAGAATTGTGCATGCATCTTAATATTTTATAAATACTACTTAAAAAAAAACAAATTTTAGTTGATAGCTAAAAGGGGGAGCCTTAATTTTTGACCTCAAAATATCACACTATGTTTTTGGAAATGAATATAAAATGTTAAGTGTTTTGTTCAATATCTAGCAAATTATAATACTTCAAAGAATCAGACTATTGGTGTAAATATTTCTTGAGTATTTCTACTTTGACATATTTCCTGACTTCTCATTTTTTATTATATTTCTGAATTATAAAATGTACAAAGGCATTTCTCTCAATCTATATCTCTGCCTGGGTCATCTCATTTGATCACATAGTTTTAAATATTATGTCTATTTTGATTCATCTTTAATTTCTATCTCTACACCGATAATCTTCAAAGTGCCACAGCTCTACTCACGATACTGTAGAACAATCAGAAATTGAGAATACATACATTATAATCTAAATTATCTCCCTCCCATTTCTCCACAATCTTTTTGTCTCTTAGCCTCCTCAATCTCAGTAAATTCCATTGCTCATTACAGGAAAAAAAAAAAAAAAGAAAAAGAAAAGGAAAAACAACAAGTAGGAGGGGCCAGGGGTGGCTCACAGGGTAAAATGCAACTCTCTCCAAATCTGACTCCTGTGGGAAGGTTCCAGACCCACACCTGAGGCAGGCATGTGCACATGGTTTAGAGCTGGCTAAGACTGTGGGGAGGTGGACTGCGGGGTAAAGACCTTCTTGGAGTTATACCTCTGTCTCTTTCTCTTTCTGCCATTCTCTCTCTCTTATTCATGGAAATATGGAAACAGACACACACACACACGAACAAAAAATAACACCAAAAACTCTAAAATACATTTTTAAAAACTCAGAAAAAAAGTAAAGAAAACAAGCTGAACATCATTCTCCATTTCTTTTATTTTATTCCCCATCGGATCCACCAGCAGGTCCCTGAAACACATCTAAAGTTTATTTCTATCTTCACTGTTGCTAACGACTCTAATTGGCTCTATCCCAATCTATTATGTAAAGAAAGTAAAAGAAACATTTAAAACTACAATACCATAATGACATTGACCTCATATAAACTTCCTCACTCACTACAATGAACTTCCAAATGTGTTACCTTGGTTGACAGGACCCTGCTATCTGTCTACTCCAGAAGCACAAGTTTTATTTTGTGCCACTTTCTGAAGAAGCTCAGTTTTCTGTAGCCACAAAGATCTTTTTGAATGTCATACAAAGCATAAATTTGGAAACTTTGATTTTATTCCTCCATTCTTTATGATCATATTTTTCTTACTATTCTCATTGCTTTTTTTAAAAAAAAATTATTTGATTTAAATTTATTTATTTAATTTTTTATTTATTTTAATTTGACCAGAGAGAAACAGAGCAAGGAAGAGAGAAAGAGAAAAAGAGAGAGAGAGAGAGAGAGAATGAGGAAGCAAGCCACCAGGTCTGGGACTCGAACTATGGTTGGCCATGTGGGAATCCAACATCATTAACCACCATGCCACCTGCTGGCCCCTCTCATTACTATTTATTTTAAGAAATTTCTTACAGAGTTGTAGTGTAATTTCTAAAACATAAATTCAAGATTATTTGAGCACCATAAAGAATTATTTAATAATGAGAACAAAGAATTTTAACTCATTGATTATTTAAAAGCACACAAGTGTTAGAGGTAGTATAAAGAGAGAAAGAGAAAGCGGCAAAAAAAAAAAAAAAAAAAAAAAAAAAAAACACTAAGAATAAAATATTTGTTTCATTGTTTCTTTTTGTTTTGTTTTGTTTTCAGAGAAATGACACCTATGTCAGCTAATAAAAGTAGAAGAAATAGAAAACCACGTTTTTGTAATGACTGGCTCAGGTAAGCATCCTAAACCAACTAAAGTAATTCTGAAACGATGAGTCAAAATTTTTACACAAACAGGTGAGTTGGACAATCTCAATAATATCACTGCTTGCTTATTAATTAAAAGATGAGTATTAGCTTTGATAAGAGATTTAACAGTCACCGACTTATAAAAATGTCCAAATACTGTATTACTAATGGCCCTATTGCTTGAAAATATGTGTCTTTTGATATGATTTACCATTCCTATGTAGTGTTGGCCAGAATAGTTTCACTTCAATCAATATATGAGGAAGCATTCAGAAGACAAGCAATAAGCAAGGAATATGCTTAGGTAGCAAACCAAAAACCTTCAAGAATAATCAAGTTTTGAAGAACAAAGAAAGATAGATAGATATATTTTTAACTGGGGAAACCAAAAGATATGTAGCGGCCAGGTCCAACGTGTGAAACACAATTGGATTTCATGTCATAAAATGAAAATTAAAAATTATGTTAGCAATTAGTGGAATATTATTCATAAGTAAAATGAGCTATCAAGTCATGAAAAGATGTGATAGAAAATTAAATGTATATCATTAAGTTAAAGAAGACATTTTAAAAAGCTACATAATAAATAATTCCAACTATATAACATTATGAAAAAGTCAAAACTATGTAATAAATAATCTCTGCAACACCTCCTGTTTTGAAATTTGGATTGTTAATACCATTTCCATCTAAAATTAGCAAATGCTGTTTGTAGAGATGGGTTAGTAAATACCTGAAATGACCCTTGCCATAGTGTTTATAATGATAAGACGAAAAGAAGGAATTAAATCTACTAGAGACATATAAAAAAACACTCAAGTGCCAGCATGAAAAAATTGTCATTGAAGGCAACCAGCAGTTAGCGAAATGGCTATGTCACTGGACTCCCACGTAGTTGACCGCGGTTCGCATCCTGGACCTGGTGGCTTAAAACTCACGCTGGGCGCGTGTGCATGCGTGCCCAAGATCCAGAGAGGAGAATGGAGGAGAAGGGATTGTAGCGTAACCATCCGCCCTGGGGGGTGATTTCTCGCTGTCTCTATGTCTCTCTCTGTCTGTCTGGCGAGCGCACACGCCCTATAGCAAAAACCTCTCCAAAAAAAAAAAAAAAAAATTGTCATTGAACAAAAAAGAGAAGATTGGAATGTTAATAAGAATGAAAACTCAATTAATTGGAAGACATCAAAGTTTAAAAAAAGTACTCCTTTAGTTGTGTTTAGATAATGTCAATAAGTCAACTACTTAGTTTTGAAAGCTAAATAAAGAGCAAGAAGCAAACAGTTACCCACGTTTTTCTATACAAATTATACTATGGTAGAAGGGCACGTTTTAACTATAGAATTATCTGGCAAACAATTGAAGCCTAGTTGATATGATTTAATTTTATAACTACTTACAAAACAATGGATCATCAATTCCTGATAATATCAACAAAAAAGAGAAATTCAAACATTATGAGTCTCCCAGTAAAGTAATGAATTTTTCAAGGCAATATTTCAAGCAAATATAGTCACACCAAGTATGACTACCAATATTCAAAAAATACCAGGAAGAGAGGTATATAAAGGACACTGAAAAGATACAATCAACAAACTACAAACTTTTAATATGTTATCTCATCAAATAAATCTTATGAAAAATGAAGATTGGAAGGGTAAATGAGGAGAAGAGATTTAGGTACTTAAACTAATTTCGATCTTTGTCTTTATTTAAATGTTCTTTTGACCAAGCCAATTATTTATTTATTTATTTATCTATTTATTTATTTATTTTTGGAGAAGTTTTTGCTATAGGCCGTGTGCATTCTCCAGACACACAGAGAGAGACAGAAAGCAAGAAATCACCCCCCGGGGGGATGGCCACACCGCAATCCCTTCTCCTCCATTCTCCTCTCGGAATCTTGAGCACGCATACGCAAGCGCCTGGCATGAGTTTAAGCCACCAGGTCCGGGACTTGAACCACAGTCAACTACATGGGAGTTCAGCAACATAGTCGTTACGCCAACTGCTGGTCCCAACCAAGCCAATTATTAAAATATACTTGAGATAATCAAATATTAACATGGGGAAGTAATTTATGAATTTTAAAAAAGATCAACTTTAAATATAATTAGTATAACTATTTTTTCTCTTTTATCTTATTTCATAATTTCTTATTTACATTTTATTGTTATACATCTTTATGGGGCACAGCATGAAATTTCAAAGCATGCATGCAGTTTTCAACAATCAAATCATAGATGACACCATATTCATTATTTTCAACAAAGAACACCTCATTGTTGAGATACATGTATATGCTTGGCATTGTCTGTTGTTTTTTTTTTTTTTTACTCCAATAACTTGTGACTATTTTTAAAAAGTTAGAGCCCTTAGCTTTTAGAGATAAATAGAGTAAATATTTAAATGTTCACATGTATAAAAATATAATGCTTAGCTATAAAACAATTTAGAAAAAAGAAGAAAGTAAGTGCATATATGAAAAACAAGTAGACATTAGTTAAAGCTGACTTATGATATACAATTCTTTCTATTTTTAATTAGGTTTGCAACTTCAAAATGAAATATTTTGAATTGATAAACTACAGTCAATTTGTTGGTACGTGATATATGAAGTACAAAATTTCAACATATTTACCTAGTATTCTCAAATAATTTTAATATTAAGTATTTAAATCAAGATTTCAATACAAAAGAATAACAAGGAACTTAACGAGCTATTAAATTAATTTTATGTTATTTAATTTAGCTGTTAATATATAATTACAGCCTGTGAAAATTTAAATATGTTTTTTAAATAACTCTCTATTACAAAGAAAGTGATCGTATCTAAGTAAGTCAACAATAAGGAAATCATAGATAATTTGGGAATTAAAGAAAAAAGATTCAGGAGCCAACAAGTAATGTAGCGGTTAAAGGCATGGGACTCCAACAGGGCAGACTATGGTTCTAGTCCCAGACCCGGAAAATCATGCTGGGCACATATGCATGTGTGCTCCAAATCCCAAGAGGAGACTAGAGGAGAAGGGATTATGACATGGAAATCCCCCTCCCCACCCCCGAGAGTGATTTCTCACTTTCCTTCTCACTGCCTCTCTTTCTGGCAAAAACCTTTTAGAAATTATCTTTAATAGGCAAAAATTGGGACCAGCAGTTAGCATAATGGCTATGTTGCTGGACTCCCACGTAGTCGACCGCAGATCGAGTCCCGGACCCAGTGGCTTAAACTCACGCTGGGCGCATGTGCGTGCGTGCCCAAGATCCTGAGAGGAGAATGGAGGAGAAGGGATTGCGGCGAGGCCATCCCCCCTGGGGGGTGATTTCTCACTTTCTATCTCTCTGTCTCTCTCTGTCTGTCTAGCGAGCACACCCACCCTATAGCAAAAACCTCTCCAAAAAAAAAAAAAAAGGCAGAAATTTACATAAGTAATTAGGAGTAGGTTAGAGTGTTTAAGTGGATAAACCAATTTCATATTATTTTGGAAATTTGCTCCAGATATAGAAAACATCCTTCCTTTACCCATGTAAGACAAAAACTATCACTTGGGAAGTTAAAACCATAAGAAAGAAATGTTCCCTTTCATTTTTTACAAATACATTTTCTAACGTTGTTGTCTTGAAAAGTGTCCCCACAGCCAGCTGCCACAAAAGCATGACGGCATCATAAACCATGCTTCCAGACCTGAGGAAACAGACACTTAAGAAAGTACTGTGACAGAAATGTAGCTATAAAATGAGATTTAAATATGCTCAGAAGATTTATAGAAGCCCATGGTTACATATATCATGGAAATTTTGAAGTCAATGTTTGAAGATCAGTTTGATCATAACATGGATATTTGTAAATTTCCTTACTTAGCTAGTGAGGAAAATATTATTACAGCCTAACAAAGATGCCACTACTAACCAAATTTACTTGGTTTTTATATGGTCAAGGATAGGAAACTTTTAAAAAATGTCCAAGTTATATCTTTGAATTGTAATGACCTACTCTAGAGTGAGTACAAATAGCCTTGGAAAGAAGCAATTGAGATATTGATCTCAAAATGAAGAAATGAAATACACAGACTTGTAAATTCAGAAGTTTCTTTCAAAGCAGAGAAAACAATCTAGAAGATGATTATTCAGTATAAATATACTATAAAAAACACAGTAAGGGGACCAGCAGTTAGCGTAATGGCCATGTTGCTGGACTCCCACTTAGTTGACCGCGGTTCGCGTCCCGGACCAGGTGGCTTAAAATTCACGCCAGGTGCCTGTGCATGCGTGCCCAAGATCCCAAGAGGAGAATGGATTGCGGCATGGCCATCCCCCCTGGGGGGGGGGGGTGATTTCTCGCTTTCTATCTCTCTGTCTCTCTCTGGCGAGCGCACGCGCCCTATAGCAAAAACCTCTAAAAAAAAAAAAACAAAAAACACAGTAATACTATAAAGGATCAATTGGAAAAGTCCTTGTAGTTGATCGTGAGTATATAGGTATCAGGGCTTGGTTAGAGATTGTGCACCTGGAACTGACTATATGTATTTTGAGAGATAATAATAGGTGGTGGTTAGGTATTGGCTTTGACTTGAACCATTTTTGGAGTTGCAATATTGTATAAGTCTCTAAATCTCTTTTCTCACAAATACAATGAAAATAGTGCTCTCCTCCTAAGGTTGACAAGAGGCATAAATAATAACGTAGGAACAAATCACTAAACTCCCGCTATGTGTGAAAAAATTAAATGAAGCAATATTTGTTATGCATATTTTGTAATTAGTATATGTATATCAATCAATAGCTAAGTGATTTTATATTAAGAGTAGATCTTGGGAATAGACAGAACTCAGATCATCAAGTGGTGTTTTTAAAAATGTAAGAACTGGGGGTCAGCAGGTGTCATGTTAGTTAAGGCACTGGACTCTCATGTGGCTGACCATGGTTGGAGTCCTGGACCCAGTGGTTTGAATTCTAGGCCAGGCATGTGTGTGTGTGTGTGTGTGTGTGTGTGTGTGTGTGTGTGTGCCAAAATCCTGAGAGGAGAATGGAGGAGAAGGGACTCAACATGATCATCCCCCCTGGGGGATGATTTCTCACTTTCCTTCTCTCTGTTTGTCTCTGATGAGAATATGCACCCTATGCCAAAAACATAAAAAAAAAAAAGGACTGAGTATCATAAACAAAGCCACCCCTTCAAAAGGACTACTGAAGATAAGATGGATAAGTTGTATAAGCTGTATGTCAGCAATTTCAGAAGATATGTGTAGTTTATTTAAGTAATATTTGTGTTATATAAAAATCATTGTAATTAAACATACATAATTTGTGATGGGAATTTATGCAATACTTTAGGTAACTCCAGAATTACTTGACAGGGGAACTAAGAAAGGAGCATTCTATTATTTGATTTTCTATTAAAAACATACATAAGGAAATTCAATGTAACCTTACACTGATATGTTTATTATACAACAAACTAGTAAGTATGATATGCAAGCACTGAGAAATATATAAAACATATTTTTTCTTGGCTTTAAGCCTTAAGCAAATTTCCTTTAACATTTTTTTAAATTTTGATCTATTATAACTAAAACTATTTTCCTTGAAATCAAAAAATCCATAAAAAATACCTGTTTAATGACTGTAGTAAGCTGTATTGGCCCAGCTAGGTGCTACTTTATAGGATGTTCATTATACTCACTGATGTTTTTGCCTAAAGTCATACATGTGTGTAGATATATATATATATATATATATCTACACACATGTATATATATCTGTACTTGCTATTGAAAGTATTTAGATTAATTAAGATCTTTTGTGAATCAATAAATTATGGGGGAAAAAAGACATGGAATGTGAGGGTATACAGTCTGGCAGTATGATGCAGTTATCTGAATGCCTTATTAACTACTCACTTGAGCTGGCTGACATATGCCTTGATGGCAGGGGCTCTGCAGAAAATTCTGTAGAGCACAGGATACATCCTGACCCTGGCTAGGTCACGCGATGTGTGTTCTATGTCTACAACTTGCCCAATATCCTCTTTGATGCATACTCAGACAGCCTTCCTCAGAGTTGCAGAAGAGCAGCATAAGTAATCTGGCTTGACCTATGAAGCATAACAGGACCACACATGATAGTAACAAGGTCAAAAAACATATACACTAAAGTCCTCATCTCCAACTGTAGAACTTTAACTGCATTCTCGAAAGCTTGCACACAGTTCACTGTGCCTGCTAAAATGTGTGAATAAAGATGCTCAGCACAACTGAGCAGCGCAGCTTGTCTGTGCGCACCTGTACTTCTGCTTCTGCATCTTTCTTCTTTCTCTAACCTTTTCCTCACAGGACCGAGCCCTGAGGGTGGACGCCAACAATGGAAGAAAAGTGTAGATATACCAGAGATAGTGAGGGAGGAAAATGGGAAGTGGTGGAGGGTGAGAGGTAGGGAATCAAGGTGGTAAGGGAAAGCAAAATATTAGAAACAAGAAATGGGAAATTATTTGTTGATAATAACATGTATGGTAATGTCCTTGATTGAGCCAACAGACCACGTATTCTGACTGAAAAAATCTCATCTTGTATACCGTAATGATATACAATGAATGAATGTAAATAAATAAATTAAAAAAAAAAACATATTGCTATTCCTGGCAGGTGGTAGGCAGTAAAGTGTTTAAAGATATCTTTGAACATATACGCTGGGCTTGGTGCTCAGAGAACTTAGAGTGAAGCTAAAGAGTTCGGGCCATGTTCAATAAACAATGAGCAACAGATACAAGAATGCATGTAAACAAGGAGAATGGCTTAAGGTACTGTATATTACAGCCAGGCAAATAGGACACCGACACTTCATTATATCCTTCCAAGAAAACCAAGTAAAACTATTATAAAATGTGTGCAACATTAGGTAATGTTAAATGTGGAGGACAATGAATATGTGAATCCTTGATTTGATGATTATGCACTATATGTGTACTTTGAAAACTATGCTATACTCCACAAAGGTATACGATGGCTGTTTTTAAGCCAGAAATCATAATTTTAAAATAAAAGTAATGGGACCAGCAGTTAGCGTAATGGCTATGTCGCTGGACTCCCACGTAGTCAACCGTGGTTCGCGTCCCCGACCCAGTGGTTTAAACTCACACCGGGTGCGTGTGCGTGCGTGCCCAAGACCCCGAGAGGAGAATGGAGGAGAAGGGATTGCGGCGTGGCCATCCCCTCTGGGAGGTGATTTCTCGCTTTCTATCTCTCTGTCTGTCTGGCGAGCGCACGCGCCCTATAGCAAACACCTCTCCAAAAAAAAAATAAATAAATAAATAAAATAAAATAAAAGTAATAAAAAGAAAGGAAAAAAAAAAGATAGATTAACAGAAAAAAGGATGTGACAGTCTCCAAATTTTCTGAACAAGAGAGGCACAGGATCAAAGCTGACTTTTCTTTTTTTTTTTTTTTTTTTTTGAGAGGTGCTTGCTATAGGGCGTGTGAGAGAGAGACAGGAGACAGAGAGATAGAAAGTGAGAAATCACCCGCCAGGGGGAATGGCCACGCCGCAATCCCTTCTCCTCCATTCTACTCTTGGAATCTTGGGCACGCACACACACGCACCCGGCGTGAGTTTAAGCCGCTGGGTCCAGGGCTTGAACCGCGGTCAACTACGTGGGAGTCCAGCGACATAACCATTATGCTAACTGCTGTTCCCAAAGCTGATTTTTGAAAACAGCAATGCTTTTGCATGTTTCATGTGTTTGAAGTAAAGAGGCTGAGCAGTCATCTGAAGTTGGAAACTGCACAGGGACATTTTCTTATATATTTGCTGATGCTTACATATGTGATAATGAATGCTACTGATGGATATTTATTTAGAACGATGAAGAAAACAATATTTGTACAAAATCTTCTCTAATTTAAGGTGATTCATCTTGAAATTCTGTTTAAGCCCATTCTGAATGCTTTGGTCATTATGACTAAAGTGCTTCTGCCCATGTAATTCATTATAGCAAATAGCAAAAAAAAAAAAAAAAAAAAAACACACACACAAAAGAATACATTTTCTTAAGTGTATTTACAATGTTTTTGCTAAATAACATTTATTAAAATGTTTTTTTCTAAAATAAAAATTTTAAACTACAAAATTATGTTTTGTGTCATTTAATCGGGATCAGCTATTATGGCCTCATAACAATATTATATTTAGAACATAAAGTGCCTATAAGTGGAAAGTTTCTAGTATTCTCGAGTTGGTGTATTTCCCTTTTCTAAAGCATTTGAAAATGGTTATATTTATATTTGGTATTTTAAAAATAACATTTATGTTCTGATTGTAATAGAATAAAATCCAGAGTAAGTGAAAAGCAGGTATTAACTTATTTGTATAATTTTGTTAGTTGCTATATTTAAATTCCTTTTTTTTTAGTAAGTAAAAGGACTTTGCTTTCTCTTCATCTAAGCAACTATATTAATATACAACAGTTAACATGTCAGTGGCTTTTTTTTTTTTTTTTTTTTAAGTTTTTACCATAGGGTGCATCCATTCACTAAAGAGAAACAGAGAAAGGCAGTGAGATGGAAAGTAAGAAATTATTCCCTGGGGACAGTCACACAGCAATCTCTTCTTCTCCATTTTCCTTTTGGGAAAGAGCGACAGAGTAATAGAGAGAGAGAGAGAGAGAGAGAGAGAGAGAGTGAAAAAGCAAGCCATCAGGTCCAAGTCCATGTGGGAGTCCAGGGCCCCTAACCACCACACCACCTGCAGACCCCGTCAGTGTCAGTGCCTTTCTAAAGATAAACATTTGCTACGTTTATGTGTAAATTTTTAGTTATATTATTGTCCCAGATTTAAATAAAGTTTGTGGAAATAAAGAACAATAAGCAGTTTTTCAATTAATAAATATTGAAAATCAAATGGAGATAACAGCATGGGCTAGGGATCGTTGAGAGCACTGTCCTTTCACCAGTGTGATGAGGAAAACACATGAAATTTGATTCATCCACAGTAGTGCAGGTAGTAGGGAACTTCTCTACAGTGCTGAGTCACAGGGGAGATCATGATTCGGATCCCAGACTGACCTGAAGCACAACAAAGTGATCACCTGTGAACCTGGCAAGATGGAGGTTAGGGGTTGGATTAAGGCATGATAAAGCCCTTGGAGGTTAAGTCCATCTTTCCATCTGTCTCTCTTTCTCGAAATAAAAAATAGACTTTAAAGGTTCGGAATTTAACCTTATTTTCAGTTAGCTTCAACTTTCGAAAACTAATTTACATTGCTGCTAAAATGTAATAAGAGAATTATTTTATCCATGAAATTATTGTATAGTACCTGTTTAATATTTCAAAGAGAAAATAATTTTTGTTTACAAAAGCAAAAGTGAGGACTCCTTAAAGTTGTGACTCTTATGAGTTCTTTGGAAACTACAGACCTGTAGAAAATACCAGCAGGAGAAGTAAGAAGGCCAGGACAGTGCCAGAATACTAACTACTCACCATATGGATGAGTATGTGTATTCTCAACACAAAGACATATACACCTGCTTTTTTTTCCGATTAAGGTAATGATAAAGTCCTTGTATTTTGAAGTTAAATAATTCATATTTTGTACATTACACATACACACCTATTCGAAAATTTAACTATTTTCAAACCATTTTTAAAAATAATAACATGTGATGTAATTACATTAGTCTATAACTAATACTGTGTTTACAATTATTTTGAAATATTTGCTTTATTTATATTTATCACTTTGAGAAAAATTATTTTATATGACTCATAAAAATGCTTTGCATCATTGTGCTTTTATCCCAGAAAGTCTAAGAAAGCTCATTTTTTTTTGCAAAATTATTGCAATTGATAATTGTCTTAAAACAGCACTTGATTTTACATAAAATTTCCCAAATACATTATAACCTGGAGGACCATATAATTTGGTGCACAAGATGTTAAGTAATGAATTTTAATCAAAGAAATTCCATTTAATAATTCTGTACTTTTTTAAAAGCAATAAGTGGTTACATAGAATCTCCAGTAAGGTAAATGTTTAGGTTGTTTATAGTTAGACAGTGATTTAATTTGAAATCACTTTCAATTGACAAAGTCAGTGGTAGACAGCAAGAAGAATCACAATTTAACTTGTGATTAACCGTGGACCATAGTTTTTTCTCTTCCTTACAGTTCACCTGCTAGTCTTTCATTTCTCATTAGTACTTCTAACAAAGAATAGGATTGAAAGAGACAGGAAATGAAATTCACATATTCAATTAAGCCCTTAATTTTTACTTTTTTACAAGATCAGGTGGAAAAGTGACTGACATTCTTGTTTCAACTAAATAGCTCCATTTGAACTATGCTTTCTGTGTGTTTATGTTATTCAGATAGCAAGGCATTTTGAACTGATGAATTTGTGAAGCAAATGTCTACATTGCTATGCATTCTGAGTTCTTATTTTCTGGAATAAAATCAGTCTCTGAAAATTTTTCTTTTTTGGAGAGGTTTTCACTATAGGGCGCATGCGCTCGCCAGACAGACAGAGACATAGAGACAGAAAGCGAGAAATCACCCCCCAGGGGGATGGTCACGCTGTAATCCCTTCTCCTCCATTCTCCTCTCGGGATCTTGGGCATGCACACACACATGCCCGGAGTGAGTTTTAAGCCACCGGGTCCGGAACGGGAACCGCGGTCGACTACGTGGGAGTCCAGCGGTATAGCCATTACGCTAACTGCTGGTTCCCAGTCTCAGAAATTTTTAAAAATTATATATTTAGGGACCAGCGGTTTGCGTAATGGTTATGTCACTGGATTCCCATGTAGTTGACCGCAGTTCAAGTCCCGGACCCAGTGGCGTAAACTCACACCAGGCACATGTGCATGTATGCCCAATATCCTGAGAGGAGAATGGAGGAGAAGGGATTGCGGCATGTCCATTCCCCCTGGGGGATGATTTCTCACTTTCTGTCTCTCTGTCTCTCTCTGCCTTTCTGGCGAGCACACGTGCCCTATAGCAAAAACCTTTCTAAGAAAAAAAAAATTATAGGGACCAGCAGTTAGCGTAATGGCTGTGTCGCTGGACTCCCACGTAGTCAACCGTGGTTCGAGTCCCGAACCCAGTGGCTTAAACTCACACCGGGCGCATGTGCATGCATGCCCAAGATCCCAAGAGGAGAATGGAGGAGAAGGGATTGCGGCATGTCCATCCCCTCCGGGGAGTGATTTCTCGCTTTCTATCTCTTTGTCTCTCTCTGTCTGTCTGGTGAGTGCACACACTCTATAGCTAAAACCTCTCCAAAAAAAAAAGAATAAAAAAAATTATATATTTATTTTTCATATGATCAACTTACCATTAAGCTATTATTTCCCTTTAAATATAAGCTTCTTATTTAAATTTATAATCGACATTTTTACTTTACCACTTACTGTGAGCATTTACTGTAACTTTTATACTTTTACACTTATTAAATGTAATTAATCACAAAAGAAGGAAACATGTGTAAACAATCCCTCTAATTCTATTTTATTGAAACATAAACTTAGAAGTGTCAAACTATTACAGTTCTCAAATGTGAAGTATTCATACAATCAATATAACATAGACATTTTATAATGGACATTTAGTGTATTCTACAGTCTTGAAGAGAATAAATTTTTCTCTGCAGACGCAATTTCCCCATAAGCAGTAAAAATTAAAGCTATACTTATTCTCTTTAAAGCTGTATTTTATCTCAACATTAACCTCGTTCAGTATTTGAATATGAAAGTCAGAGAGATTTAGTTAATGACACTTGTCTTGGAAAAGGGTGAGTAGGCTTTATTTGATTTTTAGAATCTGAAAATGCTATCTAGAAACTGCTTTAGTTAATCATTGAATAAAACAAAACTATTGGGTCTGGCAAGTGGCATGGTGTTTAAGGATGCTGGGCTCCCACATGGCTGACAATAGTTCAAGTCCAGGACCTACTGGCTTGATTTTCGCACTTTCTCCCCCATACACACACACACACACACACACATACACACACATACTCTGTCCCTCTCTGTTCAAATTAAAAATAAACAAATATGGGACCAGCAGGTGGCATAGTGGCTAAGGTGCTGGACACTCCCACATGGCCGACCACGGTTCGAGTCCTGGACCTGGTGGCTTGCTTTCTCAGTTTCCCTCTCTCTTTCTATCTCTCTCTGTGTCTTTCTCTGCTCAAATTAAGAATAAATGAATGAATAAATAAAATTAAATTAAAAATAAAAATAAATAAATAAATAAATAAAGTTGAATAAAATAATTCTTTAAAAAAAGAAGAAACAGAAAGCTATTATAAATGTTTACTGGAAAGTTTACACCTGTTACTTTCACTTTGAAATGACTCCAATATAGATATGCATAGAATATTTTTATAACTAAAAAAATTTTGCACACGCTTTAATATCCGTTATATATTTGCATATCACACTAAGTCCAAACCCATGTATTTAAAAGTAATTAAGTAGACAGCAATAAACGGATTCTCAGATTCTGGCACACCTCACTACCCAAGTTCAAGTGTTCTGAAACACTAGACCACCTGAGCTCTAGGCTAATTTCATTACTAACAAACCACGTGATCATGAACAAATTATTGAAATTACTTGTGCCTAAATTTGTCTTTAGTTAAATGGGTTAACAATTTAATTTTCTTAATCTTCATGAGGATTACATACATTAGTACATATAACATTCCCAGAATATTGCTTGTCATGACATAAATACTACATTATTAGCCATTCTCATTAGTATTACTGATATTATATGTAGTGGTATTATAAAATGGCTAAGTCAAAGCCATTGGAAGTATAGCATCAGGTCAATGTTAACATAATACTATTAGCAGTGGCTTAAAGTAAAAAACTATTATAAATGCTATTTTCTGTATGGATACATGGAAGAAAGGAGTTTAACACACACTTAGTGGAATACTAATGAGTTTCCCCTTTATGTAATCAGGATTAGAAGGAAAAATTTCTTAGCTCTGTGATTCAAAATTATTCAAATATAATGACTGCAGTCTCTAAGATCTTCTGCAAAATCACCGAAGCTCCCACTTTGGCAGGATATTCATGGAGTCCAGATGCCTCAGTGTATGCAAGCCTTAGTCACTTTGGATTCAAAGAAAAATAACTAACAACAAATAATAATAACAGAGGGAAGAGTGTAATTCTTATCGTTGAATTAAGTTCTAGAAAATAGTAAGCCCCAATCTTATTTATTTGAAAAAAATTGCAAATGTTAGAAGATATCATCTTTACCGTTTCATTTGTTTTCATAATGCTTTTTATTTTCATTTAAAAAATTCTCTCATGTAGGAAAATAAAACCTTAAATTCTCAGGCAAGTAATTTCTCACAAGTTGAAATAACATTAAATTCTTGAATCTCATTCTTCCCCACGTTGACTCTCTTTGCCTGATCAGTGAAGCTCATAAACTCAGAACACCGGGGAACCATAGACTGTATTATTCTATTGGAGCTACAGCACTAACTGCCATCTTTATTGTGTAACATGTAGCTTTGGGGAGAACACGGCTCATTAATACTTTTCACATATTATATAGTCACACAGTCCATATTATTATTTTTTCCACTTATAAGACCTCCATAAATTCACCAAAATCAAAACAAAACATTTGCACTCTAAATATTCTTGGAGTTTATAAATAATGGAGCTTCGGAGTGTTCTTACTGTACAAAAATAATACAGCAAAGCTTTTCTAGTTTCTAGGAATGGCATATTGGCTTTATTCTAAAATCAACCTCTTTGTGCATCAGAATAAACACAGTTTACCTTTATTTGAAACTTCTAGAATGTTTTGGTTAACTATGCCCTTGATCTACTTCTTCTTGATATAGCGCACTCATTTCCAGTGGTACTGTACATTCATGAAATGATTTTTATTTGAAAATACTACTATGGACAAATGAAGTGAAGATTTTATCTTTAAGGTTACGCTTTCTATTAAAGTATATTACAGTTATTGAATGTAATTTTATGTACTGAAAAATAATTCAGACCATTTGTAGTTATTGTTTTAAGGTTTTTGCCACAGAGTGTATGTGTTCATTATAGAGAGACGGTGAGAGGGAAAGTGAGAAATCAACCTCTAGGGTGGATAGCCTCATGCCTTCTCCTCTATTCTTCTTGTGAGATTTTGGGCATGCACATGTGTCTGGCTTGATTTTTAAGCTGCCAAGTCCGGGACTTGAACTGTTTGGCTATGTGAGAATCCAGTGCTTCAACTGCCATGCCACCTGCCCAGAATAATTTTTACTGTTTGCCCCAGTAAGCTATTTTATTTATAAAATTCCTTAGAAATTATTAACTTCTGCTGATGCTTATTGAAGTAGTGATAATTATTCTTTAAATCACATACAATTTATGGAAACAATTCTTTCATGGTTATCATTTAGTGATGTAGGAAGTTAACATTATTAATTAAATTTTTAAAAATTAAATAGTTTTAGACAACATAGTCTTTTAGGATGCAATGATATGAGTATCATTATTACCATTATTTCTATAAAGCTTTTTTATTTATGAATATTAATAACTATCCAATAATAACAAAGTGCTCAATTATCAAAGGTCATTAAAATTCAATGCTAGAAATGTATAAAATTAGAAGTCCTTGTTAGTTGAACACATTAAAAATCTTTTGGTTCATAAAAGTGAGCCCTACTTCTTGTAGAGAATGAAGAATAAAATTGCCTTAAAATAACAGACTGGTGTTATTTCTCTAAGACAATCTGAGACAGGTTAACTCACAAATTAAACAAAAAAGATTTCCAGAAATCCAAGTATACAGCCCATGTGACAAGGCCTCAGAGACAATGAGCTAATAAAAAGACTTTGAGAAACAAATGTCTTCTATTTTTAGGAATTTTTGCTAATGTAAAGTAAAAATGTCTTTGGTACTTCAAGCATTCAGGAAAAGTGTGTTTCCAATTGAATGCCTTATGTAGGTAGAAACCTCTGAGAGAAAATCAAAGAAAAGGTGTGAAGTTATATAGATTTAGAATCTGCTACTCTGCTTTTTATTATAGTGATTTAAAGATGACCTCCTCTCCCAGCCACACTTAGACATGTACCTATAGCAGAGAAATAGAGTTACAAATTGAGCGAGACCCCAGACGACAATGGATAAAACTTATATGGACATTTGAGTTTTTCAAAACATATGAGGAAAGTAAGCTGCCTTACAATATTGAAAGAGAATTAACAGATCATGAATAGATTGATTATAGATAAGAGTTTTTTGTTGGTCCTCCAAAAGTTCCTTTCTTGAGCATTTTCACACTAAAATTAGTATTTCTTTGCATTTATCAATAGTAAAAATATCATCCAGCTCAATGATGAAATACATGGTATAAAAATAGCTTTCAAGAAAAAAATTAATTTGGAATGTTGTAATAATTATATGAAAAGAGAAAATGAGCAACAATGTATGGCTTTTAAAAAAGTGTAGTTACTTCTTTCATAAGAGACATAGGATGAGAGGGGGAGAAAGAAAGAAAGAAAAAGAAAAAAAGAAAAAAAGAAAGAAAAGCATGCTCAATAGGTCTCACGCTCTGATCCTCATCCCTACTCCCTGAGGGCCTCAGCTACCCAGCATCACAAGCACACATGTCCAGTGTGTACGGGCCAATTAGGGAACTGAATCCAGATCTTCCATATGGCTTCCAGCATTTTACTACACTGTATTACCAATGCTCTCCTATGATTGTGAATAACCAGATATCCTTTATAGACTAAAAATTGGTAATTTTATTCATTGATAGTAAATTAAATCTATGAAATAAAACAAAATTTAGTTGCATTTAAAATTCTTTGATATTAGTTCTATAGAATTAGCAAGGTTAACCCAGGTTTAAGCAATGTTTTTTGTTGTTTACTTTAGCTCTATTACTTTTCTTTATGTATATCTTCAATACCAGGGGTCCACACATCCCCAGGCCTCAGACCAGTGCAGGTCTGGGGCCTGTTACCCTCCACTTCTGCCTCCACCCCCCAGTATGCAGTGGCAAGTGGGCAGCAGAGAAAGTGAGGCTTTGTGTTTACAGCCACTCCCCATTCCTCACATGGTTACCTGTTGGAGAAGCAATAGTACTGGATTTTCATGGTAGTCAACCCCTATTATTGTGTGATTGTTTCATTATACATAGTAATGTGGTAATGTGGTAGTGATAGAAATGGGGTGCACAGTGAATGTGGTGTGTTCATGTCATTCTGGAACTAACCCCATTTCTCCCACCGTACCTCTCTATCAGTGGAGGTATTATCTTCTATGAGGTCAGTCTCTGGTGCCAAGGAAGTTGGGGACCACTGCTCTATATCTCACTATTTTAGCACACAGTGAATAGGAAGTTGATTGAGGTCATCTGGAACAAGTGGATTTCAAAGGAAATACTCTAGCTGCAAATATGAAATCTACACAATTGTGGGACCAGCAGTTGGCATAATGCCTATGTCGCTGGACTCCCACTTAGTCAACCATGGTTCGAGTCCCAGACCCAGTGGCTTAAACTCATGCCAGGCGCATGTGTGTGCATGCCTCCCAAGAGGAGAATGGAGGAGAAGGGATTGTGGTGTGGCCATCCCCCAGGGATGATTTCTTGCTTTCTATCTCTCTGTCTCTCTCTGTCTTTCTGGTGAGCACATGCACCCTATAGCAAAAACCTCTTAAAAAAAAAGAAATCTACACAATCTTATAATAATATATATTGCATTTATGTAGGAAATGCAATACTAATGTAATATTACTGGTTTTCAGTTGATTGCTGTGTGATTAGTCTATATTTTTGTCACCCAATATTGTAAAATCTTTCTATGCTAATTTTTTTTGCTAAAGTTATAAATTGTGCATAATCATAAATGAGCAAATGAATATATTTAGACATGAAAGTATTGCAAGCATTTTGAGCACATTTTATGATGAATGTAGAAATAATCAATTGTATACAAATATAAATGGTTGAGAAATTATATTTGTGTATTTCATGGCAGTTAAATAAGCATTGTTTTCTTGTTACAAGGTGTTTTCAGGTGGTAAGCTAAGGCCTAGATTTTGCTTATACAGGCTTCAATTCCTACTATCCCAAGTTACCTTTGAGTTCTGAAAACATTAAAATAGAAGCTTTATTTTCGTAGCACTATGAGAAGAGAGGTTTTATTCAACATGGGAATAGTGCAAACAAAATAGAGTAAAAAATGGTGTGGGAACTAAACATGGTGGTGCAACAGTAAGGCACCTTAATACAAGCCTGAGGCCACATGGGATGTTCAAGTTTGGAACCTGGACCAATCTGAACAGGCCTGACATGGTGGTATGTGCCTGTGATCCTAGTTAACTGGGAGACTGGGACAGGAATGTCACAACTACCCTCTGTCAAAAAGTCCCCCTCTCTTCACATTCTTGTTCACTTTCTCTGCCACCCTTTCATTTCTGTCTCAGTTAAGGAGGAATACAGGGTCCATCAATGGCATAATAGTTACATCACTGGACTTCCATGTATTTGACTATGGTTTGAGTGCTAGACCTAGGAGCTTGTGTGTGTGTGTGTGTGTGTGTGTGTGTGTGTGTATGTGTATGTGTGTGTGTGCATACCCAAAGTCCTAAGAGGAGAATGAAGGAGAAGGAATAGCAGTGTGATGATACTGCCAGGGAATAATTTCTCACTTTCTGTCTCTCTGTTTCTCTCTGTCTCTCCACGAACACATACATTCTATAGTAGAAATCTCTCTTTAGGAAGAAAAAAGAAGAACAAAAATATGATGGTATGTCTTACATCTCCCTTCTCAAGCTTCAGTAATAGGTTTCGATCTCTATGGTTACGACAATGAGTATAGTGAGTGAGTAGATACAGCTATTGCTGTTATAATACTAGACTGTGTAAACAGAAGACACTTTGATTTTATTTTTAGATAATTTCATTACTATATACAACCAAATAAGAATGAAGGAGAAAAAAATATTTAGATTCAACTATATATTTTCTCTTACTTTGAAATCTTTATATCATAAAATTCAATTTTGTTAGAGTTTCAGAGGAATTTTTCAGTGACTTATCTTTGAAAGTTCAGAAGTAAATAATAAACTGAGAATAGGGTAGCATTGACATCCACATTTTCTTTTTTCTTTTAAAGAATTATTTATTTAATTTTATTTATTCATTAATTTATTTTAATTTGACCATAGCGAGACCCAGAGAAAGAAAGAAAGAGAGAGAGAGAGGCAGGGAAAGTGAGAAAGCAAGCCACTAGGTCTGGGACTTGAACCATGGTTGACCATGTGGGAGTGTTCAGCACCTTAACCACCATGCCACCTGCTGGTCCCAACATCCACATTCTCTTTATTAATCTCTGCCATGTTAATCAGATGATATTGCAGAAGCAGCTCACTATCCTCACTCTCTTCATTTCTAAAGGTATAAAGGATTAAATGTTTATACAAGTAACCTCCCCCCAAAGAGCAGGATACAAGAAAATATGTATAAAGGTCCTTGGAAACTGTTAAAAGTTTGTATATCATAAACAATTACCTATTAGAGATACTCAGAAATTAAACATTTCTACATCTTTTAGGTTATTATAGTTAATAAGCTGATTATAGTAGATAGATGAAGCATATAACTTGGAATTCATCCCATACTAATAGAATTTATTTCACCAGAAGTCCGGTTTAAGTTACTCTACTCTGTGGTCCCTTTGGATACTGATTCACCTCCCCACCTTCTTCTCATTGCCTTCTCTAAGATATGGTCTAAATCTAAGTGTGAGTCTTCTCTGTGACCTAACTTACTCCTAGGCAGAGTGATTGGTCTTAAGATAGGCAGTCAAATCTACTGCTTACAGTCAGTGTAAGTTTTGGCCAGTTGGGCCAGAACAAGCAGAATATTTTCTGAAATCCTTAGCTCAGGAGATGGGGTAGATGCCTGTTGCTATAAAGTGCTGAAACTAGAGTCGATTGCCAGGGGCCAGATCTTTAGTGATGAGAGTTTCAATCTCTAGCAGAGGAAGAAAAGGTCTATTTACACAGAGTAAAGCAAAGAAGAGAGAGACAAACTCACTTTCCCTCTAGTTGTAGCTTCTCTTCTAAGGCAGCTTCAGTTGGTCATTCATAGAGCTTGGTCACACAAATACATTTTCTCCTTTTACTTAGCTTAGCTCAGATTGATTTCTTTCACTTGGAACTGTCACATTGCAAAGATTACAGAATGGGCATGACATTTTAACATTGCTTAACCAATAAAAGGAAAATCAGTAGAAAGGAAATATAACTTAGGGTACAAGATCTGCAGGCCCCTGCAGGAAAGTACATGTGAAAATGAGGTGGATAAACATTAAGATAATTACAAATATCTATCTTTAAAAAGATTTAAAACCTGAATTTTAGCTTTTTAATTTTTATATGGTTATTAAATTATTTCCGTGAATGATTAAGATACCCTTACTATTTAAAACAACCTCCCTTTATTGCCCTATATTTTAATTGTTAGAGCCAGTGGAATTTTTCTTTTATCCTTTTATCCAATGAACAATCTTATCGACCATGTAGCAAAAAATAATTTATACTTGATATCACTGAAGAGTTGAAATGAAAGAGGTTTTGAAAGGCAAAGATAACACAATCAATGTAAACATATTGATTTGGGAGTGAAATAAAAATAATAAAATAAGCAAAGTTTTTGAAAAATTAATACTATGAAACTGAAAGATCAAATGAGGGCACCGTTTTTCATGGACATTCAAAGTACCTAACTGGCAAGCTTTGCTGATTTCTTGTAAAAGTTTGCTGACTTTCTCTAAAATCTGGGTCTATATTTAAAAATTTTATTACAAATATATAATCTTCAATTGAAAGATAATTTCTTTTATAACACATGGTCACTGTGTGCTGCTTTTACAAGTGGCATGCATCTGTTAGTGCTATCTGTACCTTTAGCAATATTATTTATATCCGTAGCTTAGAATAAAAGTGATGAAGAGAAAATACATAACTTTGCAGAGCTAAAAATGATTATGTTGAAAGATTACAAAAGTCTGTCTTTATTCAGTAATTTGGATGTGATTTGTAATCTAACCTAGACAACTTTCATTGCAATTTAAATTAAACATTGTATTGAAATTCAAATAAAGGCTGCTATAATTACCATTCTTTAAAGCATTATCAATATTATATGCTACAGACTACATCTTTTTGAGTTATTTTCCTTTAATTTCTGAGGCATGCAGAGTTTTTCTTATATGAATAGTTATACATCAGAAAGGACTTTGCCAAATGCTAATGGTATTTTGAATCACCAGTTTAGTTTTCCTCAAGGAGAGAATTTTGTTTCTGAATTCTTTTCATTCAGTTGCCTAATGTCCTGTCACCTTTTCATCATCTGACATTACTGCAAAAACTATTACACTCTCCTTTATTATTTTGCATTAGAGATATTTTGAAACAAAATATTGCATAGATAAGAGTTTTACTGCAAGCATGTTAAATAAGTATTTATAGGGTGTGTTTCCATCTCCACAAACCACATTAAATAATGGGACTTGAAACACCACAGCAAACATACTTTCTTCTCTATTTATTCATTGCTCTTAAATTCCTCCAACACTGAGATACTTCTTTCTAAGGTTTCTTCAAATACAACAATGAGTAATTCAATTATCCAGTGAGAATTGCCACCACTCATCATCCATGTTCCTATAAATGTGGTGCCATGTTTAAAGCAACCATGATCTGGGTAAATTATAAACAAATGACACTATTGAATTTGTGACATCAATCTTCAAACTGAATTATATAGCGTTATCATTGATGTTATACCTCTAATGAATCTGATTTACCATGCAAATTAATTGAAATCTTCCAAACCTTTATCCAGTTTCAGAATAAATTCATGTAACATTTTCCCCTTTGTTCATCATGAATTTTCTTTTTTCTTTCTTTTTTTTTTTTTTTTTTTTTGCTATGGGAAGAGTATGTTCACCAGAGTCAAAAGAGAAAGAGAAAGAAAAAGAGAAAGAGAAAGAAAGTGAAAGACAAAGAAAGTGAAAGACAAAGAAAGTGAAACCATCCCTCAGAGAGAATTGCCACACCACAATACCTTCTCCTCCATTTTCCTGTCTTGATTTTGGGCATGCATACACACATACCAGGCATGAATTTCAAGTCACCGGGTCCAGTATTTGAACTGTGGTCCACCATGTGGGAGTCCAGCACCTTAACTACTATTCCACCTGTTGGCCCCATCATATAATCTTAAATATTCTCACATAATCTAAAAGAGTGGGAACTTCATTAAATCCAAATACCACTTGTCAAAATCCATTTTTAAAAATGATTTTTTGTTCTTTTTCCTTTTTTAAATTTCCAAGTGTACTCACCAGAGAGAGAGAGAGACAGAGAGAAATGGAGAGAGAGAAAGTACTCCACAATAGGGGCAGAGTCATGCCACAATCTCTTCCCCTCTATTTCTCAATCCTGTCAAGGTTGTGGGTACTCATGCATTCACGTCTGGTGTGTTTTTCAGGCTTCTAGGTCCTGGATTTGATCTGTGTGAATGGCCATATGGGTTCCAGCTCTCAAACACTAAGCCAAAATGACAGTACAAAAGGATGATTTCTTGGGAACCAGCAGTTAACGTAATGGCTATGTCGCCGGACTCCCACGTAGTCAACCGCGGTTCGTGTCCTGGACCCGGTGGCTTAAAAGTCACGCCGGGCGTGTGTGCGTGCGTGCCCAAAATCCTGAGAGGACAATCGAGGAGAAGGGATTGCGGCGTGACCATCCCCCCTGGGGGATGATTTCTCGCTTTCTGTCTCTATGTCTCTCTCTGTCTGTCTGGAGAGCGCATGTGCCCTATAGCGAAAACCTCTCCAAAAAAAAAAAAGAAAAAAATTAAAAAAAAGGATGATTTCTTTTTGTGTAAACAGTCTTATGATCATATATCAATTATTCCATATGTATCTGAAGTCCATAAAATAGAAAGTATTTTTAGCATATGTCTTCCTTCGTAATTAGATAATACCAATTTCACATGTAGAAACTTCTGTGGGTAAAAAGAAATAGCAAGTATGAAGAACTGAAACCAAAATCAAAGTTGAAACTTAAGATTTATTTTCTCATTGATTTGTAATGCCTTTTTTTCTTACCTATTTATTAAAAATATCAATATCTTATCTAAAGACATTTGTTGCCTCTGCAAGGTTATGAAATAACTACAAATTACTAAAGTATGTATTCATTGATTTTAGATTAATTTTATTCATAATTATCCTATTAACTAGTATAATTTATGGTAAATATTATTTCTGTTCCACAGATGATTAGTGGTTACTTCAATGGACTCCCACATAGTCAACCACAGTTCGAGTCCTGGATCCAGTGGTTTAAAACTCATGTCAGGCATTGTGCTTGTGTGCCAGAATCCCAAGAAGAGAATAGAGGGGAAGGGACTTTGGAATGGCCAGCCCCCCTGGGGGTTGATTTCTCACTTTATGTTTCTCTCTGTCTATCCAGGGAGCACATGCATTCTATAGCAAAAATCTCTTTCTATATATACACACCTAAATTTTTCTTTCTTCTATACTGAATGATCAACAACTTGGGCCATTCATAGCAAGGCTTTTAATTCACTGTACTGTGTACCAGTCAAAGGAATCAAGGGCTTTTCTTCCAATAGGCTACTGGCTTTCTTATTGTCTTTAAGGATTATATGGACACTCTTGCCTCTGCCACTTAAAGCACTCTACATTGGGGCCGGCAGGTGGTGTGGTAGTTAAGGGCATTGGATTCCCACATGGTCGACCATGGTTCAAGTACTGGACCTGGTGGCTTACTCTCTCTGTCTCTCTCTCTCTCTCTCTCTCTCTCTCTCTCTCTCTCTGTCCCTTTCTGATCAAATTAAATGAGTAAGTAAATAAACTTAAATAAAATGTATTTAAAAAGAAAAACAGTCTACATCAGAGTATGGCTCCACTTAGATGCAGTCCAAACACCATTGGCCATGCTGATAGGGGGTCTCTCCCAGGAACCATGCTTCTTAGCAGTCAGGAAGACTCTCTCTTATGTTTCCTGTAATCATTAGGGTTAACAGTTAGCAAGTTTTCACCAACCAGCCTCTGAATTTTTATCTTCCTTTAATGTTGTCTTGCCTACTGAGATAATAAAGGGGTATCTTAACTCCCATCAAACCACTGGGCAAATATTTCAGAGCTTCAATGTTATTTTTATGCTCCTCCCCTACTAAATAGTCTAAGGATGAAAATCCTTATATGTTTCATCTTTATGTATGGCAGTCACTGCTAGGAGTCCAAGCCCTTTTCACCTCACTCCCCAGTTTTAAGCTGTGATTACCTATGTGTTGACTTTGATACATCTTGGTTTACCTCATTTTCCTCTTTATTATCATTCTTTCCACTGGGCTTTGGATTCCCTTACCAACAATCAGAAAGATAACCTGGGGACCAGCAGTTAGCGTAATAGCTATGTCACTGGACTCCCACATAGTCGACCGTGGTTTGAGTCCTGAACCCGGTGGCTTAAACTCACGCGAGGCGCATGTTCCTGCGCACCCAAGATCCGGAAGAGGAGAATGGAGGAGAAGGGATTGCGGCGTGACCATCCCCCCTGGGGGGTGATTTCTCGCTTTCTGACTCTCTGTCTCTCTATGTCTGTCTGGTGAGCGCACGTGCCCTACAGCAAAAACCTCTCCAAAAAAAAAAAAAAAAAAAAAAAAAAAAAAAAGATAACCTATAGTACTTACAAATCTTCTCACAAAATTCTTCTACCTATCTTTCTTAACTGCAAACTTACCATCCCATGACAATACCTCAACAGCTCTGTAAAGCTTGTCTCTTGTTTCCTTTGCCTCTCAATGCCATTTTTACAACATTCCTTACCTGCAATCATTTGAAAATCCATGTTGTTATTTGTGGGACCACCTTTTCTCTCCTTCTGTTGCATTAGAAAGAAATTGTAGCCATTTAAGTAGTAATACTTAACTTTCATGCCCTAATTTCTCTCTACCTCAGTTCTATGCTTCACTGTCAACGATTATGTGTTTTACTTTCAGCACTGGTTCAGCACCTTGCCTCTTCCTGATATCCCCTCTAGTCCTTGATCTATTGATCATTTTCTAACTCTTGTATTTACAAAAAAAAAAAAAACAAAACAAATTACAAAAAATAAATAAAACAAAACAAAGCACAATAAAACCTAGACATCTTCCAAAATCATATATTCAGACACTCCACTGTTATAATTGAATAATTGGATTTCCTATCCTTTCATCTCACAAAGCAATTGTTCAGCTTTGCCAAGACTGTCAAAACTTTTCTTCTCTAATTTCAGTATACCCTTCAGTTCATTTTTCTTTCCTATTTCTTTCACTCATATGTTATGGCTCATCATTTATAACCATCCCTTGCAAATTTATTAAACATCTTACCTTTGAACGTATCTAGAGAACACTTATTTCAGTTAAATTAGGTGATTTAGATAAATCTGTGTTTATTGCTGACAAAATTACACAATACAGAAGAATGTATTTACCTAAAGTTAGGTTTTAAAAAAAATCTAATATATTCTAAGCCATTTCTGATTTCTGCTATAATTCTCTTTAACCTTTACACAAAGACTCAAAACTCTGCAGATTTTCTTGTGATGATCTTTTGATGCCGCATCTCTAGCAAAGTTTTTTTTTCTTGCTTCTCCCACATCCTACCAACTATGTCTAAAGTAATTAATATCCTACAAATGTTCCATTTCTTCACCTAAAACAATACTTAGGGTAAACATTCAATAACATATACTCATTTAGCTAATCATTAAATAAATTTAACTGTTTTTAAAATATTCATTTTTATTTCAAATTTTTCCATTGGCATAATTCGTAGAAGATAGCAACCTATCTGGCTCAGTCTGGAATATAATCTAAGCCAGGTGAACTGAATCATTGCATCTTAAATAGGTTTTTAAAAATCCAGCATTTTGGGATCAAGCCGGCCAGCAGTTCTGGGCTCCAGGCCGACTCAGGCTGCAGGCCCAACCCTTCTGAATCTCCACGCATCCCCACCATTTCTCCTCCTTGGACCCCAGGTTGGTTGTCTGGGACTTTAAGGCGAACTCTCACCCCACCCCACCCGCAACCCGGATCAAGCCGGCCAGCAGTTCCGGGCTCCAGGCGGACTCAGGCTGCAGGCCCAACCCTTCTGAATCTCCACGCATCCCCACCATTTCTCCTCCTTGGACCCCAGGTTGGTTGTCTGGGACTTTAAGGCGAACTCCCACCCCACCCCACCCGCAACCCGGATCAAGCCGGCCAGCAGTTCAGGGCTCCAGGCCGACTCAGGCTGCAGGCCCGACCAACCTGGTCTTGTCACTCATCTTCTGACCCTTTCCCACTAGTCTTTGGACTCTTTGAATTGTAGTGATTTGAATAACGCGCGGCGTGCACGCGCGCCGCGCGATTTCCTTTTTTCATTCTGTTTTTCTTTGCTTTTGGGGTGTTGCTTATTCAGTCAATTGAAGGCTCACCTCTCCTTAGAGACAGTGAGGACTTTGGGCCATCCAGGGTAGTGGCAACAGTTAATGATAATTTTGAGCAACAGGTAGGCCAACCATAAGGGAAATCATCAATTTTCTAAGCCTGTACAACTTTTAACAATCAGTTAGGAAGAAACATATAGATTACCTGATGACTAGGAACAATCGCAGAGGCTCAAGAAATATGAGCAACCAAGAAAAGGCCTCTCTCCCAAGGGAAATCATCAGAGCTACACCACCCACAGTTAATACAATGGACGTCGTGGACATGTCTGATAAGGAATTCAGATTATGTGTAGTGACCAAACTAACTGAGATGGAAGAGAAAAGAGACAAGGAGCTCCAGGAGATGAGGAAGTCCTTCAATGACTTGAAAGAAGAAATGGATACCTTAAACAAGAACCAGATGGAACTTTTAGGATTGAAGAATGTGATACAGGAAATCAAAACCCCCCTTGAAAGTATTAAAAGTAGGTTAGACCAGGCAGAAGATCGAATCTCCAACGTAGAAGACAAAACATCTGACCTAGAAAAAAGTATCAAGAAGATTGAGAAAACAACCATGAAAAATGAGGATAATATACGAGGAATACTGGATACTATTAAGCGCCCCAACATCCGGATAATTGGTATTCCAGAAGAGGAAGAAAATAATAAGGGCCTAGATAATTTATTCCATGAAATCCTGGAAGAAAACTTTCCAAATCTAGAAAGGCATTCAAGTATCCAGACCCAGGAAATACATAGGACTCCGGGTAGAATCAACCCAAGAAGATCTTCTCCAAGGCACATTATAGCCAGACTGTCAAAAACAACAGATAAAGACAAGATACTAAAGTTGGCAAGAGGGAAACGCCAGGTTACTTACAAAGGTCACCCCATCAGGCTAACATCGGATCTCTCGGCCGAAACAATGCAGGAAAGGAAAGAATGGGGAAGCATAGTAAAAGTGTTGAGTGAAAAACAATTTCAACCAAGAATACTATACCCGGCAAAATTATCTTTCATATGGGAAAAAAGATAAAAACATTCTCGAATAAACAAAATTTGAAGGAATTTACCAACTCCAGACCAGCTCTTCAAGAAGTTCTGAAGGGAGTATTATACCAGGAAAGCTAAAAATCAGAGACAGTTATACGAGAACAAAAAGCAATCAAGATAATGGCTCACTTAATGATAGGATCGGGTATGGAAATATCAATAATTACATTGAATGTCAATGGATTAAATTCTCCAGTTAAGAGACATAGACTGGCTGAATGGATAAGAAAACAGAAACCCTCTATCTGTTGCCTACAAGAAACTCACCTTATGGATAAAGACATACATAGACTAACAGTCAAGGGCTGGAAAAAGATACTCCATGCAAATGGAAATAAAAAAAAGGCTGGAGTAGCGATATTGATCTCAGACAAAATAGATTTCAAGACAAAGACTGTAAGAAGAGACAAAGAAGGGCATTATATAATAGTAAATGGGGTAATCCAGCAAGAAGACATAACCCTTATAAATATCTATGCACCCAACTCAGGTGCACCTAAATATGTGAAGGAAAGACTGCTGGAGCTAAAAGGAGAAATAGGGAGAAATACTATAATTGTTGGAGATCTCAACACCCCATTATCTCCTATAGACAGATCTTCTAGACAGAAAATAAATAGAGAGATACAGGACTTAAATGATACTATAAATGGAATGGGCTTGACAGATATCTATAGAACTTTCCACCCTACATCCACAACATATACATTTTTCTCACCCCGACATGGGACCTTTTCAAAGATAGATCATATATTAGGACACAAATCAAGCCTTTATAGATTCAAAGGCATAGAAACTGTACCCAGCATCTTCTCTGACCATGATGGAATTAAACTCAAGATTAATTTCAAGACACAACCCCGAAGATACACGAACACATGGAGACTGAACAACCTACTTCTGAATGACTTCTTCACTACTGAAGAAATTAAGGCTGAAATAAAAAAATTTATGGAAACTATTGATAATGAGTACACAAGTGTCCAGAATCTATGGGACACAGCAAAAGCAGTCATAAGAGGGAAATTCATAGCAATTAGTGCACATAAGAAAAGGATAGAAAGATGGCAAGTAGATAACTTATCATCATGCCTCAGAGAATTGGAAAAACAACAACAAACAAACCCCCAAAATGCCAGGCAAAAAGAAATAATAAAGGTTCGAGCAGAAATAAATGAAATAGAAAATAAACGAACCATACAGAAAATAAATGAAAGCAAAAGCTGGTTCTTTGAAAAGATTAACAAGATCGACACACCATTGGCTAGACTGATTAAGAAGAAGAAAGAAAGAAACCAGATTAATCAAATATGTGATGAATCAGGCAATATTACCACAGACATAGCAGAAATACAAAATATCATTAGAGGATACTATGAGCAACTTTACGCCAACAAACAAGATAACCTGGAGGAGATGGACAAATTCCTGGATGCATATAATCTACCAAGATTGGATCAGGAAGACATAGAGGACCTGAATAGACCCATAACAAGCCAGGAGATTGAATCAGTAATAAATAATCTCCCAACAAAGAAAAGCCCAGGCCCAGATGGCTTCACTTGTGAATTCTACAAAACTTTTAAGGAAGAGTTAACCCCTATCCTACTAAAATTATTTCTAAAGATTCAAAAGGAAGGAAACCTTCCAAATTCATTTTATGAAGCCTCCATCATCCTCATCCCCAAAACAGATAAAGATATGACAAAAAAGGAAAACTACAGACCGATATCATTGATGAATATAGATGCGAAAATTCTCAACAAGATACTCGCAAATCGTATCCAACAACATATAACAAAGATCATTCATCACGATCAGGTAGGCTTTATACCAGGGATGCAAGGGTGGTTTAATATACGCAAGACCATAAATGTAATACACCACATTAACAGAAAGAAAGATAAAAACCATATGATCATCTCAATTGATGCGGAGAAAGCATTTGATAAAATACAACATCCTTTTATGATTAAGACTCTCAGTAAGATTGGTATAGAAGGGTCATTTCTGAACACAATAAAAGCAATCTATGAAAAACCTACAGCTAACATTATACTGAATGGGGAAAAGCTGAAAGCTTTTCCTCTGAAAACAGGTACTAGGCAAGGCTGCCCACTTTCTCCACTGCTCTTTAATATAGTACTGGAAGTCTTAGCTATTGCAATCAGAGAAGAGAATAATATTAAAGGCATTCGAATAGGCAAAGAAGAATTGAAAATATATTTATTTGCAGATGACATGATGGTATACTTAGAAGACCCAAAGGTATCCATGAAAAAACTGCTTGAAGTAATAAGTGAATACAGTAAGGTGGCAGGATACAAAATTAATATCCAAAAATCTATAGCATTTCTATTTATGAACAACAAGTTGAACGAAGCAGAGCTGAAGAAAGGAATCCCTTTCACTGTAGCCACAAGGTGTATAAGATACCTAGGGATAAACCTAACTAAGAAAGTCAAAGACCTTTATAAAGAAAACTACGAAAATCTTAAAAGAGACATTGAAAGTGACATAAAAATGTGGAAGGACATCCCATGCTCCTGGATTGGAAGAATTAACATAATCAAAATGGCAATTCTACCCAAATTAATCTACATGTTTAATGCAATTCCAATCGAAATACCAGAGATATTCTTCAGAGATCTAGAAAAGGCAATCATAGAATTTGTCTGGAACCATAAAAGACCTCGCATTGCAAAAGCAATCCTGCGCAAGAAGAATGGAGTAGGAGGCATATCACTCCCTGATCCCAAGATATACTATAAAGCTGTGGTCATCAAAACAGCATGGTATTGGCATAAAAACAGACAAGTGGACCAATGGAAGAGAATAGAGACCCCAGAAATAACCCCCAAAGCTTACAGCCAACTGATCTTTGATAAAGGATATCAGTCAATCCATTGGGAAAAGGAAAACATCTTTAGTAAATGGTGCTGGAAAAACTGGGTATCCACCTGCAGAAAGATGAAACTGAACCCACATCTTTCACCATTAACAACAGTCAACTCAAAATGGATCAAAGATCTGAACCTAAGACCTCAAACAATAAAACTACTGGTGGAAAATGCTGGGGAAACTTTGGGGGACATTGGAGTAGGCAAAGACTTCTTAAATAAGACTCCCAAAGCACAGGCAATAATCCCTAAAATAGACAAGTGGGACTATATTAGACTAAGAAGTTTCTGCACAGCAAAGGACACAGTAACAAGTGTGAACCGACAACCCTCAGAATGGGAAAATATTTTTGTTAAATATGCCTCAGACAAGGGACTGATAACCAGAATACATAGGGAACTCAAGTGCCTTATGCGAAAAAAAATGATGAACCCAATTAAAAGATGGGAAAATGAGCTGAACAAAAGTCTCTCTAAGGAAGACATACGAACAGCCAAAAAGCATATGAGAAAATGCTCAACATCCCTCATCATAAGGGAGATGCAGATAAAAACTACAATGAGATACCACCTAACCCCTGTCAGAATGGCAAAGATTAAGAATATCAAAAGTGATAAGTGTTGGCGGGGATGTGGTGAAAAGGGAACCCTCCTACACTGTTGGTGGGAATGTAAACTAGTTCAACCACTGTGGAGAACAATATGGAGGTTCCTCAAAGATCTACAAATAGAACTACCATTTGATCCAGCAATCCCACTTCTGGGTATTTACCCAAAAGACAGGAGAACGCTCAGTCAGAAAAGTGCTTGCACATCAATGTTTATTGCAGCATTATTCACAATTGCCAAGACATGGAACCAACCTAAATGTCCACAAACTGATGAATGGATTGGAAAAGTGTGGTATATATACTCTATGGAATACTACTCAGCCATAAAAAATAACAAGACCCTGGAATTTGATAGAAAGTGGTCAGATACGGAGGATATATTGCTGAGTGAAGTAAGCCAGGCTATGAAAGAAAGATATTGTATGTATCCACTCAATATATACCGACTATCAGCACTCTATAATAGAGAGCAAAAAATTGGAGGACATAAAAGCAGTGAAGGTACTTAACGAGAATAGGACAGTGTGGAATGGGGGAAGTGAAGAGAAGAGAATAGAGAAAGATAACAAGTGAACAATAGATAGGCAGGACATTAGTGAGAAACAGATATGGCTTATTAACTGTTGATGTTGACATGTATGGTATTCTCAACTGGATTTGTCTGAGAAGTATTTCATGATAGGCAAAGTATTTGTACAAGCAAAATGAGAAATAGCAATTGACTGTTTTAAAAAATAATTAGAATAATAATAATAATGATTGGGGAAAACAGAAAAGATATTGAATGTTAAAGTGGGGAGATTAATGTTTTTGACTGACATGCATGGCATTCCCTTTTGAAAAAGCAATGTAATACACTGTAAAGTTATATGTAATTCAATGTAATATAAAGAAGAATATGATGATAATAAAAAAATATAAAAAAAAACAAACCCAGCATTTTGTTGTCTTTCTTAAACTCCATGAGTACTATTTTGACAATGCTATTTAAAGTTCTCTTTTTTTCTTTATACACTCCTCAAATATTGTATGCATTACAGCTACCTCTACGACCTCTCCAAATATTTCTAATTTAAAAAATCACTGTCACCTGCACCCATACTACTCCCAAATATCATTTTCATCTCAAACTCACACTGGGAGAATCGTGGGGGAAAAAGATGATCTGTGAGTTATGTTGTTAAATATTGTCTCCCTCTCAAACTATACTTTTTGGGCATATAATGTTATTAAATTGTGGTGAAAGAGAACCTGTATTACTTTCTTTTCGGTGTTGCAACTGTTACTTAAGGATGAGTGTGTATGTTTGCTTGTGCAGCATGGGTGTGTGTGTGTGAGTGAGTGTTTTGTACCTGGTCAACTTTATCATATGATTTAATTATTTGAAAATAATTGAGACTTGTAGTATGTTTTAAAATCCACTATTATGATTATGTATCAGTCATTTTTATCTACTTAGGATAGTTTTAATATATTATATATATATCATCATGTGCATAATGACTCAAAACCTTATAGTGTCTGTAGAGTTTTAATTTTTATAAAAGCAAAATATGTTTGTCAGTTTACTTTTGTGCTATCAGCTTGGCATTTTGTTTATTCTGGTATCAGTATTGTTAGATCTCCTCCTCTGGTATTTGTTACTAAAGTGGTCGATCTTTTACGTCCTTCTGTTAAAATGATGTTATTTTATTATTTTTGTCTGTCTCTTTGATATAAAAGATAGTGCTAGGTCAATTTTATTATAATATAAGACTCTCTACCTTTTCAGTGAAGATTTCCATCCATTTGCATCTCAAATAAATACTCGTTCTTATTCCCATTTATAATTAGGGTTAGTTAAGTAGATGTAGAATGTAAGTGGAATTTATGCTTTAAATTTATTCTACTTCTCTTTTTTTTTGTTTAAGGTATTTTTCACTTTTCTGCTTTCTATTAAATTGATTATTGTTTTCTTTTGATTTTGCTTTCCACTTTGGTACAATAATATAAAATATAGTCATATTTTCTCTGAGAAATCTAATAATTAGTCTTATGTTGCTAAAATATATTATTTTCATGGGAACCAGCAGTTAGTGTAATGGCTATGTCGCTGGACTCCCACGTAGTCGACCGCGGTTCGCGTCTCGGACCCGGTGGCTTACAACTCACGCCGGGCGCGTGTGCGTACGTGCCCAGGATCCCGAGAGGAGAATGGAGGAGAAGGGATTGCGGCGTGACCATCCCCCCTGGGGGGTGATTTCTCGCTTTCTGTCTCTCTGTCTCTCTCTGTCTGTCTGGCGAGCGCACACGCCCTATAGCGAAAAACCTCTCCAAAAAAAAAAAAAAAAAAAAAAAAAAAAAAAAAAAAAAAAAAAAAAAAAAAGAAAATATATTATTTTCTATGATTGTGAAGAATTGACCTCTGAATAGGAATAATAAATACAGCATGATATCAATCCTAGAAAATTCCTTAAGCATAACATAGTCAAACTTTACTCATTAGTATTATCGGTGTTATTTTCATCACTATTACCTTTATAGCTTAACCAAACATAGTCATAGTCAATGGAGATCAAATGGGTTTAATATCCTGATTATTTTTAAAGCATATGCTAGGAATTACTTGCACAATTTATCAGCATGGTCAATTTATTTATTTTTTGCCAATTTACTTGTTAATTACTTCAATTAATTTCTATACCTTCCTGTTTCTTGGCACCATTTTTATTTCTTAAAAATTTCTATAGGGTGCATGTGCTTGCCAGCAAATGAGAGAGAGATAAAAATGAGAAAGCTTCCCACAGGAAGGTGGCCATGCTGCAGTTTATACTCCTCTTCTTGGATATTGGGCATGGACACACATCACACATGCACTGGGCAAGATTTTCAAGCTCCCAGGTTAAAGATTCAAACCATACAGAGAGTCATGTGGTATCCAACTGCCTTAACTACAATAACGCTGGCTGGCCTCCATTTTTCTTCTTGTTGCATTATGTCCTTTGAAACGTACCTTTCACAAGTGTTAATTAGTAAGTACATTTTTGAATCCATATATGTCTGAAATGTTTTCATTTAATGTGGGTATTTTTATGTAGACGATTCAATGTTCAAAATAAATTTTGCTCAGAAATTGGAAATTGTTATTCCTTTGTTTTTGAGCATCCTTTGTTGAAATGAAGATGTATCGTTTCACTCTGACCCATTGCTTTTCTGAGCTTTTACTTTAATTTTCATTCCTTCTTTCTTTTCATGTCTTACATTTTAAAATTTATTCTTTGCACTCGATTCTATGAATTTATGTACCAGATTTCTAATTCTATAATCCCTTATATTCATTTTATTTCTAATACATTCTAATAATTTAATTTAAAAAATTATTTATTTAATTTTGTTGTTATTATTATTATTTAATTTGTTATAGCACATATGTGTTTACCAGAGAGAAAGAGCAAGCAAGAGATATGAAGGGTGAGAAAACAAGCTACCTGGTCCAGGTGATCAGTCACATGGAAGTCCAGTGCCCTAATCACCATGATACCTGATGACCCTTATTTAAAAATTTTAAGTAGTATATTTAAGCCAGCAGGTGGCATGGTTAAGGTGCAGGATTCTCTCATGGTGGACCATAGTTCGAGGCCCAGACCTGGTTGCTTGCTTTCTCACTTTCCCTCTCCCTCTCTCTCTTTATCTTTCTCTATAGTGAGTACATGTGCCCTATAGCAAACTAAAAAATAGTAATAAACAAAATTAATTAATTTATAACAAAAAATTTATAACCAAAAAGTTTTAAATTTATGTATACATTTATCTCTTAAATTTATATAAAAAACAGTTGAGAATTAATGTCAAGTTTTTTTTTTTTTGAACTATCCTTTTTCTCTGTAACTAGTTGCTTTATTCTGGTTCATCTTTTTAATTCTCATTTCTTCCAATATGTTTCTCACACATTGATTATCTGCTCATAAACATAAGTACATTATTTTAATATTGAAACCTAATGTGAGTTTTAAGTATATTATATTTCTGTAAGAAGAATCTCACCTAAATTAATACTTTTGAGCTATTGTTATCTGAGATAAATGGTGGTGTCTTCGACCAGCTTCAATTATGGGATGAGAATATGAAGGACTCATATTCTTTGTTTATTTTTTTCCTATCTTGTATTCTTTCTAATTCCCTTCTACAAATCCAGTTAACTTCCTATTTTCCAGAAACTCCATACTTTCAAGTCTACTGATGATAAATTTTCTTTTCTAAGGTTGTTTTAGAAAGTTTTTTAAAAAATAGTCTACCAGATTGGCAATGTTTTTTTTTTTTTTTTTTTTTTTTTTTTTTTTTTTTTTTTTTTTTTTTTTTTTTGCCACAGGGTATGTGCCCTTGCTATAGAGCGACAGAGACAGAGAGAGAGAGAGGGGAGAGGAGAAATAATCCCCCAGAGGGATGGCCATGTCACAGTCCCTTCCCCTCCATTCTCCTGTGATTTGGGACATGTACACACACGTGGCATCCAGTGTGATTTTCAAGTCAATGGGTCTGAGATTCAAATCACAGCCAGTTATGTGAGTGTCCAGGGCCTTAATTAACATGCCACCTGCCGGCCCTGTTATTTGTCTTCTTTACATGTATTTTTGTGCCTTTTAAACATCTGTTTCTGATTTAATTATCCCATGCTCTACTCATGCTTTGAAAAATAATATTATACACCACAAAGATGTGCAAAAATTATATAAGTAAGAAAATATAATATAATATATTTATGTCAATCAGACACTGGAGCAATGGTGAAATGCAGTTCTCTGGAAGGTGGAGACCACATGGTCAACCATGCTTTAGATTTTGAGTTGGCCTAAAAACACTTCAGTATTACACATCGTACTGAAGATCCTAAGGAGCTGGAGAGTGGGGAAGGGGTTTGTGGTTTGAGGAGATCCTGTTGACGCTACTTTCTCTCTCTTTTATGCTCTCTTCCTCCTTGTGAGTTTGCACACATTGACTATCATTTTTTAAAAAAAGTCAATTAAAGATATTTATCTATTTATATATAAATAGATATAGATATGTATGTACAATTTCTTTTTCTCTAAATCACTAATTTTTTGCAGTCTTCTCACATTACTCTTACTTCCAGGATTTGTATAATTTCTATAAAAATAGTCCCTTGTTTCCCTTGATTCCATGCAATTATTCATTTTCTAATATGCTTTCTGTTGGTTGCCATTTGTTTGACAGTCATGGAACAGTCTGTTGAATGCCACCTGGCATGTAATTATAAAGTACCTCAACAACTGATGCAATGATATGAAGGTAAACTATCTCGACCTACTCGGAAGCCTCCAATAATCTATCAGCTTTAATCAGATTTACAGATTCCTAGCAAGGCTGACATTCTACGTCAGATGTTGTATGCTATTTAGTACCTCACCATTCTTTTCAATCTCTTCCATCATATACACAGGATGAAAACCTAAACATTAGATGTCTACACTAGTTTGTCAACAGGATTCTGGTTCAGATTTCCCAAAGAGGCATGTGCTCAAGATCAGGAAGCCAGCATAGCAGGTACACCCACAATACCTTCCATGCTGTGGCAGCAGATGCTGATGGAGGGCAAATGTAAGGTTAGCAGATGCTTCTAGACAAGACTTACAAATCCCTGTTTCAATGTAACAGGCTATTCAAAGCACCTTAGTAATGTCCTACAATGCCTACAAAGTCAAGAATACTTTTTCTGTAGTTCACTTCTCCAAACTTTCCAATGGTTTAATAAATATGTAATTTCTTTTGTTCAGTTCTCTCCTAGAAAATACCCAAAGAAATTCTTGTTTTCAGAAAGGCTGACTGATATAAACTTGTAAACTTATTCAGAGCTAATTATTTGCGGATTAATCCTAGCATAGTTATAATTTCCCTCCTTATTACCATAAAGTTAGAATTAAATGGGGAAATATAGATACTGATTAAAATTCTAGATGAAAAGAAAAAAGAAAAATATATAGACTTAATTTCTACAAATAGCAATATTGGGTTGCTTCATAAATGAGGAAAAAATGAATATGAATTTTTATTTTGGACCTGTGAGGAAAGTAGATGGACTTTGGAGAAACACTGTGTTATCATCACCTAAACAAAAGATATCTCTTGTTTTTCTTCATATTGTATATTTATAGGAAAATATTAATTCATCTCTATTATGCAGTATGAGTCAATTCACTTGGAATTGCTTTTATTCTCTCTCTACATCAATTGTCAAAAACGCTAAAAGTATTTTGAGTTTTTACTTTGCAGGACAAAAGTACATCTTAACACTATTGTCTCAAGGTAACACAGACTAGTCTTAGTGTGCTCCTCAAACTCACTTATGAAGTATCTCACCAAACTATAGGCTTTGAGAAGGGGCAAGAGTAAGAGTTCAGAGCTGACTGAGAGTTGGTCTCTTCCACTTGTGAATTAACACCCAACATATCCAATTATACTCATACTTACCATGGGATGTTCAGGTGATATATTGAGCCTCTGGAAGTCAGAGAAGGTAACAGCGTAGACATCCAGGGTTGGGAGCAAGCCCATATGCTCTTTAAATATTGTTCTCCCTTTAAAAAATAGCCCCCAGTTTTTATTCAGCCTTGATAGATACTGAAAGCATATTTGAGGATACTCTTTTTCCTGTGAAATTTAAATATTATACACAGTTCCTAAGAAAGTAACAGCACAGACTTTTAGACTTTGAGACCAAATGCATGCCTTCTGCTGGTTACTATTATGCTTTGAGAGGTAGTGCTGGACTTCTATATTTCTCTGACAAATACTATAAACTTAATCATAGGAAATCGTAATCACCTAAACTGAGATGCCCTTCATCAGCTGACTGTTACCTTTCCCACTAAACTATAAGCTTGTGCTTATGGAGAAGAAATCTATCATCCAGGGAAAAATAGCAGATAAAAGATCAGACTCGGACAATTTTTGAAGATGAATATATGTTGCAAGAGCTGGTGGCTCATACTACATCAATACTAACCCCCGTGACATTGTCTATCCTTTTTAATCCAAGTTTACGATCTCATGGATTGTGTTTTATGGTCCACTGAGGATGAAAAAAAATTGCCCTCAGTTTACAGATGATCTTTATGATACAGCAGTTCCAAATGGAAAGGAAGAGTTGCAGACATACATCCTAATCCAGGACAGGCCCTGAAGGACGGTAAGAGAAAGAATCAATTCCAGCAGATAGACATTCAAGAACCACAATTGCTTTTCCAGTTAGCAATAGCAGTTTCTGAGGATTATGCCTGGAATACTTGCAGGGTGTCTCTTAGGACTTTAATGTCAAGTAGTAACAGTTAATACAATGTTACAGCAAACAAACAAAGGAACAACCATTAAGGATTCTGTCTCTTTAGGAATCATGATTGGTGTCATTCCAGCAGGTAATCACCAAAACCTGCTGAGCCATTATACAAGAATAAAAGAAAGAAATGGATAATGGTAGATCAACTATAGGTTTATGACTGCTTACAGAAATGAGAATTGTACCAATTGTGCATATTTATCCTTGGTTATATTTGCATGTTTATAGACATCTGTTTATTCATAACTATATTTTTCCTCTTTGTCTTTCTCTATTTTATATGACCAATTGCTAGTCATTATTTCATTACTTAGTCTGTAGGTACAAATATTCAGATGGGACTGTGAATGAATGTGAGAAGCAATGAAAATAGCCCAGAGGTGGCTAATGTGACTGTCTCCCAGATATGACCTACCAAATGAATGTGGGACTATGTATAATTTGTGGAAAGTGCAAGAGTAATTTTGTTCATACAAAGGAAAATTGCCTCTTGTTAAGAAAATTCATGGTTTTTTTTTTGTTGTTAGAATATGTGTGGATGCTGTGCTAGACAATTACCTATTGCTTTTCTCCTTCAAATCTGCCCTGGTATATTCTAGCTAAGTTGATGATAGGAACTCAAAAACCATATTTCTGCTTTATCAGCAGGGTCCCTTTTAGACTCTGCCAATCTGGTGTTTTATAGAAATAAAGGAAGGATGGAAGTAGAAGAAGAAATGTGTTCTTATTGTTTTTTATTCTTGTTAGAGTCACCCTGAAATGGTTCTCACCTTGGTAATAATAGTTAATTCAAGTAAGAGTAGTTGACTTCTGTATGCAGGTGCCTGTCACTATCAGAATGAGTCTCGGAGACACCAAAATAGCTGGCTGACTCCCCTTCTTCTGAGATCTGAGTCACAGCTCCATGGGACCAGTGCTCGATTTTACGAATTCCATAGATTTTTTTTTTTCAAGCATCAGCATTGTGGTTGCTCCATGTAATTAATAATTTTACAAAACCTCACTTTCATCCCAAATGCCTTTTTAATTCTCTGATGCCTATTTCATTATTTTATATAAAATTTTCCCTATTAAAATAATTGGTAAGATTTCTATTTATTGTTTGAACTTTGATTTCTGTTTATTGTTTGAACTTTGAAAGGGACATTATACTAAGTATCGAAGGTGAAATAAATGCAGCAAAGTTTTCAACGAAGAGTTTCCAGTAAGAAAGAGAGACGACAAATATGACACTACAATATTGTGTGTCATGAAGAAGCGGTCTTTGCAAAGCCTCAATTCTCATGCCAGGCACGTGTGCATGCATGCTCCAAACCCCACGAGGAGAATGAAGCAGAAGGGGCTGTGGCATGACCATACCCCCTTAGGGAAGATTTCTCACTTTCCCTCTCACTGTCTCAGACGCTCTTTCTCTTGCTCTCTCTCTCTCTCTCTCTGGCAAGCACATGCACTCTAAGGCACAAAACTTTACCCAAAAAAATGATAATAATAATAATAGTAATAAAAATTAAAAACCCAGCCTGAAATAGCATACATTTTTCTCAATATTACATTCTTTTCTCTGCTTAGGACATTTTGTTTATTCACTCAACTAATATTAATTCAAATCCAAGTCTATATATGTAGTACTTTTGGTGAAAAATTTTCAGAAAAAGAAAAAAAAGTGTGAAAAAAATTATGTTCCTGATGTTATGTAGCTTATTAGCCATAACAGATGACACATACTGAACAATCAGAGAGACCTATAGTTACAAATACTGATATGAGAAATGTTTGGGAGGAAATACAGAGGATATCAGGGAAAAATTCTAAGAAAGCTTTACCCATTCTGATGAGTTAGGATTGATTTTTTTTTTTTTCCTGACAAAGTGACACCTGAGCTAAAAGTTTTGGCTGTAATATAAATTAATTATAAGAAGAAATACTGATTTAAAAATTATTCCAAGCCCAGTGAAAAGTTAGTGCACAGGCAGTAAGACAAAGGGGAGCACAATTAATGCTAGAAAGTGAGTTAAGTTAGCACACTCCTGCACTTCTCTTTTTACTTTCACTTAAGTATTACCTATTTATTCTAACCCTGCCAACTTTATTGAGGTACAGAAAAGCAGAAAGTTGCATGTATTTAAAAAATGTCATTTGATCAATGTAGGCATAGATGTATGTTCTTGTTACCATCACCATGATCCTGATAATAAATATATCCATCACCACCAATATTTATGTTTTCTTTCCTTTTTTCTTTCTCCTTTCTTTTGAGGTGGCAGTTTTTGTTTTGTTTTGTTTTGTTTTGTTTTGTTTTGTTTTGTGTATCTGTGGTAAGAACAATTGACACAAGATCTACCTTAGAAGCAAATTTTAAGTACACAATAACTTTTTATGATCTAAAAGGACTGTGTTGCACAATAGATCTCTGGAACTTATTTTGTATTACTTTAACTTTGCATCCACTGAAATCCAACTCCTTATATGTCCCTCTTTCCATCCTCTGTTTATCACCATGCTATTGTTTACTTCTGTGTGACAATTTTAGATAATACAAATAAGGGAAAACATACAGTATTTGTCTTTCTGTGACTGACAACTTTCTTAGTATCACATCTTCCAAATATGTTCAAATGTCAAAAATGGTAGGATTTCTTTTTGTTCATTATTTTTTTTTTTTGGAGAGGTTTTTGCTATAGGATGCATGCACTTGCCAGACAGACAGAGAGATACAGAGAGACAGAAAGTGAGAAATCACCCCCCAGGGGGGATGGCCACGCCACAATCCCTTCTCCTCCATTCTCCTCTCAGGATCTTGGGCACTCACGCACACGCGCCCGGCGTGAGTTTAAGCCACTGGGTCCGGGACTCGAACCACGGTCGACTACGTGGGAATCCAGCGACATAGCCATTATGCTAACTGCTGGTCCCAGGATTTCTTTTTGTTCTTAAGGCTAAATAACATTTCATTGTACCTATGTGTAATATATCTTGACATACTCATTAGTTGATGAATACCTAGATTGAGTCTGTATCTTGGCTCTTGTGAATAATGCTGCAATGAACATGGAATGCAAATATTTCTTCAAGATTCTACAAACACTGTACTAAAATTCCAATTTCTCCATAATCTCACCAACATTACTAGCCTTTTTTTCTTTTATTTTTTAAATGTAACAGTAGCCATTATAATAGTTGTAAAGCAATATTTCATTGTGGTTTTGATTAGCTTTACTCTAATGATTGTGATGGTGAATATCTATCTATTCATATACATACTGACCATTTCTATATCTTTGAAAAAATGCCTATTCAAGTCTTTTGGCCACTTTTTAAAAATCAGGTTATTTGGGGGCCAGTAGATGGTATAATGGTTACATCGCTGGACTCTGACATACTAAACTGTAGTTCATATCTCTGACCCAGAGGCTTAAAACTATATCAGGTGTGTGTACCTGCGTGCCCAAGATCCCGAGAGGCAAATGGAAGAGAGGAATTGCAGCATGTCCACCCTCCACTGAAAGGTGTTTTCTCTCTTCTGTCTCTGTCTCTTTGTGTCTCTCCAACGAGCGCATGAATCCTGTAGCTAAAATCTCTATCAAAAATAGCAGTTATTTGTCTTTTATGTGGTTTTCTTTCTGTTGATGTGTTGAGGTTGTTTGTTTGTTTTGCTATTGAGATAAATGTGTTCCTCAACATTTTTAAATTAACCTATTATAAAATATATCACTTGCAAATAGTTTCTTCTATTCTGTAGGTTGTCTCTTTACTCAATTGATTTTTCCCTGTTCTGTGCAGAAAATCTTTATTTTGATGTCATTTCACTTGTTTATTTTTGCTTTCATTGCTGTATTTGAAAGTAAAATTTAAAAAGTAATGAAAAAAACACTTCTAAAATTTACAAAGAAATCTAAAAAAGCATAAATAGTCAATCAAATTTGTAAATGAAAAAAGAAAAATCTTTAGAGGCATTACACTTTCACAAACCACAGTATTATTTACTAAGATGATGTTCTCTGCAAGCTGAGGCCATAAGGAAGGCCTGGGCTAAATTCTCTGTCTAACCTAAAGACCTGAAATGTTGACATACACTTATAACCTTAGTGACTCAGACAGGCTGGAGTATAGTAACAAACTTAAGCCTGGCTGGTCTGGGCAACAAGTGAGACAATATTTTAAAAATATGCTGTGTATGGTGGCACACACTGTAGTCCTAGCTGGGATGATGAGGCAAGGATTCACGATGTGGGGAGATCTCGTCCTAGAAATCATACACAAATGCATGTGCATATGTGCACACATAGGTTCTTCAAAAAGTCTCCTTAAAATGTGTATTATAAAAAATGCATGAATTTTAAATGTTTTGCATCAAAATAAGTAATAAATTTGTACTTCAATTCTATTTAACTACAACATTTTTGGGATGTGCATGTGTGCATACATATATTTGATATATTTGTATGTAATGTTATAATAATCAAAACACCATGTACTGTCATAGAAACAGACACATAGACTAATAGAAAAGAAGGAACTCAGAAATAAACCCAAGCATGTATAGTGGATCATCTGTGATAAAATATCTGTGAAATATCCATCATTAATAGTATTTCAATCTGGGTTGACTATCCATATTTATCCATTAAAAAAAAAGAATTCTTGGGAACCAGCAGTTAGCGTAATGGCTCTGTCGCTGGACTCCCACATAGTCGACCGCGGTTCGCGTCCCGGACCCGGTGGCTTAAAACTCACGCCGGGCGCGTGTGCGTGCGTGCCCAAGATCCCGAGAGGAGAATGGAGGAGAAGGGATTGCGGCGTGACCATCCCCTCTGGGGGGTGATTTCTCGCTTTCTATCTCTGTGTCTCTCTCTGTCTGTCTGGCGAGCGCACGTGCCCTAAACCTTTGGACTTGACTTATGACCTCCTTTGCATTTCTACTATATCAATGTTCTTCCATATGATAGGCTAAAAAAAGAAAACCTGTGGGAATCTGGAGTTAAGGGAAAGATCCTTTAGTTTAGGCATCTCCAATCAGTTTTTCTTCTTCTTCTTCTTTTTTTTTTTTTTTAGTTCATATTTTTATGGAGCATGTTACAGAAGAGGTTTAGTCAAAAGGACCAAGGCCCATATCATCATTAGATTCCTCAGGTTCTTCTTTTTTTTGCATCCACTTTTCTTCATCTGAGGCAGCAGCAGCAGTAGAGGGAGCAGGACCTCTTGTTGCAGCACCAGCTTTTGCTTCAAGTTCACCAGACTTTGCACTGCAAATGAGGCTCTGGATGTTGATATTGGCCAGAGCCATGGCAACAAATCCAGGTCAAAAATGTTCAACCTTTACACCTTCTGCTTTAATGAGAGCATTGAGGTTTATCCTCAATTACAGTCACCTCATGTCATGCATGATGAAGGTAGAATAGACATTGGGGAACTTGGAGAAGGGGACAATAGAGAGGATGAATACAGAGCAGGTACTGCTGGGCCAGGTGCTAGCTGCTAGATAAAGTGAAGGCCTCATCCCAGTGCAGCTTTAGCTTCCTCAGGTGGCCCTTGCTCCCTTTACCTCAAGAATTTTTCAAAACTAATGAGCACAGTCCCCAGCATCAACCATGGCATGATGGTGTAGTCTCAATACTCAATTTACCAACTATTATGCTGACCTGTGGTCAAAGAGAAAAAGACACTGATTCATCTCTAATTTCCTCATTGGGCCACATTTGAGAAAAACAAATAACCAAACCAAACCAAAACAAAGCAAAAATAAAATAAAATGTCTCCTGAAGACAAAATGTGTCTTGAATGGATTTCAAAAATAATATGTAGATTAAGAAAAATGCATTGAAAATGAACAAGACTGGAGGCTGAGAAACTGGTTAGTAAGTTGTTAATAACAACAGTAATAGGGTATCTATTTCTTAAATCCAGATTTTTTAAGAGTATTTCTGAGTACATGACAAATAATTAGTTGTCAATAGTACTTTATTTTATAGATGGTCAAAGATGACAATAAAAGTCCTGTGGTAAATATGGAAGACAAAGATACTAGGCAATCTGTCAAGCAAAGTCCCTACTCATTTCTGTCTACTATTATGAACATTTTCAGAGAGAATTGTTAACCATGCTGCAGTGGCTATTCTAGGAAAAGAGAAGTATAAAGGTTCACGTGATATGAGAAAAACGAGTTAATAGCTCTTGATGAGTGGTCACATGTCTCACTTTTACATGACACGTATAGATTACAACTGAAGAGGAAAATTTTTATCTTTGAAAGTTTATTGAATTAATTAACTATTAATCAATGGTAGTTGTTTCCTTGAAAACCAAGTTTTCCTCCTACAAATATCTTCTTGATGAAGTTAACAAAATCTGCAAACCAGTATATTCCTGACATGCCGACTCTTCTCTATAATATTCAAAACAAGATAAGTTGTACCGGGTATAAAAGTAAACAGCTGAGGACCAGTCTGTGGCTTGGTGGTTAAAGTGACTGGATCCCACATTCAGCACAGTTGGAGCTGGAACCCAGTGACATGGAAAAACACACCAGGCACATGTGCATACATGCCCCGAACCTAGAGAAGAAAATAGGAAGAACCTCCTAGAGAGGTGCTGCTTTTCTCTTTTTCTCTTTCTGTCTTTCTCCAGAAAGTGTGCATACTCTATAGCAAAAAATGGAAAAAAAAAGAAAAAGTAAACAGCTATACTATGAATTATGTAATGTGATAACATAGTTTTTTGAGGAAATGTGTCATGTTCATTTTCTAATAGCACATGTATTCGGGTAATACAATTCATGATCTGAAGTAAAGTACCACATCTGAAAATCTAAGGTCAAAATATAAAATATGTTATTAAAGTAGCTAAAGCCATTCAGAAAAATATATGCAGTTTAACAATCACCATTCCTATATTATATGATTATCCAGATTAAATGACTTAACCTCTTGTCATAGTTTCTAATCCATAAAATGTGGCATTACTAGTTGTAAGGTTGTTATCCACTGACGATACTGAAAAAATTATCATATTAGAGCTAATTAGCTTTCTGTGTATTTCTGAAGAGGCAGAAGTGTGTTATAAATATGCAGGCAACTTTAGAAGGACATGACACAGAAACCAGTAATGAAGAACAGAAGCAAAAGGTGGTGGAGAAGTATTCCTATTTGCCTGACAGGAGAGAGTAATAACAAGAATGCCAGTGTCACATGCTTTCAAAGTGTTATCTTGGGAGGGAGTCAGGTTGTAGGAATTAGTCTGCACTGTAATGATTCCTCTCTAGTTATCGTTGTTTTGTTATTTTCCCATCAGCTCCTACTCGGTTATCTAATATTTTATTGAAGCATATTTAAGAAGAGGAGTTAGTCCTGTTGTAGTGATGCAAACAATAGAGTGCCACTGCATGAGGCTGGGGGTACATACTGGGTCATTGGAAAAATCATGACATATTTTTTATATTTTTTTACACAAAAATGCATCATGAGTTTCCCAGTGACCCAATAGAAAGCCGATGTTTGGTTCCCTGAACAACACAGTTCAGTTAAATATAGTGACACTCGCCTGTAATCCTAGCTAACTTGGAGGCTGAGACAGAAGGTTCATGGCACAGCAAATCCCTGTCAGAAAAAAGAATGAAAGAATGGCCTCTCCCTTTCTCTCTTTTTATAAAAACCAAATGGGAATAGATGAAGCATTTGGGGAGTAGCTAATATATGTATGTATGTATATATACACATACACACACATATATTTGTGTATATATGTGTGTGTATGTGTATATATATATGTGTGTGTGTGTGTGTGTATATATATGCACACACACACACATATATATATTGTTAGCTTATATACACACACACACCTATCTACATATATATATATATATATATATATATATATATATATCTTTAGCTAATATATATATACATATATATATTTATTTTATTATATCTTTATTATTATTAATATTATTATATTTAGTTTTATACAGGGCATATGTGCATGCTGGAAAGAGAGAGAAAGAGTAAGAAAGTGAGAAATCACCCCCTGGGGGAGTGGCCATACCACAAGCCCTTCTCCTCCATTCTCCTCCCAGAATTTTGGTCATACATGCACATGTTTGTTCCTGGCATGTTCTTCAAGCCCCTATGTCTGGAACTCAAACTATTCAGTTGGCCTTGTGGGATCCAGCTGTCTCAACCTCCAAGCCGCCAGCTGGCACCATCGCTTTATTTTTAATGCATGTAGTATAGCAGGTACATTGCTAGGAGCTGATAGACAGTGTTAAGAAAGTAGATCTGATTTGTTATCCATAGAACTTGTTATCTAAGATGAAAAATGAATACAGAAGTAAATAATTAAACACAAGAATAAATATAGAAATAGAACAGATAAGACCACACGGATGCTATAGAAGAGAGTAAAAAAATAAATAAATAAATAAATGCAGAATATGGGATTAGAGAGTGGCCAGAAATAGCTTTCAGTAAAGAAAAAAATTAAAGCTACGTATTAACATACAGAATACAAGCAATGCAATGTAATGAAGGAGAAGATATTTTAAGAAGGTGAAACAGTATGTAAAGGACTAGAAATAGAAATATCACATAGAAAAAGTGAATAGAGTTTAGTATGTCCAAGTCTTGATAAGTAGTTGACGATAAATAAAAGAAACAAATGAAATCTCAAGTATAATCATGGAGGACTTTTGGTCTATAGTAGAAATTTTTGAAAAGTCATGTGCCCAGATATAATAATGTTTAATATATATTGTTAAAATGACTTCTGGTCTAGCTGCAGGTGGATGGAGTGTGGGCAGGTTGATGTTGCCACCTATAAGCTGAGGCTCCATGGAAAGCCCAGGTTGAAATTCGGCCCACATTAAAAGTCAGAAGTGGGGGAACCAGCATTTAGCGTAATGGCTATGTCGCTGGACTCCCACGTAGTCGACCGTGGTCCGCGTCTCGGACCCGGTGGCTTACAACTCACGCCGGGCGTGTGTGCGTGCGTGCCCAAGATCCCGAGAGGAGAGTGGAGGAGAAGGGATTGCGGCGTGACCATCCCCCCTGGGGGGTGATTTCTCGCTTTCTGTCTCTATGTCTCTCTCTGTCTGTCTGGCGAACGCACGCGCCCTATAGCAAAAAACCTCTCAAAAAAAAAAAAAAAGTCAGAAGTGGAAGTGTATGTTTGTAGGTCCAACTGCTTGGGGGGATAAGACAAGAAGCCTTAGCAAGATTATGGGGTGGGGGGGGGTATCATTCTCTTACTTTGTGAAGACTAACTTGACAAAGTTAATACTTAAAGCTGAAAACATTCGGTTAAGCACTGATCTAGTAATAAGATTACTAGACATAAGTAATGACAAAGAAGAAAGAAAAATGATAAGTATTCATATTCTTTTGTAGAAAAAAGGCTTAAAATAAAATATCAGGGGAAAAAATCACGAATCACAACAAAGACTACAGCCTGAGCTAGTGGCAACATAGAGACGCTATTTAAAAACACTGGAAAATATTTAGAGAAGGTCATTCTGTTTGAAATATATTAAGTTTTTTTTTGTCTCTGAAAAATATGTCAGAACCTAGTTAGGTACTTGGAGGAAAGCCTTATGGTTTGTCAGCATATTACATACAATTTGAAGACATTAGAAGGATGTAGAAATGAGATCATCGAAAAATAGGAAAGAGAAAAGGCTAGGATTCACTGTAAATAGAAGAGAAAAGTGAAGGATTTTGAGAAAGGCAGCTGGTAACATAGGAGGAAATTCCAGAGCTTTTGTGGTGCAACTTATGTGAAAAGAAGAGGGTATCTTCGGAAAGATAGATGGGTCCTTTGCAGTAGCAGCCACTTCTGAGTTTAATAAGGTAAGTTTCCACTGGACTTGACAAGAGAATGATTGATTCTGTATAAATCAGAAGTATGACTGCAATGTGGAATAAAATGCAGGCTGTTACAACACGAAGAATGAGAAGTGAGAAACTGGACATGTTCACAGACATCTCTTCAAAACGTTGACTATAAATGTTAGAAGAGAGGTTGGTTACTACCCAAGAGAATGAGACGTCATTGGTGTTATTTATAAGCATTAAAGATACTAAAGGATCAATCCATGAGCTAGGTAGACTATCAAAGAGAATAAATGGCTGAAGGGGAAAAATCTTGGAAGATTTTTTGGAAGGAAAGAGTAACAATCCAAGTTTGATCTGAGAGACTGGTCTTTGATAAGAGGAAGGAGAGTAGTCCATATTAATAGGAAAACAAGAAATAAGATGGCTTCAGGTATGTTTGCAGATTTAGCAGTTACAGTTTCAGAAAATATCTAACAGTGATTTCACTATTTTAAGAATGCATGAGTAAACTTTCATTTGCTGGACATTATGAGAAAAGGAATGATAGTTTTAGAAAGAAGAAAGGTTGAAGCTCTCATTTTAGAGAGATATAAAGTAAGAATTATATAGCAAAATAAGCATTAAAAACATGATTTTTTTGAGGAGAATTGAAGGGACATTGAGATTTGAAATTAGCACTTTAAATTATAGTCAATCTGTCTCATTGAATTGTATTTTCCAGTAATGTTCCATTGTTTATTTTAAGGAAATGAGCAGTTTAAATTAAACCAAGGGTCATAGTATTACTAGGTCAATATGTTAACCGAAGAAAATTACATTATATATATATATATATATATATATATATATATATATATATATATATATATATATATAAATTTCAAGAGATTTTTGTTTTAGGTGCATGCACTCGCCAGAGAGAGAGAGACAGAGACAGTGAGAGGGAGAGTGAGAAATCATCCCCAGGGGGATGGGCACTCCACAATCTCTTCTTCTCCATTCTCTTCACTTGATCTTGGGCATGAACACACACACACATAGTCAGCATGGTTTTTAAGTTGTCAGGTCCAGGACTCAAACTGCAGTCAAGCATGTGGGAGTCCAGCAGCAGACATGCTACACCACCTTCTGACCTTGATTATTTATATATTTTAACAAACTAATTGTAATTGGAAATGATGACTAATGAATAATTACCTGGACATACAAAACTAGAAAAAAACAAGGAGGTTGAAAGTGGTTAGAAACTGTTAGAATTAATAGATATCATTGATAAAGTTAAATACAAGTCCTTCAACAGGTGCAGCTTCAAGGCAGTAAGTTGTGGTAAGAAAGGAAAATGGGGGCCCAGCAGTTGATGTAATGATTACATCACTGGACTCCCATGTATTTGACCACAGTTCTAGTCCAGACCCACTGACTTAAAACTCAAACTGGGTGTGAGTGTGTGCATTCCCCAAGTCCCAAGATAATGGAGGAAAAAGGGAATGCAGGATGGCCATCTCCCTGGGGGGTGATTTCTTGCTTTCTATCTCTGCCATCTTTCCAGCGAGCACATGTACCCCACAGCAAAAGTCTCTCTTAAAAAACAAATGAAAACAACAACAACAACAAAAAAATAAATAGTTGATATTCTAGAAATGACCACATTTCATCGCAGATGAGCTTTGGAGTAGTAGTCACAGTAATAGTTGATGACTTTGAGGGAACAAAGGAAAAGTTCAGGAAAGAGCATGTCAGATGCTTTAGATGTAGCACTATGTGAATGCTCAAGGGATGATGATGTTCAGAATTAAGCCGGTGTAGAAATATGAGACAGAACCTAAGTCTTCAGTAAATGAAAGCTCTCTTCTAGGAGCTGTAAGTGATAGTAGCCAGGTGTAGACTTGAGTAGCTCATCAGGCTATTGAAATATGAAATGCAAAGGAGCAGAAATGTGAGAGAAAGTGGTATTCTGTAACCTTACTATGAGGGACAACAAAAACACCAATAAAGGAGCTTTTGTGCTAATTTTAATAGAAGAAATAATAATGAAATAAATACCATTCACTTTTTTCTGTGACAATACAGTGCTACCTGTTTTAGTATGTGTGTGTGTGTGTGTGTGTGTGTGTGTGTGTGTGTGTGTGGTGTGTGAATATGTGTTAGACTTATTTGCTTTTACACACCTTTATCTTGTTATTAATTTTTTCATTGCTTTTAATTTCTTTCCAATTAGAATTTCTGACTTACACATATTGATGTATATCTTTGTAGGAGAACAGTATGGTTTTTTAAAGCATGCATATAGTGTACAATAAGAAAATTCACGTTATACACATATTCATTTTCTTCAATATAGAATGTTATTTTATGTTGTGCACACTTGATAGTTCAACTGGATCAGTGTGTTAAATTCTGTCAGCATAATAGTGAATGTCAATTGTTATTATTCACACTTTGCAGATGAGGGCACCAAATGAAGACTGATGACGTCAAATCATCTTTCTTCAAAATTAGTAAATAACAAGTGTAACTCAACAGTTTGAAGGATATCTACAGTATATTGTCATTTTGTCCCATGCAAAGGTCATGTGAATTTATGAAAAGGAAATTAATTTAATAATATTTTCATTGAGGCCAGCCCTTACTCTAGAGGCTAAGGAAGCTGGGTACGACGTGGGTGACTCGTAGTTTGAATTCTGGCCAGAGTGACTTGAAAAACACACCAAGTGCGTGTATGTGTGCTTCAAATCTTGACAGGATGGAGAAATGGAGAGGGGATTGTAGTATGTCTACATTCCAGTGGAGAGGACTTCCTATCTCCATCTCCTCTACCTCTCTCTCTGTTTCTTAGTCTATCTCTGGAGAATGCACACATAGTCAGGCTTATTAAAACAAAATAATGATAGTACTTTAATTGTAGCAGACCACAGCTCTGCTTCAAGTAAGATTCAAGCTTTACAGAATCTGAAGTAGATTTAGCAATCCCCTCGAGTCTTCTTACACAGTTGAGTTGTATGCCTTGATCATTACTTAGCCGATGTAGGACATTTCAAAGGGTATTTTCAGGATTTCGAAAACTGGAAGTTTCCAGGAATATGAAAATGTAATCATAGTATTTACTTTTTATGCTTCATTTTGTTTCACTTTTCAGACAATCTTGCTATGTTGTAATCCTCCTGCCTAAATCTCCCAACTGGGATTACAGGCACACAGCACAACACACAGCCTTTAGTTTCGAAGGAGAGGTTAATCCAGGCCTTTATGTGCTTCTACCCTGAGGCGTACAGCATTTTAGCAGTGTGTGTGTGTGTCTGTTTGTGAGGTCGAGGTCTAAGATCCTTCAGAAAGAGAGACACTCATCCCCATTTCAAAGCGTGACTCTGAGGAAGAACGGACTGCAGGGACTGTCATATCATTTATTTTACCTTGAAAATTATGCACTCTATCATTAGGATAAAAAGAGAAGATTAAGTTAAATTGAAAAGAGGACAGAGAAATTATAAAAGGCTTACTATATACCAGGCATTTTTCTAAGGGCTTGATGCACATTAATGCATAAAATCTGAAGTACCTCTCTGAAGTGGGCGCTGTTATGCCTTTTCTCAGAAGAGAAACAGTCAGGGAATATAAAAATGAAAGTGGGGAGACCAGCAGGTGGCATAGTGATTAAGGAGCTAGACTCCCAAGTGGCCGAATGCAGTTCGAGTGCTGGACCAGTTGGCTTGAAATTCACGCCAGGCACATATGTGTGTGTGCCTAGGATCCTGAGAGGAGAATGTAGGAGAATGTAACACTTACAAAAGAAAGAAAGAGAGAGAGAGACAAAAAGAAGGAAGGAAGGAAGGAAGGAAGGAAGGAAGGAAGGAAGGAAGGAAGGAAAAGAAAGAAAAGAGAGAGAGAGAGAGAGAGAGAGAAGAAAAGAAAAGAAAGAAAAGAAAAGAAAAGAAAAGAAAAGAAAAGAAAAGAAAAGAAAAGAGTAAGAAAGAAAAAGAAATCAGATTGGTAGGAGTGACCAGAGGCCACACTGAGCAGAGGATAAAAAAGGTATAAAGGCTTAAATAATTAGGACAAGATGACAAATTAGCATGCGTATGATCTTAATTTGATTTGTATGTATATGTTTCTTTGATGAAATGGTGGTAAAAATTATTTTAATTCTTTCTGGTTCTTAATTTAACTCCTTGGTCAATTGTGTGAAAAATATAGAATAATAGATGAAATATTTTAGCCATAATGAATCCTTCTGCTATAATATTCAATAATAATAATTCTGTAAAAAACATTTAAATTGACAGAATGTTTTGTTAATTTTCTCAATAACTGCAGGAAAGAATGAATTGCCCCTTAGAGCTAAAACAAATACATCATAACTTTGGTAAATACTAGTTTTTTAAGTCTATAAACATCAATATTATTTTTGTTCATAGACATAATGACCTATTTTTCTCAGGTGTTCAGAAAGCAAATTTTACAACTGTTTATTTTAAATGGAAGTATGTGAGCTATTAAAAATTAAATAAATATTAATTTCCTAAAAAACTATGAATATAGATGCAGATCATTTCTAGATGTTCTGTTTTACTAGTATAAAACTAATATGAAATGGTCCAAATAGAGAATTTGTTGAGCTTCCAGATTGCAAATATTTGAGAAAAAAATGTATATCTCATTTGCTCAGCGAACAGTCTATAAATTGGACATTCACAGAGGCACAAGATCATTAACTATCCTTTCAGAAGTCAATTTTATGCTTCCTAAATTAGATCTAGAGCTAGGCTATTTTGGGATGGCAACTGGGAATAATACACAGATTTTGTGAAATCAGGTTTAGCCCATTTTCAGCTAAATCACATTCAATTCAATGACAACCACTGAAAACAAAGAAGAGTCAATAAAAATAAGTCTTAGAAAATTCCTTTGTAGATTTTACTATTAAGTTTTCAAAAGGTTTTATACAATGAAGTTACAGATAATCATAATTGATCAAACTTTGCCTCTGGAACTTTTCGCACAAAAGAGAATCAATTAAATTGTGTGTGTGAGTGTGTTGAATGTAGTCCCCTGTATTTTGTTTTAAATATGTTTTTCTTCTATAATTAGGTGTGGCTTAGTTTGGTGTATAACATTTAAAAGTAAAAAGTTGTGGTTCACAAAGAAGCTTGTTTAAAGATCATCTTCCTTTCAGTCAATGCATAAGGACAGCAGTATGATCATTTTCATATTCACCCTTTGCATTTTGATAAGAAAAAAGAGAAGGAAATTGTTTTATGTTTCAATTCCTGTAAAAAAATCACACACATAGATAGCCCTCATTTATACTAACCCATTTTTGTTTTGAAGTAAGGCTTTTTTTTACTCATGCTGATAAAATCCTTTGGTTCTGGGCATGAGTTTAAATTTATTTTGCAGAATATTTATGATAATTTTTAACTGGCATTCACTCAACTGCTGATTCTTTTAACCTAACAGGCTAACGGTCTTTAATATAATTACAGATTTATGTCTCCTGTAGGCACAATACCTCTTACATGATATTATTTTGTAATGAAAAATGAGAAAACAAAATTAATTAATATGCAATATTGTCCCTAAAATTACAATATTGAAAAAAGAATTCAGTAATGTCTAGTATAGTTCCTAATACTTGATCTTGCTTATAGATTACTACTAAAACTTTTTGCCAAGTATTTTATATTGAATTTAATTCCAGGGAATGGACTACATTGTCATAACAAGGGACTGAGCAAAAATGACCAAGGACAGTTATAAAGGTCAGCACTTAATACACTCTTAAATCTAGAAGGTACTCAAATGCTTAAAATGATTTAAGGTTGGGCAAGGAGCAACAGGAAATATGAAAAACAGTGTCACATTTAAGATGTACCTTATGTTTGATATCCCGTAATAACCACACCCAGAAGGTTACTTGTAAAACTGCAGATGTCTTCAATAAATTAACCCAAGTATCATATATCAATCAGGATTGAATGGGAAGAAAGGTTTTAGTATGGGTAATAGGGATCTGTTCTATTCTAGCTAAAGGATGACTGAGGTTTCTTTTTTGTTTCATTTTTCTGAAACATGTATTTGAATTTCATCATAGCTGTCATCAAGAAATGAAAAAGAAAAAATTGCCTGTTGAGCACAGCAGAACACTAATTGACTAGGTGATGTCTAAATACTGGTACCCAAGAAATACAGACATTGAGAAACAGAAATAGTAGGATTTGAATAGCTGAGAACAGGGTTACAACCCATACCATAAACCTGTCAGATCATATCGGAAGTAGGGAAGGAATCAGGACAATAATAGAAGCAGAGAAGTAGGGTATGAGTCAGAAAATAAGGTGTTTTTTGTCAGAAGAACACCTCATTAAAACTGAAATTAGGTATAAAACACATGATAGTAAAAATTACTGATTTTTAACACTTCCTTCAAGGTTATAAAGGACTTCTATATAAACTTAAGCCAGCACATCTATTAGGTCATCAGGAAGGTCATGATGTATTTTTGTATATTTACTTATTTTTATTTATTTTTTTAGAGAGATTGTTGCTATAGGGCCCATGTGCTCACCAGAGAGACAGAAAGAAAGAAATTACACATACACACCCCTGGGTGGAGGGATGGCCATGCTGCAATCCCTTCTCCATTCTCCTCTCAGGATCTTAGGCATGCACGCACATGCACCCGATGTGAGGTTTAAGCCACCAGATCCAGGATTTGAACAGCCATCGACTACATAGGGGTCCAGTGATTTAACTATTGTGCCATCTACTGGTCCCTCTATGTTTTTCTCTTCAAAAATGCACCATGACTTTCTCAACGATCTAATAAATATATCATCTATCTTAACAATTAGGCCACAGGGGTAGGTCATTTTCTTTTGCCTGTAATATTTACCCATCCCTGGATTTTGTGGGTATATTTCCATAGAAATAAGTACTGCTCTTATTTCTGTAGCCTTAAATATAAATATAATTCATAGTTTTTTCCAGTTTTACCTTCTACTTTACATTTTTCTTAAGTCTGTTTAATTTGTGGAAAGTTTTAACTGCTAATGCATCTCAGTTTTCAATGAAAAGAGATTAAATTGAATGTTCATTCAATCAGCACTGTGAAGTCTGTATATATATGCTTTTCATTCTTTTTTATGAGCATTCAATTTTCAATGAAATGTGCATACCTTTTTTTTTTTTTTTGGATAGGTTTTCGCTATATGCTATGGGGCGCATGCGCTCGCCAGACAGACAGAGAGACATAGAGACAGAAAGCAAGAACTCACCCCCCAGGGGGGATGATCACACCGCAATCCCTTCTCCTCCATTCTCCTCCTGGGATCTTGGGCATGCACGCACACGTGTCCGGCGTGAGTTTTAAGCCACCGGGTCCGGGACGTGAACCACGGTCAACTACATGGAAGTCCAGCGAGATAGCCATTACGCTAACTGCTGGTTCCCTGAAATGTGCATACTTTGAAACAAAGTCTTCATTTTGAAATGCCATCATTTAAACTTGACCTTATTTTCTTTTACTTGTATAATCTGTATCCCATCCCCCCAAAATACGTCCCTATTTTACAACTTTAACTTCTTCCTCAACTGCTCCCAGTAGCTCAGGCATGACTTGGCATTTAGAAACTAGTGTAGGAGATATTTCGTCTCTAATATCAGACTTGTGATTTTATTAACTAGGTGGCTTATCTTAGTTCTATAACAGCAACAACAACAACAAAAGACAGTTTTAAAGTAAACTGCTGGCTATTGGAACTAATATATTCATGGATAATGAGGACAACAAAATGAAAAATGACCAGAAAATACAGTGATAGGTCAACTTGTATATCTGCCTGTAAATCAAGGATGTTCACATGATTTTAGGATAAATGCAAAATACATTATAAACCCAACAGATAAAAAGGCAGATCAAAGAAACTATTTACTGACCTGTAGTCCTCCAAAGAGTGTTTACAAACGATGTTTTCCCAAAGGTAAGCCACTCTAAATTATGAATGGTGTGAAGAATGAGAAATCTCTTTATTATATCATGCGTATTTTTCTATACTCCTGGAAAACTCTAGCTGGATGAGTATATTTAACAAATATAAAACCTCCATGGTATCTGCTTTGCTAAAACTAAAGAATTGTTGTGGTTACCTTTTATGGTTCCCTCTCTCAGCAATTTATTTCTTAATTTTTGTACCCCTCTCACTCTGCCCATTCCTATATATCAACAGGCCCTACAAAAATATTTGTTCATTTTAGTGCTATGGCTGCCTAAGGCAGTAACTGAAAATTCCAGCTGAGCTAAACAGTATATTTGTGCTTTGCTAAAACGTAATGTGCTTTTGCTAGCTTTGCAGTTTTTTCCTATTATTGTACTTTTCAAGATTCTATCACCTTTAGAGTCTATCTATATTTTTTCCCAGGGTTGTTCACGAATGTTCCAAAACTGTGTACTAGGCATTCTTCCTCACAGATGTTGACGTGGTTTCCATCTCCTGACCCAGGAGCCCTTTCAATATAAATGTGCCCATGATGGATGGTGACCTCCTCTGATATTTATAGTATTGCTGTGGGAATCATTGGACAGGATTAGTGATCTGTGAAGGAAACCTGCTAGGCTTGCTGAGACACTGTTTCAGAATTCGATTATGTGGTCAACAGCAAATAATATGTCTCAGTTACAAATACATAATTAAAACTAGTTACTTATAGTATACATGTATTATATACAAAGTATGTTTTATTAAACATAATGCCTCCTACAGAATTGAATTTTTAAAAACGTAAGAAAGCATCATGTTACCCAACTTCAGATATAGGGTTTTTTTTATTATTTTTTTAATATTATGTGTAACATTGTGTTAGGGTAATCTTTAATTTTAACAGCAAGCTTTATACTTTATTCTTTGCTCCTTCCTGAAAAAATCTGCAGAGAACTTTGGGTTTATCATCTGGCATGAAAGGGGCTTATATGTTACCAGTCGAACCCGTACATGAAAAACAAAACAAAAAACTAAGTAAGCTGAAAATGGACTCACTTTGATCTATCAGAGAGCTGAGATCCCAGGGCAAACTAATGTCCCTCAAATTGAAATGACAGTCAGAAACAGAGAATCACAGTTTACCTGAGTATACACATAGAAGAACAGGAGTAGAAATCTCCACATGAACCATTGCCCGAGCAGGAAAATCTAAACTGTAACTGACAGATTGCTGAAGGCACAGCGTGGGGAATTTGGAAAGTTGAAAACTCCTAGGGGATTCTTTATTCTTTATTAGGGAGAACACACACACTTCACATATTTTACCTATAAGATCCCTGCCAGCTTCTTGTGGCCAATATCAGAGAAAAATCCCAGCAGAGGAATGGGAAAAATAGATAATAAATATCTCCAGGACAGTCTGTTTTCCTAAAAATGCTTGTCCTCTAAAACTCTTTTTCTGAGCCTAACTGGGGTTTAAGAAGAACCTGACAGATCTGTGGGAGAGTAAATACACAATACCAAGTACCACTTGGTTTCCTGTCTCACCAAGAAGGGAAAAACAAACTGAGAAATACCTGGGAAATTTCCAGCTCAAATGCACAGGCTCGCTAAAAGACTGAGGCTGGTGGTGTGGTGGTGAAGGGGCTGGACTCCCACATGGCTGGCCACAGCCCCAGATGCGGGGAGATTGAGACTTAAACAGAGAAATTTAGGATGTTCTCTCTCACCACAACCAGTATGATTTCAATGTATCGTGCCAAAATTCAAGTGTTAGAAAAGTGTTTCACCTGTCCTTTTGACAGGTGAAAACTTAATCTAGGTATGGTACGGAGAGGTAGGGCTTTTAGGGTGTGATTAGGATGAGATCAAGTTGTCACAATTGACTCCTGTGACTCTTGTAGAAGAGGAAAGCAGGCCAGGGCTGACGCACAGACACATGTACTGTCACCTTCTTGACATGTATGTAATACCTCGTATTGCTTCAGGATTCTTCTGAGTCTCCCAATGGAAAGCAGGTTTTCTCTGAATTTGTTCTTTCCATTTTGCACCCTCAGAACTGTGGACTATGATGTTCTGATAGCAACAGAAAATTGATCCTAAGAAGTGGGGTGCTGCTAATAACAAGTCCTGAAAAAGTGGAAGTGGTTTTGGAAACTAGTAATGGCCAGAGGTTGGAAAAATTTGGAGAAACCCTTGCCTCTGGTAGGAAGTGAGAACAGATTAGGAACGCTGGAACTTCTCAGAGACTGGGTGAGTAGCTATGACCAGAAAGTTCAAAGCAATATGAGCAATGAAGGCTGTGCTGAAGAGTTCAGATGAAAACGAGAAACTATCTTACTGAAAATTAGAGAAAGGGACATCTTTGTTAGGCTGTTGCAAAGAACTTGGTTGCATTATGCATATTCCCTAGAGCTTTGCCAGTTGCCGAATGTAAATAGTTACAAATAAAATGCCTAAGTAAAATATAGAAATTGTGTGTTCACATTTAGCTTAGAACTGAATGACAGAACAAAGAGACAACTTCAAGATAGAATTTTTAATGAAAAGGGAGACAGAGTATAAAGATGTAGGATACTCACAGCCTGACCATGTGGCAGAAAAAGAAAGTGTACTTCGAAGACAGAAAACTACAGGAATAGTCCAGTGTGTGGGTACTAAAGAGATTAGGATGTGTAAATGTCAGCCAGATATTATTCCTCAAAACTGTAGGGGAGAGGACCCAAGAGCACATCATAGATCTTCACAGACATGTGAGAAAACATCCAGAATAAAAACCCAAACATTTACAAATACACATATCAAATTCAATCTTCCAAAAATGAAAGACAAAGAAAGAATCTCGGAAGAGCCAGAGGGAAAAAATTCTGCAACACTGTTTAAGTTCCTGAACTTAATTTATTCACATATAACAATATTTGATAGACTTTAGGCACTTTTCATTCCTTCAAGCTTTAGTAAATGTCTCAGTCTTTTCCTTCATTATTTCTTCTGGTCAAATTATGGATAATTGGAGTATTTAAACAAATGATTTTATTCCTACTTCCATAATTAGTTTCTACCCAAATGAGTTACAAACTTTTTATGGTCATCTCTTATAAAATTATCATTCCCAATAATAGCAACTACTTTATAACCTATTTTATTTTATTTTATTTTATTTTATTTTATTTTATTTTATTTTATTTTATTTTATTTTATTTTATTTTTGGCTTAGAGTATGTGTACTCACCAGATGGAGACAGAGAGAAAGAGGGAGAGAAATCATCCCTCCCAGTCCTCCCGGGGAGTATGGTCTTGTCACAGTCCTTTTTCCTCCATTCTCCCATTCTTCTCTCAGGATTTTGGTCATGTATACACAAGGACCCTGTGTGTTTCTCATGCCACTGTGTTCTGGACTCAAATTATGCAGTCGGTGTATGGGATCCAGCAGTCTTAATCTTTGCACTACTTCTGGCCACATACCCTGAATTATAAATAAACTATCTGAACATTACATTTATATCTTCCACTAAAATCCTGATTCCAACTATTAGGTCATAAAAAAATGTGTCATGACTTTCCTGACGACTTAATATTTCACCTCACCAAACATCCCAGTTCATTGATCCTGTCTGTCATAGTCTTCTATCACCTTTCCATGTATCCTGGTATCTGTCTCCTCATTGCTTGCTGGCCTTCACAGACGTCTCCTACCTTTACGCACTCTTGCCCTTTCCCTGTCTAAATAATCTCCTCTTGTCCACTTCTCTAAAGTACTTCCTTGGCATTCTGCTAGGTTTTCCATGAGTGCTTTTTAGATTCATGTGCTGAAATTGTGTTGCTGTTATGGTATTAAGAGAGTGAAAACTTAATTTGACTATGATACTGAAAAGTGAGGTCTCCCAGAGGTTATTAGGATTAGATAAGGTAATTGGAGTGGGGTCCCCAATATTGAATACTGGTGACTTCCAGAGAAGAGGAAGAAAAATGAAAGTAACTCTTTTCCTCTTGCCATGGAATGCCCTATATTGTATCAGCTCTCTGATGAGAACCCCCAGCCCTCACTAGATGTTGCCCCTCACCTTGTGTCCTTCAAAATCATGAGATAAAGACTTATTTTTTTTTTTTAATTTTTGAGATATTTTTGTTACAGGGCACATGTACTTGCCAGAGAGACAGAGACACAGAAAGAGAGAAAGTGAGGAATCACCCCTCAGGGAGGATGACCAAGCCACAATCTCTGCTCCTCTCAGGACCTTGGTCACACACACGCCCAGTGTAAATTTTAAGCTGACACGTCCAGGACTCAAACCCCAATCAACTATGTGGGAATCTAGCAATGTAACATTACGCCATCTGTTGGCCCCTAAACTCGTATTCTTTATGAATTGCAAAGTCTGTGGTGTCCTGTTATAGCAACAAAAACAACAATAAAAGAAACACAGACTAAAACACATTCCTAGAATGCAACCAGACAACTTGCTCTTCAGAACCTGTGTAAGCCCTGTTGTCTCTGACTAGGAAAACCTTCCTTGAAATATGTACACTGTATGATCCTTCATGTTGGTGCTCAAATTTTCCATTTTAGAAACATTTTTGAGACCAGCAAATGATGAAATAGTTACGTAGCTGAACTTCCACATGGCCCACCACGTTTTGAGTTCCAGACTGGAGACTTACCCCTCAAGCCACTCTCCAAGAGGAGAGTGGAGAAAGGATTGCAGCATGGCTATGCCCCCTGGGGCAGTGATTTCTCTCTTTCTGTCTCTCTTTCTCTCTCTATCTCTCTGGCAAGTACATGCACCCTGTATCAAAAATATCTCCAAAGAAAGAGAAAGAAAAAATTCTCTTTAAGCACTGTTTGCAATATAAGTTTCTGTTATTCTTTACTTTTTCCTTATCCACAGCAAAGACACATCCTGAAATATGTATATATTTTCCTAAACTAATTTAAGCTCCAAAAATATATGTTGAAAAACGAAAGAAACCAAATTGCTCTTTCATTAGTCAAGTACCTCAAGTTTCTCTGCTACAATTTTCTTCTCTATTTTCTCATAATGTATACCTCATAGATTGAATGTAAGTTTTAGGAAAAAAAATATAGCTTTGAAATAAAAATAATTATCATGACTACAATGTCATAATGAAAAGAATATGAGTAATTTTTTTTCTGTTACAAACTTCTATGGTATTTTATATGAAGTAGCTTTAAAAATTTTACTGGAGGAGAAACATGTGGCATAGTGGTTAAGGCAATGCAAAACCACGTGTCTGACCAAGATATTCAAGACGCTGATACAGCATTGAAAAACATTTTGGGAACATGTGAGTGTGTGTGTGGGTGTTTGTGAACGTGTGTGTGTATGTGTGTTTGTGCATGTGTGTGTGTGTGTCCACAATCCCAAAAGGATAGAGAAATGGAGGAGAAGGGATTATGGCATGATCATTCCCCCTAGGAGATCGCTTTCTCTCTCCCTTTCTCTCCCTCTCTCATTCTCTTCCTGTCTCTTTCTGATAAGTGCACAGGCCCTCTGGCAAAATTTTGAAACATTTTTACAGGAGGATTTTTTCAGGGCTTTCAGGTGTCTGACAGGCTCAAATAATCCAAGTGAGGCTCTTGTAAAGTGATACAATATTATAAATATTTCTGAAAGTTCTATCAAAAATAGGCATCCCAATGTTTACTAGACAACCTGTCTTAGGTAAGGCAATGATGTTTGATACTTTAAAATTATTTTATTTAGCTTTTTAGATGGTAAATGGAATTGGAACACAGTATGTCTGGAATGTGGTGACAGAGTTGAATGGACATCAAATACTACTTGTTTTTATAAATAATTATATTTCCAAGCAAAAATTCACTGAAAAGGATACATTGTTATACATTTAAAGATAAGCAGAAGACAAGTGTTGGTACTTTGTGAGTTCTCATGGTTCTTAATGAAGCAGAACTTTAAATCTGTTTTTCGTTTTTTTTTTTTTTTTCTTTGAGTGTTTTTTGCTATAGGGCGTATGCGTTCGCCAGGCAGACAGAGAGAGACAGAGAGATAGAAAGTGAGAAATCACCCCCCGGGTCCCAATCTGTTTTTCGTTTTTGTTCATTTAGTTTCCTATTGTCTTATTGTCTGTCTATATATCTGGATTTTAACACGGTGCTATCGTTCTGCTAAACAGAAGTTGATTACTAGAAAATAAATTATTTCCATTTAAATTTAAAGTCCAAATTATTTTTTCCCAATGATTGGGTGTTTAAAAATTTCTTTGTTGGGACCAGCAGTTGCTGTAATGATCATGTCGCTGGACTCCCATGTAGTCGACCGGTTCGAGTTCCAGACCCAGTGGCTTAAACTCACGCTGGGCGCATGTGCATGCATGCCCAAGATCCCAAGAGGAAAATGGAGGAGAAGGGATTGTGGTATGGCCATCCCCCCTGGAGGATGATTTCTTGCTTTCTGTCTCTCTGTCCCTCTCTGTCTTTCTGGTGAGTGCACACACTCTATAGCAAACCTCAAAAAAAAAAAAAAAAAAAAAATCCTTTGTTTACAAAGGAGATATTTCAAAATTAAGAAAGTACGTTGGAAGAAAAACCTTCAAATCCTCTTAATCTTTCTCCCATTTGTTCTATAGATGTACCAGGTATAAAATCACCTGTAATGTTAGGTTTCCTCAAGCTTACATTAGAAGCTGTATATGGAGTATTGATACTGTGGTTCTTTCATTTAAAAGATCAACAATACAACTGACTTTTAAATTAAAACACTTTACAGGACCAGCAAATGGCATAATGTTTACATTGTTGAACTCCTATGTAGTTGACTGTGGTTTGAGTTCTGGACCCGGTAGCTTAAACTCACACTGAGCACATATGTGTATGTGCCCAAAATCCTGAGAGGAGACTGGAGACGGAATTGAGTGAGGCCATCCCCCCAAAAGGTGATTTCTTCCTTTCTGTCTCTCTGGCAAGTGCACATACCCTATAGCAAAAATCTCTCTCAAAAATAAATAAATAAATAAAACACTTTGCAACAATTTCTGCAGTTTCGATAAACTTAAAACTGTAAATTATTTCTGAGTTATGTAATAAAGACAGAGCTTTACTATTGCTAGATACATGGCATAAGTTTTAGTGTTCTTTAGCATAATAGCATAACTATAGTTATACAAATTTATAATATATTTCATAATAGCTAGAGAGAATTTTGAATTTCCAAATAGAAATTTATGGTCAACCTTTGTGAAAATGGCCATGATAGTTACTCTGAATTGATATTTACATATTGTATTCATGTACCGAAAATCATATTTACCCCACAAATATGTATAATTATTTTATTATAGAGTAATAATTTTTATGACTTATTCTAATTATTTTGATTATGATTGTTATTTTACCAGAGGTTTTCAAAAAGCTCTTAGAAAATATATATTATAAAAACACTATGCAATGATTTCAAAAATTTTTTGAACTATAATAACTTGGATTTTAATTTCATTTTCTTGAACATTTACAAATTATAATACTAAAACAATTTTCTTTTTTCCTCTCCCTGCTTTTTAATCAGTGTATCTTTTTGTAATAGAAAGCATATATGTGTAAGTTTATTTAATATTTAATTTTTTTTGTAGTTTTTTGTTTTTCTTTTGTTTTGGTAATAGGGTGCAGGTGCTTGCTGGAGAAAGACAAAGAGGGGCAGTGAGAGGGAAAAGTGAGAAGTTATCCCCGGGGGAATGGCCAGGCCACAATCTCTCATCCTCTACTCTCTTCTCTGGATTCTCTGGTATGCACATACAATTGCCTGATCTGATTTTCAAGCCACAGGGTCTGGGACATGAACCATGGTTGGCCCTTTGGGATGGCCATTTGGGAGTCCAGTCCCTTAACCACCACACTACCTGCTGATCCCATTTATTTATTTATTGTTGTTATTTTCTTTTAGAGAGTTTTTTGCTATAGAGTGCATGTACTTGCCAGAGAGACAGAAAGTGAGAAATCACCCCCTAGGGGGTATGGCCATCACACCTTCTCCTCTATTCTCTTGGGATTTGGGGCATGCATGCACTCACGCACATACACCCGGCATGAATTTTAAGCCACCGTATCCTGGACTCGAACACATTCGACTATGTGGGAGTCCAGTGATGTAACCATTTATGCCATCTGCTGGTCCCTGTTTATTTCTTTTTAATGAAGAGATTCAACATAGTTATTAAGGTGGTGTGGTGGTACACTCCTATTATATGGTACTCAGGAAGCTGAGGCAGGACGGTGGTGGAACTTGAGGCCAGCCTGGGGAACACAGTAAAAATCTGTCTCTATGAAAGGGAAGGAAAAAGAAAACCAGAGATCTAGATAGTGCTTCATTTAGAACCATGAGAATGCAAAAAGTGCCATCACTTGTTTCACACCTATCTAAATGTATCACAATGTGTCCTTTTGGGTGATTTTTACCTGGGAATTAAATTATTTGTAGAAACAAGGCATATTGGATATCCATACAACCCTGCTGCCACACTCTAGACCTGCAGTGTTCCATTTCTATTTACCATCTAAAAAACTAAATTAAATAATATTACTAAAAAATGTAAAGAATATTAATAGAAGTTAATAATTAAAGACACTTTTTGTTTTTTCAAATAGAGTTTTTCTGTGTTGGGATTTTCTCAGATTGCTGGTATTACATGACTAATGTTCAGGTTGGACCAGGAGTCAGACCTGGGCCTTCCAAACGCTCCCAGCCTTCTGAGCATAATGTCTTAGCAGCGTGTGCCTCTACAGCTTGGCCAATTATAGATATATGTCCATTTTTATTATGAGGGAAATTTGCATATGACTTAACAAAAGCAGAATAGTGTATATTTTCTTTTAAATACAAGTTTTAAAATCCTTACTATTTAGTGGTTATATTCTGACTTTGTTTCCAAATAATTTAAACCAAGGCATCAGATAAAAACTAATTACAAGGCTGTAAGGAAAAACGAGGCAAATAAATTTTTTCTTTGTCCTTTAATAGCAAGAAATTTTATATTAATATCTTCCCATACTTCTTTTTTATTCTATGAAACGTTTCAAAATAAAGTACTTTAAATGGCTACCAATGTATTTTTCAAGTAAAAATATATTTAACTGCAAATAAAAATCTATTCTGTAATTATTTCATGTACCATTTCATATGTCTATCTTGCAGTGAAAAATTTAGAATTATATTTCAGCATAGAGACAGTCATGCAGTTGCTAATGGGAAACAAATCTATCTGGGGGTTCAGATACCATCTCTGCCCTCCTAGACACTTGACTTTAATATGAATCATAATTTAAATATGGATCTTATGATTTGGAGGAAAAAAATCTCTGAAATTTCATATTTTTCTCTCTAATTCACTTAACTATATATTATTTTCCTTTTATAGAAATATTTCCATGGTGATTATGAAAAGGACTTACAATCATTTTAATATAACCCTAATATAGTCTTTTTCTAGGAGGTAAACATGAATTGTATTTTGATGTTGGTTTTAAAAAATACCTGGCTAGTAGGTTGTGTTTATTCATGTGAAATCATATAAAAAATATTTAATTCCATCAGAAAATTAACTTCATAGCTGAAAAACATAATCAGGAAAATTGTGTTTGGAAGTGAAAATTGTATAAAAAAATACATTTACCTTTCACTGTTCAATGACTTCATGTAGGTAACTGCTGTAAGTGCCTTTTACACTGTATTAACTAAACAAAGACTATTATTATTCTTTACATTTACAGATGCCATTGCCATTACCTATATATGGCATAAAGGCTAAACAATTTCATAAATGTCCTAGTTTAATGTTGAATTACATTTCCTCTTCAAAAATAAACTAATCGTTTTGTTAAACTTAACCTATATATATACATCTGAATTTGTATATATTTATCTAAAGGGCTCAATTTTATATCATCTTCCCATAATTCTTAAATCTTTTTTTTTTTAGAAAATTAAACAGAAAATAAATTTAGTATCCAAGGAAAAGACAATCTCTTTAAATCATGCAATAAATAACTCAGGATACTTAGTATGGAAGACTATGAAAAAGTTAATCTTTGGAAGAACAGAGCAATAAAAACAAGGTCTGTCCAAACTCTTCATTAATAATTGAAACATGGATGCATACGTGAAGTGCTTTGGAAGTAATGAGCACAAGGCATAAATATTTAGCAGTTTGCCTATGAAATGTGTCCTAAATTATGTCTAAATGTTAACAAGGATGTCTTATACTTGATGGAACAATGAGGGACATAAATATTTCAAAGCAGCAAGCATGACAGGTGGGAGCTAGGAAAACATGAGGCCGCTTCCATGTTCATCTAACACTTCAACCTTCAGATATGTGCTTTTTAAGTTTAATAGGAACAAAGTGGTTCCCCATCAAAGCTGATGTTTATATCAGTTACATCAAAGCTATGCTGGGATCTCTTTAAAGTACACTTAGCAGACAAATAATGCATACAAAGCAATGTGTCGTACTGGTATAAAGGGAATAGACAAGTAAGACAACTCACTTGAAGTGAACTGATCTTTTTATGAGCTAACATCCTCTATTTTGTTTTCTGACCTACCTCCTTACAAAGACACATAGAGATCGTGGAAATTCTCAAGGCAATTGCTACACACACACATACACACACAGAAACACGTAAACATATACACGAAAACATAAGCTAGCAGAAAACAAGGTGAAATGGATTGTGTAATAGTTGTATTTACCTGAAAGAATAAATTCTACAATAGCACTGCAATAGTATCATACCAGGTAGAATGCTTTAGATATATAATTTTATCCCACATCATCTTTTTTTCTTTCTTCCTTACATTTTTTTTGCTTTGTTTTATTTTGTTTTGCTATAGGGGTGCACACTCACAGGAGACAGAGAGACAGAGAGAGACCGAGAGAAAATAAGAAAGTGAGAAATCACTCCCCAGAAGGAATGATCCATCACAATTACTTCTCCTTTGCTCTTATTTTGGGACTTGGGGTGCACGCGCTTTTGTGCCCCGTGTGTTTTCCAAGATGCCAGGCCCAGTCCTCAAACCATGTAACTGGTCATATGGGATCCAGCCACCTTAACTTCCATACCACCTAGCTGGCCCTCTTCTTTGTTTTCTTATTTTTTTTTTTCATGGTACAAATGATAAATTATATTTATACTGTAAATAAGTATCAACAGTCAACACAAGTTCAAAACCAGCCACCGACCCCTAGGACTGAGAGCAGGGGGGACCTCCTCCCCCACAGTGCCCACAGGAGGGGCATGGCAGTCCATGTGTGACATATGTGGCAGCGGCCAGTGGCTTCATGATCAGTGCAGCAGGTGGCAGGGACATCGTGTACAGGCCCGGGATGGCCTGGGCCGGCGGCAGGACGGGGGTTGTCATGATGGGACCTCGGTCACATCAGGCGGGCTCCTATCTGTTACAAGGGACTCTCCCCGCAGGAGTCGCGTCCAGGCCACTGCCCGTGAAGCTGGTCCAGGGCCCACCCCTTCCCCAGGCAGGAAGAGCGCCCACCACTCTTCCCGAATGCCAGAGAGCCCAGAGGCCCAGCCCAGGCCTTGGTTCTTGGCAGGAGCAGGCAGGTGGCTCCTGAGGCAGAGCAGTCTCAGGACAGCTGGGGTAGGGGCAGCTTGCTCAGGGCCTCTGCCCTCCTGGAGTACAGGGAGGGTCCAGTCCCTCCTGTGCTGAGGGGCAGTTCTTCGAGACACACCGAGACTGCAAGGGGTTGGCTGCCCTTGGAGCAGGAGTGAGAAGTCCCAGGGGCCAACCAAGCCAGGGACACCCGGGGCTCGGGGAACTGTCCCTTCCCTGGGAGAAGCAAGTCTTTCCTGGTCTTTAATTCCCAACTTAATACTCTTTCTTTTTACAGTGGTGGGCAGGGTGAGGACAGCAGGAGGTTGGAAGGAGGTAACGTTGGTGTGCATTTGTTAAAAATCTATCCCTTGTAAGATGATATTTTCCTTCATCTACAAATGAGAGATGATGATTTCTCAGTCTGCCAATATGTGTCTGGAGTTGGCAGGCAGGTGGATCAAGGCCAGCCCTGGTCCTTCACCCCGTCTCGGCCTGGGGACCCGTGGGCACAGAGGCAGCCCCTCCCATGTCCCCCGGACAATGTGCATTTCTACATCATCCCTGTCCTTAACCTGATCGTGGATTAAGACAGGAGAGCACAGACGCAAGGCTGAAGGTGTCTCTTTGTTTTGTAATAAAAAAGGTTTTAACTTAATTTACCAAATGCTTAAGGAAAAGCAAAATAGGTGTCAGCAGGTGGCATGATGGTCAAGGTGCTGGACTCTATGTGGCAGACTGCCATTTGAGTGCAGAACCAGTGGCTTGAAACTCACACCAGGCATGTGTGTGTGGACGCCCAGAACCCCAGGAGAGAAGAGGAAAAAGGATTGTGGCATGGCTATTTCCCCCAACCCCTAGGACATGATTTCTTGTTTTCTGTTTCTCTGTTTCTCTCTGTGTCTCTGGCCAGTGCACATGCCCGATAGCAGAAGATCTCTCTCAAAAATGAAAAAAAGATAAACAAAATAACATATGGGTCTTTTTATAATTAATACATATGGAGAAGAGATTAAAACAAGGATAAGATTCTACCACAGGTCAGTCACAGATATACTGTGTAGCCTCAGAAAATGATTCACTTTCTTCAGAAATAATATCGTTCTCAATAGAGTAATAAAAAGAAAGGTCATCATAATATTCAATTCCAACATAAAAAATAATTGACAATATAAAATGCAAAAAGCTAAATGAGCACCGGAATTCTTGATGAAACAACAATCAAGAACTGTATTATTAGAAATCTCTCTATTAATCTGAGTGTTTATATTGCTAATTCTCAGAAGAGCAAATCATTTTTACTAAATTTAATGAATTTTACCAGAGAATGGCTATTTTTGCTTTTTGTTTTATTTCATAATACATGATAATAGTCAGGCTACATTTTACTTCATTACTGTTTTTATCTCGTGTTCCTACAGTATAATTTCCCCCAAATTACTCCTTCTGAGACTATCAGTGACTTTCTTATAGCAGTATCAATGATTTCTTAGAGCAATGTTTTCTCATCCAAGACCACTTGACTGTTTATGACACTGATCACTGTTCCCTGTCTCCTCCCAAACATTCATTTACTCATTTGTTTATTCTTCTACACTGTTTTATTTGTTGTTGTTAATTAAGGTTTAACTATGAATTGTGGCTCTAATCATGACAACTGAGCTTTCACTCAAATTCTGGCCTTGTGTTTATATCTATTTTATATCTACTCTCTATATCTAGTTTATATCTAGTTTATATCTACTCTCCTAATACCACATACTCACTTCTGCAAAAATAAACCAGTGGTTTCAAACTTCACAAATCAACTCCCAACTTAAAAGACAACATTAAGTTAGAGAAATAAACCTTCATATTCCCTGAAATATTTCCCCGAAGTTCATCTCACCAATTTTGAATACTCAAGTGGTTTTCTTTTGTTGAATTTATTTAAATACTTCAGTGCCCAGTAAGTGCCTGTTAATTGCTTTAAACGCTAGTAAATTATTATTATAAGTAAAAATATGTATTACTATTATTTCTAATTTACATATAATAGTTATAAATCTTTGTGGTGTACCCCTTTGTGTGGTTTCTCAAAATTCATATAATGTGTAATGACCAAATCGAGACAGTAAACATATTCGTCATCTCCAACATTTCCTAATACTTCACGTTGTGCATATTCTACATCTGCCCTTCTGATTATCTTGAAATATGTAAACTTTACTGTCTAATTATTTTTCCAATATTTTTACTTATCTATGTTATTATTGCTACTGTGTAGTCTGAGCCATCATCCTCTCTCAGATGGACTCTTTAACACCTAAATTATTCCTTCTCTTAGTACCTTCTATTCATTCTCAACATTTAATAGAAGATGATCATGTTGAACTGTAATATAGATCATTTCATTCATCATGAAAGGAAAACCAATCTTTTCCTATTGATCAAAAAGTAAGTGTAAAAAGCTTCTTAACATAAGAGACAAGATGCTTTATAATTAATCTTTTATCGTAGTCTAAGTTACCATCCAGCGGCATGTGAAGCTATTCTGCTTCTCATTCTCCACACTACCCCGAATTTGTATAGTTCTTTATATACTTGATAATCTTTCTTACTACAAAGACTTTTTGCATGCTGTTTCTTTTGTCTGATGCCATTTTCTATCTTCTTTTCACATAGATTATGTTCATTTAATGCAGCTCAGCTCACTTTTCTAGTAAATACCTCTATTTACTAGAGGTAAAAGAGTAGGTGCTGGGGCCAGCAGATGGAGACGTGGTTAAGGCACTGTATTCCTACATAGTCAACCACAGCTCAAGTCCTGAACCCAGCAACTTGAAAATCATGCTGGGCACATGTGTGTGCATGTTCAAAATCTTAAGAGAATGGAGGCAAAGGGATTGTGGCATGGCCATCCCCCCCGGGAGGTGATTTCTCAAACACCTTCACTCTGCCCCCCAGCAAACACATATGCTATGACAAAACTGTAAATAAATAAATAAATAAATAAATAAAAAGAGTAGGTGTATATCACTATGAATCTCTCTCCTTTGAAACATTTGCCCATAATCAGAATACTATATAATAATGAGTGTCTTTGCAACTGCACTAGAAACTCATAAAGGTAAGGGATATTGGGTTTAAACTTAGCATTATGGTCCAGGCATATACTGGGTACCAAGAACTACTTGGCAAATGAATAAGCCCCAAGCATGACATCTCAGCTCAGCTCTTTCTGAACCATACATGAAAGCTTCTCATTGCTTTCTCCTTCTTATGTGTTGAAAATAGATACTATTTGCCATTAGAATCTATTTATACTATCACTTTGGTTCATTGTATTAATTTGTAAAAGAAAAAAAATTAAATGTGAAGTTTACGATTTACTTCTCTTTTAAAGTAAGTGCATCACTAAAGATAATACAGAATATTTAAATAATATATGCCCTTAACACAGTATAATGTATTTATGGGGAATTAGCTAGTAAATGTGGACCTAAAATTGGTATTTTAATAAAGAAAATGTTGTTTTCTTTTGAATAGAAATCATGGAAAATAAGTATTAACATATGCCCAGTTTATAATGTATTGTTTTAATTGCCTAAAGTACTATAAACATTTTTAAATGATTACTATTTTTATCATCATTATCATAATTTTAAAATGGGGATGCACGTTCTTTTATGTGTTAGTTATATATTTTATGTACTTATTTTTAATTTCATTTTTGGATTTTGCTGTAAGGCATGTGCACTTGCCAGAGATAGAGACAGAGAGGGAAAGTGAGCAATCACCTCCCAGTGGGAAATGGCCACACTGCAACCCCTTCTCATCCATTCTCCTCCCAGCATTTTAAGTATACAGGTACACAAGTCTGGCATGATTTTCAAGCTGCCAGGTCTAGGACTTGAACCACAGTCAGCCATATGGCAATGCAGTGCCTTATGCACCATGCCACCTTCTGGCCCCTTCATGTACATTTTTATTAGTTTTATTTTGCTTATTACCCCATCCACGTATATTTAAAAATCAATGTCCAATCTCATCTCATAGAGCCCATTTAGTTTTCCATAGGGAAAATCATTTGATAGGAGTTAAGATTTTTTTTTAAGTTGTTTCCTTCTTTCTTTGGGTGGGGGGAGCTGGACAATGCTCCCACAAGTCTTTAGCTATGATCTAATCCAGTCTTAGAAGTCCAGAACATGAGTGTGCTATGAAAGTCGGGCATGCGCAGGAAGCTCTTGGAATGATAACCATGTCCATTCTGTTACTGCTGTGGCATCACTTGGCTCAATTTCTTGAATTTTATATTTTGTTATAATCTACACAATTACAATAAAAAAAGAACCTCAGATATTCTTTAGCCTTTTTAGGTAGCATCTCCCATATAGCATGTAAGTTACATTCCTGCAACTAGTCATTTAGCATTTGAGAAACACTAAACCATATTTTATTCATTTTTATTTCATCTTCCATATTTATTGCTGGAGTTTTATGCTATAGTCTTTGAATGAAGCATACAGAGATACAAACATATGGAGAATTTTTCAGAGGAATGGAATGATTTCCTTGGTGTTGGGATCATTGTGTAAAATCAGGCAAAGAGCCATTTCTCTCATTGTCTGTGTGGGTGTGTAATTGCTTAGAAATACAATACTTTCTATAGTCATCACAGTAATAAGGTGCTGTGCATTTCAAATAGACCTTTTATATTCACTATAAATACTTTATGAAGGTAACCTCTTCTTTGACAAGGCAATGGAAACTTAAAATTTATATCCTATTTACTTTAGAGTAAGAATTGTCAAACATATGTCTAAATGTTTTAGCTGAGTGAGCTTGGAAAAAAAATATTGGAACTATATGTAAAATAATTTGGGTACTATGTACCCAGAATATCTGCATTGAAGAAATATATATTTTCACATTAAATTGTAGCACTTATCATATTCTGTACTAATATTTTTGCTTACATTTATACAGACTAAAACATGATTTAATTATGAGAAAAGGGTTGTTTATTATGTTTCTTTATTCCCAATTGCTCACACAGGATCAGAAATTATATAATAAACACAATATATATTATCTGTGAAAACCTTTTATTTCAACTATATATTAGAATTTAAAATATATTAAAATTAATTTTGTTTACTAGCTAGTATTTGTAAAGAGGTATGTCAAAGATATTTAAAGGTTATAGTTATATGATCTCTAACCAAAGGAGAAAAGAACCTTAAAAGAAAAAACTGTTGCAAATATATATTACTTCCAATAAAAATACATTGTCAAAACCAATATTTAAGGATGAAAATTTCTAATCAAACTCAAAACTGACCTCAACACGGAATTCCTAGTCAGAAAATATCAAACTAAAATTTTCATTCAAATCTTAACTAACCTAATAAAAATGTGAGAGAATTTGGTGTCATTGAACAAACTTTTCACTTTTCTTAACATTCTTTTTACATTCTGCTTTCAACCAATATGGAATAATAAGAATTGGATTTACCCTCCTTTGTGAAGAAAAATAAAGATTAAATACTTGAAACAACCTTTTTTTTTTCTTTTTTTAGAGAGATTTTTGCTATAGGCAACGTGTGCTCACCAGAGAGACAGAGAGAAAGAGAGCGAGAAATCACTCACTCAGGTGGATAGCTATGCTGCAATCCCTTCTCCTCCATTCTCCTCTTGGGATCTTGGGCACACACACACACATGTGCCTAGAGTGAGGTTTAAGACAGCAGGTCTAGGGTTCAAACCACCTTTAACTATGTGAGAGTCCAGTGACGTCATCAGTATAGCATCTGCTGGTCCCAGAACAACCATTTTCAAATATGGGATATCAGGCAGCAGTAAAGAATGATCCCTAATCAAGGAGATACTAATGGTACTGATTTGCTATCAGCATATTTGCAAAAAGTTTCAAGAGGCAGAGCAGTGAAGGGACCTAAATACAGCCCAGTTGAGTTAAGGAGAAATAATCACAAGTCAATGAACACCTAGGAAATTATGTTAAAAATAGTAAAGGAGAGAAAAGACGTGCAAAAACAGTTCCAAAGACCTTCAAAGGTCCCCTGAGGTCTTAGTTAAGTTCTCATTAGACCATGTTAATGAGTAAATGTCAAGGCTAGAGACTTAAGATCTCTCAATATAGTTAAAAAAAAATTATAATGATGTAAGAAAATCCTTAAAAATGTATTCTTCGTATAGTGGTTAAGGGGCTGAACTCCCAAATGACCGACCACAGTTTAAGTCGCAGACTCAAAAGGCTTGAAAAATCACACCGGGCATATGCATATGTGTGTCCAAAATCCCAAGAAGAGAATAGAGAAGAAGGGATTGCCATGTGGTCATCCCCTCTGAAGGGTGATTTCTCACTTTCACTTTATCTGTTTTTCTCTCTCTCTCTCTGGAGAGTGTATGGACCTTATAACAAAAACCTAAAAACAACTAAAAAATATTATTTGACTACTGAAATCATAATTCCGGAGCAAGAATTTCTTTAAAACTAATTTGTTGGGACCAAAGATGGTGTAACGATTACATTGCTGGACTCCCATATGGCCAACCACAGTTCGAGTTCTGGACCCAGAAGCTTGAGACTCACGCTGGGCATGTGTTTGTGCATATCCCAAATACGGACATGAGAATGGCATGGCCATGCCCCCTGGTGAGTGATTTCTCACTTTCACTTTCTGTTTCTGTATCTCTGTCTCTCCAGTGAGCACACACAACCTTTAGCAAAAATCTCTCTCAAAAAATTTATTTTCTAACATATTCTTCACCATAAATCATTTTTCACATTTAACTTTTATTTAAATACCATCCATGTTTATCTAAGTTTACCTAAATCAAATTTAATATCAAATCATATCTTCAGTACTGTAAGCATTTATAACATAAGTCAATGACCATATAAGTACAACTTTATTTATTTAAATTGTTAAAGTTTGCTGGGTAAACATACTAGAAAATATATATGTAGTTTGGATTTATTTACCTTTTCCTATGTGAATGAGTTGTCTGTAGATTCCCTTTAAAAGGGACAAAGGGTGGTCTTTGTGATGTATTATAAATATAATTTAAATGATACAAATATTTATTCATATATGTTTCAAAATAATATTTTGATTATCTTACAAACAAAAGCCTTTTAATATTAAGTGTAGATTTTCATTTATTTGTGATTTTATCTAGCTTTTGTTGGGGGTGTTAAAAAGTTATCCACCAAATGATTCAAATCTCCTTGAAATATCAATAATTGCCTTTTTAAATACATAAGTGAATTTCAAAACTTCCCTCAGAAATACACAGCTTTGGGACTAAAAAGTTGGCATAATGGCTATGTCGCTGGACTCCCATGTAGTAGACCATGGTTTGAGTTCCTGACCTGATGGCGTGGATGTGCATGCCCAAGATCCCAAGAGGAGAATCAAGGAGAAGGGTTTGTGGGGTAGCTATGCCCCCGGAGGGTGATTTCTTGCTTTCTGACTCTCTGTCTCTCTCTATTTTTCTGATGAGCATATGCGCCCTATGGGAAAAAGCTCTCAAAAAAAAAAAAAAAAAAAAAAAAGAAAGAAAGAAATACAGGGCTTTACTTGGATGCATAATTGATTTTTTTTCCATTTCTTTTTCTGTTTTGCCTTTACTTATTTCTCTCCCTTTACCAACAGTTCCCTTGTCTATACGTGTGATCATTTTTATACTCCAGCTTGTAGACATTACCCTTCTTGGGAAATTTTAGTGAAGCATCTTCATTTATAACTATAGATACACAGAAATAAAACCTAAAGAGCCAGGGATCAAATCTCAAATCTTATCTATACATAGTCTGTGACCTTAAGGAAATGATCCAAACTCCTGTGAGACCATTTTTCATCTGTAAACTATGCACAGTAATATAGCAATATCATAAGATGCTAATGAATAGTGAATGCCTTAGTGTAAAACCTTTAGAATAGTGTCTAGCTGAATAAGTTCAATAAGAATATTAGTTATCCTTACCTGTGGGAATATTTAATTATTGTCATTAACTACTAAGTAATTTAATACCTACTTACTGCATACCTAGGTCCTTGCTAAGAGCCAAGTGTGGATAAGACCACTATTTTAACCGTCATCGCAAAGCAAGTAGAAGCACACTGCTTCTTCACCTTCCATCATAGGATTTTCAAAAACTTCACAGCAAGTGTTTGTTTTCCTTTTCTTTCTACTATTTCTGAATGGAGACGTACACTAGGTTTGCCTTTAGAAAAGTATTATATACTTAAACGTATATATAAATTGACCAGCTCTGTGGTTTGGTGGGTGAGGCAGCCAGATTCCACCTGGTTGACCCCTCAGTTTATGTTCCAGAATTCATAGCCTGAGAAACATGTTGGACTAATGTGCATGTATGCTCAAAATGCAGAAGGAGGGAGAGACGCAGAAGGGATTGGGAGCAAGCATTCCCCATGGGATGGTACTTTCTCTTCTCTCTCTCTCTTTCTATCTTTTTCTGTGTGGATGTATGTGTTTTTGTCTCTGATAAGTGCACATGCCCTCCAGCAAAAACAAAACAAAACAAAAAAAAAACAGAAATTTGTCTCACAGTTCATTAGACTAGAAATCCAAAATAAAGATGTTGACAAGGCTGCTCTTTTTTATGAAATTCATGGAGAAATCCTTCCTTGCCCCTTCCTAGCTTCTGGTGGTTGGACAGCAATCATTGAACATTTCCTGTCTTGTGTATGCATCACTCCAACCTTTAGTCTTCATCTGGCATTCCTGCTGAATCTTCACAGCTACAAGGACAGCAGAGCATTCACATCATCCCCTCTACCAACAACTCCTAACTGATCTTCTGTTATCACCTTTTAAGATACATTCCTAGATAGCTCGGGAGGTTCATTTTTTTCTCCTCTGGTAATTTACTAGATAGTTAAATCAACTGAATTGTGTAAAGTGTCAGAGAAATAAGATAGACACGTGATGTTATTATGCCTGGCAGTAAAGCTCCTCCCAGGGGCCCTGAATGTACAGCTGGTCCTTCAGTTTGAATACTCTGTAGCATTATTAGTGGGTCCAAAAATTATTGTGAAATAAATTCTCATAAGCACCTATTGAGAAATTAGGTGTTCCTTCACCAACCTAATAGTTCCTAATAGGATGAAGAATTGGAATTGGACGCAGTGTGTGCTTTGAAACATCTCTACATACCAAGGGCACTTCAAAAACTTTGTGAAAAAATGGAGTCAAAGTACAAGTTTATGTTGATGCAAAAATTTTTTGACACTCAAACTTTTTCTCATAGTATCCCTTTTCCACAAACTGCTTGATGATCTCTCCTGTGTATATTTTCTCCACAAATAAGCTTTATTTAAATCTGCCCTAAGACGTACTAAGTGTAAGGTGGGTCCAAGACATCCCCAGATGTGAAGAATAGCCGTTAAAACCTCATATATCCAGCAGACACATTTATGCACAAAATATACAAAAGGCATGGTTTTTATTATTATGCTAATCTTTTCTTGTTAATGACCTCAGTCATCATTGCTTCATCCATGCTCCCAGAGAGCTCCAGAGAACATGCATATCATTCTTTTTTATATTAAGAGTAATTCCACTTGTCCTTCAAATCTTTGTAATAAAGGAAACTCAGGACCTGGAAGCCCAAGTTCTACTCCCAAACATTTACCTAGAAATTTCTCAACAAAGACCACTTATTTTCTTAAAATTTTTGCTATCTGAAATAATATTTTTATCTTATTATATTAATATTAGTGAAGTGAAACTTGCAGATTGAGGTGGTTCATAGAAATTCCATACGTATTCCACAAGAAAGATTAGAGCACTTTAGAGCTTTAAAGAGTTTAGCTATCACTAACTGAGAGATCATAAGAAACTTGTAAAGAATATTAATATTGAGATGTTTAACTTCCATTTACTATGGATTTTCAATAGTCTATGTGACCACCACTTTTTTAATTAAAAAAGGTAAAAATGTGAACTTTAATCTAATATAAAATTATCATTAAACTCCTTGATAAATGCCAGTGCCCACAGGAGAGAACTTTAAATCTCTTATTCATGTCTCTAGCAGGAAGAAAATTAAGGCAAAAACTTGGAAATAGCATGAACCTAAGTCATATTATCAATTCGGTTTGCTATTTTTTTTAAAAGCACTTATTTATGTAGTTTTCTGATAAATTCCAAATGGATTTATTGGAGTATATAGTCATAAAAGAAAAATTTGTTCATTAGCTTGGTCATAAGAAAGTTACAGTAAATAATGTCAAACCAATCTATACTTATTTAAATTTTCTTTTACAACAAAACACAGTTCATCTATGCCTACTTCTATTATTTTTGCATATTTCAAAGGAAGCTAAATAAAATTATAGATACTTTCTATACACATATCAATATTTAAAATAAAATAATTAAATTTATAATCAACTAATTGAAATTTTTTTTACTCAATATAAGTCTTGACTGAACTGGCAGGTTAGTTATTTGATGTTTAGTGATACAGAAAATTTCCTATTATAATAAATGTTATATATGTTCTTAAAAATAGCTTTTTCAGGACCAGCAGGTGGCATGATGGTTAAGGCATGACACTCCCACATGGCCGATCACAGTTCGAGTCCTGGACCCGATGGCTTGCTTTCTCACTTTCTCTCTCTCTCCGTCTCTCTCTGGTCAAATTAAAAAAAAAAAAAAATTAATGAATAAATAAAATTAAATAATTCTAAAAAAAAGTTTTCTCAATAACCCTTGTTAAACACTCTACTGCAAAATTATTTAAAATTGTACTTTTTTCTTTTTTTCTCTTTTTTTTTTTTTTTGAGTGATTTTTGCTATAAGGCACGTGCGCTTGCCAGAAAGACAGAGACAGAGAGACAGAAAGCGAGAAATCACCCCCCGAGGGAGGGTTGGCCATGCCGCAATCCCTTCTCCTCCATTCTCTTCTTGGGATCTTGGGCATGCAAGAACACACACCTGGCATGAGTTTAAGCCACTGGGTCTGGGACTCCAATGGCAGTGGACTACATGGGAGTCCAATGACATAGTCCATGATGACAACTGCTGGTCCTGAAATTGTATTTGTTTTCAATTCAATTAAAATTAGTTGAGTTTTAAATAGAGATATTGACATTAGTATTAATAACATTTTAGTGCAATAGAGCAAAGGGATTAAATGACATTCAACTTACTCTGGTCTTCAGGCTGGACAGCAGCACAGAGGTGAAACACAACTACTCTGTGAGGTGGACCCACATGGGAAGTTACGGGTTTTTGTCTGGAGATGTTCATGATGATGCTGGCATTTATGTTTCCATGATCCAGGGCTGGCTAGAGCCAGGGGTAGGTCATGGCATTAAGATTCTATATGGGACCAGCAATTGGAGTAATGGCTATATTGATGGACTCCTATGTATTCGACCACGGTTTGAGTCCTGGACTCGGTAGCTTAAAATCATGGCGGACACATGTATGTGTGCATCCAAGATCTCTAGAGGAGAATGGAAGAGAAGGGATTTTGCCGTAGCCATGCCCCCTGGGGGGTGATTTCTCACTTTCTGTCTCTCTCTGTCTTTCTGGGAAGTACATGTGCTCTATAATATAAACCTCTCCCCCCAAATAAAAGACTCTATTAAGGGTGTTGTCTTTCACTTTTCTTGTGTTTCTCACTCATTGAAGAAACACATAAAAAAAAGTTTTTAAAAACATTTTGTGGGCCAGCAGGTGGCACAGGGATTAAGGCAACTATACCTCACATTGCTGATTGTGCATGCAGTTTGAGTCTCAGGTCTGACAGGTTGACGAAAACACTGGGAACAGGATCGTTAGCAGATGGCATAATGGCTACATTGTTGGACGCCCATGTAGTTGACTGAGGTTCGAGTCCCACACCAGTGGCTTAAAACTCATGCCAGACGTGAGTGCATGCATACCCAAAAATCCCAAGAGGAGAATGGAGGAGAAGGGATTGCAGCATGGTTATCCCTCCCTGGTGTGGAGGGGAGGTGATTTCTAGCTTTCTGTCTCTCTGTCTCTCCAGAGTGCATGCACCTTATACCAAAACTCTCTCTTAAAAAAGACAAAACAAAACAAAACACTGGGTATGTGTATGCATATCTAGAATCTTAAGAGCAGAGAAAAAAAAAACACTGGGTATGTGTGTGCATGTCCAGAATCCTAAGAGGAGAGAGGAGGAAAAGTGTCTACGATATGGGCATCCCTCCAAGGGGTGATTTCTCACTTTCTCGCCCTTTCTCTGTCTCTCTGGATGAGCGCATTTGCTCTATTCCCAAAAAAAAAAATAAAAAAATAAACAAACCACAATATTCTGAGCTTTTCACAAGGATTGTTTTTAGAAAACACAAGTTCCTTTTTAAGAAATGTTAAGTTTTCTATTATAATTGTGCATTTTAATAGTTTTAGATATGTTTTCTTAATTTGCTTCCATAAAATGATTAAGTCATATCAAAATTAATCTTCTTGACCATATAGTTTCCTGAAAAATAAAATTAATCATGATTCACATTCATAATAGCTCAATTCACAATTCTATTGCATGCCTCAAATCTCTTGATACTTATGTAAACCGGACATCAAGATATGTGGATATAAATTTGAAATGTCTAAGTTACGAAGTTTTCTATATGGGAATTATTCATGGCTTAATGGGCTATGTAAAGGCAACTTTTTTTTTTTTTTTTTTTTTGGAGAGGTTTTTGCTATAAAGGCATGTGAGCTTGCCAGAAAGACAGAGAGAGACAGAGAGATAGAAAGCAAGAAATCACCCCCCGGGGGGATGGCCATGCCACAATCCCTTCTCCTCCATTCTCCTCTCAGGATCTTAGGCACCCACACATATGCACCAGGAGTAAGCCACCGGATCTGAGATTTAAACCGTGGTCAACTACATGGGAGTCCAGTGACATAGCCAATTCATCAACTGCTTTTTCCAGTTTTTTAATATTATCAGAAAACAAGAAGTAGATACATTCTATTTTGGTCAAACCAAGAAAGCTTGAAATTTTAGGTGACAATAGACTGCAGAGAAAAAGTCAAATTCTTTAAGAGTGAATGCATAAAAATAATTCTGTGGCTACAGATTTTAAAATGCCAGAGTCCCCTTTAGTCAAAGATGTATGGAAAACCCTGAGATATAAAACTGGGTATCTTTACTTGCTCGAGAGAGAGCAGAGCACATATGTCCCTTGCAGAAGTGATCCTGGACCCTGTACAAGAAGAAGAGGAAATGGGAGTAGGTGAGGACTCACACGATTGGCTATAGTTGTATAAATCAACCTCTGTCTGTGGTGACTATGAAAAAGAGACACATAAAACTAGGAGAGAAAGTTATAAGTAAAATCCCAGCTATTTTGGATAATCCAGTTAGATTGAGATCAATCACATGCAAATAGCTATTGCAGAATATCTCACGAGCTTCAAAGAAGAAAAATCAAAAAGAAAGCAGCAAAAGACTTATTTTTAAAAAAGATAAGAGAAGTGGCAGGTGACACACAAAAGGGTATTCACTAGGAAAAAAAAATGTTACATTAAAAGAAAGAAATAGGGGGCTCACTTTGTCAGCACATATACTAAAATTGGAATGTCACAGAGAAGATTAGCGTGGCCCCTGGGCAAAGATGACACGCAAATTCCTGATGTGTTCTATATTTTTAAAATTATTCTCAGATAAACAGAAACTGTAAGTATTCACCAACATTAGACCAGCTTTTCAAAAAGTAATGGAAGAAGTATTGTATCAGACAAACTAAACAGAGATAAACATAAATGAGAGGAAAAAAAGAAAACAACAAGAAAATGGCTGACAAAAGGGTAGGGATAAGTCCACAAATATTAATAATAATGTTGAAAGTTAAGAGATTAAATTCTCCAATTAAAATACACAGACTGGCTAAATGGATCAACAACAACAACAACAAAACAGGAGTCTCCTATTTGCTGCTTACAAAAAAATGCATCTCATTGCTATGGACATCCACAGACTGAAAGTGAAGGGCTGGAAAAAAGGTTATTGTATGCAAATGAAAACCAAAAAAGAGCAGGAGGCATGATGCTGATTGATATCAGACTAAATAGACTTCAAGATAAGATAAAGCTATAAAAAGAGACAAAGAAGGGCACTATGTTCTACTACAAGGATTAGTTAACAAAGAAGATACATTTATAAATATCTACTCACTCAACACTGGAGCACCCAAGTACATGAAAGAAACTTCTAGATCTAAAGAAAGAGATAGACTGCAACAGAATAATCATCCGGTATCTCAACACACCACCAGATCTTCTGGACAGATCATCTGGACACAAAATAAACAAAGAGAAACAAGATCTAAAAGATAATATAAATCAAATGGACTTGATAGACATCTATAGAATATTTCACCCATCAACCACAAAATCCACATTTTGCTCACCCCCACATGGAACATGGTCGAAGATCATCCACATGATAGGAACAAAAAAAGCTTTTACAAATTCGAATGTGTAAAAACTATATCCAGCATATTTTCTGATCATGATGGAATTAAACTTTAAATCAACCACAGAAGAACTCTGAAAATTATTCAAGAATTTTGAAACTAAACAACCTATTCTGGAGGGACCAGCAGTTAGCGTAATGGCTATGTCGCTGGACTCCCATGTAGTTAACTGGGGTTTGTGTCCCAGACCCAGTGGCTTAAAACTCACGCCGGGCGCGTGTGCGTGCGTGCCCAAGATCCCGAGAGGAGAATGGAGGAGAAAGGATTGTGGCATGGCCATCCCCCCTGGGGGGTGATTTCTTGCTTTCTGTCTCTCTGTCTCTCTCTGTCTGGCGAGCGCATGCGCCCTATCGCAAAAATCTCTCTCAAGAAAAAAAAAAAAACCTATTCTGGAGTGACTTCACAACCACTGAAGCAGTACAGTTCTCAACTTCAATTTTTCCAGAACCAGCCCCCGTTGTGCTATTTGAATTTATAAACTTGCTATTTGTCTATGGGTTAAGATATAGTCATAATTTAAATTACAAACAAGTGAAATATAGAGAATGTCATCAATATAATCAGAGGCCCCAACCACCCTAATTTTAATGTGTGAATATGAATAATAATAATAAATTACAAATTGGTTGTTATAATTAAGTTCTACATGTAGAACACACATGAGTACACAAACTATGGTAAGTGCTCCAAATGAATTGCAGTTGTTGCTGAAACAATACCATGGTATTTGTAATATCAAAGGTAATAAATTTCCTTTTTCTTTATAAAAGCGTGGTGGAGGTTTATCTAGGTTTTCAGTCTCAAGGAGACAACGTGTACCACACATTGTTTAGAAGGATGGAAATACGTCACATCAGAGTAGAAAATGAGATCTTATGACAACTGTTTCAATGGTAGAAACTTGAGTAGTAGAAACTTGATCTAAAACTTAACACTCTGAATATAAATGAAAAGAATACATACACAAAAGTTAGCCTGACATATTTCAGATGTTCAACGAGAAAATGCATGGATAGAAGACAAATGTTGGATGATAGAAAGCAATATTCTCACTAAACAGAATGACAAAAAAACAAATATCAAGTAAGTGACAATTTTTATTCTATTTCCATGCTCTCACAAATGCTACAATCTAATTTTTATCCTTAATTACTAAGTCTTTCAGATATTACACATCTTGAAAAATATTAGCAAAAGCAGGAGCCCTTAGAGACTGCTATGGAGCTAAAAGTTGTGTGTTTTTTTCTCAGTATGTAGTTATAGTGCGAAATGTAACTGTGAAAATGACATTGTGGGCTGCTATATTTATTCTCTCAATGACTTGAACGGCACATCAAGTTTACTTAGTTTATAATTATTTTTATCACTTGATGCTGCAGGCACAACCTGAGAGAAAAATTTAGCAGTTGCTTTCTGAATTTTACATCATTGCCCATAACAGGAACTTAGCACTTGAATTTAATTGACAAGTTGATTGACTATTCAGGGAGATACTATGACTGAGTACACTAGCAAACCCTCATTGATACCTCAGTCTCGAATCATTCATTTTATTAGTATTCCATTCTTAAGCCTAACAATAATATAATGTAGAATGAACAATTTATTCTAGATATTCCTAAATATATTTATACTACTAATTAAAATTTTATTGATAATTAAAGGAATGCTGCTATTTTATAGGAAATGTAAAGAAAATGTAGCTATTTTAAAACCTCTTAAAATGATTTCTTGTATTGGTATAGCTAGGTAGCAAAATGTGGGGGGGGGCATCATACTATAATACAAAAGAAAATAAAATTTGTATGCAAATATTCGTTTTCTAATTGTTGCTGCAAAATTACTTCACCTACCTCATTAAATCTCACTATCTATATTTGTAAAATCAGAATAATACCTCACTTTCTGAGTTACTGATGAGGAATATTAAGATAATCTACGTCAAAGATTTTTTTAAACCTAAAGATGTAGAACTTTTGATTATCACTATCATACTCTCAAAAGAGAGTAAAACATTCAAGAAAGCCTGGATTTTAATATTACAATAATTACAAAACTTCAGTGACTTATAACAACATAACTTGGGACCAGCAGATGGAGCAATAGTGACATTGTTGGACTCCATGTAGTAGACAAAATTTGAGTCCCAGACTCGGAGGCTTAAAACTCAATCCAGGCATGTGTGTGTGTGTGCCCAAAATCCTGAAGGGAGAATGAAGGAGAAGGGGTTGAAGCATAGCCATCCCCCCAGGGATGATTTCCTGCTTTTTGTCTCTCTTTCTCTGTCTCTCCATGAGTGCATACACCCTATAACAAAAACAAAACAAACAAACAAACAAAAAATCTATCTAAGGAAAAAAACAAACATATTTTTAGGAACCAGCAGATGACGGAGTGGTTATGTAGCTGGGTTCCCACATGGCTAACCACAGTTTGAGTCCATACTTAGTGGCTTGAAAATCATGCTAGGCACATGCGGATGTGTGCTCATGATCCCAGGAGGAGAACGAAAACGTGATTGCAGCATGGACATTCCCCTGGATGATGTTTTCTCACTTTCCCTTTGTTTATCTCTGTCTTTCTCTCTGACAAGCACATATGCCCTAAGGCATAAAACTCTAAAAAAAAAACAAAATTAAATCACATTCTTTATAGGAGGGATCTGTTGATTACAGTTATACAAAGTGTCAAACTGTTGGAACATTCGATATGGACAGAAAACAGAGTCATACATTGACAATTAAGTGATGTACCACAATTTACATATGCTAACTTCCACTCTCAGCATTTATCAGCTAGTACTAGCAAAGCTCCTCAACCCAAATAAGCTTGGAAATTCAGATTTATTATGTGAGCAGGTGACAGGAAATGAAAAATGCTTGCCAAAATTAATAATGGTTTTCACAGAAAACAGACATTAAAAAAAATTGAGAAAATGAACAGTTAAACTCCATTTTACATTAATGAGATCAACAACATTTAAAAGTGTGACATACAATTCTGAATGTTAGCAATGATATGGGGTAAGAGCATTTTTTTTTTTTTTTAGACAGATGTCTTGCTATGTTTAATCCTACTGCCTCATTTTCTCATTCTCCTGTGTAGCCTGGAATACAGGCACCTGCCACCAGAAGGGCATGTATTTTTTTATTGTCAGTAGCTGTGTGTTCTCATGAGAAAGAGAGAGGGCGAGAGAGAACATCCCCACCAGTGGGGCATCACGTGACAATCAACTTCTCTCCATTACTCCATTTTTCCTGCTCCCCCATCATGTTGGGCATTATTCACATGCACTCAGTTTTCAAGTTGTTAAGGTAGGAGAAAAGATTCCAACAGTGGTCCTGTGGGATGCAGGTTTTTTTCCTTTTCTTTTTTTTAGGGAAATGTTTGCTACAAGATGCCTGTGCTTCCTGGAGAGATGGAGAGAGACAGAGAAACAGAAAGTGGGAAATCACCCTCCAGGGAGGATGGCCACAACACAATCCCTTCTCTTTTATTCTCCTCTGAGCATTTTGGGCATGCACACACAAACATGGCTGGGGTGAGTTTCAAGCCTCCAGGTCCAGGACTCGAATTGTAGTCTGCCATGTAGGAGTCCAGCGACGTAATCATTCCGCCATCTGCTGGTCCTGGAATCGAGCTTTCTGAGCACTTAACCACTGTGTTATAGGCCTCACAAGGGCATTTTTGTATGCCAGTGGTGAGTTATAAATTAATGAATGCCATGTACAGAAAATTTTGGAAAAATCCAAGAAGGGTGGACATGTACAAGTCCTCAGTCCTAATTACTTAACTAATTTTCCAAGAAACAAGAAAGCACATAGTAGATATTGAAACTTGCTTGTAAGACTGAAATATTAGGAAAAATGTACATGTCTACAAGTTCATCAAACAGAAAATAAACACAGAGAAATTATGCCACATATACAAACACATCCACAGATTTATAAACATGAATTAATTAAAATTTTAGATGACCTTATAAATGAATCCAAAAAAATACAAATATTGAATTTCGAAGAAGAGTTTACACATTTACATGTATAGTCATTTATCATGTATAAAAGAAAAGAAAGGCAAAACATAATTATTGATTTTACTACAGATATTTAACATAGAATGATCATATAACATTCAGAGTTTAATTATATATTTATTTTCATATCTGGTTATTTATTGAATTTATTTTAGAAGCATTTAGATTTATTACTTTTATTTTTAGTTATTTACATGATTTTAACAAAATAATGAGAGAAAGGTAGATAATTCTAGTATTAACATTACAATCAAAATAAACAATTGGGTACATAACATTACCTTTCTCTGTGTATTCTTCAGATTTAAACTAGTGAATGCTACACTCTTACATATAAAAGGTAAAGCAAAAATTTTAAAATTCTTTAAAGTAGAATCTGTTCTCCCCAAAGGTTGAAGCCCTATCTAAAGAAAGTGGATAACTCTTTTTATGTAGTGAGAACTAATAAATCCACCTCTTCTGCCTGCCCCATCCAAAATCACAATAAAAGATAAATGTACAAATTTTTATAAATGTCCATAAAAAAAAATTCAACATTTTTTCTATGACCCCATTAGCACTTACCCTACAATTTTCTGCTCAGTCTAGAGTTGGTAGCAGGCTGCCTCCATTGGTTTCTGAAAACAGATCATTAAATAATCCAGAATTTTATGAGTCAGTAGTCAAAACATGATTGTATGTGGTCATGGTAAGGATATGTGCACCATGGATGGGACCAGCAGGTAGCCAGATGAAGGTGCTAAACACTCCCACATGGCCAACCATGGTTTAACCCAGAACTGGTGGCTTGCTTTCTCACTTTCCCCCTCTCTCTCTCTGTGTGTCTCTCTCTGGTCAAATTAAAATATATAAAAAAAAATTTAAAAAGGGGTATATGCACACCATAGAAACACTACAAATAAGAGCATTCTAATTTCAAAAATGTATTATTTATTTATTTATTTATTTATTTATTTATTTATTATTCAATTTGACCAGAGAGAGACAGAGGGAGAGTGAGAAGGCAAGCCACCAGATGCGTGACTTCAACCGCTATCAGCCGTGTGGGCGTTTAGCACCTTAACCATCATGCCACCCGCTATTTTTTTTTAATTTGTTAGGTGTTTGTTTGTTTGTTTCTTTGTTTTTAATTCTGAGAGCCATGTGGTTCACCCATGCAGAAAATAGTTCTAACATCTGCAAAATTTCTTATGTACTTTCACAAATCTGTATCAATAAATATTTTTTTCCAAATTAAACTATACTTCCTTTGTCTATTGAAAGTTACCTTCTAATAAATAATTAGATGAATCAAATTAAAGTTAAGGACCTGCAATAAAGCACTGATATGCTTATCTGAATTTATTGCTTAATAATGGTATAATAATCACCTCTACATTATGTAATACACAGGGGGTTAAATACTAAACATAATGTAGTCAATTAAGGAATTTTGTAATATGCCTTCAGCTCTTTGAGAATTAAATTCTATTCTTAACATGCTTAGTTTTGTACAATCTATATTTACACACATTTTTACAGTTATAGTCAAAAGGTGGGATTCCTATGACTTGTTAATCAGTTAATACCATGAATTATAATAGACAACATAGAAGTAAATTAACATATTGATAAAGAAAACAGTTAAATAATCTACGTGTGACCTAAAATTGTGTTGAATATTTTCAATAATATGCTAACCAGGTAGATTCTGAAAATTTAGAAGAAACCAAAAAAGTAAGCAGGCTGGACAGAAAATGAAAAACATTCAAATTATAGAAATTTAATAACTTTATAAAAAATGCTTAGTTCTTGTAGTTTTTTATTTTTTAATTAAGAAATTCTAAGTGACTTTTATCTAGTCTCTAGCCAGTCAGGTCCCACTACAAGTTTATTTTAATAAGTCACCTAGTTGTACCAATAATTCTGAAAATGGTTTTGAAACAATCCATGCAAAAAAAACTTCCACAGTTATCATCTTGCTAGCAAATTCCAGAGAATATCTACAAATCCATTCTAGTCAAAATTGTCTCAAGCACCTCCCAAGAGAACGAGAATTAGTTACAGACCCACTTTTAACTTGGTCTCTTTCAAATGTCAGTTACCAAAGTTCCCATATAGATTACATGTGATACCCAAAAACCAATACTGTATCCTAGAATCCACAATTTTCAAGTCATCAAAAATTATAAGCAAATCCAAAAATGTGATGAAGGAAATAAGTTAATGAACGATTATGTCAGAATACGAATATCCAGAAAAGAGACTCCATAATATATCTCTGTTTTTAGATTGGGAGATATAAAGGTCATAATTAGAATGCATGAATGGCTTTCTCACAGAAACACATTTTAGCACCACTGCAGGTCTATGAGAGACAAGTACACTGCCTTAGAAAGAGCAAAGGAAAGAAAGCTTCCTGACCTTTTTTCCCAATCTCACTCCTTACTCCTACTGGACTGCCAGCAGTACTCATGAACACTGTTAGATTTCTTGTCACTGATTGAGTCACATTGTTTTCTAGGTGAGAATCATCAGTTTCAGGGACCAGCAGTTGGTGTAATGGCTATATGACTGGACTCCCATATAGTCTACTGCAGTTCAAATCCTGGACCAGGTGGCTTAAACTCAGGCCAGGCCCGTGTGCTTGCATGCCCAAGATGCCAAAAGGAGAATGGAGGAGAAGGGATTACGACATAGCCATGCCCCCGCCCCGGGAGGGGGGGTTTGATTTCTCGTTTTCTCTCTCTCTGTCTCTCTTTGTCTTCATGGTGAGTGCATGCACCCTATAGCAAAAACCTCTCCAATAAAAAAAAATCATCAGTGTCAAAAAACAAGTGTGAGCAGACACCATGTACTGTTGGTTAAGGCAACTGGATTTCACGTGGTTGACTGCATGGTTTGAGTATCAAGCCAGCAAACTGGAAAACATATTGAGCACATGTGTGAGCCTGCCCAAAATCCTGAAGGGAGGGAGAAATGGAGGAGAGCTATTGCAGTGTGACCATTCCCTGGGGGGTGGGGGGGTGCTTTCTCATTCCTTCCCTCTCTCTCTCTCCCTTTCTCTCTCTCTCCCTTTCTCTCCCTTTCTCTCTCTCTCTTTCTTTCTTTCTTTCTTTCTTTCTTTCTTTCTTTCTTTCTTTCTTTCTTTCTTCTTTCTTTCTTTCTTTTTCTCCCTTTTTTCTCTTTCTTTTTAAAATTTATTAGTTCTAATAAATTTTTAATTTTTTTATTCATACATTAAATCGCTGTACATCATTTAGATTGTGAAGACACTTTACCAAGCATGATACACACCTCAGTCCAGTCTCTCTTTCTCTGTGTGTATCTCTCTCTGATGAGTAGTACATCCACCCTGTAGACAAAAAATTAAAAGAATATTTTATTTTCTTATTCTGCTTTCTTTTAGCACATGTCTAAAATTGCTAAATGGGACCAAGACATTTTGTCACATGGGAGAAAGCAGGACCGTTATCATGTTCTCTTTTTTACCAGCATAGTTATGCATGCCTGTTTTTATTTTCTGTGTTCCTACAAAGGACTTGTGTTTGAGTACAAATTACTAGGGGGGAAATACAAAGACACACACACCTACCTCCATCTTTTTCTGTCATACACACACACACACACACACACACACACACACACACACAAAATGCAACTACACTTCCAGTACTGGCTATATGTTTCAAACTCATCCATTGTGCAATTTTGCTTTTTTTAATGAAATAAAGGCCTTGTTAAGATAAAATGATTCAGCTTTCCTTTGGCATTTTCTCTAGGGGATTTGTCTATTTTTGTGACCTCTTGGAGAGAGTTGGCTCTGATCTAGCATAGGGTCAAAACTGTAACTCTGAGTCTTCTCATTTTGAGGTAGTGAAGTTTTCCTTCCAGAAATTACTACTTCCCACATGTATTCAGAATGAAGAAGCAGCAGAAACTTTATTTTTTATAGAAGGAAGGAGATACTGCAATCCTCAGCTATGGTAAAATAAAACTGGAAAGCAAAACAAGAACGGAAATGTGATTTATCAGGTAAACCAGGACAATGAAGCTTATTACCCCAATATATCTGTGAAAGAGTTAGGAATTAGAGACATGTGCAGAAAATATTGATTAAAGCAACCAGTTTTTTTTTCATTCTTTTTAAAAATATATTTTATTTTATTTTAATTTCTTTTATGCATTCAATCACATACATCACTTAGCTTGTAAAGTGAATGTTCCAAAATGAATACATTTCTCACCAGTCCAGTTGGGGATATGACACACATCATCATCAACAGATAATAACCCATTTCTGTGTCCCATTCTGGCCTCTCTATTTTTCATCCTAATGTCTTTCCTTCTCCCACTCTCTTTTCACACTGAATCCAGTATCTGTAACCATTGTCTATGTTTTTATACCCTCCAGTCTTTTTGTTTCAGTCATTGAGTATGGACAGTTGGTATATATTAAGTGGAGACATACAATGTCTCTCCATGAAGGAGAGCCTGGCTTACTTCACTCAGCGGTAAATCTTCCATGTTCATCCACTTTCTATCAAAAGCCAGGGTCTTGTTTTTTTATGGCTGAGTAGTAATTCATATAGTATATATGCCACACTTTTTCAATTCATTCATTCTTCTATTCAGCAGCCCATATACTACAATTGGAATAATACAGAGAAGATTAGCGTTCCCCCTGAGTAAAGATGGCATGCAAATTCATGAAGCAACCAGTTTTTAATGATAGATTTAAAATGAGGACCAAGTGAAAGCCAATGTAAGGACCCTAAATGATTACTAGATCCCAAAACTAAACCATTCCCCCCGAAATGGGAAGGAATATTTTATGAAGAAATTGAGCCAGAGACTGAAGACATAGGCACTCAGAGCATAATAAAGGGCCTAGTGACGGTGCCAGGTGGTGGCACAGCAGTTACATAAGTGGATGTGCATCTCAGGGTCTCCCTGAACATGCTGGGCACCTCATGTATGTCCTGTGACTTGGCCTGATTTAGGGTGGGGTGGATCGCAGTGCATAGGCCTTGTTTGGGGTGTCTCTCCCTCTCTCTGGTTGAAGAAAATATAAATATATTTAATATTAAACTGAATATTATAAATAATATAAGATAGGACTTTTGTATTAGTAGGGCCATTTGAAAGGGCCCAATTGTACAAAAAGTTTAAAGGGCTCAAAACGACACTGCTTGCAATTCTGAAGTTACTGCTCAGTCATGGTAGCGGGAGTTGGTGGATACTGCTATCAGTAGGCTGAGGCCTCACAGGAGGACCAGGTTCAATTCTTGGCCCACCCTAAAAGCGGGGCATAGTAGTGTGCCCCTTTGTAGTACTACCTACTGGGAAGATACAGGCAGGCAGATCACAACAACAAAAAAATACAATATATCAACAACATTAGAGCATAAAAGTACATTAGAGCAATAGCTGTCTGAAGGTATAATGCCTTCTTTTATTTTCTTTCTCTTTCTTTCTTCTTTTATATTTTTTAATAGTTTTTTTCTATAGGGCATATGCACTCACCTCTCAGAGGTGATTCAATTATTCTCAGAGAGACAGAGAGAGAAAAAGTGAAAAATAATCTCCCAAAGGGAATGGCCACACTGCAATCCCTTCATTCTCTCCTTTCTGGATTTTGGGCATGCACTCAAAGGTGCTAGGTGTGCTTTTCAAGCCAATGAGTCTGGGACACGAATCGTAAAGTAGACCATGTAGGATCCAGTGCCTTAACCACCACATCATAGACTGACCCTAGGATCCTGTTTTCCTTGTCTAATTCCATATCACCAGCATATGCACAGAACACCTCAAAACAAATGCTGAATCTCAGTCCAGGTGCATTACAATCTCGGAGGTGATCTCCTGAACCTGGGTGCTGATGTGCACATTCTCTTAGCATCTAACCAGCTCCAAAGGCAAATCCTTTTTCCAATCTCAACAAGACCAGCTACAAATCACTAATACTACTATGTCCAAAAAACAGTGTTGAAAAGCGGGTATGAACTGTCCAGAAACCTGCCTCGGATGCATGATTTAAAAGCAACACTCTTAATCAATGTGTTTTATGCCTTGGCCAGCCATCAGCATCACCCATGTACATTTGTTATTACAATAAGACCACTCAGGCTTGTTCTCATCCACTGCATTTAATGTTCACAGCACAGCACAACTCTCAATTCTTTCTTTCTTTTTTTTTTTTTTTTTTTTGAGAGGTTTTTGTGATAGGGCGCGTGAGCTCCCCAGACAGACAGAGAGAGACAGAGAGACAGAAAGCGAGAAATCACCCCCAAGGGGGATGGTCACACCGCAATCCCTTCTCCTCCATTCTCCTCTCGGGACCTTGGGCACACACGCACATGCGCCCGGTGTGAGTTTTAAGCCACCGGTCCGGGACACGAACTGTGGTCAACTACGTGGGAGTCCAGCGACATAGCCATTACGCTAACTGCTAGTTCCCAATTCTTTCTACCTTCCATCACAACTCCAGAGTTCTGACAACCAGTAAATACATCCCTAACCAGAAGTTTGAGAATAGTTAGTTCTCTGCAATGACTGATCTGCCTGCATATGATGATGATTTGAATCTTCAAATAGTAAAAGCTCACTAACCACCTGGCCATAACACAGTAGAGACTACAATGTATGCTGATGTTCTATTCCATACTGTAACATCTCACTTTGAAATATGCATGTTAGCAAATATAATTAACAAACACCTCCAGGGTGAAAGATGAAAAAGAACGCAGAATCGTATCCCAGCGGTAGGGACATGTATTGATGTTGTGATATGGAATGAGAAGAAAGGAAGAAAAGCAAAGAACATAAAATATTGGATAGGAAACATTTGATACGTAGTATTCATATAGACAAAGAATATAGGTTAATTAATGAATATAGCACAAAAGGGCTAGGGGAGGTGAAGATAGACTCACATGGCAAAGCTGCCTGCTTAAGCCCGGAGACCTCCCTTAGTAGTTCAAGCACACCTGTGGCCCTGATCCACCTGACTGAAGCTGGGGTAAAATGCTGTAATGTGGTGTTAGGTCCCCAGTGGGGGTGCCCCACATCTGTCTATTTCTGTATCTCTCACAAATGTAATAAACAATAGGTGAGAAGAAACGGACAATTAGAAGCAATTTCCATGCAGTTCAACATCCACCCAAGATTATTTCTTTGGCTGAGAAAGGAGATTGGCAAGAAGGAGGAAAGTGACAAAGACATGTTTTGAGAGGTGATAGAAAAAAATAGCTTATAGTGAAATGACATAGGTATTTGGATAGGAAGGTCACACCTCTTACCCAGCATTTTCAATGAATCTGATTTATATGAACACATTTTTGTAACATTTCAGAAAATCATGAGAAAATATGAAGACTCCTTATGAGAAGGAATAAACAGGGCAGCTTATGACATGGTGATTAAGGCAACTTAATCATATATGGCCTACAAGGCTGGAAAGTCCTGGTCCTGGTGGCTTGAGAAACACAGCAGGTGCATATGCATTAGTACCTGAAATTCAAAAAGGAGAGAGAAATGGAGAAGGGATTGCATCATTCTCCGTGGAGGGTTGGTTTCTAACTTTCTCTCTTTTTCTTGCTCTGTTTCCACTGGTGAGTGCATGCACCTTTTGGAAAAATTTAAAAAAAGAAGAGGAAAATGATGACAAGCAGCAGCAGCAATAAACCAAAATTAGGTCACATAGGAGCAGCATTTAAAATATAAAATATATCATTCCTGAACATTACCACTTGAAGTTAGAATTACGTGGTGCAATCCTTTAATGTAATGAAATGAAATTTAATGTAAAGTTTTATATCTAGACACATGATCTGTTAAGTAGTAGGTATAAAAATATTCTCGGAAGAGTCTCAACAACGTTACCCAGTTTTTATCATTTCTCAGCCTATTATAAGAGAGTAAAGAAGGAAAGAAACTTGAATTTGAAGTACTGAGCACAATACAAGAGGAATATACATGTGGCATGGGATGTGAGGATATTGCCGTAATTCACGTAATGATGATAAAAGGGAATCCAGATCTACGGTGAGGGAGAAAGAACAGCTGCAGGAGGGATATCTCTAATGACGAAATTGAACTATTCAGTCATTTAAAAGAATTAAATATGTAGAAAAATTTAAAAAGTATATTACAAAACTTTTAGAAGACTGCAAAGAATTTGCCACGAATCGAAAGACAGTTATGCAAATAAAAAATACAATCAGTCATTTGTGTGCAACAGGTACTTGCACAAATAAGGAAATAAAATTAAAGCACTCTGCTTGTCTCAATAGAGAACGTCATTTTTATAATCAGAATAAGGGATTTAAACAGAAAGTGTGGGATTACTATGTTGGAGGGAAGGGTATAAAAGAGCTACAGTCTTTATCTAACATTGCATCTGTTTAATAATGCCTATTATTTATCATTTGAAGTACAGCGGTTTATATTTTTATTCATTTTACTTATATGGATGGAAACCTTATTATTTTCTTTATGTGATAAGGGCTTTTTGAAAAAGATTGTGATCTATTTAATAAAAATTGTATATCTTCAAAGTGTACAACTTGGTGATTTGATATTCATATACATTGTGATGTATCACCATAGTGAAGCTAATTAATATATACTTCACCTCAAATAGTTACAACTTACTTTTCTTTCCTTGATCTTTCCTTTTTAAAAGGTAAGGACTCTTAAAAATATATTCTCCTACCAAATGTGAAGTATATAATAAAGCATTTCTAACTCTAGTCATATTGTTATATATTAACTCACTGGAGTTTGTTCATCTTCAATAATTGAAACTTTGGACCTTTTGCTTCCTATCTCCCCCACTCTCATCTTGTTCAGTCCCTGGTAAATGCCACCCTATTCCCTGCTTCCAATAGCTAGACTATTTTGAATTTGACATGCAAGTGAGACCCTGTAATATTTACCACTTTGCACCTTGTTTATTTTACTTAACATAAGGTTCATGTGAGTATGGGTGTGCACAAGCGAACATACATACTTGCATCATATTTTCTTTATCTGTCAATAGACATCTAATTTGTTTTCATATCTTGGCTATTGTGAATAATGCCAAATGAATATGGAAGTACAGATATCTCTCTTTGAGACTGTAATATCTTTTTTTATTCCCTTTGAGAGATTTTTTTGCTTGTGCGCTCACCAGAGATAGAGACAGAGTGACAGAAAGTGAGAAATCACCTCTCAGAGGAGATGTCTACATCACAATTGCTTCTCCTCTATTCTCGGGATTTTTTAGGCATGAATGCACACTTACCCTGTGTGAATTTCAAGCCACCAGGTCAGTAATCAACCTGTGGTTGACCATGTGGGAGTACAGCATCATAACCACTATGCCACCTGATGGCCCTGAGATCGTAATTTCATTTACTTTGAATATATACTCAGAATTGGAATTGCTGGATCATAAGTCTGTTTTTATATACATAGGTTAGAGAGATAATTTCTAGAAGAAACAAAAGAAGTGTGAGTTATTTATTTGGGGAATGGAACCTGAAAAGAGGGTATTGTTTTTATTATTATATTCATAAAACTTTTATATTTTTTATTTAAAAATAGATGACTAGGACAATTGCAAATTAAAGAAAATATACATTTATGGAAGAATGCTCTACTTGGAATTAATTCAATGAAGACTAGACACTGAGTATTATAAGCAATTTCACATAATAACTTTTTTTTATTTTTAAATTTTGCATGTGAGCTTACCAGAGACAGAGAGAGAAAGAGAGAGAATATGAGAACTCAACCACCAGAGTGATGGCCACACTGTAATTCCATGTCCTCCATTCTCCTCCAGTGCTTTTGAGCATACATACATGTCCAATGTGTGGATGGGATCCCAACCATGCTATTAGCCATGTGGGACCCAGCCACCTGAACTACTAGGATGTCAGCTGGCCCCAACTGATGAATTTAAACCAACATGAAGTTCTAAAACTTCAAAATTTTCTTACTTTATTTGCTTATTTAGTATTAAAGCTATCTTATTAATTCTGTTAAACTCTTCCTTCTTTTGGTTAGAATTTTAGTTTTATGCTCCCCATAAATATATAAATGAGGCCATGGTAATTTGAGACGAACTTCTAAATTAGGATAAGTGACAGCTAAACTTCAAATCCTGGGTGCCTATCCGCATAACTTAAATGACAGGGAGTCAAGAATAAGAAAGTCCTTTAATCTGCTAGAGGAAGAAAAAAACCTGTTCAAGTCACATTTTGATTTTCAATTTGCATTTAAAATCATTTAAAGTGATTTGCTTATCACCATAAGATGCATTTATATTCAAGTAAACAGCTTATTTTCTAAGCACTACCTTCCTTATCTTAACAAGCATTACTGATAAAGGATGTCCATTCTCTGCTTTGCTTATTAGTCATCCATTCTCCATGCCTGTACTGAACTAGGACTTTACATTACTAAATACTCTTCTTTAAACAAAAGCTATTACTTTATTTTAGTTTTTATTTCTTGCCATATTTGAGCCTATGCATCACTCAATTATTCTTGGAATGTATACTTCTGTTATTTCGACTGCTTATTTTTACAGTCTTTTCATTTGATCTTTTGCATTGCTCCTTTTGCTTTATTTTCTTATATTATCACTAAATCATCCTGTCACAACTGTTGAAATTTCTCTTTAGAAGGCTTATCTATAACTTACTGTCCTTTTTAGATTTTTCTACCACTTCTCTTCTGAATTTCAATGTACATCTCAATACGTAACCCTCCCTCAAAGCAGTCTACAATTGCCTAGAGAATATCTCTACAGGCAGGCATCTCAAATTTAATTACAAACCTAGTAAGTGCCATTGGGAAGACTGTGTCTCCCAAGTCTACCGTCTTAACTATTGTAACTATATTTTAAATGCATTTGAGCAAAGAAAATGCTCTACCAATTCATTCACCTATTAAACAAATAAGATATTTCTTACTTAGGCCTGAAATCGTAAACTTATCTGATAGTTTAGTCTTATAAACCATCAGTAACATCTACTTATGTATACCTACCGAATGGTCTTCTCATGTCCTTTGTCATTCTCAATTTACCATCAATGTAGTAAGCCCTCACAACTTGAAAAGCTATAAATATGGGGCAGTATATGGTTAAGGTGCTGGACTCCCACATTGTTGACCATGGTTTGAGTCCCAGAACCGGCAACTTGAATCTCATACTGAATGCATGTGCGTGTGTTCCCAAAACACAGAGAGGAAACTGGAGGAGAAGGGATTGAGTCATTGCCATCTCCCTTGAGGTCAATTTCTCCTTTTCTATCTCTGTTTCTCTCTCTGGCAAGTGCATTCACCCTATGGCAAAACTAAAAATAAATAAATATTCAAGAATAAACAATTTCAGATGAGACCTGGTACAGTTCCTAAAGAGAAATCCACAATGGCTAAATAGTAATTTCAGAGACTAGAACGAAAGAATGATTCATCTACTTGGAATAGAAACTCTAAGTAGCCTTCATACATTGAGTGCTTACTAAGTTCCAGGCACAATTTTAGCTGCATATATACATTTAATTTTTTTTTATAAATTAAGTGCTTAGTATAATTTATAATCTTTTTGAGGTCTGCGAGGTTGGTAGTCCTATTTACATTCAACCTGAGTATCTCAGTCACAGAGAGAGTCAACAGCTTTTCCTAGACAAAAAAAAAAATAAATAAATAAAAAATTAATAAATAATCTGAGATTCAAACTCAGGTACTTCAGCTCTAAAGCATGTTCTACATCGCCAGCTCCAGCATGGCCAACATATAGGATAAAATGTCTCAAAGCTCAATTTGCACTGTCTGCTCCATGGCTCCTGAGATCTAGCCATTCTGGGAGAAAGGAAGATGTCCCACTGCTAACTGGGCCTCCAGCATACAAAACCCGCGTGGTAGGAAAACCCCTTTCAAGTCTCCTGTCTCTGAATCAATCTCTGTCTCTCTCTACCTCTCTCTCTCTCTCTCGCTCTCTCTCTCTCTCTCTCTCTCTGTCTTTTTTTAAATTTTTGCTTTTTAGAATTTTTTAAGGTGAGGCGTTTTACAGGGCCCTTTGGCCCCTCCCTCCTAGGCCTTTATTTTGTTAATAATCCCCTCTCCTCCTCCCAGAACAGCCCTTCTTCAAGAGACAGTCTGCTCCATGGCTCCTGAGATCTAGCCATTTCGCGCGGCGCGCTTGATTTTTACTGAAATTTTTTGAATATTAATTTTTCTTTTTTAGATTTATTCAAAAGTTTTTCTCTTCCTTTTCTCTGTTTTTCATCTGTTTTTTTTTTTTTTTTTTTTTTTTTTTTTTTTTTTTTTTTTTTTTTTTTTTTTTTTTTCCTGTTGTTGGTATTGTTTCCCTCTCTCTGCTTCCTTTTCTGCACACTTCCTGACCCTCATATTGAACTTCAAAGTTTGGGAAGAACCCGACCATCCACCAGATGATTAGAAATTGCTGCAGAACCACAAGAAATATGGAGAAGCAGGAAAATGCCTCTCCTCCAAGGGAAACAGATAGCTCCTCTTCATCCACACACAGTTCAAGGGAATTCATGGAAATGTCTGATAAAGAATTCAGAACATTCATAATGGCAAAGCTAACAGCGATGGAAGAGAAGAGAGACAAGGAACTACTGAAGAGGAAGGAGAAAGGAGTTGAAGAATTCCAGGAGGTGAGGAAATTCATGCAAAATCTAAAAGAGGAGTTTCACACTTTACAAAAGAATCAGATGGAACTGTTAGAGATAAAGGCTATAATACAAGAAGTCAAAATCTCCCTTGAAAGTATTAAAAGAGAGTAGATCATACAGAAAATCGAATCTCTAATGTAGAAGAGAAAATGGCTGGCCTAGAAAAATCCACCATAAAGACTGAGAAAATGGCCCAAAAATTTGAGAATAATATGCGAGAAGTACTAGATACAATTAAACGTCCAAACATCCAGATAATAGGCATCCCAGAGGGTGAAGAGACTCATAAGGGCATTGACAATCTATTCCATGAAATCCTGCAAGAAAACTTTCCAAACCTGGAGAGGCACTCAAAGATTCAGTCCCAAGAAATACAGAGGACCCCAAATGGAATCAACTAAAGAAGATCTTCTCCAAGACACATTATAGCCAGATTGACCAAAACCACAGACAAAGACAAGATACTAAGACTGGCAAGAGAAAAAAGGCAAGTTACCTACAAAGGGTATCCCATCAGACTAACAGCAGACCTCTCATCGGAAACAATGCAAGCGAGGAGAGAATAGGAAAATATATTCAAAATATTAAGGGAAAAGCAATTTCAACCAAGAATTCTGTACCCAGCGAGGTTATCGTTCATTTGGGAAGAAAAGAAGCGAACTTTCCCAGATAAACAAAACCTGAAAGAATTTACCAGCACCAGACCAGCTCTCCAAGAAGTTCTTAAGGGAGTGCTATGTCAGTAAAATTAAATGCAGACACACAGAAATAAGAGTTCAAAAACTAAGAAAATGGGCAACTTAATTGTAGGGACAATGTTTGGAGATGAATATTATATCCCAGAATTCAATTTGGAAGATCGAACCTTAACAGAAGAAAGATTAAGTACATGAAACAACCAATGAAACAACATTCTGTGACTTGACTAAATTATTGCTGCCTTTCTCCTAAGCTTTGTTTTCCGGTTTTAAAAGATTTTTGTCCTGTTTGGAGCTGTTGATAGGTGCAGGTCCCTACTATTTGAACAGAATACTAACCTGTTTCTAGGCTTTAAGTTTCAAGGAAATATCATTACCAGTTCAAAACTACTCTTCTTGAAATTACCTGCTGAAAGTAGTTAGATTACTTATGATATTGTGTGGCCAACAAAATGTTGGGGAAAAAGGAATGGAAGACAACTGTATATAGCAGAGATAGTGTAATAAGAGAGTGGGAAAGGGCAGAGGGTCCTTTCATGGGGTAAAAACCATATATATATACATATACATATGTATGAAAGTAGAAATGGAATATTATTGATGATAACATGCTTGATTAAGCCACTATGCAGTTTATTCTAGATAGGAAACCACATTTAGTACGTTGTGATGATGCTCAGGGAATGAATGTTAAGTAATTTAAAAAAAAGTTGCAGGAGAAAAGAAAACGGTAAAACTGTTCGTATCAATTTTAAAAAAATGCATATTTGATGACTGCAGTAAGCTATATAGCCCCAGCTGGGTACTACTTTATAATATGTTCATTCTACTCACTGGGGTTTATGCCTAAAGTCATACTTGGGTTCATGTATAGGTATATATCAGCTGTGCTAGCTATTGGATATATTTAGACTAATTAAGTTCATTAGCAATTCAACTAAATGGGGGAGGGAAGGCATAGAAAGCAACCATGGATACTAGAGACAATGTGGGAGGAGGGTGGGACATGGCAGAGGGTGAGGGATAAGGAATCAAGGATGGCAAAACAAAAAACAAAGTATACAAGACATAAGAATTGGAAAATTATTTGCTGAAAATATGTATGTTGATGTGCTTGATTGAGACAATACACAGTGTATTTTGGATGGAAAATTCATTTGTATGCTGTAATGATGTATAGTGAATTAATGTAAAAAACAAATAAATTTAAAGAGAAAAAAATAAAAATACAATAAAATAAAAAATTGCTGGAGACCAGCAAATGGTGAATGACTATGTCGCTGGACTCCTACGCAATTGACCGCCGTTCAAGTCCCGGACCTAGTACCTTAAAACAAATATATAAATTGCTAAGAAATGTTTATTTTTAGCCTAGAACCATATTCAAATGTGAATAAAATATTGTCATTCCTTTTTATGCAATAAATAGCGTACCTAAGGAAAAAAAAAAAAAAAAGCTCAATTTGCACTTAATAACCTGGTCCCCTTTTCACTGTTTAAAAACTGTCAACGGTCCACTAGAGGTAAAATTGCTCAGAGAGTATGTTCAGATGGTTCACAGAATTTTGTATTGCTCAACTGGGGTACACGATCTCCTAGGGAGGCCTAAGAGCAGTTTTCCCACAGCTGTGCGTCCATGCAGCTGCCCGGGTGTCGTCACTGATCTGCCCCTCCAGCAGTGTGATGTTGTGCTGCTTCCCTTCCACTCTCTAGGCACCCATGCGACCTGAAAATTAAATAAGATTGTGTCTACCTTTCAATAACTGTCTATAAATGTTCATTATTTTTTAATAGAAATCCCTAGAGTTGGCTAATCCTCAGGATAATACAAAGTAGCAAACTATTCATTAATTATGAACCACCTGCAAAAAAACCGTAAGAAAAATGGACACAATTCCATTAAGGTATGTCCTCATTTTAAATAACACAACTTAGCAAACATAAACATTATCCTTTTTAAAAGAATTATTTTATTTTAGTCATTTATCATTACTTTTAATTTGCTATATGGCATGTGTAGTCGAAGAGAGAGAGAGAGAGAGAGAGAGAGAGAGAGAGAGAGAGAGAGAGAGAAATCAAGCTGCCAGGTATGGGATTTGAACTGTAGTTGGCCATGTGGAAGTCCAGTGCCTTAACCATCACACTACCTCCTAGTCCTGATAAAGTTTATCCTAATCTAAAAAGTTACACATATTTATCTCCTAGTGATAGTATCTCCCAGATATATTACTAAAGGAGCGAGATAAACATTAACTTTTGCACTGCAAAATACTGAAGACCTCTGGTGAATAGTATAATTGTAAGTAGACTTAAAAGTATTTTATTCTGAATCTTACTTTGGAGGAGCATAAAAGGTCTACCTACATACCCTCCTGTGTGGAATTATTTTAAACTCTGGGAGGATTGAAAGGTAGATCTCCTATATTTAATTATGAATTTTAATTTGAATTATACTAAATACAGGTATGAAAAAAACTCAGTAGATTATTAACTACAGAAGTACAAATGTTATTTCAATGGTAAACTGACATTAACCAAATAGTTAAATACTTTAAGCAAAATCTTATTTTGTAATCTGATTTTATTCCATACAACAAAAAAGTCAGTAAGAATTTTCAGTTTTGCAAATTACTTCACCCACTGTGCTATCTTTAGTTTCCAAATAAATTAAGCATCATATGTTTATTATAAGAGGTGTTATAAATCAAACATCACATTTCAACCATGAATAATTTTTCTGGTAAATATATTAAGCCATGATATTTTTACCATCTAGTATAAGAGTATGAAAACTCATAACTTTGTCAAAATCAGGACAATCCATATTGAAATCTTCAGGGATTTGGAATGAAGATGAGTTTGAGATTTATTAAGACACAATTTAAATTCTTTGTCATATATTTATAATATACTGGCTCATGATCTAAGCAATGGTGATATAACAATGTAAAACAAAGTTTCTTTGTGGAGATTATATTTCAGTGTATGTAGAGAGGTGGAAAGATAACAATACAGAACCAAAAATAAAGACAATTTCAGAGGCTAATAATTATTATGGACATAATCAAGTAAGTACAGTGCTATGGAGTGAGTGAGGGCAAGAGTAATATATTATTTTAGACGGTAGTTGGAAAGACTTCCCTGAGGAGATGGGAATTGAGCTGAGATTTTATTGAAGATCATGAGACATTCATAAATATCTTCAGAAGAGCCCTCTGAACATAAGGGAAAAAATAAAGAAAAAAAAAAACACAGATATAAGGGCTAAGACAGATATGCACGGGGTTTAGGAATGAAGATAAGTGGGAAAGCGGGAGACATCAGTTGGAGTCAGATATTTGGGCAATAGCAAAAATTGAGAGGAACTGAAAACAAAGCAATAAAAAGGGAAAACCATGAAGGTTTGGTTTGGGTCAGTATATATCAGTCTGGGTCAAAACAGGAGGCATAACCCTGCAATAATTGACACAGGGCATGTTTAATATAAATAAGTATTAACACCAACAGAGTAAGAGAATAATGAGGGGTAGATAGATAAGAGGTACAGAGAAGGTTGAATATTACCCCAAGAACTAAGAGCTAAGGAAGACTCCCCTTAATCCCTAGTGCTGGCCACGTTCAAGATCTAGTTGAAACAGGCACAAAAACCATGAGTCGCTGAATACCAAGAAATTGCTGTGGTTCTATACCAGCAGAGCTTCCTGGAAAACTATGCTTTGGACCTTGGCAGATATATCCCCAATATACATGGTATAGTGTAGAACTATATTATTAGAAGTGATGAATATCACTTGTAGATATGTTATAAGTTATGTAAGTATAATATTAACCAATTAACTACTCAACAGCCACTGAATTTTCTTTTCTTTTCTTTTCTTTTCCTTTCTTTTCTTTTCTTTTCTTTTCTTTTCTTTTTCTTTTCTTTTCTTTTTTTTTTTCTTTTCTTTTCTTTTCTTTTCTTTTCTTTTCTTTTCTTTTCTTTTCTTTTCTTTTCTCTTTTTTTTGGAGAGGTTTTTGCTATAGGGTGTGTGTGCTCACCAGACAGAGAGAGACAGAGAGACAGAAAGCGAGAAATCATCCCCCAAGGGGGATGGCCATGCGGCAATCCCTTTTCCTCCATTCTCCTCTCAGGATCTTGGGCATGCACGCACATGCACCCGGTATGAGTTTAAGCCACTGGGTCCAGGACTCGAACCACTGTTGACTACATGGGAGTCCAGCGACATAGCCATTATGCTAACTGCTTGTCCCCCACTAAATTGTTTTTAAAGAGCAACTTTAATTAATAAATTTATTAAAAAAAAGATACAAGATTGTATATTTTTCCAGTAAATTTTAGATTTCTGATTGGATCAAATTAAGACTGCTATTCAGTCCCATGGTTTTCCTCCTTCTATTTTCCAGTCTTTTTTCCCTCCTTTACCATCTCTTTCTCTCCATCTCTTCCTGCCTAAATACTGCTCTTTCATTAGTAATTAGCTGCTGGGCTCAGATTCTACACTGTATTTCCTGGTTGAGACATACAACCAATCATTCACAGTATATAAACTGTATTTATCTTTAGTCTAGCATCAGCCCAGTCTTATTTTAAGACATGTAGATACATAGAGATCAAGAAATAAGATCCAGAAGACTTTAAGGAGGGCCTGATCATGTTTCTAAATGCCAAATATTGAAACCTTCAAATTAGGTCAGTAGATCTGTAACAGAAAATGAGCAGGACAGTATAACAAACAATGTAACAACAATGTAACAAAACATTGCACAACTCAAAGCACAAGCCAGTCAGTAAGAGTACAAGCTGACCTCTGGCTGCAGAACCTATTAGCATGGGAAAGCAACAGACAGACTCCTGGTAGTGGTGACCATTGCCTAGAGCCCATTATTGTGGCTGCAAAAAAGCAGAATGGATCCCTTTCCCAAATTCGATCTCGGTATTGAGACTGATGATGCCACACAGGTACACACCAAGATGGAATGCAAAGTTTTACTACATATTTAATGGATGTCTCTGGAGAGAGCAGGGTAGGTCCTTCAAGAAGTTCTGAGAGTAAGGCAAGGATGTTGGCACAGAGGTATATTGAGTTAGAGAGGGAACCAGGTAAGACTTTCTGCCCAGGGACAGGGGATGCACAATTTTGAGTCTCCCACAGTGCAGAGGAGGGAGCAAGTTTTATTTTCATCTTGTTTTGATGGACACAAGGGGAAGAGGGAAGGGAGAGGCCTAAACACTATTTATTAACAATAAATCAACCAAAAAGTGTGGTCACAGCTTCCTTATTAAAGCGGACAAGTTGAACTTTGGAATAAAAAGTTGATTTTGAGATTCATTTAAAACTACAAAGAACCCACAATAGACAAAGTACAGTTTGAAAATAACATAATTAAAGGACAAATGCCACTTGTCAGAATTTGTTAGAAACAGAGTTGTCTGTCAATGTGCCATTGCATAAAGTTAGACCAATAGAAATGAATAGAGAATAGAAAATAAGCTCATATTTATTTGGACAATTAATTCGTAACAGAACCAAAAAGTAATTCAATTAAGAAAGTATACTGGCCCAGCAAATAGCATAGTGGTTAAGGTGCTGGACTCCTACGTGGCCAACTGCAGTTCAAGTCCTAGACCTGGCAGATTTCTCTCTCTCTCTCATGCATGCTCATGTCCAAGAGCAAATTAAAATAATAATAATAATAAAAAAATAAAAATAAGTAAATAATAATTTAAAAAAAAGAAAGAAATGAAGTATACTATCTCAGGTCACCGGTAGTGCAGAGATTAAGTTGGCTAGATCCTGCATGGTCAGCAACGTGGTCTGAGTCCTGGACCCAACAGTTTGAAAACCACACCAGACTCATGAGCTTGAGTGCCCAAAATTGCCAGAGAGGAATGGAGAAGGGATTGTTACATGGGCATCTCCCTTGGGAGATGATTTCTTACTTTCTCTCTTTCTCTCTCTAGGGAATGCACATGCCTTATAGCAAAACAATACTACTACTACTACTGCTACTACTACTACTAATAATAAAAAGAATGTATATTATCTCAACCAATGGATATCTATATGCAAAAAACAAAAGTAAAGTGAACTTTGTGCTCTCATACCCTGAACTACAGATAAAAATTAATTCATGCAGATAAGTGTAAAACCTACAGTATGTCTTAAAGAAAATATTTTTAAAATCTCTATGATCTTGGACTTGTAACTATTTCTTATATATTACACCAAAACCATGAAGCAATACATAAACAAAACATAACTGGGTCAACTCCTTGATCTCCTGATTAAAGAAATTGACTATCACATGGCCAAATGTGAGGTTCCAGTTGCAGCCCAGGCAGCTTATGAGATATGTCAGGTGCATGTGCATGGGTGCCCCCAATCCTGGAAGCGGGGAGATAAGAGATAAGAGGATAAGAGATTGTGGTGTAACCATTCCTCAGGGATGATGATTTTCTTTTTCTGTCTATCTCGCTCTGTTTTTCTCTCTCTGTCTCTCTCTGTATTTCTCTGCATTGTGATATATATATATATATATATATATATATATATATATATATATATTCTAGTGTCATCAAAATGAAAAACTGTTCTTCAGAATTCACTGTTAAAAGAATGAAAAGAGGGACCAGCAGTTAGCGTAATGGCTATGTCGCTGGACTCCCACGTAGTCGACGGCAGTTCGAGTCCCGGACCCGGCGGCTTAAACTCACGCCTGGCGTGCCCAAGATCCCGAGAGGAGAATGGAGGAGAAGGGATTGCGGCGTGGCCATCCCCCCTGGGGGGTGATTTCCTGCTTTCTATCTCTCTGTCTCTCTCTGTCTGTCTGGCGAGCGCACGCGCCCTATAGCAAAAACCTCTCCAAAAAAAAAAAGAAAAAAAAAAAAAATGAAAAGACAAACCGCCAACTAGAAGGAAACATTTGCATACCATATATCTGATAAATGACTTATACTAACTAGAACAGTATCCTTAATAGTAGCACTATTGAAATTTGGGGCTGATTTTCCTTATGAGAAGCTTAACAGTATCTTGAACATCTGTCTTCTAGATACTAGTAGCAACAACTTCCAAATCTTTACCAACAATCATGGCAATATGCCCAAGGGATGGAGAAATTTGTACAAGTTGAAAAAAAATAAGGACAATATGAAAAACTTAGAAACTGAGTACAGTGTCTCACTAAAAATGTACAAAATAGGGACCAAGATGTGGCCTAATGGTTATATCGCTGGTCTCCCATGTAGTTGACTGTGGCTCAAGTCCCGTACCCAGAGACTTAAAACTCACTCCAGGTGCATGTGTGTGTGTGTGTGCCCAAAATCATGAGAGGAGCATGGAGGAGAAGAGATTGCAGTATGGCCATCCCCTGAAAGAGGAATTTCTTGCTTTCTGTGTCTCTGTCTCTCTCTGACTCTGTGGTGAGCGCATGCACTGTATAGCAAAAATCTATAAAACAAATTTAAAGATGGACCAAAATCAGTGAACCAAAATTTTTCCACATAAGTAGATTTAAATAAGTACATGCATGAATATTCAACATATGTGTTTGCTATGAATGAAAACTACAGAGAGATGTCACAATAGCCCTATTATAATCCTAAAATGAAATAAAATAAAATGTCAAGGGTTGGTGAGGATGAGGATCAAATAGAAATTTCACACACTGTCGGTGAGATGTTTAAGGCATATCTATTTTGCAAAAGAGTTTGTTTCTTAAAAAGTAAAATATACCTCTGGGAACCAGCAGTTAGCGTAATGGCTATGTCGCTGGACTCCCACGTAGTCGACCGAGGTTCGCATTCCGGACCCGGTGGCTTAAAACTCACGCCGGGTGCATGTGCGTGCGTGCCCAAGATTCCGAGAGGAGAATGGAGGAAAAGGGACTGTGGCGTGACCATCCCCCTGGGGGGTGATTTCTCGCTTTCTGTCTCTATGCCTCTCTCTGTCTGGCAATCGCATGTGCCCTATAACGAAAATCTCTCCAAAAAAAAATTAAAATATACCTCAACCATCAAATTCAGTCATCCCCTGAGTAGATAATTTCCCTGAGGGAATGGAATATATCTTGACATAAAAGCATAAATGTATACATATCTTTATTTATAACAAAATGAGAAAAAATAAAATACAGAGAAACAAGCCAAATATCTAGCAGGTGCATCTATAAAATGGAGCAATACAACAAAAAGGAGTCGGCTACTGATACTTGCAATCACAGAGCTGAATCTCCTAAGAGTGTCAAAGAAGAGAAACCGAAGACTACCGATTACATAACGCTACTTATATGGAACTCTAAATAATGTGGACCAATCTATAGCATCAGAAAGCAAAGTTGTTGCTTAGAGGGGATGTGATGATATGAGGGAGTACTTTGAGGGACAGAAGAGAAACTTTAAAAGAACACAGGAAACTTTTGGGGCTAGGACTCAAATTATCTTAGTTAGTCTGGAGATTATTCAATGTGTGTGTGCATTTGTTAAACCTTACTCAATCCCATGGTTTAAAAAGCATACCTTTTCGGGCCAGCAGGTATCATGGTTTTAAAGATGCTAGACTCCCACATCGCCTACCATGGTTGAAGTCCCAGATCTAGTGCTTTGAAAATCATGCCGGCACATGTGCATGCAAAATCGCAGGAGGAGAATGGAGAAGAGGGGACTGCGACACGGTCATTCCCTCTGGAGGTTGAGTTTTCACTTTCTGATTCTCTCTCTCTCCAGTAAGTGCATAAGACCTTTGCAAAAATAAAAACTTAACAAAAATAAGCATGCATTTTATTGCCTGCTAATTTTGCCTTAATATTCTTTTTAAAGCCCTAGGCTATCAAAATTCAAGATCAGTCATTACATTGCAATAGGAGACATCCAATATTATAGACTGGTTGTAGGATAAGATAGATGCTCATGGATGAGACTTGGGGAAGAATATCAAAATGAGGGGAAAAGAAAATTTATCTCGAGTCTAAATATCTTGAGAATCAAATAATATTACGATGATTTTCTTTGATGGGAGATAGATTTTAGGAGGATGTTATAAATTAATAAGCTTTAGTCAGCAAGTAACATGTATTAAGGGGGCTGAATCTCACATGGACAACTGCCTGGTTTGAATCCTGGTCCCAGTGGCTTGAAAAACATACCAGGCACATGTGGGTGTGTACTCCAAATCCTGAACAGAGAGCAAAGGGATTGCACATGGGTACATCTCATGGTGGTACCAGAGGGTGTTCCCACTACCCTCTTTCTCTTTCTGTGTATGTGATGAGCTCACATGTCCTCTGGCAAAATAATAATAATAATAATAATAATAATAATAATAATAATTAGCTTTGTGTTTGGTAATTCCTACTTGCCAGGAATTAGGTAATGCCCAGGGGACACAAAATTATCAGAAAGAGGAAATTCCTTCATATAGCATAAGCAGGATAGTGAATATTATGCTTTCTGGAAGAAAGAAAAATATGGAGATGAGTTAAAAACCTCTTGAAGAAAGAATAATTGGAAGTTCACTCTTCTTTCCCCAGAGAACTGTGGAAAGAAGAAACAAAATGGAGATCAGTTTGTGGGGAGTGGAATCATGTACATTTGTTCTTATGAGGGTCAGGAGAAAAGAGCATAGCAGAAACTTAACCAAAAGTAGTATCTGGTCTGATTACTTTTCCTTTGCCAAAAAAATTAGGAAAGTGGCAGCCTTTAGAAAATCTCTCTTCATAATTATTTCCAACATGGGACCAGAATTAAAGTACTGGTTAAGCAGAACGGAGTGAAAGAATATATTAAGTAGAAATCAGAAATTCTTGTGAGAGTGTTGAGAGGAAGCAGACGTGTTGGTGGTGTTGGGGGGACATCAGAGACCTTGGGGTATGCTCTGAGAGGGCTGCGCAGGATGCCAGGCAAAGGTGCAGTAGGTGCCAACATCTTGCATCTTCACATGGAGAAAGTCATACCTCCAGAACTGGTAATGGTTTGTGACCACCATCTTTATAAGAACAAAAATACAGAGGGCATTATGAGGTCTGAGATGTGTTTTCTTTATAAAGTCATGAGATTCTATACCTCTAAATTATATTTTTAAGGGTACTGCTTGCCATGAAAATGTAATACACTCTTCTTTTTCAATGGACAAAGGCCTTTCATAAATATTCCCTGAAGACTCTGATATTCAAGGTGATTTGCTTTAAATGTCAGAGCAAATATCAGAAACCGGTTTCTTAAAATCAGCTTAGATTTCAGCAGGTCTGAAAAAAGAACAGATTTGTACTTGAATAGTTTCCAAGCAATCTGTTTAGTTCTGTGTGTGCTTTGATTCAATTTCATGGCAATTTCATAAACAGGTTATATTTTAATCCACTCTGCTATTAAACTGATAGCTATCTTTTTTTTTTTAAGTGTCATGGTATGGGTTTACAATACAAATTAAAATGAGAGAACATTTTAAACGATCTGTATTTGGAATAATTTTTTCAACCATCCTTCAAGTTTTTCCCCTCTGACAATATAATGATTTGGGGTTGCTGTTTGATGTTGAGAGGCAGTGCTATCTTTTCACATTTTTAATAATCTCATTTATGCTGAGTGCATTCATTTAGCTAGATTACCGTAGAAAGGTTGTATAGTAGCTATTCAAACTATAACTCATGGAGAGTAGATCTTATGTATGATTGTTAAATGACCAAAAGTGAATGAAAACTTAACAGGAAGTTCTGCCCTGTTAGAGATTTTTAATGTATTTGAAAAATATCTCTATTTTCTCATCTTATCTCTACTCTGTTCCAGTGCTATGAATAAATAAATATGAATTTATTATTTTTTTCTTTTACTGTGACAAATACTTAGAGTGTAGCATATTAATAAAAATGAAATTATTCATGTTGAGAAAATTCACTTTACATGTTGTAGTGATATATAGTGATTGAATGTATAAAATAAGTTTAAAAATACATTTAAATTAAAAAATATTCATCTTTTCTATTTAGTACATAATATACCATTATTAGAAAACTATATATAATAAAACATGAAACATTAGTGTTTATCAATGATGCAAATCAAAATTGGAAAGAGAATACACAAATATTTATTATATTAAATAATTTCAAGTTTAAGATATATTTTTTAAATAATACACATTTCAATTAAGGGTATTTCACATTTCCAAGGGGAAATAAGCATATCAAGATTGATAAACTTTAGATATTAAAGTCCACAATCAAGAACTATTCTAATACCAAATGAACCAAGCAACATGAAGATCTAAATGACTTGCTTGAGAAAATAAAAATGTTAAGATATTAAATGAACAAAATTAAATCATTTCATTAGTTAAAATATTGTTTTAGGTTTACAAAAGACTTCATTTATACAAACCAGTATGATAAGTAAAATACAAAAATAATTATAATATGCACCTTTTAGAGCAAGATATGTTTTTTTTAAAGAATTATTTATTTACTTTTATTCATTCATTTTATTTTTAATTTGACCACAGAGATACATATATAGAGAGAGAGAAAGAGGGAAAGTGAGAAAGGAAGCCACCAGGTCCCTGACTCGCACCATGGTCAGCCATGTGGGAGTGTCCAGCACCTTAACCACCACGCCACCTGCGGGTCCCAAGAACAAGATATGTTTCAGTTCATAGACAATTTCCATCATGATGGTTGTTTTGATTTTGGTTAACTGCCTTCTTCCAAATTGTCAGTAGCCTGTTGTTTTAAAAATAATTAAAATACTGGGACCAGCAGTTGATGTAATAGTTAAGACACTGAACTCCCACAAGACCATCTGTGGTTCAAGTCTAAGAGCTGACCTCCTGAAAAATCATGTCAGGTGCTTATGTGTGTATTTCCAGAATCCCAGGAGGAAAATGGAATATAAGGGATTGTGGTATGGCCATCATCTCTGGGTGGGGATGATTTCTCACTTTTCCTCTCACATCTGTCTCCGTCTCTCTGGCAAGTACATGTGGCCGATGGCAAAAATCTAAAGAGCTGGAAAAACTGGGTATCCACCTGCAGTAAGATGAATCTCGATCCCTTTCTCTTATGGTTAACAAAAATCAACTAAGAGTGGATCAGAGATTTTAACCTAAGACCTCAAACTATAAAAAAAGGTGAAAAACACTGGAGAAATTCTGGGAGACATTGGAGTAGGCAAAGACTTCTTAAAAGAAACTCCTAAAGCACAAGCAATAATTCCAAAATTAGACAAGTGGAATTACATCAGATGAAGAAGTTTCTGTACAACAAAATACGCTGTTATCAGTGTGAATTGATAACCCTCGAAAACAGGAGGATATTTTTGTAAACTATGCTTCAGATAAGGGACTGATTACCAGAATACACAGGGAACTCCAGGGGCTTCCACCTCAAAAAAAATGATCAACCCAATTAAAAGGTGGGAAAATGAGCTGAACAAACAACTCTCTAAGGAAGACTTACGAACAACCAAGAAGGATATGAAGAAATGCTCAACAATCCCCATCATAAGGAAGTTGCAAATCAAAACCCCAACGAGATACCACCTAACCACAGTCAGAATGGCTAAGATTAAAAAAAAAGAAGAAGAAGAAGAATAGATAAGTGCTACTGGGGTTGTGATGAAAAGGGAACTCACCTACTTTGTTGGTAGGGATGTAAATTAGTCCAGCCACTGTGGAGGTCAATATGGAGGTTTCTTATAAAGATTTACAAGTAGAACTACTGTATGATCCAGCAATTCCACTTCTGGATATCAATCCTGTGGATAGGAGAAAATTCAGCTGAAAAAGTGCTTGCACATCTATGTTTATTGCAACATTATTCACAATTGCTAAGACATGGAACCACCCAACTGTCCACAAAAAGACAAATGGATTGAAAAAGTGTGGCATATATACACTATGGAATACTACTCAGTCACTAAAAAAAACGACTCTAGCATTTGATAGAAAGCGGATGAATATGGAAGATTTACTACTGAGTGAAGCAAGTCAGGCTATGAAAGAGAGACCTTGTATGTCTCCACTTAATATCTACCAACTATCAGCACTCTACAGTGGGAACTGAAGACTAGAGGATATAGAAGTATGGAAAATGGTTATGGACACGAGACAGTGCAGAAAGATGGTGGGAGATGGAAGAGAGTGAGAGGAAAAGAATCCAGGAGATAAAAATAGAGGCAAGAGATTTGAGGGACCCAGAAATAGATGATTGTCTATTGATAATAACATGTGATATATTTGACTGAACCGTTGCGGGGTGTGGTCATATAGGGTAAATTCATTTAACAAGCTGTGGAGATATACAGTGAGTGTATGTATAGAATAAATTTTAAGAATTAAAATAAATAAATTTAAAAACATTAAATAATTAAAATAAGCACATATGTCTTAGCATATAAACCTAGGCTTACTATCCTAGTTCATTTGAGCGTATTTGTCCTAAATCTAGTCATAGAAGTCTGATACAGTCAAAGTTTTCAGGTTCTTTAAAATTTACATAGAGCCAGTTGGGAATAATCAAAGGAATAACTAAATCACAGGAGATGGTTGCAAAGTTTACAAAGCAATGACTGGGAAAAATATATGTTGCTTAAGTTCTGATATAAAGTCTGAAATTATGTTACAGGACATGATTACAATTGACGGTCTGTAGTACATAATATTGTGTACTCCAAACAGTCTCTTATATGTTCCTTACCATATGTTTTTCTTTTTACATACTTAAATTAGAAGGACCAGGATTTCCATTGGTCATCAACTGGACTGGTGTGAAATGTATTTATGTTGAGCAAATTCACTTTACAAGCTAAGTGATGTGTATAGTGACTGAATGTGTAAAATAAAATAAAAAAGAATATCTTTTTTTTTTATTGAGCCTATTCAAATCTCCAGCAAATTATTCTAATGAATTGTTTGGTTCTCCATAATTGGTTTGTAATTTCCAATGGTGTTTGTTGTTGGATCCACAACTTATTTAAAGTGTGTTGCTTAATATCAAAACCTATGAAGATTTTCTAATAATGCTCTGCTTCAATTGTCCTGTGTAGTTCAATGGTGGACCTTGCTTTATATCCTACTATGTGGTGTACTTTTATGTAGTGTGCTTTTAAAACTATCCTAGTCCACTTAAAACAAGAGGACATAAGTAATCTCTCTGAGTAGGTAACCCAGGGTCACACAACACTAACAGCAAACTTGCTTGTACCTATGAGGATGGAGGATATGGTCCCAGAGGGTTAAAAGCTCAGCAATTTAAATTTTATGGAAGTTGTAACCAGTTACCTTAGGCAAGGAAACTTGAAGAAAAAAATAAAGGCACACACACATTAGAAAGGAAAAGGAAAAACTGTTTAATAGCATATTAGGGTTCTTCATGTATAAAATCATAAAGAATAAATATACCCCACACGCACACAAACTACTTGACTTAATTTCTTAGTTAAGATCACAGGGGACTATGAGGCTTGCGACACCCTGTTGCATATTCGTGTGTGCCCAAAATCCCAAGAGGAGAATGGAGGATTAGGGATTTCAACTTGGCCATCCTCCATGGGGAGTGATTTCTCATTTTCTCTCTGTCTCTCTGGAGAGTGCACATGCTATAGTAAAAATCTTTAAACAAAAAGAGAGAGAAAGAATTAGTATATTAATATCAATTGTATTTGTGCATTTCCTGAGTTGGAGATTTTCAGGCCTATCAACAAAATAGTCCAGACCACAAAGTGACCACCAAACCTAATGAGGTTTATTTAGCTAATGCTTTACTGAGTTGAATAAGTAGGGCATTTCTTCATAGAAGGAGACCATCATAGACAACAGAGTGGGGCCTATCACCCAGAAGGTCAGGAGAACACAGGAATGCCCAGAGAAAGAGAAATTGGAGGGAGGGGCTTTGTGTTGCAATGTTGCTCAGCTGCACAGCAGGAGTTTCCAGGTTAGAGGTCTCAAAGGACAGCTGTGACTTGGGGTTTTTTAAAGCCTTAGCATTTGCTTTATGGATGAGTAGCATATGTTTGGTATAGTTTTACAGGGTATGCAAAGCAGGCTGTCTCTAAATGACTAAAAGTATGCATATTTAGGCTGTATTTAAAGCAGTTGCATATGTAAAAATTTAAACTTGGTGCCAGTGGACTTTAATGTTACAGTCTTAGCTGTAAAGGAGTAAATAACATAGAAGCCAACACCCAGAGACTATCTTTAACCAGTGCATATGATATACGCTGGAAACAAAAATCTATATAGTAATGAATTAGATTCATAATAACATCAAGAAAAATTATATTCATAATGTTAGGTCGTTGAGAAAGTCATGATGTATTTTCTTGATTCAAAAATGTGTCATGATGGGACCAGTAGGTGGAGAGGTGTCATGGTTATGTCACTGGACCCCCACATAGTCAACCACTGTTCAAGTCTCAGACTTGGTGGCTTGAAACTCATGTTGGGGGCATGTACATGCATTCCCAAGATCCCGAGAGGAGAATGGAGGAGAAGGGATTTTGGCATGGCCATCCCTTTGGTGGATGGTTTCTCACTTTCTGTCTCTGTCTTTCTGGCAAGTGCACATACCCTATAGCAAAAATCCCTCTTAAAAAAAAAGATACATGTCATGACTTTTCCAATAGCATCAAGGAAAACAAAACACAAAGAAACAAATAAATTTTTATAAAGTGCAAGCCTGAAAATTTTAATATATATATATTTCTGAGAGAAATTTAAAAAAAGCTACAAATACGTAAGGATGATTTATGTCCATGTATGAGAGTATTCAATATTATTTTGTAGGCTATTCCTCCAGAATTAACCTGTAAAGTCAATCTTTCTCTCAAAATTCCTGTAAGCTCTATTGAAGAATTGTTAAACTGACCCTAGAGTATATTTATTTGCTTATTTTTATTCCTTTTTTAAAGTTTGCAAAAGGGCATATGCGCTCACTGAAGAGAGGCAGACAGAGAGAGACAGAGAGAGGGAAATTAAGAAGTCCCTTTGGGGGGGGGGGGGGTTAGGTGGCACTTGGCCTCTCTGCAATTCCTTCTCCTCCATTTTCCTCTAAGGATTTTGTTCACACATATACATGTACCTGGTAGGTTTTTTCAAACAGCCAGGTTTAGAACTCCAACCACTCATTTGGCCATGTGGTATCCAGCAACCTTAACCTCCATGTAACCTGCTGACCTTGACCCAAGAATTTACATAAAATTTTAAAAACCTAAAATCATCACAAAATCTTTAATAAATACTACTTGATTTTCATACTTATTATAAAGCTACAGTAATGAAATAGTACAGTATTGGTGTTGTAATAGCCAAATGAATTAACAAATTTTTAAAAAAGGATCTATATCTATATTTACTATAAATCTTTTTTCCTTTTTTCTTTTTGCTAGAGAGTACATGCACTCACCAGAGACAGAGAAATAGAGAGAAAGGAAGAGGAGAAAAGCACCTCCCATAGGAAACTGTCATACTGCAATCACTTCATCACCCTTTCCTTTCAGGATTTGGGGCATTCATGCACAGTGTCTGTATTTCTCCAACTACTGGATCAGACATTCAAACTTTATGGTTGGTCCTGTGGGGTCACCTGCCTTAACTACCAGTCCAAGAGGCTGACCCACTGAATTAATTTTTCATGAAGGTGCAAAGGCAATTCAATAGAAGAAGAAAAAAGTTCTTTTAAGAGAGATTTTTTGCTGTAGGTTATGTGTGCTCACCAGAGAGACAGTCAGAAAACAAAACAAAAAAAATCACACCCCCTCCTCCCTAGAGGGAAAAGTCACTCTGCAATCCTTTCTCCTCCATTCTTTCCTTAGGATTTTGGGCATGCATACAAACACGCCTGGCAAGTGATTTAAGCCACTAGATCTGGAACTCAAACAACTGTCAGCTACATGGGAGTACAGCAACAGAATCATCATGCCATCTGCTGGTCCTCAAAAAACATCATTATAACATAGGGTACTGGTTGTGGTTATCTATGTCCAAGCAATTGCTCTTGGGTACAAATTTTTAACTTAAACTGACTCATAGATGGTCTAGATGGTGGCACTGCAGAACACGTTTCTCTGTAAGGGTCTCCCACATGGAAAGTTCTGGATTCATGTCCAGAGATGTCCCTGAGTATGCTGAGATACACATGCCTATGATTCAGAACTAGCTAGAACTGGGGATAGTTCATACCTTCACGACCTATTGGTTGTGAGGTACTTTCTTTGTCTCTTTCTCTCTATCTCTGTATTCTTTGCTCATGGAAGAAATAAATATGCCTTAAGAAAGGATCATAGATCTAAAAGAAATAGCTGTCTCTTAATAGAGAATGGATAGATTCTCAAAAAGCAAAAGCTGTATTTATGCAATGTCTACAAGAAAACAGTGCCAAAAGACGGCGATTTTGGATTTGGCAAAGGTTTATTATATACATTAGCAAAACATGATCCATAAAAGACAAAACTTATACTTCTTCAAAATTAAAAAATTACTCATGTACATACTGTGTGTAATAATCAAATCATATCAATAAACATAACCATCATCTTTAACATTTATCACTAACTTCTGTTGTGAATATTCAGAGCTCTTTTTTCTACCTATTTTAAATTACACATTAAATTCTTATTAATTAAAGTTACTCTGCTTTAGAACTCATTTCTCTTATTTAACTGCAATTTTGTAGCTGATTTCCTTCTATTCTCCTTTTCTTCCTCCCCTTCCCAAATTTCAGTATCCTCTTTTCCACTTTCCACTTCCATGTGATCAAACTTCTGACTTTCACTGCTCACTGAGAATATGATGTGTTTCTCTCTTATTACCTGACTTATTTCATTTACGATAATCTATTTCAGGATTATCCATGTTGCCACAATGATAATATTTCATTCTATTTGTATTGCTGAGTAATATTTCATGGCACACATAATGCTACATTTTCTTCATTCACCTAATTGGATTATTATATGTGGTATACACTTATTGATAAGTCACACTGTATTCAATAAATAAATCTAACTATTACTTGTCAATGAAAAATTATATGTATTTTTGGGGACCAGCAGATGACATAATGGTTACATTGCTGGACTCTCACATAGTCCACTGTGGTTTGAGTCCTGGACATGGCAGCTTAAAACATGCTGGGCATGTGTGCATGTGTGCCCAAAATCCCGAGTGGAAAATGGAGGAGAAGGGATTGTGGCATGGCCATCCCTCTAAGGGGTGGTTTCTCACTTTCTGTCTCTCTGTCTCTCTTCATCTCTCCAGCAAGTGTACATACCCTATAGCAAAAATCTCTCTTAAGAAAAAAGAACTATATATTTTATTTTTTAGTTTAATTTTCAATTTTTTATTTTTTATTCATACATTAAATCACTGTACATGATGTAGATTGTGAAGACACTTTACCCATCATGACATACACCTCAGTCCAGCCCAGTTGAAACCACACTTTACTGATTCTGATCAACAGATAATAAACCTTATTTTTTCTAAAAAGATTCTTTAATAGATATAGCAGGGAGGACAACTGTAGATACTAGAGATGGTAAGGATTGGGTAATATGGAGATAGGTAATGGACAAAGAGAGGGGAACAGGGTGAAAAATTTATGTTTAATCAACACAAAAGCTATTTGCTAATGACAATGAATATAGTAATGTTTGTCTTGACTAATATGCACTGAGTTTGTGCTGGAAAAAGCACTGTTGTACACCATAAATATATATAGTGATTAAATATAAATTAAGAAATAATAATACAGAAAGAAAAAAATAAATAAATAAAATGTTCTGTGATTGAAACAAACAAAAGAAGATTCCGTAATGACAAGTTTTTAAAAGTTTGCTTCAAGCTGGAGGACCAGCAGATGGCATAATGGTTACATTGTTGAACTCCCATGTAGTCAGATCGCAGCTCGAGTCCTGGACACGGTGACTTAAAAATCACACTGGGTACATGTGCATGTGTGCGCAAAATCATGAGAATGAAGGAGAAGGGACTGTGGCATGGCCATCTCCCCGGGGCGTGATTTCTTGTCTTCTCTCTCTCTGGCAAGTACATGCGCCTATAGCAAAAATCCCTCGCTAAAAAAAAAAAGGCTTCCTTCAGGCCAAAAAGTGGTGTAGTGGTTAAGTTGCTAGATACCACATGGCTTACTGCAGTTGGAGTCCCGGACCCTGAAACTTTGAAAACATTCTAGGTGCTTGTACTTGCATACCAAAAATCCCGAGAAGAGAATGGAGGAGAAGGGATTGTGGTATGACCATCACCCCCACTCCACACTTCCATGGGGGGATATGTTCTCATCTCCCTTCTCTTTCTGTTCTCTCTCCAGTGAGAGCACTGGCCCCATAGCAATAAATAAATAAATAAACAATAAATAAAAATTTAAAAAGTTTCCTTTTCAAAAGACATTATTAAGGAAATTGTAGATAAGCATCTTCAATCTGGGAAAAATATCTGAAGACATGTATCTAAAGCAGGACTATGTCCAGTATACATATGATACCACACTTACGATTTCATAAGAAGAAGACAACCCAATTAAAAAGCTGAACACAAGGTTTAAAATGGCAACTTCAATATAAAAGTATTAAACGACAAGCATATGAAAAGGGGTTTAATATCAATAGTAACTTAAAAATTTAATGAGGCATCATTACACATCTATCGGACTGACTATAATTGAAAGGGGAACTATACAAAGTGTTGGCAGGGATATGACTGAACCAGAACTCTCAAACAGTGTAAGTGAGGATGTCAAATATAATAGTCACTTTAAAAGGGTTTAGCAGCTTCTTAATAACTTAAAATTTTTCTACCACACAGTCGATCATTTCCACTCATAGATGTATATAGTAGGGGAATGTGATTCCCAGACCTCCAACTAACAACAGCCTAATTAATTATCTTAGCTGTTTAGCTACAAGTTTTATAAATTTATTAAGATGATTTTTACAAACAAAAGTGTAGTACTTCATTTACAGTCAATTATTTAGTAGAAGTTAAAACTATATTATTTATTTTTAATTGATAAATGGATATAATATATATTTATGATGTACAAGACATTTTGATTAATGTGTACATTGTGAGTTGGCTAAATTAAGCTCTTAACATATGTATTACCTCACATACTTATCATTTTTTAGTGCTGAGGACATTTAAAATCTAATCTTAATAACATTCAAATACAAAATACATTGTTATTGGTTGTGGTCATCATGATATACAATAGATGTCTTAAACTTTCTCCTCTGATCTAACTGAAATGCTATAATATTTTAAGCAATATCTCCTTTAAGTGATATTTCCCCAGTATCTCACTTTCCTAGCCCTTGATAACCTAATAATTCGTTCTCTCTTTATGAGTTTTACTTTCGTAGATTCCACACATAACTGATATCATGTAATATGTGTCTTTCTGTGCCTGACTTATTTCATTGAACGAAATATATTGCACTATTCATTCATCCATATTGTTGAAAGGACAGGATTCCCTTCTTTTTGAAGTGTGAATATGTTTTATTATGGATGTATACTATATTTTATCTTTGCTTTATCCACTGATGAACTGTTAGGTCTATTTCATAACCTCTACTATGAATGATGTGACAATAAACATGGAAGTGCAGATGTCCCTTTGAGAGCTCGTCCTCATGTCTTTTGGGTATAGAGTTGGTTGTGGGACTGCTGGGTCATACAGTTTAACTTTAAAATCAATCACTGTTTCCATACAAGGTCACACTTGCAGTGGGCTGTCTGTAGCAAATAACTGCTTATGACAGAACTGGTGGCACAGGCTCACTTCTGAGGGATACAGAGTTTCTTTCTTGTTCGACTACACTTTGAAGATTCTAATCTTGTCAAATTGTCCTTAGATGCAGCTTAAATTAAAAAAAAAAAAAAAGGGATAGAATGTCCCTTTCTGTCTTTCCTTTCTTCTCTTCATTTGGGATCAGATCTGCATTGCAGTCTGATCTCTCTCTCCACCTCTTCCAATAACCTCACTCATCATTTTCCCTAAAAGAACCAGCAAACCACTTCATATTTCATTCTGTCTTAGCTTCTCAGGGAACCTGAACAAACACAAAATAATTTTATCCTCTCACACAGTTAATATACGAAGCTGGGTCACACATGTACACTTGCTCTTGTTCCGAATTCTTACCTATATTTCTGAGCTGCTATCTAGTATAATTTCTTGCTTTGCTGTTAACTCTGATTATGAATACTATTGGTTTATATTTGTCTGAAAGTATATTTGTGTTCCATTATCTTCTTTTGGAATGGATTATTTTATTATTCTCTGGTTTCAACAAATTGTATAACTACTACAATTTAATGGATGGGGTATTTTCTCTTTCTCAGACACATGGACACATATATTTTTTTTTGGCTAAAGATTACCTGCATTATTTGGAGAGATGAAGAGATAGGGAGAAGGCCCATGGGGCATGATTTATACAGCATTTCCTACTCCATTTCTCCGTTTTCATAGGGTTTTGTGACATATAAGAACCTGTGTTCAGTACGTCTTTTTATTTCGGTTTTCTTCATTTATTGTATAAGTAGACAATTTTTTAAAATTCCAATAATTCGGAACTATTTATTATATTTTTTAAATGTATTTATTTTATTATCATTATAATCTTCTTTATATTACATTGGATTACATATAACTTTACAGTGTGTTACATTGCTTTTTCAAAAGGGAATGCCATGCATGTCAGTCAATACAGAGACATTAATCTCCACACTTTATCGTTCAATATCTTTTCAATGTTTTTCCCAATCACTATTATTATTCTAATTGTTTTTTGAAACAGTCAATCACTATTTCTCATTTTGTTTGTAAAAAGACTTTACCCATCATGAAATACTTCTCAGACCAATCCAGTTGAGAATACTATACATGTCATCATCAACAGGTAATAAACCATTATCTGTTTTTCACTAATGTCCTGCCTCTCTATTTGATCTCTTGCTGTCTTTCTCTATCCTCTTCTCTTCACCCCCCATTCCACACTGTCCTATTCTCGTTAAGTACTTTCACTGCTTTTATGTCCTCTCATATTTCGCTCTCTACCAAAGAGTGCAGATAGTCGGTATATATTAAGTGGATACATACAATATCTTTCTTTCATAGCCTGGCTTTCTTTACTCAGCAATAGATCCTCCATAGCTGACCACTTTCTATCAAATGCCAGGGTCTTGTTATTTTTTATGGCTGAGTAGTATTCCATAGAGCTGTTGAAGCCAGGATTTGAACTATTTGGTGGGCCATGTGAAATCTAGCTCCCTTAATTACCAGACCAAAAATCTGACTTGGGTACTCCTTTTTTTTTTGAGAAAGAGATTTTTGCTTTAGGGTACATGCACTCATTTGAGAGAGAGAGTGAGACAGAGAGAAGAAAATGAGAAATCACCCCCTGGGGGAATGGTCATGCCACAATACGTTCTCCTACATTCTTCTCTTGGATTTTTGGACATGCACACACATGCACCCAGCTTGAGTTTCAAACTACTGGGTCTGGGACTCATAACACAATAGGCCATGTGGGAGTCCAGCACCTTAACCACTATACCATCTGCTAGCCCCATGACCTGGGTACATTTATAAGTAGTATTCTCATTTATAACTCTTATCCCTAGGTAAATGAAAATAGTTAAATTCAAAATAAGGTCAATCTTGTTTCATTTAAAAAATCTTTCTTCACTTAAGTTACTATACTAATGACATCTGGTCTAATAGAAATCCAAAAGGAATTTTTTTTTTCATTGATGTAGTTTCAGATTCTACCATGGGAATCTTTGACCTAAAAAATCAATTTTGGGGACCAGCAGATGGCATAATGATTATGTCACTGGACTCCCGTATACTTGACCATGGTTTGAGTCCGGGACACAGTGCCTTAAACTCACAATGGGTGCTTGAGCATGTGTCCACAAGATCCCGAGAGAATGGAGGAGAAGGGATTGCAGTGTGGCCATCCCCCCTAGGTAGTGATTTCTCGCTTTCTGTCCCTCTCTGTCTCTATTTGGTGAGCACATGCACCCTATAGCAAAAATCTCTCCAAAAAAATCTATTTTTATAGGTAAGTGAATACACACATTCTATTTTGTTATATAAACCAGGTACTGCATCTTTGCTTTACCATGATGACAGGTTGGGCAAACTCTAACCAAAAATTTTATTCAAAAACCATTTGTTACCATGAAATTTATTGTTCTTTCTAAGTAGTCAGAGTACAAAATAATGTAGCACAGTTCTTCCACATGGTTCCTCTGGAGTATTTATAATCAAAGCCTTTCCCTTTGGAGCAATCTTGACACTTTTAGTAATATTGACAATTTTCATACTGTGAATGGTCTTCATTCTAAATATATATCTGGCCTGTCTTTGCATGGAAAATAAATTTTTGTTGTATATATGTTCTAGTACATTATATAGCTAATAACAGAAAATGTCTGAGTCTGGGTATTTCAAAGAATAGAGCGTTATTCAGCTCATGACTTAGAGGCCCAAGTTCTAGGGCTACATATGGTAGATATCTGTCCAAGTCCCAGTGCTTTACATGGTGAGGATGAACAAAGAGAAAAGTAGTTATACCTAGAAGAGTCTCTGTGAGCTTGTCTGCTTTTTTGTGTTTTGTTTTGTTTTGATTTATTTTTTTAGAATTATTTTAACTTTACTTATTTATTTTAATTTGGCCAAAGAACAGAGAGAGAGAAAGCTAGTAAAGCAAGCCGCCAGGTCCAGGACTCAAACCACAGTCCACCATGTGAGAGTTCAGTGCCCTTAACCAGCACACCACTTGCCAGCCCCAGGGTTTGTCAATCCTTTCAAACCAACCAGAATTTAATCACGGGGCCCTGCCCATGACCTTAATTCTAATTTTTTTTTTTCCATATGCTTCACCTTTTGACAACATGAAGGTATTAAGTTTAGAGAATATTTAAAAGGAAACTTAATGTCTTTACAATACAGCCAAGTTCCAAAGCATAAATTTTTGGATAATACTTAAATCATAGCAATATAGAAATATGGGTTGATTATTTCCTTTCCTTCATTCCTTTTCTTAGCAGGTATGTGGCAAGAAATAGAGAGAAAGAGATATAAAAAGTAAGAGAAAGACCGAAAGAGGGAAACCCACTAGTGAGTCATAATCACGCTGCAATACTTTTCTTTCATTTATCCATCCTGTGAGAATTATAGGCACTCATGCATATGTGCCTGGCATGCCATGGTCAGGAATGAAACAGCAGTCAGCCATGTGGGGTCTGAGTCCTAATGCACAGTATTTAAAAACTGTACTATGGGGACCCGTAGTTGACATGATGGTTATGTCACTGGACTCCCATGTAGTTGACCATGGTTTGAGTCCTGGATTCGGTGGCATAAACTCACACCATGCATGTGTGCATGTGTGTCCAAGATCCCAAGAGGAAAATGGAGAAGGGATTGCAGCATGGCCATTCCCCTGCGGGGTGATTTCTCGCTTTCTGTCTCTGTCTTTGTCTTTCTGGTGAGCATATGTGCCTTATAGCAAAAACCAAAACATACATACATACATACATACATACATACATACATACATAAATATAAATACAACTCGAGAGGCTGACTGTTGAGCAAGTCATTCACTGTGGGAGTACGTTCAAGGAAGTGGAGTACGTGAAGCAAGGTAAGGAATGGGGGAATGATCAAAAATGAGGTATGAGCTACAATCTAGTTTCAGCCTGATCCAGAAAACCCTGCAGCATGCATTGCACCACTAAATTGGATCCACTATCAGGCAAGATTTTGAAAATAAGAATTTTCTAACCCCACAACCTGTTAGTTTTGGCACGAGCGTTTCCATAGTTGGGATAGGGATAATCTCTTTGTTGTCAGACTATGATCTCTACACCCCTTGTCCAGGAACCCAAAGTATATCTGAAACCCTCACTGTTCAACAAAACATAGAGAGGGAAAATTGTTTATGAGAGAGGAAAAGAGAATTAAGTACAGTTTGGCCACACCAAGAAGACATGTCTATCTACAGAATTGCATAGATCTGGTTAATTTTTAGCAGAGGAACAGAAATGAGTGAGTAGTCTTTGAGATAGGAGCTTTGGGCTTAGCTAAGCGGTACAATCAAATGATTCATTTTCAAGACCACAGGTTCAGCTTGCTTCTGGTACAGAGCATTTTTCATTGTTTTTGCTCTGGGTTGGCCTTTCATCTCCTTGGATTTCCTGTGAGAAATGTCAAGCATTGAGTATCAGACCAAGAGAAATAGTTTTTAATTTTAAGAAGATGGAGTCAGTCTAGCCAAGCAGGCCCCCAATTTCACCGTGAGTGAATTTACTCTCTTTCATCTGACAACAATTATGAGCAAATGTCAAGTATAATTCACAGTAGTATAGAGATTGGTGTGCTGGTCTGATAACTGAGATGGAATTTGGGACATACAGAAGAGTCATGAAAAGTTCATGGGAAGGGGCCAGCAGGTGGCATGGTGCCTGAAAACCTCTGGATTCCCACATGGCCTACCATGGCTCGAGTCTCAGACTTGGTGGCTTGCTTTCTCGCTTTCCCTTTCTCTCTTTCTCTCTCTCTCTCTCTCTCTCTCTCTCTCTCTCTGGTAAAAAAAAAAAAAATAATAATAATAATTAAATAATTCTTTTAAGAAAAGGTCATGGGAAATGCATGTTATGAAAAAGTATGCATGGATTTCAGAAAATGTTTGCACCAAAATAAATTTGTATTTTAATTCTATGTTTCCAGAAACTTTTTGAAGTCCCCTGTAGGGTGCTTAGTCCTTATATCCTTTGTTTTCATTAAAGATTCGTTCATAGTGCTCTCTGAGTTTGTATCTTGGGTTTATCATAAATTTGGAAATGGCAGGGTTCTTTTTGTTGTTGCATTATTTAATTACATTCTATCACTCTGCTTTAGTGCTTTAGTCCTAGAGATTTGATTAAAAGTTTATTAAAACTTTTCATTGTACCTGAGTTATCTCTAACATTATTTTTTCTACTTAGAATTCTTTTGCTTTTAGTGTGACTATTTTTTCTTATCAAGTTTATTTTTTAATATTTAAAACTTTTTTTGGAGAGGTTTTTGCTATAGAGCACATGCACTTGCCAGAAAGACAGAGAGATAAAAAGCGAGACATTACCCCCCGGGGGGGGGATGGCCACGCTGCAATCCCTTCTCCTCCATTCTCCTCTTGGGATCTTGGGCACGCACGCACACGTGCCTGGCATGAGGTTAAGCCACCAGTCCAGGACTTGAACTGCAGTCGACTACATGGGAGTCAAGCAACATAGCCATTACGTTAACTTCTGGTCCCTCAAGTTTATATTTTAAAATTGTGTTTGTATATATTTTAACCTATCAATCTAGACATTTAGTCATTGTATTGCTGTATTTTATGCACTAAAATTTTCATTTGTTTCCATTTATTGCTATCATTCTCTGCTGAAATTTTTCCATCTTGTCTTTCATTCATTGAATGATTAACCACAAAAAATTCAAACCATATGTGGAAATTCTGCATGTATATTTATAATTATCTGATTTTTTTTGTTTTCCACTTAATTTTGTAAGTGTGCTTGTTTTTAATTGGCACATATTAATTGTATACATTTGTGGGGTGTAGTGTGAATTTTCAGTATATTAATACAATGTCTAATGAACAAATTGGGAGTAATTAATACATTCATCATCTTAAATATTTATTATTAATTTGTTTGGGAACACTCGAAATCCCCCATTTTAGCTTTCGTGATATATATAGTAAATTATTGCTAACTACAGTTGCCCTAATATGTTATAAGCAGTAGGACATACACTCCTCACTTTAACTTTGCATCAGTTAACCATTGTGTCCCTACTTCCCTTCCTCCCAACTCCCTACCCTTGCCAGATTATTTTTGATTGAGTTTAAGATATTATATTAGGAAAAAGAAAACGTATCACTTGAAACTGAACAAAGTTACCTTACTTTGGTAGAAATTTAGTTTAATTTCTAATGTTCAATCTAAAGGGACTTGCAATTCTAGATCATTTAGTCAATAGGAAATGGTTAAGTTTTGAATTTGGATTTTGATCTTTGTGAGTTAATCTGTTTCCCATTCATTATAATTTCTAGGATGTATTATTGGGAATAGACTAAAAGTTTCGGAAGACTGAACTCGAATTATTTTGTTTCTCTTGCTCTATGAATCTAACTAAATCTCTGGTCAGTTCCATAAACTTTTAGCTTTTCATTGTAAACAAGGCAAATTTCTCAGAAAGAGCACATTGCCAAGTGTTTACTCCCTTTCGGCCATCGCTTCTCTACCATCTACCTCAGCCGCACAAATTATCTTTATCTTCATAGTTCTCAAAGGTATTTAAAAAGGTGGTATGTGTGTGTTTTTAATTGTGTCTCGTTTCCCCTCATGTTATCAGTGATAAGTTTTTGTTTTTTTGTTTTTTTGTTTTTTTGAGAGGTTTTTTGCTATAGGGCGCGTGCGCTCGCCAGACAGACAGAGAGAGACATAGAGACAGAAAGCGAGAAATCACCCCCCAGGGGGGATGGTCACGCCGCAATCCCTTCTCCTCCATTCTCCTCTTGGGATCTTGGGCATGCACGCACACACACCCGGCGTGAGTTGTAAGCCACCGGGTCCGAGACGCGAACCGCGGTCGACTACGTGGGAGTCCAGCGACATAGCCATTACGCTAACTGCTGGTTCCCTATCAGTGATAAGTTTTGTCTAAATGTAGAACTTGATAAAAAGCAGTACTTTATAGTATCATTCTGATACAAGTGTCTTTTAGCTTTGGTAAACACATACAGTGCATCAGTCTCCTTGAAAAATCACACAACAGCACTAGAAGTGATTTTGACACCCAGTAGGGAATTATAGATACCCAAAAGCTACCACATGGTGATCTGGTAGTAATTTCCACTACACAGGGATAGCATGTTGAAAGTGTACTTTGTCTGGGTTTCTCTGACACAATAAAAAGGTAGGGACTTAAAATCTGCATTTATATATTAATATAACCTCATTTGCATTTATGATTCACAAATTTAAGGTGTTTTTCATTCTACAAGGACTATATTTTATAAAGAAAACAGATTGCTTTCTTGGGCATCATTGAAAAGTTCTATTTGTGAAAGCGTATCCTATAGTGAACTTTCTTTTATAAAGTAATAGAAACAAAAGTAATTACCATACTTCAACTTATACCTAGTAGTATTTTTTAGCTCCATAGCTGCCTAATTGAATCTGAGGTGCACCTACTGAGGATTCTATAAGAAAAAAGAAAAGTAATTCTATAGAGCCACAGAGATTGCTGGAAAGATGATGCCTGTAGAGTTCTTGTGTATGAAAAATTATCTTAAATAAATAGAATTGCCACAAGGGGTCCTAAAATCAAAGTAAATGTCTTTCAAAAACTCTTTATTAAGTGTATTGTTTAGTCAAGACTTTTCATTCCACTGAAAGTTATTTATCGAAAAAGAAAAAAAAAACTAATTTCATGACATTTTTCCCCCCAATTCTCACATATAAGAAAATCAAGACTTTTCTGAACCAGTATCCTAGGCAGAAATAAAAATATGTTAGTGCTTTCTTTTGTAGTGTATTATAAATGTTAAAGTTAACTTATATAAGCATACTCTGGAATATTTATAAGAGAATTCAAGATGAAATCTATTTAAATTATTCATTATTATTGTTATTATTATTATGCATTAATAAGAAAGCAATCCTGATGTGCATTAAATGTTAATTTTGAAAATTAGTGATAATTAAAAAAATAAAGTTTTGCTCATATATGAAAACATGCACTATTTATTTATACCACTGTGGAATATGTATCATACAATTTAATTACATTACTGTGAAAACTTAAGAGCATAATCATTCTATGTTAAATTATAGAACATTTATTGTAAGAAAAAAACTTTTGAAAATCTTATTGTATTCTAATTTATTAATTTCTTCTCAATTCATATATACAACTCATCACATACATGTATGTTTACATGCGAGAATGAAAGAGAGAAAGAGAAAGAAAAAGAAAGAAGGAAAGAGAGAGAGAGAGAGAGCGCGCGAGCGCACCCTCCTCAGGATCTAGTAATGCTGAAATCTCCTTTTCATCCTCCAGCCTGTAAGAAATGGGGCGCTGTTCGTGTACCAGGCAAGATTCAGGCTGACCTGAATGATTCAAATCACAGTTGCTCTGTGGGATCCAGCTTCAATAGAGCTGTACGTTACCAATGTGCTACAGAGCTGGACCCATATCATTTTATACAATATGAATATGTATGTAGCAAAAAATAGAAATTATCCCTAGCATAGCAATTCTAGCTATTCATTGCTCAAAACTACTAGAAATCAGTTTTCAACATTTTATAAAATCCATATATATCTTAATTTGTTTTTATTTACTATTTCTTATAGCCTTACAAAACTGCTTAAAATATTAGGCTAATGAAAAATATATGAATTTGTTTGGTAAGTGCCAGTTGATGAAAATGCTATGATTGCAAGTATGTGTCATCTCCCAAAAAATATATGGTAGCTTTGATAAATGTTGCAATGAAAGAAACAAGCAATAAAGGGGAGAAGGTAACATCACTTGGCACAGAACTGAGTCAATTAACCTTATTAATTTATAACTAGTTTGTCGATTGGGTAAATAGTATGCCCCATTCACAGAGACATTAATTAAGAGAAGTTCAATAAAATTAAAGTTTGTCTGATTTAATTGCAAGTGTATGCAAAAAGAACATAAACAAAACCTAGGATTGGAAGAACTGCCTAAATGTTAGAGTTGGGATTATAATTTGAATATACATTTTCAGAAGAAAAAAGTATATTCATTTATTTTTATCTGTATGATAAAATACCAGAGAAATCTCAAGCCTTAGATTATGTTAAAATGAAAACTATAAAAAGTAAAATTAGAGAGTGTTGGCAATAGCAGATGATGTAATAGTTATGTCACTGGACTCTCACGTTGCTGATCACAGTTTGAGTCCTGGACCTGGTGGCTTAAAACTCACGCCAGGTGCTTGTGCATCTGTGCCCAAAATCCCAAGAAGAGAAGGGAAGAGAAGGGAATGAAGCATGGCTACTCCCCTGGCAAGTGATTTCTCGCTGTCTCTGTCTCTGTATCTTTGGCAAGCATATGTGCCCTAAAGTAGAAAAAAAATAGAAATAAAAAATGTCACAAAAGTATAAACATGACTCATGAACTATAAGAAATTATCTGAATTTTCCAAAATAGTTAACAATTAATTGAATTTCTTAATCAACCAACATAGTAATGAGTTATTCATTTAGTTAAGCCTTGCTTTATTGAAGTCAAAGTTTTACTTAATATAGTTCTTCATTATTAACCAAGTCTACCATGCTAAAACTAAGTCACTAAGTAGGCTGACTTGTATACACTCTGCTTTTCTCAACTTGTTCTTGTCCCACAGAAAACGCATCAGAGAGACACACACATTCTCAGAAGTACTTTAAAAATCTCATTCTGATCCAGAAACAACCACTGATTGTCTAGTTTACTGCACATAGGGAGTTATTTATAGTTAGAAAGAAGGCTATTTCTTGTATTAAATATGTATAGACACACATGCACACACAGGCATGCCTTCTTTTATTACACGTTGCTTTTGCTTTTGCTTTCTTTCTTTCTTTTCCTTTAACAAATTGAAGTTTTGTGACAACCCAGCATTGACCAAATCTTTTGACACTGTTTTTCCAACAGCATGTGCTCCCTTCATATCTCACTTCATATCTCTGTGTCACATTTTGTACTTCTCACAATATTTCAAGCATTTGTGTTGTTATTATATGGTGACCTATATCACTGATCTATTGTAACTGTTTTAGAGTACCACAAATTCACCCATATCAGATGATAATTTTTATTGATAAATGTATGCTCTGACTGCCCTACTGACTAGCAGTTTCCCTGTCACTCTCTCTCTCTCTTTCTTTGGATCTTCTATTTCCCTGAGACAATATTGAAATCAAGCTAATTGAAAAGCCTATAATGGTTTCTAAGTGTTCAAGTGAAAGGAGGGGTCACATGTCTCTCACATCTGATCAAAAGCTGGAAATTATTAAGCTTAGTGAGAAAAGCTTGTCAAAGTTCATAATAAACAGAAAGCTAAGCCTGTTATAATGCAAGAGACATTACAACTTGCATTTAGCCAAGTGTAAGTGCAAAGAAAAAGTTCTTCAAGGAAATAAAAATGTTACTCCAATGAAGACATGAGTGAAATGAAGGTGAAACAGCATTATTACTGATATGAGGAAAGTTTCAGTGGTTTGGATAGAAGATGAAACCAGCCATAACATTCTCTTAACCTAAAATTTAATCCAGAGCAAAGCCCCAACTCTCTTTAGTTCTATGAAAGATGAGGGAAGTGAGAAAGTTGCAGAATCAAAGTTTGAAGCTAGCAAAGGTTGGTACATGCACTTAAGGGAAATAAGCCATCTCCGTAACTTAAAAGCGCAAGATGAGGAGAGGCAGTTGGCATGATGGTTAAGGGCACTAGACTTCCATATGGTTGATTGCAGTTCAAGTCTCAGACCTGGTGGCTTGATTTCTCACTTTCCCTCTCTCTGTCTCTCAAGTCTGGTCAAATTAAATTAAGAGAGAAAGAAAAAGAAAGAAGAAAGAAAGAAGGAAAGAAAGAAAGAAAGAAAGAAAGAAAGAAAGAAAGAAAGAAAGAGAAAAAAAAGTTAAATAAAATAATTATTTTTTATAAAAAAGATGCAAGATGAAGCAGCAAGTGCTCATGAAGAAGCTGCAGTAAGTTTTCAAGATTTAGCTAAGACAATTGATGAAGGTGGTCACACTAAACAATGGATATTTAATATAGACAAAATAGCTTTATATAGAGAGAGGATTCCATTGAGGATTTTCATAGCTCAAGAGAAGAATACAATGCCAAGGTTCAAAGTTTCAAAGAATAGACAATCTTGTTAGGGGCTATTGTAGCTGGTGACATTAAGTAAAAACCAAGGCTCATTTACCATGTCAAATATCCTCGGGCCTTTACAATTTATGCTAAAGCTAGTGCTTCTATGGTCTATAAATAGAACAACAAAGTCTGAATGGCAGTATATCTGTTTGCAGAGTGGCTTACTGCATATTTTAGACCCATGATTGAGATCTACAGATCAAAAAATATACATGCATTTTTTTCAAAGTAGTACTGTTTGTCGACAATGCACCCGGTCACCTAAGAGCTCTGATAGAGATGTACAGAGATAAATGTGTTCATGTCTACTAACATAACATCTATTCCGCAGCCCATGGATCAAGGATAATTTGAACTTTCAAGTCTAATTATTTAAGAAATACATTTCATAAGGCTATCCTTTTCATAGTGATTCATCTGATGGATCTGGACAGAGTAAATTGATAGCCTTCTGGAAAGGACTCATTATTCTAGATATTATTAAGAATATTCATGATTCAAAGGAGAAGGTCAATATATCAATATTAATAGGAGACTGGAACAAGTTGATTCTAATGCTCAAAGGTAACTTTGGAGGGTTAAAGATTTCAGTGGAGAAAGAAAGAACTATAGCTGTGGTTGAAACGGCAAGAGAACTAGAAGTAGAGCCTTAAGATAAAACTTGAGGGACCAGCAGTTAGCGTAATGGCTATGTCACTGGACTCCCACGTAGTCGACCGCGGTTCGAGTCCCGGACCCGGCGGCTTAAACTCACGCCGGGCGTGTGTGCGTGCGTGCCCAAGATCCCGAGAGGAGAATGGAGGAGAAGGGATTGCGGCGTGGCCATCCCCCCTGGGGGGTGATTTCTCGCTTTCTATCTCTCTGTCTCTGTCTGTCTGTCTGGCGAGCGCACGCGCCCTATAGCAAAAACCTCTCAAAAAAAAAAAAAAAGATAAAACTTGAATAGAAAAGGTGTTGCTTTTATGGGTGAGCAAAGAAAATGGTTTCTGAGATGGAAAATGTGCCCAGTAAAGATGCTGTGAGCATTGTTGAGATGAGTAGAAAGGGATTTAAAATATTACATAAACTTATTTGATAAAGCAGAGGCAAAATTTTAGAAGATTGCCTCCCATTTTCAAAAAAATACTACTATGGTTAAAATGCTATCGAATCGTGCCATGTGATTCATAAAAATCTTCATAAAAAAAATCAATTGATGCAGCAAACTTCACGGTTCTCTTGGTTGAAGAAACTGCCACAGTCACCCTAGACTTCAGAAACTACCACCCTGATCACTTAGCAGCCATCAAACTCTGGTGAGATCATCCAACAGCAAGCAAAAAGATTACAGCTAGCTAAAGGCCCATTAGCTTTTTTCAGCAGTAAGTTTTTCTTTGTGCCTTGTTCAATTTTTGTTTGACAGGGTTTCACTATGTAATAATTCTCCTGCTCTGATCTTCCAATGAGTCAGGACCACAAGCAAGTCCCACCATACCCAGGCCTTTCCAATAGCATCTCACTACGTGCCTATGTTTGTCTGCCATCTTCCTACCTCAGTCTCCTCAGTAGCTGAGACCAAAAGTGCATGACACTGGTCCTGGCTTTTCGGGTGGGCTAGGAACTGAACCTGGGCCTGCCAAGTGTTCTCAGTCTGCCAAGAACCATCATCTGTAGAGCACACTACTACAGCTAAATGTCCTACTTTTCATAGCTGTAAATACATTTGCCAACAAGCCCTTTTTGCATTGACACAGAACATTGAAAGAAAAGAAGTACCACTTCGCTTTCAGCAGCTCTGCCTACCCAATTACCAGTGCCACTCAAAAAGAGTCAGAAGTTCAAGACTTAATGCTCTAATAAAGCCCTACATCTCAAAGTGACTCATTTACAGTGATACCGCATCATCAGTAAAGTGAATCCAGATACCCTATACATTATAGTGAGCAGCTTCAAATCTCATCTCCCTACAGCGCTCCCAGTGAAATGAAGCTGAATAAAACAAATCCTGATTTTTCACATTTACTGTTATTAAAGAAAGGAACAAAGTAGTGCCAAGGGGAATGAGAGAATAAAGCTATGGCTATTCAGTTGTGAAGAAAGTAAATTAATAAAACTAACCTCATTTCTTCTGTACATTCTTTCAGTAGATGCCCCTGGAGAACAATTCCCTTTATGGACTAGAATAAGGATGGGGGATGAACTATATAGTTTCGTAACTGGATCTTTTTTAGTGATATTTGCACTTGATGTGTCACAAGAAACAAATATGTCACCCTGTTTGCCACATGACGCTTGATCTCTTCCTATGGGCATTTCTTTATTTTTTCAATTTTTACTAGAAACTTTGGTAAATTTTATGCTCTCATTTAATAGAGTATATCAAGCTATTATCAGGGTAAGGGTAAAAACAATCCTGTGAGTAGATTTAAGATAATTCTTTAAATCTTCAAAACATGTATGATACTCTGGGCTCATATGAAATATTAAATCCATCTTTTGCTATTACTGTTCAAAAATTAATGCAATATACTAGAAAAGCCTTTATCCACTATGACAAACAGAACCACCTTCAGGCTGCTCATCTGCCACAAGGACGATTTTTCATTTCAATGGATACCTGAGTGATGTATCTGCACATATTTTCCAAACGGTCTCATGTACAATCTTTTTTCTTGAGTGGATTCCATGTAAAAATTAGTCCAAAATCATTTAATAGAGTATGATATAAGAATCCGTTTATCTCAATAGATATATAGATAGACATATGGATACATTCCAATTATTTTTTTAAAAAGAGAATGAAGCCAAGTAAGCCAGCAAAGAATGTATTTTATCATAATTCTAATCTACCAATAATGCTAGACCTAGTTCCTGATCATAGAGACTTTCTTTCAAGACTTTATGTACCAAATGAAGCATCTCTTCTGGATTCAAAGATTCAAAAGTGTGAATATTATATCTATCTGTATTGGGTATAGGTTAACTGCTTTTCAGGGAATAAATAAATTGCAAAGTTAACTTACATTATACCTTTTTAATTGAATAGTAACTTTTTTAAAACTTAGTACACCTGTGTTGTTCCACAATATATAATTCTGATAAATAAGTCAATATTTTTGCAGGCATTTATTAAGCAAAGTATATGAAGTTCTTATATGTTCATTTTTTTCTTTTATGAAATCTTTATAAATAATATCATATAAAAATAATTCATTTTAAAGTATATTGTTAAAATGTCATGAAGTTACCAGTAAAAATAAAAGGCATGGATTCTAAATTCATAAAACAAGAAGTTTGGCACAGAGAATTTTCTGAAATTATAAAGAAAAATTATCCTTTGGTAAAATCTTAGGATAAATGACATTCTTTTCTTGATTATTGTGTATATTACACTGTAAGACAATCATTAACAAAGTTAAAAAAGAATGTTGACTCCTGAGATTGGTACTTCAACTACTGAATTTCTATAGTAATAGCTAGTAGGACATTTTAATAACATAGACACAAACTTCACTCAGTCCTTGAAAGAAAACATCTTTCTTTGGAAAATGAGAAACACAGGTGTGCTTAAGCATGAGAACTATGCAAATGTGTCCTGAATTTTGCATGTTTATTACTTAGTTTACCTAACTATATCACTCTTTTTTTCTTTTAAAAATTATGACTTTGAGGCCAGCAGGTGTCACAGGTTTAAGTCGCTAACAAGTTAAAAATATTAATAATAATAATAAATAACATTAAATAAATTATTATGATTTCATGAAACACACACACAGACACACATACGAATATAATGTATATATAGCCACACATATATATTCAATTTGTTTATATAAATTACACATTAATCTTTTTGTTGCTCATATTATTCCGTCTTTGGCCAGTGGAAATTCTGGTGTCCTTTTGTTAGAAAGTGATTTATTTTTGGCAGCTCATTTGTTATCTACCATATCATCAGGCTCATAGTTTACATTTACCACCCAGTTTTGAAATAAGCTGTTTCCAAATATCACTGGTTTCTTTATATATATAAGATACTATTTCAAGTACTAAGGTTATCATTAATCCTGAAATGCCATTGTCTTTAGTCAGTTGGTTTTGAATGAAATAAACTGACTATAATTAAAGTTTTAGAGAAAATATATCTTTTTTTAATAGAGGTTTTTGGCTTATGGTGCATGCATTCACTGGAAAGAGAGAGACTGAGACAGTAAGAGAGAAAGTGAGAAATCACCCCTCAGGTGGGATGGCCACACCACAATCCCTTCTCCAATAATATAAAATTACAGTTTTTTAAAAATTTTTATCTGTACTGTGAACTTTTTTTTTTTTTTTTGGAAGAGGTTTTTGCTGTAGGGCACATGAGCTTGCCAGACAGACAGATAGAGACAGAGAGAGACAGAAAGCAAGAAATCACCCCCCCAGGGGGGATGGCCACGCTGCAATCCCTTCTCCTCCATTCTCTTCTCAGGATCTTGGCATGCACGCACATGCGCCCAGCGTGAGTTTTAAGCCACCGGTCCAGGACGCGAACCACGGTGGACTACATGGGAGTCAAGCGACATAGCCATTACGCTAACTGCTGGTCCCTTGTACTGTGAACCTTTGATGGGACTAATAATGTGAAATAGGAATATGTAACTTTAATTCTAAGACTTCTATTACTTTTGAAATTCATTACCTTGACTATACTAAACTGTCTTAATATCATTTTTCACTACTATAAAATGAGATAATATTGCTTATAGGATAGGGTTGGTTTAAAAATCTGGTCAGATAACTGAAATTTCAAGAACCAATTTGATTTAATAGTTGTTCAATCTACCTTCTTATTTCACTTTTCCTCTTTTCATGTTTATCTCCAAATTATTCTATTTTTAACTATTTCTGTTATTTAAACAGTCTTAAATACCAACACCCAGTTTCAGTTTTGTTTCCACCAGACATCTCACAACATTAAATGATCATACTAACAACTGAGAAAAGATCTGTGTGAATCACTTATTTTAAGAGCATTGGGACCAGCAGATAGTATAATGGTTACATCTCCGGACTTCCAGGTAGTTGACCACGGTTGAAGTTCTGGACCCAGCAGCTTAAAACTCATGCTGGGCACATGTGTGTGTGTGCCCAATATACTGAAAGGAGAATGGAGGAAAAGGGATTGTGGCATGGCTATACCCCCTTGGGGGGATGATTTCTCACTTTCTGTCTCTCTGTGTCTGTGAGTGCACACACCCTATAGCAAAAATATTTCTACATAAAAGAGAGCAATTGCTTATTTGTTTTTAATTTAGTGTTAGAAAAAAAATCTACTGAATACCTTTTGCTACCAAGCACTGTTTTTTTTGTTTGTTTGTTTTGTTTGTTTTGTTTGTTTGTTTGTTTTAAGAGAGGTTTTTCGCTATATGGCTCATGCGCTCGCCAGACAGACAGAGAGAGACATAGAGACAGAAAGTGAGAAATCACCCCCAGGGGGGATGGTCACGCCACAATCCCTTCTCCTCCATTCTCCTCTCGGGATCTTGGGCACACACGCACCAGCGCCCGGCTTGAGTTTTAAGCCACCGGGTCCAGGATAAGAGCCGCAGTCGACTACATGGGAATCCAGCGACATAGCCATTACGCTAACTTCTGGTTCCTCCAAGCACTGTTTTAAAAATTATTATGATTAGTATAATTAATACTAAGAAAACCAAAAATAAAAAACAAAATCTTATGAGTTAGTAATGGTACTTGCATTTAGAAAATTAAACTTATTTAATAATTTATTTCCTTCTACTTGGCTTTACTTTTGTTTTTCTTTTATTCTTTTTATTTTTCCTTAGATTTCTGCCATAGGGAACATGGGTTCACCAGAGAAAGAGAGACAGGAAGAAGGAGAGAAATCACCCCTCAGGAGGGATGGTCAAAAGCAATCTCTTCTCTATTCTGCTCATGGGATTTTGGGCATGCCCTCACATATGCTCGGTGTGAATTTCAAACCACCAGGTGGGTTGTAAATGTGGGAATTGACTACTTTAACCACCATGTCCCCAACTGGCCCCACTTTATTTTTTATTATCACCCCCATCAGTTCTCCAAGCCATGGAAGCCTCAGTCAGCCCAGACAAGTGCATGCGTCCACCTGGTGCATATAGAAAGGCCCCAGGATGGGAATCCAACACCTTCCCATGTGCTACTGCCACGTTTTTCTGGTGCCACTATTTAGCCCCAAGCTTCATTTCTAAAGATTACTTCTTAGTTTTGACATTGATACACTGTCGTTATTTTGTTTGGTAGTTGACCTGCGAACATTTATCCACTATTTTATTATCATTTTTATTTACCTATATTTTGCATGCACATACTATAAATAGCATATATGTAAATTTAACACTTGTTTTTAAAAAACTAATCTTCTAATTACTGTAATATTTAAGAATAATTCTTTTTCTAGTTTTGTTTTTTTTTTGCTGTTATAGGTGCCAAGATTCCTCTTCCTACTTCTTTTGAATTGATCTTTTTGTAGTAAGTATTTTTTTTTATTCTGATGCTTAAACATTATATTTCTATTTCAATGTGTGGTTACTACTCACATTTAAAATGAAAGTTTAAAGCTTAATATTAGTAAATAACAATATCTTTCACCCAAATAGTAAAGTGCATTTAATTATATTACCTGGAATCACTCTCTCAATTTTATACGATATATTTGTGGTATTATATTATTAATATTAAACTTACCACTTCCAATACAATATGATATCTTTGAGGGTAAGATCCATTTTGAGTGTACTAACTTTATATTGGGTCATTGGGAAAGTCATGATGTATTTTTCTGTTTTTCTATGCATAAATATGTCATGAGAGTTTTCTTTTTTCTTTTTTTTTTGGAGAGGTTTTCGCTATAGGGCACGTGAGCTCGCCAGACAGACAGAGAGAGACATAGACACAGAAAGCGAGAAATCACCCCCCAGGGGGGATGATCACGCTGCAATCCCTTCTCCTCCATTCTCCTCTCGGGATCTTGGGCACGCATGCACATGCGCCCGGCGTGAGTTTTAAGCCACCGGGTCCGGAACGCGAACCACGGTCGATTATGTGGGAGTCCAGCAACATAGCCATTACGCTAACTGCTGGTTCCCAATGTGTCATCATTTTTCAGATGACCCAATATCTTCATATTACTGCACAGTGCCTGGCACATAATAAATGTGGCTCCCAATAATGCCTGCTAAATGAATGACTAATTAAATTCATTATAGTTTTTTTTAAATGAATAATGTATCTTTTTTAAAGAATTATTTTATTTAACTTTAGTTTTTTACTTATTTTTTTTTTTAATTTTACCAGAGAAGGGGTCAGAGAGAGAGAGAACACGCAAATCATCAGGTCTGGCATTTGAACCATGGTCAGCCATGTGGGAGTTCAGTGCCCTTAACTACCATGCCACCTGCTGGCCCCTGATTAATGTACTTTTAATGGGACAAAGTTATGTCAAAAGATAAAAAATAATTTAGTGCATAGTTACGATACATAATATTTGAAGCCAGGACTTAATTTACAGGACACAGACCAAACAATATTGACCTTGAGTCTTGTTAAATTATTAAGAAATTTAATAGAAGCTAAACTTTTCCCCCCCATTGAAAGAAAGTTATTCTACAAATTTCTCAGTAATGCTCATGAAAGCTTTTAGTACATTTCTCTTCCCTCTAAGCGTATCCCCTCCTAGAGAAATGGAAAACTGAGACTTAGCACCATTTTTATCTCGTGATCTCAACATATGGACTAACGTACATCCTGATGCTGCACCTGTAGTAGTGAATGCAATCAACACACACTGGATGAAAGCCAGTCTTTGAGAAGTCTAGCTTGCATGTTAGCCCTGTAAATATACTCTGGGGTCTCTTAGTCACCAGAGATAAAGATGAGTGGCTATTTTCTAATTTCATGGTTGTATTATTGAGTCAAAATTATTGTCATAAAGTCCATAATCATCAGGTGCAATTGTAGTAAAGCAATTATAAAGAAGTTTCGAATCACATCTTGACAAGCTTTTTTTTATTTCCATAATACAATACTGAGTATTATTTTCACATGATATCTTTGTAACCACTCCGCAGTTTGTAAGAAATAATTATCTGGTAATTTCTTAGCAAATGTTTGGATTTCACAGTTTAATAATGAGTACTAATTCATTTAATCATAAAATGTTCATTTTAATATCCAAGTAAATATACTATAATTAGAGAGCCATGATTCTGATTCCATAAATGCAATACATATCTTGATGACTTTACATTAGTACAACAAAGGGAAATATTAATTCACACAGATTTGATTTTAATCTAAGAGCCCCAGAATGTACTTCAAGCGAAAAAGCAAACTCTCAGAATTTTTCGATGAGAAATTGACATTGTCTGAAGTTATGCACATATTAGAGTAGAGACAACTTAAAAATGTCCAAATTAATCTTTTCTTTTTTCCTAAAATATAAACGAATGCCTTTCAGTGATCTCATTTGTCTTTTAGTGATTTAGTTTGGTGGGTTTTTATGTTAGGATTCTCAGTGAGATAAGACCAGCTAGCTCCTGTGGTCCCCATAGAGGAAGTATAGATCCCCTTCCAGTTAATAGGCCAGGGGCTGATGGTAATGACCCAACCGCACACCAAGGGGGTAAGAAAAAATGTGTTAACTCACACTACAGGACTTTCTGAGAAAAACAAAGCACTTTCTAAGGTGGTCCAGAATTGACTTGAGCAATGTTGGAGAATCAAGGGGTTAAGTGGCTATTTTCTTTATGGTGGTTGGAGGCAAGCATTTCCAAGTCCAAGTAGAAAGAGGTGTGCTTGGCTTGAACTTCTCACAGTGCCAAGGGAAGAAACAGCAGACTTTCTTATCAATTTGCCGTAATGTGGATGGATAGGGGGGAAAGTCTTAAGGGGCTGTAGATGGAAGTGTTAACCATCAAACAAAGAAGCAATCATGACGACAACATACCAAGAGTCAAATTATTACACCAAATTTCAACAGCAAATAGCACTACTGTATGGTTTTTGTTTGTTTGTTTGTTTTTTAGATTTTTGCCATAGAGCATATGTGCTTGCCAGAGGGAGACGGAGAGAGCAACAGAGACAGGGAGAGTGAGAAATCACCTGCCAGGGAAGATGGCTACCCTGCAATCCCTTCTCCTCCACTCTCCTCTGGTGATTTTGGGCATGCATGCACACACATGCTGGCATATTTTCAAAGTCTCTGGACCCAGGACTCCAACAGTGGAGTTGAGTTATCCATGAGGGATCCAGCTCCTTAACTACCATGCCACCTGTTGGCCCAGTACTGGAGATATTTTAAATAATTACCTGCTCCTTTTCTGTCTTACCATAAGAAATTTTTACTCTCTCCCTCTCTCTCTCTCTCTTTTTGAAATTAAATTTAATTTTGAACTTTTATCTGGGTTTGTGGCATTCTTCAAAGTTGTGAAACACGAAACATTATCTGCTTTGTGGAGCTCACATACAGCTAAGAATTGGACAATAAGTGGACAAATAAATGGAAGTACCCGATTGTTTTATCTTACAATTAACATAAATTTGAAAACTGAGATAGAAACTGTTTGTGGCCTAAATTAAAGTATCAGTTGAGAAGCTTTTCTCAAGAGGGATTTCTTCAGTAAGACCCAAATGATAAAGCTAGTCATCCGTGCAGGTCTCTATGGGGAGAGCATCCACCCAGAGGCAAAAACTTGTGCAACAATGCTAAAGTGAAAAAAGTGCTGAAAATTTAAATGTATTATTTAATTAGTGTGGCTGCAAGATAGAGGGATATGTGGAGGGGAGGAGTCTAGGGGGAGTTAGAGATACTTTGCATGTACTCTTGTAAACTACAATGAGAGAATATTTTATTCTAAGGCTAAAGGGAAGCCACAGATATTTTTAAGCAGGAGAGTTAATAGCAAATCATTTATTAAACTTATTTCTTATTTAACCACAGTAGATCACATTACTTGTGTTAAAGAAGGACAAGATTCCAAGTAAAAGATTAATTTCTGAGACTTAAAGTAGTTCAGGACAAGACTTACGATGGCTTTCTTTAAGGGTGATTGTAAAAAGTACAGAGAGAGATGAAGGGTTTAGAGTATATTTTTAGAAAAAATTGATAGACTTGGTTAACAGGGATAAGATTTTATTTTATTTTATTTTGAAGAGGTTTTTGCTATAGGGCACCTGTGCTCACCAGAAAGATAGAGACAGAGAGACAGAAAGTGAGAAATTACCCCCTGGGGGAATGGCCATGCCACAATCACTTCTTCATCATTCTCCTCTCCGGATCTTGGGCATGCATGCCCAGCGTGAGTTTAAGCCACTGGGTCTGGGACTTGAACCATGGTCAACTACATGGGAGTCCAGCGACATAGCCATTATGCCAACTGCTGGTCCCCAGACATAAGATTTTTAAAAGTAAGAAAGAATTATTTTGTTTTTAGTTTTTTGTTTGTTTGTTTTAGCTTGAACTTCAGGATAAGATCATTGTGCCATTTAGGAAATGAGGCAAGTGTAGGAATATGAGAATCAAGAAGCATTCTTTGGGGATATTAATTGCAACATAAATATTAAATATTCAAGGGGGGAAGTAGAGCACACTTTTTAAAAAAAATCTAATCACTTTAACTTTACTACTTGCCAAGTAATTATTGGTCATCTATATAGTCAATATAAGAAATATATGACAAAAAAAAAGTTTTTTCAGTTTACTCATTACTCTTTTTTCTGTGACTTTTTCCTTTCATTAGTGATTATTATTATTATTATTTTGGAGAGGTTTTTGCTATAGGGCACGTGTGCTCACCAGAAAGACAGAGAGAGAGAGAGAGAGAGAGAGAGAGAGAGAGAGAGAGAGAGGGAGAGAGAGAGAGAGAGTCAGAAAGCAAGAAATCCCCCCCCCCAGGGGGCATGACCATGCCACAATCCCTTCTACTCCATTCTCCTCTCAGAATCTTGGGCACACATGCACATGCACCCGGCGTGAGTTTAAGCCACTGAGTCTGGGACTTGAAACACAGTCGACTGCATGGGAGTCCAGCGACATAACCATTATGCCAACCGCTGGTCCCTTCATTAGTGGATAACATATTCGATCATTTAAAATATATTGAATACTAATTAGTCTCAAATATGTTCTGAAAAACTCCAGGAATAATATTGTAATAAAGAATCCTACTACATCATATTGTTTACTTCAATTTATTATTAAATACTTCTACTTCTCAAAGTCATTTCAAAGTGTGTTGCTTTAGCACAGTTTATTTTAAGACATGCACTAATAGTGCTAGCTTGCTGTAACTGCTTTGGATCACAAAGGATCCTCCAAGATTTATACTGCACCTTTAGCGATAAAATTCTGACAACATCTATTTTTCTGGATAGTTTTTATATTCTCACTTTTAGCCTCAATCCAGAGTTATTTCTTTTAATGTGAAAAAAGTTGTAAGCAGGCGATTTTCATTCCTCCAGTTCTTATGGAGCATAGCAATATCTATATCGCTAGAAGATGCTTTTATCTTTGTTAGTCACTTTTCCTGACTTTTTGTTGTAGAGGTCTGAAACCATCGTCAAATAACAAGGGGAGGGGATGGAAGACATTTTGAGAAGACATTATGAGAAGATCTTACATCATCATTATAACTTGTTTTACTGTAGAAATTCCCTGAATATAGATTACATGAAAATGTGTATTTACTCCAACACATATACTTGTTATCTTTTACTTTCTGCTTATAAGCACTCCATATATACAAGTAATTTAGAACAAAAAGCAATCATAAAATATGCCCTGTATTTGTTACAAGATACAAGAAAGTTCACAAGGATCTAGGTAGATTCTGAGAAATGTCACCATACTATACAATACATTCTTCGAGGACCCACTATGTACCGTTACAAGGTAACAAATGATGTTGGATAACAAAATATTTTCTGTGAGTAATGGCTTAACTAAGTTCATATGAAGTGAATGAAATGAATATAATGTAAAATTCCACAAAATTTCAGTTTATGAATCCTCAGTCTCATAAATAAAAATTAAAAACAACAAAAGAGTAAACATGATTCACAAATGCAGTTTAAACTCTGAAACCAAGACTATCCAACCTAATCAGTTATCGGGGTAAGAGTAATAACACTAGTAGTGACGCCCCATATCACAATGTCACCTATGATGGTGGTTCATTATCACAAAATACAAATATTTTCTAAAATCTTATATTTTACTAGTCAATGTAAATCTTTCGGATGACAGTTTTAGTTATATCAAATAGTTTAGATGCATTTAATACTAGTTATTAAATATTATAAAGAAGGCATTGATACAGTATGCAAATCAGCTTATGTGTGTGTACATGTGTATATAAGTTCATACCTCGAGAGTTTCTGAATCTGATGACCATGTGTTTCTTTTACTCTGTGGATATAGCAATAATATGCTCTATATAAAACAGATCAAGATCCTGTGCTTGAGTGACTTAAAATTTACTCAGTAGAGGGACCAGCAGATAGCATAACAGTTGTATCACTGGATTCCCACGTAGTCGACTGCTGTTCAAGACGCGGACTCAGTGGTTTAAAATTTATACTGAGCACCTGTGCCTGCATGTCCAAATACCAACAGAACAGAGGAGAAGAGATGGCAATGTGGCCATCTTCCCTGGTGGTGGGGGATTTTGATTTCTTGCTTTCTGTCTCTCTCTCTCTCTCTCTCTCTCTGGCAAGCACATGCACCTATAGCCAAAATCTCTCAAAAAAATTAGTAGAATTTGGAAACCATAAAAAGGATTGCAACATGTTCTTGTTACTTAGAACAGAGAAAGATTGCTTCTTATTTTATCATGCTGTGTTTTGAGTGTAGATGTGAGCCAGTTCTTGGAGGATAAATAGAATTACAACAAGCATACAAATTAACTAAAAGCAATAAAAGGGACATATCAGAGTAATAATTGAAAACATCTTAGAGATAGAGAAAATTTAATTTCATTGGAATGTAAATATGAATGCTAAGACAAGACACAGAGTGGGAGAAAACATTTATAAATTTTGAGCTCACTCACAAAAAAACTGATAATGCAAATAATGGACAATCTATCTGAATGGAAAGATCTCAAAGGAAGACATAAAAACCATGTAAAATGTTCAACATAGAATAACAAGTGCTGGCAAGGCTGTGGAGAGAGAGGAACACTTGTACAGTGTTACTGGGAATGCAGACTCATAAAGTCCCTGTGAAAAATAGGACAAATGTTTCTTAAGACTCTAAAACTAGAACTACTACCTGTTAATCTAATAATCTTTCTATTGGGTATATACACAAAGGATAGGAAATTAATCTGTCAAAGTGATATTTGCACATTCATTTTCATTAATGAATTCCTGACTTTTGAGACAGAGTGGATGAACTTAGAAGGTATAATGCTAAGTGAAATAAGTCAGGCTCTGAAAGACAAATATTATATGTACCGGTGTATTAAGTATTTTTACTCAATAGCACAATCTAAAGGACACAATAGGATAGAAGTAGAGAAAGTAATGGTAGATACTTGATGTTGAATGGGGGAGGGAGTGACATGGGGAGAAATTGTTTCAAAGATACAAAAATGAATGTAAATGAGTGGGTAGTTTGGGGAACTCTGCGCTGTAGTAGAATAATGAATATCACACACAAAGTAAAATATATTTCCAAATGAAATTAGAGCAATTTTCACGTATGCACTACAGTGTGGTATTGAATGTTTGGAATGTTTAATGCGCCTACAGCCTTTATTTGATTATTACACAATGTGTACATGCTTTAAAAAGTTATATTGACTTCACAATGATATAGAACGATTCTATATAAATCTGAAATTACAGCTTTTTAAAAAAGTCTACTAGAGAGGGTATCTAGCAATAGAGGGTGAGGTTTTAGTTTATTTAATGATGATATGTTAAAAAGCAGAATAGTGCTGCTTCATTTTGTATAATCACAACTATGAAAAGAACAGAATTAACACAGTCATGGCTGTATGAACTTGTGTTTTATTTTTCAAGTTTTGTCATAAAAAAGTTTTTTTTGCTGTTATTACTCACCATTATAATAAACACAAACATAAAACCAATATTAAGTATAGATGCTGACATAATGAGAATTATAATTTACACATACTAGCAGTGACATATATATTGAATTACAAGGCAGCTAACTAATTTCTTAGCCTGATATACCCTTGTGCTCTCTCTGGCTTCTTGAATTTATCCTATTCTCTAAAAGTTAGATCAAATGCTACCATTGTAAAAAAAAAATCACCCTGGGACCTAATTTTGCATTTTTATCATCATTGAGCCTATTCTATTCTCTCCCTAACAAAAGAGCAATTTGAAAGTAAAGTATAGAATGGTTATATGTGCCTATGGGAAAATGAAGCAAAAAATACTAAATCCACTGTGAATAATATAATACTTCTCCTTTACGAGAAATCTTGCATCCTAGTAATCTTCAGTGATAAAAGACATTGCCTAAATAGTCTGTATTAGGGTTGTTTAATAAAATCCATATTTGGGGCAGGTTCCCTTAGCCTAGTGGTTCAGGGAACCAGATCACATGGCCAATTGCCTGGTAAGAACCCTGGCCCTAGTGGTTTGAAACCTACATTCAAGTGTCTGCTTGTCCATACCCCAAGTCCCCACAGGATAGAGAAAGAGAGAAGGGATTGCGGTGAGACTAGGCCCCACCGGAGGTACTTTCCTTCTCTCTGTCTCCCTGTGTCTCTCTATGAGTGAATGTACCTTCTGGCAGATTAAAAAGAATAACAAAATAAAAGCCATGCTTGGAAGCATACTATGCAGATATGTAAGCCTATAAATGCCCATACACATATGCATATACATTTGTGTGTGATGTCTAGAGTTCTACAGAACCACTAGGATACCAAATAGTACAATACAAATAATGTTGGCCTTGGAAAAGATGTATCCAGGAGAGAAAAAGTAGACAGAGTGTGTATGTATGTGTGTGTGTGTGTGCGTGTGTATGTGTATAAATTTTTTTGTACAATCCCCACTGATATATTTCATAAAATGTCCTTTATAGTATTCCATCTATTCTTGTAGAAATCCTGCAGCTTTCATTTGAAAGGTCCGTGCTTAAATTTGGGCATGATTAATGCAATAACTTCCCATTTTTCTGCACTGGCGACTTCCTTTATTGATCTTTGTATATCAGTTAGAATTTCCTTCGCCAAACGCAATAACGGGATCACCTTGATTGAGAGCCTCCTTGGTTTATTGAATGGCATTTGCAGTTACTAGCTTAGTATTTAAAGGATTTCATAATATAACTCAGTCTACCTTTCTAGAGTAATCTGCTACTGTCCAGACTCTGACCCCCAATTATACTCTAAGCACAGCAAATGATATACCATTTCCAAAGCATCACCCCTTGCATTGTTGCTTTACCTTTGGCTGTGCTGATCACTGTCCCAGCTCTTCACACTGGTTACTACTTCTAGGTCTGGCAGAATGCCATTTTTCTGTCAAGACCCAAACATTTGAAGTTATGATGCCTTGAGAAAGTTAATTGTTATCTCCATTTTTGTGCAACATTTATTTACATTCCTAATATAGCAGTTTCATACCATAGAATTTACTACGCAGGCATTATCCTTTAGATACTGACTTTCTAAGTGGCAAATATCCTCCCTGTGTTGTAAATTTCAATACATGTGCTGAGAACTTCACTAATGTACACATTTATATCTCACCAGCGTGTATCCATATAAATAGGCATACCCTATTGATTCATTATATCATTGTTGAAATTACATTTATGATTGTCTCTTCAATACTAATAATTTCATGGCAGGCTTTTCATACTATATAAGTGTGGTTCTAAATACATAAAAGAACTTTTACTAAAAAGCTGGAATTATTAAAATGATGCATTTACGTTTTAAACAACTTTCACCCAAATACAACATGAAATTATGTTTTGTGCCAAAGGTTTGTATGTTTTGGTCATAGATGGTTGTTTAAATAGAAAAAAAAATGATTAAAAAATTTTTGAAGCTAGTATAATCATCTGAATGATTTTTGTCATCACTGGGCTGAGGACATTTGATCACTATCTTGATTTAGCAATAACAGAAATCAATTATAAAAACAATTTTTAAATAAGTATTTTATTTAACTTTATTCATTTATTTATTTATTTATTTATTTATTTATTTATTTTAATTTGACCACAGAGGGATAGAGTAAGAGAGAGAGAAAGAGAGAGAGGGGAAATGAGAAAGCAAGCCTCTTGGTCCAGGATTCGAACACCAGTCAGCTATGTGGGAGTCTAGCGTCCTTAACCACCATACCACCTGCTGACCCTTTCAAAAACAATTCTAACAAATATTTTTCCCATACAGAAATTATTTTCTAAGTGTCAATAATCAAACTTTCAAAAATTAATATCATTTTATTAGATAATATATAGTATAGTAAATATTAGTTATTAATATATTAATGACATATATTCTTAAAATAATATAGACAATCATGTATTTTCTACCGGAAAAGCACAATCTCATAAACTATGCTTTTTCAGTCACTTTCTTTTCAGTGATTGTTTAATTTACCAGAGGGCATGTGTGCTCTTTGAAGAGAGAGAAAGAGCAAGAACAACGGAAAGCAAGAAAGCATGCCCTTGTAGAGCATGGTCACACTGCAATCCCTTCTCCTCCTCTTCTCCCTCTTCAGGGACTTCAGGCATGGCACACACTGGCCTGGTGTGGTTTTGCAAGCCTCAGGGTCTGGAACCTGAACAGTGTAGTCAGCAATGTGGGATCCAGCTGCCTTTCCTGCAGGCTATAGGCTGGCCCATTCAATCATTTTTCATACATTTAGAAAATTGAGAATTATGTATCATAATCTATTCATATACAAGGATATGAAAATTTAGTTCATAAAAGTATTTATTGCATTCTCCATAAAATCCTCCTTTGACTGCTTTGCCCTTAAATGATTGTAGTTATCAGTGATCATAATTTTAATAAATCAGTGCTTTAAACTATCATATTAAAACTATAATGAAGGAAAATAGTTTGATATGAATATAACTTGTAGGGGCCAGCAGGTGGTGTCGTGTTTATGGTACTGGACTCCCCCATGGCTGACTGCAGTTTGGGTCCCAGACCTGGCAGCTTGAAACTCACCCCAGTTGCATGTGTGTGCACACCTAGAATCCTGAGAGAAGGAGGAGAAGGAATTGCAGTGTGACCATTTTCCCTGGGGCATTATTTCTCACTTTCTCTATAACTCTCTGTCCCTCCGGTGTGTGCACATGCCCTATAACAAAAAACTTTCAAAAAAATGTACAGTGTTTCAAAGTTATTATTCTAGAACTTATATTTATAACATATACAAGAAAAAGTGAAAATTACTGAGACCAGCAGAGGGCATATGGTTACATCATTGTAGTACTACATAGTCGACCACAGTTTGAGTCTCAGACCTGGTGACTTAAATCTCATGTGGGATGCGTGTGAGTGCATGCCCAGAATCCCAAGAGGAGACTGGAGGAGAGGGGATTGCAATGATGCTATCCCCCCTGAGGGTTGATTTCTTACTTTCTGTCTCTCTGCTTCTCTGGTGAGCACATGCACCCTACAGCAAAAATATCTATAAAAAAAAAAAGTAATAACTCTCAACCTATATACAGTTTTATTGTTTTATTTGGTTTGGTTTTAGTAACATGATGCACTGTACAAAAAATGACAAAAGGGGCCACAGGTGGAGTGGTGGTTAAGGGCGCTGGACTCCCACATGGCCAACTGCAGTTTGAGTCCTAGACCTGGTAACTAGTTTTCTCACTTTCTCTCTCTCTCTCTTTCTCTGGACAAATTAAAATAAATAAATAAATGTATAAACAAAGTTACATAAAATAATTATTTTAAGAAATGACAAAAGAACAAGATGTAGATATGCCAAATGATGAAATAAAACTATTTAAAAGCCAGTAAGGGTATAACCACACAAGAAAATCAAAGAAAATAAGTAATAGAACAACAAAGTGACATGATTTTCTGTTTATTATTTGGGACAAGGTAGAAGTACTGGCTAATTTAGCATTAGAATGATACATTTGAATGGGTGAGTTTATTCAATACTGGTGGGAGTTTAAGTTGATTCAAAATTTGTGAATTGCAAATTGACAATGTACATTACAAGCCTTTGAACTTTCCAGAAATATTTATGCTAAGCAAATGTGGCTTACAGGGTAAATTTCTATATATATTCAAAAATAGGCACTAATCCGAATATATCTTCATAGTTTCATTAAAATGCTACTTATATTGCCTCAAAATAAGAGAATTTAAATTTAGAATAGTGGTGCACTGGTTCGGTAAATTAACATATTGACAAAGGCAAAAATACTGCATTAATAAAGTAGGATTCTAAAATATAATATCATAAAATGACCACAATATTTTATTCAATGAAATTAGGCAGGTAGAAAAAAATGTGTATGTGATATTATTTCAATTTAAAATTTTTAAATGTATATGCACAGAAATAGTAGAAAATTTATTACTCATTCCATTTCTAAATGTTAGAATTTCTAAGTAAGGTAACAAATTTTCTGCAGGTTCCAAATGGACTTACGCTATGTTAATTACTAGAAGAAAACTATAAATGCCACTTGAAAAATGAAGTAACATGAGCTGAAGTCATATTAGGTAAACAAACCTCTGGCATCATAAGGCATTTCCTTCTCCAGCTGCTCCTCTGGCCCGTTAGCCCATTCGTAGCAGTGGAAAGCCATTAGAGCAGGTGGCTGCTCATTTTATTTTGTTATGGAAGATTAACCTCAGCGCGATTTCTGCATTTACTAGAAAACAGTGAGTCATGACAATTGTAAAAACGATCTCCATGATACGCAATCAAATTCTTTTATACCGGAGCTTACTCTCTCATGGAATGAGGGTTTGTAAAGGATGTAAATTATTTAGAATGTCTAAATTACCTTTTGTTTTTATTATGCTCAATCGTTGCCTCACCTACTTGTATATGGAAATAAATACAAGGGTTGTCATTAACTATACAACAATATTATTAGTTTTGTTTTCTAAACTTTGAAAGTGCAACCGGTGACCTTGTATTGAAAGAAAATAAGAATTTATCTACAACTAACTCAAGAGAGTGGGTATTTATCAGTTTATTTTTATTAAAATTAATCAAAAATTAGTCTGTCCATATGTGCATATTCCTTTCTGCTTTGAATAGTGGCTCTGCTATATTCCCCCCAGGATCCTTTTGTTAATTAAATATCAACACATTTTAGATCAATATTTGTACTGGGGCTATTTTGACCTTGTATTTGATATAGCCTTCTATTCCAGGGATAAGACATGCAAGATAAATTTAGAAGAAAAAAATAATTGACATTTCGCTTACATTGTTTGGTAGATTCGAAGAATTAGCCTTTGCGAATTTGACCAGAAAATTAATATTATCACACTGCAATCAGCAATTGTCGGTTCTCATGAACAGTATCATCTGCTTCAGAGGACCATCTCTGACGGGGCAGGCCATGTCATGGAAGTACAATTGATAATGCTGAAAAGTAGGTTGTAATGTAGCAACTCTACAACATTTAGGAAATTGCCAACAGTAAATATTTATCATCAGAGCAAAATAATTAACTGTTAAAGTGCTTCTAGACAAATTTCCTAAGAGCATAAAATATAATCTATACAGTTTACAAATTAGACTAAACTGGGAGCTACCTTACTTCCTTAGTCTTTTAAGTCATGCATGTTAGTCAGTGTATGGATAAAAAACTATAATTCAACTTTCACTAACAGAGGACATTCTGTTTAGTTTACTATACATCATTTTCAGCAAATCATTTAAACTCAAAACTACAGTAATTTATTGAGTTAATTTTTGATAAAATGTTTAACTTTTTAGGAATATGACTGTGATGGCCAGCCTAGGCTATGTTACTATGTTACCTAGTTGTCTGATCAACTACTAGCCTGATATTGTTGGGAAGTTTTTGTAAAGGTGTCTGACATTTAGAGTTATCTGGATAAAGTAGATTATCCTCCATAATATAGGTGGGTCTTATTAAATCAGTTGAAGATCTTAATGGTAGTAATAGTTGGTAAAATTGTTAAGTCCAGAAAGATGGGTATATCAACACTTCAGGTACTATGGTACATAAAAGTAAAATTTTGACAAAGAATGTTCAGGTTTGAAAGGGAAATGATGTATTCAGTGGGGAAACAATGATGCTGTATTGGGCATATTTATCCAGGAGGCAATTGGCAATGAGAGGCTAGTGTTCAAAACAGAAGCCAAAAATAGAGACAGATTTGGGAGTCCTCCTTATAAGAAGTAATAGAGAAAGCCAAGAACTTCCTAACAAAGAGGGTGTGGAAAGAAAAGGGACTAAAGAAAAGATAAAAGAATATCAGAAATGCCCAGACAGGAGAAAGTTTTACAAAGAAATAGTCTTATTCATTTTCTACTCTAGTACTGTACATCTTTCTCCGCTTTCCATATCTATTTTTAAAGAGTTCGTACCTGTCTCAATCTTTCAAAATTCTATTGCTGGGCAAAGATTTGTAGTATTAATACCTGGTGAAAGCAACTTAATTTGGTAAAATTTTTAGCTTTATCCATTTTATGCTCAAGAAAAATCTGAACACTAAATTAATATAAATCAAATGGATGAATCTCTCACATGATTTTAAATTTGTATTTATACTCACATCGGTTGAGGTGGGATTCATTGAGAATGAGCATTTTCTACCTTCTTCACTTAGGTGTCTGCTCATCTCATTTGAATAATACTTTTACCTATACAAACTGCCATTTTCAATAATGGTAAGAAGTAGAACTACACACGTTACTGATCCATTTAATAATGATTATATGGTTTATTATAGAGCTAAGTAATTTTACAGGACTAATTAGGGACTAATTTCCAAGCAGCACTATTAGTTTTAAGCATGTTCCCTAAAATTATTTCTAGAATGCAATAAGGCATAAACAAATTGTAAAATCTTTTGGAAAGTGTAAAGCAATCTCTCTGGCTAGTCAACAAAAGGGAACTTGCTTAGCTTGCAAGTTTTCCTCCGGATTATATCGACACTGAACTGACTGCCTCTCTGTTCCATAGCTCTACTGTTTCTGTTTCTTTTTTTTTTTACTTCCTTTTTTAAAAAGACTCTTTCTTTTTCTCTCTCTTTTTCTTTCTTTTTCTTTTTCTTTTTCTCTTTTTTATTTCTTTCAATTTGACCAGAAAGGGACAAGGTGAGAGAGAAAGAGACAGAGGGAAAGTGCGAAAGCAAACCACCAGGTCCAGGACTCAAACTACAGGAGCTATATGGGAGTCCAGCGCCCTTAACCACCATGCCACCTGCTGCCCCGCTTCTCTGTTTTTAGAAACAAGTGAAAACAAGAATCTTAAATTATTCAGTACTTAAAGACACAAAAGGCTAAAAGTCATCTACACAGACCCGTATTCACGTAATTCTCTGAATAACTTTGATAATTGTTCTTTGGATGTTCAGTTTAAAAAACAGGTTCTCCTCCCTTAAAAACAAACAAACAAACAAAACAAAACAAAACAAACAAACAAACAAAACATGTATATACATGTTTGTGTGTGTGTGTGTGTATATATATATATATATACATATATATATATATATATATACATGTTTCATTTTTTTATGTATATATATTTTGGATTTGGGGGCATGCATACACACATGCCTAGCATGTTTCTTAATCTGGTTCCAGGACTCAAACCACACAGTTGGCCACATAGGATCCAGCCACCTTAACTGCTAGGCAATGGGCTCACCCCATCTGTAGCCTTTTAAGCTCAAGTTAACTTCCCTTTGCAAATATGTGGCCTCAGAGGTATTTGACAGGTATAATATGAAAAAATTTAAATACTCTTTTTTTTTTCTTAAAATAGAAATTTGTTTGTGAGCTATATGTTAAGTTTGCTTCCAATGTGAGAAAATTTTCAACAGATACTAGGCAAACGCTTCATCCAGTGAACAATTGCACTTGCATGAGTTGAGGTAATCATCTCAACATGCTTTTGTCAGCTTTCTACTTCTGATTAATCTCCTTTGGCAGAAAAGAGACTTATAAATTCTATGCATGAGGGTCTTTGAGCTGTCATTGTAGATGAGAGAATGGAATCTTGGGGACATGTCATGAAACAGACATAGCAATCACGAGTTACGTCAATAATTGATTAATTAAAATAGCAATTTTTAAAGTTTTTTTTTTTTTCTTTTGGAGAGGTTTTTCACTATAGGGCGCGTGCGCTCACCAGACAGACAGAGAGAGACAGAGAGATAGAAAGCGAGAAATCACCCCCCAGGGGGGATGGTCACACTGCAATCCCTTCTCATCCATTCTCCTCTCGGGATCTTGGGCTCGCATGCACATGTGCCCGGCGTGAGTTTCAAGCCACCGGGTCCGGGACGCGAACCGCGGTCGACTATGTGGGAGTCCAGCAACATAGCCATTACGCTAACTGCTGGTTCCCCAAAGTTTTTTTTTTTTTTTTTAATTCTAACCATACATAATAAAAATAAAACAGCAGACCAGCCTCATAGCACAGCAGTCAGGCATTGTGCAAGGAGAACCAAATCCCATGTGGCTAACTGTGGTTTGCATCACAGCTCCAAAGACTTGAAAAGCATGCAAGGTACATGGGTATGGTCCTAGCATCTTGATGAGATGGAGAAATGAAGGAAAAAAGATTGCAACATGACCACAATCCATTCCGGAATACTTTCTCTTTCACTGTCTCTCTGTTAAATGCATGTGTCCTCTAGCAATATAAAAGAATTAAAACAAATAAATGAAACATCAATTTTTCATTGAGCAAAAGGTATTTCTCTGTTATTTCAGGTGGCTTGATCACTAATGAACATTCGAGGGGACTAAAACCTAGGGCTAACTCATACCGTCTATGGCATATAAGAGCCTCAAAACATGATTCTTGTATTAATTTTAATCCACTATTCGTTGTCGAAGAACTAACCAGGGACCAGCAGATAGCATATCGGTTGTTACTGGACTCCCACATGGCTGACTGTGATTTGAGTTACAGACCCAGTTGCTTTAGAATCATGCTGGATGTGTGTGTGTGTGCATACTCAAGATCCCAGGAGGAGAATGGAGAGGAAGAGATTGCAATGTGGCCATCACCCCTGAGAGGTGATTTCTCACTTTCTCTCTCACTGTATCTGTCTCTCCTCAGAAAGTGTATGTCCCCTAAGACAAAAACTTCTTTAAAAACAAACAAACAAAAATTACTCCTAAGTAAATACAGCAAAATGGAAATTTTTCTGAAGTCTCAGGTATCTGCAGGACCATTTGTAATATGTCTCAGACTTAAAGGTGACTCGAACCAAATATGAACATAGTCTCAGGCCTTACCTCTGTTTCTTGTTTCTACTTCATTTTGCCACTGTCTTCCAGCCCCTCCTATCGCAAGTCTTCTCTCTTACACAAGGAAAATGATCTGATTGTCTGCATCGCTCAATTCTCACTTCTAAAGCTTTCTGGCATTTTGCTTTCAAGTGTTGAGAGGAAATATAGAGGAAATCTGATGCTCTTAGTTTGGGTCACGTGCCCATTAGTGGAACAAACAACTGTGTTTGAGAGAGAGGACTGAAATCATTAACTTATTTAGAAACAAATGCCAACCTCTAGACAAATCTGTCTAGAAAACAAGAGAGGATAAGAACTTGAATTCCTCAATTATCCCCACATAATTGTAATCAAGGAAGGGACATTTATCAGGAGAGACTCTATCTCAGAAGTAAAGAGGTCATTATACAATTTCAATTAAAAGATAATCTACTACAACTACCATTTTACAATAACCAGAATTTGCTTGACTGACGCAGTGAGTCAAAGTTAACATTCCTCTCAAGAAAAGAAATGTTTTCACATGGTCTACTCTTACGTGACTTTTGCAAAGTGATTTAATGTGGTGTGCCTCAGTTGGCTTACATGGTAAAAGAAAATATTAGCATGTACTTGATAGAGTTGCCAAATGACATATACATGAAAAGGCAAAATATAACTATAATATCAGATTCTATTACAAGTTTTTCTGACATTAATAAAGAGCTACTAGCTAAATAAAATTTACATTTGGCATTTTTTGTTTTTTTTTGCTTATACTTTTAATAAAAGAAGTCTAGAATGCTGATTAAGTTAACAGAACAGCTACCATTCATCTATTGCTTAGATGGTAAGTGTGGTTTAATAACTTAAAAGATGTAAATCAGAAGATGTTTGTTACTGAAATTAGTTCATTTCTTTGTATCTCACTTATTTCACCTGAATAATTGGAATAACACACATACCTTCTAGAGCTTTGAGGATTAAAGTAAAGATCGCATAAATTGGTATTAACATATAATGATTTCTCAATAAAAGTGACCTAATTTTTATTGGGTTATTTTTTTACAGTGATTACCTTTTTATTTTCTTCCTTGTGTAAATTTGTTCAGTTATCTGTAAAATACATTTTCTCAGAAAAAGAATATTATAAAATGTACGACTGCTAATTTCCATCATGGCCACCTCTAATTTCTGATATTTAAATAAACTAGGGAATAACTTTTAATATTTGTATATGGCATAGAGTCTCAAAAGTTCTAAAGTTGGAGTATGAATGCCAGATACATTGGCATTAACCTCAGAGTGAAGAGAGATTAATTTTTGTGAGATTTTGTTGCCTATCACTATGGTTCTCCCCAGTGATCATTCATAATTTTGCCCTCAGTGTAATTGCTGATGAGATGGATAAATGGAGGAGGAGTTGACATAAAATGAGTCAATTTTATGTTAGTTAGACTAAAAGAATCAGATAGAGATATGTGTATTAACAATTCTAATTGTAAACATAATATGGCATGAATCTAGAATTAATGACTAGTCACTTAAGAATAATAATAATTTAAAACTGTACAAGAATAATACTCATTTCCTCACTAAGAAATATATCATGATATTCATATAATAATGAGCTGAAGTGTTTTCAATGTAAAAATATTTAAATAGAAATTAGAGAATATAGCATAGTGAATACTTATATCTTTCAATTTTTTTTTCCTTTTTTAAAATTAATTAATTAAAACTTTTGTATGCTCAATTAGAAAACAAATTTTCACTGCACAAACATAAGATTTTAAAAATGCTACGCTAGGGGCCAGCAATTAGCATAATGGCTATGTCACTGGATTCCCATGTAGTCAACCGCGGTTCGCGTCCCGGACCTGGTGTCTTAAAACTCACACTGGGCGCATGTGCGTGCATGCCCAAGATCCCGAGAGGAGAATAGAGGAGAAGGGACTGCGGTGTAGCCATCCCCCTTGGGGGGTGATTTCTCGCTTTCTATCTCTCTGGCAAGCACACATGCCCTGTAGCAAAAAAAAAAAAAAAAAAAAATCTCCAAAAAAATGCTATGCTACAAGTTTAAGTTTCTCTTTTTCACACAGTGAGAATTTTATCAAAGTTGAAACTTTGAACTGTATTATAAAAGCTGACCATAAAGCATTACAAGTCACTTTGTGTTTTCAATTTTTCATTAGTAGCATGTCATTTATCTGGAGTGAGAAAAATATTTAATATTGTATAGACTTCAAGAAATAATTAGTAAAAAATAACAAATTGTATAGAGGTGACAGGAAAGCTAAAAGATATAGAGCTTTGTAGAGGGAGAAAGTAAATTCTAAACCAGAACTATTAAGAATAAGCAGTATGCATACTGGAAATTTAGAAAGACAAATCTCTCAAAGGCTATATTATTATGAGTGTATTTTTAAACAAAGAAAGCTTTTAATATGTAACTTAAAATACTGAAGTTGGGTCAGTCAGTGATGGGTGGTTGAGGCATTTATATACTACGTCTCTCTCTGGTCTCTCTTTGTCTGTCTGGCGAGCGCACGCGCCCTATGGCAAAAACTTCTCCAAAAAAAAAGGAAAATTATATTTTGATATAATATGTATATTATCTTTGATTGAATCAATATACAGTGTATTCAGGATGGGAAAATTTATTTGGTATGCCATAATGATACCCAGTGATTCAATGCAAAAGTAAATAAATAAATCAATTATTTAGTGTAAAATTTTAATTCAAAGACATAATAAGGGCAACAATCATTCAAATTTATATGGAGTTTAGCAAGAGTTTTGATGATATCACCAGAAACATCCTCAAAACTTTCAAAATAAGAATATTAGGTAAGCTGATATCTTAGTAACCCCCAACTGATTGGAAGATAATGTTAAACAGATGGTGATGACAGATCTGGAATTAGCCTCAATGAGTGATATTCCCTAGAGGTCAGACCTGGTTTCAGTTTTTAAAAATATCTTTTTGATGACCTTTTTATATTATGCATGACTATAATTTGAAAGAGTTCAGAGCATGATTTCCACATTTTTTTAAAAAGTGTTCTTGTGATTGTGTGAATGCGTATGTTGTTTGTTAAACCAATGTAGTTTACAAACCCAAATTTAAAAAATTAAATATTCTTATAAACACCTTTTTAGGATCGTGGCTATTATTCCAATAAGTATTAAGTTCATTTAGGAAAGATAAGCCCCCTCAAATATTTGAACAGTATATTGTACACACGTACTCACACACACACTTATATACTGCATCCTCTAAATTGGTACCTTTATACTTTGGCTAAGTAAGTAATTCTACTTTGTACTGAATCATGACTTTTAAGTTACTTGACCAAAAATTAGGAAAAGCCTTAGGCAATGTAGTGAACATTTCATTTCTATCACTCAACATCCAGAGACCCTGGAGATTTCCTAGTTGTAATGAGTTCATAAAGTCAACTAAAAAATATTTTTTCTCTAAATGATTGAATTAAAGTCTTTACTCTCTAAATATATTTTTATGTACCTGGTAATTATTTATATGACAAGTTTTGATGGCTATTTCTAAAATAAGCCTAGGGATACAAGATCCCTTTAAATGAAATGTCAAAAAATGTTCACAGTTTTTTAAAATAACTTCTCAGTGGATAATGTCCTAAGATTGTCTAAAAAGAGAGAAGCTTTGCAAAAATAATAATTATATATTCTATTTTCCTGATCATCAGGGAAAGCAATTTTGTGTTATGCATGAGTATAATTTTCACTCTTGTTCCTGATTGAAAATGAAGGAAACAACTTTGATAAAACTGGGCATTCACACCTGAAAGGGAAAGTGTTGAAACAAATCATTAAAATTAGTCACACAATCAAGGTCTTTAAGAAAAAGTTACACACAAAGCAAAAATCAGATAACAAGCTTATTCTTTTGTTGAGAGATGCGTTCTACATTTTTTGAATGAGACTAGTTTCCCAGTTCTGCAATGATAAGTGAATAACAAGTAAGCAATAATTTTTATATGTATCATAATCTTTCTACATGTATATACATACAAATCAATGAAGGAGACATGTCTATGCATACAAACCAAACAAGAAAAAGTTTTCGCTAAATACATCCAAGTGCAAAATGCCTTCAATTTCACAAGAGTGTCCTTGTGGAATTATTGCATTTGAAAAGGGGAGATAGTAAACAGGCAATAATTGTTAAAACATTTCGGACTGAATTGAATTGTCTATTGCCCATTAAATAAATCTTTAATAAGTTTATACCGCTTGGCTTCAAAATACTCTACTGTATAAAGTAATAGTGTTCCTGTTACAATGTATGATTTGTTACTGTCTCAAGTGGGAATATTGTCTTCCCAATTTTCATGGATGAAATCTGAAGTTTAATGTGCCTTACAATCTCAGAATTATGTGTAAGAGGTATATTTTAATATAATAAGCAATAAATATTATGTTCCTAAAAGTTATTGTTTTGGAAACATTTAATATATTTTTTGTGAAACAAGTAAATGTGTCTTCTGTGGGCCAGCTCTGAAAAAAGTCAATATTTCCACTATTCAGTGTGTGTTTATAATCACCCTAGTAAAGGTTAGGTACAACGGGGATGCTGCTTCTTTAAAGCGTTGCAACATTAATGATTAATTTCTTGTGGTCAACAAAATACTGGTGACTTAATAAACCATATGAAAAGACAATTTTTCATATCTACGTTCAAATAGACTTTTTAAAATTTGTAAATTAATGGATCAACTCAGTGCTGTAGTCTTTAATATGTGAGCTTACTTGACAAATGCTTTGTTCAACAGTGATAAGCTTAATAAAGGACATGACTATAAATAGTGTTCGTTATATTGAACCTTTTTGTTCTTGTTGGATGCTTTGTTATAATGTTTTATTATAATCTACCATAAATACCATTGCTGAGTTGGACATAGTTGATATATCTTTAAATTACTTAATTCAAAGTTGTGGTATATAATAATTACTGCTAAAGTCAGTAACACTCATATGCTTAAATAGATTGATTTATTACATATCTTTTAAATGAGCAACAATTAATAGTTCTTTATGTATTTAAATATTACCAAATTTATGCCATTCCTTAAGTTAAAAAAGAGAGATTTTCCTACCACGAAATTGAGGAATTAATCTTTAAATTTAGAGAAAATCTTCTAACTTAATTTTAGAGTTTAAACATAACCAATGACATTCTATCCATAGACAGAATTTAAAATCCTGAATGAGTCCTACAACTTTGACAGATCTTTAATGAATATATGAAGTAGGGATATTTATTATATTTTCATTTAGCAAAATATCTTGATACCTTGAAAATATAAAGATTACATTTAGGCTAAACATAATTAATGATTAGTAAAAGCGCTCAAAGTTTTCTGCATGTCTCATAATTTATGTTGTCAAATACTAACTTTAGACATGAAAATAGTATTTTTCTATTTTCTAGAATTAGCAAAAGCTTCCTTTTCCATATGGTCATATGAAATACTGTGTTTATTTTCTCTTGTGTCCTATTCAGTGCATTTAACTTAAAAGAGAATATAGTCTCTATTCTCATGAGAGTATGATGACCATTATTTATAATTTTAATTGTTTGTACTTTTGTAAGCTATTAATTGTGAGGTTAGAATTTGTAAGTTATTAATTGTGAGGTTAATTGTGTGCTTATATTCTTAAGCAAGGAGAGGAGAAGAGAAGAGAAGAAAATTATACTAGAGACCTGTGGATTAAGTTAATAGTGGATTATGTTTCAATGAGAGTTACCTAATGAAAATGACAGATAATAAAGAAAAATAAATGACAGATAATAAAGGAAAAATCTCCAAAAGAGACAAACTAGACTATATCAGGCTATAAAGTTTCTGCACAGCAAAAGAATCAATAATTAGAGTGAATAAACAACACTCAGATTGGGAGAATATTATTTGAAAACTATGCCTCAGATAAGGGTCTTATAACCAGAATATCCAAAGAACTCCAGCAGCTTACCCACAAAAAATAATCAATCCAATTAAAAGATGGTCAAATGAGCCAAGCAGACAATTATCCAAAGACATATGAACAGCCAAAAAGCTGATGTTGAAAACATGCTCAACATCTCTTATCATAAGGGAAATACAAATCAAAACCCCAGTGAGATACCACTTAACCCCAGTCAGGTGGCTAAGATTTTAAAAATACATAATGATAAATGCTCATGAGGCTGTGGTAAAAAGAGAACCCTCTTAGATTGTTGGCGGGAATTTAACTTAGTATAGCCACTGTGCAGAACAAGATGGAAGTTCCTCTAAACCATACAAATAGAACTATCATATGATTCAGAAATTCCACTCCTGCTTATCTACGCAAAGGATAGGAAAACATTCAGTTGGAAAAACACTTGTACATTCATGTTCATTGCAGAATTATACACAATTGTTAAGACTTAGATTCTACCTAAATGTCCAAGATAGGTAGATTAAAAAATATGGCACAAGTACTCTATGGAATACTATTCAATCATAAAAAAAACAATGAAACCCTGATCAAATGATATTTGACACAACATGGATGATAGGCATGTAGGGTGTCACAATGCACTTTAAATTTTCATTTCCCTAATTAGTAGCAATTCTAAGCATTCCCATGTGTTTATCTGCTACCCGCATATAATCTTCAGTGAAGAATCTATCACCTCCTTTGCCCATCTGTTTTTTTTGTTTGTTTTGTTTTGTTTTTGTTGTTTTTTTAAATTTTTTATTATCATCATGTTCTTCTATTATATTACATTGAATTACACATAACTTTACAGTGTATTACATTGCTTTTTCAAAAGGGAATGCCATGCATGTCAGTCAGTACAGAGACATTAATCTCCCCACTTTAACATTCAATATCTTTTCTATGTTTTCCCCAATCATTATTATTATTATTCTAATTATTTTTTAAAACAGTCAATTGCTATTTTTCATTTTGCTTGTACAAATACTTTGCCCATCATGAAACACTTCTCAGACAAATCCAGTTGAGAATACTATACATGTCTACATCAACAGTTAATAAGCCATATCTGTTTCTCACTAATGTCCTGCCTCTCTATTGTTCACTTATCTTTCTTTATTCTCTTCTCTTCACTTCCCCCATTCCACACTGTCCTATTCTCGTTAAGTACCTTCACTGCTTTTATGTCCTCCAATTTTTTGCTCTCTATTATAGAGTGCTGCCTCAGACAAGGGACTGATAACCAGAATACATAGGGAACTCAAGTGCCTTATGCAAAAAAAAATGATGAGCCCATCTGTTTTTGTTTATTTTTCTCATTCTTTGTTTACTTATAATGTGTTGTTTTTAATTTTTAAAATTTTATTATTTCATAAGTAAGAGAGGAAGTGATAATATGAGAAAGAGACCATGGGAGAGAGCATGCATGTGAGATTCCAGCAACCTCCCAAGAGGTTCTCCTGCAGCAAATCCTCTTCCTCTAGTCTCCCAGTTAGTCAGGATCGTAGGTGCAGGTGGCTGGCATGTTTCAGGTAGAGTGGGAAGGCAAAACTCAATTGGCCATATGACTCCAACCTTCCATATTGCTGCCGTACAGCCTGTGCCACTGTTTGGGCCTCTTATGATTGATTTTTTAATAATTTTGTCTGAGGGCAAGATTGCTTACTGGAACGACACGGAGACTGAAAGAGGGAGAGAGCTAAAGCACCTCCCATGGGTCATGGTCAAACAGCAATCCCTTCTCCTTCATTTCTCCCTCCTTTTGGGATATTAGGCATGTACACACACTCACCTGGTGTGTTTCTCAAGTCACTGTGTTTGGGAATCAAACCACATAGTTGACCATGTAGGATATAATTGTCTTAACCACTAGCTCATGGAGCTGGCCTCTTTTAATTTGATTTTTAAAGGCCCTTCATATTTTATGAGTATAGAACATTTATAAAATATAATGTTTGAAAACATTTCTTTAATTGGTGGTTTATTTTATTTCCTCAATCATGTACAGTTTAGGAGATGCTTATTTTACATACATTTTTATGAATTTCATTTCTAGTATTTTAAATAAATTTTGCCTATCAAATTTATGATAAATTTCTCTTCTATTTCCTTCTAAAATTTTTAGGCATTTGGAATTTAAAAGATAGGATGGGTTCTATAATGAATACATTTATTTACACCTAAATTTTGAGATTTTATAGCAAAAGGATGTTGTTTTCTCAAATGCCTTTCAAATATCTATTGAGATCTTCTATAACTTTTATCCTTTATTCCACTAAAGCGGTATATCATATTTTAATTTTCATTATTGACCTATCCTTTAAACCCAAGAATGAGTTGTGTTTGCTTTCTGAGGTCGGTGTCCTGAAATGTTCAGGTTCATACGACTTCTCTCAGTCCCACAGTTGAGCTGACTCTCTGTGTACTTACAAGCAATCTGCACAAGTTCACATTTACCCTTTAGGGGTGCCGGTGGGAATCAGCCATGTGTGGTTGGCACATGGAACATTGGATGCACCTGTGAGTAAGTTGATGGGATTTGCTGGTAAGGAATCCCAGACAGTTCGTAGATGGCCTACTGAGAGAATCCTCAAATAGACTCTTTGGGGAGTTCTGAGCTCTGGTTGCTATGAGTCCCACCCTCTCTTTTCTATTTCCATATTTCCCAGCTGCTCAGCCATGCTGAATGCCAGAATATTCCAGGTGGGGAAAAAAAAAGAGCTGGATCTCTCTGGCAACATTCTGGACAGCTCAGAATGCCAGACACTCACTCTGCTGTGTTCTCACTTTCTGCCATGGGAGAAATCATGGGCCTAGTGTGTCTTACCTGGCAGTGTGCTACCTTGAGAATGAGTGATGTGGGTGTTTTTAACCTCTCCAATGAATTTATTCTCCTTTGTGCTTTGACAGTGAACTTTAATGTCTCTGCTGAAATTCCAGATTCCCACAAAAAACACTCTCTTCAGTGAATGAGTGTCGAAAATCACACAGAGAATACACAGACAGCAAATAAACACATGAAAACATATTCAATGTCATTAGCCAATAGAGAAACACTAATTAAACCACAAAATGATATCACTGCACCCTTACCAAAATGGCTAAATTTAATTTCAAATGTTATTGACAATATTAAATATTGGTGAGACTACCTAGTCACTGAATCACTTACATGTTTCTTAATAATAGTTGATTCTTGGGACCAGCAGTTAGCGTAATGGCTATGTCGCAGGACTCCCATGTAGTCGATCGTGGTTCAAGACCTGTATGTGCATGTGTGCCCAGGATCCCGAGAGAAGAATGGAGGAGAAGAGATTGCAGCGTGGCCATCCCCCCTGGGGGGTGATTTCTCGCTTTCTGTCTCTCTGTCCCTCTCTGTCTTCCTGGCGAGTGCACACGCCCTATAGCAAAAACATCTCCAAAATAATAATAATAATAATAATAGCTTGATTCTTTTCTTGAAGTTGAAAGGTGTTTAGTTCATACAAAAGCACAAATCACACAAATACAGATACATGAATGTTTATAGCAGCTTTAGTTGTTACAGTCAAGAAACAAAAATCCAGAAAATCTTCAAATAAATGATTGTTACACAGCTCTGGTACATCTGTGCCTTGGAATACTACTCAACAATATAGATAAACTACTGATGCATGCATCAAACTAGGTGACTCTCCAGAGGTTCATGCTTAGAAAAAAAGAAAAAAAACAATCACAAATGCATGCATGCAATATGATATTTCATCACTTTTTAAATGACAAAACTTAGAAATGGAAATCAAATCAGTGGCTGCCAGGTATTGAAGAGACGTAGATAAGGAGAGAAGTGATGGTGACTGTAAAAGGACTGCATGTGAGATCCTCTTGCTAGTGGAAATAGTTCACACCTTGACTATCAACATCCTAGATATTATATTATAAAATCATTTTGCAACATGTTACAAGTGGTAGAAACAGTATAAAGAATACATGAGATTTTTTTCATTATTTCTTACAACTGCATGTAAGTCTACAAAATCATCTCAAAATGCAAAGTTTAATTAAACAAATTAGTCACCTGAGTAGTAGCTACCTATGAAGCAACACCATCCTATTATCACAGCCATTTCATGCTATGTATATGTCTTCCCCACTATTCTGTGAAAACTTTTAACAAACTGGCTTTATAAATGTGTATATTTTAACTGAAGTACCTAACATACAAGAGATATTCAATAGTTATTATTTGATGGATGATTTTGATATATTTTATAGATATTTTGTTCTATATTTTCTTCCCTTCAGTTAAATTGGATTACTACACCCCTGGGGCTGAAATAGGAATCTTATCCTTTTGTGTCAATAGTCTCAATATGGAGGTGATATTTAACGTGTTTCACGTTCTGCATCTTCAGACCAAAGTACAGGTCTGTGCATTGAATACACTAGCATAGTGAATGAGATCCAATCTAATAAATTCATCTATGAGCACAAGTCCAGAGAACTAACCCACTGTTCCCATGGACAAATGTACTTCAGTCTGTCGGAACATCAGCGCACCTGAGGGGCATCAGCTTATGCTCACCCTTGAGACAAAGAGAGACCCTAATGTTAGGATTTCTGAACAAGTAGATAGGACGGAAGAAAGGAACCTAGAGACATTATTTCTACAGTACACATTTATTGTCAGTGTGCATGAGATAACAGTTACCGGAATGTGGTATTGGAATTAAAATCACTTTCTGATTGAACAGTCTGGAGAAAGCAAGAACTTTGCATTTAAAAGATATTTTAGAAATACAAAAGATTCCAGGTTTCAAATTCTAGGACATACCACATTTGGAGCTTGAAATTGAAAACTATAAAATTTGAGAGATTTAAGATTGCATTAAAGGAATAAAACTAATTTCTAAATCCTATCCTCCAGCTTTTGTTCCCTGAACTTTTCAGAAATGTGAGCTGCAAGTGTCTTAAATATATCCTATCTCAGGTTATTATTACTCATAAGAGGATGTTTATAATACTCTTAACACTCACCTAAGGTGTTTATTAAAACTTCAGATTCCTAGGCTTATTATAAAATAATATCATTAAGATTTGGTATGTATCTGTATTTGTATGCCAACTGACAACCCATATAATTATAATACAGCTAATTGGACCAAACTTAGAAAGGAACACTGCCTTATCTAGGAAAGAACTAATCCTCCCTCCAGGAGGAAGAAAATGTTTCTACCCATGGAGAAGATGAGATAATGCAGACATGGGTCTGGAAATATTAGGCAAAAATACGTTTGACCACTAATAATGTACAATGCATGAGATATACACCTTTTAGGCCTCAAAATCATGACCCTCTATTTCACATGACTAACTTACATTAATAAAAGTCATTATCTATAGAGCCAACTTCAATTTGCCTTTTCCTGTCTATTCATTTTCCTTGTTTCTCAATAAATGGTATTTGGAAGCAGAGAGTACCTGATTTGAGCAATAATTTGTTAAATTCCATAGAGAGACATGTTTAATAATGGGTCACCTTTTTGACCTTAGAACTAGGAGAAACTAGGTTACTTCTCTAAGGTGTACTGATCATAACCCTTATAGAATTAACACCAACTAGGCTAAATGAACAGAGCGTATAAATTACTGAAGTAGATATGTTGTTGGTTTGCCTTGCTAACCTTCACTAAAGCTGGTGTCACTGCTCTCATTAATTCTTCATTTTCTCAAGTTAATTAACTAGTGTGTGGTTCAGTGTCCTCATTTTTAAAAATGAAATAATACTTTATTAATATGAGGTGTTATGAAGATTGATTACTTTTTTATAAAACTCTGCAAGATTAGTAGAAGAAATAATGCCAAACTTAAATCATGTTAAGATTTTATTTAAACATCTTAATTACAGTTGTAAAATTTATAATTAAAATATACTCATAGCATAGACTAAGGCACAATCTATATTATCATATTATCACATTATTGTAGATTATATCTCTATCACCTATTCCAAATGTATCCAAATTCTAATTGCTGCTCAAAACACTGCTTTAACATTCTCTTTTTTGTCATCACAATACACATCTATACTCTGCAAGCATTATAATATCTTGGGATAACTTCAAATGCCTTTGAAGGTGTTCAGGCCACACCATGCTACTTCTGATCATTCGCTATAATCAACATCTGTAAAGACAGCTTGTTTGAGGATAAGTTAACTGGATTAAAATAAATAATCACTCTGAAGACTGCTTGGTATCTAGAGTCCTGATCATCTTTCTCCATACTCTACAGCACAGAGTGAAAGCATCTTGAAATAGTGTCTTTAAACTGACATGGCAGGATGATCCAGCTGTAATTAGGAAAACTAAAATTACCTAAAAGTCAACCAGAGTAGTCATTGTTGTATATTGACAATTATAAGGCTCTTTGTCCTTTTTTGTGTTTGGTCATTTTCATATAGGCTCTAGAAAGGAATAATATGAAAGTATTGGGTTGTTGGAAAAGTCATGACACATTTCTGCACAGAAAAGCATAGAAAATTACATCATTACTTTCCTGACAACCCAATATAGTATAAAAACCTGTGTGTGTAATACCCATACTAATGACCGAGAACGCCTGTAAGTTTTCCTTTGTATTTACTCTACACACACTCAAAATATGATCTATGAACTCTATGGCTTACATTATTAGGGTATACAGTAGAAATTTGTTGCTAGAATAGAATCTTCAGGATTTTTTTTTATTTAATGTACATATTCAAAAAATCTTACTCATTCTTAAAAGAAAGAGGGAAATCTTGTCATTTGTGACAATATGTATGAACCTGGAGGATGTTAAGTGAAATAAACCAGTTATAGAAAGACAAATACTGCATAATCTCACTTACACAAAGACTCTAAAAGGTAAATTGAACAGAATGAGTGGATGGAAAGATGGTTACTTCTGGAAGAGAAGGTGCAGGTAGTGAAAAGAAAAATATTGATCAAAAGCTACAAAGTTTCAATTAGGAAAAATAAGCTTAAGTAATCTATTGTACAGAATGGTGATTATAAAACATAATAAAGCATTGTATATTTCCTAATTACAAAAGACATGTTTTAAAAATTTCACCACTTAAAATACAAAAGTATATGAGTAATATCTGATGCATTAGGTTTGTTAATCAGCCTGATTTAAGCATTTCATATTGTAAACATATATCAAACATCACATTAAACCCCATAAGTATATACAATTATTAATGATCAATTAAAAATAAAGTTTTAAAACATAATTTGATTTAGAATAATTACAAAATTAATAAGCGTGAAAACAATTTGAGACCACTAGAAATGTCATCTTTTTTTTTATTAGCACAATTTTTAAAAATTTACATTCCATCATTGTATATCTTTATAACACACAACATGGTTTTTTCAAAGTATGCATGTGGTACATGACAATCAAATCAAGGGTATTGCCATATATTAATACATCATTTACAACAGAGGACTTTACAGTCTTTCTCTATTAAGTGTTTCTTCCCTTTTTCCCTCTCACCCACATTCTACCATTCACTCACCTACCTTAAAGTCTCTGGTATCTACACTTATCCTCAGAATTCTCATGTCCTCGGATATGTCAGTTTCTGTCAGAGAGTGCAGACATTTGATGCATACTGAGTGGGGATATACAATGCATCTTTCAAAGTCTGGCTGACTTTGCTTAGCATTAAAGCTTTTATACACATCCACTTTGAAACAAATGACAGGGTATCATTGCTTTTATATGGGTAAGAATCCATAGTATATATGGGCCACAATTTTTCAACCTTGTCATCAGTTATTAGATACTTAGGTTTATTCCATGTCTTAGCAATTGTGAATAATATTGCAATAAACGTGGATGTGCAAATGTCTTTCCAGTTGAGTATTTTCCTAGCCTTTGTATAAATACCAAGGAGAGGATAGCTGGGTCATGTCAAAATCCTATTTGTGGGTTTTTAAGGAAACTTCATATTGTTTTCCACAATAGTTGTACTAATTTACGTTCCTACCAATAGTGTAAGTTTTCTTTTCACCACAGCCTCAACAGAATTTGTCATTCTTTCTTTATTAATGTATTTTTATCATTGCTATTTTAAGTGTAGTTAAATGGTATCTCATTGTGATTTTAATTTGATGGAAATGTTAAATTAATTTAATAAATGTTTATATATTTAGAATAAAATATTTCAAAGGATAAAATCTTAAAAATATACACACTTACTGTCTTAAAGAGTTGAGCAAGGGTTAGTAATATAGGAATAGTGTTCATTAAGTGGAAAAATTAGAAGCCTATTGTTTAAATTTAGTAAGTAAAAATATATTAAAAATCTCATAAGTAAACAATCTTTTCCTGGCCATGTAAAAATAAGAAAACAGCTTTTTTTATAATTAACTTATTTATCACAGTGAAATTATCCATTCTGCTTCTATAATTTACTGGCAGTATAATAGTTTCTATGCATATCTGATTATATAAACTCTGTTTTTCTTGCCTTTGCATTTAATATACTCTTCTTTTTGACTTTGATAAATCCTCAGGATTCTCTCCTAGGCTCATTTGTTTCTCTTTTTTCTTTTCAAGAGATTTTTGCTACGGTATGTGTGTGGTCACTGGAGAGACAGAGAGACAGAAAATGAAAATCACACCCCCCTCTCCCAGGAGGGATGGCCACACCACAATCCCTTCTCCTCCATGCTTCTATTGGGATTTTGAGAATGCATGCACATGTGCCTGGTGTGAGTTTCAAGCTGCCAGGTCCAGGGGTTCAGGACTCTAACTGGAGTTGGCCATGTGGGAGCCCAGTGATGTAAGTATTACACCATCTGCTGTTCCCATTCGAGGCTATTTCTAAATTTGTTATCTTCTGTAAATTTCACCCACTTTTAACACAATATATTGTATTTTATACTTTTATTTGCAGTTTATTGATTTTTTTTCTATTACAGAAAGAGGAGCACCTCAACAGGGTCTTCACACCACAGTTCACTGCCAGCTTCAGCTGACCTAGATTATAAGCACACTTGCACACCCACTATGTTCTGGAAGGCCCCAAGATATGAAAGAGGACCTTCGCAAGTGGGTCCAGTTCTCCTACTGCTGTACCACCAACTAGCTTTGTCATTCGTTATATTTGTTTCTCCATGGCAGATCGCTAGACAAACTCCAACCTACTTTCAAAATTTCCAGCTGAATAATATTACATGGATGCCCATGAACAAGGAAGATCCAGTGTGTCTACAGAAAAAAATGATCTTTTCTTACAAATATGTTCTGTGTCATATTGAATATGAGTCTAATATTATCCTAATTGAGCGGATCACAAATGTAAGCATCACCTTACCCTTCTCTTTTGCTACCACATACAATCTGCCAACATGTTATTTTCTGTGTCCTAAATTGTTCTCCAATTGCTCCATCTCTTTTACCTGCACTTCCATAACCCTGGTGGAGTACATCCCTTTCTCTCACCAGGATTACCACATGATTTTCCCACTCTTGCAGTAGTAGTGATATTCCTAAACTAAATTCAGATTGTGACATTCATCTGCTTAAAGCAAGTTAGTGATGGTTGGATGACAAAGACCATCCAACATATTGTACCTAAATTCCCTTCATAATATGGCCCTTGCTTAATTTTTAAAAATTACATCCTTAATTACTCTATTTTATTCTAATTCCCAGAAAAAAAATGAGCAATGATCTATTTTCTAAATATATCATAGCCTCTCTTTTTTTTTTTTTTTTTTTGAGAGGTTTTTGCTATAGGGCACGTGTGCTCGCCAGGAAGACAGAGAGAGAGACAGAAAGCAAGAAATCACCACCCCCCCCCAAGGGAGGATGGCCACATTGCAATCCCTTCTCCTCCATTCATCTCTCAGGATCTTGGGCACGCACGCACAAGCGCCCAGCATGAGTTTAAGCCATCAGGTCCAGGACTCAAACCACAGTCGACTACATGGGAGTCCAGTAACATAGGCATTATGCTAACTGCTGGTTCCAATATGTCATATCCTTTTACTCTTCAGAGATAATCATTCAGACCCAAGGAACTCTGACTTCTACTGTACTTTTGTTCCTTTAACATCACAATTTGAAGGGGGTTTCAGCATGTATTCTTTACTAATTTTTCTCATTTGCTGTTGCTTTTTTTTTTTTTTTTTTTTTTTTTTTTTGAGAGAGAGAGATTTTTGCCATAGGATGCATGTGCTCGCCACAGAGACAGAAAAAGTGAAAAATAACTCTCCAGGGGGATGACCATGCCCTAATCCCTTTTCCTCCATTCTCCTCATAGGATTTTGGGCTTGCATGCACACACACCTGGCATGAGTCTCAAGCTTCTGGGTCTGGGAACAAAACGTGATCAGCCATGTAGGAGTCCAGTGCTTTAACCACCATGCCACCTTTGGCCCCTCTCTTGCCTTTCTAATTGATGGCAATTCCATATCAAACTCCCAAACACTGAAAATTGTTACTGTTAGTTTTTTGTTTTGTTTTGTTTTGTTTCAATTTGCTTTGCTTTGCTTTTTTTAAGTCTTTGACAAAGAGCATGTGCTCTTGCTGAAAAGAGACAATGAGAAGGAAAGTGAGGCATCCATTCCCCAGGGGGGATGGCCATGCCACAATTCCTTCTCTTCCATTATTCTCCTAGGGTTTTGGTCACATACACACATGCACTTGTTGTGATTTTTTAAAATATATTAATCTATTTATCTGTTTATTTGTTGTGATTATCAAGTCACTAGGTTCAGGACTAGAACTATAGTCCATCCAGCCACCAGGTCTGGGACGTGAACTGTGATCAGTTAAGTGGGAGTCCAGTGTCTTAACCACCATGCCACCTGCTGGTCCTGAAACCTGTTCTTGTTAGGAAACTCAATGTCACAAAAGTCGTCACAGTCGCTTTTATTTTCTTATTGGTTTCTTAGACATATTCAAGAGATATGTCCATTTTCTTTCCAAAAAATAAACTTGTTCTTGCCCTTTGCAACAAATTTCCTCTCATTTTTCTAAGATTTACTGGCTCTTTTTCCAAGTTGTTACTATATTTTGTTTTCTATTGGATATAGCTCCTTTATTCTAATTCTTGTTTGTACTGGACAAGAGATTTGTTCCAAGCCCCATTTATCCTCTATGCAATATTACCATATAACCTCATTCTGTCCATGGCTTTAAATACCAACTATAGCGTGATGACTAAAAAGGTCTTTGACTTTCTACTGAACTCTTTATTTGTATACCTAATTACTTACTGGGGTCTCCAGTTAAAAATGTGGATACATCTACAAATAGAACTACCATATGATCCAGCAATCCCACTCCTTGGTATCTACCCAAAGGACAGAAGAATCCTTAATTGTAAAAGTGCTTGCATATCGCTGTTTATTGCAGCACAATTCACAATTGCTAAGACATGGAACCAACCTAAATGCTCATGAACAGATGAATGTATTGAAAAACTGTGGCATATTTACTCTATGGAATACTAATCAGCCATAAAAAATAAATAAAAATAAAAAACAAAACAAACAAACAAAAAAAAGAAAACACTAAGACCCTGGCCTTTAACAAGAAGTGGAAGAATATGGAAGATTTACTGTTGAGTGAAGCAAGCCAGGCTATGAATGAGAGACATTGTATGACCCCACTTAATATATACCATGTGTATGCACTCTATGACTGAAAATGATTGACTAAAGGATATAGAAACACAGTAAATGGATGTGAATACCAGATATAGTGTGTGTGAAAGAGCAGAGTCTGAGGAAGGACATTTAGAAGAAAAATAGAGAGGCAAAGCATTAATGGGACAAAGAAATGTGGTATTATCTGTTGAAGATAATTTTGTAGTTTTATCAACTGGACAAGGGAGAAATGTTCACATGTTGAACTATTCATTTTGTAAGCTAAATAATGTGATTGAATGTATAAAAGAAAATGAAATTTTAAAAAAATTTTAAAAATGTGGATGCATATCCTATAGTATTTTCTTCCTGAAAGTTGTTTATCTTTATAAATGGTACTGCTCATCAATTGTTGAAGATAAAATCCAATATATAATATCCATTCTGTTGTTTTTTTTTTTTTTTTCCCTAAAATTGACGTATGCAATATATTAGTAACTCTTAGAGCTCTGAATCCAGAGTAGTTCCTGAAACTTGGTGCTCAGGTCAGTGATCCTTTCAGTATTCTTAGGGCATGCAGTTGTTTTTGTTTTTGTTTTTTTGTTTTTGTTTTTTTTGAGAGGTTTTCGCTACAGGGTGTGTGCGCTCTCCAGACAGACAGAGAGAGACACAGAGACAGAAAGCAAGAAATCATCCCCCAGGGGGGATGGTCATGCCACAATCCCTTTTCCTCCATTCTCCTCTTGGGATCTTGGGCATGCACGCACACGCGCCTGGCGTGAGTTTTAAGCCACTGGTTCCGGCACGCGAACCACGGTCGACTACGTGGGAGCCCAGTGACATAGCCATTACGCTAACTGCTGGTTCCCTTGTCTTTGTTTTTGTTTTTGTTTTTCTTATTAACCGTGCTTTTTGAGCACAATGATAGTTTCTGTTTCTTTTATACTTGTAACACTAGAGCTACTTATCAGACGTCATATAAACATACAGTTTGAGTACACTTTAGAGTTACATATATTAATGTTTTAATATACAAATATATTTTTCTTTTTATTTCCAATAACAGTTATGTAAATTTATATGCAAATTAAATTTTAATTTTTTAATAGAGATTTTTTGCTATAGGGCGTGTGCACTCGCCAGAAGGACAGAGAGAGACAGAGAGATAGAAAGCGATAAATCACCCCGGGGGGGGGGGGGGGGGGGGGTGGGGGGGTGGGGGGGGTGGCGGATGGCCACGCCACAGTTCCTTCTCCTTCATTCTCCTCTCGGGATCTTGGGCACGCATGCACATGTGCCCAATGTGAGTTTAAGCCACTAGGTCCAGGACTCAAACCATGATCGACTACATGGGAGTCCAGCGACATAGCCATTATGCTAACTGCTGTTCCCTGTCAATTAAATTTAAAAAAAAAAAAGTAAAGCAAACTTTTGCCAACATTTTATTAATTCAATGTTTCCAAATTTTTAATTTACATGTGAAACAAATTTAGATCTAGTAGAAATATGATTCTGATTCAATACTTCTGAAATAAGGTCTAAAGTTTTTATATTTCAGCAAGCAACATGATGAAGCAAATGTCGCTTGCCTGATCACACTGCCAATGGCAGTTTTAAAAACTATCAGCATTCTAATTAAACAATGTGAATATTTTGAGAAACAAATAAAATGACATTTTGGAAATAACACTACCAAAAAAACCTTTTCTCAATTTTGGTAAGTGCTAACTTTGGTTTTGTGTTGCAATCTGAATATTGTATCATTTCTGCTTTCCTGTATCCTCATTAATCTTTTCTAGAGCTAAGCCACATGGATAAAAAATTCTTCTGTAATTAACACCAACACAGATATTTGTAGAAACTGAAGCACAAGGATTTGTGACTCAGCGAAAATTACAAGAGACAATATGAGATGATTTCCTCTTGGAAACAATTTTTTGCAGTAGTGGAAGGTGGTTTTAGGTGAGTGTATTTTACCATTACAGACTTCCAGCAAATGAGTTATTTTCTGTGTCTGTCTAGATCAGTTCTGGAAATCCCAAATTTTGATATTTTTTTAATCTGAGAATCAGTAGAAGATACTTACTATTTTTTAATTCATTATTTTTATAGACTCAAATGATGTTAAAACTAAAACATAATAACAATAGAAAAAACACATACTGGCCAATGAAGTTATTCAAAAATATTATAATTACTAAATACACTCTACTTTTTAAAACTATGTTATGAGAAACAATGAATTGTTTTAATAATATTAAATTTAATTTACTTTATTCAGGAGAAAGTTAAAACAAATTTATAGGGCTAGCCTGTGGCACAATGGCTATGGTGGCTGGAACTCACATAGCAGACTATGTGGTTTGAGTCTTGGGTGTAGTAACTTGAAAAAACATGCCAGATACATGCCTTGAAAAAACATGCCATGTGTGCTTCATATCCCCAAAGTACAAAAAGTGGAGGAGGAGGGTTGCAGCATGATCATCCCCCATGAGGGATGTTTTGCGCTTTCCCACATGCTCACTCTGTCTCTGTCCACTGAGCACACACACTCTGGCAAAAAGTTTAAAAGAGCAAGTTTATAAAAAAAGAGAAAAAAAGTAAACAACACAAATTTATGAGCAAAGAAGTAATTTCTTGGTCCAGCTACAGCAATACATGCTGCTAAGACCCTTCCAGCCACAGGTAGACTCCACAGATCACCTGGGTTCAATTCCCAGCTAAACCTGAAAGCCAGCTGCTCATGTGGCATGCATCTGTGACTCAGGAGGACGAGGTAGGAGGAGTAATTGCCATAGAGCGAGACTCAGTGTGCCTTTTTGGAGCCAGCAGTTGGTGTGGTATTTAAGGTTCTAAACTCACACATGGCCAACATGGTTCAAGTCCTGGACTTGGAGCTTTGCTTTCTCAATCTCTCCCTCTCTCTCTCTGTCTGTTTCTAATGAGCACATGCGCCCTGGAGCAAAATTTAAAATAATAATAAATAATAAAATTAAATAAATAATTCTGAAAAGAACTTCTTTTGATTTTAGAACTAAAATAAAATTTTTGACTTAATAGCCTTATGGCCATTAACAGCTGTATCAAGAACAATTAGAGGGGCAAGCCATAGTGCAGTGGTAAAAAACAGGACACACAGCAAAGGTCCTGGGTGCATGTCTGGAACCTCCCTAAATGTAGTGGGCATGCACACAAGTGCCTGTGATCTGGCCCAACTGAGGCTGAGGCGAAATGAGACATGGGAAGCTTATCTCTCTATCTTCTCTCTCTTCCTCTCTCTCTTTCATGAATAAAATTAATAAAATAATTTTTTCTTTAAAACAAAAACAGTTTGAGAAATCAAAATTATTGTAATTTAAATCCTGTATTTTGGAAACTGCCTAAATATTCATGTCTTTTATTTTTAACTTATTGTAAAAAAAAAAAAAAAAAAAAAAAAAAAAAGAGAGAGAAAGAAAAGAAAGAGAAAGAAAACAGAAATAGTTTAGTCCCTAGTCAAAGCTTTTCTGACCAAAATAATAACAAGAATATGTTAAGCCTCTAAGGACAGTGAATGTTTTGATGTGATTCAGTATTTATTGGTAAAATTTAGGTAAATCCTTAACTCTTACACAAGTAGTATATGTTAAATATGTTTAACAACTTAACAGTTATTTCTAAAGACACTTGGCTTTTAATATCATCTCAAAAATGAAAATAAGACTTTTCAGATTCTTTGTATTTTTCATATAAGCACACCTTTTCATGTATTTTTTTTCTGCCCAGAGAAGCAAGTTTCTAAGTTTCCAGTTAAATCTTACATAATTATGAGAATCATTCCATAAAAAGTGTTTAAAGCTATCAAAGTTTAAAATCAAGGATTTAAATAACTGTGTCACAATAATATACAAGCAGAAGTATTAATTATAACATTAAAAATATTTGCAAATTAAAATATCATAACATATTTGTGGATTTATCTCAAATACTAATGAGTTCTACTTATTGAGTAGCTAGTACTTGGAGGGAATACCTATGTTCCTTTACTCATATTCCCTTGGAACGGTGAATAATTTAGGAGGAATGATTCTGCACTCTGTCTCCTCACCATCTGTTACAATATATATCTTCCTGTGAGAAAGTATCATTTATGTGGGAGAGAAGACAGAGAAAAAAGGGTTCATTTCTTATGGACCAACATATTCTAGTTATTGCCCTGCTTTTCTAATTAACTACAAGTAAGTGCTCAATGTAAGAGAGGTCTATGGTTGTCCAGTTCTGGAATCTGTGGTAGAGTGGACAGATAGAGTTTAAGTGTATGGAAGTGCTTGAGTACTATCAAGCCACATATCAAATCCTTGTTTTAAAGCAAATTTGGCATGATTAACATTAAGATTTAGAGTTTAATAAGTTAGTTAAATTAACAAGAAGAAAGCCAGACAAAAGACATGTGATATGTGTTAGCTATATCAACATTCTTATTTTAACTTTTTTATTATGGTTTCTGGTTTACATAAACACAAAGTAGTAAAACTAACATTATTGTTAGTTTTATTATGTTGATTAATATATTTGGGAGGCCAGTAGGTGGTGTGGTGGCTAAGGCTCTGGGTTGCCACATAGCTGACCATAGTTGGAGTCCCAGATCTGCCTTAAAAATCACAGTGGGGGGACCAGCAGTTAGCGTAATGGCTGTGTCGCTGGACTCCCACGTAGTCGACCGCGGTTCGAGTCCCGGACCCGGCGGCTTAAACTCACGCCGGGCGCGTGTGCGTGCGTGCCCAAGATCCCGAGAGGAGAATGGATGAGAAGGGATTGCGGCGTGGCCATCCCCCCTGGGGGGTGATTTCCTGCTTTCTATCTCTCTGTCTCTCTCTGTCTGTCTGGCGAGTGCACGCGCCCTATAGCAAAAACCTCTCAAAAAAAAAAAAAAAATCACAGTGGGTAGGGCCAGTAGGTGACATGGTCATTAAGGTGCTGGACTCCCATATGGCCGACCGTGGTTTGAGTTCCGGACCTGGAGGCTTGTTTTCTCACTTTCCGTGTCTTTCTGTCTCTCTCTGGTGAGTACACATCCCCTCTAGCACATTAAATAATCATAATCATCATCATAAATAAAATTAAATAAATAAGACTTTAAAAAGAAAATTACACTGAATGCTTGTTCTTGTGTGCCCAATATCTGGAGAAAATAATATGTTACAGCATAACTGTCCCTCCAGGGAGTGATTTCTTACTTTCCCACTTGCTGTCTCTCTTTTCTAGTGAGTACAAGTGTCCTATGACAAAAACTTAAGTGTATATATATGTGTATTTTACAAAATTGTTTACATATATATTTTGCAAAATATGTATGTATATTATATCATATAAATGTGTATTTTGTTCTCCACCTCTCTGTATCTTTTGTTACAGCTCATTCAGGAGTATCTTTTGTTACAGTTCACTCAGGAGTGTAAGAGAAAAGGGCTCTTTGTGCCTTTTTTTTTTACCTTTTTTTTTTTTTTTTTTTTTTGAGAGGTTTTTTGCTATAGGGCGCATGTGCTCACCAGACAGACAGAGAAAGACATTAGAGACAGAAAGCGAGAAATCACGCCCTGGGAGGGATGGTCACGCCGCAATCCCCTCTCCTCCATTCTCCTCTCGGGATCTCGGGCATGCACGCACACGTGCCCGGCATGAGTTTTAAGCCACCGGGTCCAGGACACGAACCGCGGTCGACTAGGTGGGAGTCCAGTGACATAGCCATTACGCTAACTGCTGGTTCCCTCTTTGTGTCTTAAATACCAGGAAAAGCAATAAAAGTTTTGTAGCAAAATAACCTTACAAAGGCAAAGAGAAGATATTCACCTGATTCAAAATTGAGACTTGATCAATTGGCTAAGTTTGGCCAACATACATCACTGATATCAAGACCCATACCCCTCCCCTATTTCTCAGTGCCTCTCAGAAATGAAACTGAAAAATGAAGATACAAGGCTTTTTGTTGTTGTTATTCTGAATAGCAACATCAACAACAAAAACAAAAGTAAATTGATTTTCAAGTTTTTATTGACTAAAAAAATCTATCTGAAGCATAAGAAGTTGTATTTTTCCATTTAAAAATATTAATTTTAATGACACTCAGGTTGATGGACATTAAAATAACACTAATATATTTCACACTTATTTCAATATCACCTTATAAAGGTAAAATGGATATATTTGTTTCAATGCTGGCATAAGAATTCAGACTGATAATATCTTTTTCACTGTACATTTGCTTATAGGACTGGATATGAGTTCAATCAGTAGCCATTCCAGTTACAATGTATCTTAGTAATTATGTGCATTTAAGCATTAATTATCATGTTATTTCTGAATGTGCTATTTTCAATTTACGCTTGATGCTATTACAAAAAGCATCAAATATTGTATTTCAATGCTAATTTTACTTCCGTTTTATGCCTCAGTTTTGAAATTATGGAATTGTGTGTCATTCAGTATTTTAAAAGACTTACTCCCATTATGTTTTTTTCAGTTCATCAGCTACTATGAATTATTATTGCCTCATTATTGATAGATATGAAATGTTCATACATTCTGTTTTTTCTTTGATTAAGAATACTCTCCTTCAGTGATGATGTCAGCACTCAAACTGGTTCTTCACACACATCATGTGATGAATTAATTTGCATTGAATTGAATGAAATTGAATAGAAGTAGTACTTTGTCATCTCTCATTTTTTATTTATTGGAAAACACGTTTACCTCTGAACCTTGTGAGATATGCAATTCCTCCAGTGAAAAGGAGTAATTTATGCTTCTTCACCTCATGGATTTCACATCACTCAGAAACACATGGCGAGGCTTTCAATGAGGCATCCACAAGAAGGCTCAGTGGGATGTCTGACAGTTTAAAGTAAAGAGAGAGGAGGATCTGAAATTTGTAAGGATGACCTACATAAGGTACCAACATAAAACAACCTTTCTAGTTTTATGTTCACCTTTGTCAATAAAAAAATGAAGCTACTAAATGTTCGTGCAAACAGGTGATCGGTGTTTGGGCAATTTCTTACATGTCATTTTAGCTCAGTCTCCTCAGACTGGCGTTTCTGGATCTGGTGCTAACACATCATATGACATCAAGTAAAAATGGTGAAATAATCTACATATGCAGGTGAATAAATAAACTAGACTCTATATGAAATCATCCAGGAGGAAATTTGCCGTATTTCTAAAACTGTTCAGATTCTTGAACAGAAAATTATTTTGTTAAAATGAATGACACATAAATATTATCCTTTGGAGAAATTGAACTCAAACATACTTACTGTTTATTATCAGAAAGATATGTTTTCTTATTTATGATTCATTATACACCCAAAATACCAACAAAAATCTATGTTTATGTTCTTGGTTTATCATCTCAAGTATTGTAAAGGAAAGCAAACACTAAACTGAAATTGTTTTAGAATACTAACTATGATAATAATAGTCTGTTTTCAGCAGACTTAGGCAGTGCATTTCAGAAATTTCTGTAAAAACGAATGTGAGGAAAAGGAAAATTAAAGAATATTTTTGAGATTATACACAAGGGATGAAAGTTTTAATCACGTGTTGAAAGAAAATGAATTTCTACATACACTTTTCCCTTTCACAATAGCAAAGAATATGGAATAGTATTACTTCAGAGAAATATTGATCAGCAAGTTATTGAATATGAGTTCATTATAATGTTATTCCTTGAGGCTTTCATAAAAAAAAAGATAGAAGATGGAAGTAGAAATAAATATAAGACCATGAAAAAAAAAGCAATATGAACAAAAGGCAATGAAATCTAATGAAAAATGTTTAATGTTCTGATTCTGATTGGACAGCCAATTTGAATGGTCTCATTTTAATAGTACTGCAGTCATTACTTGTTTTACAGTCAGGTACCAAAGCTATGTTATATTTACATATGTTTTTCCTATTCATCAAACATCACTCCACTAAGATATGACAGAAAAGGTATGGACAAGCAAACTTTGAAAATATGGTACTCGTGTCAAATATCCTTTAACGTAGGTTCCTGTTATTTTTACATTTATATTTTGTACGCCATGTATTACTTTCTTGTGGGACTGTCATAAAGGACTAGTAGTGCTTATTTCTCACTTGAGCTGTGATCAAAACATCAACATTTTGCCGGAGGCTATGATTTCACTTTGTTTTATACCAACCAACTTCTTTTTTAGCATCATTAAAAAGCATTCATGGAACATTCTATAGATAGGCTATGCATGACACGCTCACTGATGATATACTAAAATGCCACGTACTATCACTTCGTAACTGAGTTTTAAAGGTTACCAGCAAGGTTGTTAAAGAAAAACAATATAAAACTTGGAAGAAATTGTATTATGTCACTTTTTGAGTTTTTAAAATATATTTGTCAGACGAGAGATCCTTTTGCTTAAGACTCACCATTTTCTCTCAAGCTTGCAAATGTATTTCAGAAATTTATGATATGTAGTGAGAATCATAAGATGTTTAGTGGCTACAGATAAATATATCAAGCTGGAATATCTAAAAGTAAATTGTAGAGGGTGAGAAGTCAAGCACAGCAAAGTAAACAGAAGGAGTTTGATTTGAAAATGCTGTAACTATAATATCTGGAGGTGGAAAATAGCTTGCAGCTAATGTTAAGTTTCTGCCAAGTTTGCTTATCATGTGTGTTATTTCTTTAGTCAGTGTACACAAAAAGCAAAGCATTTTCAATATATACAATAATTATAAATTTAAAACAACATTGTAAGAAATAGTTTTGTTTTTGTTTTTAATTTTGCCATAGGATTCATGGATTAGCTGGTTAGAGACAGAGAGAAAGGGAAAGTGAGAAATCACTTCCCATGGGGAATGGCCATGCAGCTGTCCCTTCTCTATTATTGTCTTGGAATTTGGGGCAGGCATGAACATGCACCTAGAATCTTTTTAAAGCAGCTAGGTCTGGGTCTCAAAGTTCACAAATGGGATCCAACACTTTAACCTCTCCACAGCCTGCTGGCCTCACAAATAATTTAATTCTTTAAAGACAAATACTTTTCAGTGAATACAACTTTTTAAATTTCAATATTTCTAGTTAGAAAAGATTTCTCTCCTCTTACAGTAAAAAGGTTTCACCTAAATTGATATTTTTGTCTAATTAGGAAGTAGTAGTATTACAGGGTGATCACCATTTTCATCAGGGTTCAAATCTTTCTGGTAAAACTAAAAGAAAAGATATTACATCTCTTCATAAGACTTGACAGAATAACCAGAATAGCAGAAAATATGTTCTTTTCCACGTCAGAGATCAGTGGTATTGATAAGTCCCCTGAAATCATAAAGTTGTACCCAACATAAGAGAAGCATCATGTGGACCTGATTTTGTTGTTTGTTTGTGTGTTTTTCAGCACATACTAACTATCTTACAACTCATAATTCTCATGGCAGGGTAATCATCTTGTGACTGTCAAAGGACAAGTTGAATAAAATAGAAGGAAGAGTCCTGCTGCTACTTCTTAATCTTAAATTGGTCACTTAATCATGAATTTGCTTCAGGTCCTCACATTATAAACTGCAGAATTTAGATGCGATCAGTAATTTTCAATCTGCCCTTAGGCGCTTCTGAAGGTGTTCAGAAAATACTTAACTTCAATTGCCATAACAACTCAGCGTTTGAAGATGGCTCGTGACCATTGGCTGCTGCTCATCTGTGTGCAAGGAAGGAGGGCTTAAGTCAGGTACCACGAAGGCTGAGTTGTGCAATAATGACTGGGCAGTTCCTCGATCGTAATCATGGTCACTTGAGGCATCCCTGTCTTTAAAGTTTCCCAAAATACTTCGTTTTAAAAATGTATTTTGTTAAAATAAAATTAGATGCCCTTTAATCTAATAAATTTTAGTCATCACCAAAATCTTCAATTTCAAAATCAATTTTACTTACAAATTTATGACAGTAAATTATGTAATTTATCAACCTAAAGAGGATCTAAAATTTATATTATGTACAACAATATAAAATGTCTGATCCAAGTGCACTAGGCATGCTTTGGAGTAACCATTTCTGAGCAACAAACTACTAGGGAAGGCTCAAACAGTAGACAATAAAAATTCCCCAGAGAGATAGTCTCTATATGTAAGAACATGGTAGTACACTAAGCCTTAGAATAGGTTCAATGTTTATAATGGCAGGGATAATACTCTTCATAATATAACTTCTCTCTTAAAATTTATTTATTTCTCCCATGAGAGATCCACTCACACACATGCTCACACGTACCATGCACACACACAAATGCACAGGAAGAGAGAGAAAGCGAGAGAGGCACTCCCAACAGAGTCTTCCTGCTGCAGTAAACCTTGAGCTTCAGCCAGATAAAATCACAGGTATGCACGTGTGTACCCAGCATGTACAGAGGGGGCTCAAGATGTGATCCTTGGACCTATGATGCTACGTGTCCAGCCTCACAGAGCACTACATTACAAGGATGCTGTCATCTGGCCCCTTATTAATGTAACCCTTGAGGGAAACATGCCTCTCCTTCGGGAGAAGAGTATCTCCAGAGTGTTTTCTGAGGATAAAGCTATAGGAGACAGTCAATTTTCAGCATTTACTTTGAGGGACCAGCAGGTGATACGGTGGTTATGTGCTGGACTCCCACATGACCAACCATTGTTTGTGTCCTAGACCTGGCAGCTTGCTTTCTCACTGTCCCTTATTCTCTCTCTCACTGTCTCTCTCTGGTCAAATTAAATAATAATAATAATGATAATAATAATAATAAAATGAAATAATCTCTTTTAAAAAAAAAGGATTTACACCTGTATTTCTTCATTTATGATCCATGTACCACTGGGTCATTATCAGTTTGAAGTATGTTAATAATGCAGGTTTTGAAGGCCACTATGACTTAGAATGCAACTTCTTTTTTGACACTTGGATCAGGGAAGATAATGACTAGCCTGGAATAAGAAGGAAGCCTTTGTTACAACCTTACAAGATTTTAAATAGTTTAGGGGAACTTATTGAAGAAAGAGAAGTTTTAGAGAAGCAGTAGAATAAAATCCACAGCATTTTGGAACAGATAATTTGATATATGATAAATAGAAATACAGATAATCTAAGACAATTCATTTTAATCATAGATGGTAAATAGAATCTACTAGATCATGAAAAAGAAAACACATAGCTGAGAACTAAGAGTTAATACTTTTATTATCCAAAGGAAAAAAATAAATCAGGGGTTAAATGTAATATTTTATCCTAAAAGTAGAGGGGAAAAATGAAATCAAACAACCTATTCAAATCCAAAAATTTCTCCTGTGTCTGGTAATAAGTTCAATAAATGTTACTTAATTACCATACAACATTCTATGCCTTCAAAAACAAGTGTAAGAAGTAGAAAAAAATAAAGGAAAGAAGAAAAGGAAGAATAATGTAAATGAGTGAAAGAAGGAGAAGGAAGAAAAGGAAGAGACAGAGAGAAACCATAAAGGAAGAGGGAGAAACTGAAATAAGTGAGACAAAAGAATATACAGATAAACAGAGCTAAGGTTTGTGTTTGGTATAAAATATGTATTTTTTTTTGAGAGGTTTTTCGCTATAGGGCACGTGCGCTCGCCAGACAGACAGAGAGAGACATAGAGACAGAAAGTGAGAAATCACCCCCCAGGGGGGATGGTCACGCCGCAATCCCTTCTCCTCCATTCTCCTCTTGGGATCTTGGGCACGCACGCACACGCGCCCGGCGTGAGTTTTAAGCCACCGGATCCGGGATGTGAAGCGCAGTCGACTACATGAGAGTCCAGCAACATAGCCATTACGCTAACTGCTGGTTCCCTAAAATATGTATTTTTTTTTAGAGAGTTACTTTTGCTAGATGGCACGTGTGCACACAGGAGAGACAGAGAGACAGAAAGTGAGAAATCAACCCACTGGAGGGATGGTCATGCTGTAATACCTTCTCCAGTCTGCTCTCAGGATTGTGGGCACACATGCACACGTGCCTGGCATGAGTTTTAAGCCACCGGGTCTAGGACTTGAACTGTGGTCGACTCCCTGGGAGTCCACCAATGTAAACCTAAACTCTCTGCTAGTCTTTATATATGTAGTTCACTTACCATGTCTCAGGCCTACTTATAAGCATTTTACATATGTTAACATTTTGTTCTGAAAAGACTCCTATTTATGTAATAAAGTTTTAATACTTTTTTATGAGAAAATAGGTAAATATTTTATTTTAAAAATTTATTTATGACTTACATTTAATCACGTGTACATCTTTACAATGTATAACACACTAAAGAAATCAATGATATTGCCATATACACTGTTGTCAGCAGGTAACTTTTAATTTTTGTGTCCATCAAATTTGGGTTTTTTAAATATTTTGTAGTGATAAAAACTGAGGTAAAATATTCTTACCTTAGGTCACACAAATGCTCAATAGAGCACTGTGGTTTGAGCCTGGGCAATCTGGAAGGAGACGATCCTCTTAAGTACTTACGGAATTTCAGGGATGAAATGCTGTGGTACAATGGAAAAAGGTAAGTGAAGGAGGAGATGGAAGAGAGAATTGACTGACAAGAGATGTAAGTTAATGAAAGGGATGAGGTCAAGGAGAAATTAGCAGAGATTTCAAATAAATATGAGTGAATGATATGAGGGGGGATTTATAAGAAGAAAAACAGTTCTAATCTTGAGAGACAGGGAATAAGAAAGAAGACATAATAAAAGACAGATAAGAAGCAGAAAAACAATTTGGACTCCTAGTAGTCTTCCATCTATGGGTAAAATGAAATATCACATTTTTTTTAGAGGTTTTTGCTAGAGGGCGCGTGCGTTCGCCAAACAGAGAGAGATAGAGAGACAGAAAGCAAGAAATCACCCCCCAGGAAGGATGGCCACACCACAACTCCTTCTCCTCCATTCTCCCCTCGAGATCCTGGGCACGCACGCACACATGCCTGGCATGAGTTTTAAGCCACCGCCGGGACGCGAACCGTGGTCTACTACGTGGGAGTCCAGCGACATAGCCATTACGCCAATTGCTGGTCCCACATTTGATTTTTCAGTTATGTTAGGATACAGCAACCATTTCAAAACACAGGGACTTAGTTAAGGATGCAGAGCACTTGACACAAGAACCAGAGAACTAAAGCCAGATACACATAAAGGACATCTTGTTCCCTGCTTAGTAGTCAAGTGATGGTCACAAAGAAAAATAAAAAAGGAAAAATAAAACCCAGACAAAAATGAAAGAGCTGTGACAGAAGGCCCTGCCATTTGTTCACCATTCATCCATTCTTTATTGATTCATTAAGTACTAAGTGCTTCTCTCATGTCAGATACAGCCCAATGCTACAAGAGGCAATAGCACACATTTACTGACATCAAAGATCTTAGCGTCTTGTGAGTATTTGGTGATGTATAATTGGGAGCATGACTATCACTGCTTTGTCACCAGGGAGATTATAGAGTGAGGGGAGGATAGCTAGATCAACGAAACAGTTGAAATTTGGAGGTGCTCAATTTTGAGGATGCAACTCAGATTTTATCATTGATACCAAGATAACAGGCCTGGGGCACTGGCACTGTTGAAAAAGAATATCCAGTGACAAAGATTAACTGCAGGAGCCTCACTGGAGTGGGGTGGGGGTTAGATGATAGAGAAATTTAAATAAATTAGAGTATATTGGGCCTTGCTTCTTTCTTACCTTGAGGCAACGTGAGGAGTCTAGAATCTCTCAGAGAGGCTCTACAATTGGCAAAATGCCAAATCAAACCCACATGATAAAGTCAGTAGCTCTACAGCAGAATGCCCCAATTTCAGCACTATTACTATTTCTAGTAGTGTACTGTTTTAAAAAGATAGCGTTTGTTGGGACCAGCAGTTAGCGTAATGGCTATGTGTCTGGACTCCCATGTAGTAGACTGCGGTTCGAGTCCCAGACCTGGTGGCTTAAACTCACGCCGGGCGCATGTGCATACATGCCCAAGAACCCGAGAGGAGAATGGAGGAGAAGGGATTGCGGCATGGCCATCCCCCTTGGGGGGGTGACTTCTCACTTTCTGTCTCTCTGTCTCTCTCTGTCTGGCTAGTGCACACACCCTATAGCAAAAACCTCTCCAAAAAAAAAAGACAGTGCTTGTAACAGTGTTCTTTATCTTTACCTACTAAACACCAGAAGCATCTGACTCTAGTCATGACAATAATGAATGTCTTCTGACATGGTTTTAATATCCCCTGGTAGAGAAATCACCTTTCATGAGAACCAGGGCACCAAATTAAGGAAGGCTGAGGGAGGAACCAAGATATCCTCCCAGAGTCACATAAAATATACCAAGGTGTAAAACCAACTTGTGAGCATGTTCTGGATATTGTAGTATGTCTAGGCAGTGAGTGATAGAGATTAGGAAAAAACTAATTAATAAGAATAGACCTTGGGTCAGAAGACAGAGGCTTGAAAGTGGAGGAAACGCGTGAGGAAATGTTTTCTCAGAAGTCAAGGTTTCCAGCAGCAGATGGCAACAATGGCCACATCCATTGGCCATACTTCCTCACTGTGGACCAAGGCAGGAGATCCATGGACGAGATACGTCCAACACCCGATGGAACGTCCAACGCTGGAGAAAACAGCGGGCAGCAGCTTGGTGCAGGGCTTTCTCCTCAGGACCTTCTTTCTCTTCAGTCTGACGTGTCATTCTAAAAAAGGGCCGGGGAAGACTAACGGAGAGAGACTATTCAATGCCAAAGTCTAAATGAAAGTATTAAAGGCAGAAAGTGGAGTTATCACAATGGACAAATTGGTGAATTTTTCCAACACCAGTGATCTTCACAGATAAGGATGAGACTAATTATGGAAAATATTAATGTTTTTAACCAGCAACACATAGGATTACATAAACATTTCTTCCAATTAGGTCTTTTTTTATTGATTGGATGTGTGCTAGTGAGAAAATGGGACATACTAGAAAGGTAAACCAGGTATTCAGCTAAGCAACTGAATGAATATGACTTTGCCAATGGGAAGAAGAGATAGTACTAAATAAATATACTTTGAGGGCCGCAGATAGCATAGGGTTACATCACTGGACTTTCATATGGCCGAACACTGTTCAAGTCCTGGATCTGGTGGCTTGAAGCTCATGCTGGTGCATGTGTTTACAAGCCCAAGATCCTGGGAAGAGAATGGAAGAGAAGGGATTGCAGTGTCACAATCCCCATGGGTGGCGTGGTGATTTCTCACTTTCCCTTTAATTGCCTCAGACTCTCTCTCTGTCTCTTTCTCTCTCTCTTTATCTCTGGCAAATGCACACATCCTGCAGAAAAATTAAAAAACTCTAAAATAAAAACTGTCTGAGAAAAGATGATTTTCCTTATAAATACATCAGTAGGCTGTGCAGGGTATTGGTTTCAAATTAGCAAGACATGTTGCTGAACCTTTTTAGTAGAGAATAAATGGTACTTGAAAGAACACTATTAATAAGGTCACCCAGGTAATGTGTGTAGATTCAGAGAAGTATGCAATCCCAAGTAAAACAATGGAAAAAAGATGTTGAATAAATGTGTGTAAGAAAATTCTGTATAGGAAATACTTTACAAGGAAAAAGGTAATTTATCAATGTGATTAAAAGAAGTGTACAGAATAAACTACTTTATAATAGTGTACTTAAGCATTACATCTAAGGACTACAAGGTATTTATTTTGACTCTAAGTGATCTTTCAAAATTTAGACATTCAGTGTCATGATTATGGTCCAATCCAAAAAGTATTAAGCAAGAGATAAACAGTTACTCTAGACAACTCTTTCATAAAGTTTGACCAAGGATGATATCATTGAAGTAACTGAAATTCAGAAAAGACAGTTTGCTTTTAAGTTATAGGAATTTATACTGAAAAGAGTACAAATATTGAAGGGGTTGAGTTCCCAAGAAAGCAAAAATAACCAGGACCCAGAGCAAAGAGAGTAGGAATCTAGTCACTAAGGTAGAAATGTTCTTTGGCTTCTCATTATGGAAGAAATGAAGAAAGATGACAGGGTTTCTAGAGGCATGCTGGCATAAATATGAGTCTCGAAGTTATGGTTTATGTTTATGTTTGAGAAGCAGTAGACAGAGGCTGGAAAAGTGAGGGAGAAGAGGTAGGGAGATGTTGGTTAAGGAAGAGATGATTACAATTAGGAGAAACAAGTTCTAGTGTCCCAGAGCACAGAAGGGTGAGTATAGTTAACAAAAATGTATTGTGTACTTTGTAATAGATAAGAGAGAGAATTTTGAATGTTACCAAATGCAAATTAATGATAAATGTTTGAGATGTTGGATATGTTAATTGACCAGATTTGACCATTACACACTGAGTTCAAGCACTGAAAAACCACACTATACCTCATAAATAGGTATAATTATTGTGTAAATTTAAATAATAACGACCAAAAAAGGTAGTAGAAAAGAAGGGTGTGCCCTTGAATTGAGGTAAATAAAAAGTTGGAGGATAACTGAAACAATTTGAAGTAGCACTAGAAACCATTAAAAAGGGAGTTAACGTGGGCTACAGAAGTAATTTTTTAATTACCTTTTTATTTATTTTTACTTATTCATTCATTTATTTTCATTTGACCAGAAAGAGACACACAGTGAGAGAGAGAGAGAGAGGGCAAGTGAGAAAACAAGCCACCAAGTCTGGGACTCGAACCATGGTTGGTCATGTGTGAGTGTCCAGCACCTTAACCACCATGCCACCTGCTGGTCCCCTAGAATTAATTTTTAAAAATCATTGAGGATTCTGTTGAAGCCAATCACTCAAATGTATTATAACTCTTGGAGAAAGTATCTGTCACAAAATATAGAATAAGGATGAAGAAAGATTTTGAGCATTAGTTGTGAAAGGGATAAAACCATGCAAGTAGCTGGTGAGAAAACACAAAGAGGGTGAAAATTGTGTGGAAAAAAAAATGCCTAAGTGAACTTGACTAACTACGGTTTTACTAAAGGAGAGTCAAAAATCAACTTGACTAATAGAACTTCTTAATAAAACTTCTTGGTCCACGCTATAAGCTTATTGAATCAGACAGATTTCATGACAAAAACTGAATGATTAAACACAGTGTCTTAAACTGTGTTTGCTGGAGTTTTGTGCAAATATCATCTGAAGGTGCTTTAGAGAAATATGCTAGTAAGGAAACAAGGGAGTGTATTCTTAAGAGTTTAACGAGAAAAAAAAAAAACAAAACAAGTTGGAGATATATATTAAGAGATTTATTATAAGGAATCAATTTAAACAATCATTAGGGTTGGATAGTAAAATCTTAAATCCACAGGGCAGGCTGTGAGGTAGCTGAATTCTAGCTGTGCAAGCTAGAATTCTGGGCACAGGTTTTTGTCTATAGGCAGATTGTCTTCCTTATGGGAGAGACGCCATTCTCTGAACACTTCTCACCTATAATTTAATCAGTCCCAACTAGGTTATCTAAGACTGACTTAACTTAAATCTAACTGACCATGGACTTTAATTATATCTACAAAATAACTTCCCAACAATTCCTAGGTTAGTATGTAATTGAATACTGGAGACCATACTTGAGTCAAATTGACAAATAAAACTGACCATTGGGCTAGCCAGTGGCATGGTGGTTAAGGTCACTGAATTCGCATGGTTGACTAGAGTCCTGGACCTGAAGGCTTGAGGAACACACTTGAACATCTGCATGCATGCCAAAATTCTGAAAGGAAGGATCAATGGAGAAGAAGGGATTGCGGTGTCACCATCTCCCAGGAGGGGTGATTTCTCACTGTCTTCTCTATGTTTCCCTCTCTCTGTGGAGTGAAGGCACTCTCTGGAAAATTAGATGAAAAATAGAAACTAACCATCACAAGTGATCAGTGTGTGTTACATTCTTACACAGATTAACATGTCATATTATTATACTGAGATCAACACTTTACATTGTTACTCTTAGATTAACAAATGTTCTACTGAGATAAGCATGTGTTACTTAGTTACTCTGATATTAATTTTATACAAATACACATATATGTTACTGAAAAATAAATAAATTAGTCAAAGTAAACTGACCATCACAGATTGAATTTTTTTTTTCCAGACGAGGTAAATTTTTGTTGAGTCTTTTAGTTTATAATATGAGGAAAGAGAAAAATAAAATAAAACAGATCTCAACCAGTATTTTACACAGCTATAGTAAAATATTTTAGACTTTATGGATTTATAAATTGCATTTCTCAACAGTTGAGATCAAGTTATGAACAAATTTTAATTCCTTGAATTTTCCAGTTGTCTTCCCTTTCAGTAGTAATAAACTTGTTACATAAGTTTCTTTAAGGCCAAGTTTCATTGTTAATGTCTTCAGATCTGAAAAACTGGTATTTCAATCAATATCCACAAATTCCACTTTAAAAAAGAGCTTTACAATTGGTCAAAGACTGAATTTTCTACAATGTAGTTGCAATGGAGGCCTTAGATGCTCTTCTGGTATTTGAGCTGACCATTCACAGTGGTCCTGATTTAGGCAGCAGGGTCAGACTTGAATCCTTTCATCATCAAGAACTATGGCACCCCATGAATTTATTTGTCTTAATTGTAATTTTGTATCCATCAATAGACATTTTCTATTCCTCTTCCTACCGAACCTTTCCATACTCTGTCTAGTACTTCTTAAACAGAAATATAAACCATGGGATAGAATTCCTACTGGAAAATCATGGGTACATGGGTCCTAAAGAAAGATCTAGGAAAAGGACCAGAGTATTTATTGCCCAGATAATTTAAAATATTAACATAACTGAATGATATATTTTAAACTATTCTACATATTTATAGTCATTATTTGGAGATTTATTGCTTTGGGGGCAAGCTTTTGACTCTAGCGCAAACTGTATCCATTTTCATTTAAATCAACAAACACAAATAGTACAGTCAATGATTGTTATGTTTAGTAACAATCTATCATTTCTCTCTTTTTATCTATCAGTTTCTCTGCCTATTCCCTCACTGGCTCCTGCTGAAGTTTACTGACAGCTGTAGAAGTATTGCCCTTCATAAAATTGACAGGTGTATCAATCACAATTTTGGAAGTGGCCCACCATTAAAACTTAAAAAAAAAAAAAAAAAAAAAAAAATTCGTCCACCGTTGCTGCTTTTTTTCTTTCTTTTCTTTTCTATTTTCTTTCTTCTTTCTTTCTTTCTTTCTTTCTTTCTTTCTTTCTTTCTTTCTTTCTTTCTTTCTTTCTTTCTTTCTTTCTTCTTTCTTTCTTTCTTTCTTTCTTTCTTTCTTTCTTTCTTTCTTCTTTCTTTTTCTCTTTCTTTTTTCTCTCTTTTTTTATTTCAAAGGTTCAAATGAGATCTTAGAAATGACTATTCTGAAATTGTCCAGCGAGGTGGCGAGGTGGTAAGTTCTTTATTTGTAGCTGAATAGCTCATACGTGGTTCTAGAAAGTCAAGACAATTTGACACACACACTCTATATTCAAACAAAAAGCAGATTTCTCTTCTCATTTTCTGTAATTGGCTTTTGTGATTACCTGGTAATTGCTCTTTCTCATTTCCATTCTATGTCCTTGATGCGCCCATGGATAAACCTGGAAGGGCAGATGAGAACTGCACATTAAAGAAAATCAACATAATATTTCTTTAAAAAATTGACTTCATTATTTATCTGAGCTGAACGTATCAAAAGATGGTTGATTCATGACTTTGATCTCTTTCGTTCATGGCCCATCATTCAGATGTGGAAATAGCGAATTATAATCAAGATCATATATATATATATATATATATATATATATATATATATATACACAGAAACATCACATTTAGCTATCTAGCCATATTAGCAAAACTATTAATCCACTATTCTTTTTCCTTATTAAACATGTTCTTATAGTTATTGTAATGGGGCTTAACTTCAACCTTCATCCTTTCTCTAAGCAAATCCATATTTAGAAAGTTTATCTCCATGCATATACTGTATCTGTCCATCCATCTACCTATTCAGCTTTCTATTCACCCATCTTCCCATGTTTCTAAGCTGGGTAATTATTCTTAAAAATATGGAGATTATTTCATCTCTAATAATATATGTCGTTCTCACATGTCCGTTTTACAAAGGAGAATATTTGGTCATTCATAAGATAATGTTAAAAGAAAAAAATGCAAGCAATTTGTGTTTTAAAGATATCTGTAACACTGAAATATATAAGCACACAAAAAATTTTTAAGTATCATTATTTCTGGATAGTAGGATGACAACTAGTTATTGTTTTTCATGAATATATATATATATATATATGTATATGTATATATTCACACACACATACATACATACATATAGTTTTTTATTTTCCACGTTTTAAAAATGAGTATGCATTGATTTTTAACAGGGGTATTATAAAATTGGTTCTTGTATTCAAATGAAATATGCCCTATTCTAGAAAACAAAGAAAATAAATGCCTGTGATAATGAATGCTGACATATCTTTTCAATTACTCAAAATTGCTTTTATTTTATACTGTTAATACATATTTCAAAAGAGTTTAGGTTCTTGTTTAATCATTTTTCTTAAAAGCATTGGTTACAAAGTATCATTCTACAGTTTCAGTCTTTTAAAACATTTTGGCACCGTTTAACCCTCATTCTTTCTCTGCTAGTTTTAAACTCAGTCAAGCCATACATAATGGCATGACAGACAAAGCAAAGATTTAAAAAAATCAAAATCACAAAAATGTTTTCAGGCAAACATTCTGTCTAGTATTGATTAATTTGCAGTTACCTCATTCTTGATTCTAAATAACATTTTTAGGCATGTTTTTGTTTTCCAATCATGTATATCTTTTATCATTTGTTTTTAGTCCTACCATGCCTCTGGAATTCTTCACATGCATTTTAGTAAGATATCACTTCCTGAATACTTAGTTTCCAAATGTGACATGCTTTTACCATTTTTTTTCTTTTTCTTTCTCTCTTTATAATTGCCAGAGGGTGCCATGTACTCATTATAGAAACAGAGAAGGAAAACATACACTAAGGCAAAGTCATGCTGCCAGCCCTTCTCCATCTCTATATCCCATTGGGATTTTGGGCTTGCACACATGTGCCGGGCATGTTTATTAAGCCTCCAGGTGTGGAATACAAGTCTACCATGGGATGGGAGTTGCTACCCTCTTAATCGCAAGTCCATGGGACTTAGTTTTTTTTTTTTTTTTTTTTTTTTTTTTTTTTTTTTTTTTTTTTTGAGAGGTTTTTGCCCTTAGGGCGCGTGCACTCGCCAGACAGACAGAGAGAGACAGAGAGACAGAAAGCGAGAAATCACCCCACTGGGGAGATGGCCACGCCACAATCCCTTCTCCTCCATTCTCCTCTCGGGATCTTGGGCATGCACGCACACGCACCCGGTGTGAGTTTTAAGCCACCGGGTCCAGGACTTGAACCATGGTCGACTACGTGGGAGTCCAGGGACATAGCCATTACGCTAACTGCTGGTCCTAGTTTTAACATTTTAAAGATAATATGCAATATTACATATATGATACTAACATTAGAGAAACTAATCCTGCCTGCCCTGTTTATCTTCCTGGGTCTGAGGAGGACAGAACTCTCTCTGATTCTTCTTCTACACTGAGCTGCAAATATTTAAACTATTTTACCAGATTATCCCTATATTATACATAAAGGCAACTATAGGGTGGCTGTGGTATATAAAGGGCTTAATTTACTTAAATTCATCGCCATTAGTATTTGCCTTAATTACTTCATACACACAGCAGCTGGAATAGAGTGAACCTGCTCTGTAAATACACAGCAAGGCACTTTCATAACTCTGTTTCCAAGTAGACTGAAACCACAGGCACAAGTAAGCAGAAAGTTGAGAGATGCCATTTTTAAGAAACTCCTTATTGGGACCAGCAGATGGTGTAATGGTTACATCACTGGGATCCTGTGTAGTTAATCATGGTTCAATTCCTGGACCCAGCAGCTTAAAACTCATTCCAGGTATGTGTGCGTGCATGCCCAAGATCCTTAAAAGAGAACGGAGGAGAAGGGATTGTGACAAGGCCATCCTACCTGGGAGCAATTTCTTGCTTTCTATTTCTCTGTTTCTCTTTCTCTCTGGTGAGTGCACATGCCCTATAACAAAAATCTCTTGAAAAAAAAAAGAAAGAAAATAAAAACATTATGTCCTCACACCCTAAAATAGCTATAGAATGGACACTCTCTTGGGACCAGCAGTTAGTGTAATGGCTATGTTGCTGGACTCCCACGTAGTCGACTGTGGTTCGAGTCCCGGACTCAGTGGCTTAAACTCACGCCGGGCACGTGTGCGTGTGTGCTCTAGATCCCGAGAGGAGAATGGAGGAGAAGGGATTGTGGCGTGGCCATCCCCTCTGGGGGGTGATTTCTCGCTTTCTATCTCTCTGTCTCTCTCTGTCTGTCTGGTGAGCACACTCGCCCTATAGCAAAAAAGAAAAAAAAACAAAAACAAAAACAAAAACAAACAAAAACAAAAACAAAACAAAACAGAAAAACCTTTCCAAAATGGACACTCTCTTGATTTGTTCCTGTTGTGTACAATTTTACAGTTTGAGTGTCTCCATTACTGGATTGAGTCAAACTCCCTAACATCTATTCCTTTTATTGTATTGGAGGGGAAATTGGGGCACAGTCAGTCGTGAGCTGATCTGGAAGGTGGGAGCCCCATAGAAGACTAGCGCTCTGTTACCACATTGACCACAAACATGCCTGGCTTACACATATGCACACCCATCATCTTTACTGACTGCGAGAAATGGGGGAAGGCGGCTAAAACCCGAGGTATGGCCGAACCCTGTGGAAGGTACTGTCTCTTTCTCTCTCTCTCTCCCTCTCAATAAGACTATATTAAGGAATTAGGATTTACAAGAAAAATAGAGAGAGGAAAAGATTTGTTTTTCTATGCTCATGCATTTTGTTGTTACAGAGAATTTCTCTCTAGGTTAACACAGTTTTTAGATAGAAAAATGGCTAGAAACTGCCTGAAGCCTTGTTTTCATCCTCATGGTGTCTCATGAAATCATGAGAAAAATAACTGAAATAATTGGAGATAATAAAAAGCACTTGAGCAGACCAAAAAAACTTTCTAATAAATCATAAAAACACCCTAAATGTAACTATGATCTCATGCGTACACTAGGGGAAATAAAATTAAAAATAAAATCTATTGCCAATGCAGAAAATCTCCCCATGAAGCTAAAGGAGAGAGAACACAGTTTTATTCTTGAATAAGCAATGAAATAGAATGTGGTGTACGTCAGGGGGAATCTACTACGGTATTGCAGAAACAAAAACAAAAACAAACTTAATAAATCTCCACCTTTTATACAGCCCACCATGCTTTCAAGATGAGCAATAACGTATACACAAGAGAACTAGACAGCCCAGTTTGTCAAATACAGGTTTTCCTAGATTCAGCCGTTAACTAGGGTGCCCATCTATAGTTGCTAACTAGCTTTACGCAAAGGGAAAAAAAAAAAAAATGTAGTCTTTTTATATCTTATGACAGGCAAAAGGTAGTTTCACAAATCAAAGCAATCTTCTCCACTCTCCCACCCCACCACAAAGGTTAGGCCCCCACCCTCCCACAGAAACTGGGAAATGGGGACTCTGTCTTCTTTGATGATTGCATTTCAAACAGATAGTTACAAGGTCTCTGAAAAAGGTACTTCCAGATTCTAAAGCAGGCAAGAGGTTTCTCAGCAAGAGATTTAGCATTTAAAAAGATTTATATACATTTCAAAGAGAAAAGAAGACCTTACAATTAAAGTATTTCTAGGGTAAATGATTTAATAAAGGAGGCTGAGAAAGTCTCTTCCTTATTTCAATGGGGAAGAATTAAGCTTTTAATCAAGCTTGTAATTTGTGTTTGCTCTTTCTACAGATATGCATGCCAGGGACACAAGCACACACTCACACACACACACACACACACACACACACACACACACATCACGCACCATATAGAGGTAGACCAAGTACAGAGAATAGCATGCAAACATACATGTTTGTTGTACCTCTTTGGTCTTACCACCTTAAAAGCCTTTGTAAATTTCCTTGCTGAAGTGCCAGGAGCAACATTTAACTGAGGACTCTTAGAGATTTTGCACTATCACTTCTGTTGATACCATTGCATTGTTTAGAGAGGACTCTAGTGTGGGATTTGAGGGAATGGCTTTCTTGGCTGCTCTCTGCAGTGTCTCACCCAAAGCATCCTGTATGCAGATATACTCCAACTATTTTATGAAATCTACTTTATGACTGGAAGAGATCTCAGGAAGCCAGCAAAGGTGACTCAGATACTGTGCAGTTTTTACATTTAATTTCTTCTCCAGCTGCTTGTCTATAACCCAGAGTCAAAGATCTTCCCTATAGATTATTTTCTTTGGGGAAGCTTTCTCGATATTCGTTCCAATTTTAGTCTCAATGATTTTTTTTTTTTTTCCAGAGACATTTGACAGTTTGGAGCTGGCAGCTTTTGGTCTGTGTCTAGACATTTTGAATTTATTTTTCTTCTAGACTCCCTGCCTGAGTCCTGCTGCTAACACATTTGGTTATTAGGCAATTACTCTTGATTGTCTCTGTTTATTTCTTTATTTTCCTTTCCAACTTCTTTTAGAAATTTCCCTTGATAATTTGTGACTAAATTCCTTGTTTTATTCAAAATTTGAGATTAGCTTCTTTAATATATCCTTGTGTTTTATTACTAAATTTTATTTTATTCATTATTAGAGTTTTGAACTATTTGCATCAACCCAAAATAAAATATTTGTCTGTAATAAACAAAACATTTATTAAGGTTAGCACATAATTTTATAATTCTTGAGAAGATAAAAAGTATAAAATGTGGGGCCAGCAGATGGCATAGCAGTTACGTTGCTGGATTCCCATGTGGCTGAACACGGTTCCCATCTAAGACACAGTAGGTTGGAAATCACACCAGGTGTGTGTGAGTGAGTGCTCAAGATCCCAGAGGAGAAGGGACTGCTGTGTGGCTATCCTCTCGGGGGGGGGGGGGGGGGGGGGAGGTGATTTTTCACTTTCTCTCTCACTGTCTCTGTCTCTCAGTCTCTGGTGAGAGCACACGCCCAAAGGCAAAAACCTCTTTAAAAAAGTCTAAAACATGATAAAATCATGTGTTGTTTAATGACAGTGATAGGTTCTGAGAAATGCATTTGTTAGTTGATTTCATCAATGGAATGTACTCACACAGACCCAGATGGTATAGAGGAGGCCTGCTGCGCTGCAAACCTGTACAGCATGCTACTCTACTAAGTACTGTAGGCCATCGTACTGAAGTATCTGTGAACCTAAACAGATCTAAGAAGTTAGGGTAGAAGTATGGTAGAAGATAAAATATGATGAACCTGTAAAGAGCACTTACCAGGAAAGTAACTTACAAAATTTAAGTTACTCTAGGTGAGTGAGGGGCAAGTGGAAGACTAGACCATTACTGCACACTGCTGTAGACTTTAGAAACTGTGCATCTAAGCTACACTAAATGTATTATTTTCTTCAATAATAAGGTAATCTTGATTTATTATTCTTTTAGTTAATACACTTTTAAAATTTTATTGCTTTTTGATTCTTCTCTGTACTAACCTTTAGCTTAAAATGTGAACACATTGCTCAGTTAGAGAAATACATATTTCCATCTTATATTGTTCTTCTATAAGATTTTTTTCTAAGGAACCAGCAGTTAGCGTAATGGCTATGTCACTGGACTCCCATGTAGGCGACTGAGGTTGGCGTCCTGGACCCGGTGGCTTAAAACTCACGCCAGGCACGTGTGCATGTGTGCCCAAGGTCCCGAGAGGGTGGGGGGTGATTTCTCGCTTACTGTCTCTATGTCTCTCTCTGTCTGTTTGGCGAGCGCACGCGCCCTATAGCAAAAACCTCTAATGGCTATGTCACTGGACTCCCATGTAACTGACGATGGTTAGAGTCCGGATCTGGTGGCTTAAACTCACACCAAGCATGTGTGCGTGCGTGCCCAAGATCCTGAGAGAAGAATGGAGGAGAAGGGATTATGGTATAGCCATCTCCCCAGGGAATGATTTCTCACTTTCTGTCTCTCTCTTTCTGGTGAGCTCAAGTGCCCTATAGGAAAAACCTTTCCAGGAAAACAAACAAACAAACAAAAACAACTCAGGTCAAGTGGCCAGCTGATGGTGTGGTGGTTGAGGTTCTGGACTACTATATGGCTGATTGTGGTTCAAGTCCCAGACCCAGTGATTTGAAGTTCACACCAGGAATATGTGCATGTGTGCCCCAAATCCCAAGAGGAGAATGGAGGAGAAAGGACTCCAGTGTGGACATCCCACTGGGATGTGATTTATCACTTTCCCTGTCAATGTCTCTCTGCTGCTCTCCACCAAGTGCATGTGCTCTATGGTGAAACCAAAAAAGGATGAGAAAGAGAGAAGAAGAAAGAAAGAGAGAGAGAGAGAGAGAGAGAGAGAGAGGGAGAGAGAGAGAGAGAGAGAAAGAAAGAAATAGAAAGAAAGAAAAAAAGAAAGGAAGAAAGAAAAAGAAAAGAAGAAAGAAAGAGACGTTGCCAAAAACTTAAACATAAACCCGCACTTTAGCTTAGTTCTATAAGGTCAGCATCATCAATAATACTGCCTTCCATATTCTTATCTGGTCCCACTGACTGAAGGGGCTACAGTAAGTGAACAAAATAGTGAGAACAAATCGAGCACAATAGAAAATGATGTAATGAGGGGACAAGTCAGCAAATGATACAGAAATACAAGGGTACTGCTGGCATTCCATGGGCATACTGATAGAGTAAGCATTTCTTTCTTTTTTTTTTTTTTTTTTTTTTGGAGAGGTTTTCACTATAGGGCACATGCGCTTGCCAGACAGACAGAGACAGAGAGACAGAAAGCGAGAAATCACCCCCCAGGGGGGTTGGCCACGCCGCAATCCCTTCTCCTCCATTCTCCTCTCGGGATCTTGGGCACGCACACACACGCGCCCGGTGTGAGTTTTAAGCCACCAGGTCCGGGACGCGAACCTCGGTCAATTACGTGGAAATCCAGTGACATAGCCATTATGCTAACTGCTTGTTCCCAGCATTTCTTATAAGTAGAAGCACATTCTAAAATACTGAGAAAAAATACAATATAGTAACTCCATAATCCAATATCATAGTCACTTATTATTATCAAGCATATGTACTGTTCATAATTTCCTTGCTATATGAAAATATACCTGGCAGGCAGTAGTTTTTTTATTTTTTTATTTTATTTTTTTTTTTTTTTTATACCAGCATCAACACAGGCAAGTGAATAATATATTGTACCACCTAGACTAAACTGGCCACAGTCTAACCTATATGAATATTCAGCTCCATTATAATCTAATGGGATCATTGTTGTACCTGTGGACTTTTGTTGACTGAAACATTGTTAGATGGCATATGATTGTAAATCCCTGACTTAATGGCAACACTGGGCTTGAGCGTACTGAGTCTCTCTTGATCTCACCAAAAACTGAGAAACCCCTGTACAAGGCTGAGAATAAGTTATGGAGTGAGAAGTGAGGAGAAAACCATATTTTCAATGAACATGCCGTTTGTAGAATTAACACAGCAGAATTGAACTGTGTGAAACACTATGCGTTAGTTTCTTCACCTGCAATTTAAAATCACATTTTTGTCCTATCTTCTGCTTTGAACAATCAAATACTAGGCTACACTAGAACTCTGGAATATTACAATATAAAAGCCAAATATTTATCTTAGGTATTACCTTGAAAACCTAACTTAATATTCTAAATGTCTGTAGAAGTTAGGAGAAATGTTCTCAATATATATCTGTGATTGATTTAAATGAATGTCATTAAGAATCTGCCAACAATAATATATACTATTAGTGTAAAATTAAATTCTCAATATTCTTTTGATTTGAAACACTGTTATCAGTTTCATCACTAATATCACGATCATTATTTTTTAGCCTTCTTACATTTCCTCTCATTTCTTCTGTTTACCCTTTTCAAATACTAGTAGATGGGTATCATGGTACTGCTTATTTGCAGTTCAGTCAAGCTGAACGCGTCTGTTTTCCTCAAGGAGAACTCAGAGAACTCCATATCAACACCAGGCAAAACATAACTATTTTCAAAAGAACACAAAATTTACATACTAAATATAAATAGTATGCAAAGAAACAGCAGTTATTATTTTGATGTAGCCATGGAAGTTAAGTTGCACTGAATTTGTATATAAGGGATGTCATTTACAGCTTTAATTTTCACACAGTCTTTTCCTACATATTTTGCATGAAGTAAAACTAAGTACAAACAATGATCAAAATAGAAATGTAAGCAGTTTTGTAAATCTTCAATCATGACATCTGAATTAAAGAACAAAAACAGGGGCAATCATAGCCGTTTACTTTTCATAAATCTGACCAAATCCCATTGTATGTAATTTTAAGGGACTGTCTGGCTTCAGTCGATAATGAGTATGCCATAGTACTGAGCTTGAAAGTCATTATTGATTGTCAGGAGGGTTGAATTAATCTGACAGAGCCCACTGCAGTCTGGTTCAAAGATGGTTAGATAAGATAATAGATTCATAACCTCACAGAACTAGAAAGTTACAGTGAGGTCATGCATCCTGTGAAATTCTTTATGCTATCTAATTATATGTAGAGGTCATAGATATTTATAAATGGACATAAAATAGTAATTTAATTCCAAATTCAAATTAATTCTGTATGCTACTGATATTTTAAAATTCTTTTGTCATGTCTTTCCTGAAAAATGTTTAGAATATCGCTGGGACCAGAAGTTAGCGTAATGGCTATGTCGTTGGACTCTCATGTAGTCCATCGCGGTTCGCATCCTGGACCTGGTGGCTTAAACCTCACACTGGGCCCATGTGCTTGCGTGCCCAAGATCCCGAGAGGAGAACGGAGGAGAAGGGATTGCGGAGTGGCCATCCCCCCCGGGGAGTGACTTCTCGCTTTCTGTCTCTCTATCTCTCTCTGTCTGGCGAGCACACGCGCCCTATAGCAAAAACCTCTCCCAAAAAAAAAATGTTTATAATATTTCTGAGGAATAAATAGTAATAGGTGGACCTGCAGGTGGCATGGTGGTTAAGGTGCTTACTCCCACGTGGCCAACCACAATTCAAGTCCTGGACCTGGCAGCTGGCTTTTTCACTTTCCCCTTCTTTCTCTCTCTCTCTCTGATCAAAAAATAAAAATAATAATGACAAACAAAATATAAAATAAATAAATAATTATTTTAAAAATTTCAAAAAATTAGTAGTAGATATTATTTATGTTTTCATAGATGATAAACATAGAACTAGAAATTTAACAGGGCAAAATTATTGCTAATAGCAGTTATCAGTAAAATATGAATTGGATATGGCAGTCTTCCTTGAGTGTCACTTTTATATTAATTTAATAAATATGTATTAATATTTATTCTTCAAATTTTAAATTCAAAGTAATTTTCTCAGGAAAACTTTACCTAAGCTCAAATAAACATTAAGACAGATTTTCTTTGTACAGGATGTCACCAAGTTATGTTTTAAATATCTATTTTAGTCATTTAGTCAATTTTAGTTTCTTTCTTTCATGAATGAGAGAGACAGAGAGAAAGAATGAGAGAGAGAGAGAGAGAGAGAGAGAGAAGCATTTCCAATGGAATCTTTCTGCTACGCTCCACCTTCAACTTCAGTCAACCAGGATCATGGTCATAAAAAAGCTTGGAATATTCAGAAGGACGCCAGGTATGAACCCAGACCATTCCCATGGGAATCAGCTTCACAGTGTGTTGTATTTCTGCTGAGCCACCTCATAGTTCCCAATAAATATTCTAACTTACTTTATACATTGACAAAATTGTATGCATTTACAAGTATGACATGATGTTTTGAAGTATTGTGGAAGAGCTAGATCTGGCTAATTAACATAAGTTTTAACTCACATAGCTATCATTTTTCTTTGGTAAGAACATTTTATACTAAGTCCTTTAACCTTTTTCAGATATACAGTATAGCATTAACCATAATCATTGCGGTGACAGCAGATCTCCTCAATTTACTCTTCCCGTCTTAGTACAATGTTGTATTCTTTGACCAATACCTCTTCAGTCATCCCACCTCTGATTAACCACCTCTTATTCTCTGCTTCTATGAGATCAAGTTTTGTAGATTACACATCTGAATGAGATCATGAGATATTTGTGTTTATGTGCCGGACTCATTTCAACTAGCATAATGCTCTGCTGGTTCATCCATGTTGTCATGAAGGATAAGACCTTCATTTTCTGGATGAGTTCCATATACATGTAATGTAATATATATTCTATTCTATTCCCATATTCTTTATTATACATCTATTACATTTCTTTATTCTTTAGTATAGTATTCTGCACATATATGTTAAGTACATATGTGTATTACATTTTCTTTATCCATTCATCCATTAATGAACAGATTGATTCTATAGCTTGACTATTATGAATAATGCTGCAATAAACATGAGAGTGCAAATGTCTCTTTGACATAGTGGTTTCATTTCTTTTGGATATTTAATGAGTAATGGGATTGCTTAATCATATGATAGTTCTTCATTTTTAATTTTTTTGAGTGCCTCCATGCTGTTTTTTTTTTTTTTTTTTTTGGAGAGGTTTTTGCTATATGGTGCGTGCGCTCGCCAGACAGACAGAGACATAGAGACAGAAAGCGAGAAATCACCCCCCAGGGGGGATGGTCACGCCACAATCCCTTCTCCTCCATTCTCCTCTCGGGATCTTGGGCACGCACGCACACGTGCCCAGCGTGAGTTTTAAGCCACCGGGTCCTGGACGCGAACCACGGTCGATTACGTTACGTGGGAGTCCAGCGACATAGCCATTAGGCTAACTGCTGGTTCCCTCCATGCTGTTTTTGATAATACTTGTACCATTTTATATTCCCACTGATAGTGTTTAAGGGTTACATTTTCTTCACATCCTTCTATACCACTTTTGTTTTTCTTTTTGTTAATCATTTTAACAGACATGAGTTGATATTTCATTGTATTAAGATTTGTATTTTCCCAATGATTCAAATGATTAGTGAGGTTGAGGGTTTTTTTTTTAATATACCTGTTGGCTATTTTAAAAATTATTATTTAGAGAAATTTTTGCCATAGATTGCATGCACTTGACAGAGACACAGAGAAAGAGAGTTGGAAAGTGAAAACTATCCACTTGGGGTAATTTAGCCACACCATAATGCCTTCTCCTCTATTATCCTTTGGGGATTTTGGACACGAATGGATACACATCTGGTATGGTTGTTTTAAGCCGCTGGGTCCAGGACTCAAACCATGGTGGGGGTCTAGCAATGTAATCATTATATCATTTGCTGGTCTCCCTGTTGTCTTTTTTTATGTCTTCTTGTGAGAAATGAATGATTATTTAGTTTTTTTTTTTTTTAATCATTTTCACTTGGGTTATTTGTGTGCTTACTATTAAGTTGTTTGTATTTCTTACATATTTTGGATCTTAACTCCTTACAAATGTAAAGGTGCAAATATTTACTTTCATACTGTAGATTGTCTCTTGACTCTTCCAACTGTTTTTTTTTTACACTTATTGTTCTAGTTTAATATAATCCCATTTGTTTATTTTTGTGTTTATTAGCTGTGCTTTTTGGATTTTATTCAAAAAGGCATTGACCAAATTAATATCACTGATATTTTTTTCTTCTAATAGTTTCATAGATTTAGATCTTATATTTAAGTTTGTAATCCATTTTAAGTTGACTTTTGTATACAGTTTGAGACTGAATTACTTATTTCTAGAAGGCATTTATACCATATGTGATTTAATTTTTAATGTATGATTTTTTTTTGTATTTTATTTCTTTATTTTTTTTTTTTTTGAGAGGTTTTTGCCATAGGGTGCTTGCGCTCGCCGGAAAGACAGAGAGAGACAGAGATATAGGAGGCAAGAAATCATCCCCCAGGGGGATGGCAATGCCACAATCCCTTCTCCTCTATTCTCCTCTCGGGATCTTGGGCATGTATGCACACGTGCCCAGCGTGAGTTTTAAGCCACCAGGTCCAGGACTCAAACCTCAGTCTACTACATGGGAGTCCAGCAACATAGCCATTATGCTAACTGCTGGTCCCTGATTTATTGTTTTATGTTTTTATCCTACTTAGAACATATAAAACAGTGGCAGGAATTTTTTTTTTTTTTTTTTTTTTTTTTTTTTTTTTTTTTTTTTTTTTTTTTTTTTTTTTTTTTAAGGTTTTTGCTATAGAGAGCGTGAGCTCACCAGAGAAACAGAAAAAAGGGAAAATGAGAAATCACTACTCCCTCACGCCGTTGACTTATGGCCATGCTGCGGTCACTTCTCCTCTACGCTCCTCTTGGAATTTGGAGTATGTGTGCACTCGAATTCTACGTGATTTTCAAGCCCCAGTTCTGTGACTTGAACTGCAGTTGGTCATATGGGAATCCAGTGCCTTATCCGCTCTGCCACCTGCTGGCTCCTTTGGCAGTAAATTTTAATAACTTTCATACAGGGACCAGCAGATGGTGAAATGGTTACATGCCTGGCATGAGTTTTAAGCCACCAGGTCTTGCGGTTGATCACATAGTCAAAGCAGTCGAGTCCTAAACCAGACGACTTAAAACTCTTGTTGAGCACACGTGCCTCTGTGCCCAAGATCCCCAGAGGAGAATGGAGAAGAAGGGATTGCAGCATGGCCGTCCCCCTGGGGGGTGATTTCTCACTTCCTGTCTCTGTTTTTCTCCATCACTCCAGCGAGCACATGCACCCTATAGCACAAATCTCTCTCTCTAAAAATAAAAATAAATAAATATCTTGCAAACTTCTAGTGCTCGGCACAATTTCTTGTACTAAAGATTTGTGGAAAATATTGAAAATTTATTAACTAAATGCAATTGTTACATTGATTTTATTGTCTATATGCCTATTTTATAGAGTACCAATTATAAAGTACACTAGATTAAACAGATTTTTTATCATACTCTGACCCTGTTATTGACCACATGACTCATTGTTTCAGTCTATGTACTATTGACACATAAGTGTTCCGGAAACATTCAAATAGTGTCATTTTAAACCAGCTTGAACTTTTCTTTTTTTTCTATAAATTGGTATCGTTATGTACAAATTGTCAGTAATCCCTATTTATATGTTTTTAGGTAGTGATATCAATACTGAGTGTCTTGGAATGGATCACCATTTTAGGGGGAAGAATTATGTCAGCATATTCCTTTAATATTATAGATATAAGCAAATGAGCTCCTTTTGTCCTGAAGATGAACAATGTTTCTTTTTTATTTTCTGATTAGATGAGATACAAAATCTTGCTGTGTTGGCAACAGTTTTCTTTGGTTCTCTGCATAAGTACTGGCCCAGTGAAATGAAGGTTAGTGAAGGAGGAGGGGCAAAATTTCACAGAAGTATTAGAAAAGAGATATGAAGAAAAGGATAGAGAAAATAACTTTATTTAGGTCTTACATTTTCTAAAATATATCTAATCAGCTCTTCTTTTGGTGGTCATACAATGGCGTTTCTAAGTTCCATTGCACACACATGTGCATGTATGTGCTCACAGTTTACATTGATTTGGTAGTCAATAGAAATCTAGAATTTAAATCAGTTTTATTATTTAATTATGTATTTGCATTTTACTGATAATTAACTTAAATATATAAATAATGGCACAATAATTTTCTTTGCAATTACCCCAACCAGAGACTAATACACTACTGTCTAAGTTTGTTCATAATCAATCATCTTTTTCAGGGACATTCCACTTCAAAGATATTCTACTTCTTTTTCCTCTTGTCTTTCAATACAATTTTGAATTATTGATTTCTCGCTTCTCTTTCTCATTGTCTCTCTCATTTTTGTCACCTTTTTATATGCACAAATCATATTGTACAGATAAGAATAAAAATATTATCATCATATAATTTTAATTACTAGGTTTAATAAAAACTAGACGATATTATTTTTTTTTAGAAAATGATGGATAATATTATGCACTTCATACTGGCAGTTCTTTTCATATTTCTCTTTCACGATTATATTATCAGTACAAATGAATCTTTGAACCTGAATATGAAGGGAAGATTTGTTTTGGGTAGAGAAACACTTTGAAGTTGAGTATTTTGATTGAATTGAGATTAATTTTGATCCAGCATCCCCATCACTTGAGACTAATTTGAAATAATAGAACAACAGTAGTGGGAGCACAGAAGCAATATGAAATTTAGTACATATTACTGAAAACATAATTATAGGAAAGATGACATTATAAATCATATTATCTCAGGACCCATACACATATTATTTAAGAATATGTTGATGGTAATTGTTTTAAAAGGGTTTTTAGACTTGAGGAACCACCAACGAGGTTATTTTCTGAAATAAATTTCTAAGTCTGTGACATATAGCTAAAGAACAAAAAATTATCTAATACTATTTGAAGCAATAACATAAGCTAACGTGCTAAAATCCATGTTGGCATGAAATATCATTTTATAGCAAATGATTTCAAAGCAATGAAGTGGTTTTCTACAAACTAAAAGACAACCCAGTATCTTGGTAGTATTTTCATTATTTTAAAAATGAATAAGTTTTTTTCAGAAAATCTGCATAATTAGGGACCAGCAGTTAGTGTAATGGCTATGTTGCTGGACTCCCACAGAGTAGACCACAGTTCAAGTCCTGGACCCGGTGGCTTAAACTCACGCTGAGCACATGTGCGTGCGTGGCCAAGATCCCAAGAGGAGAATGAAGGAGAAGGGATTACAGCGTAGCCTTCCCCCCTGGGAGGTGATTTCTCGCTTTCTATCTCTCTGTCTCTCTCTGTCTTTCTGGCAAGTGCACACGCCCTATAGCAAAAACCTCTTCAAAAAAAAAAAAAACAAAAAAAAAAAGAAAAAAGAAAATCTGCATAATTGAAAGTTGAAACCTTCATAAAACATGGGTAAAACATGCACTGAAGTTGTTTACAAATTATAAGAGAAATGAGATTCTTATAAAACATGTAAATCAAAGACTAACTGTATAAAAACTAAATAAAACTTGTTATAAATTTCTTTAAGTTTTTTTGCCGTACAATGTATGCACTTGCCAGACAGAGACCAAAAGAGGTGAGAAATCACCCCCCAGGGAGGATGGCCACACAGCAATCACTTCTCCCCTTGTCTCCTCTTGGGATTTTGGGCATGCAGACACACAGGCTCGGCATGATTTTTCTCAAGTTGCCAGGTGCAGGACTCATAGAACGGTCAGCCATGTGGGAGTCCAGCGACTTAACAACTAACCACCTGCTGGCTCCTTAAAAAATATTTAATAAAAATTCTGAAGCTGTTAGACAAATAAGGCCTAAAAATGAATCTAAAGCAGCTTTTAGATAAATAATGGGGGCAACAAAACACATTAGAAAAAGGTTTCATGTTTTCTCTTGAATGATGGACAAAAAAATTTAATAAGCTTAATTCTGGATTCTATACAAACTCATTTCTTCTTATGACGAAGTTGCATTGTATCCTTTTCAAAATCCTAACACTGATTCAAATTTAAACTGTAAACATTTACTTAACCAACTTTACTACTAATCATCAGTAATTCAGAGTGGTTTATCAAAACTTATAAAAGACCTTTTATTTTTGAGAAGTTTTTGCTATAGGGCACGTGCGCTCACCAGAAAGACAGAGAGACAGAAAGTGAGAAATCATCCCCCAGGGGAAATGTCCACACTTCAATCCTTTTTCCTCCATTCTCCTCTCAGGGTCTTGGGCATACACGCACTCACACCCGGTGTGAGTTTAAGCCACCAGGTCCCAGACTCGAATCGCAGTCAACTACATGGGAGTCCAGCGACATAGCCGTTACGGCAACTGCTGATCCCCATATTTTAAAATTTTCTTATTGCTAAGTGAAGCAAGCCAGGCTATGAAGGAGAGACACTGTATGTCCTACTGAGTGTCCACACTCTATAACTGAAACTGACGGGCTAAAGGATGTACAAACACAAGAGATGGGTGTGAATGTCAGATGTGGTGTGTGTGGAGGAATGGGGCCTGGGGAAAAACATTTGGAGGAGGGATACAGAGACAGCATTGTTGAGACAGGGAGGTAGTGTTGTTAAATTTTGATCAACTGGACCGGGGAGAAATGTTCACATATTGAAATGATCACCTTGTAAGCTAAATAATGTGATTGACTGTATTAAGAAATGTAATTAAAAAAAAGAAAGAAAAAAAAATCTTGAGCAATAAAAAAATTTATTTTTTATATGTTTTTAAAATTGTGGTTAAAAATAGAGATATAAATTTATCATGTTAACTATTTTTAGGCATATAATACACTAGTGTTAACTATGTACATGTTGCCACGTTAAACATCTCTAAACTTTTCATCTCGCAAACCTGAAAATGCTATACTAAAATGAACAATTAATTGGATTTTTCTTCAGGTTCTGGCAACAATCACTCTACTTTCTGTTTCAAAGAGTTCAACTAATTTAGAAATATCATTTAAGTGGAAACGTGCCAAATTTATCATGTTAGAACTTGCCTATTTTCTTGAGTATTAAGTCTGAGTTTCCTCCATGTTGTAGTGTAAGCTGGTATTCACTCGGCAGAATTGTAAATGTACTATTTATGTTCATATGTTTGTTAAAAGTTATGTAAAACAAGGAACTTCTTCATAAATGATACTTGTAGAAAGTTCTTTTACTGATACTTTTTAAAAATGATATTAGCTCCTATTGTATACTCCGACATGGCAGTTGCTCCCAAAACTTTCATCTGAGTATAGGTCCCAAGTGCTGTAATTATGCATTTACTTGTATGGAATAAACAGAATTATTTCCTTCCTGTATTAGGTGAAATATTTACATAAAATGGCTACATTGTACAAAAACACTCTCTGGTAAAGATCTGTTGTCATATTTACTAATAAACAACTGAACGGATACCGTCTTGGGGCCAAGCAGTGGCACAGTGATAATGTAAGCAGACCCACTTGGGGAAGGCCCTGAGTTCATACCCTGGAACCTTGCTGAGCATTCAGGGTTCAGGACACTCAAGTACATGTCCCTGATCCAGGCCAGCTTTGTCTGGGGTTGGATTATGTTGTGAAGATGAAGCTGGAGTTACTTCTCTCTCTCATGAAAGAAATAGATAAACTTTAAAAAATTATTGGTGCCTACACACAGTAGATAGTTTATAAAATTTGTAGTCAGTTGATAGTTGACCTGCCTAGTTAACAAAAGAGAGATCTCAGGACCAACAAATGGTGTAATGGTTATGTTGCTGGACTCCCACATAGCTAACCACAGAGCAAGTTCCAGACCCAGTGGCTTAAAACTCACCTGCCAGGCACATGTGTGTGCTTGCCCAAGATCCCAGAAGAGAATGGAGGAAAAGAAATTGTGGGATGGTCATTCCCCCTGAAGGGTGATTTCTCACTTTCTCTCTCTGTCTCTCTGGCAAGTGCACATGCCCTATATAAAAAAGTCTCTCTAAAAAAAAACAAAAAAACACACAAACAAAACCCAAAATAGAAATCTGAAATAAATTATAAGTTTCTAGCCAACACGCATAACAATATAATTTATTATTTAATGTATTTTTTATTTTATTTTTTAAATGTAAATATTCTGAAGATGTTTTATTTCAAAGAGTTATTTTTATCAATTTTATTTATTTATTAATTTAAATTTGATCAGAGAGGGACAGAGTGTGTGTGAGAAAGAAAGAGAGAAATGGGGAAAGTGAGAAAGCAAATCACCAGGTCTGGGACTTGGATCACAGTTGACCATGTGGGAGTCCAGTGCCCCAACCCCCCCACCCTAATAAAATAATTTAAAAGGAGGCACTAGTTTTTAGAAAAAATGATAACTTCAGTTTAGAAAATCTTGGGATTTAGGAACATGTGTGTCATTCAAGTAGAAGTGGTAGATTTAAAATATAAGGATGCAGATTTAGGAGAATTTAGACTTAGACATATTAATTTAGGAGTTATTCAACATATAACCAAAAAACTATAGAAAGAATAGAGTCCAGTTGAGTACAGAGTGACCCTATGCTTTAATCATACTTAATCTATAATCTAGTCAATTGAATTCATTGACTATGTACTTTAAAAGAGCAATTGAACTCAAAGTTCTGCTAAATGCCTATACAGCATCTTTGGAAACCAGCTTGAATAACAACTTTTTTTTAATGGGATAATCCGAAAGTAATATTGGGTCATCAGGATAGTTATGACACATTTTGCATAAAAAGGCAGGAAAATATGTCATGACTTTTCTGATGATCTAACATTTAGTCAAACCTTTCACACTATCTCCAGTTGTCTTTTTTTTTTTTTTTAATTTTTAAAATTTTTGCCAGAGAGTACATGAACTCAACAGTGATAGAGAGAGAGAGAAGGAAAGTGAGAGAACATGGAGTAAGGCATGCCAGGATTCCTTTTGTTCTCTTTCAGGATTCTGGGTACACATACACACATTTCTGGCACGCTTCTCAAGCTGCTGAATCCAGGCCTTGAGCTGTGTGGTCAGTTATGTGAGATCTATCTGCCTTCACCACCAAACCAAGGCCTGGCCCCAGCGTCTTTTTAAGTATTATTTAACCCAAAATAATTTAGTATATCCCAACCATGCACAAAATGTTTAAAACATTTGCTTGCAGTATCCTATGTAGATTTTACTCGTGTAATTTACCTGTATTATACATACTTTTGGTATGCCTTTACTAATAAGGAAGTATTTGAGTACAAAAACATAGTTTTATTTTTCACTCTGGAACACAGGTGAAACTCTGCTTTCTTTATAGTGGTCACTTTATTTATAGCCCTGGAAAAAAGAAGTGAAATGTTGAACGATAGTCAGCAAAGTTTCCTGAGTTAGCAACTGACTTAAAGTTGAGAGCGTTCACACAGCATTGGGCAGGACTACTGCCCACCCTTCCACACCGGTACTGTTCTTGGTCACCCTCGTTATGAACAACCCTGATTCCACTGGTTTTGTCTTCCCTATCGTGAAAGCTGTTTCTGATCTACAAGGACTATAGATAACATTTTTTGTTTTCTTTTTCCAACCAAGAATGTGTGTATAGTTGTTTATTCCAGCTTTGAATTAGGATTTATCTAGGTCCAGAGAAATGACTTCATTTAATGTAATTCCCTCACACTCTAGGGGATTTCAATTTGTTTGTCCATAGTTATTCTAGTCTACTGTAGTTTAGTCTAGTCACAGTTTGAAAACAGTGTACTTGATAAAAAAAATATATTAGTAAATCTGAAAATGACTACTTGTGTTTTTATCATCTCAGGTGAGAGACCATTTGTTTCTTGTTTCAACAATGGTCTTCCTCCTCTTCCCCCCTTTTTTAATACTCAATATTATGCTTCAAAACAGGACTTTTTAATTTTTTTTTGGTTTAGGGTTAGGTTAGGTTTGGGGTTAGGGTTGGGTGTAGGTTTAGGGTTAGGGTTAAAGTTAGGGTTTGAGTTAAGGTTAGGATTGGGTTAGGGTTGGGGATAGGGTTACGGTATAGGATTAGGTTTAGGGTTAGTGTTAGGGTTAGCGTTTGAGTTAGGGTTAGCTTAAGATTGGGGTCAGGGTTTGGGTGTAGGATTAGTGTTAGGGTTAGGGTTAAGGTTAGGCTTTGAGTTAGGGTTAGGGTTATGTTAGGTTTTGGGTTAGGGTTATGGCTAGAGTTTGAGTTAGGGATAGGGTTAGGTTAGGGTTGTGGTTAGGGTTAGGGTGTAGGGTTACTATTAGGGAAAAAGGGACATTGTGAAAAGTATTTTAGCAATTACTAAATTTTTCTGTCATTCTGGGTTCAGAATTTTCTGATTCTGTTCTTAAAGTTCATGCTTTGAAAAAAATATGAATAATTTATTTTATTATTTTATTTTATTATCATTATTCTTCATTTGATGAGAGAGAGAGAGAAAGCTACCAGGTCCGAGATTTGAACCACAGTCAGCCATGTGAGAGTCCAGCACCCTAATCGCAACACTACTTGCCAGCACCCATGCTTTTCAAACATTTTAAAAACTGTAGTGGTGTAAATAGTTATCAATATTTCTTCCTTATTTTTTAAGAGAGAGATTTTTTAAATATAGGGCATGTGCGCTTGCCAGAGAGGCAGAGAGGGACAGAGTCATAAAACGGGAAATCACCGCCTAGAGCGAATGGTCACACCACAGTTCCTTCTCCCTTATTCTCCTGTTGGGATTTGGGGCAGGCACGCACATGAGTCTGGTGTGACGTTCAAGCTGCAGACTCCAGGTCTTGAATCACAGTCAGACCCCCTTATCTATCTACATTTCTATAAAGATTAGATTCAGAGACCAGCCTATAGCACAATAGTTATGGAAGCTAGATCCCACATGACCAACTTCTGTTAGAATCCCAGTCCCTGTGGCTTGTAAAAAAACACTGGGTGTGTATATGTGTGTGTGAGGGGGGATGTAGGTGGGTGCAGGGATAAGTGCCTCAAATTTGATAGGATGGAGAGATGGAAGAAGAAGAACCATTGGGTGACCATACCTCCATGGGGGTACTTTCTCTTCCTCTCTCTCCTTTTCTCACTCTAACGGGCACAGATGCCCTCAGGCATTAAAATAAAAATAAAAACACTAAGCTCAGTTCCAGACAGTGATACAGTTGTACAGTGGTAAACGGAAAGTTTTATGAGGCTAATCCACCTGAAAAGGCTCCAGATTCATTACTAGAGACCTCCCTGAGGACTCCAGGTGTGTGCAGACCCATGATCCTGGATTGGCTGAGGCCAAGAGAGGACTGTGGTGTCAAGAACCTGTTGGGGGCTTCACTCTGTCTAGGTGCTCTCTCTCTCTCTCTCTCTCTCTCTCTCTCTCTCTCTCTCTTGGATAAAATAAATATGTAAGTTTAAGAAAAAAAATTGGGCTCATAGAACAATCTTTACAGCCACATTTTTTACTTGTTTGTTCATTTTGGTTCTCTGTTGCTTTTGTTCTCGTTTTACATTTTATACATGCTTATATGTTTTGATAATAAGACTGAATGAATCAAAAACAATATCAGCAAAGTTCCCATATTCTGAGTCCTAATAGTAGCCCACACTCTTACCAGCTTTAGAATCTAAGCCTGGTATTCAGGCATATTCAGGCATATTTCACCAGAGTAAAAGTTTAAAATGTGCACTTTTTAGAGCACGTAGCCTTACTTTCTCATTTTGGATGATATACAGCATACTGCTTGTTAGAAAAGGTTATTTATAAGATTTTTAGACACCTGCAATGCAATCTGCTTGAGGATTATTACAATAGCCTGATTTAAATATCAATTTTGTCAGTTTGAAGAATTAGATTTCTCCAGTATATCAAAATTGACTTCTGGTTCTTAATAAGATGACAAACTAATGTGGGCTGCTGACTCCCTTTCTCAACTGTAACCCTAGAGATACCAGAGGGGGGAGACTGATGGAGATGAGATATTCATGTAACATTTTAAAAAATATCCTAAGGAAAAAGAAATTGTTTAGGTCTCATAAAAAAAAAAAAAAAAAAGGCAAATGGCATCTCAGAGCAGTGGAGGGTCCTGTGCCACGTACTGGGAATGAGTGGAGAAGAACCTTTTTGCTTTGCAGGGTAATTTCTGGTTTTTAATACTTAACTTTATTCATGATAGAGGGGGGTGTATGTGCATGAGAGGGGGGAGGAGCATAGTGCACGTGGTCTGGTCACACTGCAATCCCCTTTTTCCAGTCTCCCTGTCAGTTGGATCTTGGGCACCTGCGTGCATTCCCAGAATATTTCATGCTCACAAAGGTGTGAATTCCAATCACGATCACTATATGGGATTCTACTTCTCATGAGCAATGCGTTCCCTCTGTGCCATGGAGCCAGCCCTATTGTTTCCTTTTGTTGTTGCTATTTGTTTGCTTATAAGTGTATTCATGCATTTCTTCCATTATCAAGAGAGACAGAGAAAGAGATATATCACACCCTCAACAGGGTCTCAATGCTGCATCCACTGCCAGCCTCAGCCAGCTCTGGGTCATGGGCAAGTAAGTACCAGGACTACTAGGGAGGTCTCTCGATGCAAACACAGAACCTTCCCATGTGCGTCAGTCTCACAGTGTTGAGTTTGACCCCTGTACCATTGTCCGACCTCGGTCGTGCAGTTATTTTTACCCTCACGTTGTACCAATTTCCTCATTTCCTGCTCTGTCACCACTAAGGAGCAGAACAACAGATTGCTAGTCTCCTGACAGCTGGCTACAGAGGACTCGAACACTATTTTTCTGATGATCCTATAACAAAAAGGACAGCTCTGAGCCTGCTTAGACCATCCTTTCCACATGTATCAGTGTGGGATAAAGCAACTGAAGGAAACGGCTAGACTGCACAAGGAGTTCCCTGGCCAGGCAGAATTTCCTACTGAGCAGAAAATGACTGTGGTGCATTTTCAGGTGGGACCATGTAAGAGGAGCATTTAGAACTGAGCCACATCTTGGCTGCACACTCTGACTCCAACACGATGTTACCTGGGAAGCATGTATTCAAGAGAAAGAAGAAATCATTAGAGAAAAAGAGGGATTTTATATGTAAAGGAAAGATTTGCTTAATAAATGAGTACGCATCGAGAAGAACAATCATCAAATGTAGCTAGAGGCTTTAGCACTGCTCAAAAAATAATGATAGGCTTAGGAGACAAAAATAAAAATAGCTATTGAAAATATGAATAATTTAATAATTACCTAGAATTAATAGATAAAAATTTACACCAACAATATATTGCACTTCTTCTTCTTCTTCTTTTTTTTTTTTTTTAAGGTTTTTGCCATATGGCACATGTGCTCGCCTGAGAGGGCAGTGGGAGGGAAAGTGTGAAATCACCCCACAGGGGGGATGGTCACACTGCAGTCCTTTCTCCTCCATTCTCCTCCCGTGATTTTTAGCACACTTGTACACTTACCTGGAGTGATTTTGAAGCCCCCAGATCTGAGACTTGAATCATGGTCAATCATATGGGAATCCAGTGCCTTAACCACACCGCCACCTGCTGGCCCAGTATTGCAGTTACTCTTATTGAGCACAGTTGTAACTTGGAAACACTAAGAAAATAGCAGAAGCAATGGAACACTGAGGGAACCTTGAATAAAATCCTAAACCCAAAATGCAGCATTTTAGGACAAAATAGGAATATCTGATGTCAATAGAAAAAGATAAACTAACAATCGTAAAACTATCTATAAACTAGGTAAAATAAAATGCAATTTAGTAACTCTTGGGTTAATGAGACAACTCAGGAAAGGAAATAGCTCTAACAATCAAAACTCATTTCAAGTCTGTAAGCCGATATGAAGAAATTCACCTTAGCTGATCTCTGAGCGGAATTTAATGTCATTGAGCATTCCCTTTTTCGTGAGCACAGTCTTTCCCTCTGTGACAATAGCTCTTTCTATCTGGCTTACTTCCACAGTCTCTTTTCAAACTAATCCTCCTCACTCCTCCTATTAACTGCTCAATTCCTCAAGAACAGCCCTCAATCCCATTCTCTATTTTCTCTCCACTATGCCTTTAGACACACACATCAATACACCTGCCTTTAAGGATCAGAAGCTTGAAAAATATACCAGTTTATACTTCTATCCCACACCTCTCTTTTGAGCACCAGGCTCCTGTGTCCAATGGCCCATTTGATGTCTCTTCTTGCTTATTTAAGGTAGATCATACTTAAGACTTCAACATTATCCTTGTGACCCTCATTCCTTAGTCAGATTCTCTGTGTAGTGCTGATAACAACAGATACATAATGCATTAATATTTTAAACATTAATATAGTGAAATAAATGATCATGCAATTTTATACAGTATTCTTTCTATATACTCGAGAATGTTTCTAGTATTTTATTTACCTACCCTTGTATGTTATTTTTAGCTATTCCATAACCTGGGTAACAATTATAGTCTCAATATACAGACCATGAAAGTGATTGAGAGAGTCTTTGTAAATTGCTCATGGTCAAACATTTAGGAAGTTACTGAATGAGGTATGCACCCAAGTAGTCTGACACCACAGCCTATGTTACAATCTATTTGGTTATGTTTACCTTAACACACATAACCAAGCCATTTGCTAGTCCTCTCTGTTGTATTCATTCAATATTATATCACTCAGAGTACTTAGATCACTGTACCATATAGTCCCCTAATGTGCAATAGGTCAAGTCAAATAAAATAATATTTAGTTCAGAAAATAATCCAAAGTGAGGTATACCAGACTGGCAGATGCATTTTCTCATACATTGATTCTGTAATGCGGTCTAGTTCTATAATGTAGCTCTCCCTTCCCCAATGCCTTTATTGAGTAAAAGGAAAACTGGTAAAAAGGAAGAGAGCATGAAGTACATATTAAGTTTTTGTTTGGTTCATTGATTTAGTAATTTATTCATACCATAAGCAAGAAAGAAAGAGAGAAAGGGCCACCCCCAAGAGTTTTTTTCATGCCCCAATCTACCATTACCTTCAGTCAGTCCAGATCTTTGGCACATGCACATGCACAGGGAGGCCCCAGGACACGAAGCTGGGACTTTTCCATGTGAGTCTAGTTGCATTACTGCTGTACCACAATTCGAGCCCATGTGGAATTTTTTAATAAACTACTTTTAAAAGTGACTTGCATCACTTCTGCTCAAATGCCAGTAGTTAGAACATACTCAATATATCATATCTAATTTAGGAGAGAGTAGGAAATCTAGTCTAACTGATTATCACTGTAGTTCTTCTGTAAGCTACCATTGCTTTTTTTAGTGATTTTTATTTACATATAATTGTCGTTCCTCTTAAAATGTGTTTATGCAAAGTATACATGTAATGCATGACAATCAAATATATTACCATATACATCGTTTTCAACAGAGAAATTTACATTCTTGTGTCTCCTAAATGTTTGTTTTTTCCTTGATCCCTTCTCACTCACTTTCTACTATACACCTGCCCCTCATAGCCTCTGGTTTTTACATTCTCCTTTGTTACTGTATCTTTGAGTCTTTCCATTTCTGCCATAGAGTGCAAATATTTGGTATATATTGAGTGAGGATGTACAATGTTTGTCTTTTATAGCCTGGCTTATTTCACTTAGCTTTAAATCTTCTATATTCTTTGTATCAAAGGACAAGATCTAGTATTTCTTTAGTCCTCGTCTACTGATAAAGTCTCTGATGTAATTTCTTTGTGATTATCTTAACCACTTCTAATTTATTCTCTTTGTTTAACCTACTGGATCATACCATTCTCTTGCTAATAATCCTTTAAAATTCCTTGCATTTCTTGCATGAAGACCTAAATTCTAGCAAGTCTTTGTCTTCTACGTACAATTTCAAACTGTCATTGTTAATATTTTCTTCTTCTTGTGCCCCAAATGTACCGACTTTTTGAATTTACAAATCATGCTTTGGTCTATCTAGCCATAGATCTTTGTACATGCTGGTTTGTCTCTCAGGCATGCCATCTCACCTTCCTTGCTGGCTCATTCTAACTCATTTTTTTGGATCCAGCAATAACCTCAGTTCCTCAGGGAAATCATGACTTCCCTGTTTGAAGGATATCCAAAATTTTGACTACATTTCTCCTATTCCTGCTGCACATTTGATATTCTTCCCTTACATACATTACTGTAACTTATTCTAATAATTTAGTGCATTTTTTATGCATGTTAGGCTATTCCATGGTAGAAAGAAAAAAAATCTGCTCTTGACTTTTTTCTGACTTTTAATAACAGCACAGTGACTTTCCCATTTTTCAGATGTAGAAACACATCCCCAGAAATAAAGTGAATACTTATTTACTTTTTTATTCCATTCTTCTACTTTTTAATGTGCCCCGTATTTGTTGATTATCTTTACTTATAAAAAATAGTAAAAAAAATTGTCCTTATAACTAATATGTGAGCCTATATCAAAATAAGTAAGATCATGAAGACCTCCCAAAATAAATAGTTACTTTGGATCAGGAAAGTTACTCAAATACTATTTAGAAGGAGGTACATCTGATATCCTTAACTTATATATTAGCTATTGACCCCATAAACTAAGGATATAGGAAGTTGTCCTTTATTGAGTGTTTATGACTGCCAAGAACTTGCAAAGTATATTTGTGCATTATTTTGTGTAATTATTATAATAAATAAGCACTTTTTGAAATAATTATTTATTTAATTTTATTATTTTTTTAAAATTTGCTATTGGGCATGTGCACTCAACAGAGAGAGAGAGAGAGAGAGAGAGAGAGAGAGAGAGAGATAGAGAGAGAGAGAGAGATAAAGTGAGAAAGTGAGAAAGCAAGCAAGCAGTCAGGTCTGGGACTCAAACCATGGATGACCAGATGGAAGCCCAGTGCTTTTAACTGCCATGCCACCTGCTGTCCCCATTACTTTTATTTTATGAGGAAATTAAGTAACTTCCTGAGGATTGCAGTATTACTCTGTAGGCAGCCTGAACTCTAGAGTGAATCTTTTTTTTCTTTAATAATAATTTTATTGTAATTTCTAATTTACATATAATTCTTGTACATCTTTGTGGGGCTTTTCAGAGCAGATACACAATGTGTAATGATCAATGGGATAAATAAACAAATGCTTCATCTCTGATATTTATCATTACTTTGATATTAAATACTGTCTTTGTTGAGGACTCTCAAAGCAAATTTCCCATTTCTTACTACAGGATGCACGATTCACTCTTCAGTAGGAATCACTGGAGAAGTAAGAAATCCTTCTGTGAAAGTTTTCTTCCATTCTCTAACATAGCAGACTATAAGAAATAGCATATTACCATAAGGAAGCTGGTCTTTTTGAATCTTACTCCTAAGAAAATCAAGAAATTGAGAAAGAAACTTTCATCAGTACATGGAAGCAACATCATCACTAAGCTGCCATGTACTATGGCTTATATATAATAATATAATTATTATATATAATCAGCACTTCCCAGACGAAAGAATTTGTTTGTTTCTTTTTTTGGGGGGGGGGGCAGAGTAGTAACAAGTTCAGGGAATAGAAGTGAGAGAATCTTTATAAAGAGGGAATTTTTCTTTTTTGGGGGAGAGGTTTTTCTTTTGCTATAGGGCGCGTGCGCTCGCCAGAAAGACAGAGAGAGACAAAGAGACAGGAAGCGAGAAATCACCCCCCAGGACAGATGGACACGCCGCAATCCCTTCTCCTCCATTCTCCTCTCGGGATCTTGGGCACGCACGCACACGTACCTGGCGTGAGTTTTAAGCCACCGGGTCTGGGATTCAAACCGCAGCCAACTACATGGGAGTCCAGTGACATAGCCATTATGCTAACTGCTGGTCCCTAAAGAGGGAATTTTTGTTGTTTAATAGAGAGAGGAAGAATCAAACAATTTTCAAAATAATCTTGAGTGTTGATTTTCGCTCAAAAGTTAAGTATATCTAAAACTCTCTAAGTAGGTAGTAAGTTGAAACCAGGAAATTTTTTTTTTCCTATCATTTTAAGGAAGGTTATTTTTCTAAAGAATTAAAATAAGAAAAAACATTTTCTAAGAAGGAGTAGGCCTAGACAATATGAGTAGTTGTTTGTGTACCAAATTTCTAAGTGTTCTGGGGTATGTCAAGGTCATGTATGGGATATACCATGACATCTTGTAGCACACTTTGTTGTCAGGAATGGGTTGAATATATGAGTCTTCCAATTTTGAAATCTTTGTTAAGTTTATCATCCAAGAAATAGTATGCTATTCCAAAATACTCTAGTTTGTATTCACATTCTAGTGGTCTGTGCAGAGATTAACCAGGGACCATGAAACGTATATAGAATGATTTGGCCTCTTAAATCTCAAAGAATCTTGAATCACCCTTGTTCCTCACCAGGATATTTCTACGAATAGAAATTTAGTAGAAAAGTAGTTGTCCTCTTCTTTATATGTAAAATTGAGGTTTATTGAAATGCATTAAGCATTATTTTGTATAAAATGCTACATTTCCACTAGATGCAGGAACACAAAGATGAAATAAACAAAAATTCATACTCTTCAATTGAATCCCTTATCAAGCAGGATTAGAAAAAAGAATTTGTAAGTAGTGGGGATTTTTTATTTTCTCATAAGTAAAGGTGACAATGACTGTAGGAGAGAATCCCAAACAGCTGTTGAAGGATGAGATGAAATAGAGAATCCACAGGCATTTGGGCAGAAGGTGCCCCTAGCACAACACAAAACAATTTCACATAGTCACGGATGTTTGGAAAGTGAAAGCAGCAGACAGACCACCCTGTGTGTGATCATCTGAGATGCATTGGATCAATTTCAGCAAAACTGTCATGCAGCCTCAGGGACAGATCCATAAAATAGAAAGCTGAAATTGGGCAGTAGGTTATAGCTTGGCAAATCCTGTTTGGGGAGAAAGGAAAAAGGCTTGGAAAAAGTCATACATCAGTATGTATGAAAGGGCATCCAATATGTTTTCATCAATTGCTTAATAAAAATGATAGTGTTGACACCTTCTAAGAAAAGTAAAGACTAAATCAGTTCTCCACACAGGAAAGTGTAGGACATTGGCCTTTTGAGCTTCCTTAAAGTTTCTCTCCCAGGTTATGCTATTGACTGCAGCCTGATCTTTGAAGGTGGAAGACTGACATTCAACCACAGTGAACTAGAAGAGATGTAAATCATCTCTTCGGTGTTCTCAAAACAAATCGCTGCCTTGTTTCTATCACAGACCAGGGAGAAAGGGCAAGACACGCATATTTCTGCCAGATGGGTATTTTTTTTTTAAATTCCATTTCCCAACTCAATTTTCCTAGTTTTCATTTAGTGATTATCTTGTGAACTGTTCTGAATCTGTAGAATTTCTTATTTCAATATTTGCATCTGAGAAGGAGATGGCTAAAACTTGAAATTATGCATTTCATGAAATATTTATATATATGTATATAGACACACAGCGATATAATTGATTATTATCATATAAATTAAGGAAATTGACTTTTAAATGAAACATAAAAATTCTGTCTTTGGAGTCTTTTGTTTTCACATAACGGAACCTTTATTCAATCCTATTTAGGGACAGGAAATATACAGAATAAGTGGAAGGAAGGAAAGAAAGAAGGGGAAAGGAGGATGAAGAGAGAAAAATTATACATATTTTAAAAGTGAAAACATAAATTTTGGGTCACTGAGATATAGTCCAAATTCTTGAGACCAGATTAAGAACTAAAAAATGATACTGGGACCAGCAGTTGGCATGATGTCTATGTCGCTGGACTCCCATGTAGTTGACCATGGTTCGATCCTCGGACCCGGTGGCTTAAACTCATGCCAAGTGCATGTGTGTGCATGCCCAAGATCCTGAGGGGAGAATGAATGGAGGAGAAGGGTTTGTGACATGGCCATCACCCCTGGGGGGGGGGGGTGATGTCTTGCTTTCTGTCTCTCTGTCTTTCGCTGTCTTTCTGGCGAGCGCACGCCCTATAGCAAAGGAAAAAATAAATGAACTAAAAGATGTAAAAAGATGTTAGATCCCAAGGTGATGTGACTTAGGATTCTTTTCCAAGTACTAAATAGTATCCCATCATAGCTTAGCTATGAGCTAGGATTCTTCTTTTTCTCCACAGACTGCCTTTGTCCAATATTCTGCATGCACATGGGAACCTCGTTTATTTGCTTAGCACAAATTAATAAACTGACATTTGAAATTTTTGATTGACTTTAAATTGCAATGTAAATTTTGCACATATTTATGGTGTACAACATGATGTTGTATGCATACAACATAGAAGACTGAAGTTGAGTGATTTATCATACATATTATTTCATATACTTTTTCATATACTTCTCAATTTTTGTAGTGAGAACACGTAAACTCTGAACACTAACATTTTTTAAAACTTTATTGTGGAAAATTGGCATTCAATTAATTTTACACATTTAGACAATTTGATCAATTTCACATAGTATTCACCTATGACTATATCAAAATCTGTACAATGAACCTAGAAAGTTTCCTTATGCTTCTGAATTATATTTTCAAATTGCCTCTTCCCCAGTACTCCACATACACAGGAAACCACTGATACACTTTTTCTAAAGTGGTAGAATTAAAAACATGATATATCTTTCCATTCATTTAGTTCCTATTTAATTTCGCTCAGCAATGGTTTATAGTAATGTATAAATCTTCCATGTCTTTTGTAAAATATATCCCTTAGAACTTGTTTAATATATCCTTATGTCATTCACACATATATGCATATGTTATCGTAAGTAGTATCTTTTACTTCAACTTTTAATTGCTCATGGTCTGAGTGATTACAGTTTTTTTATATAATAATACAGTTGCTGAAACTTAATAAGAACATGATGTATCTTTTTTCCATTTTGTAAATTTTAACCAATCTCTATATTTAAAGTGACATTTTTAAGAATTATTTTATTTAACCTTATTCATTTATTCTTTTTTAATTTGATCAGAAAAGGAGAGAGAGAGAGAGAGAGAGAGAGAGAGAGAGAGAGAGAGAGAGAAAAGTGAGAAAGCAAGACACCAGGTCTGGGACTCGAACCTGTGGTCAGTCATGTGGGAGTCCAGCACCCTTAACCACTATGTCACCTGCCAGCCCTGAAAGTGATTTTTAAAAATAGTACATAGTTGAATGTTTCATTTTTATCAAATCTGATAATATGTGCCTTTTAATTGGGAATTTGATACTGTATATTTGATATATTTATTGATGTGGTTGGGTTTAAATATAATGTCTTGTAATTTATTGTTTATCTGTCTTTTTAATTCCCCTTTTTTCTTTTCACCAACTTCTTTCAGAGTAATTCAATATTTTTTCAAGATGTCATTTTATCTCCTTTATTTGACATTTAGCTAAGTCTCTATTTGGCCTTTCCAGTGTTTTCTTAAATTTTATGAAATATATCTTTTTAATTTGAAATAAGAGCTTCAATAAATATTGTATCACATTACATATATTATTAAGAATTTACAACAGAATACTTTCACTCTCTCTTGACTTTTACTATATTGTTGTTAGACATTTTACTTTATGTTTGTTATTAGGCCCACAATAATTTTGTTGTTGTTGTTCTATGTATCCAATTATCTCAAAAAAAAAAAAAAAAAAGACAGGATCTCCCCACATTATCCCCTCCCCCCCATGCCTCAACATCCAACCTGAGTCTACAGGGATATGCCACCGTAACAGACTCGTTTTCAGACAAAGATTGTGTATGTGCCCAGGCCAGCCTCAATCTCAGGATCCTCCTGTCTCAGCCTCCCCAAATCACAGTGTTCCAAGCCTCTGTCTCTATGTCTGACCTTTAGGTTGAACCAGAAATTTAGCCTGGATCTCTCATGTGGTCCCAGTCCATGGAGCACAGCATCTTACTTAGGTACCCCACCAGAGATAGCCTCAATTACTTTTTTTTTTTTTTCTTTTTTTTTGGAGAGGTTTTTGCTATAGGGCGCGTGCGCTCACCAGACAGACAGAGAGAGACAGAAAGATAGAAAGCAGGAAATCACCCCCCAGGGGGGATGGCCACGCCGCAATCCCTTCTCCTCCATTCTCCTCTCGGGATCTTGGGCACGCACGCACACGCGCCCGGCGTGAGTTTAAGCCGCCGGGTCCGGGACTCGAACCGCGGTCGACTACGTGGGAGTCCAGTGACATAGCCATTACGCTAACTGCTGGTCCCCCTCAATTACTTTTACAGAGACTTTCAAAATTTGTTTTGGGGCCAATCTATCGAGTGGTGGCTAAAGTGGCTGCATCCCACATGGTTGACTGTATGTTTTGAATCCTAGACCTGGTGGCTTGGAAAACATGCTGGACACATGTGTGGGCATGCCTAAATCCTGAAAGGAAGGAATTATGGAGAAGGGATTGCAGCATAACCATGCCCCATGAGTGGTGGTTTCTAACTCTCTCTCTCTTCCTTTCTTTGTCTCTCTCTAGCAAGTACACAAAACCTTTGACAAAATTAAAAAGAATAATATTTTGTATTCTGTGGAACCACAGAATTCCACTTTTGTTAGTCTTTATTTGCTTCTGTAGATCAATATTTTCACATGGCTTTATTTGTCTACTTCATTTGTTAGAAATTTGTCTAAGATTTTTGTAGCACAGGTTTGCTGCTGCTGAATGATTTCAGGATTTATATTTTTTAAATATAATACTTTTATTTTTGGTTTGAAGGATATTTTCTCTGTTTATAGTATTTTAAGTGTATAGTTTGCATTTTTTCTTTTAATGCATTAAAAATTATTCTTTTTCTGATAATGTGCAGATGTACATGCAGGCATGTGTGTGTTTTTCAAAAGGAAGTTTGTTATTATTCTTATATCAAGTCCTTTTTTTTCTGTTTTCCTCCATTTTGTGACTGCTAATATTTTCTCTTCATCATGGCTTTAACAAATATAATACAGGAACCAGCATCAGATAATGGTTAGTTGCTGGACTCCCAGGTAGTTGACTGCGGTTTGAGTCCCAGACTTGGCAGCTTCAAACTCAAGCTGGGCACATGTGCAGGCGTGTCCAAGATCCCGAGAGGAGAATGGAGGAGAAGGGATTGTGACATGGTCATTCACCCAGGATGTGACTTCTAGTCTCCTGTCTCTCTGTCTCTCTCTGATTCCCCGGTAAGTGCACATGCCCTATAGCAAAAATCTCTCTCAAAAAAAGAAAAAAAGCAGTAAAACAAAAGCAAAAACAGATATAATACAACATACTTTGGTATAGTTTTATCAAGTTTATTTTTACTGTGTTTTACTAAGTTTCTTGAATCTATAACTTTAGTTATCATCAAAAAATATTAATGGTCATTATAAATTTAAATACAATGTTTCTTTTTATTTATTTATTTTTATTATCATCATAATCTTCTTTATAATACATTGGATTACATATACTTTACAGTGTTTTACATTGCTTTTTCAAAAGGGAATGCCATGCATGTCAGTCAATACAGAGACATTAATCTTCCCACTTCAGCATTCAATATCTTTTCTATGATTTTCCCAATTATTATTATTATTCTAATTATTTTTTAAAACAGTCAATCACTATTTCTCATTTTGCTTGTAAAAAGACTTTACCCATCATGAAATACTTCTCAGACCAATTCAGTTGAGAATACTAGACATGTCATCATCAACAGGTAATAAGCCATATCTGTTTCTCACTAATGTAATATATTTCTTCAATGTTCTCTTTTATTTTCTGCACAAATCAAATTAATGTATATTAAGTCTATTTAAACTTTTCCAAACCTCATGGATAAACTTTCCTTTATTTTTAACCTGTGTTATTGCTGTTTTGTGCGGTTCCTTTTGAATATCATTGCTATGTATTAAAATTCACTAATCTTTTTTCCGTAATTTCTGATCTAATATTAATTCTTTCTAGATTTTTGTTTGTTTCTGCCATAGAGTGCATGCACTCATCAGAAAGAGATGGTGAGAGGAAGAGTGGGAAATCACCCATCCCCCGCCCCAGGATGGCCATGCCATAATCCCTTTTCCTCCATTCTCCACCTGGAATTTTGGGCATGCATGCACACTTGCCCAGCCTGATTTTCTAACCATCAGGTCTGGGACTCGAACCACTGTTGACCATTTGGTAGCCCAGTGCTTTAACCACTATATCACCTGATGGCCCAACTCCTAGCTTTTATGTATGTGTCTTAGGCATTATATTTTTCATTAAAAATTTTAATGAATTATTTAATTTTATTTATTATTATTATTATTTTAATTCACCAGAGAGAAACAGAGAGATAGAACAAAGTGAGAAAGCAAAGAAAGCTGCAAGGTCCAGGATTCAAACTGTGGTAAGCCATGTAGGAATCCAGTGACTTAACCATCAAGTTCCTTGCTGTCTACCATTTTAAAATGTTTGGTCTGTTAAAATTTCTATCAAGCTTATACACAAGAAGAATGAAGTGGGTGGCATCTCAATCCCCAATCCAAAAATATATTACAAAGCTGTGGTAATAAAGACAGCATGGTATTGGCACAGAAACAGACATGTGGACCAATGGAACAGAATAGAGTCCCCAGAAATAAGTGCCCAAACATACAGTCAACTGATCTTTGACAAGGGGTACCAGTCAATCCAGTGGGAAAATGAAAGCCTCTTCAGCAAGTGGTGCTGGAGAAACTGGACTTCCACTTGCAGAAAGATGAATCTGAACCCCTACCTCTCTCCTTTGACAAGAATCAAGTCAAGGTGGATCAAGGATCTAAATCTAAGACCTCAAACTATAAAGCTGCTCCTGGAGAATGCTGGGGAAACTCTGGGAGACATTGGTGTAGAGAAAGACTTCCTAAAGAAGACCCTCAAAGCAGAGTCCATTGTCCACAAAATAGACAAGTGGGATTACATCAGACTAAGAAGTTTCTGCATGGCCAAAGACACAGTAGTTAGTGTGAATCGACAGCCCTCAGAATGGGAAAATATTTTTGTAAATGTTGCATCAGATAAGGGACTGATAACCAGAATACACAAGGAACTAAAAAAGGTGTTTGGAAAAAAGATGATCAACCCTATTAAAAGATGGGAGAAGGAGATGAAGAAAACATTCTCTAAAGATGACATACAAATGGCCAAAAGGCATATGAAAAAATGTTCAACCTCCCTCATCGTAAGGGAAATGCAGATAAAAACAACAATGAGGTACCACCTAACCCCAGTCAGATTGTCTAATATTAAAAAAACAAAAAATGATAAGTGTTGGCGGGGGTGTGGTGAAAGGGGAACTCTTTTACACTGCTGGTGGGAATGTAGATTGGTCCAACCACTGTGGAGAATAATTTGGAGATTCCTCAAAAATCTACAGATAGATCTGCCATATGATCCAGAGATCCCACTCCTCGGTATCTACCCAAAGGACAGAAGAATTCTTCATTGGAAAAGTGCTTGCACATCGATGTTTATTGTGGCACTATTCACAATTGCTAAGTCATGGAACCAACCCAGATGCCCCCGTATGGAGGAATGGATTGAAAAACTGTGGCACATATACTCTATGGAATACTACTCAGCCATAAAAACCAACAGAGCCCTGGCTTTTGACAGAAAGTGGAAGAATATGGAAGAGGTACTGCTGAGTGAGGCAAGCCAGGCTATGAAGGAGAGACATTGTATGTCCCCACTTAACATATACCGTTTGTCTGCATTCTATGTCTGAAACTGATTGACTAACAGTTGAACAAACACAAGAGATGGGTGTGAATGTCAGATGAGGTGTATGTGGAGGAGTGGGGCCCAACGAAAGACATTTGGAGAAGGGATACAGAGGTAGAGCATTGACGGGATGGGGAGGTGTGGTGTTATCTGTTGAAGATATTTCGATCAACGGGTCTGGGGAGAAATGTTCACATATCGAAATGGTCTCATTGTAAGCCAAACAATATGATTGAAAGTATATACAAAAATAAATAAATAAATAAATAAATAAATAAATAAATAAAAAATGTCTATCAAGCTTCTCTGTAACATGCTCTTACTGTCCTCTCTTCTCTTTACCATATACTGAGTTGTCAGAAAAGTCATGATATATTTTTTTCTGTTTTTCTATGTAAAAATTAGTCATGACTTTTCCAGCATCCCAACATAATAGCGATATGTTATTTTAACATTAATTGTTAATTCGATCATCTATATCTCTTCCACTTTTGTTCTGTTAATTGACTGTCCTCCTTATTTTGACAGATATAGTTCTGCTTTGTTTTATGTTCAGTGCTATGGACTGAATGTTTGTATGTTCCAAACTCCATATTTTGAAATCTAATTCCCAAAGTAGTTATGTATAGACAAGGGCCCTTGAGAAGTATTGGGTCAAAAGGGTGGAGCCCTCATGAACAAAGTAGTGCCATTATAAGAAGAAGTGAAGGAGAACTAGCCCATGTGTTGTCTTTCTTTATTTCTCTTTGCCATATAATTATGCATAAGAAGACGACCATCTGTTAACCAGGAAGTGTTTCTTCACCACGAACCCGATTATACTGGTCTGATCTCATGAACCCGATTATACTGGTCTGACCTGAGACTTCCAGTCTCCAGCACTGTGAGGAATCCATATTTCTCTCTAAGCCATCCAGTCTATGGCATTCTGTTGTAGCAGCCTAAACTAATACATCTGGTAGTTTTTTGTTGGCTGCAGTACATTATGAATTTTACCCAGTTGAGTAATGGATATTTTCATCTATTGGTATATATCATCTTGAACTTTCTTTTGAACCCAAATTAATTAAAAACATTTTTATTTTTTCAGGGTTAGTTGTTTTAAAGTTTTGATAGATAGAACCAGATTAGCCTTTAATCCTGGACTACTGATTTACTGTTACTTTGGCTTTACTTTTCTGATATACTACATCATGCTCTGTAAATGATGAGATTTCCCTCTATGGCCGAAGTGAACATAATCTATGCCTTGTTCTTTGCAGGCTCTCAGTATTTTCCTCTCTGCTCATTTTTAGTGATTTTCACTCTTGCTTTGAGTAATTTCCCTGCATGTACGAGCTGACCAAGGGTTAGCTGAAGACCCAAGGGTTCTCTACTGCATTTGGCTGAAGCTTTCACCCTTACAATAGCTCACTTCCATGTGATACTCCGCCCTCCAGACTGCAGTCATCTTGTCCTCTACCATGAACTTCATCTCAACTCGGGGACATTGTTCAGGCTGTACCTAAATTTTTCTTTCTGTGCCAGAGCCTGGAAACTCTCCCCAGGTATTAAGATGGCACAGTAACAAGGTTCACCTAACTGAGTTCTCCTTTTAAGGCATCTTTGTACCATCTTTGTCCAAAGTCTGAAAGTCATTAATTCATATATTTAGTTAATCACTTAGTTTTTTCATATCAGAGGGTAGAACTATTTCCTATTGCTCCTTTCTTATTCAGAGACATGTCTATGATTCTTACCCTTCTCATTTGATTTTATAACTTCTTTTGAAGATATTATTTATTATCAGATGATTAATAAACACAACTAAAGTGAAAAAAAAAAATCCAGGGTTAATGATTATTGGTACTTTGACCCAAATCACATAGTATCTGTGAATTCTGCAAGAGTAAACATTTAAGCCTAAGAGTAATTTGAAGTACAATAATAAATCTGAAATATTTTTAAGGAAATTGCTTGGGCAAGGAAAAGTAATTTAAAGTAACAAACTCACAATACTAGTTTAAATAAATGTGTAGATGATAGTGCTACTAGCTGTTACGTAATACAGCCAACATGGCCATAGTTAGTCATGTGGGAGTCCAACACCTTAACCGCCAAGTCACCTGCCAGCCCCTGTCCTGTCACTAGTTCTGTATTATATAAAATTTATTGAAAATTATCCCAATACATTTTTTTCTCTGCTGTCTCAAATAATGCATCTGTTTCAACTCTGTATTTAAATTATAGACTTATGAACAGATAAATATAAATGTTATGATTTAGTATGTATGCCCCAGTTATTCTTTAGAATTACTATCAAATTATCCCAATATAGATATTATTCTTTTCTACAACTATGAGTTTAGGATTCTTTTATATTTTCACATTATCTTCTTCATTCATATGGAAAGATATACTCTCAATATGGTCTTATCACATGAAAAACTTGTTCTTAATTTATTTATATATAATTTTCCAATATCAGGTTACAACAGACTTATAGGCATTACTGACATGCCATGGAAGATTTCAGAATGATTTTAGATATTTAATTTAACTTTTTAAAATTCAATTTTCTTCTTTTAGTTATTCAAGTTTTACTGATGTTATCTCAATTCATATATATATAACTTAAATTCAATATTGATTATCCTGTTTGTTGTTATCTGTGTGGTAAAATTGTGTTTCCTAGACACAAAACTCTGAAGGTGAATTTTTTGTTGATAAAAGTCTATTTATATGGCATATTAGACCTTTTTAATATGAGAAAAATCTGTTATTCTATAATATCTCATTTGAGACCAAATTTCCTAATTGTAATATCTATTACTAGAAATACAATATTTGATTATTAAAAATCATATTCCATTTATTTTTAACAGATTTATTTAGTCAATATACCTGTGTGCTTGGAGTTCTCAGTTAGTCTCTAAAGTTTATTTTGGCAGACAGAAATAAGAAAACTTGTGGCAATTATTTAGAAAGTGATGCCGGAGAGCTAATAACAGGCACTGAATTAAGGTTAGTATCTTTTTCCATTTTATAAATATGGATTTCAAAAGCTTGAGGACACTTTCACTTTTTCTTTGTCTAAATAATTTCCAATATTATTTTTAACATAGAATTTCATATCTGATTTTCAAATTATTTTTTTCTTAATACTATTCTAATTAAATAATTAATTAATTATGAAGTCAACATCTGAAGATTTTAGTTACTATTTCTACTATTTCTTTTAATTATTTGTTTTGTTACTATAACTGAATACTACTGAATGGGTAATTTACAAAGAATAAAGGTTTATTTACTTTATAATTCTGAAACTCCAGCATCAATGCGTCATAGATGGTGAAAGTCTTCTGACAGGGACTCTGCAGAATCCTGAAGTGTCAACAACATCACATAACAGGAGAGTAAGAGAGTGTAAATTCTGGTCTTTCTCCTTTTTTTTATTTTTGAAAGTTTTTTGCTACAGGGTGCATGTGCTTGCCAGAGAGACATAAAACAGGAAATCACCCCCCAGGGGGGATGGCCACACTGCAATTCCTTCTCCTCAATTCACCTCTCAGAATCTTGGGCACGCACACACACACACACACACACACACACGTCTGGTATGAGTTTAAGCCACTGGGTCCAGGACTCGAACCATGGACAATTGACATGGGAGTCCAGTGACATAGCCATTACACCAACTGCTAGTCCTTCTCCTTCCTCTTTTAAAGCTGCCAGTATTCAGTCATGGAAGCTCCACTCTGAGGGCTTTCTCTAATTTAATTACCTCCCAAACAACTTCACCTCTTAATACCTGATTCCAGTTAAGTTTCCATTCTCTTGTTACCTTCACATTAGCAACAAAATCTCAGCACATGAACTGTTAAGGACCACGTTCAAACCATACCGATACTTTAACTTTCAGACCAAAACTATTCTATGCCGGTGTTCAGATCTTGCACAGAGTTCTAATTTCTCCTGATTTCCCAGTGATAAGAAGAGTTTGCAAAAATTTTGTTTAACTGGAAATAGCAAGACACAGTTGTTCGAGTATTTACAAAGCAGATAAAACAGATACTTGAACAGATAAATTCTTTTTTTTTTAGAGGTTTTTTTTGCTATAGGGCACGTGTGCTCGCCAGACAGAGAGAGACAGAGAGACAGAAAGTGAGAAATCACCCCCCAGGGGGGATGGCCATGCCACAATCCCTTCTCCTCCATTCTCCTCTCAGGATTTTGGGCACACACGCACACGCGCCCGGCATGAGTTTTAAGCCACCGGGTCTGGGACGTGAACCATGGTCGACTACGTGGGAGTCCAGCGATATAACCATTACACTAACTGCTGGTCCCCAGATAAATTCTTATATGAAGTTGGATGGAAACAATGGAAAAGCTTGAAATATGCTAAAACTGAGAGCCTTCTTGTGGCATTTTAATGATATCCCGAATTCTGGAACTGTTTCTGTTTCTTTTTCTTTTTTTTTTTTTTTTTTCTTTTATGATAGAGAATACTTGTATATGCATGAGATGGAAACAGAAAGAGAGAAAAGCACCCACAACAGGGTATTGCCATACTGCTAGTCCCTTTCCTCATTCCCCAATTCATCAGGGTCCTGGGCAGTCACGTGTGCACCCCGAGTACCTTCAGCCTAACCCCGGTATCTAAATCATCAGTCCACCTTGTGTTTTCTAGCACCACAGTTCAGCACATCATGTGTCCCCTAGCTGGATCGTGTATGGTGTTCTTTAGTCCACACTATACTTATGTCCTTGGTGCTCTGTAACTGTGGTGTTTATTCATGCCATTTTAGTCCATTCTTTCATTCTGTAATTTTCTGTCTGTGTATAGCTACTCTATACCAATGATGCCTTAGCAGAAAAATATGACATGCCAGAAGAAAACTGAAAATATTTAAAATATTATACATATGGGCCAGCATGTGGCATTGTGATTAAGGGGCTGGACTCCCACATTGTCAACCACTGTTTAAGTTCCCGACCTGGTAGGCTTGCTTTCTCATTTTCCCTCACTCTCTTCCCTCTCTCTCTGTTAAGTGCATGTGACCTGTAGCAAAAATTAAAATAATAAATAAATAATTCTAAAAAGATCAAACATAAAGGTAGGGGTAGCATATGGAGAAACAGCAAGAATTTGTACAATACCTTGAGAGATGGAAAATAAATTTGTCTAAAATTTCACCCTATAGCTACAGAATAAACATTTTTCTTACCAGCATATGGAACATTTTCTCAATATCAAGGAAAATAAATGTTTTCTTGGTTTTTGAAAGGATAAATAAAATCAACAAATCTCAAACCTTTAACCAGGTTAACTAAGAAAAAAAAAAAAAAAAGAGAGAAATGATCCAAATAAACAAAATCAGAAATAGAAAAGTGATGTAATAATTTATAACACAAAGTACAGAATGTCATTAGGGATTATTAAACAACTATATGCCACCATGTTGGAAAAACTAGAGAAGCATAAAATCTCAGACATATACAATCAACATATATTGAAGCAGGAAGAAATAGAAAGCCAGAGCAGAGCAATAATATGTAACAAGAATGAATCAGTAATAAAGTCTTCAAAAAAAAAGAGATGAGGTCCAAATGACTTAATTACTGAATTTTACCAGTTGTTAACGCTAACATGATCTTGGGACCAGCAGTTGCTGTAAGAGCTATGTTGCTGGACTCCCATGTAGTCGACCGTGGTTTGAGTCCCAGACCCCCCGGTGGCTTAAACTCACACTGGGCACGTGTGCGTGCATGTCCAAGATCCTGAGAGGAGAATAGAGGAGAAGAGATTGAGGTGTGGCTATCCCCCTGGGAGGTGATTTCGTGCTTTCTTTCTCTCTGTCTGTCTTTCTGGAGAGTGCACGCTCCTTATTGCAAAAATCTCTAAAAAAAAAAAAAAAAAAAAAAAGAAAAAAGCTAACATGATTCTTCTCCAACTAGTCAAAAAGCTAGAAGTAAAGACAATCTTCTCAAACTTGTTTTATGAGGCCATCATAATCCAAATGTCCAAAGGAGATAAGGACACAAAAGCAGCAACAACAACAAACTGCTTGCAAAATAATCAAATATTAGCAAAACAAATTCAACAGCACATCCACAAGATTATACATGATTACATAGAATTTGTTAAGGGATACAAAGATGTTTCAATGTTCACAAATCAAAGCATGTGTTACATCACACTGTTAAAAGGAAAGATGAAAAGTCAATGCCAACCCATGGTGTGGTAGTTAAGACAGGTAGTCCCACATGGCCAACTACATGTTAGGTCCTGGACCCAGCAACTTGCAAAACATGCTAAGCGTGTGAGCATGCATGCCCAAAATCATAAAATAAGGGAGAAGTGGAGGAGAAAGACAATGGTATGACTATTTCATGGTTATCCCCTCTTCGGAGGTGGGGGGGGGTTGATTTCTTGCTTTCTGTCTCTTTGTCTCTCTGTCTGGTGAGCACATGTGCCCTATAGCAAAAATCTCTCTCTAAAACAAAAACAAAAACAGACAAACAAACAAAAAACCCAATTGCAAGACTTTAGTAATGTAGGTACCAAAGGGAATGAGTTGAAAAGACACGAGCTAAAGAATTTTGGTCAAAGCATGGGACACTAAATACTGAGATTATGGAGCCATTGAGGACTCTAGTAAGACTTATAGAGAATGTCTGAGATAGGGTGAAGAGTGAGGATATTAGAAGGAAATATTTTATGAAACTCAGAGACCAGAACACTGGATGAATAAGCTAAATGAATTTTAAATCACTGAAAATTAAGATAAAACAAAATTACAGTGATTAATGTATATTCTTTTTTTGGAGAGATTTTTGCTATAGGGTGCATGTGTTCGCCAGAAAGACAAAGAGACAGAAAGCGAAAAATCACCCCCCAGGGGTGATGACCATGTCACAATCCCTTCTCCTCCATTCTCCTCTCAGAATCTTGGGCACGCACGCACACATGCCCTGCATGAGTTTAAACCACTGGGCCCTGGACTCAAACCACGGTCAACTACATGGGAGTCCAGCGACATAGCCATTACACCAACTGCTGGTCCCATATATATATATTCAATATCAAAAGTCATTGTGAAGTAAAGGAAAGTATCACTGGAAATGATTGGATAGTTGATTGCAACTATTGTTTGTCCAGCGTTTGCCTGATGACTTGGATTTAACTGAAAGCTGTTGGAATACAATGTCACGAAAAAGAAAAACTAAGTGAAAAACAAGGATGCAATAGAAATACAAATTTTCTAAAGATCTTTAGTTTTCTGGTGCCCTTCTCTATTTTTTAATTGTGTCAAAACTCTTGTCCTGGGAACCAGCAGTTAGCGTAATGGCTATGTCGCTGAACTCCCACGTAGTCGATCGCAGTTCAAGTCCCAGACCCAGTGGCTTAAAACTCACGCTGGGCGCGTGTGTGTGCGTGCCCAAAATCCCGAGAGGAGAATGGAGGAGAAGGGATTGCAGCGTGACCATCCCCCCCTGGGGGGTGATTTCTCGCTTTCTGTCTCTATGTCTCTCTCTGTCTGTCTGGCGAGCGCACGCACCCTATAGCGAAAAACCTCTAAAAAAAAAAAAAAAAAAGCTCTTGTCCTCAGTCTATTTTGCACATTTCAAAGAAAGGGGAGTGGAAATGAACAGAAAGTAAGACTAAGAAACAAGGACTATCTTACTCTACCCTTATCTCTTGAGTTAAAGGTTGAGGGATTGAAAAAAACTATTCCTTGAGAGGGCTTCACGGAGGAGAGTCTCATAATTCTATTTTCTCTTTTGATTATATGTGCTGGGGTACTATTATATTAAAATTAATAGATAATTCAACTTGTATAGCTCATCCGCGCAAATCAAATCAATGTATTCCTGAATTTATATCCCCACTGTGTATGTGACTTATCCATCACAGACTCATATATTCACATATATAACTTCCTCCTTGGAAAAGATCTTCCTGCAGCCTTATACCTTTAAGTAAATGCAACACCAGTTTTGCAGTCCTTGAGCTCAAAACCTTTAATGTCATTCTTCGTTCTTTTGTGGCACACTGTACACTCTTTTCTTGTGCAAACCCTATCGACTTCATCTTCAAATTATTTCCGAAATGCTGTACTAAGCAGATACACGCATGCATGTGCTAGATAGATGATCTGTCTTGTGATCAAAGTATGAACATTTTAAAGAGCTGCTTTTAAAATGCAATGAAGGATTTTTACCTTTGGTATGCGTGTAATAGCTTGCAGCAGATAAAGTTTTCCCCAAAATATTGCATAAAATACCCAGAAAAAAGAAAACTCTGTTTAAAGGCATCAGAGTGTGGCCAAGGCAGTCTGTATTGGAGGAGCCAAAGTTTCAGAGAAAACAAGAGTTCCTCACGGTGAGCCTAGCATTCCTCATGATAATATTTTCTCTCTGTGTCTCTGCTTATTCTGGGTAAGTGGTGAGGCTCAGGGTAGCTGAGAAGACAGAAGGTGGCAGGAAAGAAAAGAGAAGCCAGTGGAGCTGGTGGCAATATTACAGAAATGAAGGGGTCAGCGTTGAAGTTGCAGGTTGCGAAGGAGGCAGGATTTGAGAGAACAAGTTCCCTGAGAAATGACAGGTAGAAGTGAGGATGGCATTGCATTTCTTATCTTCAAATCAATCGGTGACTTTGAAAGCTTCTCAGTGCAAAAGGCTAAGAACCCCAGCAGAATCAACTGAAAAACAGAGTAATGGAGCTTACTATTTAGACAGGTAATAGAATACTCTGTTCCATTAGGAGACAGGGAAAGGGAAATGTTGGAATTCTCTAATGATCAAATCTTTAAACTTGGGAAATGATCAGAGTTCATTTCCTTCATTATTAATCTCAAGCCACAGAGTCATTTTATTTTTTATTTTTATTTTTCTATATGACTTATCTATAAATGATGTTTTGTCCACCAACTATTAATTTATATTAATAGTTTTTTTTTAAACTTAAGAATACCTAGAAATTAACAAGGTATTATAGTCACATAGTTATTCATAAAATATATAGGTAGCATTGGTACAATATTTTTGTTAGGTATGTTGTAGCTAGGAATTGCAAAAAGATTAGCTAACAAGTCTATGAAAAAGTTGTTAATAAATATTGATAACAAATATATTCCAACATTATATATCATGTGAAAAATGTTATTTTGACAGTAAATAAATACAGAATTATTACTTAGAGAGAGATAATGACACAATTGATAGCACATTCCAATGGATGTACACATTTTCCTTCCAGTTTTGCAAAGCAGAGATCAAATAACCTGTGTCTTAACAGTCTATATTTGTTCACAGAATAACACTCTTCGTTTGCCAAGTTATAGAGTGTTGAAAGAAATATTACTTAGTAAAACAAACAAAAAAAGAAGACCATAATCAAAGCTGAAGGAATACTCAATCTTTCTAAAGTGCCTCTGATTTTTCAAATAAAATTTATAATATTTTAATTTATTTATTTGGACTTATGAAAAAATCTAAATCTTACATATTATTTGGGTTAATAAAACTATATTATTAGGGCCAGTCGGTGGCATGGTAGTTAAGGTGCTGGATACCCACATGGTTGATCCTGGTCCAAGTTCTGGACCTGGCAGCTTAAAAATCATGCTGGCCATGTGTGCATATGTGCCTAATATTCCAAGAAAAGAATGGAGAAGACAGGGTTGAACCATGGCCATCCTCCCTAGCAGGTGATTTCTTGCTTTTCCTCTCTCTATTGCTCTCTGTATTGCTAATACCTAAAATCTGATAAAAAATGACTTTGATATTTTGTTTGAATATAATTAAAGATGGAAAGTTAATATACCAAGTAAAAAATTGATCAAATATAATAAAAGCTCTATGTAAATGTACCTTAAATAGTCATACCTCAAGTAATCATACCTCAAATAACTGAAATATTTATTTTGTGAAATAAAATTTCACATTTATAATTTTATTGCTTAATTTATGGTGTAGACTTGCTTAAACGGCTTCCATAAAAACAATATTATTTTAAGAACCATTGTCTCAGTTAAGATGTTATTTCTATACCATGCATTGCCATAATAAACATTCTGTCTTTGAATAATTAAATTAATGGTTTTTCAACCTAAGTTAATTCATCTGGAAAAAGAGAGCATGTAATTGGACAAATTTTAAGATTTCACATTAAAATATTTTGTTTTTAATTACTAGGGTTTACATATGCTCTCCATAGAGAGAAAGAGGAGAAAGCTTCCCCAGTAGGGGTGGCCACACGGCAATTTCTTCTCCATTTCTCTGTGTTGTTGGGATTTGAGGCATGCATGCATGCACCCAGCATGCTTTTTTTTTTTTTTTTTTTTCTTTTTTTTGGGAGAGGTTTTTGCTATAGGGCGCGTGCGCTCGCCAGACAGACAGAGAGAGACAGAGAGATAGAAAGCAGGAAATCACCCCCCATGGGGGATGGCCACGCCGCAATCCCTTCTCCTCCATTCTCCTCTCGGGATCTTGGGCATGCACACACACGCGGCCAGCGTTAGTTTAAGCCGCCGGGTCCGGGACTCGAACCGCTGTCGACTATGTGGGAGTCCAGCGACATAGCCATTACGCTAACTGCTGGTCCCCCCCAGCATGTTTTTTGAGCCAGCAGGGCCAGAATATGAATTGTGATTGGCCAAGTATAGAGTTTGATACAGAATTTTTCCTCTACTGTAAAAAGTCCTCTGTGCTACATTTACTTATCATTTCTTCTCCTGAACCCTTTGCAATAACTGATATTTTCACTGTGCCAATAGTTTTTTTTTCTTTTATAGAATATTGTATAGTTGGGATCGTAACATATGTAGCCTTTTAAGATTGGCCTCTTTCACTTAGCAATATGCATTGAAGATTCTTCTACATCTTCTTATGACTTGAGAGCTCATATCTTTTTTATTTCTGAATAATATTCCATTGCCTGGATGTATCACATCAAATGACTTTTTCTTAATTTTGTGTGTTGAATGAAAGTAGTACCAAAAAGACATGATCATTAATAACAAAGAACATGATCTTATGCCTAAATCTATGACACGGAAATCAGTACAATAATTTTAGATTATAAATGATAATTACAAAATAGTTTCTCTCCTTAAAATATTGGAGAAGGTTATGCTGAAAAAAACCATGTTGGACACTGTAAAGCTGTATAGTGATTAAATGTAAATTTAAAATAAATAAATAAAATTATGAATAAAATTTGGGGAAGGAAGAAATATTATAAATAAGATATATTAGGATAAAAATTGTATAGTTTGTTCAAAAATAGATTAAGTCACCCTCAGCTGTGGAAAAATGGAAAGTACTACACAAGAGAAAATATGTGAGTTTGGGACCAGCAGTTGGTGTAATGGCTATGTCGCTGGACTCCCATGTAGTCGACCATTGTTCGAGCCCTGGACCCTATGGCTTAAACTCACAATGGGCACGTGTGCATGCATGCCCAAGAGGAGAATTAGGAGAAGGGATTGCGGCATGGCCATCACTCCTGGGGGTATGAAGTTTTGCTTTCTGTCTTTCTATCTCTCTCTTTCTGGCAAGCACATGTGCCAAAAAAAGAAAATATGTGAGTTACCTTTTAAAGAATAAGTAAGTAAAGGACAAATAAAAGAGATGAGCCTGCCATGTATCATCATGAGTAATATGATATCATCATGAGCGATAAAGCATATTCAGTGTACACACTGATTTATATTTATACCTTCATCTTTGGGTGTGGCTTTGTATCAGTTTCTGTGTAATTAACAGTTTTTATAAGAGAACAATGAGAGATAAACTTGGAATGCAGAACTTGAAGCAAAGCAAAAACATTCTGAAAAACATGTTTCTTTCTCTATTTAAAATACTTGTATGAAAGTGTATGTTCCTGTCAGCTTGTTCTTTATGTATGTTCTTGTAGTGTATGTTCTTGTCCTATCCAGGTTTGTGTTATCATCTGAGATCATACTTCACATAATTCTTTGGATCCATGACACTCCATCTTTTTTTTTTCTTTTTTTTTTTGCCACTCCTAAATTTTTAGTTTATCCTTCTTAGTCCCCTTTGTAGGATTAAGTTTCTTTGAATGTTGGCAGTGCCCTATTTTATCTTTTTCTCAGTCTATATAAATTCTCTAGATAACCCCAATTTCTCCTATACTTTACTTTTAGATGTTAATCAGTAAAGTGTTTTATTGTATTACTATATATCTAAACTCTCTGTGAGAGAGAAACATCAAGTTACTTTCAAAGGATATCCCATAAGGCTAACATTGAACCTCTAATCAGAAACAATGCAAACAAGGAAAGAATGGGAAAATATATTCGAAGTGTTAAGTGAAAAACCATTTCAGCCAAGAATGCTATACCCAGCAAGATTATCTTTTATATGAGAAAAAAAGACTAAAACATTCTCAGATAAGCAAAACCTAAAAGAATTTACCAACACCAGACCAGCTCTCCAGAAAGTGCTGAAGGGAGTTCTCCACTAGGAAAACTAAAGTTGGCCACACAGAAACAAGACCACAAGAAACAACCAAGAGAATGACTTGTCCCTAATGATAGGGGCAAGTCCAAAGCTGAACGTTAACTTCCAGAGTTTAAATGGAAAGATCAGACCACAGGAACAATGCAAATCCAATAGAAAAGAGATTAATTACCTGAGTCCGAATTAGTGAAATAGAAGATTTTTACTTTAGACTAAAATGTTACTGATTTTCGATGCTTTGATTTCCATATTTAAGGATGTTTTGTCTTCCCTTGCATTATTCATAGGTTCATCTCTCTGCTATTTGAACTGAATCCTAACCTTTTTCCTGGCTTTAAGTTTTAAATAAATTTCTCTTAATTTTTTTTAAAAATTTTGATCCATTAAAACTAAAACCTTTTTGAAATTAAAAAATGCATTAAAAATCCCTATGAATACCTATTTAATGACTGCAATAAGCTATGTATACCGCAGTGAGGTGCTACTTTATAATACATTCACTTTATAAACTGAGATTTATGCTTAAAGTCAGACATGCATTCATAAATATGTATATATGAGCTGTGCTTGCTATTAAAAATCTTTAATTAAGATCTTTAGTTAATCAATAAAATGTGAAAAAAAATGGTATGGAAAACAACTGTACAAACCAGAGACAATGTGAGAGCAGGGGGGAGCTGGTAGAGGGTGAGAGGCAAGGAATCAGGGGGGAGAATATAGCAAAATATATAAGAAACAGAAATAGAAAATTTTTTGTTGATGATAACGTGTATATTAATATCCTTCATATACAATATATACTGGATATAAAATCTCATTTTGGATATTGTATTGATGTGCAGTGAATGACTGTAAATAAATAGATAAATAAACTAAAAAAGAAAGAAAAACTCTATCGTGTGCTATAGAGATGTACAAACACATGTAGAGAAAAAATAAAATAAATAAATAACATTCTTCAACGCAAGTACCACATCATGTTGCTGCAATTTCACAGCCTGGGCATATACATGCCGCCTAAAAGTCTCTCAGTGATAATCTTGTAAATAAAGGAAACAATTTATTCCCTTCATTTCAAACACCGTATTGGAAAGTCTTGTTCTTGTATGTACTTACTCATAAATTAAGAAACATGGATAATCAACAAGTTCTATTTTCTTATCTGAAGTGATACAATTCTTGGATAAAAAACATACAAAGTGGAATTTTAGGTTGCAAGTTTTTGACATCTCTTATGGTATATTTTCACAAACATATAACTCTGCTTTTCTAAAAACTGTACATTGATACTTAGCATAACATTACAGATTTTTTTCATGGACACCCACAATTGCCAAAATATTTTTTAATTTAAGCTCTAATGTAAAATTTCATATAAAACTGAAAATATGATTTTATTAAAATACCCCATATTCTAATATGAGTGGTATTTGAAAAATTAATGGAAAATTTGTATTACAATAAAACCATGCATCAATTTGAAAACATTTTTGCACCAAAACACATTTGTACTTTAGTGTCCTTTTTTTGCAAACTTTTTTCTTTATTTAATTTGCCAGAGTGTGTAGGTCTCATAGGAGAGAGACAAAGAAAGGCAAAGTGAGAAAGCGCCCTTCTTGAGTCTTGGATACACAACAATTTCTTCTCCTCCTTTTCTCCCTTCTTTTGCGATTTTGGGCATGCATATACACATACCCAGCATGTTTTCAAGCTACAAAGTCTGGGATTCAAACTGCATAGTAGACCACTGTAGGATCCAACTACTTTAAACCACCATGCCATCAGATGACACATTTTTCACCAACTTTTTGAATACCCTTGTGTTTAACATTCAACATGACAAAAAAAATTATATTTCCACCAAAATTTTTCAAGAGGATTTTGTCATAGGGTGTGTGTGTGTGTACTCACAGGAGAGAGACAGAGACAGTGAGAGGGAAAGTGAGAAATTACCCACCAGGGGAGATGGCCATGCTGCAATCCCTTCTTCTCCATTTTCTTCCTGGGATTTTGGGTATGCACACATACATGCCTGTCATGAGTTTCAAGTTAAAAGAGAAGGGACTCGAACTATGATCTGCCATGTGGGAGTCTGATAATGTAAACATTTTGCCATCTCTTGGCCTCCCCACCAAAGCTTTTTAGTTTTTAGTTCCAACTCAGTGTATTGGCATCTCCCATATGTTTGACAGCCATGTCCTATGTACTGTAATCTGTTTACTATTTTCATTTTTTCAGCAACTATTTATTCGTCTCTTTGAAAAGCATTACTCTATATGCAGGGAAGAAAATGTTCAACAGATAGCCACAGTCTTGCCCTAAGAGAGCTTTTATTTTGGCAGTACTCACATAAAATAATGTCAGCAATAAGCAAGCTAATTTTTTCTTTTTTGATATACACATTTTCGCTATGGGGCGTGTGCCTGTGCATTCACTGGAGAGACACAGAAAGACAGAGAGACAAAAAACAACAACAACAACAAAAAAAGTTAAACAAGAAATCACTCTCTCAGGAGGAATGGTCATGCTGCATTCCCTTCTGTTCCATTCTCTTAGAATCTTGAGTATGTATGCACATGTGCCCGGTTTGAGTTCTACGCCACCAGGTCCAGAAGTCGAACCAAGGCTGGCTATATGGGAGTCCAGCAATGTAACCATTACACCATCAGCTGGTCCCACAAGATAATTATCTTACCCATTGTATTAAGAGAGGTACTGGGAAAAAGCCAGATAATGATGGATAGAAACATGAGGGGACTTTAGGAAAGTCATTACTGAAAGAAGCCTCTCAAAGAAGTGGCATCCAGGCTAGGACATAAAGGAGTCAGCCAAGCAAAAAGTCTACGAAAAAAAAACAAAACCTGAAAGTGGAAATAGTATATTGCTTTGAATGAAAGAATAGAGACCAGCATTACTCATATACGGTACAAAAATAACATACTTGATATAACTCATATACATTATAAAAATAGAATAATTAAACCAATATTGACAAACTGGCAATTATAGAAAAATATGAGTCTAATAGGGTAATATTATAATTTTGTCTTTTATCTCAAATCCCCTGAGAATGTATTAAAGGATATTGAACAGAGATATAATATGATCTAGCTTTTATATTTTATAAGGTCACATTAGAGAATCAACTTAAGGAAAGCAAGGGATACAAAGAGACCCATAAAAGAGTATTCCAATTGGTGGGAGATTGTGATAGTTCAGTGAAACACCACTCACTACAAGCTCATTCACTCCAATGAGTGTACTATATATCATATAGTTTAAAAAATGAAATCAAGATTGGATTCTAACAATGTCTATATAGTGACACCATTTACAGATATGACGGAGGCTACATCACAAATATAGATAGGTGAAGTGGGTCAATTCTAATAAGGTTTATTAGAATTAAAAAAAACATACAATTCCAGTGAATTTACCATCATGAAAATTAGTGCTATTTCATTTAAAATTAGGATAGAGATATATAGGAGCCAGCAGATGATGTAGTAGTGAAGGCACTAGATTCTCAGATTGCTGACTGCAGTTCAAGTCCTGGACCTGGCATCTTGAAAATAATGCTGGGTGTGTGTGCATACATACCCAAAATCCTAAGAGGATAATGGAGGAAGGATTATTGTGTAGCCATTCCCCCAGAAAGTGACTTCCCACTTTTCTTTTTTTCCTTTCTCTCTCTCTCTCTCTCCAGGAGAGTGTATGTGCCCTATGGTGAAATTTAAAGAATAGAGGTACATAATTCAGGACTCACTGATTTTGACTTTTCATGCCAGCATCCCCATAGTGTCATTCTCATAAGCGAAAGTGGCTCTTAGAGCTACAACTAACACCTCTATATTGCAGTCTTTCAGATGAAATAAGAGCAAGAATTTGAGCATAATTTGCCTTTTAAGCACTCCCCAAAGTTCTCACACAACATTCCTGCTACTGTCTCCTTCGTCAAAATAAATTATACAGGGCCAGCACATGGCCTGGTGGTTAAGGTGGCTGGATCCCACACAGCATACTACTGAGTGGAAGCATTGGACCCAGTGGCTTGAAAATCATGTCAGAGATACATGGATGCATATCCAAAATCCCAAAAAGAGGAAGGCATGAAGAAGAAGGGATTGTTGTATGGACATGCTCCATGGGGAGAGGGGGATTTCTCACTTTCTTTCTGTCTCATCTGTCTTCTCCAACATGTCTCACGTGCCTTCTGACAAATTAAAAACAAATAATGAGTTATATATACAAATGCAATCGAATACTAGATGCAAGAAAGGATGTATAATATAGACTTCAGTAAGGCAGTAGTGGGTGAAGCTATTTAACAGGACTTAATAAAAAGGAAAATGGAATCAATATTAACATCAATATTAAAAAGTAAAAGGCAATTCCTACCAGAAAAAGATACTGTTTACATTAAATTTAAGATGACTATTAGATATCCAAGTATAAATATCAAATATGAATTGAATTCCCCATACTTGAAGTGGTGAGCTTTTTCTTAAATGATCAAATATGAAATATTTTAAGATTTTTGGTCTCTCTTCCAAAAACTTAATTATACCAAAGTAGTGTGAAAACAGCAATAGATAAAATGTAAACTATCGGCTATGCCTGTGTTCAATAAAACTCTGAGTTTGGCCTCATGCCATAGTGTGCCCATGCATACTCTAGTCTAACTCAGGGACATCTTTATTTGGACATTACTAATTAGCTCAGGTAAATATGTCATTTGTTACTTTGCTGAGAGTTAATAGTGTCCTATCTGAAGTTCCTGTTTCTAGTTTGTATTTTTCATTGTAATTTCTGGTTTGGTCTGTTTTATCTACATTTTTATGTTCTGCAATAGGGCACACGTGCATTGAGAAGATAGAGGCAGAAAGAAAGAGGGAAAGTGAGAAATCACCCCACAGCTGTGATGGTCACTCAACAATTTCTTCTCCCCCATTCTCTTGGGATTTTGAGCACTCATCCATGTTACTCCCAGCATATTTTTCAAGCTGCTGTGTCTGGGACTTGAACCAGGTTGTCAACCGCGTGTGATCTAATTTCTGGCTTACATATAATAATCCTACATCTTTGTGAGGTGCACCATTTTTTAAAATCATGTTCACAGTGTGTAATAGTCAAATCAATTATATTGATATATTAATCATCTCCAGTATTAAACATCACATTCTGTTGCATACATTCGATATTTGCTCTTCTAGTTTTTCCTTTCTCACCAGAGACAGACAGAAAATGAGAGAGAGGGAAAGTGAGAAATCAACCCCCCCCCCACCCCCGGGATGATGACCATATAGCAATGACTTTTGCATTCTTTGTTCAGGATTTTAGGCATACACACACACACACATACACACACACACACACACACACACACACACAGAGTGTTTTTCAGGACTCTGGGTCAGGACTCATTCAACACAGTCGATCACATGACACCTACCTGCCTTAACCTCTGAACCATCTGCTGGCCCTCTTCTAATTTTTCCAATGCATTTTATAGAGACTAAAATGCATCCAAATGTACAAAGCTGATCACATTATCTGTCTGCACTTACCTTAGTATCAACCTCAGATTCCTTAACGTAGCTGGACTGTCCTTTGACCTTTCTTACTCTTCTACCTTTTCCCATCCCTTCCCCAGCTTTAACTTTTATCACTATACATTTTCCACCTTGGTTGACACATAGAAATTGTCCTACTTCTCAAGATTGCCATGTTCTTTGTGAATCTACATATTTCTAAGATAAATTTTTTGCATTTAGGATACTATTTTTCTTTCTCTTTCACTTAGTTAAGTCTTATTGAACATTCCGTTATTAATTACAAAACTAGAATTACCTTTTGGAAAAAGCTGTCTCCTCACACTCTAATTGGGCAGTGTTGGTTTGTTCTTCTATAACATCCTAGAATGTATTATTTAACTTACGGTTCTTCTTATCATAGAACTCAACGTTATTTATTTGGATGTGCACTTAATTATTTGCTTACAACAGTAGATTTAAGCTCTGTGATTGAGATGCCTGTGTCTTCCATGACCTAAAGTACCTTCAATATAAATGTCTGGAATATAGCATTTTCATTCTCAATGTTTGTTAAACCCTACATAAATAAACAAGTAAATAAATAAGTAGAGGAAACTGTGACTAGAATAAAGGAGCCATAGACATGATATAGGATTGCCAGTGTCTAAGGGAAAAAAGTAAGTCTAATATGACTGGCAGAATAGAAACTACATAAAAAAGGAACTGAATGTCATTGGCAGGTGGTAAGGTGGTTAAGGGTGCTCTAATCCCACATGGCTGACTGCAGTTTGAGTCCTGGACCTGGCAGCTTGCTTTCTCACTTTCTCTCTCTTTGGTCAAATTAAAAATAAATAAATAAATAAATTTAAATAACATAATTCTTGTTTTAAAAAAGGGACTGCAGGAAAAATACATTTTTATGGGAAAATACAGTTCATTATAGTTTCAAAATAGTATACTTGGGCCGGCACCATAGCCTAGTGGTTTAGGGAGCTGGAGCTCACATAGTTGAACACACAGTCCACATGGCTGACCACAGGCCCTGAGGACTTGAAAAACACACTAGGCCTGTATGCCCCAATGTCCAGCAGGATGGAGATATGGAAGATAAAAGGAATGGAGCATGACCATGCCTCACTGGGTTGCTTTCTTCCTCTTTTTCTCTGTCTGGAAAAGTTGAGCATTTCAGTTAGTGGATTCTCCAACAGTGTGGGCAGTTGCCAGCCAATTGACAATGGGCTTATATAGAAGAAAAGGTCCAGGAAACTGAATTTGTGTTCTTTACTGGAGCTGGGGACACCTTCTTCTGCCTTCAGACATCAGAACCCAGATTTTCCAGCATTTAGACTCCAGAACAGTCACCAACATCTCCCTTGGTTGCCAGGTCTTACACTGAGAAATACATCAATTTCCTGGTCCTAAAACTGTCAGATTTAGAAGAAAGATTTGGAAGAAGCCATGCTACCTGGTTCCCCAGGTTTCAGACAGACTAAGGCGGGACTTCGTCATCTCCCAATTTACATAAGCCATTTCCCCTGATAAACCTCTTTCATATTTCTCTCTCTCTCTCTCTCTCTCTCTCTCTCTCTCTCTCTATATATATATATATATATATATATATATATATATATATGTAAGCAGTTGTGGTATATGCCATTACAAGTAAGTACCATTTGTACTCTGCATCAGGAATATAACATTTGCATTGTATTATGTCTATAACAGTCATAAATAATTTTTTTTGAAGACGTTTTTGCAATAGGGCGCGTGCGCTCGCCAGACAGACAGAGAGAGATAGAGAGACAGAAAGTGAGAAAGCACCCCCCAGGGGGATGGCCACGCCGAAATCCCTTCTCCTCCATTCTCCTCTCGGGATCTTGGGCATGCACGCACATGCGCCTGGCGTGAGTTTTAAGCCACTAGGTCTGGACGCGAACCGTGGTCTACTACATGCGCGTCCAGCGACATAGCCTTTATGCTAACTGCTGGTCCCCTAAATTTGTTTTGTTTTTAATACAGGAAAAACTTGCAGATTAAAAGATTTACTGTAATAATTTTTACTCACTCAGTGAAGGTCTCATCACCTGTCAAGTAAAATGTAATAATGCATAATGTAATTCATAGATGCTTTGAAATCATCGGTGGCTTTGTTGTTCCTTTTTGGCTTCACTTATGTCACGTTGTGACTGAACAAATTCAGGAGTTAGGTCTTTAGAGATGAACTTCAGTTTGTCTCCATCTTTTTCATTAATTTATTCAAATCTAGGCTATTTCTTTAAGAACTATATTCTTATTACCGTATTTACCATCTTTGTACTGTGTTGGAAATGACTATAGGGTACCAGAGCAATTTCCTCTGCATGAAATTTATTTGAAAAGAAAATCTTGGCTGAACCTTTCCAAGGCAACACTAGAGATTTGTTTACAAGTCAACCCTTTTCCAAAGACCTCCAGTGAAACTCTTGGTTGGTGTACACATATTGGAAGAAAGCATCTAGCAATAAGCAGACATTCCTTAAAACCTGCTATAACCCTCTGGTCCACGGATGAAAATAATATAATCATAGTTAAAAAAACATTTTGGACATTTTAAGTGTGTTGAATGAAACTGGTCATGTGTTAAGAGAATTGTCAATCCTGAGCAAGGTCTTTGTAATGTTTATTCTGTTATGTAAACAAAATAAATGAAATAAACACCATGAAATAAACAAACAGTATTCTACATAGCCCAGAAAAACCTCTTTACTCACACATGCTTTATAATTCAACTTTGAAATAATTGGCAATGTTCTTTAGACATTTCTATGATAGCCTGGAGTTTTGTATAATATTGCAATAATAAGAATTTTAACTTAACATCTTACAATTAACCCTGAGCAGTACAGTCAGCCTGCCCTTGGATTCTTTCAGACTGAACATTACTTCTGTGAGATAAACATACAGCATGGACATGGTTTCCAAATAAATCTCTCTCTTATACATAGAAAGTATTTATTGATATTCCTTCACTCATCAGTAATGTTTTATAAATGAGACAATTGTATACAGCTGCCTCAATGTCAAGTCTGTTGCTCTTTCTGCCATTTTGATGAGCTGGGTCATGACAGGTCTCTTGAATCTATCAAACCATGCAAGTCTTGCTTTCAGTATCAACTTTTGCTGAATCATAGCTTTGTTCCATAACCTCCACCTTCAGCATCAAGCAACATCATTTCCTTGGACTGAGTCAACATAGTGAAAAGAGACATCGCGGTCACTCTTATTCTTTGTTCATTCTATGTGGTATTTCATGTTTTTATTTTCCTATCAAATAAGTGAATACTCTTTTTGTACTGTGTATTTTACTATTACATACTACCTGCGTAACTTCTTGTTCATTCTTTATTATTAAAGTATGTGCAATGATAATTAGCACCTTCAGTACATGTTATAACTTTGCAATATACTCGTTTATTAAAATACTTCATTATATTCTCATTTTCATTTAGTCAATTCCTCTTCTTAATATGTATATATATATTTTTTTTCAAGTAGATTTCAAGAGAAGGACTAAGTAAGAAAGCACTGATTAAACACATTGAGAACAAATACAAAATATTGGAAAATAATCCTTACTGTGACTGTGGGTTGCTTCTTTACTGCTGGCAACATCTCATTTCCTCTTCTTAACACTTTGCGTGCTCTTGTATCACTTAATTCTGAAAGTGTACCATTTTTTATGAATGTGATCAAGAATATTTCTTTGCATCACTCTTTTTAATTTAAGAAATCTAATTTAAAAAGAAAAGATCCAAAATTTTACCCAAATAGTTGAATCAAAAGACAATATATTGACATTTGTAAACTGTATAAAGGGTCTATAACAAGGAGCTGGATCAGCAGATGCCGTAATAGTTACATCGGTGGACTCCCACATAGTAGACTCCAATTTGAGCCTCAGACTCAGCTGCCTGAAACTCACGCCAGGTACATGTTCACTTGTGCTCAAAATCCCAAGAGGAGAATGGAAGAGCAGGGATTGGGGATTGAGGCATGGTCACCTCCCCTGGGGGCTGATTTTTCACTTTCTATCTCTCCTGTGAGTATATGCATCCGATAACAAAAATTTCTCACTATTAAAGAAAATAATAAAAAGGAACATTCCAATGAGTTGGAAATGGTGGCAGAGTTAGCAGAGTATGCCCATAGTTTCAGTTTCTTCCTACCTAGATGTACCAAGAGGATAAAATTAAAAAAAACAATGGCCTTGTCGTGGCAAAACAGGTGGCAGAATGTTACTGTACAATGTTGGGGTTATATGAAAGACCAAAGTTCAGATTCCATGTGGTGAACATGCCACATGTATCTACTCATCCTATGATCTTAGTTGACTGGGAGACTGAGAAGAAGATGACTGCAAGGTAAGACACTGTTGCAGGTACCTGTCTCTCTTTCTTTTTGTGTGCCTCTCTCAATAAATAAATAAAATGAACTTAAAAAATAAATCTTAAATTTAATTTACTACTATAATTGTTTGGGGTAATAATGATATTTTTATTTGAGATGATTATGTCTATACAAGATTAATCAAATAAGCATGCCAGGCATTTAATTTTTTTATTATTATTTTTCACTTGCTGTAGGGCATGTGCACTCACCAGAGAGAGAGAGAATGAGAGAAAGTAAACAACCAGGTCCAGAACTTGAACTGCGGTGGACCATGTAGAAGCCCACCTCCTTAACCACCATGCCACCTACTGGACCGAAGAGAAACAATTATAAAGGGATAAAATTTAGAATTAAAATCTAATAGCCTCAAATTTGAATTGGAAATAATGTTATGAATATATGATTTCTCCTTACAAAAAATAACTATTTCTAATTATGTCCACTGAAAAATCTTATAAGCTATTATAACCTCCCTCTCCTCAAAATTAGAAACCCTAAGTTCTCACAAATATCTGTGTGCCATTTTCCACTTAAAATAATTGAATCTAGATTTGGATCAGAAAATGTGCAAAATAAAACTTGGACAAAACTATTGAATCTCATCAACATAACCCATTATCTAGCCTTTAGTAGTTCAAATACAGTAAAAAATGAGATATTTTGAACATCCAAAATTTTCAAGACTCTAGTTATTTGAAATATATTAAATATATAAAAATTAATCTGTTTGTAATGATATTCAGAAACTACATAAAGCCTCATTGCTTATCATTAGATTGCTAGAGAGCACCAACTATACATTCTGAAAATAATAAAATAAAGGTTAAGCAAAACAAACAAAATAAAGATGCAATATCTAATTAGAACATGGTACAATCTTGAGAAGATGAAGTGTAGTGACTTTTCATTAGAATAGAAGTATCCTAAGAAAATTAGTATATTAATTGTCTTTTGTGTTTTTCAGTTTCTAAATAAATATTACACGGTAGATATATGCTTTATCCTTAAGAATAATGTAAAGATCTTTAAAGAAAAGATTTCTATCTCTACCTATACACAAGAAGGTTATGCAAGATTACTAAGTAACATTGAAAAATTAGTCTACCAGGCAATAAATTCACCATTTTGTAAGTCATTAAAATTTTTTTAAAGATTTTATGGAATATGACTGGTGTAAAATAATTACATAAAAAATACATATTTTAATATTTTTAAGAGAGCCTAAACTGAAGCCAGATTCATGACCAAAATACCACATGGCTGACTCCTCAGTTCAACTCCCAGATCTTGTAGCTTGAAAACTTGTGGGGTGCACATGCATGCATGTCCAAAATCCCTACAGGAAGGACAGACAGGGAAGAGATTGTGAGACAATTGTTCCCCAGGGAGTGTGCTTTCTCAGTTTTTCTATTTCTGTTTCTTCCTGGTGAGCATATGTACTCTCTGGCAAAATTTAAAACAAACTAATGAAAAAAGGTGTAGTCTTGGTTTCAATGACTTTTGGTGTTCTAGAATCAAACATATTTTTGAAAATTTTGACCAGAGGCAAATTTTCATTTTATAAATATGACCTGCAAAAAACTCACTCATTTCTGTGAAGGAAACTCACTCATTTCTGTTTTCTCTAGAAGAGTGTTACATTTGTAACTTGACTTTCATTATCATGTTAGCATGCTCTTTACAAATACTCTTTTCCTCTTATACTCAAGGAATGAAGGTTTCAGATTACACAAAACACCTTAGAAGGAAAGACCAAAAATAAAACTAAATAAAGAGATACTACACATAAGTATTTGTGATTAGCATAAACTCTAAGAGGATAGTTTTAATTCAGATGCCTGAATATAGCACAAGTGGACTAAGATATATATTCTTCCCTGGTATTGACAAGAATAAACAATATGTAGTACTTATTTATGATCTATTGTACATCTCAGTGACTATGTTTAATAAAAATAATTATATATTTGAAAATTTTGGAGAATAAATTTTAAATGTTTTCATTACAAAAAATGTGTATGAGGTGATACATACATTAAGTGACTTGATTTAGCTATACCAAAATGTATACAAATATTAACACATCATTTTGTAAACCATAACATAGACAATTTATATTTGTAAATTAAAAAAAATGTAAAACATACTTTACTCCTTCACCCACCCTCTTCCCACACTGTATTTGGTATTCACCACCATTTACTATGTTTCTATATACTTTAGTCAATCAGTTTCAGTCATGGAGTGTGGACACTCAGTATACATTTAATGGAGACATATAATGTCTCTCCTTCATACCCTGGCTTACTTTACTCAGCAGTAAATCTTCCATATTCATCCACTTTTTGTCAACAGCCAGGGTCTTGTTGTGTTTTATGGCTGAGTAGTATTCCATAGAGTATATGTGCCACAGTTTTTCAATCCATTCATTTGTTCGTGGACATTTGGGTTGGTTCCATGTCTTAGCAATTGTGAATAATGCTGCAATTAATAGTGATGTGCAAGCACTTTTTCAGTTAAGAATTCTTCTGAGGACCAGCAGTTAGCATAATGGCTATGTCGCTGAACTCCCATGTAGTCGACAATGGTTCAAGTCCCAGACCCGGCAGCTTAAACTCACGCCGGGTGCATGTATGTACATGTCCAAGATCCCGAGAGGAGAATGGAGAAAAAGGGATTGCAGTGTGGCTATTCCCCCTGGGGGTGATTTCTGACTTTCTGTCTCTATGTCTCTCTCTGTCTTTCTGGCGAGCGCACGTGCCCTATAGCGAAAACCTCTCCAAAATAATAATAATAATAATAATAATAGTAATTCTTCTGTCCTTTTCGTAGATATTCAGGAGTGGGATGGCTGGGTCATGTGGTATTAAGGAAAAAAATAGAGAGGCAAGTCATTTATAGGACAAAGAAATGGGTTACTGTTTATCAAAGATAACTTTATTATATTGTTAACTGGACTGATGAGAAATGTACACATGTTGAAATATTCACTTTCCAAGCTAAACAACATGTGATTGAATGTATAAAAGAAACTGAAGTTAAAAAATAAAGAAATAGAAAAAAATGAAAACAATGTCTATTTAATGCAATTGTATTAAAAAATAATCACCTGGACTAGGGAGAAATGTTCTCATATTGAAATATTCACTTTGTAAGCTAAATAATGTGATTGAATGTATAAAATAAAATTAAAAAGTATATATAAAACAAACAGACAGACAAAATACAGTACTCGGGAGACCAGCAGATGGTGTATGGGTTATAGTCAACCATGGTTTGTGTCCCTCATTTGGCAACTTAAAACTCATCCTGGGTGCATGTGCATGTGTGCTCAAAATCCCGAGAGGAGAATGAAGGAGAAGGGATTGTGGCATGGCCATCCTGCGGGTGTGTGTGTGTGGGGGGGTGATATCTCATTTCCTGTCTCTCTCTCTCTCTGTCTTTCTGGTGAGCACACACTCCTTATAGCAAAGCTCTCTCTCTCTCAAAAAAAAAAAAAAGTTAAACATGTATTGGGAATTGAGGATATAATAATTCAAAATATGTATGGATATGATCATGCCCTTAGAAGACCAACTATAATATTTTGTAATGCAGGAAGAATATTATTGTGCAACATTGTACAGCAGCAGGAATCAGAGCTACTAAATCAACTAATCTGAAATCCTTGAAGACATGTCTCAAGAGAGAATACTGCAATGAAAACTGATTAATATAGGATAGAGAGTATTAGGTAGAATACCAGGTAAATCGTTATATAAAATTTCTGTAGTAGTCAAAAGTTATTTGAAGGGAAAAAGAGGTCCCATAATTGGAGAGTGAAAAGAGAACTGGAAAGGGTACTATTGTGACTTATGTGCATCTGTTTTACCTATCCAGAGTGTCTTTAGGCTTGCAGAGCTTGGAGAACATTGGGTTGATCATTAAACTGAAGATGTTTTTAAACTTGTCTTTATACTTTATATCACTCAGAATGGATATGCAAACCCTGTGTCGTACGTTTTTTTTTTTTTTTTTTTTTTTTCTTTTTTCTTTTTTTGGGAGAGGTTTTTGCTATAGGGCGCGTGCGCTCGCCAGACAGACAGAGACAGACAGAGAGACGGAAAGTGAGAAATCACCCCCCAGAGGGGTTGGCCACGCCTCAATCCCTTCTCCTCCATTCTCCTCTTGGGATCTTGGGCACACAAGCACACGCACCCGGTGTGAGTTTTAAGCCACTGGGTCTGGGACGCAAACCCCGGTGGACTACGTGGGAGTCCAGCGACATAGCCATTACGCTAACTGCTGGTCCCTCGTACGTTTTTTTACTTTTTGTGCCTTTTCATAAAATTGTGAATATATCATTAGCTCAGGCACGGTCTTGAATAAAATAATTTGAGATGAATACCCTTCCTTTTTATTTTAAAAGAGAGATTTTTACTATAGGGTGCATAAATTTGCTGGTAAGACAGAGAGACAGAAAATGTGAAGTCACCCCCCCTCCCCCAGGAGAGATGGCCGTGCCACAATACCTTCTCATCCCTTTTCCTCTTGGGATTTTGGGTACACACGCACACACAGCCTGTGTGAGTTTTAAGCCACCAATCCAGGACTTTAACCAGGGTCAGCCATGTGGTACTCCAGTGATGTAACCGTTATATCATCTGCTGGCCCTGCCCTCCTTTACTTATAACACAATGCTAAATATTTACTTTAATTGTTAAGTTCAAGAAAAATAAGCACTCTATTTCTGATATAAGAAGTATGAGATGAGGGACCGACAGTTAGTGTAATGGCTATGTCTCTGGACTCCCATGTAGTTGACTGTGGTTCATGTCCCACACCCAGAGGCTTAAAACTCACACCGAGCGTGAGTGCATGTGTGCCCAAGATCCCGAGAAGAGAGTGGAGGAGAAGGTATTGTAGCATGACCATCCTCCCTGGGGGGTGATTTCTCGCGTTCTATCTCTCTGTCTCTGTCTCTGCCTGTGAAGCACACGCGCCCTATAGCAAAAACCTCTCAAAAACAAACAAAAAGAAGTATGTGGTGAGAATATAGAAGTAGAATGAGAAAATCAACAATGCAGTAGAAGGTGTCAATATGTCCTCACAAATCTGAAGAACTGAACACTGTTTATAATATGCTCACTTGAGGACTTGCTTCAACCTCCTATGCATTTGATCTTTACAAGCAGACTGACCATTTGGTCTTCGCTTTGAAGGCTTAATTGAGCAATTCCTACACAAATCTAGCATCTAATGGACTCCAATGAGCATAATTACCCCAGTTTATTAAGTCAATGATCTGTGACCAGAAAAATTACCTAAATCTATTTTGACAACATAGTCCAGTGAATAATTTCTTTTGAAAGTTATTTTTCCTCAGAAGATGAAGAAAGAAAAAATTGAAACATCTTTTTAAAGTCTTGCTAACACTGTAATTACTGAATTGGCAATAAAATAAACAATTGCTCACTTTACAGAAAGTCACTAGGTAATAATTGTTTGATAATACACAAATTAATTCCAGGTCACGCAGCACACCAAACTGTTAATTTCCTAGGTTTTCAGAAGGGATAAAAATATAACATGAATGCCTGCAAGTACATAAAGGGGACATTATTCAAGGACTGAGAAAATACCTAGTAAATCAATCCCTCTGATAATTATAGAGTTTTACTGGGGCTTTGCCTTTTACCAAAATAGATTACTTGAAAAAAAGTATTGTTTAAGCGACTTCAGGGACATGCTTGACAGTTTTCTTATTCTCTGAAAGGTCATCAGTGTTGTTGATTTGATAGAAAGACAAAGTCAATTAACTGCTGATCAATAAAAGGTCATTTATGATCTAGAGGAAGTATTTAATCAGAATATTTTGAAATGCATTTTTTTACATATCATAAGTATATTTGACATTGAATGTAATGTGGTCGAGGTTTATTATTATCAGAATACCAACACAGAAAAATTAAATCCTTATTTAACAAATGGAAAGATGATATAATAGGCAGAATATATAAGTGTAATAGGCAGAATATATAAATTAATTGATTGTGCCCCTAAATAATTGCTCAATTTTAAAAGTAATATTAACAATTATTAAAAAATCATCATGGTGATTGAAAGATGCTTATGATTATGAAATATTGAGTAACTACTATATGACAGATACTGTGTTGAGAGCTTTAAATATCCATTTTATTGCCTCAATATGTGTTTACTATTATTGTCATAATCATAATCATTATTATTATTCCTATGATAACTGGGAGATTAAGTAGCCAAATAATAACAAAACCACAATAATAAATATATACTACAATTTAAATACTTAATAGCTTATAAATCTGTATTTCCGAAAGAATGAATACAAAGATTTATTTATCAATATCATTTCATTTTGTGATAGTTTATACCATTGACCAAAATCAGAAGGATATTAACAGTGATCAAAGCAAAACACATATGTGTTTTATCCTTTCTGCTACTCAACATTCTACTGAAAATCTAGCTAATGAAACAAGAAAATATCAGGAATACAAGAAAATTTGTAGGGTAATGGTTTATGATAGGTAGAATTTTAGTCCCAGTTGCATTCACCGTTTGTTGATGACACTATGAATATATTGCCTTACATAATGGAAGAATCTCTATAGTTTTATTTAAGGCAGCTATTCCCCAGATCTTAAATAATAGATTATGTAATTTTATATTGTAAACTATGTAATGATCATAGACATGTTAGTGAGTCTTGTGTAATCACATGAGCCCTTAGGGGCAGAAAATGCAAGAGAGATTCAAAAGTGGTTAGAGTTCAACATGCTGATGCTGACTTGAAGATGGACGAACCCACAAACAATGGAGTATGGACAGCCTGTAAAAGTTGAGAACAAGCCTGATGACAGTAGCATGAAATTCTCAGTTCTACAACCACAGAGGATTGAATTTTACCAACTGCAATGAGGCTAGAAACAGACACATTTCTTGAGTTTTCAGATAAGAGGCTAGGGCACTCCCTTACCACAATTTGGCCTTGTGAGACCCTAAGCAGAGTATGCAGTTGAGACTATAAACTTGCAATCCATAGACTGTGAGATTTGAAATAAAAAAAAAAAAAAAAAAATTGGAAGGAGCCAGCAGGTGGTGTGGTAGTTAAGATGCTGGAGTCCCACATGGCCAACTGCAGTTCAAGTCCTGGACTTGCTGGCTTGCTTTCTCACTTTCTGTCTTTCTGTCTCACTGGTCAAATTTTTAAAAATAATAATGATTAATAAATTTAAATATTTTTTTTAAATAGTGCTGTTTGTAGTCATTAACTTTGTGGTAATTTGTCACAGCAGCAATTCGAAACTAATACACAGAATCATTATTGATTGTAGTAGTGTTACATGACTTCACATATTTGTAAAAAATTATAGAACTGGGGCCAGCAGCTTGCTTCTTCCATTTCCCTTTCTCTTTCTCTCTCTGTCTCTCTCGTCCAATTAAAAAAATAATAATAAATTTATTTAATTAAATAAATCATTATTTTTAAAAATTCATAGAACAGAATATTGAAAACAATATTACTCTCCATGCCCCTTCTCTATAGTATCTGGTATCCACACTTTTTTTTTTTTTTTTTACCTACAATGATTTTTTTTTTTTTTTTTGAGAGGTTTTTGCTATAGGGCGCGTGCACTCGCCAGACAGACAGAGAGAGACAGAGAGACAGAAAGTGAGAAATCACCCCCCAGGGGGGATGGCCACGCCACAATCCCTTCTCCTCCATTCTCCTCTTGGGATCTTGGGCACGCACGCACATGCGCCTGGTGTGAGTTTTAAGACACTGGGTCTGGTACGCGAACCGCGGTTGACTACGTGGGAGTCCAGAGACATAGCCATTACGCTAACTGCTGGTCCCTACAATGATATTTTCAGGTATATCAATTTCTATCACAGAGTGCAGATATTTGGCATATATTGAGCAGGGACATACAGTCCTAGCTTTCATAGTCTGGCTTCCTTAGTATTAACTCTTCTTATGATCAACCTTTGTAGCAAATAACAGGGTCACAGTGTTTCTTACAGCAGAATAATATTCCATATTATACATTTATGAGATATTTTCTATCCAGTCATCTGTTCTTGGTACTTCAGTTGATTCCATGTCTTAGAAATTGTGATTAAAGGGACCAGCAGTTGGCATAATGGCTATATCGTTAGACTCTCATGCAGTCGACCGTGGCTCAAGTCCTGGACCCTGTGGTTTAAACTCACACCGGGCATGTGTGAGTATGTGCCCAAGATCCTGAGAGAAGTATTGAGGAGAAAGATTGTAGCATGGCCATACCCCCAGGGGGTAATTTTTCGCTTTCTGTCTCTTGATGTAGTCACACTTACCAATTTTTGATATTGTTACCTATGCTTTAGGGGTCTTATTTAAGAAAATTTTGCCTATTCTAATGTCTTCAAGAGTTTCGCCTGTGCTTTTCACCAGTAGTTTTATGTTTTAATCTTCTATCTATTTTGAGTTGACTTTTGTTAATTGTGAGATATAAAGGTTAAATTTCATTTTTTTGCAGGTGGATATCTGATTATGGTGTTTCCAGTACTATTTACTCAACAAAATTTATTTTCCCCATTGGATTGTCTTGTGCCTTTGGTCAAAAATCAGTTGGCTGGGGACCAGAAGTTAGCTTATTGGCTATGTCGCTGAACTCCCATGTAGTTGACCGCGGTTTGAGTCCCAAACCTGGTGGCTTGAACTCACGTTGAGCGCGTGCGCATGCGTGTCCAATATCCCAAGAGGAGAATGGAGGAGAAGGGATTGCAGCGTGGCCATCCCCCCTGGGGGGGTGATTTCTTGCTTTCTACATCTCTGTCTCTGTCTTTCTGGCAAGAGCATGTGCCCTATAGTAAAATCCCCTCAAAAACAAAAAAAAATCAGTTGGCTGTATATTTTGAGGTTTATTTCTGTGTTCTGTACTCTGTTCCATTGCTTTTCTATGTAAATTTAGAAAAAAATAGACTGTGGTAGCCATGACTCAGGATAAAGAAAATGCTACTGCCATTGTCCTTTATTTAGTTTTTTCATATTCATATTTTTATTCTGGCAACTGCTGTCATAGTAACTGACTATAAGCAACCACAAAGCAAGTATTGCACACTTAATGCCTGTGCATAAAAATTCAACGTCTTTAGGAACATGGTTGTCAACAGTAAGAAGCAAAATTTCAGGAAAATATTTTTTCTTTTACTTTGTCTTCTTCTTATAGTTGACTAATTTAATTCTCTCCAAGGACTTTATCTGCAAGAGTGCCCAGTAAATGCAGTTTTTAGCTTCCTAGCTTATGCAATACAATAGAAGGATGTTGAAAGTTATGCTGAAGGACAATCCATAGTAAGCATGACAAGAATTCAGTAAAGTGATTTTCTACAGCCACTACATTTCAAAGAGAGCCTGGGAAACATTTTAAAGGTTTATGCAAACACAAACAATATCAAAAATCCTGTTTTTGATCTGGTTTATGGACGACATCACCATATCATTTATAGTTTGGTTTGTTAGCTACTTTATAATCTTCAAAGAGCAAATGTGTTCATTCCATTTCACCTTTCCAAGATAGGCAGCATGACAAGTTGCTGACAGCCAGCACTGTCTACCTGGGTTAGGTGCCCAGCCTCATGGAATCGTCTATGTAACTGGCATATGGATAAACCCTATAGAATATAGAGCTGCTCAAATCTGTACCTTGAGTAAAAACACATAATGAAAATTTTTATTTATCTGGGAATGTGTACAGAGAGTGATGTGATTGAAGCTTTGAAAAACAATCATTTTTACAAATAGGGTTAATGCTTATGAAAAATGCAAACTATGTCATTGGTGCTATTACTAAGAAAAAAACGATTTCCTTATTAATTCTTAACTGTTCAGAGATAGGAAATTGTGGTAGCAAGTCGAGAATATGTTATTCAGTTAGCATTTTAGAATTCTGAGGCTTATTTTTAATTTTCACACAGCCTTTTAAATTTGCTGATTTGGGACATATGGAACAAAGTACAATACAAATTAGGTAACTTGGAACTGTGCTCAGCTAGTACTTTGGTCAAATGCTTTGTAAACCTCAGATTCCTTGTTTGAATGGAAAAAGATAGTAAAGGAAGTAGCTCAGAAAGAGTATATTATATATACTTGCAGTCTCCTGATCTATCTGGTTGAGAATCTAAGCATTATTTTGATAAATTTATTATTGTTTCAATCAATTTTACTCACAGTCATTAGAATTTATTACACATATTTTAAATATCAATACTGAGACTCTCTTGTCAAGACAAGGCAGTGTATAAGGAATGAGATGGAATCACCTATTTTATTGTGAGCCAACCTTTAGATGTATCTGGATTTTCTTTTGTTATTGGTGTTTTGCTCTCAGGAAAAAATAGCACAAGATATTGTGGGAGGTACTAATTATCTATTAAAATATTATTCAGTGATTTTTATTAATAATAGAGGACCAGTTTCAGTGGATAAAACCATCAGTTTTGGAACAAAGCAGACTTAAATTCAAATCCCCACTCTTTCAATGAATGGATATGTGACCTTGAATGAGTCACTTAACCATTCCGAAACACAGTATTTCCCCCATCAGATAAATTTACCAAATTCTACTTACGGATCTCAGAGCTCAACAAATCCTGGTCAAATGCTAAAGTAAAATATGGGAAGATACAAAATACATTGGAACCTCAATACATAAAATTCCTTCTTCTTTTCCTAAGTATAGTAATGATATCAATATAATGATTATGGGTTTCTACTTAGCTTTTTTCAACAACAGCAACAAAAAACTGTTATGTATGCATGCTAGAGAACCATATAATTCAGGTTTCTGAGAGAGACAAAAGGTGTCCTGAAGAATTTACAAATGCAGACCTGATTCTTCTTGCTATCATGATGACTGTAAGGTTGTGTGTGTTTCATTTGTTTTGGTTTCTCAATTTTAAGTCTTAAGACTATCTAGCTACAATAAGGAAATCTTCATGGATGAATAGGCCTATTTGATCTAGAAAAGATCTTGAAGAAGAAAGCAGAAAAATAAGATGAGCACTGTGGGTCAGAAGGACTCAAAAGCTCCAAAGTTCCTTTTTTTTTTTGTTTTGTTTCGTTTTTGCTTTAGTGCATGGACACTTGCCAGAGACAGGAAAAGAGAGAATGAGGGAAAGTAAGAAATCAATCCCCAAGGGAGATGTCCCTGCTGCAATCTCTTCTCCTTCAGTTTCCTCTTGGGATTTTGGGCACACATGTACATGTGCCGGATGTAATTTTCAAGCTGCCATGTCTAAGACTCAACTCACAGAATCAGTCATGGGGGATCCAGTGCCTTAATTTCCACATCACCTGTTAGCCCCCAGAATTCCTTTTGAACAAGCAGATAAAAGGAGTCAAGATTGATTATTTCATAAAATTTGTGAAAACTTTCACCCTTTTCATATATTTTTGAATGTCCATACATACTTATAATCTCGATGATAATTAATCAGCAATTACAGATGAGAACATTTCATGTGCTAGACTATAAAATTACATTGAAAAAAATCAATAAATACTGTAGGACAAATTATCTAAGCTAGATCAAAGCAAGCAAAGGGAATAATCTCTTTACTTTGTTGCCTTTAACTACACTTTTTAAAGTGTTCTAAACATAAGAAAAGCTGATGTGATGAAAGAAACCTACCTTAGAAATAATAAATGAAGAACCTATCTACGTGTTGCAGCATGGCATAAATTAAGTAGGTTTAATAAGTTCAAGAGGCTAAATGCTCATTTATTTTTAGTTTCTGAGTTTTGCTCTTTAAAGTACATACATTTAGTTACCATGTAAATATCCCATAAAGTAAAGATACAGATATAACTGTTCTTTGAAAATAAAAGCTTAAAGTATTTCAATTAGCAATCTTCTAGATAATTACCATTATAGTAAAATAAATACTAATTAACATGCTAATTTTTGCAATTAATTGATATCCAATCAACTCACTATAGTTATTTTGTTTAATACCAGTTAAATGTTCAAATTCTTTGTAAGTTTAATGTATTAATTAGGGCAATAAAGCACATTATTGTTTTTCTTGTTGAGATAATTATATAGCAACTAAATTAACTCACTCTTATTCATTTAAGTTTATTACAATATTATGTATTTAGTGTACAATAAATGTGTAATCTAATTTAAATGCTGAAGAAGTGCTAAGGTTTATGTAATTTTGGGCTATTTAAGAGTAATTCCATAAACTCTTCCTAGGAAAAAAAGTCTAAACAGGTTCTTTTTTTGTAGGCTTTATTTATGTTTTATGTATTTAAATTTTAGTAGTGAATGTGTATATATAGAGAGATTTAAATAAAGATGTATGTTAAGTTAAATTAATATTCTGAGCTTGGAAAGTATTGCTTTATTTGTAAAAATAAAAATGTTTATTCCCTATTTTATGTCAGTAATTCTAGAAACTTATCACCTACTAAATAAATAACATCAAATTTTTTATGACAATCTTTTATTTATTAGAAATTGTTCAAAAACAGACCTGAATAAGCAATATATCTTCTTTGGTATTATTAACCATAAAGTGCTTAATAAAGTTAAACATTACTTAGGAATTAAATGCAAATAGACATAATAAAAGTATGTTTTAAATTTAATTTCTAAGCTTTTACAATCTAAATTTAAAATAAATAATAAGGCTTTTGGTCATTTTTTCTCCAGTCCCTCACTTAGTTATCTGTCTCTCATTCATATTAAATACTTAAGAAAACATGCATTTATTATACAAATTATTCATATTGACAATCTATTTTTCCTGACATAAGAGACTACACAACATGCACTTTACTAGTGTAAATTATCAGCTTTTATTCAGCCCTATCTCTTATTTTCCAACATGTCTTCTTACAGTTTCTTTTCGAATAAAGTACCCTTCCAAAGAGTGTTAGATGACCAGGAAGGAAATGCATCTGGAGACAGACTGTATCTCTCTTATAAGCACGTGGAATTTTTTATCATTGTTTTTAGCCAGTTGTATAAAGCACATTCATCAACTTATGTTTGTGTGTACATGTGTGAATTAAACCATACTTTATTTACTTCACAATAATACAGCCCTGCACCACTCCCTTTTACTGGTATGGTGTATGTTCTGTCTATATGAACTTTACAATAAAAATAAATGATTAGTCTTTTCATTCTAATTTGTATTGCAATCTAAGTGTGCTGTCCCTGGAGAGTGGCCTTTATTCCTATAGTAATCAATGTATGTTGCCAGAATCATTTGTGGAATGCCTCCAATCAGACTGAACAAAGCCCAACAAGGTGGGGGACACAGGAAGCTAGGTACCACTTGATACTTGTCATCTGATCATTTCTTGCAAATAAGTAGGTAGGGACTAAATTTTTTTTTCGGGGGTGGAGAGGTTTTTGCTATAGGGTGTGTGCGCTTACCAGAAAGACAGGGAGACAGAAAGTGAGAAATCACCCCCCTGGGGGGGATGACCATGCTGCAATCCTTTCTACTTTCTCCTCTCAGGATCTTGGGCATATACACACATGCACCCAGCATGAGTTTAAGCCACTGGGTCTGGGACTTGAACCATGGTCAACTACATAACAGTCCAGCAACATAGCCATTACACCAACTGCTGGCCCTGGGACTTGAAAATTTGAATTAGTGATAAGATACGGTCCTGCTATTTCCTTTTACAAGAAATCATGTAAAACATAGTAATAGCACAGCAGAAGAAGTCTCCATTTTAGATAGCAAACCAAACCAAACCAAAATATTATTTTTCTAAATTTCATAGTAAGCTCAGTGAGATTCCTGATTTTGGCTGAAGCACAGTAAAAATTCAATGAAATGGAATTGTTGTAGTATACTGATTCTGATGCTTAGAGCTACAACACTGGTTTTGTCTGAAATGCAATGAATTTTTTTATAATGTTACTGCAATCATTATGGAGTATAGGATAGCAACATGTAATAAAAATCTATGGTGAAGAATTGATTCTAAATAAGCTATTAAGCATAGGCACACAAAAATTTAACTATAAAGAAGATAAACAGATTCAAATAGATGGTGCTGTCATTTGAATGATGACTTTCACTTCAAAGTTCAGGTGGACATTTAATCTCTATGCAACAATATTAAGAGAGGTGACCTTCGGGAAATGATGAAGTCATGAGTGTCCACCCTCAAGGAGTAGAATTCACACACTTATAAAAGGACACAAGGTTGAAGAACATTTTCCTGCCTTTCTAATTTCTACCATGTGAGGCCATGTACTAAGGTGCCATCTTTAAAACAAGAGCACCCTTCACCAAATATTAATGCCAGGCTCTTAATCTTGGACATCCTAACTTCCAAAATTGTAAGAAATTAATTTTAGTTTAGAAATTCCACATCTTAGGTGACTTTTATAGTAGTACAAGTATATTAGGATAAATGGAATATGTTGAATAAAATAACAGTAAACATAAAATAATTTTATGGAAGCATATTTTTGACTTTGCAAGGTATTTACAAACTGTTGGTGAGTAAAAAAGTAAGCTATAAATAGGAAATATTGCACAATCACACCTTTATAAAGGATATAAATGTGTATGTATGTGAAACCATATCTGTATTTATTTAGGTCTTAAAGAACTGTATAAAACTCATACTAGAGATTACCTAGAGTTATTAAAATTGTACTTATAAAATTATCATTTCTGTTTTTAAAAATGTTCTTTTCTGGCTATAGTACCTGTGCACTCACTGGAGAGAGAGACAGACAGAAACAGAGAGATGGAAGATGAGAAATCACCCCCCAGGGATAATGACCATGCCGCAATCCTATCTCCTTCATTATCCGTTGAAGACTTTGGGCACACACGCACACATGTCCAGTGTGATTTTCAAGCAGTCAGTCTGGAACTCGAACTGCAGTTGGCCATGTGGGAGTCCAGTGCCTTAACCACACAGCCACTGCTGGCTCCTCCATGCTCTTTTCTATCCTGTAATACAGTCAGTTTCCAACTTATAATTACTTAACTTAAAATTTTTTCTGTTTACAGTGATGTGAAAGCAATATGCATTTGATAAAAACCTAAAAACCATACTTCTAATATTCATACCACCATCTTGTTTTTCACTTTCAATATAGTAGTGAATAAATTACAAAAGATATTAAACTTTTCTTTTATAAAATAGGCTTTGTATTAGATGATTTTGTCCAACTGTGGACTAATGTAATAACTTCTTTTTATTTAATTTTATTTATTATTACTATATTTTAAAAATTTGCTATAGGGCACCTGAGTTCATCAGAGTGAGACAGAAAGAGTAAGAAAGCAAGCTGCCAGGTCCGAGACTCCAACAGTTGTCGACCATGTGGCAGTCCAGTGCCTTAACCACCACTCCACCTTCTGGCCCCTAATGTAAGAATTCTGTGCATTTTTTGTTTAAGCTAGGCTGATCTATGATGTTCAGTAGGTTAGTTTTACTAAATGCATTTTTGACTCATGGTATTTTTAACTTATGATGGGTTTTATTATAGCCCCATTATAAGCAGAGGGACATCTATAAACATATATATTATTATCTGTGCAATTATAAATGGTTAAATGCTGCCTTATGTGTTTATCTTTATCTATATAGAAAGGAAATCTAAGCTCAATATATATATGTATATGTATATATGTATATGTATATGTATATGTATATGTATATATATATATATAATTTTTTTTACAAGTATGTGTTGTATATTGTGAGTATTCAAAACTTGCATGTGTAATCAAAATGAGTTCATTTTTGTTGTTGTTGTTTTTCTTTTAATGCTCACTAAATGTCTTAGACTCTGGGCTGGCCCCAGCATACAGGTTAAGTACTGTGTGTGAGAAACTGGATCCCATGTGGATAGCCACAGTATGAATCTTAACCTTCTACAGCTTTAAAAACTGTCAGACGGGGCCCAACAGGTGGTGTGTTGGTTACGGCACTATTCCCCACATGGCTAGTCATGGTTCCAGTTCTGGAATTGGTGGTTTGAAAATCATGCTAGGTGCATGTGCATTTATGCATAGAATCCCAGGAGAAAAATGGAGGAGAAGGAATTGCAGCATGGTCATTTCCCTGGGGGGATGATCTCCCACTTTTTCTCTGTTTTTCTTGTCTCTGGTGAGTGTATGCACTTTATGGCAAAACCCAAAAACAAACAAACAAATAAAACCACCAGATATGTGTACATGCTTGCTTAAAATCTAGATACTAGAGACATGGAGGAGAAAGGGTTGCAGCATGACCACTTCCCACTGGGAGATGCTCTTTCTTTCTGTCTTCTCTCTCTCTCTCATTCTTTCTCCTCTCTGTCTGTTGCAAGATCATCACACTGGCAATAACAAGTACATACATACATACATAATAAAATTTTAGCCTCTGTTATATATTAAGTTCACAGAGAAATTGTTTTATGATTAGCAGCATATGTGAAACATATTTTGTATGTGACAAAGCAGTGCACATGAACAAACACGTTTTATAGGAAATATGTAAGTATTGTAGTAATCATAACGCAAATTACCGAGAGCAATAAATAAATAATAAATGTATATATTTCATGAGTTGTCCATTTTGACCCTCCTTAAATTTTGTTATACATCATTTTGAAGTTGACTTATATTCTGAAAGGAAACATTTTTAAATTTTTCTTGCATCTTGTTTCACACAGAGTTTATGTCAAGTACAACACTTATGGTGTAAGAATAATATACTCCTGGGATATAGCCATGCCTCTAGCCAGAGCCTCAAAATTACTCAAATATTTGAGTGTACACACATGCCTGTAACTTCTATAGCAGGCAGGTACACTTAGTCAATTTCTCCAGTCACATGTTGATTTTCACCTCTTTTTGCATTTTCCTAGTGGTTATCTGTACCTTCTCTAACTCATTACTTTCTCATTTTTCCTTAACAGTACTAAGAAATATTACTAGAGACTGCCTGCAAAGTGACACAGTGTCAGGTCTAGACAGAAGAAGGCTTTAGCACTGTATTCTGTCCTAGCACAGAGGTTAGACTGTAATTAAGACTTAAAATATAAATATGTATTGATTATCCTTTCTAAAACATATGTATTGTTTCTGAGTAACTAAATTTTTCTTTTATAATTAAACTTTAATACTACAGTGATAGGTCTACAGAAATGTGCATTTAAGCCATTTGATTCTTTACAAAAAAGGTATAGATGTCTGGACCTTGATGTACAATAACCAGTTATTAAAATATATATGAGTGAACTTATCTGTTCCAACTGCATTTGTGGAGGCAACAAATCGCAGAGGTAGCTTCAGTGGGAAAGAGGTCATTCATCATATGCTTAACACTTGACAGAGAAGGAAACATAAAAATAGAAGTCATTAAACTAAACCTGATTTTACTTGCCCAAGTCCAAATCAGTTAACACTATTATATCTTTAACTGAAAATCTTACATATGCATTTAGCTTAGAAAAAAATACAACACAATAAATGAAATTCAAATGAAATGCTTCATATAATATGATTTGGGAAAAACTATAGTGGCCACTTCCAAGGTAAATTCTCCTCTACTACACAGAACCATACCATTTTAGAGCTGAGTAGATTGTGAGATAGTCTAGAAAATGTCTTGTCATTTAAAATAAATAAGGAAGGACACTGAATTGTATAAAAATTAGATGATCCAGCCTAAAGTTCCTAAAGTCATGAGATTGTTAGAACTGTGACAAAAGCTAAGATCTCCTAACTTGATACATATCATTCTATTTTATTACACATACATTCTATATTCTGTATTACACATACAATCATAAATTTTCAGAACGGGTATCATCCCTAATAGAGAATACAATATTTAAATATGTCTATATATTTTAAAACTAAATAAACCACATTTTTTCCTAAAGTTACAGATATTTTTGATAGTGTAATAAAATCTGAAGATAAGAAGCTACAACACAACATCTCTCCTTTGTGATAATAAGCTCTGTAATAAAGAAATAATTATGTAAAATAATAAACAGGAGAAACTAATTGTTAAACAAAACTAAATAGTCGTTATCTAAACTGAGTGACTTTTTTTAGTTTAGTATATTAAAATAATTCTAAAAGAACAATAAATCTCCTGGATAGGAGATGCAGCAAGAAAGAGAATAGAAAGGTAATTATTAAGTTATGACTTTAGTGAATCCAGGTAAACTTTTTTTTAAGAAGGATTTTTTGCTATAGTGTACATGCACTTGCCAGAAAGAGAGAGAGAAGGTGAGAAATCACCCCCAGGGGAGAGTGCCTCTATTCAATCTCTTCTCCTTTGTTCTTCTCTTGAGATTTTGGGCATGTACACACACATGCCTAGAGTGAATTTCAAAGCTCTGGGTTTGGGACTCAAACCACAGTTGGCCATGTGGAAGTTCAGCAATGCAGCTATTATATTATCTGCTGGTCCCAGCCTTCATAAATTTTAATGGATAACTTTTGTGTCTAATGGACCACATAACATTTGTAATCATAACTGTGCTCTTATTTGGCATTTACTTCTCTGCTTACAATGTTGGCATAATTAAATAATATCAAAAAACGAAAACAGAAAGAAAATCTCTAGTAAAAGGAAAGATAACTTTATGTTTTTATCGACTATTTTTCTCCATACAAAGCAAATAAATAGGGCATAACAAGTCACAGTATTATACTTGGAATGTAAAATATGAATAATGTTATCACACATATTTATTTGTGTTAGTTTTTTTCCTACACATTCTTCTTTTCCTAAAACTGCTAAGTTATGGGAATAAAATTATTTATATTAACTTTGTCTAATAGTTTCTTCTTAGAACCAATATTAATGAGTGATATTGAAAGCAAATAATGCATTGAATAAATGCATGAAAACTATATATACATTTCAGGGTTTCATTTACACATTCATTTATTGATGCACACTCTGTCAGGCAATACAAAACATAGTAAAAAACATAATATAAATAAAATACATTTTCTGGAGTAGCTGGTGGCATGGTGGTTAAAGCAACTGGATTACACATGGCTAACTACACTGTTTGATTCTGGTTCAAGCCCTGGACCCAGCAGTTTGAAAAACAGATCAGGTATCTGTGCAAATGTGCCCAAAATTCCAAAAGGAGAATTGGAAGAGAAGGGATTGCAGTATGACCACCCCTCACGGGAGGTGCTTTTTCATATTCCCTCTCTTTGCCTTTCTCCAATGAATACATAGGCCATCTAGCAAATTTTAAAAACAATACATTTTCTGAACAGAAAAAGATAAAGACTGAGAGGAAACACAGGCAAATAAATAAGTTACTTCAAGAGGCATGGTGCTTGAGTTGAGTTTTCATAATAGGACAGGAAGAGATATAGGAATAACCTCTTTAAGAGAAAGAATGTATGATGTTTCAAAGGGATTTAACACATCTTCAAAGTCATTTATACAGATTGAAACTGAGAGTTCGAATCAAGTGTGTAAATAATGGAATTCTTATGGTATAGAAACATGTATTATCTAATAATAATGAGCATAAACATTTGTTTGACAGACTTGCTCTCAAAAGCCTTGCTCCTAAGTATTAGCTATTGACAATAGGCAAGTTACTCTTTGTCTTGGTATTTTTAGCTACAAAATTAAAATAATATTACATATGTACATGCCATTTGAAGCATCCATTATAATGTCATTTACAGCCCTAAATTCTACACCTAAACAAATTTGTTGATTATAGCACATTTATTTATGTATTTCCAAATACATGGACAACATGTAATACTATCATCATCAATCTCTCAACTACATTCCACATCTGAACGTCCTTCACATGGAAGTAATTCTTTTCTTATATCTAAGATTCCACTTTGTCTTCTACATATTCATCTGATATCTCATTCTAAGAGTCTTTGTTAATTCATTCTCCTTTTATGGTATATATATTTTTGAGATTTATGGAGGCTTGCTGCTCTGTGTTCTCTTTACTTACAATTTTACATTTGTAATCTTACCAATCTGTTATTTCCATGTCTTCCAAAACCATCCATATCTTATCCAAATATATACTTAAGAATGCAGACACCTCTGAGCTCTAGGTCTATATGATAAGTATTTACTTGGTAATCATGCTTGTTTCCAGAATCTCAAACATGGGCCCAATTATTCTGTGCTCAGCTTCAAAAATATGTATTTACTTTTGAAAAATCCATTTTGTTAAAGTATTTACTATTTACTTAGTTAACGTTTCAGTTCTGAAAACCAGAAGCCAGCATCGACAGCTCCATTTTCCTCCACTCTACCCATTGTCAAATGTAGCTCATCAGAAATCCAACATACACATTAGCTACTTCAATGTGTCATCATTTCTACTTCTTAAACTTTTACTAGTCTTCAAAAACTTCATGGAAAATATACATTATGAAAAAACTATGCATGAATTTCAAAATTCTTTAACCAAATAAACTCGTACTTTAATTCTACTTTTTTTGTAAATTTCTGAAGCCCCCTAAAAGGTTTATGTTATTTCAATGATCTTTAAATTAATTGCTCTTTCTCTATTCTTCCCCAACACTAAGCACCATGCTAAACCATTCTTCCAGAGTATTTAGAATAATCTTGCTAAAACGAGCATCATCATATTGAGGTCTTCAAATGCTCATTATCCTTTCGTAATTTTTTTCAATTCACAAATAAAATTGTTTCAGTATTCTTCAGTGACTTTTCTGCATCCTTAGGATGAGATCCTATTTCTCTGTATGAGGTAACACTGTTTTTCTATCTGAAAAGCTACCTTCTGCCCATTCTTCCTTGCTAATTCTTCTAGTCTTACAGGTCACATAAAGTATTGTTTCCACAAACAGGCATTGGACAATCCAGTCAAATTTGAAATGTATATTCTTTACAATGTGGATCGTAGTCCTCAATGTATAATATTTTCTTCTTTTTTTTTTTGGAGAGGTTTTTCGCTATAGGGCGTGTGCGCTCGCCACACAGACAGAGAGAGACAGAGAGACAGAAAGTGAGAAATCACCCCCCCAGGGGGGATGGCCATGCCGCAATCCCTTCTCCTCCATTCTCCTCTCAGAATCTTGGGCACACACGCACACATGCCCGGCGTGAGTTTTAAGCCACCGTGTCCGAGACGTGAACCGCGGTCGACTACGTGGGAGTCCAGCAACATAGCCATTACGCTAACTGCTCAATGCACCTCACAGATTCTTAGTAGGTGCCCTGTTCCCTGAATAAACATGTGAATAAATATGTTCTCTCCTGTAATGATTCAGCATGATCACAAACACAACAATAGCTAGCATATATGAAAAATCATTGTTTTAGCAAAACAAGTCAATCAAAACCCAAGTCCTATGAACAGAGAACAGTTACAGTTAGTCTATACTACAGAAATAATAAATTTGTTCAACGTGTTCCTTTTCTTTTCAAAATAAAAAGAAAAGGCTACATTATCAATTTTAGCATTTTTTTATTAACAAAAATAATAAGATAGGGAATAATATTTTTACAGGTCTCTCACCTTCAACCATTGCTACGTAAAGCATAAGACAATGTCATCCTATCTTTCTATATTAGTTATCTAAGAAATCAACGTTGCCTGGGAGTTTACGTGTCATCAGCACAAGCTTGAACTATTGCTCCATATATTACCAAATTGAAAGTGACAAGTTGTTGTTCTTAAGACACTTGGTCTTTGCCAGCTTTCCTAATGTCAAAGCTTTTTTGCCTCAGATAGTATAGAATCTGCATTTCAAAAAAGCATGAATAAAGTCATGCTGCTATTTTATTGAAGTGGTTAATCAGATTTTTTTCATAAAATAAAATACTCCTATACATTCTGCTTTTTTTTCTTTTCCCAATTCATTTACTTTTTTCCAGAATGGAACAGAGGCACAGAAACAGCTTCTCCAACAGGGTCATTTTTATTTTGAGAGATTTTTGCTATAGGCTGTGTGTGCTGACTGGAGAAACAGAGAGACAGAAAACCAGAAATCTACCCTCGGGAGGATGGCCACACCACAGTCCCCTCTCCTCTATTCTGCTCTTGGGATTTTGAGCATGCATGCCTAGATGCATGGCATTATTCTCAAGTCACTGGGTCTGGGACTTGAACCTCAGTTGACCACATGGGAGTACAACACCTTAACCACCACAACCCCTGCTGGCTCCTACAGCTAAAATAAAATTTTACTGTCTTGATGTTGTGATCCACCTTCAACCTCAGCCAGCCCTGAATTTTGGATTCAGGGAAGTCTATAGATACAAGCTCAGAATCTTCTCCTGTGGGTCAGCCTGAGGAATCTTGTGTTTTTCTGCTGTGCCTTTCTGCTGTGCCGTTTGGTGTTTGGTTTAGAATTAACAAATAATATATATATATATATATGTATATATATATATATATATATATATATATATATATGTTAGTTAGATAAATACAGTAGCTAAATAAATTGTAATGATGGAAATTTTAATGAAACAGATCTAAAATTTAAGAGTCTTAGAGTTAGATTTCTTGCCATACGTAATACATAGTATCTTAGATTTATTTTGAAGAGACAAGGGGCCTGAAAGATGGGAGGCCATCTTGTGTAGAGTTCTAAACGGGCGATCTCTATGTCTATGTCTACTTCCACATATAATTATAGCTATATTTGGCTGATTTATATTGATACATATTTTCTCCCATGGAGGTTTTTCAGATCTGGAGAAATGGAGGGATCATCAGGCAATGGAAGCAATGGGAAAGCCTTACGCATTGTGCACTTGGGAGTTTTTAAGGGAAAGTACACTTCTTATTTTTTTTTAAGGAAATGTCAATAAGGGCAACTAAAAGAAATGAAAACATAAGTTGTTCTCTTATCATGTGTAGGAGCGGGTCCAAAGAGGTCCTCAGAGCCAAACGGAAGATAAATTGGCAAAATCTGTACGCATACTTTGCGTGTTATCATTGGCCTAATTTTTATTTATTTTCTAGAACAAATCAATGAAAACAACCTTTTTGAAATTAGACATTTTAGAAACATTTCTTATTTCAGATTTCCCAAACTTTTCCTCAGATAAATGCTTTCACTCCCATATTTGTGCATTTAACACACACACACAAAAAATTGTTAACAATGCATACCAAGGGGCCAGCAGATGGCATAGTGGTTACATCACTGAATTCTCACATGGCCCACCATGATTTGAGTCCCATTCTGGTGACTAGAGACTCATGCCGTGTGTGTGTGTGTGTGTGTGTGTGTGTGTGTGTGTGTGCAAGCCCAGGTTGCAGGGGGAGAGGACAGGAGTGGGGATTGCAGCATGGAGATTGTAGCATGGCCATCACCCCTGGGTGGTGATTTCTCACTTTCCCTCTTACTATCTTTGTCTCCTTCTTCCTGCCAGAAGCATACTCGCTAAGGTCAAAACCTCTACAAACAAACAAACAAAAAGGCAAAGGCTAGCAGTGACATGGTGGTTGGGACAGCTGGATCTCACATGGCCAACTACATTGCTTGAGCATACAACCTGCTGCCTTGAGAAAGGTGCTGGAAACATATGCATGCATGCCCCAAATCCAGAGAGGAGAATGGATTGCTGCTTAGCCATCCCCCCAAGGGGTACTTTCTCACTTTTCCTCTCTTTTCTCTTTTTTTGTCTCTCCAGCAAGTGCATGGCCCAGTAGCATTTTTTTGTGTGTATATGGCATATCAAAATGTACTATAAAATGTTTAAAAATCGGCTCAGCTCTAGTAGTGTGTGCTTCTAACGTGCTGCAACTCAGAAACTGAGGCCACATAGAAGACCCAGGTTTGGTTCCCAGTCCGCCCTGAAGAGATCAGGTGTGATAATATGCACATTGTAATTCACACTACCTGGAAGACTGGAGCAGGAGACTAGTGATGAGGTGAAAACCTGTTAGAAAATCTCTCTCTCTCTCTCTCTCTCTCTCTCTCTCTCTCTCTCTCTCTCACACACACATACACACACACACACACACACATACAAATAAAATGAACTTTAAAAATTAAAAATCACAATATAACTATTTCAATTATCTCTGATAATACATACTATTATAAAATATGTTAAAATTCTATTTAAGTCTTACATGTTTACTTCTCTTATCCTCTTCATCACCTGTGTTTGGATGTATGTTTGTGCATGTATATTTCCTTTCTACACACTAAAAACCCATTTTGAAGCTATGAATCATACAAAAGTAAACACTTTATAATCATAATCACCATTTTACCCTTCTAGTACCATCACATGCCTGATTAGATCTAGAAGAGTCATCAATAACTTTTTCAGAGCTAAACTCAATTGTCTCTGAAGATCCATTTTACTAGAATCTTTTCGGTCTTTTGACCAAGTTGATTGTCTATCTTCCTTGATATTCTCTATTACATTTTCTTTCATTACTTGTATGTGTATGCACAAGTGTGACTGAGTAGAGAAAGAGAGAAAAAGAGAAAAACACCCTACACAAGGTCTTGTCATTGCAGTCTCCTTTCCTTATCCTTCCAGAGACTCAAGATCCAGGATAGCCATGTGCCAGGCATATTTTTTATTGGAAATTCCAGGATTCAAACCCACGTTTGTCAGCTAGCTTCCAACTTTGCAAGATTCTTGTGTTAGTACTGTGGCACAGAGGCTGAACCTTTCCTATCTATTTATATTTTTCCTTCTGTATTCTCACAGATGATTATCAGATGTTTTTTCCCGAGATTCAGTGCTATCTACTCTGTTTTTTTGTTGTTTGTGTTTGTGTGTGTTCAGAGAGAGAATTTTTGCTATTTGATGCTTGCACTCATGGGAGAGACAGAGAGAGACCGAGACAGTATGTAAGAAATCTCTCTCCAGGCGTTGGCCACACCACAATCCCTTCTCCTCTTGGGATTTTAGGCACACACACACACACACACACACACACAAACACGCCTGGCATGGATTTCAAGTCCCCAGCTCTGGGACTCAAACTGTGGTGGGACATGTAGGAGTCCAGCAATATAATCATTACACCATCTGGTCGTCCTGTTTTGTATGTTTTTGTTTTTGTTTTATTTTTTTGGGGGTGGTGGTGGTTGGTTTGTTTTTATCAGAGGGCATGTGGGCTCACCAGAGAGAGACAATGAGAGAGAGTGAGCAAAAGGGAAAGTGAGAAAGTGCCCCACATAGGGAATGGTCACATCTAATGCGTTCTCCTTCATTTCTCCCTACTTTTCAGGATTCCAGGCACACACTCACACATACCTGGTGTTTCTCAAGCCATATACTTGGCATTGTAGGATTCAACCTCTTTAACTACCACACCTTAGGTTGGCCTTGTTCTGTTTTACATTACTGTTTCTTCCTACTTGAAATGTTCAATTTGAAACATAACACTAACATGTTTTAATCATGTACTCTAGTAAGCTAAATATTTCTAAATTATTTTCTGATTCAAAAGAGATCAAAGTCACTGTCTCTCTCTCTCCGTTCCTTATTTACTCCCATTTCTAAGGTTTTCTACCTAAATCAACCAAAGGCAGTTCAAATATAACATATAAACAATTCTTCCTCCTAATTAGTCATTGTATTTTAAAATAGTAGTCTTTTTCCAGAGGCACCCCAACATGAAAGGGATGGTTAACTTCTGTCTTCTCTAATGGGAAAAAAAAAGTTCTATAAAAATAATCTTAATATCTCATGTGATCCTTCTATCTTCCATATTTCTGTATCTCTGCCGAGGTTAAATTCTTATCATTATATAGTCTATTACCAAGCTCTATTACCACAAATATTATAATCCCATCTTTATGGTGCATCCAGAGTTAAATACGACATATGTAATTTCAAATACAGAGACAGAGGCAGAAAGCAAGAAATCACCCCCGGGGGGATGGTCATTCTATAATTCTTTCTTCTCCATTTTCCTCTCAGGATTTTGGGCATAAAAGCACACACACACCCAGCATGAGCTTTAAGCCACTGGGTCTGGGACTCAAACCACAGTCAGCTATGTGGGAATCCAGCAATGTAACCATTACACCATCTGCTGGTTCCAGATCTAGTTTTATTTAGTAGCAGGTTAAGAACGAGAAATGGAATCTCTAGTAATCTAATGATCTGCAAGTCTTACTCACATGGGAAAATTATATATTCACATCTGGAAACCTTTCTAAACACACTTGGTGAGTGTGTGCCCATTATCTGGCATTGGCTAAAGTGGGGGAGGGGTGGAGGGCAACATATTCTATTGAGGATAATTGTCTCTTTGTCTCTTTCTGTTTTTCTTTCTCTCTCTTTCTGTCTCTCTCACTCATAGAAAAAGGATAGGTAGAAAAAAAATGTAAGAAAGAAAGGAAAGGAATCGCAAATGAATTTGAAAAATGTATTAGTACTTTTTCGTTGTAAATATTTTGACTTTCAATTTTTTTTTGTTATGTCTCAGAAGGTAGAGGTGATTGCAATTGCAGATAAACTATAACTCTTCCACCATGTTCATAAAGCTGCACCAATTTATACTCCAGATGTGAAAACTGCTTGCTGTTTCTCATATCAAAGTTTACTCATGTCAAAGTCTTTGTTACTAAACATCCTCTAGAATGCCTTTCCACTCAAATTAGCTAGGAAGCAACTAATTATCAAAAGAACTCAGTTGGGATTTCTGATACATAAGTCTCTTAGAAACACCTGAATTATTATCTAAAATATGTGTGATTTTTCTCTATTATCCCCTGCTATCTTATACCTTAAAATATTTTGTTCAGGACCAGCAGAAGATGTATTGGTTACATCGCTGAACTCCCATATGGCTGACCACAGTTTGAATCCCAGACAAGTCTGCTTAAAACTCATGCTGGGAGTGTGTGATTGCATGCCCAAGATCCTGAGAAGAGAATGAAGGAGAAGGGATTGCGGCGTGACCATCCCTGGGCGGGGAGGGGAGTGATTTCTCGCTTTCTGTCTCTCACTAAATCTCTGGCAAGCATACATGCCCTAATAGTGAGAAATTTCTCTTTAAAAAGTTTCATTTAACTAAAATCCCTCATATTCAGTTTCTACAATATCTACTCCATTAAATAACATTAAAAATGTAAACAATATGAAACGTCTATTGAATGTCCCTCTTAATAAAAACTTTTTTATTGAAGCATATTTGTTTAATTTCTTTTACCTTTTATGTGATGTTTCAGTAACTTAGAAAACTTATTTGGAATATTTAAAACTCTAGGATGTTTTAAATGCAAAGCAGTGCTTCATTATATAACAAGTAGTATAATAGAGGTCATACGATTCATTCCACTAATCCAATCTTTCTTTTTAATTTGTTTTATATTTTTTGGTAAGCATAAGTTGTCCTCCTTTCTGGTTTGAGAAAGGGTTACATGGAAGGAGGACAATATATTACCTGAATTTATCTCCCTCTTTTTGCTGGCAAAACCTTTACTATTTTATCTTCATTTCTTAAATCTGACAGTTGGTATTTAATTTTTATCAGTTTTGTCATTCCCATTCTTTTAGCTACATGGGAGCTTCACTATCTTTCTGAGCTATATTGATTTTTATCCTTATTTAAATATTGTAAAAATTGCTATCGATTGTCTCAAGAATGATTTTGATGTACTCCCCACCCCATGGTCCCCTTCATTACTAGTATCTTCATGCTAATGGGATGAGGGTGACTTTGCCTGTGAGTGAGCTCAATTAAACCGAGGTCCTGCTCGCTGCTCTGTCCTTGGAATACCTCTCCTTTGGCAGCAGCACTTCCGATTTTTTCTCCTGCTCTTCCTGCAGTTTTGTACAACTTTCTCAGATATACACCTATGGTCTCGAGTCCAGCTTTGTATCCATGGTAGCAATGTCTGCCCTAGTTTTATCTGACTTTTTATTTAATTCTTCTGAAAGGGCATTCATTCCTTTGTGGAGGAAGCTAATGAGGCACTAGTACCAGAGCCCTAGGTCCTGTGTGCCAAGACAGCAACTTGCAAAGCTGCAAGACACATGACCTTGGGAAGTAAGTCTCGTTGAGGAAATTTTGCATGTTAAATATCTTCAAACATTGTCCTACATAGTAGTAAAGTTTTGCAAGAATCAGAAATAGAAATGGATGCATAAATGTTTTTTAATCAAAATGTTTTTAATATTAGAAAAAAAGCAAAAACCCCTATCTTAGCCACATTTGTTGAATTTTATCCAGTCTCTGAGAAATATACCATGTACAACTTCTACAAGATATAGTCTCCAAATAGTAGGTTGAAAGTTATGGTCAAGGAAACTTCTTGTTATTTTTTAAATTCTATTAGAAGTTCATAGTGATGTGTGTGTGTGTGTGTGTATGTATATATATATAATTTTATTACTGATTAAATAAAATCAATAATAAAAAAATCAATATTTGAGAGAAATTTTATGCAGTTTATTTAGTAAAGGCATTTAAAATTTCCAAATGATTCATAAGCAGAAGTGATGAAAAAAGAATTATTAGTTAATTTCTTTACCATTGTCCAATACCTACGTGGTCAACTAGTCAGTTAAGCTACATATGTTCATGAGTACAAAGGAATAGCAATTTATATTCAATTACAGTTTTGCTTTGTAGTTTTTTTTTTTTTTTTTTTTTACATTAGCAAACTTAAACTAAATAGACTATCTTTTTACCTTTGGATCAGAATTCACAAACACTATATTTAAAAAGTTGCATTAAGCATATAGAGAAATTTGTCAATGATCAAAATTGCCCAAAAGAAAATGATTTCAAAAATTTTTGTGCACTTTAGAAAATATAAATGTCAGTTTTTCATACATACACATACAAAAAATAGAATGTCTTCCTTTTTTTTTTTTTTTTTTTTTTTGTATTTAGGACACGTGTGCTCACTAGAGAGAGACAGAAATAAGGGGTAAGTGAGAAATCAAGAAATCAACCTCCAGGAGGAATGGCGATGTCACAAGCCCTTCTCTTCTAGTATCCTCTTGGGATATTGGGTATGTACACACATGCACCTGCTCTGTTTTCAAGCTACTAGATCTAGGACTCAAACCTTGGAGTCGGCTATGTGAGATCCAATTCCCCAATCACCATGCCATCTGCTGGCCTTGTAGAACATGATTCTAAAGCACAGATCTTGTTGCTTTTATTTGTTTTATTCCTGGTATATAGAATGTTATTGAACTTTCCATATTTCTGAAAATCCCATTGTTTGCATTTAATGTGAACAAGTCTTATCACTCTTACTTAGTTTTCAAACTGTACAAAATAACCTTAAATATACAAAACTATTAATAATAGTTTATTATGGGTGTTCAGTATCTGATATATTTGAAATGTTGAGCAATCCAGTATTATTGCCATAATGACTTAATGATATACAGCCTTAATTTCTTAAACCATCTATGTGAAAGTTAAAAACATGTACATAAAATTAAAAAATCATTAAGCTTACTACTATGCATGATAATCTTTGTTCTTTATTCAGGCAATAAAAACAACCCCAAAGCCAAGTCCTACTTTGTTAAATAGCAACCAAGGGTAATACGAGATCAGAAAATGTCACAGTTAAATCTCCTAGAAAAACAAATTTTAGATTTTAATGAGAATAGAAAATATTTTGTTCAATTTGAATGATATTTCAAGAATTATCATTTCATCATTTTACAAGATGGTTTGGAAGAGGCAGGGCTTGTATATTTAGTAATGAAATTTCTCTCAAATTTAATAGGTATTATCTTTAGCAGAATAAATTTAAAGGGTATTTTTTAACTAATTATGTATTGATGCATTAATGCTAACTAGCAACCAGAAAAAGAGGGAAAAAATAACGGTAAAAAGAGAAAAGAGTTTATTCTGACAAAAAAGGGTATAAAGGATTAAGTTCCAAGGAAAGGTAATTGTCACAGTTTCAGAGAAAATATCTTACAAAACTCTGGACTAGATAGGTAAAAATTACAGCTTTCAAGGTAAGTCATGAAAATTGTAATTGCTATGTAAAACAATTTTTTTAGAAAATGGATATGACATGACAGAAAACATCCTGATTAATGCTTGTCTCTATTCATATTGTAGATGGTAAACCCAATGTCACTTTGTAAAAATTATTTGGGTAAGTTTTATTTTTTTGTTTTAAATTTATTTCTTTCCTTCGTGTGTGTGTGTGTGTGTGTGTACATGAGAGAGAGAGAGAGAGAGAGAGAGAGAGAGAGAGAGAGAGAGAGAGAGAGAGAGAGAGAAGGCAAAGGAGAAAGAGAGAGAGAAGGAGAGAGACAAAGAGATAGACCTCCAGATCAGCATTTCAGGCAGCAATCCTCTCCCAGCTCTGTAGTCAGCCAGGATCCTGAGCCCAGCTTGTTCAGGCAGAATTTAGGACAGGAGCCTGAGGCCGTCCTATTTGGCTCCAGCCGTGTGCAGAAGCACTCCTACTTCCTACACCACTACATTGGGGCTCCTTCAGGTAAATTTTTAAATCCATGACATTTATTTTCAACTGGAAGAAAATAGTCTCCTCCGGGATCAGCAGTTTGTGTAATGGCTATGTCGCTGGACTTCCACATAGTCCACCGCGGTTCAAGTCCCGGACCTGGTGGCATAAACTCACGCCGGGCGTGTGTGCGTGCATGCCCAAGATCCCGAGAGGAGAATGGAGGAGAAGGGATTGCGGCGTGACCATCCCCCCTGGGGGGTGATTTCTCACTTTCTGTCTCTCTGTCTCTCTCCATCTTTCTGGCGAGTGCATGCGCCCTATAGCAAAAAAAAAAAAAAAAAAAAAAAAAACTCTCAAAGAAAAAGAAAATAGTCTCCTTTACTTCTCTTTTGGAAACTGTAGATACCTCATCAAGTTTAATTTGTCCTCCTCTCAGGTTTACCAAGCCCTCTTCATAGAAGCATCACTCCAATCCACGAACTCAGTTAAATTAGAGAGTATAACACATTACCACCATAAAACAGAGATTCCTCAGAAAATCCTGAGCAATTACCCAGTTTTCTGTTATCTCCATTCCGCCTTTAAGTCTCTCATCACTTGCTTGTCATTGTATTTCATTTGTATACAACTTAGTTCTTTCTCCAATTTCTTAAGGACATAAATGTTATCAGATATTCTAATCAAATCAGTCCCTTTTATAATAAATAATATTTAAAATCAACAGATAGTTCAAAGATATTTTACTCCCTCTAATTTTCTTTAAGTAATAAATTAAGAACCTGGAAAATAGGATTAAAAGAATGTGATTTTTAAAAACGTAACCACATCTCAATAAGTCCACACCTATCTGTTTTTTTCCATTGTCTAGAAATCCCAATTTATATCCAAAGTAGTTATGTCTCTTTTCATTTTGCTAAAATAATTTATATCTCACATTAACTTCCTAATCACTCCCTAATATCCTCTATGCCTAATTAGCTCCGAATTTCCTCCATGCATGCTTATATAATGCCTAACATTTAGCTTATTTTAAGTGCTTTCATTAGACATCATTAGCTATCAATGTACTTTTCTTCTGAAAGTTGTGTCTGCATCTTCACCTTTTATACCATTTCATGTATGAATACAGTATAGACCAATGCTTTTACAACTTTGTAAAGAAACGGTCTACCTTTTTCTAGTCCTGTATTTCCTATTTCTTTTGTCAGATCTCTTTTATAAAATCAAGCATGCAGTTATATGTAAATCATGAAAAAATACAAATAAAAAGTATTGAGGGAGATTCTTAAAAGAAAATTTCAAAATGAAAACTTCCGTTAGTGTACTTGATCAACCTGTGTATTAGCTAACAAAGCTCAAGATAAAATATCCACAAATTAATAGGAAAAAAATTATCTAAACAAGTCCACAAAAAGCATTTCTTGAAGCCTAAAGCAATGAGTCTATACCGTGAAGTACAATCTGTGATTTTCTGGATTCACAATGCTTTGACAAATTACGATTTTTTTTTTGTTTGTTTTAAATTAGTGTTTTGAGGCAGGTCCCATAGTACAGCCATTAAATCCTACACATAGAAAGCTAGATTTCACATGGCTGACTGTGGTTCAAACCCCAGCCCAGTTGTGTGAAAAACATGCGAGGCACAAGTACATGTATGCCACATATCTTGACTAGAGGGACAAATGAAGGAAAATGTATTGTGGCATGACGAGATTCTGTTGGGTAGTGCTTTCTTTGTCTCTCTTTCTGGCAAGCACCCATGCCCTTTGACAATAAATTTAAAAAAGAAAGCATTTCAGGAAATTATGTATAATAATGAAAGAATTTCTTTCTTACAAACTACCCATGTTTCCAGATTCACAATGATCTTCATGTTCTCCTTGCTCTCATTTAACTCTTTAAAATGTTCATAATATGATTTATTTTATGACTCTTCTTCTCTTTGGATATTCTCTATATGTTTTCCAAACTGTCAGTATGTTCTTTATAGAAAATAAGAGAAACATGCCTCAGCTGTGGTTTAGTCCTGCATTGTGATTTAAGTTCATACCTCTGGTTGTATATCCAACTATTGAATATTTTATCACTTTATGATAAAAGTTACTCTGCGTCCCATACTGCTGCTGCCACAGTGATTCATTCATTATTTTATATCTGAATGCACAGGACTTCTTTCTGGCTTGGTATATGGATGCACCTTAAATAATAATGTGCATAATTTAATTATATACACAACGAATGTTATTCAGTTGCAACACATGATAGCAAATCTCTCCAATGCAAAAGAAGAGTCTGCTTAAAGTTTTAATTTAAAGTGTTTGCTCTATCCTTTACTAATGCATGTGCTAAAGCTGACTTAAACACCCCTTTGCCCATTCTTTTAATCTCCCTAGATCTCATTGAATCTTAAATCTTCAAGCAGAGTATTTGCTTTTCTTCTCAATTTTGAATCATCTGCTTCTCAGCACTCTATCCAGATTGTTAATAAATATGTTAAATAGCTATGGGCCTGAAACTAATCCTAGAGGGCCTTACTGGATTTTTTTTTTTTTTTTGAAAACCCAATATGTTCTATTACTAATAACACCTATGCATTTTAATAGGGCTCTCCTTTTGATATCCACAATATAATATATACAGGAATAAAATTTAATAAAATATGTTTGATAGCAGTCTTCACAAATCCTCCATTTCAAGTTATTATTAAGTTGAAATTGAAAGAATAGCATCCTTCATACCCATATCAGATATAACATGTGTATATAATTCTGTCTAAATCCATTTTAAGCAAGTATAATGAATGAAAACATTATGCCAATACAGAGGCATCCAGGAGGAAACCTTTAGGCTGTACATAGTCAATCACATAATTTCTGAATCTTCTGTGGGCTACCCCAGTAAGTACAACAAAGACTCTGAGATTTGAACTGATTATCTTGAGATTTACTATTTGATAACCTCAAAGGGCTGAATTCATACCAAAAATTGCTTCTTTCTTTAAAAGCTATAAGGATCAATAAAACGAGTGCCAGAAAGGACACTTTCCTTAAGGACAGTCCCCTTGAAACTAAGTAAGCTTGCTTGTAGCAAAATATGTTGGCAGTCTTAGAGTCCTTAATTGTCAGAAGCAATTCAGTACATTCAAGAAACTGGAACTCACTGGAATTCAAGTCTTCTGTAGCTGAAATAAGCTGACAAGCAAAATCTTATCTGGACATTTAAATGAATTACTTTTTTCTCTTTCTTAGAGTGTTATTTCATGTGTGTTTTTTAATATAAGCAAACTTTATTTTTGTCTGTTCTTTGACTTGATGTGAAACCAAATCTTATATATATATGATCACATCTCAGTTGTATATTCTTTTTAAGGAATAGACACAGATAAATACTCTGTAATAATAGAAACCCGAAGACATTTGTTTGACTTTAACAGTGATTTCTTGTATTATCAATTTGTATTTGCAATTATGTATACACTAAATTTTCAAATCTATGCATACCTTAAAACAAAACTACGTAACCATAACCAAGGTTAAACTTAGATGGAGCCACGGCATTTCTTTTTGTCTGGATATTTAACTATCAGCATTTTCTACCATCCAAATAGAGAGATACTACAATCTATCATTCATAAGCAAAATAAAAAAAAATTGTTAATACATATATAAAATATACAAATATATAGCCATACGATTTATACATACTTTTTTTTTTTTGGAGAGGTTTTTGCTATAGGGCGCGTGCACTCACCAGACAGACAGAGAGAGACAGAGAGATAGAAAGCGAGAAATCACCCCCCAGGGGGGATGGCCATGCCGCAATCCCTTCTCCTCCATTCTCCTCTTGGGATCTTGGGCACGTACGCACACGCGCCCGGTGTGAGTTTAAGCCACCGGGTCCGGGACTCGAACCGCGGTCGACTACGTGGGAGTTCAGCGACATAGCCATTACGCTAACTGCTGGTCCCAGTATACATACTTTATATAAAGAGGAGGTATAGTCAAGATATGCAAAAACCAGCACTCCTCCCTCCCAGGAAGAGGAACAGATAACAGATGAACAAAAACTAGAGAAGTCAAATTACTTAATAACAAATTATTTAAAAAATAAAAACATGTATGAGATTAGAAAAATAAAACATACATAAAATGTTTTCTGTACAGAAAAAAAAAGAAAGCAAGGGTTCAGTCTTGAAACAGAACTACTAGAAAAACAAAATACATATCTGCAAGATGGGAGATGAGGGCTATTGATGTGGACCTTGCACAAAGAAGAGAATTGGTAATCCTTGTGGACACATTAGCCCTATCACTAGAAAGAAATCCCGTAATATGGAGCAGAGACTGCATTAGTTTAGAATAAATACATTCCAAGGACACCGGTCTCCTTCTTTACTCCATATAGTGTTCTGAAAGTGCTCTATCTAGGAATTTGGAAAAATACATTTGGCTTGTGAGTGTACTGTATTTATATTTAATTTTACATGCTAAAAAGTGTATTACTTTTTAAATGTTCTTATTACTTATCTTATGGTATTTTGACCACCAAGATATTTTTTGTTCTTTTTTTTTTTTTTTTTTGTGAGAGGGTGTCTGTGCTTACCAGAGAGACAGAGAGAGGAAAAATGGGAGAAAGCATCCCTCAATGGGGCATGATAATACCACAGTTATGTCTCCATTTCTCTATCCTGCTATGATTTGGGACACAACAACACACATCTGGTGTATTTTTCATCGTGTAGGGGTGGAACCCCAGGTGCATTCAATCATGTGGGATCTGAGTCCCTTAACCATTAGGGTATGGGGCTTCCCCCCTGCCAAGATAATTTCAACAGCATATTGAATTCATTAGTTATAAATATCATTTTAACAGTCAATATCTTTATAAAATTCTGTATCTTGTACTTTTCTGGTTCTTGAAGAGATTTAGATGTTGACTATTAGTCAAAGGAATTAGTATAGTATAGTGTGATGAGCTAAATAACAAAGAAGTGGATAATAAGCCATGTTTTCTTTTTAAAAATGTTTAGGCATGTGTGCTCATTGGAGAGAGACACAGATAGAGAGAAAGCCCTACCCCAGGGGTATGGCCAGCCACAATTCCTCTTCCATTCTTCTTTCAGGATTTTGTGCATGCAGGAAAACATGCCCAGTGTGCTCTCAAGTCACCAGGTCCAAGATTTGAACCATGCTGTCAGCATGTATGATCCAGTTGTTCGAACAACAATGCCATGCCATAACTTGCTCTATTATTCAATACTTTCTTTTCTCTTTTCTTTTCTTTTCTTTTCTTTTCTTTTCTTTTCTTTTCTTTTCTTTTCTTTTCCTTTCTTTTCTTTTGCTTTTCTTTTCTTTTTTTCTTTTCTTTCTTTTCTTTTTTTTTTCTCTTTTCTTTTTTTTCTTTTCTTCTTTTTTCTTTTCTTTTCTTTTCTTTTCTTTTCCTTTCTTTTCCTTTTTTTTTTTAAAGAGGTTTTTGCTATAGGGTGTGTACACTCACCAGAGAGACAGAGAGCAAGAAATCATCACCCAAGGGCAATGGGCCATGAGACAATCCTTTCTCCTCCATTCTCCTCTTGGGATCTTGGGCATCCATACAAATGCATCCGGCGTATTTTAAGCATCCGGGTCCTGGATTTGAACCACGGTTGACTACATGAGAGTCCAGTAACATAACCATTATACCATCTGTTGGTCCCGCAATTCTATCATAACAACAAAACGTTTGAGTTCTGGAACCACAGTTCTTGTTTCTTGTATCCCTGCTCTGTCATTTACTACAATAACTAGTGGACCTTGAACAAGTTACTTAGCACTTCTAAACTGGTTTTTTCATCATATTATCAAGTAAAATAAGAATAGCAATATTGTCCTATATTGCTTCGCTGCAAGGACAAAGTTACTTTTTACCTGTGAAGTTCTTTTTTTATTGTCTAGAAAATAAACTGTAATTATTTGACTTTCAATTTATAGCTGATATGACATATGTATAAAACCTACACTTTTTTTAATCTCACAAGTTTGTTTTCATTGAGTAATACCTTTTAGTTTTAAACTTTCTTTACCACAAGTAAAAAGAGGTGCTAAAAGATAAATTTATATGAAGATAGTAATTACCAAGAAGAGGTGATAAATACTTCAGTCCACTAGAAAAGACCAATGCATGTGTGAATCGAACTGCTGAAATAGGAGTTGGTAGGTTGAAACATCACTGTTAGAAAAAAGTATACTTCATTTAGAGGCTCTTAAGAAGTTTTCATGATTCTGTTCATTTTCCATTGGACAAACAAGAAATGGCATCATTTAATAAGAAAATAAGCAGTTAACAAAATCTATCGGGACTTATTCTATGATTATCTTTATTATACATTATGGGATTAAAGAAACATGGTTCACCTTAGTAAAAACATAAAATAATTTGGAGGAAAAGGAAAAAAGTTTAAACTCTCAGAAGCTATTTCATGGAAAACATGAAATTTATGTTGTACCTGGAAGAATGTTATCATTTTTACATTATTGGCATAAGAAATATTATAAAGAGGACCAGTTCTGTGACAGAGTGGCAATGCACTGAGACATCAGATTCTACGTGGCTGCTGCAGTTCAACTCACCAGACCAGTAATCCTGAGCATATATACAAGTGCCCAAGATCTTTGATGGTCTGGAGGAAGGGGACTGATGCATGAGCAGATCTGTGGAGAGTACTTATATCTCTCTCTCTTTCTTGTTCTCTCTCACTCTCATATGCATATATACATGTTCTATCATAAAAAGAAAAAAATTAGTATTAGGATAATCGGGCATGAGTTAAGTGAAACTGAACTTGGTGAGGTGTTACTATTATTATTCACCATGATAAATGGCATTCCTTCATGTTTTCATTCTGTTTGCTTATAATGTAGTGAATTAGGATTCCTAATGAGTGTTGGGTCTAAATTACTGATATTATAATTTAATAAGCTAACAAGTCACTAGGAAATATCATTGCATTTTGTTATGCTGAAGTCAATTCATTTTTAAAAGCATTCAAACAATCACATTTTTGGGGCTTTGTTTTGTTGTTGATGTGGTGTTGTTTTGGGGGGAGGAATGGTCTAGAAATAAACCCATTTTAATATAAAAAGAAAAATGATAGTTTTAAATTCCTTCTTTCTTGGAAATTCTTGTTGACTCTTTTGTTCTCACACATATAAACTTTGTGTGTCAGCATTTTTTTTCCCATAATTGAATGCTAGGAGTTAAAAGCATTATGGCTGGCCACTGTGGCATGTACTGAAACGACACAGTATTCTGTAGGCTGAGGAAGCATGAGAGACCTAGATTTTTAGAACCCACGTCTGATGATGTGTGCCTGAAATCTCAGTACATCAGGAGGTTGAAGCAGGAGGATGATGGCAGTGAGACAATGAGATATTTTTGTTATTATTTAAAAAAAAAAAAAAAACCCTCAGTATTTATGACTCAATTTTTTAAGACTTTTGAGAAAAATTTACCAAGTACTACTGATGTTAAGCATTTAATTTGGTACATGTTTCATTCCTTCATATTTTAAATAGGTTTGTGCTTTAAAAAAAGGATAGATAAATAGATACAGAGTCCTAATTTATGGTAATTTATAACTCAGAAGTTTGTTGAATAAATATGGATATTTAATTAACTTTTTAAGGAGAAATTCAGATTTACATATTCTCTAAATTTATACAGATTGTTCATTGTTGTTTTGGCTGTCCACTTAATATAGTAGTTTACTATATCCAATTTTATAGTTATGTTCTCAAAATACCAATTTTATAAATGTTATATTCAGATAATATGTCTTTCTCTGAATGTTACTCTTCTTGCATTCGGTAACTATTATAATCAGGTTTCTGAAGCAGTATAATTTCATTATAAAACACATAGACAACCTAAGTTTGAATTTCTGTTCTAGCATTTCAACCTGTGTTTTCTGAGAATGACTCATTTCTCTCCCCTTCTGTTCTTCATCTGTAAAATTGCATAATAATAGCAACTACCTACTGGGGATTTTGTAAGTTTGGATAAGATAATTATGAAATGAACTTGACAACTAACAAGTGCTTAATGGATGGTAGCTATTATTATTATATCGACTGTACTTAGATATCTTCTCTTTCCATCTCCATATTTAAATTAAGAACCTCACATCAGTGTGCCCGTTTTTTAAGTGTAGATTATATAGTCCATTCTTTGTCTATAAACTCAATGATTGTTCATAATCACATTACCTACAAACAAGAGAAATAGAATAGAATAGCAAAGAATTATCACATCACATCAAACATATTAAGAATTTTTTTCCTGAGACTTAATGTGTGTGTGATATTTTGTATGGTGCAAGTAACTTTAAAATTTATTAAAAAAAACTATTGCTTTAGTCTATTAACAACTTTCCCTCTGAGTATTTATGGATTGTTTGACCTTTCCATGTAACTAATAACCTTCCTTCCTTCAGTTATTACTTTATTTAAGGTACCAAGATACTGTTCTAAAAGATGAGTCTTATTTGTCCATTTAAAGCAAGCCAGTCTATGAGAAAAATCGTTATTTCCCCATTCAACATACACCGAATGTCTGCATTCTGTGGCAGAAGCTGAAAGAGTGGAAGGTATAAAGGCATGGAGAGGAAGTATGGAAACCAGAGACACAGTGGGAGGAAAGTGGGAAATGAGGAAGGATGAGAGAGAGAGGGATTCAAGGGAAAAAAGAAAGAAGCAAAACATTTAAGAGACCCAAACATGGAAAATGATCTGTTAATGATAATAAGTATGGTAATATCTTTGATGAACCAATATACAGTGTAGTCACAATGGTGAATTCACAACTCACTGAGTATATTGTAATGATACACAGTAATGGAATATAAAATAAATCAATAAATAAAGAAAATAAACTAATAATTGTTTTATTGAAAAAAAATGAGTCTTCATGGCAAGAGACCTACTTTAACAATAAAAGAAAAATTTAAAAGTTAGCAAAATCCTTTTGCAGCTTCAAATTAATATGGCATATGGGACTTCTTTATAAATGATATCTAACTAACTTCTCTAGGAAGCCTTTTCTCCTATACACATGAACAAATTTGCTGATGATTTCTGAAATGCCATGTACTATTTGATAAATCTGAAATACCATCCTTTCCAGTTATTCCTAGATGTCCCTCAAGATGCAGTTCACATATCTCCTACTCAGGAAGGCCCTGGTTGACTCAACAGGAAGTTAGTGATTCCTTTCAATTCTATCAAAATGGTGTGTTCTTTGTTGTGTTCACTGACATGTATTTTTTCTATTTAAAACAATGAAACAAATAATAATGAAATAAATACTATCTGTGTATTTTTTTTTCATTAAAATAGTAAGTATGCCTCAATCTTGACTATTGTAAAAACAGATCTCATCACTAATTAACAGGGAAATGCAAACTATCATCTCAGTGAAACGTTGCCTTGCACCTGTTAGAATGACCATTATCAAATAGACAAGCCATACCAAGGAAGTGGAGAAAAGGGAACACTTACCCAATCATTGTGGTGCCTGCCCTATGGTACTGCTGCATAACCCTAGAATAAACAGGAAGGTATTAGGTTTGATTCTTGGGTCAACTTGAACATGCTGGGTGTACCTGCAGGGATGTTTGTGATCCTGGCTGGGGGAAGGATTGCAGAGTGATAAGATTCTGTCAACAGTTTTTTTCTATTTCTCAATAAATAAACAAACTTTAAAAAAAAAAAACAGTTATAGAAAAAGGAACACTTGAATACTGTCGATAGGAATATAAATTAGTGCAGCAATTATAGAAAACAGTACAGAGGTTCCTCAAAATATTAAAATGAAACTACCATATGATTCATCGATCTCATTGCATGACCTAGATCCAAAGAAAATAAAATCAATATACTGAAGAGATTTCTGCACTACCATGCTGCACTATTCACAATAGCCAAGATACGGAATCAACCTAACTGTCCACCGACAGACAGATGGATAACAACAGGAATATACACATAATGTAAGACTATTAGACCAGGAAAAAGGCAATCCTGTCATTTGTGAAAACATAAATGAAACTGGAGGAAATTATGTTCAATGAAATAAGTCGGTCAGTGAGACAAATATTGCATAATCTCATTAAATTATGGAGTCTAAAAATATTGTTCTAATGGAAGAAAAGCATAGTATGGTGGTTATTAGAAGGCTGGGATGATTGTGTAGAGAGAGGATAGAGAATATTGATCAAAGGATATGTATTTGCAATTAGGAGGAATAAGTTCAAGAGATCTATTGTACAGTATGGTGACTACAGTTAATTATGACCAATGTATTATTGAACAATGTAACATGATGTTTGGAAGTATATATGCATTGTGAGATAGTTAAATCTGGCTTATAACAAATAGGATGTAATACATTTTTAATTAGCTAGGTTTAACTGTTCCATGTATGTACTTCCAAACATAATGTTGCATGTGATAAATCCGTATCATTAACAAATTTTAATTTCTGTCTCTTGCACTCTATAGCAAAAGCTAAATAAATTAATAAATAAAGAGAATTCAGAATCCTGAAAAGCCAACATAAACGTATCACCATTGGCAATATTTCAGCATCTTTCTGTGACTTTCACTGAGCAATATCTACTTGACCCTATGTGCTGTTATATTTATTCTTAGAGCTATCATCATTTGAAAATATAGTCTTATTTTTCCTAATTTGCCTTATTTGTACATAGCAGGCATGTCTTTATGTTTATGTATGTAAGTTTTTTGTTTTTTTTTTACTTGCTTTCTTCTGATTTTACTTCAATAACAGTGAAAACAAATATTAGGCCACTGCCATAACATTTTAGAGGAAAATGGAATTTAAAAAACAAGTTATGTCCACAATGTGGCAAAATAGATACTTGATTCTTCTCATTCCAAAAACAAGTAAAGTTAAAGAAAATTGTTCCTGAGCCTAAGGACAACAGTAGACTCACTTCTGAGAAGTGGTAAGATAGAAGACAGGACTTGAATAAAAGATACACATTTTCTTATGTTTGATATTAAATATTTAAATGCCTATATTTTTGTGAGAAGATCTGAGAAATACCTCCTCCACTGAATCATGCATAGCTTCTAAGTTATTCTGTCTGGAACCTTGGGGGTGCCCAGGCTTAAAAAAAATCAAACACTCAAATAATAAGATTAAAAAAATAGTCTAACTAGAACTTGTATGAAGAATCAAGACTAAGAAAGAAAAATGTTTCTTGGCTTGTATAATGTGGCCGAGAAAGAAAATTTACATTTTTGCAGTAAGGATGTTTTCTATTAATGAATGAACTATTGTAGCCATTTTACTTACAAATATGTATAATGTGCTATTTTATAATTTTAGTTTATTTGATTAAATTTTATTTATTTCTCATGTGATATAGAGTGCAAGAGAAAGAGAAAAACACTGGAATAGGATTCTCACGTTGCAAGACACCTCCAGCCTCCACCAGCTCAGGTGTCAGGAACTTAACGCACAGCCCAGGCACGCACAGGGAAGTCTGAGGATGCCTACCCCAGACATCTCTGCATGGCACTATGCTTGAAGAGCATTGTGTCACTCCTGCATCACCCTCTGATCCCATCCTTATCATTTTCTATTTTTGTAAGACTTGTGAGTTCACTTCTAATCTCAGTGTAGTAACCCTAATATTTCAGAAAGTTTTATATGTCTAAATTTTATTATTTCATAAGCATTTTTCAGGAATATAATTCTTGTACTAATTGCAAAGTGTGATGTAGGAAATACAAAAAATACAGCACATAGTGTTTGCATTCACTAAACTTATCATTGGAAATAGCTTTTAAAAAAGATGCAAAAATTACATAAGTATAGACACTAAAGAAAAAATATATAAAGTAAATGGTTATTCAGAAGAAACCTTTGGATTTTTGTTAGAGATTTTTATGGTAATAGAGTCAAAAACTTCCCAAAATGATTTGGATTCAAATAGACATAATGCACACATGCAATGTAAATGTTTAAATAACAGTAATATATTCAATATTTAAAAGTTCTACACTATTAAAGCAAAAAGTAACAGATTAACAGATGGCGATTTATTAAAATGCCTTAAGATACTGTATGTATTAATTTAACAAAATAAATATAATGTTACAAGAAAATAAGTGATTAACACCAAATGTGTTATTCCTAAGGTTTGCTCAGTTGAGAAAAGAACTTAGTGGGTGGGACATGAAGGCTGGGGTGTCTTAATACTATTGCAATTGAGTCATTTATAACTTATATAAAAATATTGTTATTTGAGTTTGGTCTATGCAATGAAAAGAACATATTTCAAATAAATTGAAGAATGATTTATTTAAAGCTATGACTAGGCTGGATTTGTTCATAAATTATGTTTTTTTCAATAAATAAGGAAAGATAAAATTGGGAATACAGGGTAGAGGTGGATTCTTAAGGAATGCAAATGTCTACAAAATAAAATATATTGACTCATGTTATCTACCGCAGTTGATTATTATTACTAATCATCATATGTGTGTGTACAATTTTGCAATGTCAAAACATGCTCGCATGTATTATGTCAGTTAAAAGTCAAAACTATTCTTTGTGCAAACTAAGACTTAAATGGATTAAATTATTTGAAAGTAAAGTCATATAGCCAGTAAGTAGAGAACCAAGGATCATAGTGCAAGTATTTTTTGGCCAGAATTGAATGTAGTAGGATCCTTTGACTACAGGTGTCATGCTGAATTCAAAATGATATAAACACGGCCTGCACTTTGGTCTAGAGGCTGAAGGAACTGAATCTCGCATGCCCTATTGTGTGCTTTGAATACCAGCCCCAGGATTTGAAAAACATATCAGACATGTGTGTGAGTGTCTGAGTGTGTGCACCCTAAGATCCATGGTCTGGAAAGGTGGAGAAGCATGACCACGTCCCACTGGGGCTGCTTTCTTCCTCTCATTCTGTCTCTCTCTGGTAAGCAAATGTGCCCTCTGGAGAAAAGAAGAAACACAATGGCTTAAACAGTAACAAAACATTAATTTTACAACAAGAAACTTCAAAAGATGGCAATACATGGGGTTGGATGTTTCATAAATAAAATTATTTAATCCAGGTATTCTTCTATCTATTTTAACATCTATTATTTGTCTCGAATTTACCTTTGGAACATTACCACTCCCAGACCTCTTTGAAAACCAGATGATGTTCAGAAGGAATAATGTTAAGGGTGGGGTTGGGTGATGTTTCTACAAAATAAACATAATTGAGTGCATCAGATGCTACATTTCCTCTTACATTCTGATAAATGATATAAATAAATAAGATTTTTTATGCAATGGTGCAAGTCAGCTAATAATGTGAAGCCATGTATTAATGAACTATATGGTATTTCAAACATTTTCTAAATTTTATTGAGAAAGAAACAGAAAGAAAGAGACAGACAGACAACACCTCCAACATGGTCCCAACACCAAGATCCACCCTCGTCCAGCCAGCCCCAAATTACAAACAGGCCTACACCTATTGTACTAACCGAGATCACTAAATGAGGACTCAGAACCTTTCTAGGCAAATCAACCTCACAGAGTGATTTTATCTCTGGACCACAGACCAACTTCCAGTCATTGAAATATTTTATTGAAGATTTTTTTAAAAATAAATACTTTTATGCAGACTGGTTATAACTATGTGATCTGATATCTAATCACTTAATTTTTATTTATTTATTTTTAGATTTTTTTTTTTTTTTTGCCATAGGGTATATGTGTTTGCTGGAGAGAGACCGTGAGGGAGAAAGTGAGAGATCACTCCCCGGAAACGATGGCCATGCCACAGTCCCTTCTCTTCCATTCTTCTCTCAGGATTTTGAGCATGCTCACACACACACACACATACACACCTGGCATTGTTTTCAAGTACCAGATTTTCATCAGGAGACCTCTCTGAATATGCCAAAGACATATGCCCCCGTGATCTAGGACTGTCTGAGGCTGGAGTGGGATCATAGTGAGTCCTTTGGGGACACTGTCTCTCTCTTTCTCTCTTTTTCTGTCTCTTTCATTCATGAAATAAATAAGTAAACTTTAAACATACACTATGATTTACCACGTGGTTTTTTAATAACAAATTATTTAAGTATATTTACCTTTCCCAAATGCTCTATTAGTACTAATAACAGTTCATTTATTTTCTGTTCCTCAGACTACAAAGTTTGAATAGGATGAAATAACTAATCAGCAATATTCTTTAACATTTCACACCATCTCAAGAAACATAATGTATAAATTACATTAAAATAGTGATTTAAAATAGTCTCAAGCCAGCAGGTAGCATGGAGGTTAAAGCAGCTGGATCTCACATACCCAACTCCATATTTCAAATCCTAGTCTCAGTGGCTTGAAAAATATTCAGGCACATGTGCGTGTGTGTCCCAAATCCTGTGAGAATGGAGGAGAAGAGACTATGGGATGGCCATCTTCTTGGGAGGATGATTTCTCACTTTCTTTTTTTCTTTCTGGCATATGCACATACCTTGTAGCAAAACTAAGATAAAAGAAAAGAGGAAAAAAAAGATAAAGAAAGTAAATATACTTAAATTATAAGATGATTGAGTAGCATAATTGAATTTACTTAAATAATGAGAAAAATATTAGCATAATGATGGGGAGATCTGGATTTTAATACAGGTTATTATATAAAAAAACTCTAGGATTTTGCAAGTCCATTAACACCTATAGGACTGTTATCTCATGTAGTGGTGTGAAAACATCATCACTTAAGTACCCTATAAGTTATCCATTTCTAAATATCAGCCTAATTTTGTTGAATAATTTAAATCTGTAGAGAGCCATAGTATATTTTCTTTTAGAAGAATTTTATTTGAGCTGCATAGATAATGAAGTAACAGGTGTTCTTGTTTTTCTTCTCACTGTTACAATTTGAGATACATTATATATTACGAAATTGACAATTTATCTTACAAAGTTTCTGAATTTAGCTAATTCTGTCTTAAGAATGAAACTTCCCATGTGACTATTACATAAAAGCAGAATCTTCTAGAAAACAACCCTAGCAGGTGTGCTATGGTCCAAATGCTTATGTCCCTCAAAAATTCATTCAGTATTAATCCTCAAAGTGATCATACAAGGAGAGTTCAGAAAGCTCATAGAAAATAGAATTGAAATATTATTTTATTTTGGTGAAAAAAATGAAATCCACGCAGTTTTTCATAACACACATTTTCCATGAATTTCGAGATGACATCTTGATTTAGAAAGTGAGGCCTTTTGAAAGTGATTAGGTCAGAAGAGTTCTGCCTTCATGAATGCAAATAATGACATTGTAAATATGACCCTGGCTAGTCCTTCCCATGAGTAGAGAAAACAGAAAACAGGCATCATTTATAGCAGAACAAGACTTCACCAGATACTGAATCTGCTAGTGCCTTAATCTTGGGCTTCCCACTCTCCAGAACTGTGAGAAATAAATTTCTGCTAGTCACAAGCCACTCCATTTAGGTTAATTTGTTATAGCAGCCTAACTGGACTGTGTAACAAGTACCATCACTATTCCTTCGTATTAGATCTTGGGCTAGAAGTAAGTATGAAGAAATGAGTTTGAAAAAGTTGAGAAGTAATTATTCTGGCAAGGAAATTTAAAATCCAAACTTACAAAGCAGGAATGAAAAAAAAAATGAGAAAGTTTTGAAAATGTAAACATGCTGAATTTATGAGAGTATTCTTTTCACATACATGTATCCACAAAGGAACTTGCATGCATATTTGTGTGTTTCTTTTGTGGTGGTTGTTGACACACTAGTCCAGCAATTTGTGGGTTTTATTTTGGCTACTTTCTTTTGCTAAAGAAAATTGATTTAATATGTAGTCTATCATTAAATTTAATAGAAACACTGTTCAGCCAATATACTGAGTAAATCTATAGAATTACCAAATTCTGTCAGTACTTTAATAACTCTGGGTGGCATGGATGAGGGGATTATGCTGCTTTATGTCATAATACCTTGAAAGAATTATAGTTGATGCATTGAAGTTCTTTGCAATGATTTATAAAGAGCAAAACAGAATGAAATTCCAGTTAGCTAATTCTTGGGATCAGAACACATATTATTTTAAATTTCACTTCATTAATAATGCATTAGATCAATAAATCATCATGTTATTTTTATTGCGATAGTTAAGGTGTCTCACCCTCATGGAAATCTTACTGAGTAGCTAGAACTCTTGGTGTTATGTAATCAGTAATGCAGAAAGTTCTATTTCAAATTCGTCATGTACCAGGTAACCCAGTCTAGGAAATATCTCTATTTGATCAGTTGGCAAGTATTTTTTGGAGACAGAATATCATAAATGTATTTTCTGAATGTATGAAACTATTTTATATAAATTATTTCAATACCTTGTGTTGGATACATCTTAAAAGTTTACTTATTTTTGATGGGAGGGGTGGAGAGATAAAGTACACTATCGACATTGATGATGGGTCTCGAAGACACCATGAATTCCTATCCTCAGCCAGCCCTGGATCATAGGCAGGCACTCGTTCAGCTTACTCAGGGAAGTCTCCAGACATGAACCTAGAAACTTCCTATGTGGATAAGCTTTGCAGTGTCATGTTTTCCCATTGTGCCTCTTTCATTCATGGAATAAGTAAATAAATAAACTTAAAGATATATTATTAGATCCTATTAGAAACATTTTTATTATACAAACTATCTCCAAAGGAAGGTCAGGTTAATATATTTTAATATCCATGTGCTTGAATTTCAGTAAAAGTCTTAGAAAATAGATTTTTTTATCGTGAGGCTTTAGTTCTCAAAGGACTTTACCAACATAAGGTCCTTTCCATTTCCTCTAATAGGCAAAATTCAACTTTTCCTTCAAGGTCCCTATCTAATTGTTGTTATCATAAAAAGAGAAAGGTTTTTCTGTTTGATGGTCTGTTCAATAAATGTTTTTTATTCGTTTCAAAATTTTGGCTTGTCTGTGTGAATTTTCTCAGAATTTCAGATAATTATTTTCCTTCCGCAAAAGCATAGTAATGATCATCTCCACTATGACAGTATGCTGTCTCTCAGTGAATAGATTCAATATTTGGAAGCTAAATATTAATAGGTAAATTTTTTCTATTGAATAAAAGATGCTAAGTTGATAAAATAATTTATTATAATTATAGTAAGAGTAGTTTATGTGAGGTTGGTCACTAGTAAATAATGTTATAAATTATTTTAAGACATTTTAGATGTTGCTCTATACTTTGCAAATAAATATTAGTCATTCTGTATGTTTCCATGGATGTCTCCACATATGTCAACAAATAACTTACATTTTCTGGTATTGTTCTTGACTTTTTCTTAAATTATCCTTAAAATTGATTAGCCAGAATTGTTCTTAAAATTACTCTTTATTATTATTATTATTATTATTATTAATACATTCAATCTCTATGCATCATTTAGATTGTAGAGACTTCACCCAGGATGATATACACCTCAGTCCAGCCCAGTTGAGTATACTATACATTCCATCATCAACAGGTTATAAACCATATCTTTGTCCCATAAATGTCTTACCTATTTCTTAAAATTACTCTTAAAATTGGTCAGCAGTTATTTGTATTAAGAGGACATGTGGGGGCCAGCAGGGGGCACAGTGGTTAAGGCACTGAATTCCCACATGTCCAACTATGGTTTAAGTTCCAGATGCAGTGGCTTGAAACTCACGCTGGGCGCAGGTTCATGCATGCCCAAAATCCCAAGAGGAGAAGGGATTGCAGAATGGCCATCCTCCCTAGGGGGATGTTTTCTCACATTCTCTCTCTCCATTTCCCTGGTGAGCATACTTGCACTACAGCAAAAAATAAATAAAAAAATAAATAAAAAACAAAAAAGTTATTTGAAGATTTCTTCACTTTGGGTATACCTTAAATATGTATGTTTAGTTAGAGGACTTTGGGCAGAGTCAGCTTAGTAAGAGGACTTCATGTCAGCTCTCAGTTCCCATTTTAAGCCTCAGCTAGGTGCAACTTTATAGTATGTTCATTCTACTAACTGAGGTTTATGCCTAAAGTTGGATATGTGTTCACAGATATGTACATATCAGCTGAATTTGCTATTGCTATTGAAAGTATTTAGATTAATTAAGATATTTTGTGAATTAATAAAATGTCAAAAAAAAAAGTAATGGAAAGCAACTATAGATACCAGAGACAATGTGGGAGTAGGGTAGGAAATGGAAGAGGATGAGGAGTAGGGAATCAAGGGAGGCAGGGGAACAAAATATATAAGAAACAAGTAATGGAAAATTATTTGCTGACTATAACATTCTTGGTAATATCATTGATTAAGCCAATATACAGTGTATTCCAGATGGGAAATCTCATTTTGTATACTGTGATGCACAGTGAATAAATGTAAAATAAATAAATTTAAAATAAAAAAATAATAAAAAAAATATTTTTGCAAATGCTTGTCTGAACTTTGTAAACAACAATTGACAAAGAGGCTGATATAACTGTTATGACCATTTTCATGCATTTTAGATTGCCTTGGTAAATTGTGTCCAGAATTGCCATTACGTCTGACGGTATGCTTTAGGGAAAGAATGGAGTTATCTTGGACTCAAGGCTGCTTAAACATGGTCTGTAAATATCTAAAGTTGGAGTAAAACTGAACAGATATGTAGTAAAATGAATTCAGCTATTACTTGGCACCTAGGCTTTAGATAACTTTAGCAAATATTTTTCAGAGGAAAAATCTCAGAATTATAGAAGTCTTATTGTGGTCAGCTGTGAGTGCTGGTTGACAAGATTATAGTCTCTGTTCACTTTAGACACACTATTATAGTGGGAGGCCACTTTAATCTTTCTAGAAAGCCTTTGTGAATGTTGTCCAGAACTTTTACATTTTTTTCATTTACTGTTACTTCCTTAATATTTGAATTATTCAGACTAGACTGTACTCTGGTGGTTAAAGCAGCAGAATCCCACATGGCTAACCACACCACTTGAGTCCTGGATCTAGCTGCTTGAAGAACAAGCATAGCTCATTTGAGTGTGTGTGTGTGTGTGTGTGTGTGTGTGTGCGCGCCCAAAATCAAGAAAGGAGGGAGAGGTGATTAGATTGCAGCATGATCCTTTCCCAAGGGGATGTTCTCTCTCTCTCTCTCTCTCTCTCTCTCTCTCTCTCTCTCTCTCTCTCTCTCTCTCTCCCTCTCTCTGCTGACCAGACAGACACTGACAAATGAAAGAATAATTAATTACAGAGAGAGGCTATGGCAAAGGAGTAGCACAACTGGGCACATGGAGGAAAGCTGCCAGACTTGTAGCAAGACCTCCAAGGGCTCTCACTCATGCCTGTGATCAGGGCTGGTTGAAAAGGGGTGCATCAGAGCATGAGGATTCTGCTGGAAGCACTCTGTTTCTTTTTCTCTCTGTCTCTTTTCATGCAAGTAATAAATACACAAAGTTTTTGAAAAATTGAATCAGTGTTGTAGTATGAAAAAATTTTTATTGGTCTGTTAAGTCATCTGCATTATGGGGAAAAAATTTCAATAAAGTATATATTGAATTGCATTTTCTTGCACTGTTATTTTCATTAAAAACAATTATAGATATAGATAGACAAATATAGGTAGTATTCATTGTAATAATTGCTCAATTATTTATAGAACATCATGAGGCATTGGACCAGTTTTTAATCACTCACTTTATTCCTAATGATTTTTATTTTAAAATTTATCTTATAATGCTGATGCAACAGTCGCTTCTCAGGGTTCACATAATTACTGTAGCCAAGAGTAGAAAAATTGTGATCATATACTCAAATTTAAATGCTATGTGTGGCTGAGACCAGCAGAGTGTGGAATGGTTATGTTGCTAGACTCCCACATGGCTGACTGTAGCTAGAGTCCTGGACCCAGAGGCTTGACACTCAGGCTGGGCACATTTGCATGCATGGCCAAAATCCCAAGGGGAGAATGGAGGAGAAGGGATTGTGGTGTGACCATCCCTCTGTGTGTGTGTACGGGGGGTGGGGAGGGGGATTGCACGCTTTCTGTCCCTCTTTCTGTCTCTCCAGCAAGCACACATGCTCTATGGCAAAGAATCCCTCAAATAAATAAATAAATAAATAAATAAATAAATAAATAAATGCAATGTGGGACTCTGATTCACTCAATAGCACAATAGAAGAAATCACAAACTACATGTTGTCTACTTAGCACGGATACTAAAGTTAGTATAATGATGCAGAGGTGCAGGTCAACCAGCTTGACCTGCAAGCAAACCCTATATTTATTGACTTCACTATGCTTTTGTTTGAAATATGCATATATTACATACATATATATATATTCATGTAGTCACTGATTTATACAACTTTGGGCCGGATTTGTTTCTAGAATGACATCTGTAGTCAGATTTCTCAAGTTCAGTTGCTTGCCCAGAACTACTTGTTTATTTAATTTCAAATTTATACTCATTCTGCTTTATACTTAGATTTCCATATGTTGTGCCATTCTGTCACTGAGTACAGTATGTTGAGTACAAGGTGTCATATATTTATCTCATTTCCATAATTTTTTTTTTCAACTTTATTAGTCTGCATGCCTAAAGTTTGGGATTTCAACTAATTAAAACTGCAACAATTTTGGTAAATTAGAGAAAAAGACTTAGAACTCTCAGAAATAATATCTACTTTTAACTTTTACACTAGTTAAATATTGCAAAGGAATGATTTTTCACACAAAAAAATAAGGTTTTATGAAATCTCAATAGGGCAGTTTTAATCAGTTAATGTTTGATTTGCTCTGAAAATATGTGGCCTGAACATAACCTTCCCTATAGCAGTCTAAGTTGTAGATTACAATGCATTAATATGTAGATCTTAGGAAGCATCAGAAAAAGTAGATTGCTTTCCCAGTTTAAGTATAGTCGAGACCTGAATACCTGAGTCCAAACCTGGAAAATGAAGTGTGAATAATGTGCAAAGGAGACTTGGGAAAAACTGAGGGTTATAAACAGTGATTCCTGACCTCAGTGAAGTATTTTTACTTAAATAGTGACAGTCACTTAAGCCTCACTGTTAGGGAAGGTCAAGATAGGTATCGGTATCATGGGACAATGTAGGTATCAGTCTCATTAGGCCAAGTTTTCAAGTGCTTGGCACAAAATCATGTATGAGGGACCAGCAGTTAGCATAATGGCCATGTTTCTAGACTCCCATGTTGTCGACCACAGTTTGAGTCCTGGACCCAGTGACTTAAACTCACACTGGGTAGATGAGCGTGTGTGCCCAAGATCCCAAGAGGAGAATGGAGAAGAAGGGATTGCAGCATGACCATCCCCCCTGGGGGGTGATTTCTCACTTTCTGTCTCTCTGTCTCTTTCTGTTCTTCTGGCAAGCGCGTGTACCCTATGGCAAAAACCTCTCCCCCCCCCAAAAAAAAAGTCACGTATGAATCAAGATATGGACTGAAAACAGTACCACAATTTTCAAAAGGCAAGACTAAATGCAATTTCCATTGTATATATTACTGCCAATCTCTCTTTCATAATGTGATAGAAGTAACTTCTTTCCAAATTTATTTCAGAGATACACCAAAAAATTCTAAAAAAAATAGAAATGGCTTTGTAATTCAAATATATTTTAGAAATATTAATTGCACTTGAATTTGCCTTTAACTGGAATTTTATGTTTTCTTTTTAGGAAAAAACATCCGTATCCTTTCTTGCAAATCTTGGGTTGTTTGTGTTTACTTTGATATATATTACAGTGTTTCTCTGGAAGATGGACTGTGGAAATTTCTTTTTTATGCCTCAATAGTTTTTAATTTTATCATATCAGTTTCCAAATTGTTCTTAGTTTAGCAATACACTGTATTGTTTACTATGCCTTTTGCCCTCTGTTAGTTTTTCAATTTATATCATTTTGATTGTTTCCTTAGCTATCATTTGGTCAACATTTCTATTTGGAATGTTTCCTTTTTAACAATAAGACAAAAATTTGCCTCTGAACTCTCCAAAATAATGTCTAAAAAAAATTCTCTCTGAGTCCACAGAAGTTATAAATGAAGCATTTACTGTTTCATTTTTTTCATCAATAGTATGAATTAATGGACATTTAAAAACACATTTTAAGAGAGTTAACTATATTTCTAATTGTAGTTCTGTACTATCAGCAGGATTTTTTTTTTCTCAAATGTAAGTGTTGCTTATATTCCTTTATCCTATTCATTCTTCAGCCCTGTCCAATCTGCGTATAAGCTTTATCCTGCTAAGGTCACAGATGACATCCATGCTATACTTCAGTTATGCTTTTAGGAGAGTAGCAGCTTTTTATACCACTTACTTCTTCTTCCTTTTTGAAGCATTGTTGCTTCTTGGCCTCCATGACACAGTACTTGGTTTATTGTATTTTACGTGACTAGTTATTCCTTCTTCACCTCCTTTGAAATGTCGCGCTAGTGTATTAAGTCTTTCGAATCTTGTAGTTCTTCAAGAAAGTTCCCCTACTGACCCTTTAGTCTTTCCATAAGTGAGTTCATATAAAAGGAGGCCCCAAGCTACCAAGTTTATTTTTTCTTTTTCATTTTCGCTATAGAGCTTGTGCACTCACCAGAGGGAGGCAGAGAAAGAGAGAAAGAGAGAGAGAGTGAGAATCCTCATCTGAGGGATGGCCAGGCTTCAATCCCTTCTCCTTCACTCTCCTATTAGGATTTTAGGCACACATGCACAGGCACACACATTCAGCAAGATTCTCAGTCTGCCAGTCCGGGACTTGGGCAGTGAAGCTGGTGATGTTGGATCCAGTACCTTCATCTCCATGCCGCCTGCTGGCTCCCAAGCCATCAACTTTACAACAATTTTTCAAATATTATTTGTGCATTTGTGTGTGTGTGTGTGTGTGTGTGTGTATGTGTGTCCAGACTCGTGCTATGAAAAGTAGATAATTTAATCTTAAATACCTCCTTAAAACCCTTTAAAGGGGGACCAGCAGTTAGCGTAATGGCTATGTCACTGGATTCCCACGTAGTCGACCGCGGTTCGAGTCCCGGACCTGGCAGCTTAAACTCACGCCGGGCGCGTGTGCGTGCGTGCCCAAGATCCCGAGAGGAGAATGGAGGAGAAGGGATTGCAGCGTGGCCATCCCCCCTGGGGGGTGATTTCTCACTTTCTATCTCTCTGTCTCTCTCTGTCTGTCTGGCGAGCACACGCGCCCTATTGCAAAAACCTCTCAAAAAAAAAACCCTTTAAAGGTAGGTCACTATCCCACTTTTTAGCATTTCATTCTTCTTCTCCTACTCTACACTTGGCATTGTCATGTTTTCATCCCCATTCCCTCTAGTCAAAGGATATTTATGAATATGCTTTTATCTTCCCTGCAATGTTCTTTCTTCCTCTATTCACGTGATTGACTTGTACTCACAATTCTGCATTTAGTTCAAGCATTATTTTCTCCTGGTAATTCATTTCACCTCAATTTTCTGAATGAGTCCAAACCTCCACAATTAAGTTTTTACAGCTCCTGATCCTTGTACTTGTATATGTGTAATACTGCATCTTTTTAGTTATTTGATTTTTTAACTCTTTTATGTAAATTTATGCCTTATTTAGATAATGAATATAAATTTTCCAGAGTCACTGCATTTATCTCTTTATACCAATGAGTACTTAGAAAATATGTGTTAAATATTATCAATTAATAAATATTAAGCTAAAGAATTGTTTTGGCATCTATGTTTCTGTAAATGATTTGCACAATCTCCTTGAAAATACTGCAGAGACCATGAACGATTAGATTTAATAAGCTAGTAAAATTTCTAACTTGGAAAAGATAGCAGTATCACTGGACATTGAGAAGCTGATTAGAAGGACAGGACTACCTTGTTGTGAGAAGCTATATATGACTTATTTTGTTTGGTATTTACTAATTTTCTGCATAAGGAAAATTAGAGACACATTTTTACCTTGTGTGTGTATGTGTTATTTTTCTTTTTTTAAATCTTCCTGGCCCCCTCACTCTTTGCTTATATGAAATTAATCCTCTCTGATCAACCTGACAAAAATGAGTCCTCCTATCACCTGAGAGAATGTGTCTTGGACATTGCTGTGGGATGATCTGGCATTCAATTAATTATTTCTCTTTAGAATATTCATCATCCTCTACAAAGCTGTATATGAGGTATTCCAAGCACCCTTTCAAATGATGGAGGCATATGATGAAGGAGTCTAGTGAGGTATTCCTAATGATTGTTGATAAAAGGGAACTTGGTCCTGATTTTAGAGCATTTCCTGCAGGAAACTTGGGAAACATAACACTGTCTCCTTTTAAGAGAAGATGCATTAGTATTTCTTACTGTATATGAAAAGAATTTGCAGATAAAGGGGATTAAAAATATGGTGTCTGTGTTCAAACATTCTGGTTTCAAAACAAGTATACGTAGGCTCAGAACTTTTGGCATAGGCAACAGGGGCCTGAGTGATACCGGAACCACAGGAGCAGCTCAAGATAAGATCTGGGTCCAGAACCCAGGTCCGCTGGTTCTGTCGCTGAGTAGCCTGCAAGTACCTATGAAGCAAGAGAAGGATTAGGGTGTGGCTAGACCCCATCAAGGGCACCTGTTTTCTCTTCCTCTCTTTCCTTCGCTCTCATAAAACTAGTAAAATAAACTTTAAAAAAAATTATATGTATTTGCCACTAAACATGAGTATATGTAACTTAAACTTTCTGTGCCTTACTTTTTTCTTCTACCACATGAAGCCTAAAAACGGTATCCACATAAAGTTGCTGTAGCAATCAAATAAAAAATTTGATGTAAGACCCCTGACACTGAAACTGTTCATGTGCTTTATATTAAATAAATGTCACCGTTATTATTACTCTCATGATAGTTTTCTCAGCATTATGTAAAAAACATTTTCCTAATAACGAATATTAATACTGAAATATGTTTAAAGTCAAAATACTTTGAAAGAAGTTGAAAAACAATCAAAATTAGAATTCCTTTAAAAAAAAACTATGCCTCTCATTCTACTCTACTCTAACCTATCTTATCATATTCTAAATATTTATGGTCCAAAAAAATCTATTTTTATCTATATTTTGGAAAGTATTTATTTACCTTTGTTAACCTTCCTCCAAAATAACTATTTCATAAAAGTTTTGCTGACTTTATATCTTTAAATATTTGATGCAGATGTAATAAAGGTATGAGCTCATAAATTTGTGACTTTACGATCTTGACTTGGAGAAAAATTCATTATCAATTAGATTTTATCGCATCGTTTTATATTTCAATATTTCCAAAATTAGCTTGAGACATTGCATGGTTTAATTGATATTTATTGGTAGTATATCAACTTATGTATTATAGAAGCCTCTTATATTAACAAAATTAGGGGCTATAAATTAATTACATATTTCTTCTACATACTTATGAAAACTCCTGTTTCAAGGTTAATAAATAATTGTTACTTTAAATTCACTATTACGCATGCCATCTACTCAACTAAGCCCACGAAAATTTTAAAAAATCAACATTATTTGTTTTCAGTCTAATGAATGAAATTAAGGACTATGTTATCAATGCTTAATAATGACAATATATTTACAATTCACAACACAATAATGTTAAAATTTTTTATTATAGATTTATGTTTTAGACAAATTAACTTGCAAAGTTTATAAGTCTATAATTGCAATGGCCTTAATTATAAAACAGAATCACTAAATGAAATATTCAACCAAATATATATATTTTTAGAGAGATTTTTACTCTAGGGCATGTGTGCTCGTTGAAAAAAAGAGACAGAAAACAAAAAATCACTCCCCAAAGGGGATGGCATATCACAAACCCTTCTCCACCATTCCCTTCTAGGGACTTTGGGCACTCATGCACACACATCTGGCATGAGTTTCAAGCCCTCAGGTCTGGGACTCAGTCATGCGAGAGACTGGCGACATAACCATTACACCATCTGCTGGTCCCAAACCAAATAAATTTTAAGATTAAAAACTCTCAAGTAAATTTAAAAAAATAGGTTTGTTTTGGGCCATCTGTTGGCATGGAAGTTAAGGCTGCTGGATCCTACGTGGCCAAGTACACAGTTCAAGTGCTGGACCCAGAAGCTTGAAAAATATACCAAGCACATGTTAGCGTGTGCCCAAAATCCTGCGAATAATGGAAAGAAGGGATTGCAGCATGGCTATCCTCGCTGGAGGACTAGTTCTCATTTCTTTCTCTCTGTTGGTCTGTCTGTGTGTGTGTGTGTGTGTGTGTGTGTGTGTGTGTTTGTCTCTTCAGTGGGTGCACAGGCCCAATAGCAAAATTAAATATGCATATATGTTTGTTGAGAGAAAATTCACATACAAAAAAATTACATGCAACTGACATATCATATCAATTAAGCTATACAATTCAATAGTTTTATACATCTAAATGATTACAAAATTAAATTATTTTCATCTTAGTATACCCACAGAGTTGGGCAACCATCACTACATCAATATTTTTATTACCTTAACCAGAATCCTTATGCTCTATTCTATCTTCCCTCTCAGACCTTAACAACCACTAATCTACTTTCTGTCTAAATAAATTTTGGGACATTGTATAGAAGAGGGATTATTTAATACATGGTCATTGGGGATGGCATTTATTCCTTAGCAAAATGTTTTATAGATTTATTCATTTTGTAGCATGTGTGAATACTGAATTTCTATTTATTTATGAATAACATATTATGATATGGAAATATCACATGGCATTGGGTTGTTTTCACTCTTTTTGGCTATTGAAAATAATTTTCAAAAACTTTTATGTGTTAATTTTTGTGTGAATATACATTTTTACTTCTTAGATTTTATATACCAGTGTGTGGAATGTAACGATTGTATGGTAATACCACGTTAAATCTTTTGGGAAATTGCCAAACTGTTTCAAGCCGCTGCACAAGTTCACATTCAAATCAGCAATGTATAAGGGTTCGAACTTCTCCACATCCGGAGCAATAGTTATTATCACCAATATTTTTTATCATAGTTTGATCCCGATGGGTGTGAAGTAGTATCATATTAGAGTTTTGATTTGCCATTGGCTAATGATGTTGAACATCGTTTCACTTATTTGTTGGATATTTTCGTACCTTCTTTGCGTTGATATTTGTTCAGAGTCTTAATAGATTTTAAAATGAATTATTAGCCTTGTTGACTTGTAAGACTTCTTTTTAGATAGAATTTTTTTTTATTTATGTAACCAGATCAATGATTTGCATGTAATTTTTTTCATCTGTGAATTGCTTTTTCATTTTCTCGATTGTATCCTTTTAGAAAACAATTTTCTTTATAATTTCAGGAGAGTACAATGATTTTATTTTATTTTCTGTGCTTTGATGTCATATCTAAGAAAAAGACAAGTTTAAATTTTCCAGTTTTCCACAAGTGATTTATGATATTAGTTTTCATATTTATTTCTCAGACCTCCTATGAGTTAGTTTTTATATATGGCGTGAGCAATATTTCAACTTAATTCTTTTGTATGTATATATTCAGATTTTTTTAATAATTTGTTTAAAAGTCTTCTATTTATTATACTGAATTGTCATGATACTCATCAAAAAGCAATTGGCTGACCTAAAGTTGAATCATGTGTCAGTGAATGAGTCAACTAATTTCCTACTACGCTACATGTAACTTCTGGATATTCTAGATGTGAGGACTTTATTTTTCATAGAAATGAAGATGCATATAGAACTTTATTCTAAAGTCCCACAGTGGGGGAAAGAGCATTGATAGAAGGGCAAAGAATCATCTTTTCAGTGTAATATGTCATAGTTTTGATGAGTTTTTAAAAGATCACTTGTATGGTGTGATTTCTACTCCAAAAAGATGCTTCTTTCAGTATTAAATAAAGATTTTCTTATATGTCTTAAAAATTGCTACTTTTTGAATTTGTAAAAATAAACTTATTAAAAGCAACTGACTATAAATGTGAGAGAAATTTTCTAGACTCCCAATTCCAGTCCATTCAAATATATGTTTATCCTTATGCTAGTACTGCACTGTCTGGATTACTGTGTATTTACATTTAGTTTTGAAATCAGTAAGTGTATGCTGTCTAACTTTGTCATTCTTTTTCAGAAATAATTTGTCTAGTTTAGTTCCCTTGTATTTTCATATGAATTTTAGGATCAGTTTGTCATTTGTTGAAAAAATGCTAGTTGAACTTATTACAGATATTTTCTTAAATCTGTATATAATTTGGAAAATGTTGATGTCCTAACAATCTTCTAATTCAGAAATATGAGATATTTTTCTATTTATTTAGATTTTGTTTCAAATTGTTTCAATGTTTTCCAGTGTTCTCTGTATAAGTCCTATGCTTGTTTTGTTAGATTTATTCCTGTTTTATTATTTTTATTTAGAGTTCTTTGTTTGTTTTTATTTATTTTTTATTTATTTATTTATTTATTTATTTATTTATTTATTTATTTATTTTTTGCTTTAGGGTGCATGCACTTGCCAGAAAGACAGAGAGACAGAAAGCAAGAAATCACCCTCCAGTGGGATGACCACACCGCAATCCCTAGTGTGAATTTAAGCCATCGGGTCCGGGACTCAAATTGCGGTCAACTACATGGGAGTCCAGCAACATAGCCATTATGCCAACTGCTAGTCCCCTGTTTTACTATTCTGATGCTATTGGAAATGGAATTTTTTCTTAAATTCATTTTGTCACTGTTCATGTTTAGTATATAGTAACATAGCCAATTGCTACTGGTTGCAGCAAGTCCTTTCATACTTATGAAAAGTTAATAAAGGAAATGTAATTTGTATATATCAATCCACTAAAACCTAACTTTGTTTGAGGAAATGCAGGTTTTATAAAAGTCAATTTCTAATGTATCCATGTTCTTTAAATTATTTTGAAAATTTGTATAATTTCTTGGGCCAGCCATTGTGGTACAGTAGTAACACACCGCTCTGCATTATTGAACCTGCATAGCAAGGTCTCTGGCTCGTATCCCAAGTTCTCCTTGTACATACCAGGCAAATAAACATGCTTTTTATCTCACCTGGATGAGAATGGAGGTGGATCACATAATGAAGACCCTGTTGGGATTCCATGTCTGTTTCTCTGTCTCATGGTCTCATTCTCTCTCTTTCATGGATGAAATGAATAAACTTTAACAAATGCATTTATAGGGACCAATAGATGGCATAATGGTTACATCACCAGACTTCCATGTAGTTGACCATGATTTGAGTCCCAGATGCCGCAGCTTCAAACTCACACCAGGTGCATTGTGCTTGCATGCCTAAAATCCTGAGCACAGAATGAAGAAGGGATTGTGGTATGGCCATTTTCCCTGGGGAGTGATTTCTTGTTTTTTGTCTCTCTGTCTCTCTGGCAAGCACACACACCCTAGAGCAAAGAGTTCTATAAATAAATAAATAAATAAATAAATAAATAAATAAATAAATAATAAATAATGCATTTATTTACCTGCAGTTTAAGTAAAGAATGTTACTTCCTGACAGGCCCCAAAACTTCCAAGTACAAGTACTTAAAGGCACCATCAGAGGACAGATTCCTGACAGCTCAGTAGCCTCAGGAGGCTTCCTAAAGAGTCTAATCTGAAGTTCCTTGTAAAAGCTTCCAGCAAAGCCAACTAAATTGTTGGTATTCGTATTGGAATTTGTGCAAGTAACAGATCAAATTAAGACTAAACTTTCTTATATTTTTGCAAATAAGTTAGTTTTACTTTGCTTTTCTTTGGTAAAAAGGGGGAATAGAAAAAAGAAAAATGTTTCTAGACAAAACTATAGTGTACTTATTACTAGATTTTAGCTCTGTACATATTTGTTTTTGAGTTCTTAATATCTATCTACTGTTTGGACATAATCCTTTATTTCCTGGCTTTAAGTCTAAGCAAGCTTTTACACATTTTAAAATTTTCATTCACTAAAGCTAAAACTGGCTTTTCTTGAAATTTTGCACACTGAGGATGATCAATTAGAATAGACTCCCCAAATCACCACAATAACTGGTGTATAATGAGTGTCAATACAAATAGCAGGTCAGAAAATTCTATCAGATTACCGCAGCCTTTTGTTTTCACTGTTTTTCATTGGCAAAATTTGTCTTACACCATAAAATAGTTTTGAATTATGTCTTGGCTTATTAAAGAAGCATTTGCAGGGCCAGCAGTTAGTGTAATGGCTATGTCGCTGGACTCCCATGTAGTCGACCACGGTTCACGTTCCGGACCCGGTGGCTTAAAACTCACGCCAGGCACGTGCCCAAGATCCCAAGAGGAGAATGGAGGAGAAGGGATTGTATCTTGGCCATCCCCCCCTGGGGGTGATTTCTCGCTTTCTATCTCTCTGTCTTTCTCTGTCTGTCTGACGAGCGCACGTGCCCTATAGCAAAAACCTCTCCAAAAAAAAAGAAGAGTCTGCAGGATGACAACATTTCATGTTACACTTAAAAATCTTATGTGAAAAAAGTACTAAGCTACCTGGCTACTGATAAAAATAGGCTAGTGTTGATATAAATAACCAACTCTGTGAAAATAATAATGCAGTTTATTTCTAAGTAAAATATGAGTACCTAGGCCCAGAGAGGAGGCAAAACATGCCTTTCTTGGGGTGATCAGGTACAGGGGTTCGTTTTATTTGATTTTGAGAGCAAGAGTCTAAGTTTGGAATTTACTGAAGGGTTTTTCTATTAGTCTGACCCAAAAAGACAGGACATGTGGAATGGGAGGGGGACTTGTAAGTTGTAAGTGGGTTTTATAGCTTTTAAGTTGGTGATTAAAAAAGGAAGGTTGCTGAAATCAGAAAAGAATGTACTTTAACAGAGGTGAAGAGACTTTATATATATATATATATATATCACAAAGATACTACTGCAGGGATGGAATGTAGGGAGACTCCTGTCAAAATGGTCTGCTAGTGTTTGTGGGCATGACTCCCTCCAGGTGCCCTAGAAAGGATTTTGAGAAATAGGAAAATGTAGTCAGACTTCTGTGTTCACCAGCAACTTTGCTGTCTTGTTTTATATAGTAATTAAATGTGCTTTCAGATTTGAAAACCTAATACAGAAGCTGGTGCTAACATAATAGTATTGAAAACTAAACTGAGTATTTTGAAATAAATACACGCTGTTTCCTCCAATCCTGACCTCTGAAACTAAGTCCTCATTCAGCAGGAAGCAGCCAGATTGGTCATCACCCATTTTCCCTCAGTATTGAGAGGATTTTCTAAGCATAGCGTGGACTAAAACCAAGCAAGGACCCCCTAATGTATTTTCTAAGGTTCTTGAAATATAAGGTCTGTGTACATTTTAATGGCCCAGAATAAGAAGTAAGTCTTTAGACATTTGGTTATGATAATGACCAACATGGACCATGAATGAGCGCCATTTGACCTCTAAAACTCTCACTTTAAGGAAAGATAGGGCTTTCATTTCAGTATGTAAGATGCTTTATAGGCTGGAAACTGCTGGCTGTGAGCTCAAAGACTCTAGGTTGGATGGCTCCAGACACCTGAAAAGAAATTTAATTATCTAAGGCCTCACCAATCAAGAATGCCTACAAGATGATCACACCCTCTTGAACCAATCACTGAACTGATCATGTGCCTGGGACCTCTGCCCCTAATTTTGCCCTTAAAAATACAAGTGGGGAAACATCTCGGGGAGACCGGGTCTTTTCAGCATGAACTTCCCACTCTTCTCGCTTTGTGCTTTGCAATAAAGCTGTAATTTCCTTCATCACAAAAAAGAAAAAAAGTGTGTGTATATATATACATACACACACACACACACACACACACATATATATATGTTCCTTTCACATCCTACTGAAAATACATATTCATATGCACATATTTAATTGTTAACAGAAATGACATGTATTTATTACACATAAATTCTCTCAGTTAATTATATTTTTTTAAAGTTGCTGCATGTTTTGTTTGACATATTTACTGTGCTCTTTATTTTTAAAATATCTATTCATGGGAACCAGTAGTTAGCATAATGGCTATGTCGCTGTACTCCCACGTAGTCGACCGCAGTTCGCGTCCCAGACCCTGTGGCTTAAAACTCACGCCAGGCGCGTGTGCGTGCATGCCCAAGATCCCAAGAGGAGAATGGAGGAGAAGGAATTGTGGCGTGGCCATCACCCCTGGGGGGTGATTTCTCGCTTTCTGTCTCTATGGCTCTCTCTGTCTGTCTGGCGAGCGCACATGCCCTATAGTGAAAATCTCTCCAAAAAAAAAAAAAAAATCTATTCATCATTAAATACGAAATAGTCTAAAATAACTTTCATTCCTTAATGTATGTTTAATTTCCTATACCTGGTAAAATATTAGATGTTGTTCTCTTAAATTGTTGAACAGTTTTTTGGGCCAGAAGATGATGTAGTGGTTATGTCAGTAGACTTCCATATGGCTTACCTGATTTTAGTTCCAGACCTGTTAACTTGAAAATCATACTGGGCACATGTGTGTGTGTCCAAGATCCCAGGAGGAGATTTGAGGAGAAAGGACTGCAGCATGGTCATCCTCCTTAAGGAGTGATTTCTCACTTTCCCTCTCTTTCTCTCTCTCTCTTTCTCTCTCTCTTTAGCAAGTGCAGGTGTCCTATGGCAAAAACCTCTAAAAAAATATTGTTGAACTGTTTTTAATTCATTCCAGAAAAGAGGCATGATGAGCTTAATTTATAATGAAGCTTTTGTAGTTGTAGTTGTGTTTGTGTATCATTTCCTCCTCATATAGATAGGTATTTATATGCACACATATATATTTGCACACACAGCATATATATACATATATATATATATATATATACATGTATATATATGCACACATATACATGTACATATATGTGTGTGTGTGTGTATGTGTGTGTGTGTGTGTGTGTGTATCTATTTTTCCTCATCTCATCTTTTCAAAGTAATATTGAATCTTTGTCATCAATTGGCAGCTGGTTTCTTTCTGGACCATTTTATTTGTTTTAGCTTAAATCTATGTTTGATTTTTAATTATAATTTTAATACTCAGTGAACCCCATAATGGCAACATTTTTGCATCTATCTACCATGGCAGATGGCAAATTAATGAGGCCTGCTCTACTTGCATACTGATCTCTCCTACGTATCACTTCTCTGATCCTTAGTGGGGTCAAAGAGCAAGTGTTGTTTATCATTTTAGTTTCATTTCATCCTTAAAAATCATAAGCTTGATTATTAGAGAATATATATTTTATACCGCTTAATTATGCTCACTAAAGTGCACTTCATATATTTGACTCATACAATTGAAAAAAATCACTAGCAGTGCCTGAAATATATTTTAACATTTAGGAACTTTAAATGAGTTTTGGATTAACATCAATTACTTTTTAGGATATTAATTAAATAGGCCTTCTTCTTGAAGTAGAAAGTATTTTTTTTGCTAGATATTTATATATACATAAACATTTATATGTATATATGAGGGAATAGAGTACGTTTTAAAAATAAATACATATAGGGCTGGCTCCATGACCTAGTGGGGGAGGCAGCTGGAGTCCAAATCGTGACAAGATGGAGAAAAGGATAAGAGGGTACTGCAGTGTGACCATTCCCCATGGGGAGTGCTTTCTCCCTCTTCTACTCTCTGTCTCTCTCCAGTGAGCATATGCGTCCTCTGGTAAAATTTATACTGTGTGTGTGTGTGTGTGTGTGTGTGTGTTTAATTTTTGATAATGGCTTATTGCAAATGTATCTCATTTATAACTTGTAAGTGCCTAAAGCTTTTTTTGAAGCCTAAGCAGACTTTCAATTTTAAAAACCAATCCATTAGCACTCTTTTAGTCTGAAGATAGCCTAAAATTTATCTCCCGAGTCAGTGAATGTTCTCAGAAGCAATCATTATTAAATGAAATTAGTTCCTTGTGAGGAGGGGCCTTATCTAGCTTGTCCATCACTATCTTTTACAATGGTTGGCATATAGTAGCTGTTCATTACATGATGAACTAAAGCAATCTTAATATTCACTGAATCTTGATACGTTTCCATACTTGTCCAATGTTGGTCAAAGAAATGATTTTGTACCATGAAAAGGTCATGAGAAAAGTTTAAAACTGGCTTTAATGTTTCACTGCAATTCAAATGAACATAGCTTAAATCAGAATTACAGATTGTGGCTATTTATAATAATCTATAGTAAAGTAATATGTTGATCACATCATGTTTTATATTTAAAATTTGGCAATTCATCTGTTGCTATCTCATGTCAATACTATACTTTGCTCTGTTGTTCATAAATAGTAAGTCGAATATAGAAAAAGAAAATCATTCATTTTTACTCATTTTTAAATTAGATTTTCTTTGATGTTTTATGTCTTTTATTTCTTTTCTCCCCTCTGTATAGCTTAGCTTTGAAAAACTATTTATTTTTAATTTCTCACCTTTCTTTCCTTCTATGTGTCCAAGGCCACACTATTTTATGGAAACTGCTTCCTGAAGTCATCAGGGGTCTTATCAGTTACCAGGAAGCAATAGAGTACATGAAGCCTTTACTAACCTATTTGGTAGGTATGACAACTGTCTCTCTGATATTACTTCCAATATTTCAGATCTATGTAGACGATGTTCCCACACTCAACTATTTAAAATAATCTGGTTATCTGCCGTTTCTTTCCATGTTACTTGCTGTATTTACATTCTATCACTGTACACCTTTGCAGTATACAAAAGAAATTTTCCCAACATGGATACACTGCATATTATTCTGGTCAAAGAAATTATCATATACATCTTCCTTAACACATACTTTAACACTTTTGTATTCATTAAATATTTTGCCTATCTTTTTTTCCCTCTGATTCCTTTTCCTGCCCCCAAATGCCTGCCCTCCTCTAACACTGTCACTAGAGTTCAGTTTCTCTTCATGCCTTTATACCTTCCAATTTTCAGTTTCTGCCATAGAGTCCAGACGTTCAGTACATATTAAGAGGAGACATCTTAATCCACCTAAGTTCATCTTACTCACCCTGGACCCAGGCCTGCCCAGTTGTTGCAAGCTATCCCACTTGCAAAACACATTGGTCCAGACAAAATTATCCAAATTCTAAAACTCAGATGGGAGAAAAGGTTTTCTGGATACTCCCCGGAGTGAATTCATCTCACTCTTTCAATAGAATTAGATCACACTCTTCTTGACATGGTCATGCAAAGATAAGAATTGTGGAACTTCTTCAGCCATAAACGTGAGCATCATTAGAAAACAACACAGAAAAGAGGGTAAATTTAGTGACTGAGCACTTCAATGGTAGCAAAAAGAAGAGAACAACATATCATTATTTGGGTAAAAAATTAGGAGACCTATGAACATATTTTTGTTGAAGTCTTTTAAACTGACAGAGAATTTAAGTTATTCTTCAACTTGGTCAAACTAAAATTCTGTCCTTCATTAACTTATTCTGACCCTGTCTTGAAAATAACTCATATTCTGCTTCTCTGAGATAACTGTGTATTACATATAAACTTACATAAGTCAATTGATGTTGCTCTAGTTATTGCATGTTTCTGTGTCCTGTTGTACTATGAATCTCTTCGGAAAAGAGGCATGACTCACTCATCATGCCACTCACTGTGGGATATATTTGACATGCAATCACTGTTTGTTGGAGAACCCATTTAACAAAAAATAATAAAAGATGTTGGAATCACACTTTAAAAATACATGGTTCAATTCATGTTACCTATATATTTACTCATTTACTAATACTCCAACTCATTTGACAAAATACGTGACATAAGTTTAATCTGTAAATACTACAGGTAACAGACATAATTTACTTGTGTCATTCTTTGAAGAAATGCTCACACAGGAACCAGCAGTTAACCTAATGGCTATGTCACTGGACTCCCACGTAGTCGACCACGGTTCGCGTCTCAGACCCAGTGGCTTAAAACTCACGCTAGGTGCATGTGCGTGCGTGCCAAAGATCCCGAGAGGAGAATGGAGGAGAAGGGATTGCGGTGTGACCATCCCCCCTGGGGAGTGATTTCTCGCTTTCTGTCTCTATGTCTCTGTCTGTCTGGCGAGTGCACGCGCCCTATAGCGAAAAAACCTCTCCAAAAAGAAGAAAGAAATGCTCACACGAAATCCTTAATATTTTCCACAAAAAAGCACTATCATTCTTTCTCTTCTTAGTAACTATTAGCTTTATAATAATATTTTATTATTAAAATAAAAATACCTTCTCTATCTTAAGTCAAACAGAAGAGGGACCAGCAGTTAACGTAATGGCTGTGTTGCTGGACTCCCATGTAGTAGACCACAGTTCGCGTCCCGGACCCGGTGACTTAAAACTCATGCCGGGTGCGTGTGCGTGTGTGCCCAAGATCCCGAGAGGAGAATGGAGGAGAAGTGATTGCAGAGTGGTCATCCCCCCAGGGGGTGATTTCTTGCTTTCTGTCTCTCTGTCTCTCTCTATCTAGTGAGCGCATGTGCCCTATAGCAAAAACCTCTCCAAAAAAAAAAAAAAAAAAAAGACAAACAGAAGAGAATAATGCTGAAATTAGAAAGATATAAATATATGTGTGTATGTATGGATATATATATTATAATTTTTGTTTTTAAGACAAATTATTGCTATAGTGTTAGTATAATCACCAGAGATGCAGAGATTCAGAAAGCAGAAAGTGAGAAATCATTCCTTACCAAGGGATATGGCCATGCTGTAATCCTTTCTCCTCCATTATCCTATCAGGAATTTGGGCTCGTACACATAGTGTGATTTTTAAGTTGCCGAGTCTGAGACTTGAACTGCAGTCAACTATGTGAGAGTTCAGCGATGTAGCCATTATGCCATCTGCTGGTACCTATGTTATAATTTTAATACAGTGACTTCCCAAATGCTGAAATCTCTTGTTCTCCTGAAAACTCAAAGGTACCTATTTTTACTATTCAAAAAGCCTAGTCAGACCTGGCTTTGAGGCCTATGTTGGGGCAGCTGGATTCCACATGGCTGATTCCATGATTGGAGTCCTGGATCCAGGGGCTTGGGAAACATGCGAGAGTTACGTGCACAGGTGAACAAAATCGCAAGAGGAAGAAGAGGTGGAAGAGAAGGAATTGCAGCATGACGGTTTTCCATGAGAAGTGCTATTTCTCTCCCTATCTCTCTGTCTTTCATCTCTAGTAAGCTCATGTACCCACTAGCAAAAAAAACTAACAAACAAAAATAAATAAATAAAACCCAAACAAACAAACAAAAAAAACTCAAAGAACAAAACAAAAAATGACCTAGTGGTATTTTTTATTGAACTGTAAAGAATTTTGACACATATCATTTTGTTTTTGTTGCAATTATGTCAACTAAATATGGGCTATCAATTAGATAATGAGATTGATAAAAAAAGAATGATGATTAATAGATTTTAAATAATAGACACATAAACCAATTAATAATAAATTATTAAACATAGTAATAATAAATTTAGTTTGACAGTGCATTTAAAAATCAATAAAATGCTTGTTTTCAATAAACATGTATTAATGCAGGATTTTTTTTTTTTTTTGAGAGTTTTTCGCTATAGGGCGTGTGCACTCACCAGACAGACAGAGAGAGACATAGAGACAGAAAGCAAGAAATCACCCTCCAGGGGGATGGTCACGCTGCAATCCCTTCTCCTCCATTATCCTCTTGGGATCTTGGGCACGCACGCACACGTGCCCGGCGTGAGTTTTCAGCCACCGGTTCCGGGACATGAACCACGGTCGACTACTTGAGAGTACAGCGACATAGCCATTAGGCCAACTGCTGGTTCCCTTAAATGCAGGATTTTCACAATAGCTAAGACATAGAATCACCTTACCTGCCCCCAAAATGATGACTGGATTTAAAAAATGTGGTACATATACACTATGGAATAGTACTCAGTGATAAAGAACAGCAAGACTCTATCAGTTGATATAAAGTGGATGAATATAGAAGATTTAATGCTAAGTAAAATAAGCCAGAAAATGAAAGACAAACATTGTATGTCCCTGATCAATATATACCAAACACATGCATTCTATGGTATAAATTAAAATATTCAAAGACATAATAGTATAGATGCCAGTTTCTATATGGGAGGGGGTGGACGGTGGCAGTGGGTTGGAAAGGCTGAGGAAAAAGCGACATAACAGGCACAAGAATTTATAAGAGTCTTTGTTGAAAAAGATGTCTATGGTAAAAACCTTCACTTGAGGGACCAGCAGTTAGCGTAATGGCTATGTCACTGTATTCCCATGTAGTCGACCACGGTTCGCGTCCTGGACCTGGTGGCTTGAAACTCACACCGGGCGCGTGTGCGTGAATGCCCAAGATCCCAAGAGGAGAATGGAGGAGAAGGGATTGCGGCATGGCCATCCTCCCTAGAGGGTGATTTCTCATTTTCTGCCTCTCTGTCTCTCTGTCTGTCTGGCGAGCGCATGCGCCCTATGGCAAAAACCGCTAAAAAAAAAAACCCTTGATTATCACATACTGAATGCATACTTTTCAAAACAGTATTGCAGGGCCAGTAGGTGGTGTGGAGGGTTAAGACAGCTGGATGCTGACTGGTTTGAGTCCCAGACTGGGTGAATTGAAGATACACCAAGTATATGTGTACCCAAAAACTCTAGAGGAGAATGGAGAAGGTCTTGCAGTGGCCATACCCACTGGGAGATGATTTCTCTCTTTCCCTCTCTCTCTGTCCTTCTCTTTCTTCAGCAAGTGCATGCACCTTATAGCAAAACAAAACAAAACAACAACAACAAATTTGTATGCTATAGAATGTACAAGAACTAAATGTAACTAATAAATTATAAAATAAAATTTTGAAAAAAATGGTTGTTTGACGATAATGTGTGATTATTAAATTTTTTTTAAAAAATTTAATCATGAGATTTTGGGTTTTCTTTCTTTCTCCCCTCCCCCACTTGGACTAGAAAACATGTGCTCTTGTGCTCTTGCTAGAGAGAGACAAAGAAAAAGACAGAAGAGAAAATACCCTTATGGGGAATGATCACATTGTGATCCCTTTTCCTCTATCTCTCTCTCATTTTGGGATTTTGAGCATGTATGCCCACATGCCCAAAATGTTTCTAAAACTTACAGGCTCAAGACTTGAATTGTGAGGTGGGTTACATAGGATCCAGCTGCCTTAAACACCAGGCCATGAAGTTGATCTCAATAATGAGATTTCTAATTTTCTTCCTTTTCTTTTTCAGTGTTTTTTTTTCTGTTTTTGTTTTTTGTTTTGTTTTCTTTTTCTTTTTCTTTTCCTTCCATAGGGTGCATGCACTGACCAGAGAGCGGAAAAATGAGAAATCACACTTTAGGGAGGATGCCCATGCCACAATTCCTTCTTCTCCTTTCTCCTCTCAGGATTTTGGGCATGAATTCCCAGGTGCCTGAAGTGACTTTCAAGCTGCAAGGTCCAGAACTTAAACTACAGTCAGTCACGTGGAAATCCAGGACTTTAACCATCACGACACCTGTTGGTCCAAAGAGATTCTGATTTTCTAATACTTCAATTAGACTCAAATTTTTGTTTTTGTTCCTCATTTATTACAAAGTAAACCAGTCACTGTACAAAATTAAAACCAGGGCTAGCTAAAGTCACAATAACACAGTGATCTTTCATTCTGGACCCACTTAGAAAGATCCTAGGCTCATATCCAAGATTTCCCTCTGCATGTCAGAAGTATGCATGTACCTGGCATCCCAGCTGACTGCCGCTGAGCATGGATAGCAACATGGAGACCTTTTTCTAGATGCTGTATCTCTTTTTTTATGGGAGAAATAAATAAACATTTTTTTAAAATAGTAAACTAAAAGTAAGTATGTAATCTAGTAATAGGCATAAAGCAAGACTGGAAATCACGCAAAACAAAAGAAGAATTAGTATGTTGTCAGAACGCTTTTGGAGGTGAGTATTTACAATGTTCATTTCTGATTTTGAAGTCGATTTTTTTCTGGACATTACCTATGTCAACAAGAAGAAAACTGACGTAAGAATCTATTTCGTATTTCTCCCTGACTAGGTGCTTGTAAAAGGAGAATCAGGTGGCCTGATGTAGTTCAGAGAAAACATACATTTGAAATGAAAGGGGACTTCACAGAGAATCCTGGCTGGTCTCCCAGAGTACTGCATTACCTTGTTCAATTCAACACAGTGTAAAACTGGACCTTAGTTTAAAAGCTAAGAAATCTGCTTTGCCAGCAATTGGCCCTGGAGCGTGAATCTGTCTGTAAGGGATGGATTCATGTTAGTTAAGCTTACAGAAAGCAGGAATATTGCCTTTAGGGTGAGAAATATTGCTTACATGGGGACCAAAAGGGGATTCTGTGACTAAGCTCATCTTCCTCATTAGAACTTATAGGAAATCAAATTACACCTAATATGTAAACAGATTTACATATAAAGCACTGTTTTAAATGCTTTACCTACATTATCTAATTGAACCCTCCCTGTAAATTTATAAGAAAGATATTCTTGGTAACCTCATTTCACAGATGAGGAAACTAAAAGTCAGAGAGGTTAAGTAATTCCCAGTAAAGTAGCTAGATAATTGGAGGAGTCAGATTTGAATTCAAGTAATCAAATTCAGAAATTGGCACTTTTAAGCAACATGTTACACTGGCTTTCTTGAAAGGATATATGATTAAAAAGTTTATCTTTAACTCCCTAATCTAGCTTGATATTAATTCCCCATACTAGAGATATATTTTGAACCAGAAAAGCCCAACTTTTGAATCAAAACCACGCAATACTTAGACAATTATTCAGAAGGTATTACAAACACTTGTGATTGTGAGTCTTCATTTTCTAAATTGCCATCAAAAATATATTCCTTTATGATATTTAAAAACTATACTCAAGTTATAATATGACTCCATTTTAAAGGCTTAAGAGGTGATTTTTGGTGGCCTTGTGTATCTTTTTATTTCACATTTGTTTTTCAATTTAACTCTCATAGAGTTCTCTTAATTATAAATTATTAGGAGAGTAAACCTTGTGAATTATCTTGATAAATACTAAGTCAAGAGTTTTTTTAACTGCTTCTATTTTGCAAGGACAGGTGAATAGGTTTTCTTTGTGTCTTTATCCACATTAGGGAGATAGGAAGATGTGTAGGAGAATATTTCATTCTTGTCAGTTTTCCCCTTTTCCATATTCTATAGTGATAGCTAGACTGAAAATGATAAACAGCTAGAGTTTCAGCCTTATTCATTATTACAACCTCTAAGGGAAATTTTGCTTGAGGTCTTTTAATTTTGCAATTAACAAAGAAAAATTTGACCTTGTCTGAAATTATGTCTAATTGCCCAAAGTTCTAATTTAAAACACATTCTCAAAGGATTTGCACTCCAGACGAACAGTCCTGCCATGTGCGCACACAGACACACACACACATCACACAGGCACATACACTGTCTTTTATTACTACTACTGCAATCTCAATTCTGTTGTTTGCTAAGAAGAATGCAAGGTGAAATTCTGGATCTATGTTGACCGTTTATCACAGAGTAGCTCATTATTCTCTCTCTTTAATGTAAAGTAGGCGTGTTATTCTTAAATTAGGAGCTGAACAACTAAAGTATTATAAAGTAGAAAGAGTTGAATAAGAAATATACAGTTTTAGGCCTTAAAATATTAGATATCTTCTAATTAAATATTTAATTTGATTCTTCCTTGACACAGAGATTTAAGTAGGTCATATATTATATTCAAGGTATAAATAAATGTAAGAAGTGAGTTTTAGATATATTAAACAACTAACTAAAAACTGTAACATCTAAACAATAAGGAATCGGTTATTTAAATCGGTATCTTTATATACTTTTTAAAGTTTATTGATTTCTTCCATGAGCAAGCAAGAGAAAGAGAGAGGGAAAAAGAGATAACATCAAAAACAAGGACTTGACATTGCAATTCACCTCCAGCTTCAGCCAGCCCTGGATCATGGGCACACATACATCTGGTATACCAAAGTAGTTCTCATATTCAAACTCAGAATCTCCTCAGTGACTTAGCTGTGCAGAGCATAGCATTTAAAATCTAGGGTATTAAAATCCAGGCTATTAAAATCAATGTCTTTCTGATTCTCCCTTTCTTGTGCCTCAAGATCACACATCTGTCCAATAGCCAAGCCAATCTATCAGAAAACAAAACTGAAATCTCCAACTCTGATATCTAGATCACCACTTCATTAAGTGTTTTCACATATCATTCAATTATTTTGTGATTGTACAACTGTTTCTTAAACTAATTTTGTATGATTCTATAAAGCACAAATCAATAAAACTAATATTCAAATATAAGAACAAAATTTATAAAAAATATGTTGACGTTAAAAAGGACATATTCTACTATTCATGCAATATATATTTAGAAAGGTATCTTCAAACCAGGAAGATAAAAATCTATTGCTTGCATTTGAAAACCCTTAGGCAGTTGTTAACTGGATTCTGAGCATCTAGTAACTCTGATGGGCTGGTATAACAGGAATTGTCTAACATTCTACCTTTGAAAATTCATTAAACTCTCACTTCACTGGAAGTTCTTGAAATTTTGATATGAAGACAGAGTCAAGAGTTTATTCTAGATTTTAAAAGAACATATATTTGGGCCAGCCAGTGGCATGGTAGTCAAGGCAGATGGATCTAATACCTTAAATGGCACAGTTCAAGTCCAGTACCCAGTGGCTTGAAAAACACACTGAGTGTGTGTTCATGACCAAAGTCCCGAAAGAAGTGGAGAGAAAGGGATTGTGGCATGATCATTTCCCAAGGGAAACATTTTCTCAGTTTCCTTCTCTCTCTCTGTCTGTATCCAGAGATTGTGTGCACCTTTTTGCACAAAATAAAATTTAAAAATTATAAAAACATACACTTTAGATTTATAATAAGTATATTTATTAAAAAGAAGAACATGTGAAGTTGAAGAAAACTTGGTGAGGTATCAAATTAGAGACATGATTCTTAGTCTGGCTGGTTGTAGAGACTTAGAAAAGTCACTTCTTTGGACCAGCAGATGGCGTAACGGCTACTTTGCTGGATTCCCATGTAGTCGACCATGGTTCGAGTCTCAGACCTGGTGGCTTAAACTCACGCCAGGCGTGTGAGTGTTCGTGCCCAAGATCCCGAGAGGAGAATGGAGAAGTGAATCCAGCATGGCCATCTCCTCTAGGAGGTGATTTCTCACTTTCTGTCTCTTCATCTCTCTCTCTCTCTTTCTGGCAAGTGCACGTGCCCTATAGCAAAAAAAACCTCTCCAAAAAAAGAAAAGTCACTTTTCCACTCTGGTTCTTAGTTTCCTAATACAAAACAAGAGTAGATAATGTGAGATGGTTTCTTTTCTTTTCTTTTTTCTTTCTTTTTTTTTTTTTTTTTTTGAGAGGTTTTTGCTATAGGGTGTGTATGCTATAGGGCATGTGCTCTCTCCAGAAAGAGAGATACAGAAAGCGTGAATTCCAGGGGGGAATGGCCATGCCACAATCCCTTCTCCTCCATTCTCCTCTCAGGATCTTCGGCATGCACTCAGACGTGCCTGGTTTGAGTTTAAGCCACCAGGTCTGGGACTCGAATCATGTTCTACTACATGGGAGTTCAGCGACATAGCCATTACTCCAACTGCTGGTCCCAATGTGGGATGATTTCAACAATTATTTCTTTGGATTGCATTTTGGCCTAATTTTTATCAAGAATCATGCAACCAAAGGAATTACATGTACCCATAAAAATAAAAACCCTGGCCTACAATATCCAGATAATTAGGACTCGCAAACGCTGCCTAATTTCCCATAGTGATAGTTCAAATTGCATCAATATATTTTCCTTTTCAGGCATTATACAAATATGTCTCATGTAAGTATGAAAAAATTAATTAAGTACATTTTTATCTCCATTTTATTGAGAAGGAAAGTATACCTTAGAAAGCTTTAGCAACATTTCTAAACTTATTTTGCCAGTGAAAAGTCTCCTGAGCTTTGACCTCTGGTAATCTGACTCTACATTTGTGTGATAAATCCCTTACCGTTGGTTTATTTTTACACATACCTCAGCAGAAGTAGATCTGGAAATGGAAAAAGAACTTGCTTTCAAAGCCAGACACACCTCAGTTTGAATCACATGTTTATTATTAATGATTTAATTCTCCAATTTATAAAATAGACTGCTATTTTTTACTTTGTAGATTTTTTGGAGGAAACATACTGAGGAACATTAGTGATACAATATATTAAACTGTAGAGATCAAAACTAACAAAAAGTAGACACCATAAATTAGTAGCAAAAGAGAATCTGTTAAGGCTGCCACCTATATTTCCAGGAAGTGCTTATCCATACCTTATTAATTTCTTGAAATAAAATTGCTTTTTCAATGAAACTAAAATTGAAATGCCAAAATTACTCTTTTGCTTAGACCAACATAGGGTGTTAAATGATAGATTTTTTTAAAAAAATAGTATCCTTTTTTATTAAATTGTTTGAGAAAATATGTTCTAGCCCTTCGCTATCACATAAACCAATTGAACAAAAGCTACATAATTAATCCATGTGAATTAAGATGTCTATATAAGAAAATAAGGCTAAATTCATTAAACAGATTACAACCCTTTTACCATCTGTCATAAACTGAGAAACAGAGCACTGTTTATATTCCTAGACCTAGAATATACTTATGTACATGGTCAAGAAAAAATATATGTCATATACTTATATATGAATACATATATACGTATGCATGCATATATATGTATTTATAAAATGAATAAGTTAGTTTCAAGCTTAAAGAAAGAGATTCTTCATGCCAATTTTGATTGCTCTGTATTTTTATGTTTATACGCATGACATTTAGGAAGTTTTTTTTCGATATATCTACTCAACAGAAGAGGTTTTTATGAATATGATTAAATACACAGTAATCTATTCATTATCTTAATTATTTGCATGGAATGCAAATTATAGTCTGAAGCTGTTCAATCAATGTATTTTTGGAAAAGTCATGCAGAGAATCAACATTAAACAAGTATTTGCTTTCAATTAGGAATGTGTGACTTTCTTAGAGTCGATCATTTGAAAATATAATTTGCACACTAATTGTAAATTGCAAAGTCATCTTCCAGTTACAGTGCTCTTACTCCTGATGTTTTTTTATGTTAATTTTAACATTTCATCTCTAGATGGTGCTCTAAGTACCTGCATCACAGCCAGGTCTGTTAACATTAGTATAAAAGGCAAAAGAAATGAAAGTTTAAAATTAAAAAGTGTATTAGAACCAAATAAATTAACTTAAAATTCTTGGAACTTTTGCTTTAGGCCAGAAAAGCATATGTTGTCAGGTGATTAAGCCCATAACAAAGATGTCTGAGTGGTGTTCTTATTAGGACTAGGAAAACATCTACTGCACAGAAATATGTAAGTCTAGTTAGCAAATTCAGAATTGATATTGCTAAAACTAACCTATTGTTTTATTGACATGTATGTGTTATAGTGTTAAATACTAGGTAGAAGAGGAAACAATTATAGCTACTCAAATTATTTAATGAAGAGTCAATTTTATTAAAGTCCTTTAAGATATCTTGGGATTAAAACTATATCTAAATGAATAGATAAAAAAGCAACAAATCAGTTAAAAATAAAAAACAAAAACTATTTAACAATGGTTGGTGAACAATAGCCTATAACCCAAGCCAGACTCAGCTTTCTATATTTTTTTAAGAGAGTTTTGCTATAGCATACATGTGCTTGCTGTAAAAACAGAAAGAGACAGAGAGACAGAAAGTGAGAGATCACTCCCCAGGGGAGATGGCCATGCCACAATCCATTCTCTTCTATTTTCCTCTCAGGATTTTGGGCACTCACACACACACACACGCCCAGCATGAGTTGTAAGCTGCCAGGTCTGGGAATCGAACCATGGTCAACTATGTGGGAGTCTTGCAATATAACAATTATGCCATCTGCTGACCACCTCAATTTCTATTTTACTTTCCCTTTTTATGTTAACAATTTTTACATGTTTAATTTTGTTTTAAATGAAAAGTGTAATACTTTGAGATACAACAAATTACAGGAAATTTACATTTTAGTTTCTATAAATGAAAAAAAAAATTATTTGAGAGGTTTTCGCTATAGGGCGCGTGCGCTCACCAGACAGACAGAGACATAGAGACAGAAAGCGAGAAATCACCCCCCCAGGGGGGATGGTCACGCCTCAATCCCTTCTCCTCCATTCTCCTCTCGGGATCTTGGGCACGCACGCACACGCGCCCGGCGTGAGTTTTAAGCCACTGGGTCCAGGACGCGAACCACGGTCGACTACGTGGGAGTCCAGCGACATAGCCATTATGCTAACTGTTGGTTCCCATAAATGAAAATATTTTAGGAACACTGCCAATCTCCATTTGTTGAAATGTTGCCTATAATGGTATTCGTACTATAATAGTCTGGTACTGTGACAAGGTCCATATAAAAAGACTGAAACGTTTATTATTTGACCTATAAAGAAAAACGATCTTGAAATTATACATTTAAAGAAAGTTGTAAACTGTCCAATGATCAGGACTGCTGGTAATAGTAAAAAGCTGTTTTCACAATTTAAGAACTATTCATCTCTAAACTAGTACCCTAAGTTAAAACAAGGACATTTGGAGGAGGGATACGGAGGTAGAGCATTGACGGGACAGGGAGGTGTGGAGTTACCTGTTGAAGATATTTTGATCAACTGGACTGGGGAGAAATATTCACATATTGAAATGTTCACTTTGTGCTAAATAATGTGATTGAATGTATAAAAAAATTAAAAATTAAAAAAACCATGCAGTCATGAATAAAAGTAATCATAGTCATTTATAAATATTTAATACATTTCCTTAGAGAAAGGAGCGTCTGAATTTTATATCTTAACAAAATACTATATTCAAGATAAAAACTTTGGCTATAATTTGGCATCATGTAGCCAAGATAATAGAACTCAATATAATTTGAATAAATTTAAATGCATTCTGTGAATTTGCTATTTGAAATGTATTTTATTCTATATTTCTCCTCCAATGTGACATTTGCATGTTATTCTGAATTTTGGTCCTCCTAACTATGTTGGTTTTCATCAATTGTTCCAACAAAGTATTTCTTTTTATGAAAATTACAGGAATGCTATTTTTGCTGCTATACTTCAGAATCTTATCATTCTACTCTTTATAATCTTTGTGACCATCACTCTTAAAATTGAGTTACCAATACTCTGGATTGACAGTGAAAAAAACACAAGTGTAAAACTTCTTCTGAGAGAAGTTAAAGAATTTGGTAGATGGACACTCGGGCATTACATGTAATGGAAATAAGAGTGAAATCGAACAGCATTATTTTCCTTATGCCATTGTCTCTACTAAATTTTGTGCTCTCTCTCTCTTTTATAATGATTATGAAAAAAATTTAGGAATAGTTAAGATGTAAGAAAAACTAAGAAGAAACGTAATCTTAAAAGAAAAGGTACTTAATCGTCAACCTATAAAATGAGGTCTGTGTAGCACAAAGAATAATGAAGCAATTATAGAAATAACAAGAATTTTTTTAGTATTGCCCAGATTATAGAAGCATTATACATTATGAAAGCTGTTATAAAAGAATAAGTGATGGAACCAGCAGTTAGCGTAATGGTTATTTCGCTGGACTCCCATGTAGTCAACCGCGGTTCGAGTCCCGGAACCAGTGGCTTAAACTCACGCCGGGCACGTTTGAGTGCATGCCCAAGATCCCGAGAGGAGAATGAAGGAGAAGAGATTTTGGTGTGGCCATCACTCTGGGGGGTGATTTCTCACTTTCTGTCTCTTTGTCTCTTTCTGGCAAGCACACGTGCCCTATGGCAAAAACCTCTCAAAAAAAAAGAATAAGTGACAGTGTCAACACAAACTGAAAATCCTCACATTACAAGCTAAACTATTGAGACTCTATTGATTTGTTTATTTCTTCAACATACAGCATTATCTGTGAAACAGACTTTAGAACCTATATCTAATGCCACTTGATTTATTCTAGAATTTCACACAAAATAAATATTCTATTCTTATATAAGGAAGTTTTACATTAGAGTATTTTATAGAAATGCATTATATTATATAGAAATTATTGACACAGCCCATTTCTAGGTAATATAAATGACTAGAACACAAGACATCTGTTAAAGAAATTTCCTTAGGATATATAGTCAATTCATGTTACCACAGTCAATATGATTGACTGGGTAGTAATTAGTTGGCAATTAACATGGGCCATAATATAAACAACTATCAACTAATTTGATGACTGAGTGCGGATATGGTCACAGACCTAACCAACATGCTGTCAAGTAGAAATGTATGATTATCTTTTTGTAAACTTTCTACCAATCTATGCTCATAAAAAATGTATCCTGTAATATATCAATTCACAGCTATTTTTATGTGCATTTTGCTAACTAGTTCTGATTCAATCTCTTGATATTATAAAAAAAGGAAGCCCTCACCTCTTTTTTTTCTGGTAACAGCTTTTATAGTAATTGAGCCTGAGAGATTACATTTTCTTGATTTTAATTTTTCCCAGAGTAAAGAATAAATAAATGAAGAAATAAATAAAATAAAGCTTCAACTTCTAGGTCAATTCCTATGCAGACATTTTTTTTTCTTTTTCCATTCTCATTATCTGCTGTCTTGATACTAGTTTACCTATGTTTCTTTTAACATGTAGTGCCCAAGTATTAAATTATAGATGACCTGTTAACATCCCAATTTAGATACTATATAGTTCCATTAATACTCTTTTTTTTGGGGGGGAGAGGTTTTTGCTATAGGGCGTGTGTGCTCGCCAGACAGACAAAGAGAGACAGAGAGACAGAAAGCGAGAAAACACCCCCCAAGGGGGATGGCCATGCCTCAATCCCTTCTCCTCCAGTCAACTCTCAGTATCTTGGGCACGCATGCACACGCGCCCGGCGTGATTTTAAGCCACCGGGTCTGGGTCGTGAACCGCTGTCGACTACGTGGGAGTCCAGCAACATAGCCATTATGCTAACTGCTGGTCCCAATACTCTATTTTTAACAGCAATGTTATACTTTCTCTACACCTAAGATATAGCCAAATATACTCCAAAACTTTATTTCATACTTTCTTCAAGTAAATTCTAGCTTCCCCATCCTTATTTCTACATTATGTTCACTATAAAAGCAACTGTATTATGAAAGGGAAATAACCTCTTATAGAATTATGATGTAAATATTTTCTATACTCTTTGAATGTGATTTTATTTATTTTGATTTGGAAATGCACTAGGGAAAAAATTGCAAAACTATTGTTTGATTGACTTATCTATAATGACTCCAAACCATATTGCACCTACCATATCACTTAGTGTGTAAAACATTATTAAACATTCACATTCACAAGAAAAAAAATAGATACTTATCTTACAGTATACATCCCAAATAAAATTCAAAATGATTTACAGAATTAACTGTAAGACTTGAAATCACAGAACTCTGAGGAAAAACAAAATTAAGAAGAGGAAAACTACTTGATATTGGTTTTAGCAACAGTTTTTTAAATATAACACTCTGAACAGAGACAACAAAAGCAAAAATATATGTGCTGAACTACATTAAACTATAAAGCTCCGTGCAGCAAAGGGCAGAGTTCAAAGGTAGCCTATAAAATGGGAGATAATATTTACAAACCATTTACCTAATAAGTGGTAAATATCCCAAATATATAAAGAATTATTATGACAAAAATAAAACAAAATCCCCAATTATAAAATGAGTCAAATACTTGAATAGACGTTTGTCCAAATAAGACATATAAATGGCTTACATGTATGTGAAAAAAAATGTACTTGACATCACTAAGTCATCAGAAAAATGTAGATCAAAACTATGGTGAGATAGGGGCCAGCAGGTGACATGGTGGTTAAGGGCGTTGTACTCCCACATGCCCCACCATGGTTTGAGTCCTGGAACTGGTGGCTGGCTTTCTCACTTTCTCTCTCTCTCTCTGTCACCCTGTCACTCTGTCTCTTTCTGGTCAAATTAAAATAAATAAATAAAGTTAAATAAAATAATTCTTTTAAAATATCTTGTTAAATAAAACCATAATGAGATATTATTTCATACCTGTTATGATGAACATTTTTTAAAAAGCAAAATATTAAAATTGTTGGAACCCATTTTCATTGTTGGTGGAATGTAAAGTAGAACAATCAGATACTAAAAAAATTAAGTATTGGCTTTACAAAAAATTAATAAAAGAACTACTATAGTATCCAACAATTTCACTTTTGAGTGTGTATCCAAAAGAATTGAAAACAGACACTCAAAGAGTTATTTGCAGTCTTATGTTCATTTCATCACTATGCATATAGAAGGTGCAATTGACCTATTAATATTTAGATAACAGGATAAAGAAAAAAAATATATATACACACACACACACACACACACACGTGTGTGTGTTTATAAATAATGGAATATTATTTGACCTTAAAAGGTAAGGAAATTGTGTCATATATTGAAAACCTTGGAGAAATCATGTCAACTGAACTAAGATAGTCATAAGATGACAAATATTGAACAATTTCACTTATGTGAGATATTTAAAATAGTCATATTTATAGAAACAGAAAGGAGAATGCTCGTTACCAAGGAATAAGAGGAATAGGAATTGAAGAATTGCTATTCATTGGGTATAAAGTGTCAGTTATACAAAATAAAATATTTCAAGAAATCTATACAACAATGTACATATGAGGTACTTTAACAATACTCTACATTACACTTGAAAATGTGTTAAGGATAGATTACATGCTATGTATTTTTACCACAAGAAATACATATACACACACACACACACACACACACACACACACACATATATATATATATGTATATATATAGAAAGAGAGAGAGAGAGAAGTGATTTCAATAAGAAAATCATTGTTAGAGGCACTTAAGAAAATATTTTGTTTTGAAAATTTTGGAAAATTAATTAAAATGAGTGATGAAGACATAACTATTTTTTAGAAAGGTTTTTGCTATAGGCTGCATGCACTCACCAGAAAGACAGAGAGACAGAAAGCAAGAAATCCCCCCCCCCCCCCAATGGCCACTCCACAATCCCTTCTCCTCCATTCTCCTCTCAGCATCTTGGGGATGCATGAATATGCACCCAGTGTGAGTTAAAGCCACTGGGTCCAGGACTTGAACCACAGTTGACTACATGGGAATTCACCAACATAGCCATTACGCCAACTGCTGGTCCCATAGTGTATTTTCTTAAAATTGTGCACAAAGGATTCGATGCTATCTCTCAATAGAGCATGTTGGAGTATGAAATAACTCAAACAGTAAATGTTTAATATCAGAAAAATAAGTTTCATCCAGGACTTGTTAATTTGCTCTCAGAGAAATGGTGAGTCAATTGCTTAACCTCTAGCATTCTCCTGTCACATAGCGGAAAAAAAATCCTATCTTATTTTCCATTTCTGAGTTAGCTATGTACCTTAAATTTCTTACACTACTCTTTCTCCTTAAAAGGCCTTTAGCCCTAACTTTGTTTTAAATATTGCATTTCACTCTTCCTCTATTCTTATAATAAATTTCCCATAGGCCCTCTGTAATATACACAAGCATTACAATTCTATCATCTCATTTGCAAAGACAGGTAAGCACTGAACAGCAGAAGGAAGAGGAACATGTTTAAACCTTTGGTTGGAGATTAAATGGGCAGTAGATGGCACCACCAGGAAAACTCTGTAGAGGTTTATTCACTCATATTAGGAATAATATGCCCAGGGACCAGAAGATGGCATAATGGTTACGTTGCTGGACTCCCATTTAGTCACCTGTGGTTTGAGTTCCAGACTCAGTGGCTTAAAATTCACACCAGGTACATGTCTGTATATGCCCAAGATCCTGAGAGGATAGTGGAGGAAAAGGGATTGTAGTGTGGCCATCCTCCCTGGGGGTGGGGGGGGGGTGACTTTGCACTTTCTGTCTCTCTGTCTCTCTGGGAAGTGCATGCACCCTATAGCAAAAATCTCTCTCTCTCTCTAAAAATAGATAATATGCTCAAAACTGTTTTCTGTAACACTCTATCATATAGTTAGCACCTTTAACAAATAAATTACCTAAATGTGCTGTTTCCAAGAATCTCTCAGGTGTCTGTAAAGTTATCCTATTTTCACAGTAACTATAGTGTGTAGTGTAGCTATAGTGTTCAGCAATCTTGGGAAAACTTTCATAAAACGCTGTACTACTCTTCTGCAAATAAAAATTACTACTTATTATTGTTTACACAAAAATGCTTCTCTTTTTATATGTCTTAATAATGGTTTACTCCAAGTCAGTCAGATGCTAGATGTAGAATTATAATGTAGATCACAAAATTATTTAATCCCACCTACCTTTTTCCTGTTTTTGTTTTTCTACTATAGAATCTATGAACTTACCAAGAAAGAGAGAGAAAGTGAGAAACCATCCCCCAGGGATAGTTTCTTCTCCATTTTTCATAGAGATGGCCAGCTTACAATTTCTTCTCCTCCATTCTCCACTGGCGACGTTGGGCAGGCATGCACACATACACTTGGTGTGATTTTCAAGACACAGGGTCCAGGACTTGACATGGGCAATCAGTTATGTGGGAGCCAGCTGCCTTAAACTCTATGCCACCTGCTAGCTCACCCCCACACCTGTCTTTTAAATATACTCCTAATATTCCATTTTAGTTGTCATATATACCAAGTATAGACATTTATAACATACAGCTTGTGGGCTTTTTAATTTAGGTCAATTAAATATCTGACAATCTCATTTTGCTTTAATTTTATTTTATTCTCATATTCAAAGTAGATCATGAATTCGTGTGTGAGCTGTGAAGTATTAGCTGATAAAAAATAACATATTACTCATAACCAAAATGCTGGGCTCTTGACCTGGGTCAGCTCATCCTTAACTAATAACCTTTAAACAATAAATAAATAAAAACTTCCTTAATGTCTTAATTTTGAGTGAAGAACTTCATGCTTCTCCTTGACAATTGTATGCCTAAGTTTGCTTATCCATAAAATGAGTTTGATACATTAGACCATTCCTAAAGTATAATGTGAGCTTACCTGGAAGTGCTTATGTATTTTATTAATTCAACATTTCCCAAGCTCTAGATTTAATTCAGTCTCTTTACGATTAAATATCAAAATTTAAACAGAACTAAGGCAAATACTAAAACCATTCAAATATTATAACAAAAGATAAAGGCTAAAAGCAAAAGCCCTTCTGCACTAGAAAGGAAAAGTTGTTTATTTTTAATTTAATAAAGTTAATGGAAAATTTTTTTAATTCTAGGCTGGTAAACTGAAAATTAATTATGTGTCTCCAGTGGGTAGATTAAGTTATTTAACGTAAAAATGTTGATCATATTTCTTTAATTTCTATAGCATCTAATAGCATAAAACACATCTGACTGTATATAATTCCATTTGATGTGCTCTATTGCACTGTGAGTTACATAGGGAAAGAGATGACAGTAGAAGATAGAGTTGATTGGGCTATGTGGATTGGGAGCACACAAGCAATAGGTGTGGAACCAGCGTCTTTCATCCATTAAAACAAAACAAAGCAAAACAAAAACATAGCTGAGAAGTCAGAAGACATTTTCTCGGGAACAAATCAAATATTTCAATGAAGAGAACTAGGTATTTAGACCCTATGCTCTGTGTTTTTTCCCCTAAAAAAACACTGGACTTTTGAAACACATATAATTCTAATTCTATTACTGTAGCTCAAATAATTGGAAATTGTTTTTTCATAGAAGAGGAAAATTTAATATTTATTAATAATTAATGTACTAACATTTTTGCTTCAAAAATTTTTACTGAAAATTTATGATAAACAGAAGGACAGGACAAACCTATTATAATTTAAAACATGGTGGAGCTTTTTAGATACAGCACATTACACATAAAACAATTACTTGATGTTTTGTATATAAAGCATAATACAATAACTTAATGTCGGTCTTAAAATGTGAATCCTAACACATTTCAGAACAAAACCTGAATTTGTTTGTTAAAAACACTGGTTCCACAAATGGCTATTCTTACTAAAGCAAAATAAAAATGTATCATTGAGGAAGAGCATAACCAAAAATTTGAAATACTGTCAGGGACCATCATTTTCACCCGAAATAGGAGCAGGTTCTCTAGTGATTTTGATTGGCGTTTTGAAATGTGCTTGTGAATAAAACAGAAAGAAAATGGCATATCTCACATTCAAATGCCCACATAGAGATAATAATGGAAGCAATGTTTTCTGGGTCATTGGGGAAGGCAATCCCATCTGAATGTTTGTTCCTGGGGATGATAAGAGTAGAGTGAATATTCTTCTGCATCATGTAACCCCGACTAGAGGAAAGACTGATGGATGATGATTGATTTAATACAAAAAGCCTGAGCAACAGAGGGTGGAAAGAATAGGAAAAAAAAAATTGAACAAGATTTATTCCAGATTCTGTGATATCGTAATAATAAATTCAATGTTCCAGAGTCCTGAATTCAACCCTTAGGGTGCATCTATAATAGTGTCCTCTTCTTCACCCTTAGAGGCAAAAGGATAATGAAACTGTATAGAACAGACAGACAATTTTTCTTTTTTTTAAATACAAGTTTGATTTTGTTTTGTTTTCCATGACCACACAAGTGCTTCCTCCTAAACTTCCAAAACAGATGGTTGTCTGCTCCAGGATGAAAGAGCAGTTGAAAAGGAAATTCCTCAGCCTTGATCAGGAGCACACTGTGTGCTGGCAGGCAGTAATCAGAGAAAAGATGTCTTTTTGAAGAAGTATTTTCCAGAAAATTTGAATTTAAGAAATAGTGTAGTAGATAGGATTATCTTGTTGCTTATTCCTTTCTTCTCTCACCCCATGAAAATAACCTCATAAATATAGTCCATATAGAAAATGTAGTTTATTCTATTTAAGAGTAAAAGAATATTTACTTCTATATCCTTTTGCTTCTCAGGTAGTCCTGGTGAAAATAAAATCTCTTTCAATTTTCATACACAGAATTAAAAAAAATCATAAGCTAATATGTACATGTAATGGCTATATACTAAGTTATGATACTTTTTTGAAAATTAGAAAGTACACGAGAATGAGCCAGACAGTGGCAACACAGAGGCAAAATGCAATGTTACATGTGCAAACCCACTGGGAAGGTGTCGGTTTGCATCAGAGACCTCCTTCCATATAATATACCTGGTACATGTGTGTGCACATGGTCTGGACTGGCTAAGGCTGAGGTGGGCTGCTTGGTCAAGATCCTATTGGGAGGTGGTGTCTATCTTTTTCTCTTTCTAAATGTCTCTCACTCATGAAATAAACTTAAAAAAAGGAGGTATATACATACTTCAATGGTCTAAGGTGAATAAATATTGTATGAACATCACAGAGAAGAGTCATGAGTATTTTGCACAATAATGATTAAAAGCATGGGAAGGAATTGGCTATATAATATATTCCATCAACGTGTGTGTGCACATACACACAGAAATTTTATGTAAACTTAGGAGATAAATTAGTTTATAAAATTATATGAAGCATGGTGCAGTGCTCATCTGGCTTAAGATTTAAGGTACCATTTATTATATTATACTTCTTATTTAACCTTTATGTTAGTGGCTGCCATATGAACAATTAATGTTAATTATCAATCCCTTTTACATTTAATTTATACATTTAGTGGCGATGATAAGCGTGTGTCTACAACTACATTTCTATGTCTTTGAATATACTCTTGGAAACAGTGAAAATGACCAAATAAAATAAAAATTAGTTGTATAAGGTTTAAAAGCGGAAATTCTGCTAGACTTTATGGTATAAATAAATTTGGACCAAGATTTGAGTATTTGGTAAACAAAATAGTGCAAAGCAAGATGATTTTCTGTCTGGAGTTAATTAATATTAAACCCTTATGTTCTGATGTTATATCAGCATCATAAGATAAGCTTGGCTTATTATTTTGTTTGGTTATTATTATTTGGTTCATTATTTATGAAAACAGAGTAGACAGACTGAAGGTAAAAACAATAGTTTTCCCAATTGAAGAACATGAAAGTCATGTTCATATCTTTCTCTTAGCTAGAAAAAATGTGATTCTTGTCCTACTGAGGTGAGTCTAAATATCAACGTTTTATTTGTGGATAAACTTGTATCATTTTTTTTCATTTTTTGAGTTATTTAGTCAAAAGTAAATACTGTTCCTGAATCATACATTGTCATACCTTATTCTTTAGCAAAGCTATAAGGAAAAAAAAAAATAGAAGTAATACTTTAGAGTTGCAGTTTTCAAAAGCTAATGATTAAAATAAGAATAACAGGGTCCAGCAGGTGGTATAGTAGACTCCCACATGGCCAGTTGCAGTTTGAGTCCCCAACCTGGCACCTTGAAACTCACACCAGGCACACATGTTTGAGTGCCCAAAATCCCAAGAGGAGAGTGGAGGAGATTGGATTGTGGCATGCTATCCCCCCTGGGAAGTGATTTCTCACTTACCTTCTCACTTTTTCAGTTTCTCTGCCTTGAACACATGCACCCTGTGGCAAGAAATTTAAATCAAAACCAAATTTTCAGAGATAGTAAAGTTGAGAAGTAATGAAAGACCATGAAAGTAAGGTAGTACACAAACAGGAAGGAGTGGCAAAAGTATGAGCTGTTTTATTTTTTTTTGCTTTGACCCCGAAATAGCAAAGAATTTGCTTGGAAAAAAACTTAGGACATAATTTGTAAATAAGGTTTTTATTTTTATTTTTATTTATTTATTTTTAGAGGTTTTTGCTATAGAGTGCATGTGCTTGCCAGAAAGACAGAGACAGAGAGACAGAAAGCAAGAAGTCATCCCCCCAGGAGGGATGGCCACGCTGTAATCTCTTTTCCTCCATTCTCCTCTCTGGATTTTGGGCACACATGCACATGCACCAGGCATGAGTTTAAGCCACTGGGTCTGGGTCTCAAACTGGTTGACTACATGGGAGTCCAGTGACGTAGCCATTACGCCATCTGCTGGTCCCATAAATAAGGTTTTATAAACAAATAAGGAGAATTTAATAATAAATAACAGATATTTTAATTGACTAAAAATCTTTTGATTGCTGTCTTGTTCTTAAATTTTACCAATCTAAGCAGCAGAGGCTTTAATATTTCTGAACTCCTGCTACTGGTAGGATGTATTTCACTTTTTCCCTTTCTCCTGCATACCTATTTCAAGATATTTTATATAAAATAAAGTCTTCAATCCATCTTTGCCATTGCGCATTTGTGCTTGTGTAGAGGAGGACTGGTTCTATATCTTTACTATTGAGTGTGAACAAATCTGTAATTCACTGACCAAAATATACTAAGACATTATATTAGTTCATCTAAGGAAAAATAAATTTATTTATATTATCCATAATATCAGAGTCTATCTTAAGTGAGAAGATACTAGTGATGTGGAACTTTATCCCTTCATAGTTAGTTAAGTTTAATATTATATATACATAAGGACTTTGAAAAATTCACAGAAAATGGAATTAAAGTATAAGTATATTTCAGTGTGTACTTTTCTAAAAAATGCACATTTTACCATACAGAAAACTCTCATGTGTAAAACAAAGTCGCCTAAGCTTTAACATAGAAAAGGAGTAAAACAGACTCCAAAGCATGGGGGATTTATGAGGAAGGTTGTCAGATCTATAGAGTTACAGGAAAAGAAAGAATGACTATATTAGAAATCATACTCAGACTAAAATAAGAGTAAATAAATCAGAAAATGTTAGTGAGGATTTGAGGATAAATTTCATGGCTAATTTACAAATTGTTCTAGACCTAGTTCCTCACTCCCTAATGGTCTTGATTTTAACTGTTATTGAAGTTAATTGTAACGTATAGTATTTGATTTACATGAATTTGCATTAATGTATTAGCTTTCACTTTTACCATTTTAAACTAAGCACATTTAGCTTGACATTTCATGTTCAGCCAAGCCCAAGTGAGCTTTGAAATTGAATGCAAAACTGGTGAGTTTCAGCCAACTCTTTTGGGTTCACAAGGTTTTGACAAGTATTGTCATTTTACAATGAAACATGGTGATGAACTCAAATGGAATCACAAAACCCCATGAATTCTCAAGAATTTGCTATAAAAACTAGACTGCTCAACTAAATTGAAACAGTGAACCTAGGTCTCAGTTAATCCAGAAACAATGAAGCACTTCATTTAGAAACCTGACCAGGGTCTAGACAAACTTGACTTTTTTCTAAAATTGAAGTCCCAAATAGCTGACTCTGCATGTTATTGGCTTTAAAATAAAATCTTACTTTGACATTTGCTGAGACAGAAAAGACGAATATTTAAAACGTATAAGAACAGAAAGAGAGGTGTTTATTAATATCCTGCTTGTACATTTAAGGAAACATCAGAGACATTTGTCTCAGGGCTGAAAACTCAGTTTACGTATTCTTCAGTACTCTTTGAATCAAAGACTAGGTTCTATCTCTCCTCTCATTAAACATCAGCTGACCAGTAATCTTCCAAAAGATCATGTTTTGGAAGCAAGGCTATACCAGTTCCTCTAGGTACTTGAAAAACTGGTAGTTACTATAACCTCTATTTTGTTTTGGAACACTAAAGAAATTTGATCAAGCTTATAAAGATTGCCCTGAAAATACCAGTTTCTTCCAAGGAAGAAATGATGCTGCTAACCGATCAATCATTTTCAAACTAGATCACCCCTCAAGAGCAGTCCTACCGGGAACCAGCAGTTAGCGTAATGGCTATGTCACTGGACTCCCACGTAGTTTACCGCGGTTCATGTCCCGGACCCAGTGGCTTAAAACTCACGCCGGGTGCGTGTGCGTGCGTGCCCAAGATCCCGAGAGGAGAATGGAGGAGAAGGGATTGCGGCGTGACCATCCCCCCTGGGGGATGATTTCTCGCTTTCTGTCTCTATGTCTCTCTCTGTCTGTCTGGTTAGCGCACGCACCCTATAGCGAAAACCTCTCCAAAAAAAAAAAAAAAAAAAAAAAAATAGAGCAGTCCTACCAATAGAATTCAAAATGTAGCTCCAAATTTAAAATCAACTACTTCAAAAACAAAAACAAAACATGAAGCAATAATATAAAATTTAAAATACAAAGATATAAGGCATTTAATTTTTTTCACAGAGGAAAACATTTTAAATTGTTTCACCTTAATCTATGTTGTTTCACAAGACTGTCGTAATCAGCAGATTTTCAACTGATTCTGACTTTACAATATCAATGACTAATTTCTGCATGATTGATTCACTTAGTCATACAGTTAATAGTACAACAGAGAATACCGTAAGGAACAGGCTGTTTTCAAATGTCTTAATGTAAAAGCTTGGCAACAGATTTTAAGAACATAAACTATATTGATGCTTATTCTCTTATAAAAGAATCATTTAACTCTGAGAATAATGACATAAGAGCAACTATAATATTTCAATAGAAAATTTAATTTAAAATATTTTCACTTAGTTATAATGTAGAATTATAGGCAAAACTGTTAAAACATTAAAGTACACTTAAGTGAAAACAAAAATTTTACTTAAAATAAGTAAACTCAATACAACACAATATTCATTTACAAAGTAGAATAGATTAAAGTGTCTAAATAGTCTGCTTCAAAGTATTTTGTTATTTTTCTCAATACTTTTAATAAATTCCTTGGTATTCTACAAGTTCAGTCACAAAAATCAGAATAATTTTTTCCCTAATTCTAAAACTATTAGCATTGTCTGTTTTATTCCTTCAATATTTTTCTATTTAAATTTTACAAAGTTTGTAGGCTATAAAGTTTGAATGCTTTCATATCTTCCATTTCAATCTCTTGTTGATGTTTTAATCATTTCACAAAACCCCTGAAAAAAGATGTTATAAAGAATGCTTAAAACACTACCTCCTTAATTCCTGAAGTAATTCATTTTCTGTACAGTTCTCAATGTAGAAATTTTGTTCATAAAACTGAACAGAAATGGATTTATTTTTCACTTCCATTCATTCATACATTTGTTTATTTTTTGTTATTATTTATACATTAAATCATTATACATCATTTAGATTGTGAAGAGACTTTACCCAGCATGATATATGCCTCAGTCCAGCCCAGTTGAGACCACCATACACATCCTCATCAACAGATTATAAATCTTATCTATGACCAACCACAGTTTGAGTCCTGAACCCAGAAATTTAAACATCATTCTGGTGTGTGTGCATGTGTGCCCAAGATCCTAGGAGGAGAATGGAAGAGAAGGTATTGCAGTATGGGCATCCACCTGGGGGATGGTACTGTCATGTCTCTTTCCCTCTTACTATCTCTGTTTTTCTCTCCAGTGAATACACACACCCTTAGGCAAAAACTTCTAAAAAACAAACAATTTTTTTTTCCAAAAGATTTTAAAATATTGTATTTTATTGTTTTTTAAATAAGCTTGTACTTTTTTAAAAGAAGTTTTTGAATTTTGTTTGTTATTATTACTTTTAATTTGACCACAGAGAGACAGAGAGAGAAAGAGAAAGTAAGAAAGAAAGCCACCAGGTCTGGGACTTGAACATCGTTGACCATGTGGGGATCCAGCACCCTAACCACGTTGCCACTTGCTGTCCCTTAGTTTTTACATTTTTTTTAAAATGAAGGTATTTTTAGTTTTTTTACTTAATATGTGAAAAATCATGTCTCTGTGTAAAGTAGAATGCTAAAAGAGAATCAGAAATATCTTTGTATAAAATCATATATAATATGTATGGTATAGTACTTCCCCCTTATTCATGGATGATGTATTTTAAATCCCCCAGTGGATTCCTGAGGACACTTTTTATATAGACCCTTTTTTTCTGTACATACATGCCTTTGATAAAGTTTGGTTTATAAACTAAGTATAGTGAAAGATTAACATGACTAATACTAGTATTAGGTAATTATTATACTGTTATAACAGTTTTGTGAATGCAATCTCTCGAAATATCTAATCGTCCTGCATTTACCTATTTGGGGATCATAGTTGATTCCAGGTATCTGAAACCATGGAAGGCAAATTGCAAACAAGAGGAGAGAGAGATACTGTATATATAATTTGATATACTATAATACATATAGTGTTCCAGGTAGTGTGCGATCACTTCTGCATCTGGTAGTTAAGTAGAAACTTTGGGAGGTGGTTGGTTATGGACTGGATTGAAATAGGGAGAAGATAACAATGACTAAAAATGAAAGACAGAGTAAGCATCAAAGACCCAGAATAGGAGGGACTGTATCCAGGTGTTGAAAAGCAGAAAAGTTTGAAGCTGAAAGGTCCCATCTGAAATTAGAAGATATCTAAGGCCACATTGTGGAAGACCTTGAAATGAAGCATAGGGCACTTCAACCTGAAAAAGTAATTAGAAGGTTTTGAGTTGATCTTTGATGCCATCAAATTTCTAGAATTAAATATGCTGAAGATCTTGACAGTTTTAAGTGTCCAGTTTAGAATGAAGAGAAAAGTCTACTGTGAACCTCAGCAAGAGGAGACAAATGTCACTAATTTGGAAGAATGAGACAGTTATAATCTCAAAAGACCAGTGTCTATAGCTGTCTCTAAGTCTCAGATCTTTATGAAAAAAACTGAATAAATAAATTAATTAACTAAATTAATTCATTGTGGTTAATGTGAGAATCAAAAGGCGAAATGTAATAAGAATAAAATTAAATTTCCATGTAAAATAAAAATAAATAAAACAACCCTCTGCAAGTATGCATCCCTGAAAATGATCAGATTTTAAAATAAAAAATACCCAGTAGTCTTTATTTCCTATGTGCTGTCAGCCAGGTCTGTGATGTGCCAGTCTGGACAGCTAACACTATTTTAGATTTCATTATTATAAATATAGCACACAGATCGAGAAGGTTATAGTCTCTCTGGGTATTGGTCAGAGAATATCTGGTATACTAGATAGAGTGTTTCAGCCTAAAAGTTATATCACTACTTTTTTTTCTCTCTCTCTCTTTTTTTTTTTTTTGGAGAGGTTTTTGCTATAGGGCACATGCGCTTGCCAGACAGAGAGACAGTGAGACAGAAAGCGAGAAATCACCCCCCAGGGGGGATGGCCATGCCGCAATCCCTTCTCCTCCGTTCTCCTCTCGGGATCTTGAGCATGCATGCACACGCGCCGGCGTGAATTTAAGCGACCGGGTCCAGGACTCGAACCACAGTCGACTACTTGGGAGTCCAGCGACAGAGCCATTATGCTAACTGCTGGTCCCATATCACTACTTCTTACAGGATCAATATTTAACAGAATGTTTAAATGTTTTTCCAATCTAATTCTGACCTCGAGTGGGAACCTTATATTAGCTACCAGTACCCCTCACTTTATCTGCGCACAACTTCAGAAATTTCTTACTCAAGATTTATAGGTGTCAAAATCTCATAGTTAATAATGTATTATTTACGTGAAATTTCATAAGAGAACATATGTTAGGTGTCTTCACATGTACACACACCCAAACACATTCACACAGAGAAATACATACACAAATGGTAATGAATGGGCGATAACAAATGTCATCATTAATTTTATCGTGGTAATCATTATATATTGTATACATTTACAAAATCATCACAGTGTGCACTTTGAATCAGTGAGATTTTTATTTATGAATTGTTTTAATGTGTGTATATAAAAGAGAGAATTGTGAAGAACAGAAAAATAAACACTCTCTTTTAGTTGGTTACTTGCAGTGGGTTTCTGCCTGCTAGATATTCATTTATGGCTATTACTACGCCAAGAACCCACTTGGCAGCATTCATTGTTCCAGAAACTTTCTTGCTTTCTTTCATCCTCTGGTTTCGTTTATAGTTTTGTCTAACATGGATTTTAACGATTCTCTTTTATTAAACATTCAATTTTCAGTAAAAATTACATTTATCTTGTGAAGATTTTCCACAGTGTGACAGTCAAGAACTGCCCCCCTTCTACTGCATATATGTACCACAGCAGTTCATATATGTTTTCTGATGTATCATAACATCATGTTGTACTATTTTAATTTTTCAAAGTCTATTAAGGAAATTTCTCACCATGGCTGCATATCCAACAAACACACATATTCCAAATCAAACCCTAAATTCTATTTTAAAATATGAAAATAATAACATACAGTTGTGACCAACCATTATAATGACTTATATTTTTCAGTTTTGTGGTTAGGAATAAAAGAAACAAATAGCTTACTTTAATTTTAGAAATAAATGTAAACTTCCTTAATAATAAATCATCAAGGACAAGCAGATGGCGTAATGATTATGGCACTGGACTCCCACTTAGCCAACTGTGTTTAGAGTCCCAGACCTGGTGGCTTAAAAACACATGTATATATGCATACTCAAGATCCTGAGAGGAGAATGGAGAAGGCATAGTGGCATGGTCATTCCCCCTGGGGCGGTGATTTCTCGATTTCTGTCTCTTTCTCTCTCTGACTTTTCAGAGAGCATACCCTATACCAAAAATCTCTCTCAAAAAGAAAAAGAATAAATTACCTAATATATTCCAGGTTTGAGTGATATTGAAGATAACTTTGTAAGAGTAAATAAAGCTTTAGGAAAGACCTATTGCAGGAACCTTGCTGAAGAAAAAAGGAAAAAGTTACACGGGGCTATGGACTTACACAGAAAATGGAATAGTAACATAACACTATCTATCAGGGCCAACAGGTGGTATAGTGGTTAGGATGATGAACTACTCCCACATGACTGATCACGGTTCAAGTCTCAGACCACACAGCTTGAAATTCACATGGTGCATGTGTGAGTGCATGCACCAATTCCCAAGAGGAGAATGTAGAAGAAGGTATTACTGTGTGGCTGTCCCCCCTTGGGAGTGATTTCTCACGTTCTTTCTCTCCATCATTCTCTATTTCTCCATCAAGTGCACACACCTTATAGCAAAAATCTCTCCAGAATAAATAAATAAATAAATAAATAAATAAATAAATAAATAAATAAGAATGTCAAACAGACATAGTGGAAATCAGGTAAAAGTCAGCTGGAAAAAATGAGTCTATCAGAAAAAGAAACATAAAAATCAAATTTAATTAACAAAAGAGTAGTTGCAGATAGTGGCAACATCCATGATGGTGTCTTGGATATCGAAAGAGAGAAGTGTGGGAAAAGAAAGACATAGGAGGTTGAAAATCATGAAAAATTCTACGATGTTGGAGTTGTACTGGTCACTTGCATAAATAATGAAGACATCAACAAAGAAGATGGTATGACTTTCAGTAAAACAGAAATAATGAGCTGAGTGACAAGGGTTTCGCCTAATTCTGGGTAGTATCTGAAGTAGGTAGTTGATTAAGAAGATAAGAGACAGTGAGTACTGGAGCCTGATATCACAGGGGTTTTATTCTGAACAAATGCAGAATTTAAAGAATTTATACACTTTAGAAGGGAGCCCCATGAATGTCAAATCATTTAAACATGACACGTGGGAAAAGGAACAGTTTTATTTATTTTTTGACAAGATATAAGTACAAAAGTATCTAGGAACTGAACAAAGATGGTTGCTTTTTTTTTTTTTTTTTTCTTCAGTAGAGACAGCAATCAGATGTGTCAGTATTTTAAAATACTTTAAGTTGTAAGCAGAGCTGTTTAGTATGGAATAGGTATAGAATGTACTGTGGTATAATTTGCTGTAAAAAGAAACAGTGTATTTATAATTTTCATAACAAAAAATCACAGAATATTTAGGGAATAAAAATAATAAAAAGAAGAAAGGACTAGGCCTTTCTTTGGTAGTAAACGAATGAATAAAATAAATATACACATGTTGGCATTAAGTTGGTCTCAAATTTCAAAAGAAGGATGATCAGATAGGGGGCAATTTAGAATGGATTTTCTTATACCTCTGTAGAATGTTAAGATGCTGTGATTTTTTATTTTTTTTAATAAACTCACGGTAGAAAAAGTTTATTATTCTAAATGTTCTCCACACCAGTTGAGCCAGTTTTAGTAACTGATTTCACACTTGCAATACTTTTATACTCTTTCTTATGCATGAATATCGCAAGATATTATCTTGAAACATTTATCTTCTCCAAAGGCCCTTATCTAAGAGAATTTCCTTATTTATTCAAAGGTATGTGAATAGCTTAGAGATAAAATAGGTTCTTTAAAACAAGACTGCAAAGAAAGAGAAACAGTGTCCAGTTTTGCAACTCTAAATTTGGCTCCGCAAGTACATGTCAGATCTAATAGCTTTGAACATCACAGATTGTTATTTGCATAAGTTCGAGTCAAGCGAAGGAAAGTGACTGGAGACTATTCATTTGGGCATTTAATGAAGTAGATTATAAGAATGTCCTTACATTGGGACTGGAAGATGGTGTAATGGTTACATTTCTGGGCTCCCACATAGTCTACCATGATCTGGTAGTTTGAAACTCACACCAGGTATGTGCATGCCCAAAATCCTGATAGAAGAATAGAGAGAAGGGACTGCAGCATGCCCATCCCTTCTGAAGGCTGATTTTTCACTTTCTCTGTGTCTCTCTCTGTCTTGCTGGTGAGTGGAAATGCTGTATAGCAAAACATAACAAAACAAAACAAAACAAAACAAACAAACAAACACAAATCTCAAGACAAAGAGAATGCCCTTACATTGATAGGATAAAGGCATGGAAGATGTCAAAAAATGTGTCCTGGGAGGAGGTCTTTGGATTTGGGATAGACTAAATGAAAGATAAACAGACTTAGGAGAGAGATCTCACTGCACCTTTCATGTGCCAATGTAAACACGTGGAAGAGAAGCAAGGCACAAACCATCTGTGATCACATTTGGCTTAGGATCAGGAGCCACATTAGCTACTTTGTATCCACCCTCCTTCTTCTATCTCCACGTGCTTCCAAAGAAATACTCAGAAACACTGAATCATGCCACAAGAACACCTACCCCTAACCACACTGACTTATAAGGAGAGCTTGGTTTTCAGTGGCCTGGTGTGCTTGTAATTGGTATTCCCACCTATAACATTTGCAATCTCAGTCTCCACCACCCACTTTGTGGGTTATCTTATACTCTCAAAGGGCACCCAGAATCCAGTTTAGATAACAAATTATAGAACCCAATTTAGACAACAAATTACGTGGTAAGCTCACTCAGAAAAACTCTTATCTCCAATCCTTACGCTTTCAAATGAGAATCACATTATTATTATTTGTGTGTGTGTGTGTGTGTGTGTGTGTGTGTGTGTGTGGGGAGGGTTTTGCTATAGGATGCGTGCACTTGCCAGAAAGACAGAGAAAGACAGAGAGACAGAAAGCGAGAAATCACCCCCCAGGGGGAATGGCCATGCCACAATCCCTTCTCCATTATCCTCTTGGGATCTTGGGCAATCACGTACATGTGCCCAGCGTGAGTTTAAGCAGCTGGGTCCGGGACTTGAACCACAATCAACTACTGGGAGTCCAGTGACATAGCCATTACGCTAACTGCTGGTCCCAAGAATCACATTATTAAATTTCAGAGAAATAATGAAGAAATAACTATATTCAGGGAACTAGATGCTGTCGAGGTTTATTTCAAGTCAAAGGCCATGGTCTAGTATGAAATTAGTAAGCAAGCAAATACGTTCTTCAGTAGAAAACTAATAGATAATATTTATTTATGTTTTATTTCTATTCTTCTCTTCATGTTCTTCCTCTTTCTCTTCCTGATGACTATCTTTTATTTCATCATGCATGAATACTATAATTAATTTAAGTGAGCTCATGTTTATGGGCAGTTATTACAATGTAACAGATATTATTGATCATATGTTATTTCATGAAAGTATGTATATTTGTGATAAAATTACTAGAAGTGATATTGCCACAGGTAACATACATTTACATTTTTTATTACGATTTTCTCTACAAAGTGTAGGTAATACTAATTCACATTCTCACCACTTTTTCCCAAGTCCTTGTCAATGTAGTATTTAATCAAATATTTTACTTTTTTTCTAATTTGATAAAAATATTTTTTTCTGAGTTTTAGTTTAACTTATACATGAAATTTAACATTTGTTTTAACCTTCGAGAGCATGTGCTTGCTAAAGATAAAGTGAGACAGACATAGTGAGAGGGAAAGTAAGAAATCATCCTCCAGGGGAATGAGCACACCACAATCTCACCTCCTCTCTTTTCCTTTCAGGATCTTGGGAACACACTCGCATGCGCCCAGTGCAAGTATTAAGCCACCGGATCCAGGCAGGATGCAAACCATGTGGGAGTCCAGTGATATAACCGTATGCCATCTGCTGGCTCCCCTTTTTCCATATTATTAAGATTCACTTTTGTTATATTCCCTGTAAATTCTTTGATATCATATCCTTTGTCCAATTTTCTTATGGCCTTACAATATCTCTTACTCATTTTCATGAATTATTTACATAGTAAAGACAGTAAGCATGCTTTTATTTGTATGTATTTATAAACAGTTTTATCATTTTTTTATAGGCTCAGGATTTTAGGTCATATTGAGAAAAGCACCAACTACTCAATAATGATTTTATATATACATTGACATTAAAAAATTATTGGAGATCAGCAAATGATGTAATAATTACATCTCTGAACTCCCAAATATTTGACTATGGTTTGAGTCCCAGAGCGGATGGCTTAAAACTCATGCCAGGTGTGTGTGTACATCCCCATGAACCTGAGACAGGAATAGAGGAGAAAGGACTGCTGTGAATTCCCCTGGGGAGTGATTTCTCTCTTTTTGTCTCTCTGGCAAGTGCATGATGTACCCTATAGCAAAAATCTCTCTCTCTCTCTCTCTCTCTCTCTCTCTCTCTCTCTCTATATATATATATATATATATATATATATATATATATATATATATATATATAAAAATCTATCTCTCTATATATATGTGTGTGTATGTGTGTGTGTGTGTATATATATATATATACAAAATCATCATTGTGGCAGTTATATTAAAAATCTTGACCTACCTGGAATTTGTTTTTTTGCAAAATACAATGTAAGACTAGACTCCCTCCCCACCCCCAGCACTATCCAGAAGCCTAAAATACATTTCTTGAGTGATCCGTATTTTTCTCGATAGCTCATCTTAATCGAGTAGTTTTGCCTAATCTGCAATGGTTTTATTTAGCATTTTTAGTGGAGAGTATAAAAAGTTGGTAAAAACAGAGCAAAACAATACAAATGTCTGAATAATGACAATCTGTAATAACCTTTTAATCTGTAAGCAAATTAATGAAACTCTTTTTGAACACTGTGTAATGGTTAGTTTTGGGTGTCCACTTCCCTAGACTAAGGAGTACCGAAAAACCTGATAAAACATTATTCTGGGCATGTCCATGGGGGTGTTTCCAGAAGAGATTAACATGGGAGTCTGAGTTCATTAGATGGAGATGGAGTTCATTTGCTGTATTCAGCAAGGGTTGGCTCAATTCTATCAACAAGGGATCTAGATAGAATAAACATAAAAGGCGAGTTGGTCTCTTTTAAGAAGGTAAGATGGGCTTTTTTGGCTTCCTTGCATATCCGAACTCAAGGGTCATCTGTCTTCAGACTTCAGAATTTATGCCAGTGGTACCCAAGGTTCTCAGGGTTTTAGTCTCAAGCTATGAGTTACATGATTGACTTTGCCTCAGGTCTGCAGACTTGATTTGAAGCAAGCTCTCAGCATCTTAGAGTCTCCAACTTGCAGACAACCTGTTGTGGGATCTTTTAGTTATCATAGTTGCATAAGTTGATTTCACAAATAAAACTTCTCTATATATCCTATTGGTTCAGTCTCCCAGGAGAACCCTGATGAATACATCTTTCTTTAGTTAAAATATGGGTAGTGTTGGGTCCCATTTTTTATTTTTTTCTTAGTGAAGACTAATTTAGACACCAAATTTAAAGATGTATGTATATATATATATATATATATATATATATATATACACACACACACACACACATTTCACATATTATAACCTTTTGTGAGTGCTAAATCCTCTTGCTTCATTGTTACCAATATATTAATCACTAATGTCCCACTCAAGAAGACTCATCACCTGGGAACTAGTTAGAATAATGACCTCAATGCTAACTGATGTGAGAAAAGTTTGAGAACCACTGTTCTATATAATTGAGCTGAATGATCTGACAGTCATCTAAGAAAAGGAACCTGTTTAAGTAAGAAAAGTACAAGTGATTCCAGTAGAGTAACTCTTGTATAAATTGGAACAAAGTATTTATACTATTTTATCCTGCTTCACTATTTTGTTTAGGGCCACACTGTTTACATCATTGTTTTGACAAGGAGGGATTTTTCAGTTTGATGGAAAAAGATCACATAGATTATAGAGGAGTTACAAGATGAACTACAACTAGCTATACTCCCAACAGTGTTGAAAGCCAGATATAAATGACCCTCTGCATTGGCTATTAATCTTGGCTAACTTAACAAGGTTATGTGTTATTAGGCTCTTCTTATTTACATGTCTAAATTTGTTCATGGATTATATCTATTTTTTTTTAGCTGCTTGTGTCTTGCTGTCTCTTTCAATATTTAAGGTTTTACATTTTAATTGTTTAAACTCAAGTATTTATGTAGTTTAGATTACAATCACTGTAATAGTAAAAGATTACTTATAGAAACAACAAAGCAATCGTGGACAACATAAATTGATATAATCTTTTCCTCTTTTACCTCATTACTGTGAAACAGTGACCTTTCAACTGCAACTTTAGAGTGATGATAATACAGATGGTGGTGTCCGTGATATAATTCCCAAAATGTTTAATGTCATTTCTCCTCCTCAAGGAGTGAACTATATGTTGGGAAATGAGGATAAGGTTAGAAGTAGAGGTGAAAGTATAAGTACACTGGTTCAGTCATAATAATAAACTCATAAACTCAGAAGGCGAGTAGGTAATGGGCAGAAATAAGTAAAATGGAAAATGTTAATCTTCAATTCTTGACCTGAAATATTCCCCAGACAAAGATTCTGACTGCTTCTTATAGACAAGCCTTTTTACAGACTAAAAATCAACAAACGCATTTTATTTATTCTTGTATAAGTCATAATCAGGAATATTCTAATACCCCTCAAATCTGAAACATAGATCTAACAATTTCAACAACCACAAAGTCTTCTAAAAGCCCTTAAGTAGAATGCTTGTTTTGTCACTAAATAGGAAAATATTACCTGTAAGAACCTAACACAAAAACAAGGCTGCCCTGTGGCTCAGTTGTAGAGCTCTGTGTGTAGAAAGCCAGATCCCTACATGACCAAAATGACCAAATAAGATTCACATCCTGGCCCCAGAAACCTTCTACACCAATCTGTGTGCCTAGATTCCTGAAAAGAGGGAGAACTGAAAGAAAGGTATTGTAATGTGACCGACCCCATTAGTGAGTGCTTTCTCTCTCTCTCTCTCTCCCCATCCACCCACATGCACACACACTCTCTGGTCTTTTTTTTTTTTTTTTTTTTTTTTTTTTTTTTTTTTTTTTTTTTTAATGAAAAAATGACTCAAGAGGAGAAATATTTGGAAAATTTGTACATCAAGATACTTTATTTTATCTTTAGACTATCATGTCCAATACAGCAGAGAAATCAAGTAAATAATATGTAATTAATCAGTAAAGTTTTTTGTTTGTTTGTTTTTGTTTTTTAGGGAGATTTTTGCTATAGGTTGAGTGCACTTGTCAAAGAGACAGAAAGTGAGAAATCATTCTCCCCCTCCTCCCCAAGGGTAATGGCCATGGCACAATCATCATCTGTTGGTCCCCATTAGTAAAGTCCTGTGATTCACATTTACCTACACAATTTTAGTTGATGCTACATATGAAGGGTAAAAGCAGAATAAAGTTTGAGGCTGACATGCAATAACTAATGTAGCAATAGAAATAAGGAATGGAGATGCAGAGAAGAAAAAAAGACAAAAACAGAGGGAAGATTTATTTTACTAAAAAATGCATATTATCTTGCAATTTAAGAATTGGTTTTAACCTGTAAGTACTTACAGTGAGGAACAACTGACTTGAAAAGAGGAGTTTATGGATGTTGTCAAAACAAGAACACATTAAAATGGAAACTGAGCAAAAGGGCAGTATATATCAAGGTAAACATAAGCCAGTCTATACTAGCACAGATGACTGCTACATTTGGGTTTGAAGATTTATGGCTAGGAGTTCTGAGAACAAAATTAATGTCATGATTGGTTCCAAAAAATAGAAGTAGAATCTAGAGAAACATCCTAGAAAAGCATCAATTGTAGAAAGAGGAAGAAAAGCAAAGCTGGTCAGTGGTCAAGAAACAAAAGATTTTTGCACAAAGCTAAAACTGTAACCTGAGGGAAAAATGCCCTAATTTCAAATCAAAAAAAAAAAAATTTCTTCTAAAACAAATGGCTTTATTTATAACACTTAGTGTTTTTTTTTAATTTTTTTTTTTTTTTTTTTTTTTTTGTAGAGGTTTGTGCCATAGGGCGCGTGCGCTCGCCAGATAGACAGAGAGAGACAGAGAGACAGAAAGCGAGAAATCACCCCCCGGGGGGATGGCCATGCCGCAATCCTTTCTCCTCCATTCTCCTCTTGAGATCTTGGGCACGCACGGACACGCGCCTGGCGTGAGTTTTAAGCCACCGGGTCCGGGACGCGAACTGCGGTCAACTACGTGGGAGTCCAGTGACATAGCCATTACGCTAACTGCTGGTCCCAACACTTAGTGTTTTTCAGATAGATGTCACTCCCTTGGCAGATCCTAGCTAGTAATTGCTATGCCATGTTCTATTGGCTAGGAAACCATAAGAGTGGGGCTGGCAGGTGGCATTGTGGTTAAGGACGCTAGACTCCCTCATGGCAGACTGCGGTTCGAGTTCTGAACCTGGTGGCTTGCTTTCTCATTTTCTCTTTCTCTCTTGCTCTGTCCCTCTTTGGTCAAATTAAAATAAATAAATAAAGTAAAATAAACAATTCTTAAGAAAACTGTAAGAGTGGAAACATGCTGTGAAACTAAGAGATACATTAGTAGCTTTATGGAAAACCACCTCGTGCATCAATCACAAATGAAAGTCAAAGGGGGCTTTGTATTTAAATAGCATCCTGCCCCTCACACAATGATTTATACAAATGATTTAATACAACTGAGCACTTGAATCTTGAAAATGTAGAGTGTCAATAAAATTCATTACTGAACTTTGCATTAGTCTTTGACTGTAGAACTGAAATTAATTTGTTCCAAGAATACAAGATACTGTCTTTACATTTTCCTCCATGTAATTTTGTCTTAGCATTTAATTAATCTTTTCAAATACATAATGATGAGTTGAAAAAATATTTTGTTGATTCTCTTTAGCAGTAAAATTCAAAGAAACGTGTGCTTGATGTGTAATTGAATCTACGTTTAATAAACTAAACATAGATGATAATGTTTTCTTTTGAATTTAAAGCCATGAAAATGCAGTTTAAAAATACCCAAACAAAACAAAGTAGAATGATATCAGTGTCTTTTGATCCTCTTTTGTTCCTTTCATCATATTTTAGTTACATACGGATATAAATAGCTGAGTTAGAACCATTTTTTCTTGAGATTAAACTTTCCACATTGCAAAATAAAAATAAAGCGAGAAAACAATAACAAAAAGTCTGATATTTTTACAATTCATTTAAAAATATTAAATTTCAGATTTTAAATCTTAGAGGACAAAGAGTATTTGTTTGCCATTTGAACATTTACTGCACGTATTCCTTATGATGTGCTATGTAATGAAAATCAGCAAATATTGAGGATTAAATGCCTAGACATCTCTCTTCTGCTAAAAAATACGTTTGACCTCCTAATTTTCACAGATTTAGATTACTGAGAAAATCACTGCCTAATAAAATGCAATTTCTATTTTAGTTTCTGATTCCCTATATTAGATGTTATAGGTGAAAAGGATTGCATTACTATAATATAGGCATCCACCAGCCACTCAGGTATTTTACATTAAAAACACACAAAACCTTATATAGGATCTATATTTTTTCATGGCATTCCTACTACAGTTAAATTTAAAAGGTATTTTTAGCAGATAACTTTTTGAGAAAATTTTGCTATTTGGGTGTGCGTGCTCACCAGAGAGATAGAGAGAGAGAGAGAGAATGTGAGAAATCATCCCCCCCCCCCCCCGGTGATGGCCACTCCACAATGCCTTCTCTTCCATTCTCCTCTCAGGATTTTGGGTGTGCACACAAACACACGTGTTCCCAGCTTGAATTTCAAGCTGCCAGGTCCAGGACTTGAACTGTAGTTGGCCACATGGGAAGGGAGTCCAACACTTAGCCACTACTCCAATTGCTGGCCCTTATCAGGTAATATATTATTATATTACACTTTCTATCATACCAAAAAATAGTTCTCCTTTTTCCATGATTAAAACTATTCGTCTCAAAGTTTTATTCAAATATCTTTTTTTTTTTTTTTCATTACTATAGTGTGTATGCACTTACCAGAGAGAGACATAGAAAGAGGAGAAGAAAAGGAGAAAGCACCTTCCTAATGGGGCATGGTCACATCACCATTTCTTCTCCTTCATTCCTCTACGCTATGAGGATTTGGGGCATGTGCACTGATATGACTGGTGTTTTTTAATCCCAGACTGGGATTCAGACTGTGGTTGGCCATGTGAGATCCAGTAGCCTTAACCACTGGAGCTAACTATAAAATATCTGTATTGATGTCTGTCTTAGAAATGAAATTTGGGGGTTGTGACAATTCCCTTAGCCATAGTGGAGTTAGTACTTGCATTAGACACTAAGTTGATTTATGTTTAATAACAGTCAAAGGTGAATATTTTGATTCCCTGTAAAATATTGCTAATACATTTTTCTTTAGCTTGGGTGTGGATAGTCCAAACTAGCCCTGGGCAATGATACTATACAGCAGAAGGCTAAAAGCTAATCTGGACTGAGAACCAGGAAGGTAGTCATCTCCTTTGTCAACTGATTTAGCAACATCGTTCCTGCTTTCAAGTCTATTGAGAGTATGTTTGTGTCTGCTAATTTTCCATGCACCTAGAGTTTGGCATTATTTCCATTCTATAAAAAAAAAAAACCCTAGGGATACATAGAACATTCATTCACTCTTGGCATAAGACTGGTGAATGGTTATACACAGGATATTGTGAAAAAGTCAAGACCTCTAAGAAGATGTATCCTTTGAAACTAAATAAAGAGCAGATATTAGTCACATAAAACTGGAGGGTGTTGGGTGAGAGAACAGTCTGAACAAAGAGAAATAGTCTTTAAAAAAAATAGCATAGAAAGTGTCTTGGGAGTTGATTAGGCTTCAAGACTATGGGTGGTGAGATGAGAATGACAATGTGGGCAGGTGTCAGAATGCAAAACTTCAAAGAACGTCTGTCAGCTTAAAGAACTGAGATTTTACACTAGATAAGATAAAAATAATTATAGAATTTTGTCTTGGACATGCCAAAATCTGATTTGTTTTTATGGTGGTTAGCTCAGTAGTTGTGAAGAAAATCTATGTAATGAAAACAACAAAAAAAGAAAACAGAGACTTTCGCAATCTTATAGTTTAAAAAGGTAAATGTTCCAATCTATGACAGAGCTCGTTATTATAGGAATTATAAATTTGGAAGACTTTTGACATTGAAGGCTGTGAATGTAGGAGTGGGAAGAGCCTGAGAGGAGTGTCAATTTTCTATGTTGGGAAACTGGATCAATGGAAATACTTCCAATCATAATGGAAGGTAGGAATAAGTTAATAAGGGAAGATGAACATAAAATACTTTAATGTTGTTTGTATGGCATGCTTTAGAAACTAACCCAATAAATGTGTCTGTGGTTCAGAAAATGGAAATAGAATGGAGCACTGAATTGTGTTTGAGAGTTTTCTAAAGTCCACCTTCAGCCACCCTAATTCTTAGTTGGATTCTTCAGTTGGGTCTAGGAACCAAATTAGCACAAGTTTGATTAACAGGAGAAAATGAAATATGTGCATTTTATTAATGCATATAAGAACCCTGACAAGAAAATGAAGACCTTAAAAAACGGCCATAGCAGGTTTCTATGTATTTGTGAAGAAATGCCAATACTTAGTGGTTTGGACTACAGGCAGTAAGTTGTGAAAAATTCACTAGAAGATACATGGGGGTATTATCAACATATGGAAGGTAAGTGTTTGTTTAATAAGTTTTATTTTAGTGAGTTTACTGCTTATATTTGCACAGCTATTGCAGCATCAATTACTATCCTCCAGTGATAAGGGCTATATTCTCATCCTAATACAGAGAGGGAATGTTTATCAAAGAGATTGTTATGGCTTACCGTGAATGCAGGACAGAAGTTCAGATAGCCCTTCTTCAAACTACTGTTCCTGAAGTGCCTTCAGCTCAAAATTATCAATATATAAAATTAGCATGATATTTCTTTCAATTGAGAAATCAATAGTGTGTCTGTTGCTAAAACATATGAGGGAAACATAGCTTAAGAATCGGGTTATGAGATAACCGGAGCCAGAAAGTGGCACAACGGTTAAGGCACTGGACTCCCACATGGCTGACCACAATTTTAGTCCTGTACTTGGTAGCTTGAAAATCATGTCAGGAGTGTGTGAATGTATGCCCAAAATCCCAAGAGGAAAATGGAGGAGAAGGGATTATTATATGACCATCCCCCTGATGTGGGGGGAGGTGTGATTTCTCATTTTGCCTCTCTATCTCTGTTCGGTGGTTAAACACGTCCTATGCCAAAAACTTTAAGGAAAAAAAAAAAAAAGAATGAGCAAAAATTAAACTCTGAGTGAAAAGATTATTTAGTGTGTCATCAGAGAAAAAGAATCCCATACAGATTAAATGATGGACTAGTGAAGTCTAAGAGGAGGGAGGGTAGTGGGGCATCACGATAGTCATGGAAGGAGAGAGATTATGAAGTGATCTTCCATTAGCACGGAAGAGGACACAAAAAGAAGATAGATTGTTATTTATTATATTGGGGTGTGATTAGAATACATACTAATAGCAGCCTAGTTTTGATGTCAGATGAATGACTGGGAATTAATGAAAGAAGATAGCCAGAGTGTACTCCCTCTCACAAAATTTGGATAAAAGCAGTCAAAGGTGTAATAGATTAGACATCCCACTCCATACAGGGTCAAGGCAGAAAAAAAAATATGAATAAAAAAAAATGGGATGACTCAAGAGTGAGCAAACCTGGAACAGAAAGGATGATGAGCATATTAAAAAAAAATGTAAAACCAACAGAGAGGTACAAATATAGCATCTTTTATTGAAATTTCTGAAAACAAAACCAAACATGTATGCTCTATTAATCCATATTAAGTTTTTATATATTTGTATTATCCTAGGTTCATATAACACTTCTTAGAGGTAAATTCATCTATCATACATACGTTTTGTAATAATTTGTTGGTCAGTAAACCTAATCTTTCTCAGTGAAATAGAAGTGTTATATTTAATTCTAATGATTTCTAAGCAGTTATTACACATGTGGGTAAAAAAGAAGAATCATAAAAACCCATTAAAAGAATGAACGTATCTTTTTTTTTTTTTTTTACAATTAAAAACTCATGAGGTAATTTGCTTGAAAAAAGTAAGAAAACATGACTTCGTGTAAATATGTAATGGACTGACCAATATATTCTATTCGAGTTTAACCAGCAGCTTTACCTCTCTTCAGCCTTTCCACTCCTGACTGCACTAACACCTGTTCTGCTCAATTCTGAAATAAAATGTACATCAGATTTTCTTAGTGGATTGTAAACATGTTCAAAGGCAGTCCAGGGTGAGGATGTGTTCCTGGTGCAAATTGCTTTTTAATATTTCTAGACATAGAAACCTCCCCTCAGCCATCCTCCTCACACAACTTCATATTAACCTAATGATCTGACTATAACAAATTGTCAAACTGCATTTTGCTGCCAAACTGTTTTACAGTTAAGCTGTGTTGTTTTGTGCTCGCCCCTTTTTGTTCAGCCAAATAATTTGCTACTCAGCTCTATGGCAGAGTAAAAAGTGATACACAGGGATTTGAAATGGATGTAATCATGTACACAGCAAGACAAATACCATTAATTTATTTTCAATGTATTCTACAGTGCGTATTTTTCATTCAGTAGTAGAATTACAGCTTTATTGAGAAAGTCCATAATGTAGAGAGATTTATTTTATTATTGCTTACTACTCAAAAATAATATTTGTTAGTGTGTCATAATAATTCACAATAATAATTGGGTAGCATTTTCTCATTCTAAGAAATGTTTTAATAACTCTTAATTCCACTGTTAGATAAACAGCTTATAATTCTCTAGAGGTAATATTTTATGTATCATAGGCTAATTTTTAACTTTGATATAAGTGGCATTTGATCACTAAGGAAATATATTGTTCTTCCAATGAGAAGGAACACTGAAAGCCATAGACACAATGTCACAGCTGCTCAACAAAATATTAGATGGCAATTGCTTAATTTTTTTTGACAGGTTTTTTATATAGGGCGCATGCACTCGTCAGAAAAACAGAGAGTGAGAGACAGACAGACAGAAAGCAAGAACGTATCCTCCAGGGTACATGGCCATACTGCAATCCCTTCTCCTCTATTCTCCTCTTGGAATCTTGGGTACACATGCACAAGTGCCTGGTGTGAGTTTTAAGCCACCGGATCTGGGACTTGAACCTCAGTCGACTACATGGGAATCCAGCAACATAGCCATTACACTAACTGCTGGTCCCAATTGCTTAATTTTTTAAAGCAACCTTTGTTTCATGAGTTTTTTTTTTTTAAGATTAATATAACCATTTAATTATCTAATATTTCATTCAATATTATGTTAACCTCTTCAGTTTTTGACCATATAGGATTTCCCACTGGATTATGATTAACCATTTGTGCTCACTCTTGCAATTCTCATAACCTAATTTTGGATGTTAATACAGCTTTTAAAAGATATATTTTTTATTTCTCATTATAATAATAAAAATATTGAAATGGCAGATTACAAATTCTTGATTCAGAAGATTTTTAAAAAAGCTTGTGCCTGGAAATAATAGTAGTAGTTTTCAGGTTAGCCCCTGGCATGTTATTCACTCTTTAGGTTAATACCTTTTGTTTATTTGTTATTTATCTATCTATATATCTGTGTGATTCATTTATTTCAGGTACTATTTTAGATCACACTCAGTGTTCTCAAGGAGTTAATTCTTTAAAAATGTTGTCACCTAGTGCTGAAACTCTTTGGAATACAATTCCTTTTAAAATATCAATAGTTGCCCCTTCACTTCAATCTATATTACATTATACTAATATTAGTAAAATACATGAATAAAAATATTTTGTGACAAAAGAAATAATCATTGTAAGAATAAAACTTTGGCAAGATAGATTCTGCACATTCAACTCAATTAGCTTATGAGTTCTTTTTTCTTACACTTATAGGCTTAAATTTGACATTGTTTTCAAGCAGAAAATCTTTTTGAGAGCTTTTAGTTTGACATGACTAGACTAATATTGCAATTAGTTTTCTCCTTTATCAGCAGGGTTTATTACTTTTTCTCTTTTTTCTCTTTTTCCATTTAGTAAGCTCATGATTTATCTGCTAATCAAAACTTTCCACATTTCTTCAGTTCTTCCCAACATTCAAACATTGATGTTGTTGACTAACCTTCAGTCTTCACCTCTCTTCTCTTCATATCTGTAACCCTGCACTAATCTTTATTTGATTTTTTTGACTTTGTTACTGTTCTTTCCCTCAGTGAATATGCCAGTCCATCAATAACAAGAAATAATCAGAAATAAACTTTGACATCAAGGAATTCAAAGAAACATGATGTAATTTCCTAAGATCTTTCTTTTCTATTTATTAATGAAGACTAGTCCTGATTTTTACAGCTGCCAATTCTTAGAGTCAAACACTTCCCTTTAGTTTCAACTACTACTCAAAGTTGCAAAATGTACCCAGCTCTTGACTGTTTTTCCTTAAGTTGCCAGCAGCCATGAATGCTCACTAGAGAGAGACAGAGAGATAGAGAGGTTGAAGAAGAAAGAGCCCTGCAATGGGGCATGATCATACTGAAGACTCTTCTCCATCTTTCCATCCTATCAGGAATTTGGGAATGCATGCATATCTGAAGTACATTGTTTTCAGTCTGAGATTCCAAGCTACTTGTCAGCCGTGTGGGATGCGACATCCTTAACCACTAAGCCTTGGGGCTGCCCCTCACTCTTGACTATTGACAAAAACACTGAGAGGTTGAGACATGAATAGTGTATAGGAAACTTTTGGGGGCCTTTGTAAAATCCCTTACCGTTTTAGTTTATTTTTAAAATTTTTTCTTAGTCATCTAAAAATAAAGTTAGACTATATTGCTATTGAGATTCTTTTTATTTTATTTTTGGCCATAGGGTGCATGCACTTACCAGAGAGAGGGGAAGTAAGAAATTACCCCCCTCTAGGGAAGGAATAGCATTCCATAATCCCTTCTCTGTTTTCCTCTTTGGATTTTTGCCACACATGCAAATGCATCTGGTGTGAATTTTTTTTCTTTTCCTTTCTTTCTCTTTCTTTCTTTCTTTCTTTCTTTCTTTCTTTCTTTCTTTCTTTCTTTCTTTCTTTCTTTCTTTCTTTCTCTTCCTTTCTTTCCTTCCTTCCTTCCTTCCTCCCTCCCTCCCTCCCTCCCTCCCTCCCTCCCTCCCTCCCTCCCTCCCTCCCTCCCTCCTTCCTTCCTTCCTTCCTTCCTTCCTTCCTTCCTTCCTTCTTTCTTTCTTTCTTTCTTTCTTTCTTTCTTTCTTTCTTTCTTTCTTTCTTTCTTTCTTTCTTTTTTTTTTATGCCATAGGTTTTCTCATCAGAGAATGACAGAGAGGCTGAGAGAGACATGGAGAAATAAAGTGAGAAATCATCCTCCAGGGTAGATGGCCATACAACAATCCCCTCTCTCCTATTCTTCTCCTGGGAGTTTTGGCAAGCAGACACATGCATCCAAAACAATTTTTCTTTCCTTTTAAAGATGATTTTTTGCTATGGGGCTGTGTGCTAACTGGAGAGACAGAAAGCGGAAAATCCCCTCCCAGGGGTTGCCCATGACTCAGTCCTATCTTCTCCATCCTCCTCTTGAGATTTTGGAAAACCAGGCACACACACCAGAGTGATTTGCAAACTGCTGAGACCGGGACTCAAACTAGAGTCGGCTATATGCAAGTCCAGCACCTTAACCATCATCTACCTGCTAGCACTGATGGAGATTCTTTTTTAAAGTTTCTTTCTTCCATAAGTGAGGAGAAAGGAAGGGAGTCAGAATTCTAAACAGGGTCCTCATATTATGATCTATTCTAGCGCACAGCCAGCCCCACATAATGTTTAAGTGCACACTGGGTATATCAGGGAGGTCAATGAACATGAGCTGGGAATCTTTCCATGTGGGTTACCTCTAGGAGTGCTGTGCTTTACCATTAAACCACTGTTCAGCACCCTGGAATTTTTTTTTTTTTTTTTTTGAGAGGTTTTTCACTATAGGGCACGTGCGCTCGCCAGACTGACAGAGAGAAACAGAGAGACAGAAAGCGAGAAATCACCCCCCGGGGGGATGGCCACGCCACAATCCCTTCTCCTCCATTCTCCTCTGGGGCACGCATGCACACACGCCCAGCGTGAGTTTTAAGTCACCAGGTCTGGGACGCTAACCGCAGTCGGTCGACTACGTGGCAGTCCAGGGACATAGCCATTACGCTAACTGCTGGTCCCCATCCTGGAATTCTTAATGATCCTAATACTTTTTATGCTACAAATTGGTTGTACCTGAATTTATCAAAAGTACCATCTCAGGACCAGCAGATGGCATAATAGTTACATTGGTGGAATCCAGCATAGTAACCGCAGTTCCAGTTCTGGACTCCACGGCTTAAAACTCATGCTAAGCACATGTGCCTATGTGGCCAAAATCCTGAGAGGAGAATGGAGGAGAAGGGATTTTGGTGTGGCCACCCCCTGGGGTTGGGGGTGACTTCTCACTGTCTGTCTCTGTCATTCTGGTGAGCACATACACCTTACAGCAAAAATGTCTTAAAAAAAGAAAAAAAAGGGACCAGTAGTTAGCATAATGGCTATGTCGCTGGACTCCCACGTAGTCAACCAGGGTTCGAGTCCCAGACCAGGTGGCTTAAACTCACGCTGGGCGTGTGTGCATGCGTGCCCAAGATCCCAAGAGGAGAATGGAGGAGAAGGGATTGCGGGGCGTGGCCATCCCCCCAGGGGGGTGATTTCTCTCTTTCTGTCTCTCTGTCTCTCTCTGGCTGTCTGGCAAGCGCATGCGCCCTATAGCAAAAACCTCTCCAAAAAAAAAGATACAGCAGGAGGCCACTTGTAACTGGAAGGCTATGCGGCAGAGACCCATGGCTCATCCTCTGGCCCATTAGACTTTAAATACTCAGGTATATTGAATGGGTCTTTAAGAAGACCTTTTGCCCCTTCAGTCCTCATCTGGACATCCATTCCATGGCAGGGAGACTGAGCTGCAAAGAGACTATGGCTTATGCCCTGCTACTGCCTCTGAATTCTAAGACTTCAGCATTTTCTGAAGCACATGGATCCCTTCTCTTTTCCTCAATTAAAATTCAAAAGCTCAGTCTCAGGCACACCTATTCTCTAGGAATTGTAAAGACTTTGAATCATCCAAAACCAGTGACAATAGAGTAGGAGGCTGGTGAGCATCACGGAGGTAGAACAGCAGAGAAACGGTCAGTCACTTACTGTCGCATGACTTTGGCTGCTCAGAATTAACTCTGATAATGTAAAAAGGAACATATAAATCACCAGATGACTAGAAACCATCGCAAGGGTACAAGAAATGTAAGCAGCCAAGAAAATATCTCTCCCCCAAGGAAAAGCATTAATTCCTCATCATCCAAAGACAACACAATGGAACTTGTGCAAATGTCAGATAAACAATTAAGAATATTTATAGTAGCAAAAACTAAATGAGATGCAAGAGAAAAGAGAAAATGAGCTCCAGGAGATGAGGAAATCCTCTCACGATTTGAAGGAAGAAATAGAGACCATAAAAAATATCAGACAAAATTGTTGGAGATGAAGCCTGTGATACAGGAAATTAAAACCTCCCTCAAAAGTATCAATGGAAGATTAGGTCATGCATAAGACTGAATCTCAAATGTAGATGACAAAACCTATGACCTAGAAAAAATGATCAGAGAGACAGAAATAAGCAAGAAAAATGAGGACAATCTGTGAAAAATATTAGATATTATTAAGCACTCAAACATTCAGATAATTGGTATCCTAGAAGATGCAGAAAATAATATAGATATTGATCTTTTATTCCATGAAGTCTTGGAAAAAAAACTTTCCAAATCTACAGAGGCATTCAAATATCCAGACCCAAGAAATACAAAGGATCCCAAATAGAATCTACTCAAGAAGATCCTCTCCATTTCACTTCATAGCCAGATTGTCCAAAACCACAGACAAAGACAAGTCACTAAAATTGGCAAGAGAAAAATGTCAAGTTACTAACAAAGGTTATCCCATCAGGCTGACATTGGACCTATCATCAGAAACAATGCAGACAATGAGGGACCAGCAGTTAGCGTAATGGCTATGTCACTGGACTCCCATGTAGTCAACAGCGGTTCGAGTCCTGGACCTGGTGGCTTAAAACTCACCCCGGGCACGTGTGCGTGCGTGCCCAAGATCTCAAGAGGAAAATGGAGGATAAGGGATTGCGGAGTGGCCATCCCCATGAGGGGTGATTTCTTGCTTTCTTTCTCTCTGTCTCTGTCTTTCTGCTACACGTGCCCTGTATCAGAAAACCTCTCCAAAAAAAAAAAAAAAAAAAGAAAAGAAAAGAAACAATGCAGACAAGGAAAAAAATGGGGAAATATAGTCAAAGTGTTAAATAAAAATCAGTTTCAACAAGATTACTATACCCAGCAAGATTATCCTTCATATGGGAAAAAAAGATAAAAAATCATTCTCAAACAAAAATCTGAAATTTACCAACTTCAGACAATTGTTCAAGAAGTTTTGAAGGGAGTGCTATACCAAGAAAACTAAAGTCAAACACACAGATCAAAGAGAACCAAAAACAATCAAGAAAATGGCTCACTTAATGATAGGAACATATCCAGAAATATCAATACCAATGTTGAATGTTAATGGATTAAATTCTCTGATCAAGAGACACAGATTAGCTGAATTAAGAAAAAAAAAAATAGAAATCCTCTATCTGTTCCCTATAAGAAACACACCTTATGAATAAAGACATACATTGACTAAAAGCAAAGTGCTGGAAAAAGTTATTCTATGCAAATGGAAACCAAAAAAGGGCTGTAGTTGTGATACTGATTTCAGACAAAATAGACTTGAAGTCAAAAACTGTAAGACAAGACAAAGAAGGGCATTATATAAAAGGGCTAATTCATCAATAAGATATAACTCATAAATACATATGCACCCAACTCAGGTGCACCTAAATACATAAAGGTGAGACTGCTAGAGCTAAAAGGAGAGATAGGTTACAACACTATAATTGTTGGCTATCTCAACACACCATTATCTCTTTTAGATGGTTCTAGACAAAACAATAAGCAGAGATACAGGACCTAAACACAACTATAAATCAAATAGACTTGACAGATGTCTATAGAATTTTCCACCCTAAGAACACAAAATACACATTTTTCTCATCCCTGCATGGAAGCTTTTCAAAGATTGACCATATGACAGGGTGCAAATCAAGCCTTTACAGATTCAAAGGCATAGAAACTGTATCCAGCAGCTTCTATGTCCATGGTAGAATTAAACTTGATATTAATTTCAGGAAAAATCCTCAAAAATGCACAAACACATGAAAACAAAACAACCTATTTCTGAGTGACTTCTCAACTACTGAAGAAATTAAGTCTGAAATAAAAAATATTTATGAAAACAAATGATAATAGTACATGAGTTTCCATAATCTATGGGACATCACAAAAGTAGCCATAAAAGGAAAATTCATAGCAATTAGTGTGCACAAGAAAAAAAGATGGAGAGGTTGGCAAGGAGACAACCTAACATCAGGTTTCAGGGGATTGGAAAAACAACAAAAAATGCCAGGTGAAAAGATCATCATATTGAATGGGGGGAAAACTGAATGTTTTTCCACTAAAAACTGGTACAAGACAAGACTGCCCTCTTTCTCCACTCCTTTTCAATATAGTACTGGAAGTCCTAGCCAATGCAATCAGAAAAAAGAATAACATAAAAGGCATTCAAATAGGTTAAAAAAGAGTTGAAAATACCTTTATTTGCAGATGTCATGATGGAATACATAGAAAACCCACCAATTTTCATGAAAAAACTTCTCAAAGTGATAAATGAATACAGTTAAGTGGCAAGATACAACATCAACATTCAAAAAGTCTATAGATTTTCTATATATGAACAAAAAATAGACCGAGGTAGGACTGAATAAAGGAATCCCTTTTTCCATAGCTACAAAATGTATAAGAGACCTAGGAATGAACGTAAGAAGGAAGTCAAAGACCTTTACAGGAAACTATGAAAATCTTAAAAACGATATTGAAAAAGACATAGAAAGTGGAAGGACAACCCATGTTCCTGGATTGGAAGAATTAATCTAATCAAAATGGCAATTCTACCTAAATTAATCTACATCTTTAATGCAATTGCAATCAAATTACCAAAGACAATCTTCAAAGATCTAGAAAAGATGATCACAAAATTTGTCTGGAATCATAAGATCTTGTATTGCCAAAGTAATCCTATATAAGAAGAGTGGAGTGGGCTGCATCTCTCTCCCTGACCCCAAAATGTAATATGATAATGTGATAATAAAAACAGTGTGGTATTAGTACAAAAACAGGTGGACCAGTGGAATTGAATAGATACCTGAGAAATAAATCCCTAAAAATACAGTCTACTGATTTTTGATAAAAAATGCAGTCAATCCAGTGGGAAAGAAAACTTCTTTAGAAAGAAGTGCTTGTAAAACTGCAGAAAGATGAAACTGGATCCCCATCTTTCACCATTAACAAAAATGAACTCAAAATGGAACAAAGATCTGTACCTAAGACCTCAAAATATAAAACTACATGTGGGAAACACTGGGGAAATTCCAGGAGATATTGGGGTAGGCAAAGACTTCTTAAATAAGACTGCGGAGCACAGTCAATGATCCCAAAAATAGACAGGTGGGATTACATCAGATTAAGAAGTTTCTGCACAGCAAAGGAAACAGTAATTACTGTGAATTGACAACCCTCAAAATAGGATAATATATTTGTAAATTATACCTCAGATAAGGGACTGATAACCCAAGTACATCAGTGCCTTACCCCCCAAAAAAATTAATTAACTCAATAAAAAGATGGGAAAATTGGTTGAACAAAAAACTCTCTAAGGAAGACATAAGAACAGACAAAAAGCATGTGAGGAAATGCTCAACATTCCTCATCATAAAGGAGATGCAGTTTAAAACCGCAATGAAATACTATCTAACCCCTGTCACAATGGAAAAGATTAAAAATACAAAAAAATGATAAGAGTTGGTGGTGTTGTGATGAAAGGGGAACTCTCTTCACTGTTGGTGGGAATGCTAATTAGTCCAGCCATTGTAGAAAACAACATGGAGGTTCCTCAGAGAGATATAAATAAAACTACTGTATCATCCAGCAATCCCACTCCTGAGTATCTGATCAAAGGAGAATAGAATACTCAGTCAGAAAACCACTTGCCCATCAATGTTTGTTGTAGCATTATTCACAATTTTTAAGACATGGATCCAAACCAAATGTCCACGAACAGATGAATGGATTGAAAAAGTGTGGCATGTGTACTCTGTGGAATACTATTCAGCCTTAAGAAACAACAAAACCCTGAATTTTTTTTTAGAAATTGGTTGAATTTTTTAGAAATTGGTTGAATAGAAGATTTATTGCTGAATGAAACAATCCAGGCTATGAAGGAAGACATTGTTTGTCTCCACTTACTATATACTGACTATCTGCACTCTATCATTTAGATGAAAAGATTGGAAGACATGAAAACATTGAAAATAGTTATGTGCACTGGAGACAATGTGAAAGGGGGGTGAGAGAGGGGAAAAGTATAGGGAAGGAAATTAGGGAGAAAAAAATAGAGAAGCCAGACATTTATGGGACATAGAATATTCTCAGCTGGTCTTGTCTGAGGTGTATTTGATGTTGGGTAAATTCTCTTTAAAAGACAAATGATGTATAGAGATTGAATGCTTAAAAATTAGGAATAATAACAATAATAAAATGGAATTTTTTTAAAAAAGGACCATCTTCATTTCACCACAAGACAGTTTTCCCACATGAAGTCTTAGTCAGCTAAGGTTACCACTATTATTATAAGTATAGTTTTTATCCTTCTCATTCTTTCCTAATTCTAAAGTCTAATTAGTCATCTGGCTGAATGAATAAGGTTTTCATTGACCCTCATGGTTTTTGGCAATTCAAGATGTCATATAGGACATGAAGTAAAAATATAGTTATTAATATATAAGAAAATTTCCAGGTGAGAGTTGTAATATATTCCAATGTTCAAGGCTTGAAATTAGCATTTGAATTCAGTTATTTCAAAAAGAAAATGAAATTTTGGCAGTTTTCTATCATTATTTAAGTTCATATTTTGCATAACACAGAGACAGAGAGAGACACCAAAGGAGAAAGGAAGAGAGACAGGCACTCTCAGCAGGCTCCTCACATCATGATTAACCCCTAGTCCCAGCTGTCCAGAATCATGGGCATGCATGCACACCTAGTGTTCACAGGGAGGCCCCAGGATACAAACCAAGACGTTCCCCATCAGGATTCAGTTGTGTCCCGATAATGCCACTGCCTGGTTCTAGGATTTTTCCAAAATATGATTCTATCATTTAGTGTGTAAGAAATGGTGCTACTCACCGAAATAGGGTATAAAGAGGAGAAATTGGGAAAAATAAGATGCTTTGCAGAATTTGAGATGTTTATGGGACATGTAAGCACACCAGAATAAGTAGTTAGCTCTGTAGAGGTTCTATGTGTCCACTCAAGAGCTGTATAGGGTAGACAGATGGTGTGGCAGCAGTAAAATAAGATGTTCTGAGAGGCAATACTACATGGGAAGTCTCCCAGTTCAAGTTGAGACTCCCCTGAGTACACCACGCACATGTTTGCCCATGATTTGAAGCTGGATGGGGCAAGCAGTAGATTAAGGCTTTGTGACCTATGGGAGGGGGTGCTTTCTCTCTGTCTCCTTCATGGTTGAAATAGATTAAAAAAACAAAAAAAAAAAGAACTTTTTTTAAAAAAAGAAAGAATTACACAGGGTTAAGGGAGTACTACCCCAGTGATCTGGGTTGAAGTTTCCACTCCCTTTCAATAAAAACAGTTCTGTTTTTTACATATTAGATTTCCATAAAGTGTTTAATCTGTATAGATGTTTGTAAGATTTCAAGAAAGTTGAGATAAGATAGTCTGACAAATTGTGACTTTACTGTAAATACTTATTCTCTTATTAGTAGAGAAAGAATAAAAACAAAGTAAGTTTTCCTGACTTTTAAACTAATAATCTTAAATTTGCCTACTCTATGTATATACTTTAGAGAACTACACCCATCTAATAGATTAGGAATTTCAAAAATATCATGTTTCAGAAAATTAGAGATCAAAATTTTTTCTCTGTAGAGGGTCCAATAGTAAATTTAAGTTGTTTTTTTTTTTTTTTTTTTTTTCCCAGAAAGATGTTCTTTTTAATAACTACTCAAATCTGCTGTTTGTAGAACTAGAGCATCCATAATTCTACACTAGTAATGGGTATGGTAGTGTTCCAACAAAGTATTGACAAGAACAGGTACCAATTAAACCTGGTCCACAGGCTGTAGTCTGCTGATCTCTGTAATATGTGATTTGTTGATCCTAGTTATAGAGACCTTATGATACACTTGGATTTTTTTGAGGGTAATAAGAAATATTTGGTATTAACAAAACTTTACTCTAACCTATCAGTTACTAGAATAAAAAGGCATTATAATGCCACAAAATGATGTCTGTTTTTTTTTTTTTTTTCAAAATAGACAACACGTATGGTTAAGAAAATGGATAGAATTATCACACAATATTTGCATCCTCTGAAAAAATTGTATAATACCCCACACAAAAATATGCAGCCAATATAAATAAGACATTACAAAAAATTTTAAATAAATTTTAAAGAAAGAGAAGAGATAATATTCTGCTTGTTACTATTGAGTCTTTGGAAAAACCATGAAGCATTTATGCATAGAAATCTAGAAAAAAAGTCATGACTTTTCCAACGACCCAATAAAACATGTTGCCATTTGCGTCCCAATTCTAAAACATATTCTGTCAGATAATGTCAGAGGTGTTAAACCTTGTGTCACAATCTTTTGGAATAATAAAATGAATTATTATCTATAAGCACTTAGTTTAAGAAAAAGAAAATGGTGTGTTTTTAATAGAATATTCTGAATCACATTTCATTCTTGCATGTGAGTGAGATGAGAAAAATCATCTGAGATAGTGTATTTCAGAAAGAATTTATCTCAAATTCATGAAAATTAAAATTATTTTTGTCACTACAGTGAGAACTTTTTGCATTCTTTGCCATTGTGCAGAGATTTAAGTGTGTTGGACCATGCATTTCTTATTAAAATTCAGCACTAGGATTTTAGCATTATGTTACTCTACAACAGAGCCATTTTACAATGAACAGAAATGTGAGAAGCTAAGGTATCTCTTCTACACACTTTTTTCATGCCAAAGAAATGATTTCTTGGCCCCTCTCTATTTGGCTTGCTGGCTCTTTTTGATTTCTTTTTAGGGCAATGAATAATATGTCAGAGTTATGAGGTACATATGAATTAAACCCAAAAAGGGAGAGTTATTATTAACATCCAATTGTTAAAACTTTGCATTATGTTTATTTGATTGTGAAGAAAAGGGGATATTTAGAATTTGGCTCATATCCATGACTGATTTTTTTTTTTAACTAAATAATTTAATATTCTAGACATTTCCTCAGGAATACAAATGTGATTTTTTTAAACAACAGAAAAAGCACCCTTTTAGATTTTCCCATTAAAAATAATCAAGATGAGTTGCCTTGAAGACTTAGAAAAAGTTTAATATGAAAATTATATATGCCAAATCACCTAGTGTTTAATTTAAGGAAGATGTATTTTTCCATATGAAGTAATTTTCTGTTCTCACTAATAATGCTATCCTGAAATTAGCAACTCAGAAAGTAGACAAAAATCACAGAAAACTGAAAATGCTAAAATGTCCACATTTATCACCTGAGAAGGTAGGATATATCCTACCATTATTAAATGTTTAATGTAGCTGTTGGCAGGTGTGTGTAATGAGTCTGTGAAACTGCTAACATAACTATTTCTCATTCATCTATTGTGAAATGTGAAATCATCCTTATTCTCTCAAAAATTCATTGTGATATTGCTAACTTTTAGTTAATATTAATTGTGGTGTACAGTGGCTTTAAAATTTGTTTAATTTTATTTACTTGAATAAAATGGACATTTTACTTTGTTAGGGAAAAATAAAACAGCCTCTGGGATATTCTACTGGATATATGAAAAATTTTCTTATAAAAGTCAAATGCAGTAGAGAATATTGCTTATTCGATAAAACTTTATAGGCTTCTTTAAATCTAAGAATCCCCTCTAATGAAGTTATCTGAGGTGTTGTAACTTATTAAATGAATTTGTTTTATTTGTTGGCCATGTTTAGACTAACCACTTGATTTAACCCATTTAAATTAATGTTTTCCCGACAATTCAACTTGTATTCAAATATAAATAATAAATGAATATTAAGATTGAAATGGTAAAATTTCAATATGTTAACATTGCAAGTAGTTAAATATTTTGTAGATATGTATTTTATAATAGAAAGTCTCATTCTGGCATGTGTAAGTATAAACTATCTAGGTTTGAAAAAAACCAAAGCATCACTCCAAAAGGTTTTTATTCATGAGACTCAATGAAACATGCATTCTTATAAGGTGCTCTATGTGATTCTGATGCAAATGATAAGCCATCAGAACAGAGAAGCACACCTAAATAAATAGTCATAAGAAGCCATACTGAATATTAAGGACATTTTAAAACACCTCTGCAGTAAAACAGGAAATAAGGTGTTTGCATAAAATTTTGACTAGATACAAGAGTAGTTTTGAGGAAGAAACATACATCTTCTTTCTCAGAATCACATATCTATGTTGATGATGCTGTATCACTAATCTTACTGCTTTCTAAAACACTTATTACTAGAAAAGAAAATAAATAGAGTAATGCTTGTCTTTTAAAATAAGTAAAAGAACAGACTGTACAGGTATTTGAAATAGAGATACTAAAGTAACATCATGCCCACAGAGTTATTCTGTATGGAAAATGCCTAGTAATCACCTGTGGCACTTATGAGAGGCTTTGGGTCCCCTATTTAAGCTTTTGACCAAATAAGTCCGATCAGAAAAGGGAATTGCATTTTGTATTACCCTGTGATACCATCCTGATCCAATTGACCTGTATATCACATTCTGACAAGACTGTTAAAAACAAGACTGCAAAGGACAAAGTTATCCAGAATATACAATTAGATTGAATTTCAGCAGAATAATACTGGGAATCTATCCAAATCAAGTAGTAAAATGGTTTTTCTTTTTTTTTTCCCTCAAAATTACTTAGCTTATCTTTTGCAGTTTCTTATCTACTTCTCAGATATAATTAAATTACTGCTCAAAAGTTATAAAATTTCTCAAAATAAAAATACCAGATTAAAATTTATATTGCTTTTAGGTAATGCTTAGGGAAACATATAAATGAAATACAAAAGAAAATTAATTTCGAGCAGGTGACATGGTGGTTATGGTGTTGGATTCCCATATGGTTGACAGCAGTTCAAATCCTGGACCTGGTGTCTTGCTTTCACACTTTCTCTCTCTGCCATTTAGCAAATTAAAAATAATAATAATAAATAAAATTATATTTTAAAAAGTATAAAAGGAAGATAATGAGTTAGAAATAAGGAACATATAATTTAAGGTCTTAGTTAATGTTCTCTTGGTCTCTAATAATGTAACCTCAACTGATATATTTATGTTAAAAAAAAAAAAGAGGTTTACTACAATTCATGTACTTATCTTATAAAGCCCAAAGGAAGAAAAACATCCAGGCCTCACTAGAAAATGAGAAGGTTTGTTCCAAATCTCACTGTCTCTTTAGAATCACATAATCTCCTATCAGTTTCTATATTTACTTTTTTTGTTCTCCAAAATAAGTTTGTTCCTGCCTTTCAACATGAGTTGAAAAACACCCATTTGCAGCTGTTGTCTTGTCAATTCCTTTCTTTCGTCCATTTTTGTACTCTAAAGAAGGAATTTAAGGGCCAGTAGGCATCGTGGAGGTTAAGGTGCTGGATCCCACATGACCAACTCTGAGGTTCAAGTCCTGAAACCAGCGGCTTGAGAAGGCTTGAGAATCATAGTGGAAACGTGTGTGCATGCCCAAAATCCTGAGAGGAGAATGGAGGAGAAGGTATTCAGGCATGGCCAGTCCTCCTAGGGGTAGTTTCTCACTTCCCTCCTCTCTCTGTTTCACTCTTGTCAGTGTACATGCCCTCTGGAAATAAAAAATAAAGAGAAAGAGAATGATTGTTATAGGAAGTATAATTTTTAACTATATATTAACCGTCTTTGACACAATTTAAATCATGTTTCCCTAATCCTCTATGCAGGACTTACAACAATTTTTTATTCAAAACATTTATGGAGAATCAACGATGTACTTGACACGTATCATAAAATTTGAGAAAAAAAAATACATGACAACATGCGGTCAAAAAGATAAAAAAGGAGTAAAGGAGAGGCAGAAATAAATTATATGTGATAAGTTACATAACATGTTTTAAGTCATTTTTTGTATTGAAATGGGTCATCACAGGAAGGCTATATAAAATAAATCTGAAGGATCAATGTGGTTTATTCTGGTGGGTAAAGGAAAAGAATATCCAAGATAGAGGGGAGAGAAGATATAAAGGTAAATGGATTTGAAACAATATTCTGTCAAGGAAAAGATAAATTAAAAATTACGGAAAAGTTCTAAAGTATAAGTGGGAAAATTTGTTACATAAAAGTTAAAAAATAATCACACATTGGGTGTATGTACTTGAGTACCCAAAAATCTCAGGAAAATGGAGGAGAAGGGATTGAGGAGTGACCATCCACCTTGGGTGGTGATTTCTCACCTTCCCTCTCACTGTCTACTGTCTCTGTCTCCCTTCCTGGTGAGCACATGTGCCTTAGGACCAAAAAAAAGAAAAAAAAAAAAGTAGATCATGAATCATTTGCCAAATCAATAGGTAATAAAAATCATGCATGTTAGCAAGCATCTTTTGTTTTCACTCCCTAACCCAAAAAATATACTACAAAGCTGTGGTAATCAGAACAACATGGTATTGGAGCAGAAATAGACAGGTGGACCAATTGAACAGAATAGAGACGCCAGAAATAAACTCACACACACATAGCCAACTGATTTTTGACAAAGGGTACCAGTCAATCCAATGGGAAAAGGAAAATCTCTTTAGCAAGTGGTGCTGGAAAAACTGAATATCCACCTGCAGAAAGATGAATCCGAACCCCTACCTCTCACCATTGACAAAAATCCACTCAAAGTGGATCAAAGATCTAAACCTAAGACCTCAAAATATAAAACGGCTGGGGAAATGCTGACAGACATTGGGGAAAACAATGACTTCTTAAATAAGACCCCCAAAGCACAGTTAATAATCTTAAAAATAGACAAGTGTGATTATATCAAAATAAGAACATTCTGCACTGCCAAGGACAAAATAATCAGTGTGAATCTACAGCCCCCAGAACGGGAAAATATATATATATGTATTTTTTTTTTTGGAGAGGTTTTTGCTATAGGGCGTGTGCGCTCCCCAGACAGAGACAGAAAGCCAGAAATCAACCCCCAAGGGGGATGGTCACGCTGCAATCCCTTCTCCTCGATTCTCCTCTTGGGATCTTGGGCACGCACGCACACGCGCCCAGCATGAGTTTAAGCCACCAGGTCCAGGACTCGAACCGTGGTCGACTATGTGTGAGTCCAGCGACATAGCCATTACGCTAACTGCTGGTCCCAGAATGGGAAAATATTTTTGTAAACTATGCGTCAGATAAGGAACCAATAACATGAATACACAAGGAACTCAAGCAGCTGTCCCGAAAAAAGACAATCTATTAAAAGATGAGAGAATGAGTTGGAAAAAGCATTCTCTAAGGAAGACATAAGAATAGCCAAAAGACATATGAAAAATTGCTCAACAACCCTCATTGTAAGGAAGATGCAGATCAAAACCACAATGAAATACCTCCTAACCCCTTTCAGAATTACTAAGATTATATATAATATATAATTATATATAATATATAATATTATATAATATATAATTATAATTATATATAATATATATGAAAGGAAGGGGAACTCTCTTACACTGATGGTGGGAATGTAAATTGGTCCAGCCATTGTGGAGAACAATTTGGAGATTCCTCAAAGACTGACAGACTACAGATAGAACTACCATATGATCCAGCAATCCTGCTCATTGGTATCTATCCAAAGGAGAGAGGAATTCTCAATCAGAAAAGTGCTTGTACATCTATGTTTATTGTGGCATTATTTACAATTGCTAAGATATGTAACCAACCCAGATTCCCACAAACAGATGAATGGTTAAAAAAATATGGAACATATACTCTATGTAATACTAGTCAGTCATAGAAAACAACAAGACCCTGGCTTTTGACAGAAAGTGGATAAATATGGAAGATTTACTGCTCAGTGAAGCAAGCCAGGCTATGAAGGAGAGACATTGTATGTCTCCACTTAATATATACCAAGTGTCTGCATTCTATGACATAAATTGAATGACTAAAGGATATAGAAACTTAGTAAATGGTTATGAATACCAGATACAGTGTGGGAAGAAGTTTGGTGAAGGAGTCTGAGGAAGGACATTAATGAGAAAAGTAGAGAGGCAAGACATTTATGGAACAAAGAAATAGATTATTATCTATTGAATAATGTTATAGTATTATCAACTTGACTTGTGAGAAATGTATACACATTGGAATATTCACTTTGTAAGCTAAGTAACATGTGATTGAATGCATAAAATAAATTAAAATAAAAAGAAATAAAAAATTAAAAATATATATTTTAACTTGTATTCTGGATTTCAAAATTTTTATGCACCAAAATATATTCATATGTGAATTACATTTTTTCATGAGTTGTTTGAAGTCCCCTCATATGTGATTTAATTTTCAGCATTTCCCAAACTACATTAACTGCTTCAGAGATAGTACTATGACACAATAAGCAAATTTGGGATAAAGTTTTTGTTTTTGTTTTTGTTTTTCCCCTATATGCTACATGCATTCCTCAGAGAAACACACACACAGAGAGAGAGAGAGAGAGAGAGAGAGAGAGAGAGAGAAAGTGAGAAAGTATCATAATAATATGGATTATGGCCATTTCACAATACTTTCTCCTCCATTCTCCTCTTGGGATTTTGGGCACACACAAATGTACTCCCAGAATAATTTCATGCTGCAGGGTCTGGGACTGAAACTGCATACTCAGCCAATTGAAATCCAGACACTTTAATCACCATGCTGCTAACTCGTCCTAAGTAGGATTTCTTTTTCTGTCACTTTTGGAATAGAAGTTAGCAATTCACTCAGCTCTCAATATCCTGTCATATTTCCAATTGCAGGACAAAAGGAGAAAATGAGAGGTAGAGTGTCATTCTATTTCTCAAACTGTGTGTTGGTTACAGATTTGTTCAAATTGGGAAAAACCCCTGACCTGTCCTCTGCTTTTGTTGTCTTGGGAATGGGGGTGCATGAGAGTGGTAGGCACATATTTTGATATTTGTATTATTTTTCATTAATGAAGGTTTAACAGTAAACCTTGTGATGATCTTAAAGTACTTCTGTAAAAATAAATAAGTAAATAAATAAATAAATAACAAAAAAGCCTAACCTTATGATTATCAGTTACTTTAGAGAGTAAGCAATTAGACTCAAAGTTCAAAAACTTCTATTTAAACCCTACACTTGTGATCTATAGGTATTTTTACAACTTATTTTCATCTTTTAGTCTGTTTTATCTTTAAGATGAAAGCAAAAACTTTTTTATTAGAAGAGAAACATATCTCAGAAGTTACTATGAGGATTAAATGGAGTAATGTTATTATCTCAACAAAACATGTCAAGGTCAGTATCTTTTCTAATTTTTTTGCTAATGCCTGTGATCATGATGCCATAGCCCTATACCAAAATGATTCCAGTATCTGGGTTCCTAAGTTTCAAGTTCATCTTCAAACTTAGGTATTTTTTTTATCAGATGATGATAATATCAGTTGATGATAATATCCTTATCTACTTTTAGCCTTTTAGCATTTCTCTTCAAAAACCTTCCATTATAAGATAAAGTTCAATTTCCCTAGCATGGTAGAAGAAGGCTTTTATTGGGACCAGCAGTTAGCGTAATGGCTATGTCGCTGGACTCCCACGTAGTCGACCGCGGTTCGAGTCCCGGACCCAGTGGCTTAAACTCACGCTGGGCGCGTGTGCGTGCGTGCCCAAGATCCCAAGAGGAGAATGGAGGAGAAGGGATTGCGGCGTGGCCATCCCCCCTGGGGGGTGATTTCCTGCTTTCTGTCTCTCTGTCTCTCTCTGTCTGTCTGGCGAGCGCACGCGCCCTATAGCAAAAACCACTCCAAAAAAAAGAAAAAAAAAAAAAAAAAAAGAAGAAGAAGGCTTTTATTTATTTTTCTAATTCTATACTTCACCGCCTTGCTACTCTGATTTTCTACCAATTGGCATTATGAAACTGAATTTTCCACCACAAGAATTTCAGATCCCCCATATTCTCTTTGTACCTCTTATTTTGAACAAAATTATTTGAGTGGATGCAATTCAACCCTCACTTTTGCTGTCTGCCTAATTCATCTTTCCAGATACAGCTAAAATCATCTGGTTTCATAAAAACTTAGGGGCATCCTTTGACATATTCAATATATCTAAACTCTGACCTTCTCTTAGAACTTCATCAATATTTTGTGTAATTCTAGGGGACATTTGGCAAGATCCATTAATCTGTACCTGGATTTTTTGTTAGCCAGGTCTTAGACTTTGCTGACATTTCCATAGAGGTGATTTTTTAACACTTCCCCTCCCCTTAAAAAAAAAAAAAAAAAAAAAAGGAGACGACAAAAGAGAGAAAGAAGAGATAAGGTCCGAGATCTGAAAGCTAAGTGTAGGGGGATATGTCAAATCTATTGGGATAAATCTGCAAAGGATTATTTTCCTCCTTACCTTGCTATATTCCCAAGATTTTTTGTTGTCTCAAGATGTTCTTCAGAAAAGCAACTGAAGAGACTACTGTGATCCTGACACTAAAATTGAAGGAGTTCAAGTAACCACATCTTATGAAAGAGTAGGAAAACAAAACAAAACAAAACAAAACAAAACAAAACAAAAACAATGGCAATGCCAGTTGGAGGCTTTCTCCAACATGTGTTTCAACTCAGTCACGTATCATACACTCGCACATAAAGGGGGTCAGTTCCAATGTTTATCAATGTGTCTGATCTTATTTCATCTGTATTCCATTCCATCATTGCTTAACTGGACTTTATGAGGGCATCTTTTTCTCCTTAAATATTAGTCATTTTATACTTATTTCATACTCTGGCATACTGATCAATGATCAGGAGAATTAGAAAGAATTTTCCCATGAATAAATCTTGTTCCTATGTACATAGACCATGCACATATTTGCCCTTGTAAAAAAGAGCTTTATCACCAACCTGTAATTTGGAACATAAAATATAAATTATTTTAAATAGATTGAAGGCTTATTCAAAGTCAATGTATTTCATACCTCTACCATTTCTTGCACAATTAGCATTTGCATGACCCTTTTACTGAAACTCAGTTTCTGCTAATTTGGAAAGCAACTGCTTCTCTCACCCAAATGGTCACCTGGGATATGCAACAAAAATTTTAGATCCCCCATATCATCCCACATCCTGGGAAATAATTCTCTGTAGGTCACTCATATCTTGTGCATCTTGCAAGAGAGGCATTAAGTGCCTTATCCCTGGCACATTTTGACTTTCTTTTTTTTAGAAATGCTTGCTACAGGGCATGTGTGCTCACCAGAGAGACAGAGAAACAGAAACTGAGAAATCACCCTTCCCCCCAAAGGGGATTGGCCACGCCACAATCCCTTCTCGTCCATTCTCCTCTTGGCATCTTGGGCACGCACTCACACATACCTGGCATGATGTTTAAGTCAACAGATACAGGACTTGAAACTTGGTTGACTACATGAGAGTCCAACAACATAACCATTACGCCATTTGCTGGTCCTGTTAGCAGGTTTTGAATTTTAACCATTCTTATAGATATATAATGGGATGTTATTGTTTCGTTAAGTTTATTTCATGACATAGGATGTGGAGTATCTTAATTTGCTTATTTGCCATTTGTGTATCTTGATGAAGTGTCTGTTGAGATTCTTTGCCCACTTTTTTGATCAGATTATTTGTACTTTTATTGATGAGTTTTTAAAAAAGCATTTATTCATTATTTTTAAATTATCCTCTTCTGTTGATTTACTTATTCTCCTTCTTTGAAAAATTTAAATTCTTACTTCTCTTTCATATCACATTTTCTGCTGAAAATTTGAATGTAATACTTATCTTTTTTTCTCTATAGGCAAGGTGTTTTTCCCCCTCTGGTTTCCTTCTAGATGTTATCTTTGTCTTTAGCTTTCCCCATTTTGAATATGTTATACCAAAGTTTAAAATTTAGAGTATTTGGGAACCAGCAGTTAGCGTAATGGCTATGTCGCTGGACTCCCACGTAGTCGACCGCGGTTCGCGTCTCGGACCCGGTGGCTTACAACTCAAGCCGGGCGCGTGTGCGTGCGTGCCCAAGATCCCGAGAGGAGAATGGAGGAGAAGGAATTGCGGCGTGACCATCCCCCCTGGGGGGTGATTTCTCGCTTTCTGTCTCTATGTCTCTCTCTGTCTGTCTGGCAAGCGCACGCGCCCTATAGCAAAAAAAAAAAAAAAAAAAAAAAAAAAAAAAAAAAAAAAAAATTTAGAGTATTTATTCCTTTTCTGAGTTTTTGACTATGTGGTTTGGTGTTTCTCTATAGTTTTAGAAAATACTCAACAATTATTACTTGAAATATTTGTTCTGCCCTTTTCTACTTATTACTCTTTTGGTAGTCTCATTTTTTATCTTTATGTGCTTTTTGGATATTTTATTCCTTTTTCCTTTCTATGTTTTCATTGCATTTCAGATTGGTAAATTATTATTTAAATATCTTCAAGCCTATTGCTTCTTTACTCGCATGTGTTCAATCCATCAAAAGATCTCCTCATTTCTGTTACAGTGTTTTTGATTTCTAGCATTGCCTTTTTAAACATTTTGTGAGTCAAAACTATGACAAGTTGAAAAGGTGCTTCAACTGCTAATTCACAGTAGAGATTCTACAGAATATGTCACTTTTGCACCATCATAAATTTGAAAAATCTTAAATTGAACTATTGTGAGTAGGGGACCATCAATATTCATGTGTTGAAACAGAAAACAGAACTGAACCATTGTTTCAAGCTTTGGAAAATAGAAATATTGACATCTCCCACCCCAAGAAAGAGGAAGATTTATTAGAGCATTTGAAGAGAGAGCATTTTCCTCCCCATCAAAGAACAGGCACACTTATTGTCCCAAATTGAAAAGATAATGCTTCCCTCCAAAACAAAGAGCAGAAATATTTGCTGCCCATTACTACAGACTGAGCTTTTTCTATTCTCTGTGTTTTCTGTACCACAAACTACTGTGTTAAGAAGTGTTATGCTGTGAGAATTAGAATTCACAGAAGTGGTGTAAACGTATTGATACTTCGTTAATTTTTAGTTTGCATGTAGTGTACATTCTTAGACCCATTCACAGTTCCTTACTTAAAACATACCTTCTAAATTTAAAGAAAGTTTTTTTCAGATATTTTCAAAGGATGGAACAGTAAATAGAATGTATATAATTAATAGTATTCATGTAGAAAAGCACTAATACCTGTCACAGCACCAAAATCATAAAAAAAATACCATTTGAAAGAATCCATTCCTGAACAAATGATGTGATGTGCAATTTTATGTGCCAACTTTTGCCATGTTTTTGGACGAGATTAACATTTAAATTGGAGAACTTTGAGTAAACAGATTTCCCTCCCTAATGTAGGTGGGCCTTTTCTCATCAGTTTAATACCTGAAATAGGAGAAAAAAAGGCTGGCCTCCTTAAGCAGAGGAAAATTTTCCAGCAGAGGGTTTTCACAATCCATCTGCATCATTGGCTCTTCTAGGCTAGGTCTCTGTTTATGAGCCTTCAAACTTAAATGAATCATAGATCTCAAAGGTGCAAGCACCCACTGCAGATTGTGGATTTTATATGTATAATTACACAAGCATTTCCTTATAATAATCCCTTAAAAAATATATCTATACACACACACACACACACACACACACACACATCCTGTGGTTCTATTTCTTTGCATAATCCTGACTAATGCAAATGTCTTTAAATGCATTATACTGTGAGACATAATAATTTTGGGGGGAAAAAGAGAAAAGAACAATTCCGATTGCTTCTGTTCTTTCATAGAAGAACCGTAGGACAACATATTGAATTGTGGGAACCATGTAAGTGTGATTGAATTTTGGCAGAGTTCATGAGTCATATACTAATATGGCCTCACGTATTGACAACCTAAAATAAGGCAGTGGACCTGTTTAATAAACCCCTTGTTTTCATCCTTTCATATGTTAAGTAAGTAGCTACTAGGGAGATTAATGGATACTTAAATCTTTTCCAGATGATCAGAGTAAACTTGGAAAACTAAAAAGAAAATTAAAAGTTTTAACATTAAAAACTCAGTGAGTTTTTCATTATTTATTTTTTTCTCTATAGATTTCAAAGTGCAAAGACCTTCATAATTTGCATTTTTAATTGGTGATGTGGTTATGTTGGCATTAAGGATAGAATAATATATCAGATGAGACAATGTTATTTACAGATCATCATATACACTCCAGAGACTCAACAGAAAGTATATAAAATTGTGAAGCAAAGTCAATATGCTTACTATTTTATAAAATGATGCCAAAGAAAACTAACATTTCCTAGGAAAATACCATTAGAAAATTAATTGCTATGAGCATATTGATACCATGAAAATGAAATAATTAGACAGAAATGGAATAAATTTCATTGAAAAGTTTTGCTTGTGAAAGGCCAATGTCCTATTTGGATTTAAAGAGAGTCTTGATAGAATTATGAATCTGTTTAGGCTCTGAAATGTTTTGGATTGTTTTCCAACTGTCATGATTCAAATAAATGGCTTTATGGCCACTCAGTATCAAAACATAGGTGTTAAATTCTTATGTTAATAAAGCCGTAATATTAACTAATTCCATCTTAAAGTCTGTCCTTTACATGCTTAACCATCTACATTTATTGTAGAAGGCTTATGTTCCTTTTTTGAACAATGAGCAAAGATCAGGTAAGATAGGGTATTTAGATCCTTTCTGAGAGTTGTCCAATTATCTTTTTTTTTGTTTTGATATCATAGAGTTGGTTGATAATACAAAGCTGCCTTTTAAACTTACAGAGAACACATTTCTTTTTTTTTTTTTTTTTTTTTTTTCTTGAGAGGATTTTGCTACAGGGCACATGAGCTTGCCCAAAAGACAGAGAAAGAGAGAGATAGAAAGCAAGAAATTACCCCCAGGGGGAATGGATACACAGCAATCCCTTCTCCTCCATTCTCCTCTTGGGATCTTGGGCACGCACACACACGCGCCGGGAGTGAGTTTAAGCCACCGGGTCCGAGACTCGAACTGCACTTGGCTACACGGGAGTTCAGCGACATAACCGTTACACTAACTGCTGGTCCAAGAGAACACAATTTTATTAATGAGTTAGAGTTATCTTATTGGATATAATGATTTCACCAATATCTGAAATTCAAATAAAACTGCCAACAACTGGTATGGTTAATGATTTAAAGTTATGAGTAATAAGAATCTTCCCTGGGACCAGCAGTTGGCATAATGGCTATGTCGCTGGACTCCCACGTAGTCGACTGCGGTTTGAGTCCTGGACCTGGTGGCCTAAACTCTGCTGGGCGCGTGCACGTGTGTGCCCATGATCCTGAGAGGAGAATGGAGGAGAAGGGATTGCTGCGTGGCCATCCCCCCGGGGGGTGATTTCTCACTTTCTCTCTCTCTGTCTCTGTCTGTCTTTCTGGCGAGTGCACACTCCTTATAACTAAAAACGCCTCCAAAAAAAAGAAAAAAAAAGAATATTCCCACAAAATTGATGCATTGACCAATATAATCAGAACATATATCAGTATTGATATTTCAATTTCAGATACTGGTAAAATCATTTCAATTCAGATACTGGAAAAAAAAAAATCCAATAAGGTAACTCTAACTATCTACAATGGAGCAGAAAAAGTCCACTCACTGCTGATAAGAATATATGATTTTTGAAATCATTTATTTACACACTCAACAAATATTAACGAACATGTAATAGTACATTTACATTGCTATTTTCATCCCTCTTTACCATAGCCATTACATTAATTTCTATTTATTTTGATGAAATATGTCATATAAATTATTTCATATGAATTATATTTGTTCCAAATACTTTAAAAACTTATCTTCTAAAAATTATATTTCTTGTCCCAGAACATTAAATGACAATTTGACTACATAAATATTTATGTTTAAGTTGTTCTTGTTTTAAACCTTCCAAATTATTTCCGCATTGTGTTCTTATAAACAATGCTCAGTGCTATTGTTGCAAAGTCTGCTCTCAGACACATTATCCTTCCTTGGTAGGAAGTCTACCCTTAATTTATTGTGTTTCATTTTACTCTGAACCCAGGCCATAGTGGCACAGACAATAGAGCACTACAGCAAGGCTGATCGTTGAGGTTCCAATTCTTGGTTGACCTCAAAACATGATTGCAGTACTCATGAGCCTGACCCACTGGTAACATAGAGGAAGGGATTGTGACCAGATGAAATGTGGGGATCCAAAACATGCCACACAAAATATGCTGTTTTGGTATATTATTGAGACTATTTGTATCTATCCCTTCTCTCTCTCCCTGTGTTTCCCCTTAGAAGTTGTCCATTCACTGACTCCAACCCTGCTCCCTGGTGTACATTACCTGAAATCTCGTTATAATAGTTCTTACCCATCACAATAATCCTAAGTTTACCCTATTACTTTTAAAAAAAGGTCACAATAAATTTTCTTTCCTTAGTGTATATATTTTCTTTCTTTCTCTCTCTCTCTCTCTTTTTAATGTTTTTGCCATGGGGCATGTGTGCTTGTCAGAGAGAAAGAGACAGAGTCAGAGAGACACAGAGAGAAGGAAAGTGATAAATCACCTCCCTTCCCCCCCCACCAAGGTGGAGGATGATCATACCACAATCCCCTCTCGTTCAGTCTCCTCTCAGGATTCTGTGCATGCACACACACACACACACACACACACACACATTGGGTGTGATTTTCACACTCCCAGATCCAGGACTCGAACCAAGGTCATACATGTGGCAATCTAGTGCCTTAAATATCTTGCCACCTGCTAGCTCCGAACAGCACATATTTTCTAATACAATGTTTCTGACCCAAAGTTTACATAAAATTATACTTACCCACAATGGGACCAGCAGTTGGTATAATGGCTCTTTCTTAAAAGTTAAAACAAGTTACTTTTCTAATATAATTTGAAAACCATTAGAGTAAGAGTGCCTCAAGCACCGAGGGCATGTAATTATTTGTTAAGAACTCTATATATAGATGATAACAAAATTAAATAACTTTTCCCTAACATGAAAGCACTCTACATATATAGGTGCTTTGCTGGATTTAATTATGTTATCGGAACTTGTACTTGAAGTAAACCCTTTCTGCTCCTTCTGTCACCTTTAGTAAGACAGAATACTTGTCATTAAAATTAATTTCCCACCTTTTAAAGAACAAACTTCACCCTGATTCATATGATAAATGTTCTCCCTTATTTTTTGTAGGAATTATTATCTACAGGTCCTAATTATTCTAGTAATCATCTCCATATGATTTTAAAAGCTTATTTCCTGGGACCAGCAGTTAGTGTAATGGCTATGTCGCTGGACTCCCACGTAGTCAACCGTGGTTCGCGTCCCGGCCCCAGTGGCTTAAACTCACGCCGGGCATGTGTGCGTGCATGCCCAAGATCCTGAGAGGAGAATGGAGGAGAAGGGATTGCGGCATGACCATCCCCCCTGGGGGGTGATTTTTCACTTTCTGTCTCTCTGTCTCTCTCTGTTTGGCGAGTGCACATGCCCTATAGCAAAAACCTCTTAAAAAAAAAAAAAAAGTTTACTTCCTGAGAGAGAGAAAAGCATTTTCTTTTTTTCTCATTTAAATGATGAGGATATAGACTCTCACTAGTGTAATGAGGGATAGAAAAGTCCTTTATCCTAAATATCTATTATGTGTCGATTAATTGGATCTTTTATATTTGTCACATCATTATTTACCAGAGTTTTAATCACAATACTTTAAAAATGAAGATCTCCATCAAATAAATGTTGTGAATTTTGCTCATAAAGAGATAAAAACATTGCTTTTTTCTCTTTTCTCTATTTCTTGCCTGTCAATTTTAATCAATACTTTATTTGGTGATATTTAATGATTAATCAATACTGACCAAGACTAAGTTAATTTTCCCTTCAATGTTTCTGAACTTTAAAAGTTACTCATGTAAGTTTCGGCCCTTCCATTTTCTTAGAAACCTTCTCTATTTAAATTCTTTCCTTGCTCCTTTGAGATGTAAATCTTCTGCAACCCAAGAATATTTTTCTCAAAGACCTAGTAGCCATTTTTTTGAAATGCACTCATCAGTAAGAACAACGCCCTATGTCCTATTCACTGTGGGAAAGTAGGAGCCTAACTTCACTAAGCACCAATTAGCAAATGCTGATGACCTAATCACACTTAAATTCCCCATAATCTCCACCCCACCCCACCCCCCCCAGGGAATTTCCACCAGCTCACACAGGTGCTAAAACTCTTCCGGTTTGTTTTAAGAGAACAGAGTTTAATCTGTCTCCACCCCTCTTCTCCAATTGCAATAGTTTTTGTTTTGTTTTGTTTTTGCAATTTTTTTCCTTGTTATAATATGTGAATAGTGCAAATTATTCTTTGGCAAAGCTATTGTGTAAAGTCAGTCTATGTACCCATCCTTAAAAATGAACAGTTGGCAAACATAATTTTGAGACTAATCATATATATGTGACAAAAATGAACACTGGAAAATTTTCTGTCTTTGTGTTTAATACCTCGTCAAATACGAGATTTTGTTTTGTTTTGTTTTTGGTGGTTTTAAGAACGTTTTTACTGCTCTTCTTACTAAACTCTACTATAGGAGGCTCTTGTCAATAATAGCTACTAATTAGTTGTCATTTGATTTGTAAAATCTCTATTTGGATGGATGGTAGCCATAAAGCTTTTAAAAAGCTCAAGAACAAATTAATTTCTGGAAAATGTAGTGAGTGTTAAGTGCAGCAAATACTTTTGGCAAAATTTTTTTAAAATGCACATTACATTATTAATTAAAATCTTTGGACTCTTCTCTTAGTAGATCCAGTGGAATACTCTCCTTATGAATTGTGAGAGACACAAAAAGACCAACAATTCTCCATTATGACCTTGGCTTATCTTTGCCCATTGCAGCTGCTCTCCTATGCCCATCTTGATAAACTGTAATTGCACAGATAATGGCAGGCAATCAGCAAGAACTAGTCTTTCCTCTCCGTGAAATATGTGTGACATCCTCCTCACCTATCCCCACTGAAGGCCTAGAAACCATTCCATCCTCCTTTTCTAAATTAGAATGCATTTTAGGTGACTTCTCATAGATTTTTAAATACATGTAAATACTGATAGTGTTTTACTAGTTTTTCTTTTACAAAAGGTATCTCTACACATTAGGTCATTTTTTGACTTCAAGTTTATTTTACAGTTTTGATAAGGTTAGGAAAATGACATTAAGGACCAGCAGATGATATATTGGTTACATCGCTGGACTCCCACATAGTAGATCCCGGTTCAAATCTCAGCCCGGTAGCTTAAAACTCACACTGGGCACACATGCGTGCATGCCCAAAATCCAAGGAGGAGAATGGAGGAGAAGGGATGCAATGTGTCCATACCCCCTGGGGGGTGATTTTTCACTTCTGTCGCTGTCTCTCTGGCTAGTGCACGTGTCTTACAGCAGAAATTTCTCTCTCTCTCAAAAAAACCCAAAACATTAACATATAAATGCTTTTACTTTTCCACACACAAGATAAAGAAATGCAAAAGAAATTACTCACACCTGACATTTCTTTTATTCTTAAGAGAGATTTTTGCTATAATGCACGTGTACTCACCAGAGACAGTAACAGACAGAAAGCAAGAAATCACCCCTTCCCGAGGGGCCACGCTGCAATCTTGACATTTTTTTTTCTTTTTTCCATTTATTTATTTATTTATTCATTTTCCACAAACATTTACTTTACATATCAAAAAAATCCACGGATTACAGTACCTACAACCAAGCTGCAGCCCAGCAGGGATACAGTGTTTACACTGCCCAGCCCACTCAAGGATATGCACAGTCCACCCAAGTTTATGGGCAACAAAGCTATGGAACCTATGGACAGCCCACTGATGTCAGCAATACCGAGGCTCAGACCACTGCAACTTATGGGCAGACCGCCTATACAACTTCTTATGGACAGCCTCCTACTAGTTATATTACTCCGACTGCCCCCCAGGCATACAGCCAGTCTGTTCAGGGGGTACGGCACTGGTGCTTATGATACCACCACTGCTACAGTCACCACCACCCAGGTCTCCTATGCGGCTCAGTCTGCGTATGGCTCCCAGCCTGCTTACCCAGCCTATGGGCAGCAGCCTGCAGCCACCGCACCTGCAAGACCACAGGATGGTAACAAGCCGGCAGAGACTAGTCAGCCTCAAGCACAGGGGGTTACAACCAGCCCAGCCTAGGATATGGACAGAGTAACTACAGTTATCCCCAGGTACCTGGAAGCTACCCCATGCAGCCAGTCACCGCACCTCCATCCTCTCCTCCTACCAGCTATTCCTCTACACAGCCGACTAGTTATGATCAGAGCAGTTACTCTCAGCAGAACACCTATGGGCAACTGAGCAGCTATGGACAGCAGAGTAGCTATGGTCAACAAAGCAGCTATGGGCAGCAGCTTCCCACTAGTTACCCCCACCCCCCACTCCAAACTGGATCCTACAGCCAGGCTCCAAGTCAATATAGCCAACAGAGCAGCAGCTATGGGCAGCCAGAGATCATTCCGACAGGACCACCCCAGTAGCATGGGTGTTTACGAGCAGGAGTCGGGAGGATTTTCCAGACCAGGAGCGAACGGGACCATGTGTGGCCCTGATAACCGGGGCAGGGGAAGAGGGGGATTTGATCATGGAGGCATGAGCAGAGGTGGGCAGAGAGGAGTACTCGGTGGAATGGACGCTGGAGAGCGAGGTGGCTTCAATAAGCCTGGTGGACCCATGGATGAAGGACTAGATCTTGATCTAGGCCCACCCGTAGATCCGGATGAAGACTCTGACAACAATGCAATTTATGTACAAGGATTAAATGACAATGTGACTCTAGATGATCTGGCAGACTTCTTTAAACAATGTGGGGTGGTTAAGATGAACAAGAGAACTGGGCAGCCCATGATCCACATCTACCTGGACAAGGAGACAGGAAAGCCCAAAGGTGATGCCACAGTGTCCTACGAAGGCCCACCGACCGCCAAGGCTGCCGTGGAGTCGTTTGATGGGAAAGATTTTCAAGGCAGCAAACTTAAAGTCTCTCTTGCCCGGAAGAAGCCTCCAATAAACAGTATGAGAGGTGGAATGCCACCCCGTGAGGGCAGAGGGATGCCACCCCGCTCCGTGGAGGTCCAGGGGGCCCAGGAGGTCCTGGAGGCCCCATGGGTCACATGGGAGGCCGTGGAGGAGACAAGAGGAGGCTTCCCTCCGAGAGGGCCCGGAGGTTCCGGAGGGAACCCCCCGGAGGAGGAAACGTCCAGCATCGAGCCGGCGACTGGCAGTGTCTCAATCCGGGTTGTGGAAACCAGAACTTCGCCTGGAGGACAGAATGCAACCAGTGTAAGGCCCCAAAGTCTGAAGGCTTCCTCCTGCCACCCTTCCCACCCCCGGGTGGAGATCATGGCAGAGGCGGCCCTGGTGGTATGAGGGGAGGAAGAGGTGGCCTCATGGACCTTGGTGGCCCCAGTGGAATGTTCAGAGGTGGCTGTGGTGGTGACAGAGGTGGCTTCCGTGGTGGCCGTGGAGGAAGACGTGGTGGCCCTGGTGGGCCCCCTGGACCTTTGATGGAGCAGATGGGAGGAAGATGAGGTGGACGTGGAGGACCTGGAAAAATGGATAAAGGCGAGCACAGTCAGGAGCACAGAGACCGGCCCTACTAGGCACAAAGATCTCACAGAGCTGCATTGACTACCAGATTTATTTTTTAAACCAGAAAATGTTTTAAATTTATAATTCCATATTTATAATGTTGGCCACAACATTATGATTATTCCTTGTCTGTACTTTAGTATTTTTCACCATTTGTGAAGAAACATTAAAACAAGTTAAATGGTAGTGTGCCGAGTTTTTCTTTTTTTTTTTTTGTCCTCCTTTTAAAGATGGTGGTTTAACTAAGACTTAACAGTGGGAACCCAAACCCTTGTGAGCATGCTCAGTATCATTGTGGAGAACCCGGAGGGCCTCTAACTGTAATGATGTTCATTGTTGTGATTTTTTTTTAATAAAATTCCAAATGTTTATAAAAAAAATTTTGCTCATACTCCATAGTTCTTGACAGTTAATAAATAACTTTCAAAATTTCAGAATACTGAATTTTAAAGATCATGTTCAAAATATTTCTTATAATTTTGTATCATTTTGTCTGTGACTCTATAACAACAGAGACAGTATGGTTTTCAATATTTTTGAGAAAATATTTACATGTCAACTACTCAAATTGTTGAAAAGCAAATGCCCAGCACACGAGTCACACATAAACTTACTCAATTCAGCCCTGCCTACCAAGTATTCTGTGATATACCATCTGCTAGCAAAGATCAGTCTCTTTTTCTTCCTTCAAAGTCTTTCTCAAGAGAATTCGCTAGTGTGGTTGCTGTTTTGTCCTGACATTTCTAAAGTGCCTTTGGGCACACTAATCTCAGAAGAGATTTTGATCAGATGCATTTGAGAAATGCTGCCAACTGAATCCCAGCATCACCAGTGTTGCCACATTATAGCGCATACAGTATATGACACAAATTCTGTCACAACAACTTCCGCTGTTGTAAACATGAAGCTGACGTCCTGGGCAGGACCCAACTTTCCCTAACACAAGGCTCAAGTTTTGTAAAGCTTTGATCTTGATCCTTTTTAGAGATTAACTAAATATATTAAAACTCTAATAGGGCCAGCCACTGACATGGTATTTAAGTCTGCTGGGGTCCTTCCTTGACCATGTAAGTTCTAGTCTCAGGCCTGGCTTCCTGAAAAACATACCAGTCACATGTGCATGCCCAAAATTCTGAAAGGAGAGAGAAATGGAGAAGAGACTACAGAATGGCCAGCTCCTATGGGGGGGGGGGTGTTCTCTCTCTCTCTCTCTCTCTCTCTACCTCTCTCTTTCTCTCTCATCTCTATCCCTCTCCTTCTAGCAAGCATTTGAATCCTCTGGAAAAGAAAAATTCCATTTCTTAGATGAACTGTTTCTTTGTTGTCTGTTTTTGTTACTTAAAGTTCCAATATTTGTTCAAAAATGTTTATTAACAATACATACTCTAAAAAATATTTGGGGATTGTTATTCTAGCAAGTTCTGCTTTTTATACAAGTTATGATCTTTATTCATAACAAATGGGAAAAGGAGTATAAATAAGATTTTATGAAAATATTTTCAAAACTAGGAAAATACTTCTTCATTATAAATTATGGTAATTATTTTCAAGGGACATTGGTTTCATTGTTGCAAATTTAATCATATCAAAGCAATAGTTTTAAGAAACAGCCTTTTTCTTTACAGCATTTGACTATTTATTCCCTTTTACAAATATGGCATTTTCTGTTCCCTAATGCATACATCTCACATTCTTTTATAATCCCCCATGCATTTGAGATATTATGTAGTTGCTAAAAATGTATATTTGTGTGTTAGACACCTTTTCACCTTCTAGAAAAGCATTTAGTGTTTAACAGTATGTTGTAATAAAAAATTTAAGCATTTAAAATTACTAGGATCATCATGTAGACTTATTAATCCTTAAGAAAATATATAAAACATTTCATCATAAATGTTATAAGCAGAAGGACATTTAACTTACCATTTTTCAGCAGTAAAAATAATATACCAGAATTTACAAATGTTATTGGCATGACATACTTCTTTTATAGTTTAGCAAAATAAAGCGTTTAGATTGAGCTTAAATGGAGAAAATTTTCGATGATGTAAATAATGCTTAAAATATTCACAGTTCTGCTAAGATTACCATAGACATAATATATAAAATAGAGTGACTTGCTTTAACTGAACACTTTCAGCTGAAATAAGATTTTAAAGCAGAGTATAGCGAGAGTAGTTATTAAAAGACATCCAAGCAAAACCAAATAGGAAGAATTTATGCTCTTGAGTGCTTTGCTGAAATCCTTTCAGTCATGTTGAAGCAAGATTGAGTCTGTGCTTTTCCAGTTTTGTGTGTCAGGTAAAACATAGCAGGGGGTGAAATGAATTCATCTTTCTGTCTTCAAGTAAACTAAAAGCAATTTTTGTCTTCCCATGTGGTCACTTGAGGTGCTTGTCATGTTCAAGCTAATGATATCAGGCACCCTCAGGTTGTTTAAGTATTCATGAAGTAATTAAATTCTCATTAACATATAAATAAAAGAAAACTGAAAACAAGTTTAGCAGGCACCTAACATCTGTTCTAATGCTTTTAAGTATTAAAATGTGCCACACACAGAAGGAAAAGTGCATTCTGTTCAGGGAAGTATTTTGCATAGATTATTTATAGAAACTGTAATTAAACTGATTTGGCATATTAAAGAAAGTTAATGGCAGAGCATTATTTAGATAGTTTGTTGGTCTCTGTCACCTAAATAAGGAATTGAAAATAGATATGGGAAAAGTAAAATTAGGTTTTGTTTGTTTTACATTCCAGATAATATGAAAGAGTAATTGAAATTTATATTCATCCTGAATTAGGGTGGTTAAATTTTAACCTGTATAGGACCAAATAACTGGACCTCTTGTCCAAACATGTCACTTCCACCCATAAATTTGCCTTATTCACATGTACGGATGATTTATTTTTTAGTGCTTTTTAGATACAGATTTGTCAAATGCCAAAGTGGAGTACATTGAAGAGAATCTTACCTTTCATCATTGACCTTCCTTTTCATGCTATTTTCCACTTACACTAGATCCTTTCATACTATGTATTGTATGTTATAATTGCAAATTTTCCACATCGTCTGCTATTTCTCAATCAGCCCAATCAAATTTACCATCCACATAAGATTAATTCGCTTTTTAAACTAGGTTTCTGTAGGGAAAAAATTTATGTTTTTTTTCTTCAACCGTCAATGGTTCTTAATTAGAACAGACCCCTGAACCAAAAGACAGATTACTAAAATGAAAACGAGCAGTTTACTAACAGTTTAGGACTCAGAACATGAATGCTGAAGTACCGCACCTTGGCAAACTTAGTGTTTTGAACTGCAGAAAATTGGAAAGTCTTCAGAAACAAGATCTTTCTGATCTTTTCCCATTTTTCTGTCTCCCTTTTCTTTTTCTCTCCCCAAGTCAGTCATATAAACCAGAATTACTCTTCTCTGAGTTGTGTTATAGAAACTAGCTCTCCTCTTATCCCAACACAAGGCATGGAATTGGCAAGGGTTACATGTGTCCCCTCATCCTTCTTCTTTGAAGACCCTCACTTCACAGAGGTCCTGCTCTCTTTCAGAGGAAGGAGTGCTTCATTGAGAAGCAACAAGGAAGGACAAAAAGCTTTTCTGCATCTTCTGTTTAATTGTCTTACCAATAATCCTTCATAGTTCATGTGGCATATTCTGGCTTCTCACATTTGTTAAAATGTGTATGTTTGCTAAAGGCTAGCCAAAAAACAAATTGTAATATTGCAAACAAAGTACAAATGGAAAATACTTGAAGTTTCTATGATCCTAAGTGGACAAAAACTAGGAATCCATTCCAATATTGCCATGTCCTACTTTTTCATTTAAATGTTTGCATTTTTATTATCATCCGCTTGGATTTGGCACATGGGCTTAGATGACTATATACAAGACAGTTTGTACATCAGAATAGGATAAGTCAGGCTGGCTCCATAGATCAGTGGCTAAATGCTGTTCGCAGAAAGCTGAATCCCAAATGGCCATCAGGGTTATAAGCCCAGCCCCGGTGGTTTGTAAAATACATTGAGCGCATGCACCTCTGCACAACCCTGACATAATGCAGAACTGGAGGGAAAGGATTACAGCCTGAACAGGCCTGATGGGGAGATGCTTTGCCGATCTCTCTTGTGTATGCACCCACCCCAGCTGGCATTTACAAAATGATTAATCTGGAAGTAAGCCAGGATATAAAAGAAAGATACTGTATGTATCCACTTAATGTATACTGACTATTTGCACTTTATGAAAGAGATCAAAATATTGGAGGGCATTAAAGCAATGAAAATAGTTAGTGATGATAAGACAGTGTGGAACAGGGCCAGAGACGAGAAGACTGTGGAGAAGGATAGCAAGAGAACAAACAGAGGCATGACGTTAGTGGGATATAGATATGATTTATCAACTGTTGTTAATGACGTGTATAGTATTCTCAACTGGACTGGTCTGAGAAGTATTTCATGTTGGGTAAAGTCTTTTTAAAAGCAAAATGATAGTGATTGAATGATTTAAAAAATGAAATAATAATAATAATCTGAAAAAATTAAAGCTATTGGATGTTGATGATAGGGATTTTAATGTCTTTGTATTGACTGATATGCATGGTATTCCTGGAAAAAGAAATGAAATACACTGTAAAGTTATATGTGATTCAATGTAATATAAACAAGATTATGATAATAATAAATAATTTTTAAAAATCATTAATGCGGGACCAGAAAATGGCATAATGGTTACATTACTGGACTCCCACGTAGTCGATGGCAGTTTGAGTCCAAGGCCCTGAGCTTAAACCATGTCAGGTGCATGTGCATGTGTGCCCAAAATCCCAAAAATATGAAGGAGAGGGGATGGCAGTGTGACCATCCCTTGGGGCAAAGGGGGTGATTTCTTGCTTTTTGTCTCTCTCTGTCTTTCTGGAAAGTGCACATACTCTATAACAAAAAAACCTCTCTCTTTCTAAAAATAAATAAATAAATAAGATAAACAAACAAAACAGAGAAAAAAAGAAAGACAAAAAAAGAAAAAAATAGAAAACTGAACTACATTTTAAATAGTTTATACCATCCTCATTTCCTTTTTTTTTAATAGAGGAACATAAAACAGGCTAAAGTGACTAAAATAATTAAGAGAGGAGGTTAATGTTGCTGTTTTAGCCCATTAGTGTGTTTGATCATTTTTATTGATCTTAAAAGTCCATAGTGTTACGTGAAATTGAAATTTAAAATGTCATTATGAATCACTATAAATGAGGTATGTGTTTAAACTTTATTCTTTTAGGTAACAAAGATTCTTTGTTTAACTAAATTTGGGACTAGAAGCTGGTGTAATGGCTATATTGCTGGACTCCCATGTAGTTGATCACAGTTGGAGTCTTGGACCCAGTGGCTTAAATTCATGCAGGGTGCATGTGCGTACATGCCCAAAATTCCAAGAGGAGAATGGAGGAGAAGGGATTCCAGCATGGCCATCCCTCCTGGGAGGGTGATTTCTCGCTTTCTCTCTCTCTGTCTCTGTCTTTCTGGCGAGTGCACATGTCCTATAGCAAAAAACTCTCAAAAAAAATTGAGTCATGTTTCTGAAACCTTCTAGGGCTATTCCCTGTATGTCCTCATAAGATAAACTTAATCAAAATCCCCGATAAGTCAAAACTCCCACCCTCATTTCTCATCGCCTTTAATAACTGACCTAGTTAGTTCTTCATGCTCCACTATCTCTCAGATGGTTCTAATAACCCTGGCTTGTCTTCAGAAAGTATTCAGTTAAATCAGATTAGCCAGAATAACCTCTTACCTCACTCTGTTCCTTAGTCAAAAATTTACACCTGCCCATACTGTATTCAGAATTCAGTCCAGTTTTAGTCTGGAGTCTTTCTCCTATTGCAATTGTCCTCAATAAAATCTGCATTGACCACTTTAAGTACTGCAGCATTTGAGGAGGTATTTATATGTTTTGAGCCACAGTAATCTTTGTTCATTTTTAAGATCCTAAAAAACACATACCCAGAAAAGACACATTCATTGACTTCTAAGAATTGACATTTTAAACTGTTTTATTTGGCATATTTTTAAAAATAAATATTTTAGGCTGATTTAGTATGCAGCATTTTCTTTTACATCGAGTTTTATCATTCCTACTCCTTATGACCCAGGAAAAAGCCTAACCTCTTCTTCAAGATCATTCCCAAATTTATTTTACTCTAAGCAGTATTGACCAAAATTATAAAATGTAAGTTTACTTTATTCATAAAAAAGAGCAGGCACACATCATCCGAGAGAGAGAAAGAGTGAGAAACAACCCTTGGCAGGATTCTAATAAACCTTGATCCACTTTCCACAGCCTTCTAGCTCCTCAGGTCTTTGGGCCATGAACATTTCTTTAGTGTATTTTCAGACTGACCTGAGAATCTGAATTTGTGATCAGCCATGTGGCTTCCAGCATTGCAGTTCAGTATGCTACTGACTGCACCACTAGGCTGGGTCAACTTTCGCTTAAAACACAAATGTATTCTCTCACAGTTCTGGGACCAAAAGTGTCTGGAGGATAATGCTCTCTCTCGGGGATCTAGAGAGGATCCTCTCTTTTCTCTTAAGGCTCCTGGTAGCTCCAAGCATTCTTTGTCTTATATCAGGATTACATGTATGTATATTGCAATCTCTGTGATTATTTTACATACCATATTTTTCTTTGTTTCTATCTTTTCTTCCTTTTTAAGAGATAATTTTCATTGGATTTATGGACCATTGAATTAATTTGGGGTAATCTTATTTTAGATCCGTCACTTGATAAAAACTACTTTTCCTTTCCCTCCCTCCCTCCCTCCCTCCCTCCCTCCCTCCCTCCCTCCCTCCTTTCTTTCTTTCTTTCTTTCTTTCTTTCTTTCTTTCTTTCTTTCTTTCTTTCTTTCTTTCTTTCTTCCTTCCTTCCTTCCTTCCTTCCTTCCTTCCTTCCTTCCTTCCTTCCTTCCTTCCTTTTTGTTTCTTCTTTCTTTCTTTCCTTTCTTCTCTATTTCTCTCCTTTCCTTTCTTTTTGTCTTCTTTCTTTTTCTATCTTCTTTTTTTCTTTTTCTTTTTCTTTTTCCTCTCTCTCTTTTTTTAATTTTATATTTATTTATTTATTTGTTTGTTGTAATTTTCAAATTGCCAGGTCTGGGACTCGAACTACAGTCAATCATGTTGGAATCCAGCACTTTAAACATCATGCCACCTGCTGGCTCAGACTCTTCTTCTAAATAAGTTCACATTCACTTGTATTGAGTGCTAGAACTTGGACATACCTTTTATGAGTCACAATTTGTCTTTGTTTTTCACCCCCTTCTCCTAGGACAGATGAGTTCTTCTGTGAAGGTAAAAATTGTTTCATTGGTAATACTTATACCCTCTGTCTATGTACCATTTTACAGTTACTTGCACATATAAGCAATTAGATACAGATTTTTAATTTATACATTCATTAGTAAGTTTATCTTAAGGAGCAAGCAGGTGGAGTGGTGGTTAAGGTGTCTGTCTCTCTCCTTTAAGTGCACACACCCTATGGCAGAAAAGGTTATATTAACCCAATTAAAAGATGGGAAAATGAGCTGAACAAAAATCGCTCTAAGGAAGACAAACAAACAACCAAAAAGCACATTAGGAAATGCTCAACGTCCCTCATCATAAGGGAGATGCAGATAAAAACCACAATGAGATACCACCTAACCCCTGTCAGAATGGCAAAGATTAAGAATATAAGAAGTGATAAGTGTTGGCGGGGATGTGGTGAAAAGGGAACCCTCCTACACTGTTGGTGGGAATGTAAACTGGTTCAACCACTATGCAGAACAATATGGAGGTTCCTCAAAGATCTACAAATAGAACTACCATTTGATCCAGTGATCCCATTTCTGGGTATTTACCTGAAAGACAGGAGAACGCTCAGTCAGAAAAGTGCTTGCACATCAATGTTTATTGCAGCATTATTCACAATTGCCAAGACATGGAACCAACCTAAATGTCCACAAACTGATGAATGGATTGGAAAAGTGTAGTATATATACTCTATGGAATACTACTCAGCCATAAAAAATAACAAGGCCCTGGCATTTGATAGAAAGTGGTCAGATATGGAGGATCTATTGCTGAGTGAAGTAAGCCAGGCTATGAAAGAAAGATATCGTATGTATCCACTCAATTTAAACCAACTATCCGCACTCTATGGAGAGAATGAAAAATTGGAGTACATAAAAGCAGTGAAGGAGAATAGGACAGTGTAGATTTGGGGGGGGGGTGAAGAGAAGAGGATAGAGAAAGATAGCAAGAGAACAACAGAGAGGCAGGACATTAGTGAGAAACAAATATGGCTTATTACCTGTTGATGAGGACATGTATAATATTCTCAACTGGATTGGTCTGAGAAGTATTTCATGATGGGTAAAGTCTTTTTACAAGCAAAATGAGAAATAGTGATTGACTGTTTTAAAAAATAATTAGAATAATAATAGTAATGATTGGGAAAAACATAGAAAAGATATTGAATGATGAAGCGGGGAGATTAATGTCTCTGTATTGACTGACATGCATGGCATTCCCTTTTAGAAAGCAATGTAATACACTGTAAAGTTATATGTAATCCAATGTAATATAAAGAAGATTATGATGATAATAAAAATAAAAATAAAAAAGTGATCTTAATATATGTTGTATATGTTTAATTAAATAAAGCAATGTTATTTCTGAGGAGGAAATAGGCATTGATAGGTTGATCTCTGTATACTAATTCATATGTTTAAATTCATAGTTATGAATACTAAAAAAATTTGAAAAACAATATTACTATAGAATTTGAACAGCCACTAACTTAAAAATCTTATGATCTCACATATCATAAATTTGCTGGCTCTTTATTTTTATTTCTACTGGAATTCTTAAAAACTTTTTATTATTTCTATTTTGAAATATAAAAACATATTGTTCAGACAATATCAACTGCATTGTATCACTAACATAAAACACAGACATGATTGCTCTTCCTCCACCAAACCATTTATAGCCCCGCTGCTATGGTCTAAATGTTTGTGTCCCCCATCAAATTGTTCCCCTCAAAGATTGTTTTAGGAGGTGAACCTGTCAAGAAATTATTAGGCCATGAGGGATAGAGATCTCATTACTGGGATTAATGCTCTTATAACAAATCCCCACAGAGACCCTTTGCCTTTTCCACTACACGAGAACACAGTAGATGGATAGCTAGCTGTCTATCAACCAGTGGGTGCGCTCTTATCAGAGACTTAATGCTGTGGCTTGATCTTAGCCTTCCAAGTTTCCAAAACAGTGATAGATAAGTTCTACTGTTTATACATCGCCCGGTTAATGGCATTCAGCTTTAGCAATCTGCAAGGAGAAATACAAATTCTATAAAACATTTGCATTTATAAATATAAAAAAAGTAATAGTATTACCAAGGTCTCTGGTGACAAGATCTCACACTGTCACAAGTCTTACATCATCCCATGAAAAAGAAGAGTATGATGCAATAATAATAATATTAAAAAACTATAATATTTTTCACTGCATTTGTATTTCTGTCCCTGATATTCTGTGACTCAGCAGTGTGGCATTTGCTAAGTGCCATTCCAGCTCTAAATGTCTTTATTTTTAAATTACATAATCAAAGATTTCAATTGAAACAATCTTTGGATCACTTTGTAACTCTAAAATCCTTTTTTTCTAATTGGATTTCAAACCATAATTATAAAATAAAATGTAAGTTTTTAGATTTTCTAGGTAAAGAAATAAGAATTGTTTTTTTTCCTTGGAAACTGCAGGAACAGCCTACTGATATCTTAATTAGATAAGATTATAATTTATTTCATAATTAATTCTGGAAACTTTTACTTCTACTTTTCCTGCAGAAAAGAAAATTTCTAAAATTATTTGACAAATAGATGAATTGATTTACTCATTCTTATCTTTTATGGTTGAGAGTGCAGCACCCTCCAAATAATCTAATCAAGTCATAATTTCCTTTCCCCAGCTCTCCATCTCCTCACGATTGTGGGCACCCATGCATGTACCCAGTGTATTTTTAGGCCATCCTGGGGATCCAAATCCAGAGAGGCCCATGTGGCTTCTTCCAGGACAGTCCAGTATACTACAGATTATGCAACCAGGCTAAGCCATTGTTTTGTTCTATAAATATTTTCTATTACTTAAGTATTAAGCATTATGTGTTAGATCTGAAGGTATGTCAGTGAATAATATATATGTGTGTGTGTGTGTGTGTGTGTGTGTATACATGTGAATGTGTGCATATATATACTAGTACATATATATGTATGTATGTGTGACATATACACATATTCTATATAAAGTACTTGCATGTAAGTACAAGGCACTTACAGAGAAAACTAGGACAGGAAAACAGGTAAGATTGTTCTGGAATGGTAAACATTGCTAATTACATATACAGTTTTATATTGTAACCAGTAGAGTTCTCATTGGGAACGTGAAATTTGAGCAAAATACTTTAAAAAGGTGATGGAACCAGGTATTTATAAAGAGAGGTTTTATATTTATAAAGAGAGGTTTCAAACTGAGAGCAGCAAATTTCAACGGCTAAACTAAGGTTCAACTGTGTTTGCCATTTTCCAGCCACTTCTACTGGGGTAACTAGAGTAGAAGATGCAAGGTATTGTGGGATATAATGTCAGAGAGAATAACGACTAGGCCATTTGACATCCTATAGTGCATAGTAAGAATACTGTCTTTTGCTCTGGGAGAAACATATTCCATCGAAGGTAACTGAGCAGAGGACTGATATAACCTGAGGTATCATGAAAGGATAATTCTTACTTCTTGGTGAAAATAAATTCTAGGGAGACAATAAAGAAAAAAGAGGAACCCACGAGGAAACAATAACAATAATCCACATTGAAAATTAAGACTTCTTATAGCTGGTCCTCTGTATCATGGATTTTACATCTCTAAATTCAACTAAGTATGGATTTAAACTGTATATTAAAACAGTCCACAAAGTTCTAAAGTCTGAAACTTAAATTTGTTGTGTGCCAGGTACTACATTGAATCCACATGAACAAAGAGACGTGGAGGCATTGTCTCAAGTATTATAAGTAATCGAGAGATGACTTAAAGTATAAGGGAGGATGTGTGTAGGTTTTATGCAAATACTACACCATTTTATGTAAGAGAGCATCCAAAGATTTCAGTTTTTGCCTGAAATCCTAGAACAAATCCTCACAGATAATAAAGTCTGTATTATGGTTGCAGGAAGAAATAAAAAGTTTTTAGACTTCGGATATGTTTTGAAGATGAAGTCAATAATATTTAGGACATTAGAAAGAATTGTGAAAGAAAATTTAAGGCATTTGTCCTGAGAAACTTGAAGAATGGAATCGTCATTTACTGAGATAAGGCCTGTGGGTGGAACAGCATCAGGGAGGAATTCTGCATGGATTACATATGAACTGTTTCTTATCCAATTAAGCATAGAAATCAAATAATCAGTTGACTATAGGCCCTCCTCTCTTAATGACCTACCTGTTTAATGCCTACGTGTTTAATTACCTGCTGGGGTTTACAAATAGCCCTCTTGGAGAATTTCTTTTCTCAGTCTGTGTGCCTCAGAAATGCGCTTTCACAGTCTGTGTCATTTCCAGAGTTTGCTTGATATTCACCATCCGAAGCATTCAAAGTTACATAAGAGTACATAATGCATCTATACATTTGTACTTGATTGTGCATTCATAGTAATATTTAGAATAAGTAAAAATGTGTGTGTGGAGGAGTGGGGCCTAGAGAAGGACATTTGGAGGAGGCATACGGAAGCAGAGTTGACGGGATGGGGAGGAGTAGTGTTATAGGTTGAAGATATTTTGATTGACTGGATGGGGGAGAAATGTTCATATATTGAAATGTTCACTTAGTAAGCTAAACAATGTGATTGAATGTATATAAAAAATTTAAAAATAAATTAATAAAAAATTTTAAAAAAGAATAAGTAGAAATGACTATGCCAGGTTTATATTACTGTGTTGTGCTGTGTCTTCTCATTTTCTGGCACTGAGGCCTTTTGTACGTATAGAACTGTATTGTTCTAGTGTTGGGTGACATATACTAACGCGATGTTATCAAAGACACACCACAAGACATTGGCCTTTAAGCGCCTCGATGATCTATCAATTTGCTTGATGACCTAATGGTAGGGATGGAATTTTGTTGTTAAGTTAGGAGTGCCTATGAATGTAAACGACACTTTGTAGGCAAGGGTCAAATTTGGGAAGTAACAGAAAATTAATAGCACCAAAAGTCTTTAGGCTACATTAGATCCCCAAGAAACGTAAGAGGAAATAAACTAGAGAAATGGTCCAAGCACTAAGCTATTCAACTATGTCAAAACTTTAATATCGGGACCAGCAGATAGTGTAATGGTTACATTGCTGGACTTTCACATCATAAACTGTGGTTCAAGTCCTGAACCTGCCAGCTTAAAACATGCCAGGCGTGTGTGTGCGTGTGTGTGTGTGTGTGCCCCAAATCCCAAGAGGAGAATGTTAGAGAAGGGATTGTTGCATGGCCACAGCTCTGGGGGGTGATTTCACGTTTTCTGTCTCTTTGTCTCTCTGGCTAGTGCACGTACACTATAGAAAAAATTTCTCTTAAAAAAAAAAAAAAAAAACCTTTAAAATTAAGGACATAAGAAGAAAGAATACTGCAAAGAAGTAGTTCATGAATCAGAGAAATAAAAGAGGACAGTGGCAACTCTAAAGCAAAGTAAAAATAATTAAAAATAAAATTAATTAAAAAATAAAACTGTCAAAACTAAAGCAAGGTGATGATGGAAAATTTACTACTGAATTTTGTAACAGGGGTCATTGGTGATTTTGATTAGAAAAGTTCTCTTGAAAAGGTGTTGTTTAATGACTAATGGGAATAAAAGAAAAGCTTTAGAGAAATTCAAAATAGGGAAGATAGACAACTAGGATTTAATTTTTAAAATCTAATGTATCGGTCTTGTGTTAATATGAAGTATGAATCTACTTAGATTAGTACTTAAGTCACAATAGGTAGAAACTATTTGTCAGATGTGTATACAAATTTAATTTATCTAATTTGTATGCAAATGTAATTATCAATGAAAAAGAATGAAAATCTCAGTTTTACAGAACAAATCAGTGTTACTTTTTGCCGTAAGGCCTAAGGTACTAGGCCAAAAACATACCACTAGCTATATGATTAGAAAGTATGTTTAAAAACAAAAAATTATGAAAAATTAAATCTGTTACTACATCACAAATTCAAAATTATTTACAGATACAGTGGATATTTATCTGGTCTTTTTTAGGCCTACAACCAACTACTGAAACCTTAAATTACATTTCTCAGAATTCCTAAAAATTGTCTTTATATCTATCTCTTCTTTAAAAAATTAATATGGTAGCTGAACCACCATTTTATTTTTTTAAGTTTCCATACTTTTATTACATTTAAACACTGTACATCTTTACAGTGCTTGGAAGGATTTTTCCTAGTATGAATGTAGTACATATTAGTCAAGTCAAATATATTACCATATACATTATCATCAATGGGTAACTTGTCATTTTTGCATCTGATAAATTGTTTTTTTTTCTTGATTCCTTTTACCCACTTTGTATGGCTCTCCCTCTCCTACGTTGTCTCTAATATCTACAGTTGCTCTCCCTACTGATATACCTTCCAGTTTTTCAGATTCTGCCATAGAGTGCAGACATTTGGTATACATTAAGATGGGACATCTCTTTCATAGTTTGGCTTTCTACACTTCACATTCAATCTTCTATATTCATCCACATTGTTTCACATGTCAGGGGCTGATTGTTTTTTATGGCTGAGTAGTATTCCGTAGAGTACATGTGTCACATTTTATAATCCATTCATCTGGTTTAGGAAATCTGGATTGATTCCATCTCTTAGCAATTGTGACTAATACTGCAATAAATCTGGATGTGCCAATATTTTTCTGACTGCTTTTGTATCCTTTCAGGGAATACCCAGGAATAGAATTGCTAGATCATAAGGTAATTTTATTTGTAGGTTTATGAGGAACCTATATATTATTATCTTCAGTGGCTGTACTAATTTACATTCCCACCAACCGTGTAGGATAATTCCCTTTTCACCACAGCCTCACCAGCACATATTATTTGTTCTCTATTTCTTTTCTCTCTCTCTTTTTCAAATATAGTAAATAATCTTTATCAGTTCCTTTGGATGACATTAGTAACAGTCACAGATTTGCATATAATACAGTTTTTACTATTTACAATTTATAGTACCTTTTTTTCTCTGAAAAATATAAGTACAAAAGCTAAGAGAACAATGAGGTATGACCATTTGGGATTCACCATATGTTATAACTAAAGAACTAGTCTTTGGCAAATAATCAATAAATTAATCACAATAAAATAGTCAATTAAATGCTTTAATTTATCAGAAAAATCCATTGTTTCACATCAAATGTATTGAACAAATCTTTTTAAAAATTTTACTTAAAAATAAATAGGAGAGACAAGCAGGTCTTTAAAATGAGGGACAAAAAACAAAGGAAGAAAAGAACATGAAATGAGCTCATAAAGCAGGTGAAAATATTTTAAATATCTTTTAAATAAATAAAACTCTTTCCAAAAGAGAGCTAAAGAAAAAATAAAAAAATGCTAACACGTTTTCTCCACTGATAAAATTCATTTTAAAGGTAGTCTGCAATGTATCTGTGGGCCAATGTCGTAATGTTTTTCTTGGTCTTTCAGCTATGTGTGGGGCCCTTAAAGACAGTTTTATTTTCAGAGGACAGAAAATGTGTACAGTTTTCCAAGAAGCAGTTGCCCAACATCACTCTCTTCATTTCTTCCAGTTGAGTATCATGCTAACCAAGCACAGACTAATGGTTTAATCAGAAGATACCAAAGTTGAAAGAACAAGAGTTCATAGAACAGAGTCACAATTTTGAAGACCATTTAAAGAAATATGAAATGAATGTGTATACAACAATTGTAGAGACACTTTACAAAGGTGACGATTGGTACCATACTGATGTCTGGGAGAATCTACAGAGTTTGAGCATTTGCAAAAAGTGCTTTTTGAGAATAGGATGGGTGTGAGACTTAGATCATGACCAAAGTTATAACCACTGTATTACAGTTATCTGATGATCAGACTCAGAAAGTTTTCAAAATAGAAAATGCTTGGTAATGTTTACTTCATCTCACAATGGAATTATTATTATTATAATTATTATATTAATCTTAGACATTCTGACTGATATTTAGTGGTATCCCATTGTGGTTTTGATTTGTATTTCCTTTATGATAAGAGATGTTGAGCATTTTTTCATATACTTTTGGCTGTTTGTATGTTTTCCTTGGAAAATTGTTCAACTCATTTACCCATCTTTAACTAGATTGATTATTTTTTGTAGGTAAGCTGCTGTGTTCCATATATATTTCCATTATCAGTCCCTTATTTGAGTCATAGTTTGTAAATATATTATCCCATTCTGAGGGGTGTCTCTTTATTCTAATTATTGTTTACATTGCTGTACAGAAGCTTTTTAACCTGATATAATTACACTTGTCTATTTTAGGGATTAATGCCTGTGTTTTGGGGGTTTTATCTAAGAAGTCTTTGCCTAGTCCAGTGTCTCCAAGAGTTTCTCCTGTGTTTTCCACCGAGTAGTTTTATAGTTTGAGGTTTTTCATTAAGATCCTTGATCTATTTAGAGTTGATTTTTGTTAATGATGAGATATTAGGGTCCAACTTCACTTATCTGCAAGTGGATATACAGCTTTAACATCACCATTTGCTGAAGAGATTTTCTTTTCCCAACTGGGTTGTTTTGTGATCCTTGTCAAAAATCAGTAGACTATATGTTTTGATGTTTACTTCTGGGTTCTCTATTTTACATGTCTGTTTTTGTGCCAGTACTATGCCGTTTTGATTATCACAGCTTTGTAATATACTTTGAGGTCATGAAGTGAGATATCTCCTACGTTATTCTTTTTACACATTATTGTTTATGTGATATGGAATCTTTTATACTTCTAGACAAATTTTATAATTTTTTTCTATTTCTGTGATATATTTTATCACATATATTTTATATTTTTATCTGTTAATTTGATCAGAAATGCATTAAATTTATAGATTAATTTTGGTAGAATTGCCTATTGTTCATTTTACTTCTTCCAACCCAGGTGCATGGGATGGCTTTCCATTTTTGTGTATCATTTTCAATTTATTTTTTAAAGTTTTCTATAGCTTTTCTTGTAGAGATCTTTCATTTCTTTGCATAGACTTTTTCCTAGTGTATTATTTTGGGGTTGGCTATTGTAAATGGTATTGCTTCTTTCAATTCTGTCTCTCTTTGTTCTTTGTTGGTGTATAAAAATGCAATAGATTTTTGTATGTTGATGTTGTATACTACGACATTACTGTATTCATATATCACTTCCAGGAGCTTTTTTTTTCTCTCTCTTTCTCTGTGTGTATGTGTGTGTGTGTGTGTGTGTGTGTATGTGTGTGTGTGTGTGTGTAATCTTTTGAATTTTTTATGCCTATAATCATGTCATCTACAAATAGAAAGAATTTCACTTATTTTCCTATTTGAATGCCTTTTTACTTTATTCTCTTGTCTGATTGCATTGACTGGAACTGCCAGTACTATGTTGAAAAGGAGTGGAGACAGGGACCAGTCTTGTCTTGCTCTAGTTTTAAGTGAAAAAGCTGAAAGCTGTATCCTTTTTTAATAGTGGCAGTTGCAGGCAGGACATTAAAAGATTGGTGATAGTGGCTGGAAATTACTGTAAGGTTATTCTCTATGCAGATAACCACAGCCTGCAGAAGCACATGGCATTCATTTTGTTGTTCCAGCTTTGGCAGCACTGCTGCCTTGTGCCTTGTGTTCCCAGCACCATCACTAGCAGCTGTGTATTCAGCAGAGAAGTAGGAAACACAAGGGTGTGGATTCAAGACTATGAGTGGAAGTAGCATCTTAGTTTTAGGATAATATTTCTTTGCTCTCTTTAATTCTCTCTGCCATCACTTTTTCTCTCTTGTCTTTCAATCCATCTTTAGGGAAGTCCCTGTTTTAAATCCCCCACACACACCTGTAATATCTAACATAGTTCCTGTTTTCCTGAATAGACCCACTTGATAAAATTGACATTTTGTGGTTTTTCATCTTTTTACTTTGCTTAAGTTTTCTCTTCTCTTGAATATTCCTATGGAGTTTCTCTTAAATTTTAATATAAGTTCAAAGATCTATCACTCTATTATCTGTGAATGTTTGAGGTTTTTCCTCATCATTCCAGGAATGGGCACTCATTTTTCTAAATGTTCATGACAGTCATTAGTTGAAATATGTAACCTACCAGTTATTTACTATAAGACTTAGTAAATTCAAATGCATTATACAGAGAAAAGCAAAAGAATTACATCTTTTTGACTTTTCATATTGATTAAACGAATTCTCTGTAGTGGAAAAAATAAGATGCTGTTTTGTAAACTATTTAAACAATATTCAAATAGTTTTTCAGGTAAAAATCTCAGATTTTTCTCTTGAGCCTCGTTCCTCCTTACTCTTACCCCAAATGTTAATTGGTAGTTTGGTCAGTAATTTTTAAGAGATCTCAAGTGGATTGAGGAGGGATAAATACACAAAATCCACACAGTGTCCTCTATCTTTCCTGATGGCTGTGCTAACATGATCTGAGTTGCTGCTTAAAAGAATGATTACAGAGCTAAAACAAATTCCAAACTGGAGAATTTGGCTGTGTGTTGTAGCTAAGGCCCACAGTAAGGATTAGTTGCTTAGACCCTTGTCTTCCTTGTGGGAATGTCCTAGTTTTCTTTCCGAATGACTTAACCCTTTCTTGACCCTCACTGAAAACCCTCTTATTCTTTGGTTGTTCTCTATTTGTCATGAGAACTAAAATCAACATAATTTTCTTGTCCCTGTTTTAAACAACATGGATAATAAACAAAAAGAACTTATCTACTTTCTGTAAGAAATAATAGCTACTGAATAACAAATCTGTGAACCAGCAATAATCGCTTATTTAAGAAGACTACAAATTTGTTCATCACAAGTTATTCAAGACCCTCACTTAAGTTTATTCACCAATTTGATTCCTTTATGTCATAATATCTGGCTCAAGTAAAATGCTATCCCTTGAGTTTTCTTCTTTGAGATTAAGGTTCAGCAAATGTAGTATTCTCCCTGATTGCAACAATTCTAAACATTTTAGCACTTTATGCTCAAAAGTTTGCTTTTTCTTGTTGTTTTCCCTAGAAGTCCTTTAATAAATCAACAGCTGACTAGTACTTTTTTTTTTTTTTTTTGAGAGGTTTTCGCTGTAGGGCGCGAGCGCTCTCCAAACAGAGACAGAAAGCGAGAAATCACCCACAGAGGGGATGGTCACGTCTCAATCTCTTCTCCTCCATTCTCTCGGGATCTTGGGCACGCATAGACACACGCCCGGCCTGAGTTCTAAGCCACCGGGTCCTGGACGCGAACTGTGGTCAACTACGTGGGAGTCCAGCAACATAGCCATTATGCTAACTGCTGGTTCCCCTGACTAGTACTTTTTTCAAATTAGTCCTTCTTAGCTTGACACACCCCAGGATATGGTTGGATTCCTACCTAGCCACTCTCCCTAAACTCTAAGGTCCCATCAACTACAACCAAGAGTAGAAGGAGACTTGAGAAAACTGAATTCTACCCTCGAAACAACCTATCAACTTTATGTCAACAAGCTTAGTTTGATGTGGTCACACACTGATGGTTATGGCAGATTATACAAAGCCCCACACATTTAAATGTAAAAATCTTTCTGTCTTTAGAAATTCTCTAAACCCATTTAACAAGGCCTTTTACATAATTCAGAGAAAGATCAGTTTGGAATTCATACTACAATATCTAAGTTCTTTTTAATTTTTTCTCCCTATAATTTCTATGATCAAAAATACAAGCAAGTCAAGCTCTTTTTCCACTCCTATTTTTCTTGCTATTTACACCATATCTGCAATGACTTGCGCCACTGAATTTCTTGAACACTCTAAACATTCATCAGATAAATTCATCATCTTACATTGGTATGGATCGTGATGTCCCCAAATAATTACCAAAGTAACATAAAAAAATCACTGATTACAAATCACCGTAACAGGCATAATAACAAAATAGTTAGAAATAATGTGAGAATTAGCAAAGTATATTAGAGAGACATAAATGAGCATATAATGTTGGAAAAAATGGCACCAAAAGAGTTACTCAACACAGAGTTGCTATAAATCTTCCATTTGTACAATAAAGGATATCTACAAAGCACAATAAAACAAAGCACACAAAAATAAGGTGTACCTGTAAGGAGAGTTTTCCATTTTCTCTCTCTCTCTCTCTTTTTTTTTATTCCTCTTAGATGAAACTTTTTGGGCTCATTCAGTCATTTTATAAGCTCAAGGGAATATATAACAGTCCAAAGCTCAGGGAACCAGCAGTTAGCGTAATGGCTATGTCGCTGGACTCCCACGTAGTCGACCGCGGTTCGCGTCCCGGACCCGGTGGCTTAGAACTCACGCCGGGCGCGTGTGCGTGCGTGCCCAAGATCCCGAGAGGAGAATGGAGGAGAAGGGATTGCGGCGTGACCATCCCCTCTGGGGGGTGATTTCTCGCTTTCTGTCTCTATGTCTCTCTCTGTCTGTCTGGCGAGCGCACGCGCCCTATAGTGAAAAACCTCTCCAAAAAAAAAAAAAAACAGTCCAAAGCTCAACTTGGAGAGTAAGAGTTGGTCCTAAGCCAGTGATTCACAACTAGGGGTAATTTTGCCCCCTAAAAACAATTGGTAATGTGTGGAGACATGTTGATTGTGATGACTTGGACAATGTTATATGTATCTGCTGCTAATCATATTTCAATAAACAGGACAGTCACTGAATAGTTTTTAGTATAAAATTTCCATATCGCTTGGGTTTAGAAATTCTATTTTAGACAATATTACACTCTCTTATAATAGATCATTAATTAATACATAAATTTATGTATAGTGATGACTTCTCTTTTATCTAAGGTCAAGGAGTAAGATACATTATTTAGTTATGTATTAATTCACTTATGGATGAGTAGATGCATCATTTTCTTCTGGTGCAGCTGAAACATGTATGTATTAAGTGATTACAATGTATTATTCTTTTTAGAAATCTTATTGGAGAAGTAGTGTTTTAATTTGCAACACAATTTAGTAAGTGTTTACTGCACATCTATTATATTTTAGCATTCTTGAGAGAAGATATAAATATATGTGTCTAAATTAATGTTTTCTCAATCCAGGCACTTAGTCAATGACAGTTACTCTAATAAGAAATATCATTAGGATTTGAGAAGTTATTTGAAAGGAGACTGGAGCAAAAGATTAGTTTCTGTTGGGAAGTTGTGGGAAGATCTTACTCAAGCAGGAAGTTTTAGGCATGTTGGGAAATAGGGTAAAAGTGTTAAAAAAAAGTGTTGACAAATGCAGCAATTTAAAATCTGAGATGAAGAGTGAATTCTAATCGTTTAAAAACATTTAATATGAAAAGTGATGATTACAAAAAGATTTCAAGAACTTTTTTAAAAAAATAAATTATTATTTGGGGACTAAAAATTGTCTTCTAGCATATGGCTGCACATAAAACTATGCACAGAAAATTGAAGTATTGAACATGCACAGATATGGAATATTTGAATTTCAGATAGGTTCTTTTACATATTGTACACTACCAGGTATTTATTTTGCATGTTTTTGAAGAGTAATTCGAAAGGCTATTCAAACCTATATTTTTTGGTAAGCCAAGATTTGATTTAATCACAGGTTAATGAGATGGGTTTGGTTCTATTCATATTTAATGATGATTTTATAGGAATTTGCTGTTACATGTTAAGATCTTCTTCTTACCTTATACAGTAAAATTACATAGGTACATTTAAATCAATACATTTTATGCAAATTGTATTTTTCCATGTTTGTAAACATAGAAAATAAGTAAGGTAAGAGGAAAATATTCTCCCTGGTGCCATTAAAGGTCATTGAATCCCATCAGCAATTTCCTCAAAGGTTAACAGCTTGTGTCTATGAAAGTAAATTTCAATTATCCTGAACATACTCAGTAATTGCCACATTACTTTATGTAGTATACTTCTCTATTCAAACTGAAACAAAAAATGCATTTGTGAGCTTCGTAAGAATACTCTTAAATGGAAAAACTTTAAGCTAATTTTAGCATTGAGAAAAATTATAAGGTGTATTTGTTTATTTTGTATTGCATAATTTGAAACAAAGAAGTGCTTATTACCTTCAATTTGCAATCTGAAAGGAAAATATTTTTAAGGTTTTTGCCAGGGAGAGTGTGTGCGTTTGCCAGGGAGAGATAGAGACAGTGAGAGTAAAAGCAAGAAATCACCCCCCCAGTGGGTGTGGCCATGTTGCAATTCCTTCTCTTGCATTCTCCTCCTGGGATTTTGGGCCAGCATGCACATTGTGAGCTCAATTTTCAAACCGCTGAGTCTTGGATTCAAACCTTCAAATCCGCTCAGCCATGTGGGAATTAATCATCTTAACCACCAAGCCACCTGCTAACTCCCTGAAATCTGCAAATTTAAGCATTAATAATGAAACCACTATATTTGATTTATTATTCTCCTATTTTCAAAATTGTCTACTTGGTTTTTGAATAGTGAATTATTTTACTTTAAAAATGATACTAAAATAATTTAATCACATTTATGTGAAAATATTTTATTTTAGCCAAATACTAAACAAATTTGCATCTTTTAAATAGCAATAAAATAGAATATTATTTTCAATAACAAGCATGTTTGCATTCACCTAACATAAATTTTGTATTGACTGAAACTATTTTAACATAAAATATTTGACATTAGAAAATGTTCATTTCTGAATATTTATAATTCTACCAGAACTCAGAGGAAGATAGGTATTTTTCCCAAATGTCAGTTTTTGGAAGAATTGGGATGATGTCTTCTCTAACGTGTGTGATTTTTGACATCTGAAACATTCTTGAATATTGCTGGGAAGATGTGTTCATTCCTAACCAATTCATTCATTTTCAACATTCAGGAATTAAACACAGTAAGTAAGTTAGTCAAACACAAATACTACCTGTTCATGGTAGAAGTAAATGTAATTATCTACAAAGTGGACATTTGTGGTGACTAATATGTTCAAATTAAAGATCCACTAACTTTTCAAGTTACAGGGTGAACATGTTGTACTTATGGTAACATCATACAGAGAGTATTGACACAGGGTCTTTGCAAAGTAAACTACTCCCACAAAAATTAACATCATGGGAAACATGAAAAGATCTTCAGGATAGAATACTTTTTAAGCCAATATTTATTTTGCAAAAGCAAAGGTGAAGATGCAAATTGTGTAATAAATAAACCTTAGTGATTTAAAATAATTAACTCAGCACCAGATCATAACTTAAGGTCCTGTGTGTACCAGCCTCAATTGAGTGGTTAAATTGTAATTATGCTCTATTTTAGCACTAGAATGAAGAAAGGGACTTTAAATGAAATTGATCACAATCACCAAGTAGGTAAATAGGAAAAAGGGTTTGAACATTTAGTTTCAGTGACTGTTCATTAGAATCAGAAGAACACTTACAATAAAGGCTTTCTTTTTCAAAAGGGATTAAGGGTCAACTATACCTTTTGTTTTCTCTGTTAGTATTAAGCCTTGTTATTGGAATAATGGTTTATATGAGACCTCTGCAAGTTATCTATTATCAAGTATGTTTAGATAAAAGAAGAATAAGACAATCTGAGTCTTTAACATTATATTGGGTCTTCGGAAAAGTCATGACATATCTTCTATGCAAAAATACATCAAAAATAAGTCATGAATTTTCTGACGACCCAATAACTTATGTCACTATATTTTAGGGTATGCTTCATTTATAACTAAAGCTTCTCAGCTGACAAAATAACTAAAGACTTTAAGATGCATAGTAGTGGGACCAGCAGTTGGTATAATGGCTATATTGCTGGACTCCCAGGTAGTCGACCGTGGTTCGAGTCCTGGACCCAGTGGCTTAAACTCACACTGAGCATCTGTGCATGTGTTCCCATGATCCTGAGAGGAGAATGGAGGAGAAGGGATCGCAGTATGGCCATCCACCCTGGGGTGTGATTTCTCGCTTTCTGTCTCTCTGTCTCTCTCTGTCTTTCTGGTGAGTGCATGCACCCTATAGCAAAAACCTCTCAAAAATGCATAGTAGCTTGAAGTGAGGATAAAATTTTCTTTTCTTAATATGTATGAATGTTCACACCAATGAAGAATATTTTCTTACTGGCCAATTATATATTGCCAGCACAAATGCTATTTTGTGTATTATTACCTAAGATGTAAAATATATAAACACATATTCACATAAATATGTATAAACACACACACACACACACATATATATAATATATATGTATTATATATTATATATATAATATATATGTATTATATATATTATATATAATATATATGTATTATATATATATTATATATATTATATATGTATTATATATATTATATATATTATATATATATACATATATATATAATATATATATATATACACACACACATAAATGCATGGAAAATTCTAGAGATAATTATGATATTAGTGATGTGTCTCTGTTTTCTTCTATTTTAAATTATTTTATACCAGTAAGGTAGAATGGATCTATTGTATCCTTGCATGTTCTCATACTGCTCATGTTTTGAGAAACTATCTATATGACTGATTGTTGTGTTAGGTTTAATACTTAAGTATATTCATAGTTGCAAAGAAGAAACAGATATATTATAAATAACTCATATTTATACAAAACTTGCTCATCTAAGGAGAAGCACTGATTCATATTTTCTTCCTGATTAACATATAATCAGTGATGACCTGGCAAAGACGAAGAAGCTGCAACACCTTTTGAACCTTTGGGCTCACTCCATTGATACCTCTGATCCTGATGACAAATTCCAATTTGGGTTCTGCAGGTACATAGAAGTTGCCAGCTTTTCTTGCCATCCTGGCCATGCAAATCTCAGTTCTGTACATCTGTCTATATTTCTTATGACAGTGCTTAGCTTTTTCATAGGGCTTCAATTAACATGCTGAGACTTGTGGAACCATATATTGCATGGGGGTACCCGAACCCGAAGTCATTAATTGAACTGATCTATAAACGTTGTTATGGCAAAATCAGTAAGAAGCAAATTGCTTTGACAGATAACTCTCTGATTGCTTGATCTCTTAGTAAATTCGGCATCATCTGCATGGAAGACCCGATTCATGAAATCTATACTGTTGGAAAACGCTTCAAAGAAGCAAATAAATTCCTGTGGCCCTTCAAATGATCTCCACAAGGTGAAATGAAGAAAAAGACCACCCATTTTGTAGAAGGTGGAGATGTTGGCAACAGGGAAGACCAGATCAACAGACTTATTAGAGGGATGAACTGAAGTATCCACCATGATTATTTGTAATCTGGTCAGTAAAAAAGCAGTGGCTGTTTTGAGACTGTAAAATATGTGTGTGTGTGTGTGTGTGTGTGTGTGCATACACACACACACACATATATATGTATATATATATATATATATATATATATATATATATATATAAAATCAGTGATGTACAATGAATAAATGGCATGTACATGATTAAAACAGATCAACTAAATGTACAGAAGTAATTTTATTTATTCATTTTTCTCATTAAACAAAGCAATTAAATGCAATTTAAAATATAATTTCCATAAACAAAATTTTTTAGAATAAATTTTAGTGTTGTGTCAGAGTGCTGCTCCCTCTAACTCAAATTTACTTATAACCAACTTCAGAGTTCAGTGAATTTTAAGGAACATATAATAATACCCTTGCAATAAAATAAATTCAAAGATTTCGTGCCTAAAGTACTTTTCTGAAACTTAAGGACATTTTCTCAGAATACTACAAAAATAAAACTCAGAACAGGCTACAAAAGATTTAATTGTCTATAGCTTATGAACAGCAAATTATCACAATTTGTTTAATATTTTGTTGCAGTTCCTAAATGTTTTACTTTTGCATGATAAAAATACATTTCACCTATGTTAAAGTATGTTTCTTAAAATGGGTGGTTTTCTTACTATCTTTTAAAGAGTAGTCTTAGTTGAAATAACACATGCGTTTTGAGCTTTGACTGAGATTTTATGGAAATTGGCATACTGCATTGGCTTGAATCTTACTGGCTTCTGTGTGACTCTGGAAGTAATATACACACTATGTATATAAGTATTCTATACCATTTATCCATATGAAATGGTATGATTTGGTGGTCATTCATGCAACTTTGAAGTCAAGAAAATTGGCATGAAAACTTACTCCATAATTTATTTACCCTTCACAAGAAAAGTTCCCTGAAAAGGTATCTTTTTATATAAAAAATGAACAGCAATTATACCTAAGATAATTATAGATATTAAATAAGAAAATAAGTTTAAAACATTTAGAATGCCAGAGCCGGCAGGTGGTGTGGAGTTTAAAGGTGCTGGATTCCCACATGGCTGACTGCAGTCCGAGTCCCGAACCTGGTGGCTTGCTTTCTCATTTCCCCTTTTTCTCTCTATCTGTCTGATCAAATTTAAAAAATAATAGTAACAAGTGGGATTGAATAAATAAATAACTCTAAAAAAAATTTAGAATGTCACATAACATATGGCATGTACAAGATAAATATTAGCAAATTACTTTAATTTTAAAATTTTCATTTTATTATTAATCATTGTTTGGTGTGATGAACCCATATGTGCCATTCAGAGAGAAGTGAGTTATAGTCTGTGGAATTCAATATCTGTGGAATTCAATATGTCTTCTGTAGTAGCACCTGCATTACAGATGAATCCTTTTTTTAATATTCAAATTTATCTTATACATTCAATCATTGTACATCACTACAGTTTGAACAATGTATTACTCAACATAAATACACTTCACACCAGTCCAGTTGAAAATATCATGCATGTTATCAACAGACCATCCTCATTTCTGTGTCCCCAATGTCTTCCCTCTCTATATTTTTCCCCTTGATTCCTTTCCTCTCACTCTCTCCATCGCCCATCCTCTTCCCACACTGTATATGCCTACTTCTAAAAGCTGATTTTCTTTTTAACTATGCACACATCACCACATCTTAAGTTTCTGCTCTAAAGAGGCATAAACCATAAAGTCTAAGAAAGATTTATAAGTTGAGTTGGTAAAGGATCAAGATAAGTGTATTGGTTCAGGATATATTTAGTAACCACAACATGTTCTACTGGATAATATAATATTGGCAATGTAGACAGAGTAAAAATATCATTAAAAATATATTATATTGAACGAATGGAAGATACTCAATTGTGGAGAAAAAGTAAGCTGGCATTGAGAAATTAAATGATTCCTGCTGAAGATTTCAGGGACTTCTTGCCTGAATTGAAATATACTTTAGGAAAATATGGGCTGGAGACTTATTTTTTGGAGTAATCATCAAATCACAGTTAATTGAACCCATGAGAAGAACTGGCAAATCAAAATGATAATAAACTGCCATCCAATGGAAAATAGAATTTAAAGAGCAAAAACTACAAAAGGGTTCAAGTTTATGTCCTTATTTGACTTAGTTCAATCAATCCTTACTATTATCCAACAAGACACATATAAATGTAAAAATAGGTAGAATGCTTAAAGTCACAGAATTTTTTTGTCTAGTCAGGAATTTACTGTGCCTGCAAAGTTCATCTCTTTGGCTCTCTGTCACTCACAGACAGATACACATAGCCATTGTAGATATTCAAGCCAGACTAAGTCAGATATGCTTCGAATGCCTAGTCATACTAGACATTTTCTGAATTCATCATATCTACAATGTGCCTTTGATTTATTTGCATAGTTTAATACAGCAACTTGGCTTCACAGAAGAGGGAGTTGGAAAAGCAAACAAACAAACAAATAAAAACAACAAAAAAAGCCATTGTTAAGCATATCAATGTCCATGTTTAGAAAGAAAAAGCTGAAAAAGTTTTAAGATTTAGTAGCAATATACACAACAGAATATGATTATAGTACTTGAATACAGAGACTGTATATTAGAGAATTAATTTTAATATCCATTAGTTTCAAGTAACATGACATGCTTTTAATTTTAATATTAAGCATTATTTCTTTACCTTTGTGACAGATGAAAATTTAGATTTCTGGCAATCCACCATCTCCATTTTTTCCAAAATGGTTAAATTACACTTGTTGTTTATATCAGTATTCACAATGTATACCAGTATGATTATGCAAGCAGTATTCATACCTGAGCTACATCAGAGATCAAAGTACATTTTGTAACATTTTACTTCCCTGGGGTGGATAACTCACTTTGATTTAATGTGTGCTTAGTGTCTATACTTCAGTCAGTATCCTCAAGTTCTCTAACTAAAATATAAACATCAGACACTCTGGCAATTTCATCTATATGAGGATGTTATCCCAGAGATATCAGTTCTTTTGCTATAGTCAACAATGATAGGTCTCTGGTTCTACAACAATGAAATCATGGATTTTTCTTCATAATCCTATTTAGAATCCCCTCCAGACTTCTACTATGTGAATCTCTTCTCTGAACATCAGCAATTTGTTGTCTTATGACCATCTTTGGTGGAATAGATTCCCAAGGATATGTGCTTAAACACTGAGATCTTGTTTGCTTTAATGTCTCCATTGATTCTTTTTAAAGAGATTTTTGCTATAGGGCTGTGCACTCACTGGAGAGACAGACAAAGAGGGAGACCGCGAGAAATCATCTCCCAGGGTTATGGCAAAAACCACAATCCCATCTCCCTCCTCCCTCTTCTTGGCATCTTGGGTACATTTGCACACATGCTTGAAGTGAGTTTTAAGCTTCCGGGACCAGGACTCAATCTGTGATCAACCACATGAGAGTTCAGGCCTCAGTCACACTGACACATGATGGCTCTTCCATTGATTCTTAATAGTGACTCAATATACTACTAGGTATAGAATGATAGCCTGAATTATCTGCCCTGAGTTAGAAACAGTGATTATCATTATTTACAAATTTTTTTCCTCTGGAAGATTTTATAAAACCCTACTCGAAATTGACACTGAAATGCTGTTGTAACCTCCACTAAACTCACTTACGCTACAAATAATCATCTCCACCACCTTCCACTAGTAATGCTACAAAAAGCAATGGCTCATGTTGCTAGAGAATGAGATTTTGAAACATTTTACACAACTCAACTATTTTTTGTTTGTTTTTAATTATATGCTTAGAAGTAGAAAATATGTATCTGTGTGACCAGCAGATTCAGTGATGTTTACCTTGCTCAACTCCCACATCATTGATTTCAGTTCAGTTCCCCAACTCAGAAGCTTAAAACTCAAACCAGGCATGTGTGCATGTGTGCCCAAAACCGCAAAGGAGAATGCACGAGAAGGGATTAAAGCATGGCTATCCCTCTGGGGTGAGGGGGTTGATTTCTTGCTTTCTGTCTCTCTCAATCTCTTGTACATGAGTCCCCAAACAAACAAAACAAACAAACAAACAAAAAAAAAAAACTATTAAAAAAAACAGAAAGAAAAGGAAAAGAAAATCTGTATCCATTAGTAAAGTCAAGAATTTTACATTCTTCACTATCTAGAGTATCACATGGTATATTCTGTGTAGTATGTGTACATACATTGTTTGGTATATGGCTTCTAGCACTCAGCACAATTAAGATTCAGTTGTGTTGTGTCTCAGGAGCTAACTAGATTTTTACTGCTGAGTATTATTAATTGTATGAATCTACCATAATTTATCAAATTATTAGTGACTTATGACTAGGTTATTACTAGTTTATGTGGCTATTATTAATGTACTTATGTCAATACATGACTTCTTGGTTAAATATTTAGAATGAAAATTCTGGATTATAGAGCAGATATATTATTTAATGTTTCAAGTATCCAGAAACACTTTTCCAAAAAAGTTGTACCATTTTACACTTCAATGAGCATTGTATGTGTGTCATAGTTCTTTCCAACATTTGGAATTCTCTATCCTTATTTTTTAGCCAATTAATTTACAGGGGCCTTCAAAAATGTATGGAAAATATCATATGTTAAAAAGATGTTTTGTGAAATTTATTTTTTTTCTGTACCAAAAAACTGTATTTCAATTGTTTCCATAAACTTTTTGAAGTTTTCTTGTAAATGGTTATTTAAAATATTTTATTTCCCTAAAATATTTTAAATGCTTGAACTTTTTCATAGTCTTTTTTTATCATATTAATGTATTTTCTTTTCTTTTTTAAATTTAAATTTATTTATTTACATTCATTTACTGTAGATCATTATGGCATACAAAATGAGATTTTCCACCCAGAGTACACTGTATATTGGCTGAATCAAGCATATCAACATATATGTTATCATCAACAAATAATTTTCCATTTCTTGTTTCCTGTATGTTTTTTTTTTTCCTTTTTTTTTCCATCCTTGATTCCCTATCTCTTACCCTCTGCCGTCTCCCACTCTCCTTCCACACTGTCTCTGGTATCTATGTTTGCTTTCTATACTTTTTCCCCTCACATTTTATTGAGTCACTAAAGATCTTAATTAATCTAAATGTTTTCATAGCAAGCACAGCTGATATATACATTTCCATGAACACAAGTCCAACTTTAGGCATAAGCCTCAGTGAGTAGAATGAACATCCTATAAAGTAGCAGCTAGCTGGGGCTATATATCTTACTGCAGTCATCAAATAGGTACTTTTAATACATTTTTTTTTTTAATTTAGAGAAAAACAGTTTTAGGTTTTTTTTTTTTTTTTTTTCCTGAACCTTTTCTTTTTTTTAACTTAATTTAAATTCATTCCCTAAGCATCGTCACAGTGTACAAAATGTGATTTCCCATCCAGAATATACTGTATAGTGGCTTAATCATGCATGTTATTACCAAAAATTTTCCATTTCTAGTTACTAGTATTTTTTTTTTACCCGTTTCTGATCCTCTGTCCTTTCCTACCCTCTTCTCACATTATCTCTGGTGTCTACAGTTGTCTTCCATTCCCCTCCCATATTGTATTGATCACGTAATTTCTTAAATAATCTAACTACTTTCTATAGTAAGTTCACTTGGTACTATTAAGAAAACCAGTTTTAACTTAAAGAAATGCTAAAGAACTTTGCTTAAAACTTAAAACCAGGAAATAGGTTAGGATTCTGTTCAAATGGTAGGTACAGGAACCTATCCATATCTCAAGATTGGACAGAAATCCTTACAACCAGATAGCAAAGTATACAAGAAAATCAGCAATATTTTAGTCAAAAGTCATAAAATTACACTTGACCAATTCAGTACTTTATCTTCTGTTGTGGTTTGATTTCCCCTGATTAAATTCTGGGATATAATATTCAACTCCAGACTTGTCCCTATGATTAAGCTGGCCATTTTCTTAGCTTTTGAACTCTTATTTCTGTGTGCCTGCATTTAATTTTCCTGATATAGAACTCCCTCAAGAACTTTTTGGAGATCTGGTCTAGTGCTGTTAATTCTTTCAGGTTTTTTAATCTGAGTATGTTCTTGTCTTTTCTTCCCACATGAAAGATAATCTTGCCAGGTACAGAATTCTTGGCTGAAATTGCTTTTCTCTTAACAGTTTGAATATATTTTCCCATTCTTTCCTCGCTCACATTGTTCCTGATGAGAGGTCTGCTGTTAGCCTGATGGGACATCCTTTGTAGGTAACTTTGTAATGTGTCTTGGAGAAGATCTTCTTGGGTTGATTCTATGTGGGGTCCTTTGTATTTCTAGGGACTGGATCTTTGAATGCCTCTCTACGTTTGGAAAGTTTTCTTGCAGGATTTCATGGAATAGACTATCAATGCCCTTATGATTCTCTCTGCCTTCTGAAATGTCAATTATCCGGATGTTTGGATGTTTGATGGTATCTAGTACAAGGAGAAAGAAGCTGACAAAGTTCCAGGAGGTGAGGAAATTCTTGCAAGATCTAAAAGAGGAATTACACACTTTAAAAAAGAATCAAACGGAACTGTCAGAGATGAAGGCTATAATTCAAGAAGTCATGATCTCCCTTGAAAGTATTTAAAGCATACTAGATCATACAGAAAATAGAATCTCAGACACAGAGGAGAAAATTGCTGGCCTAGAAAAATCCACCATGAAGAATGAGAAAATATTAATGTATTTTTAATGTAATATTTTTAGTCTTTTGCCCACTTTTATTCAGTTGTCTTTCTGTAATCAGGTTGTAAATTCTTAGTATATTTTGACTTCAAGTACTTTTCAGTGCTTAGAGACCTATTAATTTCCTTAATGGCTTCTATTAATGAGAAGTTTTAAATAAAAGCAATTTCTTTTTTTTAATGTTTCCCCCCCCCCATTTTGATTGCTCTAAAAAGTACTTACTTATCACAGGTGATACAGATTTTTTTTTCCTTATTTGTCTTCTAAAACATAATACTTTTGAGACCAGCAGATAGCATGGTGGTTAAGGTGCTGGAGTTCCATATAACTGACAATATTTCAAATCCCAGATCTGGTGCCTTGAAAATCATGCTGGGTGCATGTGTGTATATGCTCAAAGGAAGGGGACCAGCAGTTGGCATAATGGCTATGTTGCTGGACTCCCACGTAGTCGACTGCGGTTTGTGTCCCAGACCCGGTGACTTAAAACTCACGCCGGGTGCCTGTGCGTGCGTGCCCAAGATCCTGAGAGAATGGAGAAGAAAGGATCATGGCATGGCCATCCCCCCAGGGGGTGATTCTTGCTTTCTGTCTGTCTCTCTGTCTCTCTCTGTCTGTCTGGCGAGCGCACGCGCCCTATAACAAAAACCTCTCAAAAAAAAAAAAAAAAAAAAAATCCAAGGAGGAACAAGAAAGAGAAGGAATTGTGATGTGTCTATAATCTCTGGGGGAGGGAATGATTTTCCACTTTACCTTCCACTATCTCTCTGGTGAGTATGTGCACCAATGGGAAAAAAAAAAAAGTTATAATTTTGTTTTGTTTTTCACATATAGAACTCTAATCCATCTAAAATTAAGTTTTATACAAGGTATGAAGTAGAAACTCAGTTCTTTTGTCCCCCACTGTGTTTATATTGAGATTTTTCAGTGCCATTTGGTGAACAGATTTTCTGCTCCCCATTGAATTGCTCTGGCATCCTTGGAAATCATTTGACCATCTATATGTGGGTCTATTTCTGTACTTTCTATTTTGCTTCATTGATCTATTTGTCTATTCTTTTGGCAAGGCTACACAATCTGTATTACTGTGGCATTACAATAAATCTTGAAGTCCTTTAACTTTTTGTTCACTTCTCTGAATTGCTTTGACTATTCTTGATCTTTTGTCCTTCCAAAGAAGTTTTAAAATCACCTTGTTGAATTCTGAAAAATAATCCAACTTGAATTGTGACTGAGCGCATATTGATGTTACAATTAAATATCAGAATTATTATCTTTACAATATTGAGTCTTTTAATTCACATTACAGAATATATTAGCTCAACTTTTCTGGATAATTATTTATATGTATAAAAAGTCTAAAGTATTATTATAGGAAATTAATTCTAACCAAATAATCAATTGTACAAAATCATATATGCAGGGAAAAAGACTAAAGTATTATTCCTAAAATTTATAGCCTGGAATTAACTGATGTCAATAGTAGATTGTATGACTATATTTCAATCATTGATATTATTGAATGGTGTGACATCATTAAAATGAGGGTTTGTAATAATTTTGAATGTACAGGTAGAGTTTTGAAAAAATTAGAAAGAAAACATATACTCTAAAATCTAACTTCTGCAACTGCACACATAAACTAAATATTTGGCTACCTACCAAAATATGACTCTCTGATGTTTAACTTTCAGGATTTTTTCTTTTTACTACTACATGCTTTTTTTTTTAGAAATATTTTCAAATTAAAAGAATTTTTACATTGCAAGAAGTTAATATATAATACTATATACATACATGTATGTATAATATTTTTTTATTTCTTTGTTTACAAACTATTTATTCCCTATCATTTCCAGCCTTCTAAAACTGAAAACAATGTAGGATAGTAAATCTATTTCTCATCTATAGTCTAATTTAATCTGTTAAAATTTAATCTAATTTAATCCCATACATTCAGGACCAGGAGATGGTACAGTAGTTAAATCACTGGACTATCAGCTACTGGTTCAAATCCCAGAACTGGTAGCTTTAAAAACACTGGGCATATGTACATGAGTGCCTTAAATCCTTAGAGGAGAATATGTACCCTATAGCAAAAATCTCTCTCTAGAAAAACAACAAAAAAAACCCCATACATTCTAGACACAATAGGTATCATTCAGTTTTGTAAACTACACATATACATACCTTCTCCTTTTATATATATTTTATATATATATATATATATATATATATATATATATCACATTCTTTCCTCTATATTTTTCATAATTGTTAAGCATGCTTTATTTTTTAATTTAATTTTCCTTTATACATTCAATCACATTATTATTTGGCTTACAAAATGGATATTTCAACAGGTCAACATTTCTCCCTAGTACAGTTCATAAAACTATAAAATATCTTCAACAGATAATACCACATTTCTTTGTGTCATTAATGCTTTGACTCCCTATTTTTCTTCTAAATGTCCTTCCTCAGACCCTCCTCTTTCACACACACTATATCTGGTATTTACATATATATACTGTGTTTCTATATCCTTTAGTCAATTAGTTTCAGTCATAGAGTGTGGACACTCGGTATATATTAAGTGATGATATACAATGCCTCTCCTTCATACCCTGGCTTGCTTCACTCAGCAGTAAATCTTCCATATTCATCCACTTCCTGTCAAAAGCCATGGATTTGTTGATTTTTATGGGTGAATAGTATTCCATAGAGTGTATGTGCCACAGTTTTTCTATGCATTCATCTGTTCGTGGGCATTTGGGTTATTTCCATGACTTAGCAATTGTGAATAGTCCTGCAATAAACATCAATATGCAAGCACTTTTCCAATTAAGTATTCTTCTGTCCTTTGGGTAGATACCAAGGAGTGGGATTGCTGTATCATATGGTAGTTCTATTTTTAGATTTTTGAGGAATCTCCTAATTGTTCTCAAAGTGGTTGGACGAATTTACATTCCCACCAGCAGTGTAAGAGGGTTCCCTTTTCACCACACACAGGTCAGCACTTACCGGTTTTGTCTTTTTAATCTTATTCATTCTGACTGTGGTTAGGTAGTATCTCATTGTTGTTTTGATCTGCATTTCCCTTACACTGAGGGATATTGAGCATTTTTTCATATGCCTTTTAGCTATTCCTTTGTCATCTTTAGAGAGTGTCTTTTTTTTTTTTTTTTTTTCAACTCATTCTCTCATCTTTTAATAGACTTGATCATCTTTTGTCAGAACAGTTGACTGAGTTCCTTGTGAATACTGGTTATCAGTTCCTTATCTGATGCACAGTTTATAAAAATATTTTCCTATTCTGCGGGCTGTCTATTCACACTAATTACTGTGTCTTTTGCCATGCAGAAACTTCTTAGTCTGATGTAACCCCATTTGTCTGTTTTGGGGATTATCAACTGTGCTTTGAGGCTCTTATTTATGAAGTCTTTGCCTATCCCAATGTCTCCCAGAGTTTCCCCAGTGTTTTCCAGGAGCAGTTTTATAGTTAAAGGTCTTAGACTTAGATCTTTGATCCATCTTGACTTGATTTTTGTCAGAAGTGAGAGGTAGGGGTTCAGATTCATCTTTCTGGAAGTGGAAATCCAGTTTTTCCAGCACCATTTGCTGAAGAGGTTTTCTTTTTCCTGCTGGATTGATTGGTACCCTTTGTCAAAAATCAGTTGACCGTATGTTTGGGAATTTATTTCTGGGGACTCTATTCTGTTCCATTGGTCTACGTGTCTGTATCTGTGCCAGTACCATGCCGTTTTGATTACCACAGCTTTGTAGTATATTTTTGGGTTAGGGAGTGAGTTGCCACCCACTCCACTCTTGTGCAGAATTGCTTTGGCCATATGGGTTTTTTTATGATTACAGACAAACTTTATGGTTGTCTTTCCTAAATCTGTGAGGAATGTGTCTGGCACTTTGATTAGCATTGCATTAAATATGTAGAATAATTTGGGTAGAATTGCCATTTTGATTATATTAATTCTTCCAATCCAGGAACATGGGATATCCTTCCACTTTTTTGGATCATTTTCAATTTATTTTTTAATCTTCTCGTAGTTTTTCTTGTGGAGGTCTTTAACTTCTTTGGTTAGATTTATCCCTAAGTATCTTATAATTTTAGTGGCTATGGTAAATGGAACAACTTTTTTCAGTTCTATCTCTGTCTGCCTGTTGTTTGTATATAGAAATGCTATAGATTTCTGGATGTTAATTTTGTATCCTGCAACTTTACTGTATTCATGTATTACATCCAGAAATTTTTTCATGGAAACCATTGGGTCTTCTATATATACAATCATGTCATCTACAGAGAGTTTCACCTCTTCTTTTTCTATTTGAATGCCTTTTATTTTTTCCTCTTTTCTGTTTGTGTTGGTGAGGACTTCCAGTACTATATTGAAAAGGAATGGAGAAAGTGGGCATCCTTGTCTTGTACCCATTTTTAGTGGAAATACTTTCAGCTTTTCTCCCTTGAAGATGATGTTCGCTATGGGTTTTTCATAGATGGTTTTTATTGTGTTGAGATATAACCCTTCTATGCCAATTTTGATGAGAGTCTTGATCATAAAGGGATGTTGTATCTTATCAAATGCTTTTTCTGCATCAATTGATATGACCATATGGTTTTTATCTTTCTTCCTGTTAATATGATGTATTACATTTATGGTTTTGCATACGTTGAACCAACCTTGCATTCCTGGAATAAAGCCTACCTGATCATGATGTATAATCTTTTATATAAGTTGTTGGATACAATTTTCTAGTATCTTGTTGAGAATCTTTGCATCTATATTCATCAGGGATATTGATCTATGGTTTTCCTTCCTTGTACTGTCCTTATCTGTTTTAAGGATAAGGGTGATAGAGACTTCATAGAATAAATTAGTGAGAGATTCACCCTTTTGGATCTTTAGAAATAACTTGAGAAGAATGGGGGTTAACTCTTCTTTGAAAGTTTTGTAGAATTCAGAGGTGAATCTATCAGGGCCAGGGCTTTTCTTCGTTGGGAGTTTATTTATTACTGATTTAATCTCCTTGCTTGTTATGGGCCTATTCAGACTTTCTATATCCTCCTAGCTCAACCTTGGTAGATTATATGTGCCCAGAAATTTGTTCATCTCATCCAGATTGTTTTGTTTCTTTGCTTCTAATAATGTTTTGTATTTCTACTACATCTGTTGTTATTTTGTCTGCTTTACTGCAGATTTGATTCACCTGGTTCCTTTCTCTCTTCTTAATAAGTCTCGCTGGTGGTGTATCATCTTTTTTTAATCTTTTCAAAAAACCAGCTTTTCTTTCATTTATTTTCTGTATAGTTCATTTATTTTCTATTTTATTTATTTCTGCTCGTATGTTTATTATTTCCTTTCTCCTGGAGTTTTTCGGATCTTTTTGTTGTTGATTTTTCAATTCTCAGAGGCATGATGTTAGGTGATCCATTTGCCTTCTTTTCATCTTCCTCTTATGTGCACTAATTGCTATGAATTTCCCTCTTACGACTGCTTTAGCAGTGTTCCAAAGATTATGGAAACTTGTGTCCTCATTGTCATTGGCTTCCATGAATGTTTTGATTTCAGTTTTTATTTCTTCAGTACTTGTGAAATCATTCAGGAGTAGGTTATTTAGTTTCCATGTATCTCAGTATTTTTGAGAATTTCTCTTGCAATTAAACTCAAGTTTAATTCCATCATTGTCGGAGAAGATGCTAGATATAGTTTATACGTTTTTGAATCTGTAGAGGTTTGCTTTGTGCCCTATGATGTGGTCAATCGCTGCGAAGGTTCCATTTGGGGGTGAGGAAAAAAATCTATCTCATGGCTTTTGCATGGAAAGTTCTATAGATGTCTGTTAAGTCCATTTGATTTATGGTATCATTTAGATCCTTTATTTCTTCACCTATTTTTTGTCTAGATGTTCTGTCCAGAGGGGATAGTGCAGTGTTGAGGTCTCAAACAATTAGCGTTTTGCAGTCTATCTTCCCCTTTAGAACTATCAGTCTTTCCTTCATATATTTGGGTGCTCCTGTGTTAGGTGCATAGATATTAATAAGCATTATATCTTCTTGATCTATTGACCCTTTTACTACAATATAGTGACCTTCTTTGTCTCTTTGAACAGTTTTTATTTTAAAGTCTATTTTGTCAGAATTAGTATCGTGACTCCAACTCTTTTTTGGTTTCCATTTGTATGGAAAACCTTTTTCTAACCCTTCACTTTCAGTCTATGTATGTCTTAATCCATTAAGTGGATTTCCTGTAGGCAATAGATAGAGGGTTTCTGTTTTTTAAGCCATTCAGCCAGTCTGTGTTTCTTGATAGGAGAATGTAATCCATTTACATTCAATGTTATTATCGATGTTACTGTACCTGTCCCGATGTTTAAGCTGGCCATTGTCATAGTTGACTTTTATTTCTTTTTTTCTGGCTTTTACTTCTTTAGTTTACCTGGAACAGTACTTTCTTCAGTGTTTCTTGAAGAGCTGGCTTGGTGTTGGCAAATTCTTTCAGGTTTTGTTTGAGAAGATTTTAATTTTTTTTTCCCATATGAAGGATAATCTTGAAGGATATAATAATCTTGGTTGAAATTATTTCTCTCTTAACACTTTCAATACATCTCCCCATTCTTTTCTTGCTTTAATTGTTTCCATTGAGAAGTCCAGTGTTAGCCTGATGAGGTGACCTTTGTAAGTCACTTGTCATTTCTCTCTTGCCAGTTTTAGTATCTTATCTTTATTTGTGGTCTTTGCCAGTCTGGCTAAGATCTACCTTGGGGAAGATTTTCTTGGGTTGATTCAATTTGGGGTCCTTTGTATTTCTTGGGTCTGGATGTTTGAGTGCCTCTCTAGACTTGGGAAATTTTCTTCCAAGATTTCATGAAATAGATTTTTCATACAATTAGTCTCTTCATCTTCTGGGATACCAATTATTCAGATGTTAGGGTGCCTAATGGAATTTAGTATTTCTTGTATGTTATCCTCATTTTTTTGTTGCTCTTGTTATTTTCTCTATCTTTTTGGTTGTTTTCTCTAGGTCAGAGGTTTTATCTTCTACATCAGAGATTCGATCTTCAGCATGGTCTAATCGACTTTTAATACTTTCTAGAGAGTTTTTGATATTAGAAAGGTCAAAGTTTAAAAAATACAAAAGTATAGAGGGTCCGCTAAATCCTTCATTAAAGAAGACAGAGAGAGAAACCTTCAGTGCTATGTGCAGAGCAAAAAAAGATCTTTAATTTAAAATTTTGGATGATGATGACAATCAGCTTTCTATATGTGAGTAAGTGGTTAAAATACAGTGTGCATAACGCAGTCAGTGATATACCAATTAAAGTGGCTGGATCTCACATGGCTGCTGAGTCCCAGACCCAGAAACTTAAAATAAATCCTGGCACATGTGCATGTGTTTCCAAAATCCCAGTAGGAGAAATGAAAGAAAAGGAATTATGGCCTGACCCACCCATGGAGGGTGCTTTCTCCCTCTTCCTCTCTCTCTGTCTCTCTCTGGTGAACACACACCTTTTCTAGCAAATAAAAATTAAAAATACAGTAAATATGAGCATTTGAATGTAAAGAGAATTTAATAATTTGGATAATAGTAATATATATGATTATTAGAGTCATTTGGATCACTTCAATATTGGAGGTCAAACACAAGGTATCAGAAGAAAACAGAAACCTGAATAGATGGGGCCAAATGGTAGCATAGCATAAAATGTGACACTCTGTTATTCTGACTCACATGGGATCTACACATGAGAATGTCTTTCACATCTGGAGACCTCCCTGAGAATGTTATTGAGTGTTTGCCCACAATTCATTCTGGCTGAAGGCTGGGGATGTATCAATTAACTGTTAGGAGTGCTTTCTTTCTGTCTCTCTTTTTCTCTCTTGACTTTTCTCACTCCAAAAGAAAATAAATAAACAGGGAACAGCAGTTAGCATAATGGCTATGTCACTGGACTCCCATGTAGTCGACCGTGGTTCACGTCCCAGGCCCGGTGGCTTAAAACTCATGCCGGAGGTGTGTGTGTGTGTGCATGCCCAAGATCCCAAGAGGAGAGTGGAGGAGAAGGGATTGCAGCGTGGCCATGAACCCTGGGGGGTGATTTCTCACTTTCTGTCTCTCTGTTTCTCTCTGTCTATCTGGCGAGCGCATGCGCCCTATATCAAATAAGTAAATAAATAAATAAACAAACTTAAAAAATAAAAAGAAACCAGAATGGATGTTGTTAGAATAGTGAAATTGCATACTTTTAAATGAGAGAAGACATTTTTTATGTATAGTTACGAATGCCATTGTACATAAGGAGGTGAACTGGGAAGAGGAAGTTTCTCCCATCTCAGGTCATGTCAGGTTTTAAATATAAGAGATGAAGGAAAACAAAATTGTCTCTTAAAAAGTCTTGACTGGGTTAGCCAGTAGCATCATGGTTAGAGCAGCAAGATCTGAAATGGCCAAGTGTGTGGTTAGAGTCCTTGATCTAGTGGCTTGAAAAACACACTGGCTGTGTATGCATATATGCCCAAAATTTCAAGAAGAGAATGAAAGAGAAAAGACTGGGGTGTGGCTCTCCTCCTGTTGGGGTATGTTCTCACTTATCCCTCTTTCTCTCTCTCTCTCTCTCTGTGTCTGTCTCTCTCTGGTGAGTGCACATGGCCTCTAGCAAAAGTTTGTTTTTATTAGAGAAAGGATGTTAATTGTGCTTTAGATCTGGGTTTCAGAAAAATAAAGAGAAGGACTGCTTAGAGAAAATTAAAATAATGCATAACATTTTTCTTATTTTTTCTTTTAAGCAATAGGATTCTAAGAGACATAGTGATTTTCAAAGGGAGGGAATATTGGGTGACTGCCTTCAGCTGTTTGAGCATCAATAAGGAATAGACAAAAGTGGCTTAAAATGTGATAGGTTTGGACCAAAAGATGGCATAGTGGTTATGTTGCTGGAATCCCACATGGCTAACTGCTGTTTGAATCCAAGACCCAGTGGCTAAAAAATTATACCAGGCATATGTATGTGCATGCCCAAGATCCCTGGAAAAGAATGGAGGAGAAGAGATTATGGTGTAGCCATCCCTTAGGGGATAATTTCTCACTTTCTCTCTCATTGTGTCTAGTAAGTACAGATGCCCTAAGGTAAAAATGTCTCAAAAGAAAAAAAAAAAGTAACAGGTTAAGTGTTTTTCTAATGTAAGAAATTATCAGAGATAGTTAAGTACTGGGATAGTTTATTAACATCTTGGGGTCATCGTTTTCATAGACTTCTTCTGTCTCTTTGACATACCATTCGTAATGAGTACCAAAATATTCATGCCCACCTGTCTCGTGGTGACTTGCAGCTTCATATTACTAGCTACAAATACTGGACAAATAAGGAAACAAGGAGAAGGGTCCTATGTCGAAAAAAAAAAAAAAAAAAAAAAAAAAGCCCAAATATCCCAGTGGGCTGCCACTGATACTTAATAAAAAATTACAACTTCAATATAATCTGTACTGTTATTTATTTTATTTTAATTTTGTAGGCAAGGCTTTCTGCCAACTTAATGAATTCTGGGATGCAATACTAACTCCATTTTACCTAGACAATTACATTATTATTTTAGGATTTTTCCACCATTTGTGACTATTTCATTGTTGAAATGCTAATTCTTTGCTCCTCACTACCACTCTCAAGAATTGAAGAATAGGAAAAAAATCAACAGAATGAATGTACCGAGAGGATAGAAGAGAGAGATGACACAACTATTTATTTCAGGTATTAACCTAGTATGTGAAGACAAGTGTTCTCCAAAATAGTCACAATGATCCTAATTAGAATTTAAGCATTTTTGAATGATTCAAAGTGTCAGGATCCTGATGATGCTGTTGAGGGTGAATGTGTGGGGCAAAAAAATTAACAATCTCTCTAATGAAAAAATACTTATATTTGAGGAGAAAACCCCCTAAAATGACAATGTATACATACTGGTAAGATGGAATTAATGTAGACATCTTATCTCCTCATTCCTACACCCCAATATGATTATAGACTAGATATTCAAATCCAAAAATTAGCTTTTGAAAAAAGTACATACTTAAATTTTTCCTAATTGACACTTTCTGAAAGGTATTTTTCTGGTCCATGTTATATATATATCCTTTCCTATAATTCTCATAATAGACTAAGTTACTGCTTTTCATATTGAAGGAATTTTTAAATTTTTTAAAAATTTTTAAATTTGCGGGACCAGCAGTTAGCGTAATGGCTATGTCGCTGGACTCCCACGTAGTCGACCGCGGTTCGAGTCCCGGACCCGGTGGCTTAAACTCACGCTGGGCGTGTGTGCGTGCGTGCCCAAGATCCCGAGAGGAGAATGGAGGAGAAGGGATTGCGGCGTGGCCATCCCCCCTGGGGGGTGATTTGCTGCTTTCTGTCTCTCTGTCTCTGTCTGTCTGTCTGGCGAGCGCACGCGCCCTATAGCAAAAACCTCTCCAAAAAAAAAAAAAAAAATTTTAAATTTGCTATAGGGTATGTGCACTCACAGGAGATGGAAGGAGAGAGAGACTGGTAAGAAAGCACCCAACAGAGGTCAAGACCACACTGCAATCTCTTCACCTCCTTTCTCTTCTCAGGATTTTGGGTGCACATGCAGATGTTCCAATTTTGGGTGCTCATGCAGATGTGCGCAGTATGTTTTTCAAGGCATCAAATCTGAGACTCAAACTGCACAGTCCACCGTAGGGTATCCAGTCATCTTCACCACCACGCCATCTGCCTGGCCCATATTGCACATCCAATAATGAACTTATGTAGCCCTTTCTCTGTGTTCAGAAACTGAAATACATTAGGTTTGGGACCTTCTCAGGAACCTAGTAAATCTAGTTACTTAATATTAGGAAACTGAGATAGCTCTATTCTCCCTCATTAGGAACGTGAAGTAATTACTTGCATTCTAAAAAAAAAAAAAAAAAAAAAAAAAAAAAAAAAAAAAAAAAAAAAAAACCTAATTTTGAATATTTTATAAATAAGACAAGCCACATAATATGCTATTTTGAATTTTCCAGTATTGTTGATACTGCACAATTGGATGCAGCTTGACATTACAGAAACCAGTTTCTTTGCTGTTTGATGCTGCTTTTAAAATGTTTTATAGCAAATCATTATGCAACATGTGCAATTATCTTCATATTACAGTGACAATATATTTGTAAATCATTGAAGTACTGCATTATATTTGCATTTATTTCCTTTGGTAAAACAATCGTTATATATTTTATTCTTATCATTTATACAGCTTTATTAGTGCACACACAAACAGCAATGGCAAAAACAACAACAGCAAATCTCCTAGACTTTTGGTGATCACATAGCCTCCACTCAGGAAGGAAAGGATGCAATAATGAAGTACTACTGGGTACACAATGAAGATGCCATTGAGGCAATCTCAATTGTTCTATTTTTTAGGCTTTTGCCATAGGGCTCATGTGGTCACTGGAAAGAGACAGAACGAGACAGAGAGAGAAAGTGAGAAATCCTTCCCTGCCGTAGCACAATTCCTTATTCTCCTGAGATTTTAGACACTCATACACCCATGACTGGCATGATTTTTAAGCCACTAGGTCTGGGACTAGAACTGTGGTCAACCATATAGGAGTCCTGTGCCTTAACCACCTATACTACTTGCTGGTCCCCTCAATATTTTATTTTAAGATTTCCATTTATTTTTAGGCCTCATGAAATCTAGGTGACAGTCATGGGAAAAAAAATTAGCCATTGAGAAATCCATTCAAAACAAATAGCTATTGAGTGCCTTCTGTGTGGCAGGCACAGCTATAAGCTCTGAATATATAACACTAAAAGATATATAACTGTCCTGTGGAGATTGCATTTTAATGGAATATGCCAAATATTAAAAAGAAACAATGAAGGGACTACAAGTTAGCGTAATGGCTATGTCGCTGGACTCCCATGTAGTCAACCACAGTTCGAGTCCCGGACCCGGTGGCTTAAACTCACGCTGGGCACGTGTGTGTGCATGCCCAAGATCCCAAGAGGAAGATGGAGGAGAAGGGATTGCAGTGTGGCCATCCCCCCCAGGGGTGATTTCTCGCTTTCTGTCTCTCTTTCTGGCAAGCACACGTACCCTATAGCAAAATCCTCTTCAAAAAAATAAAAAAAGAAACAGTGAAGAACATAGTGTGCCAGATAGTGAGTACTATGGAGAAAAGGAAGTATGAAAAACAGTAATTTCTACTGTTAGGGATAAATTGTTACATTATTTGGGGAGCCAAGGAAAGTCTTGCTCAAAAGCTAACATTTAAGCAGAGAAGTGAACCTTGTAGTTGTCTGGAGAAAAGAGCAAGCAAGGCCTTCACATGTAGAAGGTTCTTTGTGATCAACTGTTCTGATCAACAGTAAGGAGGTTTATGGCTGGACATATTGAACAAGAGAGATGTAGGAGTTAAGTTACAGGAAATACATGCTAAGGCCTTATAGACTAATGTAGGTTATTTGTTTTAGTCTATCTGAAATAGAAAGCTGACAGGTTGATATTGAACATGGAGTTGACTTTAGGTAAATTTTAAGAGAATAGTTTTAGCTACTGTACTGAACATCGACTATAGTGAATAAATGTGAAAATGCAAAAGATTAGGGACATAGTCTAAACTTGTTCTTTTCTGTGTCTTCACCAGAATGTTAGTGGTTAGGTAGAGATTTTAGGTACCGGAATCTAGATGTATTTTGAAGGTAGAGTCTACAATATGCTTATGTTTTAAATTTGCAGTGTAAGAGAAATAGAGGAATCAATCATAACATTTAGTTCTTCACCTAGACCAAAATGAACAGTCATTTACTATAATGACGGAAGGAGCCACTGTTTGAGCTGGACAGAATATGACTATGTCCTTATGTTTGATTCAACTTGGAAAAATGAACAGATCATACACAATCCATGTGTTGTTTGCTAAATTAGTAACATAGCTAAATGAAAAATAATATTCAAGGGAGTGTCAGCAGCATTCACTAAAGGAAGATCAAAAGATATTTCAAGCATTTTGGTGGAGAATGATTTATGGGAATCTTATCACACTCCTGCCATGTAATTTCTTATTCTACATGTATTCTCTAGGAGATAAAAAAAAATGAAAGATGAAGAGCTACTGTGAAATTCTAGGCAGCCAATTAAAGAACAAAAAATATTCATGTGGCTTTAACCAATAGGAGAACATATAAAGACAGTAATATTCAGGACCAGCAGATGGTGTAATGGTTATATTACTGGACTCCCACATAGTACACTGCAGTTTGAGTCCCAGACCCGGTGGCTTAAACTCACGTCGGGCACGTGTGCATGCATGCCCAACACCCCAAGAGGAGAATAAAGGAGAAGGGATTGGAGCATGGCTGTCCTCCCTGCGGGGTGATTCTCATGTTCTGTCTCTCTCTGTCTTTCTGGCGAGCACACGCACCCTACAACAAAATAATAAAACTCAGAGGTTTATCTGATCAACAAACTTTCACTGGCATCAGATGCATTTAAATAATTTTTGGAAGAGGCAGAAGAAACGTATTGCTTCTGAGTGTTTGTCTTATTGGGGCTCAGAGAATGATAACCCAAAGATTGACACTTTGACGTGATGAATTAAAGAAACAGCCTCAGTACTAAGCTGTCTCTGATCTTCCTGCTGCCCTGTGACACTTCATCATCTTTGATCCTTTTTCTCTCTGAAAGTGTAGGGTGGAGCTTTCCTCTGATATTACCTTCTTGCAAGAATAGAATCACCAAAAAGTAAAGTAATGGCTTCAGCCTCTCTCTAAGGTTTTACTAACTGAACATGAATTCAGTTGCAGGAAGGAAGGTTAAGGGATGTTAACACACCTGGACAGATGTTGTCCCAAGCTATTGTCCATCTCCCAGACCCATGGAGCTCCTGACAGGAATCATTTACTCACCATTATCTGAGCACTGAACCCATTCTTTTCCCCAAAAAATCATTTACTCTGTAATTACCTCCTATACCCCCTAATTTTTCTCTCCCTTCTGAAAGGCCAAGTAAGGTTCAACCATCTGGCCTCTCTTTGAGTTCATATTTTCTATGACTCCCATGTACATACATATATGTTAAATAAAATTTTATGCTTTTTATCATTAATCTGTCTGTTGTGATTTTCAGTGACACTTCCAAGGGAGAAAAGTCGTTCTTCACCCCTACAGTCTCTTCAAATGTTTCTCTACTGTGTTGTTAGAAGCATATGTTAATTGTGATTTAATAAAAATTATAGAATATTGGAAGAGGAGTCATTATTCTGAGAAAAAGTCACACTCATTAATCCAAAGAATTTTACACATTTAAATACAAATTTGTAAGGTGTTCAGTATTATGTATGCATGAGTATCTATAATTCAATTTATTGGAGAATAAGTATGTTGTCCTTACACAATACCTGAATCAGAGATTCTGTGATTATTTATATTATTAAAGAACAATCACTAAATTCTTGCACACATAACTCCATTATGTAGTATTTTATATTTTATTTTCTTTGTTTCAGCATATTGATGCTTTTGCTCTGTTTGTTTTGGTTAAAAGGAAGCAGAATAACAAGCATTCTTCTTTGGTCACATAGTCGTTCTCTCTGTCCTTTTAAAAATTAAATATTGTTAAAATTTAATGAAGTTTAAAATATTAAAATTTAAACAATATAATAACTATATATTTTTAAAAAGAGAAAAATAACATAATTTCTTTCTGTAATCAATAAGAAAAAAATTCTTTTTGATTACCTAAATAACAATTATTGAGACTATTTGATGAAATATTTGATGTAATTTATTTTATTAATTAAATTATTATTACATGATAGATATAGATAAGTTAGGAAAAGTCCCTTCAAATTTACTTAATTCAACATATCAATTTACATCATTAAGGCTTCAATTTTTTCCCCTGTTTTGTATATATTGCCCTCAGGTATCAGTTTCGTACTTAGTAGTTTCCCTTTATAGTCACAAAATGGCTAACACAGTTTCTGCTGGTTTATGAAAACAACCATGTCCATCATACATCATATATGTGTGTTCAAGTGCTCACATGCACAAATATAGAGAAGCATGACTTATTATGTTAGGCTTTTTAAATTATTATTAAACATTTTTTCTCTAGAAGCTACTTAGCAAACTTCTCCTTATACCTTATTAGCTACAAATTTAATTCTAGATTAAGAACTATTGTAGAAAATGGACTCCCTTCATGTTCTATTAATTTTGCATGGTTTTCACTCATATAGGAAGGGTTCAAAAAGTGAAAGGAAAACGTGTATAATGAAAACATTATGCATGGATTTTAAAAGTGCTTTTGCACCAAAGTAAACTCATACTTTCCAACAAGGATTTTGCTTCCTTTTTTTTTTTTCTTTGATTGCCAGAGGGCATGTACAATCACCAAAGAGAGACAGAGAAACAGAGAGAGAGGGCGAGAGGCCAGACCTCCCACCCCCCACTGAATGGTCATGTTGTAATCCCTTCTTCATTTCTCAATTCTATTGAGATTCCAGGTATACACTCATGCCTAAGGTGCCTTTTCAAGTCTCCAGGAGTGGGTATTACAATAGTTCCTCCATGTGGGATCAGATTTCCTTAACAACTAGGCTACAGAGCTGGCCCTCCCACATTTTGAAGTCCCTTTGAAGGCCTAGCTAACAGGTCAGAATGCAAAACTGACTTGTTTCTTACAAGTCACTATTTATTATTCAATAACTGTTTTTCAGGTTATTGTTGTCAAAATATAGATATATTTCTCATGCATAGACCCTGAACCCCAATCTTGGGTCAGATGAAAGTAGATTTGATGTCTAGCAAGATTTCACTGAGAACTTGAAGAACACAAAATACGATGCAATGTGTAAATTTTTAAGAACAAGAACATAAAACGGAATATATTTCCTAGACTTCATTTGTTACACTACATATACATATATATGTGTATATATATATATATATATGTGTGTGTGTGTGTGTGTGTGTGTATGTATATATATATATGTATATGTATATGTATATATGTATACATAATTTCTGGAGGGCACTTGAGTTTGCCAGAGAAAATGAGAGAGAGAGAAAAAGAGAGAAAGCATTCCCCAATGGGATATGTTCATGCCACAATTATTTTTTTTTCATTTCTTAATTCTGATAGGATTTGGAGGCATGTATGCATTTGCACTCAGCATGTAATTTGAGCCACTGAGGCCTGAAATCAAATAGCAGTTAGACATGTGAGATGCTTAAGCACTGCACTGCAAGTCCAGCCTTGCACCAGACTTTATTGCCCTTTTATTTTCCCTCAGATTTCTAAATGTTCAGTTTTAGGGGTTGGTTTCTTTTTTACATTTTTACCTTAATGAAATTCCTTACTCACCGATCTCTCTATTGGAGTCTAGTATCTTAACTCCTCCTTTACCTCAAGGTGTTTATTTTTTTTTTTTTTAATATATATTTTTATTTCAAATTCTTTTATACTTTCAATCACATATGTCACTTAGCTTGCAAAGTGAATATTCCAATATGTATATATTTCTCAGCAGTCCAGTTGATAATACTATACACGTCATCTTCAACAGATAATAACCCATTTCTTTGTCCCATAAATGCCTTGTCTCTCTACTTCTCTCCTTAATGTCTTTCCTCAGATTCTCCTCCTTTACCCATCTTCTTCCCACACTGTATCTGGTATTTATAACCATTTTAGGATTCCCTGTAGCTCAGGGGGTGGAGCACTGATCTCATAAACCAATTCACCTCTTTTTTCCTTGAGTTTCCCCCTCCTTAAGCCTAACTACTCCTTTCTGTAATCCCCAGTATATATGCTTGCATTCGCTACTATTATAATTTTTATTTTCTCAGTTTCAGGAAAATAAATGAAGCAACACCAAACAAATCCTTACCTTTTATCCCCTGCATAATTCTATAGAATAGACTACATCATCATCATCATTTTCCTAGAAGGAGGCAATTTTGCTTAAAGGAAAACAATTTTAGACATTAGTATGCAGAGAAATTTTACATAGTTTAAAAATTGCACTTCATTAAAAGAATTTTTCTTACTTATATCACCAAAAGCCTGTTTAAGTAATTCACACATTCTGCATTTCCTTGAAAGATGTCCTTTCCCCAAAATGAACCTTACCTATAACTAACTAATGAAACTTTAGAATTGCATTGCTCTTAATTCTAGCTGTCTAGAATTTTGTCCATGTCTCAGAAGCCTTCCTATAACAAGCATTTTAGAAAATGCCTCTAGAATTAGCCTTTTCAGTAGAGTATATCATATATTTCTCTAGAGACATAGTCAACCTGAAGAAGTCTTAAGCTAATATTCAATATGGTTGAATAGTCCCACTTATCCCAGTTTTATTTTCCACAGTTTCACTTACCTATGTTTAACAGAGTATAGTACAGTAAGATATTTTGAGAGACTACATAGGCATATCTTTTATTACAGAATAGTGTTATAGCGGCTATCCTTTATTAGTTGTTATTCTCTAATTTGCTTATTTTTTTAAATTAAGCTTTATCATAGGTATGTTTATATAGGCTAAAAATGTATTTATAGGATTCAGTATTATCTGTGGTTTCAGACTAGGATTCTCAGAACTTACCACTCATGGATAAGAGGACAATACTTTAAAACCAGTTTGCTTACCTAAGGCAGCAGAAAATAAACTTTAATAGATAGGAAAATCTTCCCATTTCCAATACCATTTGAGAAATGTACCAGAAGTGCCTCCCTGATTTCACTTAGGATTGAATCAAAAGATTTTGTGGAGAATAAATCTATTCTCAAAAATATAAATGTGTGTGTGCCAGGCTTATAAGTTTGAAATATTAATAAAACCATTTTTGATATCTTCACATCCCTCTTAGTCCCTCATCCACTTCAACAGACCATAAACAGTTCTTTCATCACTGCCCCAGGGAAAGATATGTTAGCCTAAAGCAGTCTCTTCTAACTTTTGAATTTCACTTCAGTACTCCTTGAGGAAGATTAGAAAAAAATGCAGGGTAAAAACAATAGTCTTCAGGAGAGAAACATGAAGAAACAGAGAGTACAATGGGGAAATGAATGCCTAAGTTTAAGATAGAAGGAGATGAACATGGAAGTGGTGTGCTAAATGGGAGCAATTTTCTGAGAAAGACATTTCTATTTTCTAGCCAATGATCCAGGTTCAAGAACGGTAAAAACCCTCCAGAAAGTTGGCACAATTTAATAGCAGAGGGAAGACATAGTTTACTTTTTCAAGTAGAACTAAAGGTTAAGGGAAAGAACAAATGGAGAACTTCAGATAAAAAGGGGTAACTCACAAAGAACCTAAGTACATGGTCTTAATTTCATGTATTTTCCTAGGTAGGAACACATAAATGACTTCTTTCGATGGAACTTTGAAGATTGAAATGATTCAAGGGTAGCTCATGTACACTGACAACTAAGGACAAAACAGAATGATGAATGCTTCAGTAAATACTATCACAGACAGTTGATGATGAGAACCAATGGCACCCTTTCAGCAACAAGCAGCAAGCAACCAACAATGACTTAAGCAATAAAGCCATTTTATTTCTCATTTCTTTTTTTTCTTTTTGGAGAGGATTTTGCTATAGGGCTCATGTGCTCGTCAGACAGGCAGAGAGAAACAGAGAGACAGAAAGTGAGAAATCACCCCCAGGGGGGGATGGCCACGCCGCAATCTCTTCTCCTCTATTCTCCTCTTGGGATCTTGGGCACGCATGCACATGCGCCCAGCGTGAGTTTTAAGCCACCGGGCACGGGACGTGAACCGCGGTCGACTACATGGGAGTCCAGCGACGTAACCATTACGCCAACTGCTGGTACCTTTCTCATTTCTTTTAACCTCACATTGGTTCCAGCCAAGTTTGGCTGCTATTTCTTGTGGTCAATAAAATGAGAGGCAGAGGCTGGTGACGATGGGAGTTTATAACTAACTGGTTAGAGGGAGAGTCAGGAAATATGTTCTTGGCATAAGATTTATAAACATAAGATACAAAAATAGCAAACTATTCCTCACTACAATTAGTCAATTATTTTCACCTGCATAATTACATGTATTCCTGTTTTACTTCAATTATCCATTCCTGATTTCTCATCTGACCATTCCTCAAACAGATTTCTCCTGATTTAGCACTGGTTAGATTGTTCTCATTAGAGGACTTTCTTTTTTTCTTTTCCTTTTTGTTTAATTTCAAAATGGCTGTAGTACTACTAAACCTCAAACTAGCCTGCTTCAATCTAACAAGAATTAACTTAACAGTACAATGATGTCATGAAGGTTTTGGGTGTCTCATATTCCTCTCATTAACTTCAGCTATTTGGCTTTAGTCTACCTTTTCCTCCAAGATTATTGGAGAGCTGCCATAGATTTTGGCACATATTTCTATCCTGCCTCCAAATCTTTTTATTAGGAAAAAAAATGCTTAGATGCCTAAGGCAGTCTTCCTATATGTGTATTAGGGGACATGACTATAAAAAACAAAACCAAAATCAAAATTAACATGCATGCGTGCGTGTACACACACACACACACACACACACACACTAAAGAAATGTAAGCTAAACTATCAGTTTTCTGGTATTTCAGGCCTCTGTCTAGTCAGGTGTTCTATATTCTTTTATATGATGGTCAGTCAGGTTCAGTCCCAAGAGGAGATACAGGAAAAGCTCAGAAACAGAAGTTTACTGTAGTGTCCTCACAGGTCTTAGAGATAGCTGGCAGGTCCTGAACGGTTGCATGGGAAAGCCATGAGAGTGGTTGGAGATTAGAAGATAAGAAGGGGTGGGGCGTACTTAGGCCATGGCCTCAAATGGGGTTTCCTGGTGAAACTCAGCACAAGGCAGAATAAACAATCTAAATTTGACTAGTTTGGACTTTGAACTGTAGGGTAGTCTCTAGTTGCCTGGCACCTGCTCCTGGGATAATTAAGGTAGAGGAATGTTTCTCCTGGGACCTATGGGCCAAATGGAGGCATTATGGCCTGGATGGGTACTATAGTTTACATATTGAAGTCATGCTCCTGGCTGGGCCATTCACTGTCTCTAAAAACTGCCTAGCCAAGGAAGAGGTCATCTCTCCTCTGCCAATTTTTTCCCCCTCAAAATATCCTAATAAACAGAATACACATATGAGTGTGTGTGTGCGCTCACACAGGAAAATGGTAAACTGTTGACAGGAAGTAAAAGTAAAAGAGAATTGAAGGAAATGGAGGTATATGTTCGGCACACAAAGCAGAAGAAATGAAAAAACAGAAACCTACCAGGCTTATTAGGTTGTATACTATGTGTGTGCATTGTATTTTGCAAAAATAAATAATGACTACATTAAAACATTCCATCATTTTGGAAGGTACATGTATTAAAATGGGGGTCACTGCCCTTATTTCTGATTGATAGACAATATGGATTTCCCAATATGGGAATAAATGGTAAAAAGTAAACAAGCATTCACATTTCTTTTTTCAAACCAGTTCAGTTTATTGAGGTCATGGGTACTTACATTCTTGATAGGTTTTCTTCAGTCCATTTCCATAAGCCTTAGAACTAGAATATATTCTGCCCGAATTCTCGTGGTTTGCTTCCTGTGAGTTTTTGCTTTGTGTTTTGTTGAGTATTTTCTATTTTAAGGAATCACTGTGAGCACTTTAAAGAAATGCTTGGTAACTATGCATGAGAAGCTTGTAGTAAGATGCTGTTTATGATACATCAAAATTAACAACACACACGGATATTTAAATTGCAATCTAAATGAAATTAGCTAGTTTTAGAATTTGGAATAATAACTTTCGTTATCAATTTTCCAAAGAATAATTTCCAAAATGTAGAATATAATGATGAAATATTAGTAAATTAAAATAGGTTGAATAATATAGACAGAATTATGTTTAATAAAATAAATATATTGCTTTTGAATTGTGTTCGAAATTCATCATAAAATTCTGAGCTTTAAATAACAGGTGTCTACAATATAAGTAAAAACTTTTCTATATATTGATTCAGATACACAACAATCATTTGACAGCCCATTCATCTTTTTCTTTTTTTGCCATAAGGCAAGTGTGCTTGCCAGCAAGAGACAGAAACAGACAAAGGGAAAGTGAGAAATCACCCCCCACCCCCAGAGGGGATGGCCACATCACAATCCCTTCTCCTCTATTTGGGCATACATGCACCCAGCGTATTTTTCAAGCCAGCAGGTTCAGGACTTGAATCACAGTTCGCCACATTGGATCCAGCACCTTAACCATCCTACCACTGCTAACCTAGCCCACTGACCTTTTAAGGCACAAAAATTCTTCTTAAATATAAGTATAGCAACATGCTTCCTGTTATTCTGAGACTCAAGATTCATGAACTCCATCACTATCACTATTATAAATTTAACACATAATTTTGCAACTGTTTGGAAAATTATATCATATTTCATTTTATGAATACACATAATGATATAAGAAATATACAAAATGAGGTAGGGTTTGTAGAAATTATATATTGAAAATGTTATCTGAAAAATGTCTATTTTTAATTGTTAAAAATATTTTCTCATGTTTATTAATGGACACACATTGCACTCAAGAATACCTTACTCATCTTGTTTTTAATGTAAATTTTCCTTTCTTTTCAATTCTGATAAATTATACAAAGAGTTTTAACAAGTGTGGCCAATTTATTAATAAAAAATTTTAATAAAATTATCAATTATTGGGGACCAGCAGGTGGCGTGATGGTTAAGGTGCTGGACACTCCCACATGGCCGACCACAGTTCAAGTCCTGGATCTGGTGGGTTGCTTTCTCACTTTCTCTCTCTCTCTCTCTTTCTCTCTCTTTGTCTCTCACTTTCTCTCTCTCTCTTTCTCTTTCTGTGTGTGTCTCTCTCTCTGGTCAAGTTAAAATAAGTGAATGAATAAATAAAATAAAATAAATCATTATTAAAAATGATAAATTATTTAAATTATTAAGTTGCTTTCATATTTTTAGTTGTGGTGAAAATTCATTAAACAAAATTTACCATCTTTCCCGTTTTTATGCGTACATATGTTCAAGTTGTGAAAAAGACCTGAAGAACTTTTTCATTTTGCAAAACTGAAGCTCGGTATACCCTTTAAATCACAACTTTCGGGACCAGCAGTTAGCGCGTAATGGCTATGTCGCTGGACTCCCATGTAGTTGACCACGGTTCGAGTCCCAGACCTGGTGGCTTAAACTCATGCTGGGTGCATGTGCGTGCATGCCCAGAATCCCAAGAGGAGAATGGAGGAGAAGGGGGGTGATTTCTCACTTTCTATCTCTCTGTCTCTCTCTGTCTATCTGGCGAACACACAAGCCCTATAGCAAAAGCCTCTCAAAAAAAAAAAAAAAAAACACAACTTTTACTTTCTTGCTCCACTCAGTCCCTACTAAACACCATTTTATTTTGTGATACTATAAATTTAACTACTGTAGATTCCTCACAGAAGTGCAATCATACAGTATTTATTATTGAGTTTGGTTTATTTCACTTCCATCTGGGTTGCAGCATGTGATCGATTTTATTTGTTTCTAAGATTTAATAATATTCTACTATATCTGTATACTGCATTTTGTTGACCTATTCATCTACCGATGATTGTTTAAACTGCTCTCTCTCTCTCTCTCTTCTTTTTCCTTAGATATATTTTTGCTATAGGGCACATGTGCTTGTCAGAGACACAGAGAGACAGAGAGAACATGGAAAATAACCCAGGGGCAGGGAATGGCCATGCTGCAATCCCTTCTTCTCCATTCTCCTTTTGGGATTTTGGGCATGCATGCATACGCGCCTGGCGTGATTCAAACCATGGTCAGCCATGTGGGAACCCAACACCATAACCTCTAAACCACCTGCTGACCCTAAAATTGTTCCATCTCTTGGCTAATGTAGATAGTGCTGTTAAGAACATAAGTGTAAAAATAGCTCTTTGGAAGCATGCTTTTCCTTCCTAAAAATAAGATTTTTTGATTATATTGCAGTTCTCATTTTTTTTCTTATAATTTGCTAGAGGTTGCATGTGCTCAATGGAGAAAGAGAGAGAGAAGATGATAAAGCAAACCTCTGTGGGGCATGGTCACACTGCAATCCCAATCCCTTCTTCATCCATTTCTCCTCCTTTTTGCAATTTTAGGCATTCACATTCATGTGCCCAGTATATTTTTCAAGACACCAGGTCTGAGATTGAAGCCATGCAGTTGGCCATAATAAATACAGTTGTCTTAGCCACCAGGCTATGGGCTGGCCCTATGGTTCTATTTTTAATTACCACCAATAGTAGAGAGTTCTCATTTCTTCACATTTACTTAATTATTTATTATTTTCTATTTGCCTGTTTATTTTTCACTAGGCCATATTAATGAATGGACCTGGTACCTCTCCAGAGTTTTGATTTTCATTTCTCTAGTGATTAATTACATTGAACATCTTTTTATATGCTTCCCTGCTGTTCATACATCTTCTTTGGAGAAATAATTATTCAAGTCTTTTGTCTTTTTTTTTTTTTTAACTTACAGGATTTATTTTATTTTATTATTTATTTTTATTATTTATTTATTTATTTATTATTTCATTTTCTTTTATACATTCAATCACATTATTTAGCTTACAAAGCGAATATTTCAATATGTGAACATTTCTCCCTAGTCCAGTTGATTAAACTGTAAAATAGCTTCAACAAATAATATCACATTTCTTTGTCCCATTAATGTTTTGCCTCCTTATTTTTTCTTTTTTTTTTTCTTTTTTTTTTTGCCAGAGGGCACATGTGCTCAAAGAGAGACAGAGAGAAACAAAACAAAACAAAACAAAATAGGGAGAAAACCCCCAATAAGACAAGGTCATGCCACAGTCCCTTCTCCATTTCTCCAGGATTTGGGGCATGCACACACACATGACCAGTGTGGTTTTCACACTGCTGGGGTAGAATTCAAGCTATGCAGTTGGCCCTGTGGAATTTGGCTCTTATAAACACTAGGTCTTGGGACTGGCCCTATTAGTGCATTTCTGTGAGTTATTTGTTTTATTGTTGAGTTTCAGGTGTACGTAATATATTCTAGATATATTTGCAAATGTCTCCTCTCATTTTATAGCTTACCTGTTTACTCTGTGGATTGTTTGCTTTGCTTTATGGAAGTATTTCAAGGTTGATATGTTCTCATTTATACGGAAGTTTTAATTTGCTATAGTCTTATTTGTACAGAATAGTCTCTATTTCTGTTTTTGCTGTCTGTGCTTTTGTTGTCATATCCAATAAATCACTGCCAAATCTAATGTTATGAAGGTATTTCCCCCTAAGAATTTTATAGGTTCAAGTCTTATTTAGGTATGTTAGCCACTTTGAAATAAGTATTGTATGGAGCATAAGATATACATGTAATTTCATTTTCTTTTATATGTGGGTAGCCATTTTCCTCCCCCCAAATTTTAGCCTTTAGATTTTTCACAAATGTATTCTGGTTAATATGGTATTGTAATTTCAGTGTCTCTGTGAGAGAATGAGAACCTGAAGGTTTGTCGTCTTCCAACTTACTGATGTCATCCTTCCCACTCCTTCCTTTTAAAGTGTGTACTTTCGGTTTTAGTTTTTATTAATTACAAATTTATGCAAATATAAAGTTGAAAAGTTAAAACCTTTCAAATGAAAAGTTGACATGATTAAGATTGTTCTAAAAAAATAAATAAGAGACTTGAGATTGCAAATTTTTTCATCCATGACAATAAATTTTTTTATTATAATATATGTACATGGTCTTCCTGTAAAAGGAACATGTTGAAGAATATAAGAATCGCTCGTAATCATAATGCCTAAAGATGAACTATTTATTTTTTATGTATATGTGTATATATATATATATATATACACACACATATATATATATATATATATATATATATATATATTTCCACACACACACACACACATACACATAATTTGATTTTTGGGTAACTATACCACTTACCTTTATTTCTATGAATAATATATTGAAGACATTGTGTCCATGTAAATATATATAGATGTGCATCTCTATTTATAATGACGAAACTGTGCTTATTTTGTGGATATATAATTTAAAAACTCAACTTATTAATGATTTTTACTTTTTCTCCAATCTTAGCTAAACAAACAGAACTAGTATGAATTTCATCACATGTATTTTTTATACATGTGTTTATTTTCTTCTGATTTAATTTAATGTTTTATATGTATATTTTCTGTCTGGAATTTATTTTGGTGAAAACTGGCCAATTGTCTCTACACTAACCATTATCAATGATATCTTTCTCCAATTTTAAGCTATTTTCCTTTCATGAAAAATCACATGATTTGCTTGGTTCTATTTTTAGAACTTGTACTGAGACCTAGTAATACATATATTTCTCAAATATAATTATCAAAAGTTTGATAATTACTATAGCTTTATAAGTTTAACATCTCTTATGATATTTCTAGCTTCACTACTCCATGTTGGCTGAAATTTTCTCACTGTTTGTATTTTTATTTTTCTGAAATTATTTATCTTTTTAAATAACTTTAATTTTAGATGCCACAAAAGTTTTTTGTTTTTTTTTTATTTCAGTAAATGTACCTTTTTTTTTTTTTTTGAGAGGTTTTCGCTATAGGGCGCGTGCGCTTGCCAGACAGACAGAGAGAGACATAGAGCCAGAAAGCGAGAAATCACCCCCCAGGGGGGATGGTCACGCCGCAATCCCTTCTCCTCCACTCTCCTCTCGGGATCTTGGGCACGTACGCACACGTGCCCGGCGTGAGTTTTAAGCCTCCGGGTCCAGGACACAAACCTCGGTCGACTACGTGGGAGTCCAGTGACATAGCCATTACGCTAACTGCTGGTTCCCGAATGTACCTATTTTTTTTCTGTATAGTTTTATGATTTTATCACTACATATTCTGTGCCTTTATTTATTTATTTATTTTGAGAGGGTTTTGGTATAGGGCACGTGTGCTCGCCAGACAGACAGAGAGAGGCAGAGAGACAGAAAGGGAGAAACCACCCCCCAGGGGGGATGGCTACGCCACAATCCCTTCTCCTCCATTCTCCTCTCAGGATCTTGGGCACACATGCACATGTGCCCAGCATGAGTTTAAACCACCAGGTCTGGGACTCGCACCGTGGTAGACTACATGGTAGTCCAGCGACATAGCCATTACACCAACTGCTGGTCCCATGTGCTTTAATTTTTATTCCATATATTTTCTTGCATTCTGGGTCAATTGTGAAAAGGTTAAGTTGCTATTGTGGCTATAGTTTTTTTTATTTCTTATGTTTTGAAGTTTATTTATTTGTTTCCTTAGAGAGAGAGAGAGAGAGAGAGAGAGAGAGAGAGAGAGAGAGAAATAGCTGAGGGGACCTTCACTGTGGTCCCCATGACACCATCCATTCCCAACTTCTGCAGGTTCAGACCACAGGCAGGTGTGAGGTGTCTGCACAGGGAGACCTCAGGGTGTTAACCTGTGATTCAGCCTCACAGAGTATTGCACTACTGGTAGAGCACCAGGCTGGTCCCTGTTGTTCCATTTTCTAAAGGATTATTACTACGATGCCAAAAGTTATTCGTTTTTCATGTATATTATTATGATTATCTTCTGTATTTCCCCTTATCTGCAATAAGCCTATCAGAAATAATTTAACTCTTTCCTAATATTTATACTTCTTATTTAACTTGCACAATTTATAAGTTACCAGTTGCTTGTTAAAACAAATTTGGCGTAAGAGGGTGCTATCTTTTTGTTTCTGACTAATGCTTATTTTTCAAAATATTTGTTCATGTATTTATTTATTTATTTATTTATTGCCATGGGATTCCAGTGCTTGTCAGAGATAGAAATGGAGAAGTGGTCAGCACTCCATAATCAGGCATGGTCACACTGCAATCCCTTCTCTGTTTCTTCAGGGCACACATGCACAAAGGCCTAGCATATTTTTCAAGCTGCTGTTACCAGGATTCAAACTGCGTGGTCAGCCATGTGGGAGTTAGTATCCTTACATACCAGACCATGAGGCTAGCCTTTTCTTATACTTGCAAATGCAATTACTGCTAATAATCATTTAAAAGAAAACATTTGGTAAAAGGTATGACTTCATTATTTAATATGATCCTTTGATCAAACTTCTTTTCAACATCTATGAGAATTATATAAAAAATACACATGTATATGTATATGTATTTATGTGTGTGTGTGTGTGTGTGTGTGTGCACATGTATACCTATATATGTGTTTTTTGCTTGTTTTGTTTTTACCATATTACCATGGCATAGAGAAACTATAGTTTTCTCCTTTTGAGCTGTATTATATTTTTGAAATTTTGAATCTTGCTTGGTAATCCAATGATTCTGTTACTTTTGCCTTTAGCTGTTCATATCTATAATCATAATGAAATCTGACTTTTACTTTCTATTTGCCAAAATCTTTGTCAGATTTTGTATCAGTTATTCTGTGTATTGGCAGAATATCCAGAGGCTAACCAAAAAGCTCACTTTATTTAGTGCAAGCATAAAATGCCTTATTGAAGCATATTAGGTAGAAAACATCATTATCAAAAACAACCATAAAGTGGCTTGGAGGGAGTCAGGACACTCGATAATTCAGAATGATTCATGTTTGTCAGAGAGCATGAGAATAAGCACAAAAATGAAAAATTGGTAGTACCAACTCAGTGATGTTTTCACAGATCTTGTGGCCTAAAGTATGTAGAAGAAAAGAAGACAAGGGTAAGGATGATAAAGGTTAAATATCTTGGGTCCTTGATGAATCAGAAACAACTGATTTTTCCTTGTGCTGTTTTCTGAGTTATATTACTAAAAACGGGAAAAAAAGTTTAAACACTAGAAATTTTAAAATTTTACTATTGTTTTATATTCAGCTGAACTTCATTTTAATCTTCACAGGTAGACTGATATTCTGAGTGTTTAATCTTTACCTGTGTGCAGAATTTCAACTGATACACTTATAACTTGGCTGAAACCCCACACTCACAGGAAAAGCCAACTCAAAACAATTAAAACTAGTACTATTGGGACCAGCAGTTAGCGTAATGGCTATGTCGCTGGATTCTCATGTAGTTAGACCGCGGTTTGAGTCCAGGACACAGTGGCTTAAACTCACGCTGGGTGCATGTGCGTGCGTGTCCAAGATCCCGAGAGGAGAATGGAGGAGAAGGGATTGAGGCATGGCCATCCCCCATGGTGGGTGATTTCTCGCTTTCTGTCTCTATGTCTCTCTCTGTCTTTCAAGCAAGCGCATGCACACGCCCTATAGCAAAAACCTCTCCAAAAAAAAAAAAAAAATAGTAGTATTTATTCAAATAACATTTCAAATGGAATAATGGATTCCTGGGGGAAATGCAGAGATTAATGCTGTGGTCAAAATCTTGCAGCTATAGAGGTGCTTATCATCCACCCATTAATTTCTCTGGATTATACTATTCAGTAGTTTGGTACATATTGGAAAAAACAATAGGTTATAAGAAAATTAATTAGGCAGTGATTCCAATTATAGTTGCTATTCCAGATGTAGTCTCTTTTCTTGGAAAATATAATAAACACTTGGCAAAGGGAAGTATCACAGTTATGTATCTAAAAATATAGAACAAAGGAACTCATTGATTCGGTCCAGAAAGTTTGACATCTGATGACGCAAAACAAAACAAAGTGATATATGAATAGAGAATAGATCAAACTCTAAAGACAGAAAATGTTCAATAAATAGAAGGCAGACAAAACTGGACAGTCACATTGAATTTTTGAGGCAAGTGTATGGCATTCAACTGTCTTAATCTTGTCATTTTATTTATTCCTGAAATTCTATCCACTGTTCTTGGTGGTAAGGACTAGAATAATTCTCCAGCTGAACCCACATATGCAGTAAGCTTCTCTACAATTTGATGTTTATGGCTGGTAAGATTTACTTATACTTTGGGTATACTTTATAGATTGTGATGCTGATGAACTCTGAACAATTCTATAAAAGGAATCATCTCAAGAGCTCAGAGTTTCATGAATAAGCCTCCTATCACTTTCAGCAAGTATAATTCTTAAAAATTACTCTTTATCTGCGACTACAGACCTGTGGTGGATATTGAATGATTAGTAATGAGAAAGCAGAGAACAATGCAATCTTAGCTGACATTGTAAATTAAATACTGTCCAGTCAAACTCCCCATCAGTTGAGCTTATTCAGTGATTTCTCATGCTCCAGTGCATGTAGTACATACAATGCAACAGATCTAAGGCAAGAAGCAGGCTCTTTGTAAACCAGACTATCCAGGCTTACCTATGATGTTATTATTGTCCTCTCTGCCAACCCTTACGTTTAGACTGAAGGGTTCTCCTATAACTAAATGAGTGATGCTTCCATAAAGTCAGATACTCTGTGGTATCTAAACTTGCTTGAAACAAAAAATTACGGATGGGAAGGTAGGCTAAAGTGATCATTATGCTCACCAAAGAGAAAAAGTGTGGCAAATCAGTAGTGGCAGAGAAAAACGGTTAGAATTTGGAAAATTTTGTGATGTAATTGTTATATACCAATTGGTATTTTATAAAAGTCTATAACAACAACATTTCCACCAACTTACATAAATATTTGGAAAATACTTCTGGCTGAAGAACTCTAATTGAAATGTATGAGTAACAGAAGGGAAAGTCATAATTATCAACCATAACTTAGTGAATAGTTACAGAAATTGGAATTTCAACATTTACCTGTATTTCTGGCTTTATATGTATTATAATTTATGCAATTTTTTTTCTTTTTTTCTATTTATATGTATGGTGTTGGGAGTATTGTGTTTAGTCTATGGATTTTTTAATACTCCAAATTAAAGGGGAAGTAGGTGCCTTTCGGTCATATGTACCTGAAACGGTGTACCATCACAGAATGTGGCTTTGGATTTGCTATTTATTATTATTATTGTTGTATATTTATTTATTTGATTGCCAGAGGGTGCATGAAATCACCAGATCATGGGGAAGAGAGAGAGATTGAGAGACAGAACACACTCCACAATGGGATATGATCACATGGTTATCCTCTTTGCTCCATTCCTCCTTCCCATTAGGATTTTTGGGATTCATGTACATGTGTCAAGGCTAGGATTCCAGCCATGGTAGCTCATTAGAAATATGGTTCCCTTCACCATTCTGCTATGGGGCCAGCCTGAGGATTGGAGGGAGCATAGTGTATGTGTGTGTGTGTGTGTGTGTGTGTTCAGTTGTTATAGGGTGCATGCACTGGTCAAAGAAACAGAGAAATAGAAAACAAGAAATCACTCCCCATGTGTGGGATGGCCAGGATGCAATCCCTTCTCCTCTAGTCTCCTCTGGGGATTCTGGGTACACATGCACATGGGCCCTGGGTTAGTTTCAAACCACCACGTCCAGGACTTGAACTGTGGTCGGCAATGGAAGTCCAGCACCTTAACCACTAGGCCACCTGCTAGCCCTGCATGTGTGTTTAATTGATGAAGAAGAATAATATGTAACATAAGGACATTTTAATTGCATTTAGATCAAAGGAGCATGTCTCTTATATTAAACAAGGGATGAATTTTATTTTTACTCATGTTTTTCCTTCTTAATATCTTTTGTTCTTGTATTGGTAATAAGGCCATGATAGCATAATTTTCTCCATTCCACAACATCTTATTGAGATAGTCAGTTATGATGCCTCAACAGCCATATATTTGCCTTTGTATTAATGAGGGATGAAGTCTGATACAATCTAGCCAGATATTCACTTTGGGGCATTGAACTTGAAGTGTGATATGATAGATTGCACATACTTTGGAGTTGAGTAATTCTGAAGAGAGTGGTATAGAAGATACTTTGCATAAGTCTTTATGACTGTTCTTACTTAAGTTTTAATTTATATTTTCCTTTCATTTATTGAGCTGCTAAGTATTCTTTCCATAGATTTCTGTTTTGATTGTGTTTGGTAGACTCAGTTTATGATATTTTAATAGTATATTCCAGATATCACTGACTTTACTTCACCTTGAGCATTAAGAGTTGCATTTAGCTGCAAGGAACAGATATCTGACTAGAATGGCTTAAACACGAAAGGATTAATTCTTTTATCTAAAACAATGCTAAAGATAAGCACTTCAGTGCTTTTGTGGTAGTTCCACAGTGTCCAGATATCAGGGAAGTGGACTCCTTTGATCTTTCAATTCTGTAACACTCAAACCAGATCTGTATTCCCCCTCAGGTATAAGATGGCTGCCAGAAAGTCATGCATAATTTCTGTATTTCAAGAAAAAGAAAGACTACAAGGAGAGAAAAAAATGCAACACTTTTTATTAAAGTCATCTTCCCACAGAATATTTCTTAGTATATTCCACTACCTAGAACTTGGTTATATGACCATTCCAAATCACAAAGCAGGTGGGAAATGTGTTCTTTATTGTGGAGATTGGTAATTTTTTAGCACTGTGTTCTGTTTCGGTTAATATCTTTTTCTTGAAGAATTATTTTATTTAATTTTGCTTATTTTAATTTGGACAGAGAGGAACAGAGCAAGAAAGACAGAGAGAGGGAAAGTGAGAAAGCAAGCTGCCAGGTCTGGGACTCAAACTGCAGTCCACCTTACGGGAGTCCAGTACCCTTAACCACCACACCACCTGCCAGCCCCTCTGTGAATATTTTTTAAAATTTGTTATGTGTCAGGACCAGCAGTTAGCGTAATGGCTATGTCGCTGGACTCCCACGTAGTTGACCACAGTTCACGTCCCGGACCCGGTGGCTTAAAACTCGCGCCGGGCGCATGTTCGTGCGTGCCCAAGATCCCAAGAAGAGAACGGAGGAGAAGGGATTGCGGCATGGCCATCCTCCTTGGGGGGTGATTTCTCCCTTTCTGTCTCTCTGTCTCTCTCTGTCTGGAGAGTGCACGTGCCCTATAGCAAAATCCTCTCAAAAAAATTTGTTATGTGTCTTGATTATGGCTAAATGTTGATATTTTAAAATTCTTATTGTCTATGTGCTTCAGAATATTATTTCTCAAGCATCTAATCTTAGTCACACTTTGAATGCTGCATAAACAACAAACGTGAAAAAATCTAAAGGAAGCCATACCAAAAAGTTCCCTAAATCACATTGTTTTAAATTGGAACAAATTTTATTGGTAAAGGACTGTCCAAAATACATTGTCTTGGAACATGGAAGTATCTATTGATGGCATTGTTGATTATGTTTTTGTGATGAATAAGAATGAAACACTTTTCTCACTTGCATTAAGAAAAGAGCTATAGGTGTTTGTGTTTTACAGTTTAGTATTTTGTTTAAGAATTATTTTATTTAGGGACCAGCAGTTAGCATAATGGCTATGTCGCTGGACTCCCATGTAGTCAACCGCGGTTTGTGTCCCGGACCTGGTGGCTTAAAACTCACGCCGGGTGCATGTGCATGCGTGCCCAAGATCCCGAGAGGAGAATGGAGGAGAAGGGATTGCGGCGTGGCCATTGCCCCGGGGGGGGGGGGTGATTTCTCGTTTTCTCTCTATCTCTCTCTGTCTGTCTGGCAAGTGCACGCGCCCTATAGAAAAAACCTCTCCAAAAAAAGAAAAAAAAAATATTTTATTTAGACTAACTGCCTACCACAATGATACACTTTTACATAAGAAAACATTGACTAATATGTTGTGACTTTCCAGACAACCTAATTCAAATACATTGATATGTGTATTATCTATGGCAGGTCACCTAATGTTAATATCCTAGGCATAGGTGGAAAAACTTGGTAAGATTTATTTCCAATCTCTTATTTTTAGCAGATCAGTCGTGTATTTAACAGACAACAGTGGCTAGTGTATTATATTACTATCCAAATGGAACCTAACATAGCTGTATAATTGAGATGCTCCATCCAGTAGATGCAAGCATTTTTTATTTGTTTTTCTCATAGTAGCTTCTTCATCCAACTCACATCTCTACCCTTTCACATTGTGTTCCATCCAGAACAATTTTTATCTTTGGCTTTCTATTTCTTTGGTCCTTTTGTTATCTTTGATAGTCTATTTCTATTCAACTTGACTATCTTTCACTTTGCTATGATTTTATGATTGGGTTTATCAAAAGCCGTCAGTTTTCTAGATAGACAGAAGAAAGAAAAAAGAACTGATATTCTGGACTAGCATGAAAATAAATGATCAGGTCATCAGAAAAGTCATGATGCATTCTCACATGGAAAAAAAATACATCATTGGGACCAGTAGATTGCATATTGATTATGTCACTATACTCCTACATGGCTGACAGCAGTTTGAGTCCCGGACCTTGACACGTGAAACTCATGCTGGGTGCATGTAGTTGCGTGCCCAAAATCTCAAGAGAAAAATGGAGGAAAGGGACCAGCAGTTGGTGTAATGGCTATGTTGCTGGACTCCCATTTAGTCGCCCATGGTTTGAGTCCTGGACTCAGTGGCTTAAATTCATGCCAGGCAGGTGTGTGTGCCCAAGATCCTGAGAGGAGAATGAAAGAGAAGGGATTTCAGTGTCCTATTGTCCCCCCCTAGGGGGTGATTTCTCTCTTTCTGTCTCTCTGTCTCTCTCTGGCTTTCCAGTGAATGCATGTGCCCTATAGCAACTACCTCTAAAAAAAAAAAAAAAAAAAAAAAAAAAAAATGGAGAAGAGGTTGTGGTGTGTCCCTTTCCACTAGGGGTGCTTTCTTGCTTTCTGCCTCTCTCCTTTTGTTTCTCTGGAGAGCGAACACACGCTATAGCAAAAAAATGCTCTTAAAAAAATAAGAAAGAAATGGGGCTGGCAAGTGGCGTGGCGGTTAAGGGCGCTGGACTCCCACATGGTCGACCATGGTTCAAGTCCCAGACCTGGTGGCTTGCTTTCTCTCTTTCTCCCTCTCTCTCTCTCTGTCCCTCTCTGGTGAAATTAAAATAAATAAATGAATAAATAAATAAATTTAAATAAAATAATTCTTTAAAAAAAAATAAAAAAAAATAAGAAAGAAAAAGATAGATTATGACTTTTCTGATGACCCAATATTTATAAATTTTATTTTTCTATTTCACAGGATAAAGATTTTTCAATTATACTGCATCTCTTATATGCTATTATAATTTAACATTAGTTGCATTATAAATGGCCCCAGATAACATGTGGTGCCACATGCACTAAATAAAGTGAGAACCAAAATTAGAAAATAAGATAAGAAAAACAAAGTCATTTATTTATTCTGATGTGCATGTATGTGTGCATAAACTTAATTATATATCTGAATGTGTGTGTGTGTTTAAAGAAAATTTTATCAGTGAATTAATTAATATAGATTAAAACTTATTTATTACATATAATTTATATTCACTTTATCACCTTTATTTTTGTAGAATCTATACTTTAATAACTGGAGAATTTTGTCTATTTAATTTCAACTATGTTAAATGAATATACAAGTAATGACTACTAGATTATGGATGTGTTAATTAATTCAGTTTGAATATTTTATGTACCTATGGGGATATCAATTTTTTTTGTATGTGTCAGATGACAAAAATATTAAGAACAAAAAAAGTCAACCCTGAACACTATGCAAATTTTTTTCTATTATACTAATACATATATTGCACTCAGATTAGAGCTTGGTCCAGTAAGTATGTTTCTCCTACTCTTAAAGTAGGAAAATACCATTTTTTTCTTCTATGAATGTTTATAAAATATATGACATATTGTAGAATATATTTAAAATATCTGAGAGCTTGTATTTTGAATGGGGTGATTGAAAAAGAAGAGAAAAGTATAACAAAATCCTTTCTGGGTTTCTGCACTGACATTTTTACTCATGATTGAGTTTTCATATTGATTATCAAGCTGTGCAATTAATATTAATTAAAACAGATATAACTAAATGTTTAAAACTATTTAATTAAATACAATATTTGTTTTATTCATTTGAAATATACCTCTCAGCTTCTATGGGAATTTCAGAGATTTGACATATTATATTAACGAAGACTTTGTAGAAAGATAATTTTTTGTTGAGGTTCAACAAAGATTATCTTAGCTTGTAAATTTATTTTGAAAATCATTCAGTAAATAGTTTGTTTAGTCAGCCAGAAATCATCACTTAGTTTAGTGTTAAGCTTTAAGAATAATAAAAAGCCCCAAATTCCAATTTATTCACAAATCTTATATAAGTGACTAACTTTAACTTCAAGATACATTCCAAGAATACATGTAAAAGCTGTAATTCTTGGGCCAGCAGGTGGTGTGAAGATTAAGGTAGCTCAATCACCCATGGTTAACTGTATAGTTTAAGTGCCAAGCCTAGCAGCTTGAGAAACATGCCTGCATGACTGAAATATGGAGAAGAAAATGGATTGCAGTGTGGCCATCCCCCCTGAAGGGGAGGCTTTCTCACTTTCTCTCTCCTTCTTTCTTTCTGTCTCTCTTTGTCAAGTACAGGCCTCTCATAGCAACGTTTTTAAAAACCTGTAAGTTGTGCAAATAATCATGGCATATTGACTCAATTTTATTTCTATAAAATAGATGTTTTTTCCTTTGTAAATGTGAAAAATATGTTCATAAGATCATAACCAGATTCTAACCAGAGATCTTTAATTTTATTTTTATTTTGTTTTATTTTTTGAGATGTTTTTGCTACAGGGCATATGTGCTCGCCAGAAAGGCAGAGAGAGACAGAGAGACAGAAAGTGAGAAATCACCCCCCACGGAGAATGGCCATGCCACAATCCCTTCTCCTCCATTCTCCTCTTGGGATCTTGGGCATGCACACACACGCACCCAGTATGAGTTTAAGCCACCGGGTCTGGGATTCAAACCATGGTTGACTACATGGGAGTCCAGCAACATAGCCATTACATCAAATGCTGGTCCCATAGAACTCTTTAATTTTTAATAAAGTATACATTACCTGGTCAGTCCCCTCCCTCTCCAAAAAAATCATCATTCTCTTTTGTTTTAATTCTAATTTTGAGACAGTTCCTGAGTTTTAAAATTTCTCAGTTTCCTTTGGGTTGAATCAATACAATGTAAATCAGAAACATTTTATTGAGAAATAATGGGCATGGCATTTTCCTGTAAGCACATTAGTTGCCATGGAAACATATAGCAAATATTCTTTATGCTATTTCTCTTAACATAATGTGTTATGAATTATTTTTAAACTTACTTTATGTGACTTAGATATCATATTACTAATAGAAATATACTATTGGACTTTATAATAGACATCTATGACCTGCAAATGTAGGAAGTACTAAAATCCTTTTTTAAAAGTAGTCTTTCAACTCAAAGTTGTGCCTTTGGTTTTAGACTTCTCTTTTTTCTTGAACTTCAGCAAGAAAACATAATTTTTTAACAAGAAAATTCTACCCTTCTTTGTAGCTCACTCTTTAAGGCTAAGAACAGATTCAGTAGAGTGAGAAATCACCTCATGACTCTTGAACTTTCATAAGCTAAATAAAATTGTTTGTGGTGATCCCTTGCAAACTTTATCTGACACTCAATACTAGTTGAAGTGGAAAAAATCATGGCTCAAAATTCTATAATACCGTAAAGAAGAAATTGGGTCCTATCGGCTAGGGTTAGTGAGGGCATGATTGAAAAGCTGAGCAGGAGCGTGGTTTGGCTCTGGTGGGATCTCCCTAGGCTGTTAGGTCAAAGTTGTACTGGCAGGAGCTCTTCTAGAGACCCAGACAGGACTTAGGAATGGTGCCAAGGATTTGGTCTAAAACATTTCCTTTGACCCACTAATTGGAAAGTTTATATCTAGATACATGTAAATACTGCAGTGACATATGATATTTGATGATAATATGAGTAGGCAAATGATATGCCTTAGATATTTCTTTATTCATAAGAAATGTGGCTAAGAGACTGACAGAAAGAGCTCTATACAGGTCATATAGATCCAGATGTAAGAAATGTCATATATATTTAGGAATAAAAGCTGGAATGTGGTGTTATCATGTAGAAGATGCTAACTCATCACAAGAGTGTTGAAATATATAATTAGGATGCTAACAGCGATGACCTTACTTTTGGCTGCACAAAGAGCATGACGAGACCATTTTCGTTTGCATTTTGGTTTGCTCCATGTTTTTTTTCCTGAGCTCTTTTTCTACTAGATACTAAAAGGTAGTAGGCAAACAAAAGAATTTTCAACCCCAAAACTTCATAGATTATACATACTCATACAAAGATACATGACACACACATAAATGTGTTCAGATTTATATAAATGCCAGAGGAAGTGCATGCTCACCAGACACAGAGTGAGAGAAAGGAAAAAAAGCACTCCCCAATGGGGTTTGGTCATGTCACAATTTTTTTTTTCTCCATTTCAATTTCCTGTAAGGATTTGGGGCACACATACATGCTCACTCAGAGTGCTTTTCAAGTCTCTGGTGTAGAAACATGGATTGTGGTCAGCCATGTGGGATGAGGCTACTAATACACAGAGCTTAACCACTGTGCTATGGAACTGGTCAAGGTTAATAAATTTATTTATTTATTTATTTATGTTGATTTTGCTTAGGACACATGTGCTTGCCTGAGAGAGGAGAGAGAGAGAGACAGAGACAGAGATGGTGAAAGAGAAAGTGAGAAATCATCCCCAGGGGGCATGGCCACACCACAATCCCTTCTCCATTCTCTTCCCAGGCTCTAGGGCACACATGCACACGCATCTGGCATGGGTTTTAAGCCATTGGGTCCAGGACTCAAACCACAGTCAGCCATGTGAGATCCTGCTATGCCATCTGCTGGCCCCAAGGTTAATAATTAACCATTTTTCTATGAGATTTAGGAATCTTTAACAGGAATAGTCAATAAAAATATTTCCCCAAATAATTTTTCAACAGAACTTATATTTCCCCCTAGAATGTATTTCAAACACATTTTATACCAATTCACTTTAAAAGGTTCTGAATTTTTTTTAAAGTTTCTGAATTTTGAGAGTTAGGAGCATACTGAGTGACACAGGACAAACAATATGTTTTCATCTAGGAAACTGTAATATCCCCATAAGATTAGAAACACTGACTCAAAGTAAGCAGGATGCATTACAAACTGGAGGAGTAATTTCATTTGTATATTTAACATATGCAAATTTAACTACCACTGTCTGGCAAAAAGGACAGAAAAATAATGTTTGAAAGAGCAAAATAAAAATTTCAATATTGCAGTGAGCTTCCAAAGTAAACATGAGCGGAGAGGCATCTGTTCCTACATGAAGAATTAAACTGGCTGTGTTGAACTTACTGTGATACAATATGTTTGATGGTATATTTTATGGATGACTGAAGGGATTATTTATAGATAATTTTAAGTGTCTTTGAGTACACTTTTTTACATTGACTTTAACATCAGTGATATAAAATACAACTCTGCTGCAATGCCTGGCTAATTTCTTTAGAGAGTGGGGACCTTGTGCTCTAAAACATTTGGTAAGAAAGACAAGGTGGACAAGGGCAAAGATTCTCCTTTAAAAATAGGAAAGAAACAAAGTACACTGAGGGCTTTGTACTGATTTAAAATAATTTCAAATATCTTTTCCCTTAATTCCCTCCCTCCTTTCCACCTTATCCCATCCTTCTCCCACAGTCTCCGAGACAAAAATGGAAAATTATCTTTGGATGATAATACGTATAGTAATGTCTTTGACTGGACTAAAATGCATTGTATTCATGCTGGGAAGATTCATTTTGTGTGCTGTGGAGATGTACAGTGATTAAATGTTAAAAAAAAATTAGAAAAGAGAATAATTATTATTTTTTAATTTTAAATTTTAGGGGACAGTGCAACACAAAGTCACTAAGGTACTCTCTTAAGTTTTCTCCTAGAAGTATTATAATTATGTGTCATGCATTCATAACTATAGTTGACTTTAAGTACATTTTTTTTTTTTTTTTGGAGAGGTTTTTGCTATAGGGCACGTGCGCTCGCCAGACAGAGAGAGACATAGAGACAGAAAGCGAGAAATCACCCCCCAGAGGGGATGGTCACGCCGCAATCCCTTCTCCTCCATTCTCCTCTCGGGATCCTGGGCACGCAAGCAAACGTGCCCGGCGTGAGTTTTAAGCCACTGGGTCCGGGACGCGCGAACCGTGGTCGACTACGTGGGAGTCCAGCGACATAGCCATTACGCTAACTGCTGGTTCCCACTTTTAAGTACATTTTACATCTGTTGTATGGTATAGGTTGAGGTTTCTTTCTTTCTATATGAATGCCCAATAGATGAAAGGAGTATCTTTCCTCCATTGAATTGCCTTGTACCTTTGTCCAAATCACTTTCCATGGATATGTCAGCCTATGTTTAGGTTCTTCATTCTGCTTCCTTGACTTATGCAACTATCCTTTCATCATTATCCTATTATCTTGATTTTTGTATTTTTAAAGTACCTCTCTTTTTAAATTTTATTATTATGTTTTTTACATTACATTTAATCACATATATACTTACAGTGTGCAACATTTCTTTTTCCAGCAAGATTACCATGCATATCAGTCAAGACAAAGATATTACTATCCACATCATCATCAGCAAATAGCTTTTCATTTTTTTCCAGATTATTATGATTTTTAGTCTCATTATTTTTTAAACATTCAATCACTATACATCATTTGGCTTGTAAAAAGAATTTACTTAATATGAAATACTTTTCAGACCAGTCCAGTTGAGAATACTATATATGTTATCATCTACAGGTAATACACTATTTCTGTGTCCCACTAATGTCACGCCTCGCTATGTGTTCTCATGCTATCCTTCTCTGTAGTCTTCCCTTCTCCCCCCTCACCCCCCATTCCACACTGTCTTCAGCATCCATAACTATTTTCATTGCTTTTATGCCCTCCAATAATTCAGTCTCTACCATAGAGTGTGGATAGTTGCTATACATTAAGTGGACATACACAATATCTTTATTTATAGCCTGGCTTGCTCCACTCAGCAATAAATCTTCCATATTTGAACACTTTCTATCATAATTATAAAATACATATTATGTGACTTGCAACTTCATTTTACTGTTTTAAAATTGTTTTGGCTTTATAGGTTTCTCACATTCCCCCTTATATTTGAAGATCAGTTTTTAGATTTCTAAAAACATTTTTTTCTGATAGTTTAGTTGAGACCAACTTGACGAGAACTGAAACCTACCCAATAATGAGTTTTCCAACCATGAACACAGAATACATCTGCTTATATCTAGTTTAACATGGGACACTAACTTTTTTTTAGTTTTAAGCATCAAAAGCAACTCATGTTTTGCTAGAATTATATGCAGGTGTTTATATTTTTGATGCTATTTTAATTAGCATCATTAAAAAATTTCAGCTCCCTGGGACCAGCAGATGATGTCTGGACTCCAACATGGTTCAAGTCCTGGACCTGGTGGCTTGAAATTCATGCTGGCGGGACCAGCAGTTAGCATAATGGCTATGTCGCTGGACTCCCACGTAGTCGACTGCGGTTCAAGTCCCGGACCCAGTGGCTTAAACTCACGCCGGGCACATGTGCGTGCATGCCCAAGATCCCGAGAGGAGAATGGAGGAGAAGGGATTGCGGCATGGCCATCTCCCCTGGGGGGTGATTTCTCGCTTTCTATCTCTCTGTCTCTGTCTGTCTGGAGAGCACACGCACCCTATAGCAAAAAAAAAAAAAAAAAAAAAAAGAAAGAAAGAAATTTATGCTGGGTACGTGTGTGTGCATGCCCAAAATCCTAAAAAGAGAATGGAGAAGAAAGAATTGTGGTTTGGCCATCCCTTCTAGGGGGTGATTTCTCACTTTTTCTCTCTCCATCTCCTGTTGTCTACAGCAAAAAATTTTTTTTTTAAATTTCAATTCCTAATTTCTATTGGTAGTCGATGGAAAAGAAGTTGATGGTTCTACATGTACCTTGTATTTTTCAGTCTTGCTAATATAATTGGTTAGAAATAGTAACTTTTTATATGTTGTTCAGAGTTTTGATTGTAAATAATCCTTTTTCATATAAAAATAAAATTATATTTCTTTGCTTATCCAAGCGATAAGGATTTTTTTTCCTTAGATTATTGCACTGGCTAGGACATCAGCCATGAAGCTGAATGAGCATGATAAGTTAAAACTCTTGATTAGTTTCTAATTTGGGGAAGAAGGTATCGTGTCTTTAGTTGTAAAGTATGAGGTTCACTATTTAAAATTATTGTCATCTTTTAGTAAATTGAGGATAATTTCTTAGGTTAGGTACACAAAAACATAAACCACAAAATAAACTGGTAAAGTAGACATTATCAAAATTTGGAAGTTCTGCTTGTAGAAAATGAAAATATCACAGACTTGGCAAAACTATTTGCAAATATATATCTATAAAAGGATTAACTCTTATAACTCCATAACAAGTAAAAATCTGGGAGCAGTAGATGGCACATTGTTGTATTCCCACAAAGTCAGTTGTGGTTCGAGTCCCAGACCCAGTGTCTTGAAACTCATGCTGGGCACATGTGCATGTGTATCCATAATCCAGGGAGGAGAACTGAGAAGAAGGATTTGCAGCGTGGCTATCCCCACAGGGGGAAATTTCTCGCTTTTTATCTCTCTGTCTCTCTGTCAAGTGCATACACCCTACAGCAAAAAAACTCTGTTAAAAAAATATTTACAAAAAGTAAACGACTTAAAAAAATTTCAAAAATCTAAGCAGATGAAGATATAATCAGAACAAATCAGGACACAATAAAATAATGTATATCTTTCGTTATTAAAGAAAGACAAATAAAACCACAGTGCTATACCATTGAATACTAAGAAGATCAAACCAGCAGTAGGCGTAATGGCTATGTTGCTGGACTTCCATGTAGCTGACTGTGGTTTGAGTCCCAAACCCAGTGGCTTGAATTCACGCCAGGCATGTGTGCGTGCGTACCCAAGATCCCGATAGGAAAATGGAGGAGAATGGATTGCCATGACCATCCTCTCTGAGGAGGGATTTCTCACTTTCTGTCTCTCTGTCTCTCTGGCATGCGCACATGCCCTAAAGCAAAAACCTCTTAAAAAAAAAGAAAACAAAAATTAATGTTACAAAGTGGTGTACCAAATGAAAGTAAAGTTGTAGAGTAACTACAATTCTCATGCATCACTGATGAGAATGTGAAAGGACACAATTACTCTGTAAAACTGCAATTTCTAATATAGTTGTACATACATTTAACATATACAATACAGATATTCTACACCAATGTGTTATCTAAAAGAAATGAAAGCGTGAGCTGACATAAATGTTAAACTTGGATGTGGATGGCAGCTTTATTCACAATTACAAAACTAGAATAAATTAAATGTTCAAGTCCATGAATAAACTAATTGCAGTTTACACCTGAAAAGGCATATTATTTATCATTTCAAAAATTCAATGACACAGAATAATCTTGAGATCATTGTGCTGAGTCATTTTATTTACATGATGTGCAGAAAATGAATTCACAGTAGTCAGCGTCTTGAACATCTTCCACATGCCATGTATTGTGATAAATTTTGAGACCATGAGGGTGAGCCAATTAGACAGAAATACTGTCCTTGTAGAATTTGCATTCTCCTGAGGAATGAAATACTAACGAATACATAAATTGGTAGAATACTAATATATCTTACATGAATGCTGTGAAACCAGAGAAGAAAAGGGTATAGAGAAAATCTCAAAACAGATAAGTAAGAGAGAATCATGCGGTCACTTGGGAATAAAATGTTCTAAGTAGAATAAGTAATATATGTGAAGACTGAATTCTATTAAATTCTAATAATAGCACAGAGGTGATTGTGATTGGAGCAGAGAGAGATTTTTTTCATTTATTTATAAATATTTTTATATGTTCCACACAATAATTCATATGTGCAAGAGAGAGATATAGATAGTTAAACTTATAGATGAAATATATCAGGGGTCTTCAAAAAGTTCATGGAAATGCATATTATGAAATAGTTATGCAAAGATTTCAGAATTTTTGTATCAAAATAAACTTGCATTTATTGATTTATTTACTTATTTATTTGTAGAGAGAGACTTTTGCTATAGGGTGCAAGCCCTGGCCAAAGAGGTGGAGAGAGACAGAAAGTGAAAAATCATCCCCATTGGGGGAGGGCCATGCCACAAGATCTCGAGCATGCATGCACATGTGCCCAGTATGAGTTTTAAGCCACTGGGTTCAGGACTTGAACAGCAGTCGACTGTGTGGAAGTCTGTGGCATAACCATTACACCATCTGCCAGTCCTTAAACTTTTCCACAGACTTTTAGAAGGATCTTTGTATATATATATATATATATATATATATATTTTTTTTTTTTTTTTTTTTCTTTTGTAGAGTTTTTCGCTATTGGGCGCGTGCGCTAGCCAGACAGAGAGAGACACAGAGACAGAAAGCGAGAAATCACCTCCCGGGGGGGATGGTCATGCCGCAATCCCTTCTCCTCCATTCTCCTCTCGGGATCTTGGGCATGCACGCACACGCGTCCGGCGTGAGTTTTAAGCCACTGGGTCCTGGACGCGAACCACGGTCAACTATGTGGGAGTCCAGCGACATAGCCATTACGCTAACTGCTGGTTCCCGTCTTTGTATATTTTTTTAAAACTCCCCAGTTTTGAATCTTAGATTACACTAATATGTCCTTAAACCCAATGATAGTGCAAGATACAATTTTATTTTTTTCTTTCCAAGTCTACATATGCAGTTAGCACTTTTTAAAGTTCTTGTTTTTTCATTTATTTATTTTATTTATTTTTTCTATCCATTCAATCACATTATTTAACTTACAAAGTGAACATTTCAATATGTGAACACTTCTCCCCAATCTAGTTGATCAAAATATCTTCAACAGATACCCCCACTACCTCCCTGTCTCTTCAATGCTCAAGTTCTGGTTTTTAACTAAATGATTTTTTTTTTTTTTTAATTATAAAGTATACTCTTCTTCATATTCTATTTTATTTAATAGTTATTAGTTCTTGGTATAATTTTTAGATGACATATAGATCAAAGAATTATATTTAATTTCTAGGTTATATTTTGTGGCACAGAAAAACTACAATTAATTCAAGGAGTCTCCTATAGCTGGGTATTCCAGTATGGGTGTGTGCGTGTGTGTGTGTGTGTGTGTGCCCCCACCAGAAATGTTTTCATAATATCCTTGTTCAGGGACCAGCAGTTAGCATAATGGCTATGTTGCTGGACTCCTACGTAGTCGATCGCGGTTCGAGTCCTGGACCCGGTGACTTAAACTCACGCCTGGTGCGTGTGCGTGCGTGCCCAAGATCCCGAGAGGAGAAGGGATTGTGGCGTGGCCACCCCCCCGGGGGGTGATTTCTCACTTTCTGTCTCTCTGTCTCTCTCTGTCTGTCTGGCGAGCGCACGCACCCTATAGCAAAAATCTCTCTCAAAAAAAAAATCCTTATTCAGAATCATTCATATACTGGATTTATATTTCTAAGAGTAGATATTAGGAAGAGCTGTATAGAAACACAAATTTGTCCTAAATTTCAAAAGTTGTTTCTACTCTTATTCCTACCTGTAGCACCATTATAAAACACTAGCTTTCACTTCAATAGAATATCATATTACTCATTTTAAAAACCACCAGTTAAGCGTGGATGAAGCATTATCCCGTGGCTTTTATTTGGATTTCCTTGACTATTATTTTGGAAGATCTTAGCACTTATTCAAGCTTCCTTTTATTAGAAATTTTATATCTATCTGTCATGTTTCTGTCAGGATATTTTTACACTTTCTGTAAATACTTCCTTTCTTCTTTTCTCCCTCCTTTTTTCCTTTCCTCTTTTTTTCAAATGAGAAAGAGAAAGAAAGAGAAAGAAAGACAGGTATCTTTGACAGAATCTCACCATGCCACAATCCATCCCCCCAGCTTCCCAGTTAGACAGGATAATGAGCACATGTGGGCATATATGTTCAGAGTAATGCGTTATCTGAATTAGGGCCTCTTGAGTGGGATTTGACTTATTATAAGGGAAATGCAAGTCATACCCAGAAGTGCCACCATGCTGGGTCTGACTTCCTGTAGGTACTTAAGGAAGATATTTTGATATTCTAAATGCCTGTATTACATATCCTCCTGAGAAATATTAGATAAGAATGTGATTTGCTTATTGATTTTTGTTTATATTATTTTCTAATAAATATATATTTATATAATTTGAGAAGTTATAAATTATAACATATAATTTACAACTTTATTTATATAATTTATTACACATGTATATAACTTAAGCAGTTAAATAAAACTACTTTTTCTTGAACATTGTCTGCATTCCTGAAAGCTCCCAGAACCATAAATATTTTTAACAAGATTTGTTTTATTATTTTTCATTTTTAAGGGCTTTTAGCCATCTTTAATTAATTGGTTCACATACCACAAGGTAAAAGTCTAATGTAGTTCTATAAATATAAATTACCTCTACACTTTAAATATACAGCTATATTTACTAGAACTACCATACACTTAACTTTTCATAGAGAATTATGTTTAATCATATTTTATTTTGCTATAAATTTATTCCATTATTCAAGATTTGCCCTATCTTTCTTTAAAAAAAAAAAATTGTCAGAGGGCACATGTGCTCACCAGAGAAAGATACAAAGACAGAGACAGAGACAGAGACAGAAAAACACTCTCCAGTAGCTTGTGGTGAAGCCATAGTTCTTTTGTTCTTTTTCCTTAATTTCTGAAGCTCATTAGGATTTGGGGCATGAAAACACACATAGCCAGTGTGCTTTTCAAACTGCAAGGACTGGAACTCCAACTTCAAAGGCCCATGTGATATCCAACTCCCAGTGCACAGTAGCTAACCACTGTGGTATAGAGCTTACCCTGCCCTATTTTTCTTAAGTCAAAATTCCTATGGCGCTACAAAAAATAACTCTAGGACAGGAAATTTGATACAGGTAGGCTATTTAAGAAGTAATCCAGGAAGTCAAGGGACAATGTGAGAAAAATGTGACAGAAAAGTATAAATGTTAAAAAGGTAGTATTAAAATTACTTACATTATTATTATTTTTTTTAATTTAGGTTTTTATCATATGATCTGCATACTTGCCAAAGATATACAGAGAAAGATAGACAGAGAGAAAGTGAGAAATCACATCCCGGGGAAATGGCCAGCTGCAATCCCTTCCCCATTCTCTTCTCTGGATTATGGGCATGCACACTCATGCTTGCTGTGTGATTTTCAAGCTGCCAGGTCCAGGACTCAAAACAAGGCCTGCCATGTGGGAATCCAGTACTTTAATCATCATGCCATTTCCTAGCCTCTATAGTCATGAATTTACACAATTCATCAGTAAAATATAAAATAATAATTTGATTCATAAAATGGGCTAATGACCCGATAGACATTTCTCAAAATAAGACATGCAAATGGCAAAGAGCATATGACAAAATATTCAGCATATGAAAAAAAAAATATCACCGATCATCAGGGAAATGAAAATCAAACCAATAATGAGACATTGTCTCCCCCCAGTTAGAATGGCTATTATCAGGACAGATGGTGTAATGATTACATTGCTGGACTCCCATGTAGTTGACTGCAGTTCAAATCCTCTACCTGGCAACTAAAACTCACACTGGGCACACGTACATGCGTACAAAAGATCCTGAGAGGAGAATGAAAGAGAAGGGATTGAGGCATGGCCAGCCTCTTGGGGGGTAATTTCTCGCTTTCTCAATCTCTTTGTACTTATGGCAAGGACATGAACTTGATAGTAAAAATCTCTCTTAAAAACAAAAAAGAGTAGCTATTATTAAAAAGATAGCAAACTTTCGTAAAAAGGAGAGAGAGGGAGATTCATATACCATTGGTGAGAATATAAACTTGCACAGCCATTATGAAAACAGTATGAAAGTTCCTGTACGTGAATATAGAACTACTTTAAGATGACTTGACTAAGATATTGCTGCTTTTCTTCTAAGCTTTGTTGTCTGGTTTTAAGGATTTTTATCCTGTCTTGAGTTGTTAATAGATTCATGTACCTACTATTTGAACAAAATACTAACCTGTTTCTAGGCCTCAAGTTTGAAGGAAATATCCTTACCAGTTCAAAACTGCCTTTCTTGAAACCACCAGCTGAACTTGCTATTGAAAGTAGTTAGATTACTTATGATATTGTATGGTCAACAAAATGTTGGGGAAAAAGGAATTGAAGACAACTGTAGACAGCAGAGATAGTGTAATAAGAGAGTGGAATAGGGAAGAGGGTCAGACATGGGATAAAAAACATATATATATGAAAGTAGTAATGGAATTTTATGGATGATAACATGCATGATTAAGCCACTATGCAGTTTACTCTAGAGGGGAAACCACATTTAGTATGTTGTGATGATTCTCAAGGAATGAATGTAAATTAAAAAAAAAAATTTCAGAAAAAAAATACTAAAGCTGTTACCAAAATTTAAAGAAAAAACTGTGTATTTGATGACCACAGTAAGCTATATAGCCCCAGCTAGGTACTATTTTATAGTATGTTCATTCTACTCACTGAGATTTATGCCTAAAGTCAGACATGGGTTCTTGTGTATGTATATATCAGCTGTGCTTGCTATTGAAAATATTTAGACAAATTAAGTTTATTAGCAAATCAATTAAATGGGGGGAAAAGGCATAGAAAGCAATCATGTATACCAGAGACAATGGGAGGAGGGTTGGACAGGGCAGAGGGTTAGGGTTAGGGAATCAAGGATGACAAAAAAGAAAAAAAAGCAAAATATACAAGACATAAGAAATGGAAAATTGTTTGTTGATAACACGTATGTTGATGTGCTTGATTGAGCCAACAGACAGTGTATTTTGGATGGAAAATTCATTTTGTATACTGTAATGATGTATAGCATATCAATGTTAAACAAAAGAAAAATAAATTAATTTAAAAAAGATACAGTAATTCCAGTACAGAAAATAGTAAAGAAAATAAAGAACAGAAAATCAAAATGTTCGAGTGATATTTGCACTCTCATTTTTTATTTTTTAGAAGTTTTTGCTATAGTGTTCACCAGACAGAGAGAGACAGAGACAAAAAGTGAGAAATCACCCCCGGGGGTATGGCCATGCCACAATGCTTTCTCCTCCATTCTCCTCTCGGGATCTTGGGAACGAACGCATACGCACCCAGCGTGAGTTTAAGCCACCGCGGTTGACTGCATGGGAGTCCAGCGACATAGCCATTACGCTAACTGCTGGTCCCTGCACTCTCGTGTTTATTGAATCTATTCCCAATAGCAAAGATATGGAATCAATCAAAATGTTCATCAGCAGTTAAATGGCTAAAGAAAATATCGTGTATATGTATAATGAAATACTATTTAATCATTATGAAGAATGAAAGGCTGTTATTTGAGGCAATCTGAACTAATTTGGAGGATATTATGTTAAGCTATATAAGCTAGGTAAAGAAATAGCACATGTTCTCAATCATATGGAAGTCAAAACAATTTACTTAACGCAAGGAGAGAACAAAATAGTGATTTTAGAATGTGAGAACCCTAGGGAGGAGGGAGATAGGGAGATGTTGGTTAATGTATACAAAATCACATTTAGATAAAGAGGAATAAGTTATGGTAGGATGACCGTAGTTACCAAAATAATTTATTGCATATTTCAAGATAGCTAGAAGAGATGATTTTAAATGTTTCTAACATAAAGTAATGATAACTGTTTCTAATGATGGTTGTGATTATAACACACTGATTAAAATAAATTGTATGTACTAAACAAATCACAGTGCCCCACAAATATGTACAATTTTTGTGTCAATTAAAAATGACTCACTTACAACTATGAATTGCATTGCTCTTACTTTGGAATGATCTTACTTGATATTGGGAAGGAAAAGTTATTTTCCACAGAGGGTCAAAGTGCCAAGGAAACCTCCCAGGCTGAGAATGTGAAAGAGATTTTTTAGGTTGAAAACTGTGCACGTGAACACTAGTGAGTGCAGGAGAATTCAGCAGAGAACATGGGGAGGATAATCAGTAGAACCTTCTGTGGCAACTTTAGAAATATTTAAATAGATTGTTTTGTGAACACTTTCTGAATATCTGCATTTTACTAAATTGTATTTGAAATATTTTCCCCAAATTTTCAGGAAACACAAATTGCAAATGAAGGAATGAAAAGATACCGAGTAAACCCATATGGTTTTTATTTATTTATTTTTTATTATCATCATAATCTTGTTTATATTACATTAAATTGCATATAACTTTACAGTGTATTACATTGCTTTTTTAAAAGGGAATGCCATGCATGTCAGTCAATACAGAGACATTAATCTCCCCGCTTCATCATTCAATATCTTTTTATTGTTTTTCCCAATTATTATTATTATTATTCCAATTATTTTTTAAATAGTCAATCACTATTTCTCATTTTGCTTGTAAAAAGACTTTACCCATCATGAAATAATTCTCAGACCAATCCAGTTGAGAATACTATACATGTCATCATCAACAGGTAATAAGCCATCTCTGTGTCCCACTAACGTCCTGCCTATTTTGCTAAGGAATCTGGACTTTAACTGCTAAGAGACTATTAGGACTAATATCATTATGCCTAACATCTCAGGCTAACTTGGCTACTGTGAAGAATCTAAGAAAAGCATACAATTAATGTCTGTTCTCTTGAAATCAGAGCATATTTTGTAGAATTTTTCTTTTTTTTTTTTTTTTTTTCTTTTTTTGGAGAGTTCTTTTTGCTATAGGGCGCGTGCGCTCGCCAGAGAGACAGAGAGAGACAGAGAGATAGAAAGCAGGAAATCACCCCCCGGGGGGATGGCCACGCCGCAATCCCTTCTCCTCCATTCTCCTCTCAGGATCTTGGGCACGCACGCACATGCGCCCGGCGTGAGTTTAAGCCGCCGGGTCCGGGACTTGAACCGCGGTCAACTACGTGGGAGTCCAGCGACATAGCCATTACGCTAACTGCTGGTCCCAAAAACAATCTCCCAGCCTCCCCGTTTGGGAATCGAACCCCGGTCTCCCGCGTGACAGGCGGGGATACTCACCACTATACTAACGAGGACAGTCGTTTTTGTAGAATTCTTCTAATCGCTTTGCTCTTTTCTCCGAAGTTTTCCTCTTTTTGCCTTAGCGGTAACGTGAGTATTCACACTATGGAAATTATTTTTTTTCAACCCTTCAAAATAGATAAGTATTTTTCTTCAATCCTTGCTAGTATTTCAGGATTATTGTCCCCTGTAATATTATTTATACTATGATCTACTTTATACTACTTTCCAAAGTATTTTTCTTCCAACCTGACTATAGCTATAGATACTTTGGATTTGGGGTATGTACCAGACGTCTATGGTAATCTTCTCAGCTCTCTTACCCAATGACTAATTTTGGCAAATGCCCCAGCGCCTTCACTGAATAATCTTGGGAACAAATTGGTTGGTAGGTACTGACTCTCACTATGGCTAGACCTCTCTGACATGCTAATTAGTTATACTAGCCCATAGGTAACTGTTTAAAAGGTATTTAGGCCCATCCTGGTGGTGTAGTCAGTAGCAAACTGAACTACTGTGCTGGAGGCCACATGGTCTACAATGGGTTTGGATCCCCAGGTCGGTTACAAAACATGCTGGGTGTATCCATGCCCAGCATCTGACAAACTGGAGGGCTGGGGAAGGGGAATTACAGCATGAGACAATGCCAAGGCTGTTTCTCTCTTTCTTAGTCTCTCACTCTCTCTCTTTCTTGCATCTACACATGTTCTCTATTATAATAAAATAAACTTTCAATAAATAAATAAAAGGTGTTTAGTTACAATTGGTTTTTCTTAATCTCATGTCAGAATTTTCAGTTGTCCATCTCTATTCCAGAGAGCAGAATAGCCTTAGTGTCTTCTCCCTGTTAAAGACATATATAGTTTTAAAATCTAGGTCATTTAGGTTACTTTGCATCCTGTGCTCCAAGTTTTTTGTTTGTTTGTTTGTTTTTCCTTAAGCTTGGGCTTCTGTAGCATATCGAATACATTTAATTGTTCCATGGGGAGTGAAAGATTCCTCAAACTTCTACGTTCTAACTGGAAGTCAGGTTTCCATCTTTTGACTTTCCTATCTCCATTTCTCTCAGTTGTGTCCTACCTCTTATCATCATCAATAACTGCTACTCAAAAATATAAAAAATAAAAGTAAAAATACCTTAATTTCAGGCAGGCCCTTTGACCTAGTAATTCAGAGAGCTGGATTCCACATGGTGAACTGCTGTTTGAATCCTGGTCCCAACGACTTGAGGAACACAACAGGCACATGTATTGCGTGCCTGAAATCCCAACAGGATAGAGAAATGGAAGAGAAGGAATTGTGGTGTGACCACATCCCATTAGAGGGTGCTTTATCTATCTCTTTCTGTTCATCTGTTTCTCTCTGGTGAGCACACATACTCTCTGTCAAAGTTACAAACAAACAAAAACCCTTCAGTGCCTCAGTAGTAAAATGCTACATGTTGCGAGGCAGTCCTAAGTTGAACCCATGTGCTGCAGGTTCATGTCCAGAGAACGGCAGACATGTGCATGCCTGTGTTATAGTGCTGGCTGAACAGGTTTCAAGGCCGTGACAAAACCCTGTTGGGAGCGTTGCCTTTCTGTTTCTCTCGCTCATAGAACAAGGCAAGAAAGAAATGCTTAAAAAAAAGTCTAAGTAAAAAACCCTTAAACTAACCCCGAAACAGATTTCCCCCTTTACTCTCCTACATCTCTGGAAACAATTTATGCTCTGGGCAGTTGTATTTGGAACAAAATTGTAGGAGTCAGTCTTGAGATCTGTCTTATCATCCCCACTCACTCTACTTAATCCACTAGAATTCTATAAGGCTCCAATTCCAACATATATTCAGAATTCATTTAGTTTCCCGGTCTCTCTTTAGCTTCTGTGCTAACTCAACTCACTCATCACTTACTTCAAGACAGTTTCAGAAACAATCTAAATGATCTCATTCCCTCCTTGCTGCCCTTAATATCCATTTGCTACATAATATCAAGAGCATTTGGAAGTGCAAATAAGAACATATCCCCTACCTGCTTATATTCCTGCTAAAATCAACTGAGAGGCAAAATTCTTACTTTAGTTACTGGGCCCCAGAATTATCTGATATTATCTGATACCTGTTTAACACTTCCTATTGTTTATTTTGCTTATAATGCATTGTTCTCATTTATGATCCTCAAAAATGCAAATTTATTTCTCTCTGTATACTTCTTACTACAAATCTCATGAAAGCCGAATTCTGCTTATTATTTAGATTCTACCTCCTTGTAGAACCTGATGACTCATTTAAAGTAGAAATACATTTTATTTTTGTACTGTCCCTCAGTGAAACATTTTTCTGTTCTCTAAATTGTATTTTTTACATTAAATCACTGTACATCTTTACAGCACACAAAATGAATTTTCCCAGCTTGAATACCTTATATATTAGTTAAAAATGACCTTTTACTACATTTCTCTTTTGATACTCTGTTTCCAATTTGTGTAATAATCAAAACTTTACAGATATAAAAAGTAAATTTTACACTACAATAAGAATTAAGCAAAGTGATCATTCTCAGTATTAAATTGAACAGTTTCTACCTCTCACTGTTGATACTAAAAAGTTAATCTTGGAGGATCGTTTGTTGAATTTGACCAAAAATAGAGGCAAATGGCATAGAAAACTCAATTTTCAGAGATGAAAGCACCTCAAAGCAATATAGAATCATTCACTCAAGCAACTGTAAGCATAGGAGCTAAGTTGTTCATGCATGTATAGCAGTTGTCCAGGATGAGTAACAGAAGGGATTTATTTATTCAAGTACGTTTCATATTTCTTCTGAATATGCTTGATCAGCCAGCTGTTCATAAATATGTAGGATTATATTACCGCACCATGGAAGAAAGTACTTTTAGGACTCATAAACCAGGAATGAAAACCAGAACTAGAATTAGGACACAAGGCAGCTAATCTCTCAAGGCTTCCCCAGGGAGACAGTGTCACCTTTTTCCTATACTTTTCACCACAATGGTGTGTCACAGCTAACTTGTTCTCTTCTGTTCTTTATGCGCACATGGTCTAAGGTGCTCACCCCACATCATACTGATATTCACATTTAGCCATTAGGTCAGACTAATTCCAAAGTCCTGGGAAAGATCATCCAATTTTTCTAGTCTGGGTCAAGTTTCTAATAGTGGTCTTTTTGCTTTGGCCCGAAAGTTGCATAAAGTAAAGCAAGAAAGACTCTAAAGTCTTAGTCATTTGGGAGAGGCATCTCAATAGAATAATTGGTACGAGCTTGATAATAGTAAGATGTTGTTACTATATTAGTGTGATAATATAATGGTTGTAATTTTATTTTGATTTTAAAATTTAAACTTATCAATCATGTGTTATAAGAATAAATAAGTAAAATAACTTTACTTTCAATTTACCACCAACTACTTCCACATTTAGATCAAGATTTAAGGACCCAATTGATTTTATAAAGCTATTTTTTGGGCTGGCCCCCTAGTGTAGTGGCTGAGCCCTGAACAGACCCCAAATGGCTGAGCATAGTTCAATTCCCAGCCCTAGTGACTTGAGAAGCATGCTGAGTGGGTGTGCATGGGTGGCCCACATCCTGACAGGATAGAGAAAAAACAATTAAGATATAATCACACCCTATTGAAGCTTACGTTCTCTATCTCTCCTCCCTCTAGCAAGTACATGCATCCTCTGGAAATTAAAAAAAAAAGTAATTTTCTTAAACAACAAAAAATAAGATTTGTGACAATATCTTTATTGCTATTATTTACATAATAATTTATAGTTCTGAAACTTTAAAAAGTTATTAAAACTTTTAACTCTATTTATATGTTATTTCTTCTCTAAAATCAGAAATTAGAAATTGTTAGTTTTTAATTTTTTTTAGAGGTTTTTGCATTAGGGAGTGTGTGCTCACCAGAGAGATAGAGAGACAGAGAAAGTGAGAAATCACCTCTCAGGGGGATGGCCATGTCTCAATTCTTTCTCTTCCATTCTCCTTCTGGGATTTTAGCCATGCATATACACCAACCTGGCATGAAGTTTTCATTTTCTCTTTTAAACCACCAGTTCCAGGACTCAAAACGTGGTCAACCATGTTGGCGTCCAGTGATGTAACCACTAAGCCATCTGCTGGCTCTGTTAAATTAGGTTATTATAACATGCACTCTCAAAAAGTCAATGATTCCTAAAAATCTGGAAGATACACGTCTTTAACACTGTATTCTATGTTCTAGAGTTAGAATGCAGGTCTTTTCCAGAAAACTATTAGGACTTGTGCTCCTTATTCTTTTTTTTTTTTTTTCTTAATGAGAGAGAAAACAAGAGAGCACATGTACATGCACAAGAAAGAGAGAAATATAGAGAGATACTCGCCCAGGACAGGGACTCATCAAGTGTGGCCCTCTCCTCTGACTATCCTCTCAGTCACCCAGGATCTTGGGTGCAACACGTGTGGACACAAAACATGAGCCCAGTGTTTTAGTCAACTGGGGATATGAACCCTGATCAGTTATGTGTCTCCAGAATTACAGATTGCCATGCTACTTCTTGTGCCACTGTGGCTGGGCCGTGCTTAAGTACTTCTATACAAATGTCTTCAATTCCTATTGAAACAACTCATGTTGACTCATTTGCTAGTTGGTCACCAGTCCTTTAGTCACATCTATACCTCGGGGCAATAGAGAAGTAGAAAAATGAAAGCTAATCATTTTAAGAATGTAAAGTGTGGGCATTTAAAACATAATTTGTTCTTATATCCCATTGAGGAAAGTAAATTACAGAATTAAAATTCAATGTATGGGTACTGGAAATATCTGATCTCTTTTGAGCTGATGTGTCTATTTTCTTTTTTTAAAAAACTGAAATATTCAGGAACCTTAATTCAAGGTCTTAATTTTCTCTTCCATTCTACATTTTATACGAAAATTCCTTTCCTTGCATTCTTGATGTTGATTCATCTTTTGGTTAACCATACTTCATTCTCAAGTAGTATTTTCTTGTGGTATCTACAAGTGTCTTTTTGTTACTTTCTTACATGTAGGTCACATTAACATGTTTTAAGATTCAAAAGAATCACATATTTTATCTTTTGAGACTTGTTCTTCATGGGACATTTAAGATCTGAGAAGTTATATAACTTCCCCAAGTCCAAAGAGTAAACTATAAATTACTAATACTATTCTTAATTACAGTTTAAACAATTATGAAAGTCCTAGAATTTTGTAGTCATGGTAGGTAGCTGTTATTTTTTATATCTATATTATATTGTTTCTTATACTTTGAGAACTTTAATCCAACTAACCATCTGATGCTTAAACTGAATGTATATCCCTTCCATGTGTCCATCCACCCACTGTAACAGGAAAACATAGTGTATTAGACCCAGACACTGGCCTCAGACAGAGCTTATGTTCACTCTTAATTTTCTCACTTGCTAGTTGTGTGGTAGTTTAAATCCCTCTCCCCATGCCTCAAATTCTTCCTAAATTGGATTAAATAATAGCACACAGACAATGAGATAGTTTTGGGGGTAAAAATTGTACCGAACATGTCTCGATTTAACCTCTTTGTAGAAAGTGTGCAATGATTCCCAGTGTTGTGGAGGTGGCAGTATCACCTGAGGAAAATTGTTTTTGTGGGAGTGACTGTCATTAAAAGGAAATGCATTTTAGCGAAACAAATTCATTTCATGTTTCCTCTTTCCTATTCAGAAACAATCCTAATGTTTCTTTCAGATTACAGTCTTATAAAACTGAGAAGAAATTTATTGATTTATTCTTAAATCATACCTTCCCCAGACTAGTTTCTTATGCAATCATTATTCTACAGTAAAACCAAAAAATAAATAAAGAAATAAAAGAAATTCAGCAGAGTCATTGCTTTCAATTAACTTAGTATTATTTTGAATCTCAATCCCACAAAGATAATTCATTCTTAGAATTTTTATTCACATAAAAAATTTTATTCTTTAACTTACAGGTGTTCATTTTCTCGCTCCATTACCCAACTTCTCCACATCATCGAAAGTAGTGAGATTTTATGGTTTTGAAAGCTACTAGTGGTATTTTAATGCAACATATGTATTTATTTATTTGTTTGTTTTCAATTATTCTTTACTAAAATGTAAATATAATCTAACAGGCTATTCTGCATTCTTTATAAATTTGTCATTTGTTTTTAAAACTGTACCTGGCATATTTTTCTTTTCATGACTTAATCTTTATGACTGATTAAAATAGCTTCAATAACAAGTATTTTATATAGCCTCCACTATTGCTTATGTCTAAATCTCTCTTAAAATAGAGCTCTCATAAATTAAGCCACTAGCTAAATGGACAACATGATTTTTATATTCCTTACACTAAATATTATTTATATAGCTATAATTATATCCAGTGTTTTACTTTAGTATTTTCACTGGACTCACATATGGTCAAGAGATAAATAAAAATAAGCTGAGTATTCAATAGAGGACAGAAATATCTCACAAAGTATGGCCCAAAACACATGGGAGACTTGACTTGGTAGCATAGGTAACAGAATTATTTCAGAAAGACATAGAGGTGGGGCCAGCAGGTGTGTAATGGTTGTATTGCAGGATTCCCACATAGTTACCTGTGGTTCAAGTCCCAGACCTGGCAGCTTAAAAATCATGCTGGGCATGTGTGCATGTGTGCCCAAAATCCCAAGAGGAGAAACGAGAAGGGACTGTGGCATGACCTTCTCCCCTCTCCCCACAACCCCACTCCTGGGGGAGGGTTGTGTGATTTCTCAGTTTCTGTCTTGCTGGCAAGTTCAGGTGTCCTATAGCAAAAATCTCTTAAAAGAAAAAAGAAAAGAAAGTCATAGGGACATCACTTTCTCCAAGGCAGCTGAAGAATAGGTGAAGTTAAGGCAGCGATTTGATAAATGGGTGAGTAAAGGAGGTTGAATTTTTTTTTCTTTTTTGTGAGTTTTTTTGCTATAGGGCGTGTGTGCTCACCAGAAAGACAGAGAGAGACAAAGAGACAGAAAGCCAGAAATCACCCCCCTAAGAGGGGATGGCCACGCTGCAATCCCTTCTCTTCCATTCTCCTCTTGGGATCTTGGGCATGCACGCACACGTGCCCAGCGTGAGTTTAAGGCACCAGATCTGGGACTCGAACCGTGGTCGGCTACGTGGGAGTCCAGGGACATACTCATTGCTCTAACTGCTGGTCCTGGGAGGTTGATTTTTAATATTTTTCTTGGCCATTAAATTCTCTGTGGTTAGCAGGTGGCATACTGGTTGGGGTGCTGGATTTTCACATGGCCAACTGCGGTTCAAGTCCCAGACCTGGCAGCTTGCTGTATCACTTTCCCTCTCTCTCTTCTCTCTCTCTCTCTCTCTCTCTCTCTCTCTCTCTCTCTCTCTTAAGTACACATGTCCTGTAGTAATTTGTAAATAATAATAAATAAAATTAAGTGAATAATTTCAAAAAGTCTTAATATGAGCACATTTATATTTCTAAATCTATTATTAGAATCTTGCAAATTTTAGGACATTAAGTTCTAATGATAACAACAGCAAAAATCACAATGGCAACTTAGATAATAAAAATAATAATATGGACAATATCTAATACTTCCTGAGTATTTGTGAGAGACATTGTCTATGAACTATAAAAGAGATCATTCAATCCTCAGAATGATGTTATTGTCTAGTTATTATTATTTCTTTTATATTATGTTTCTTTAACTGTGGAAAACAAAGCCTTTTAATCTATGTTCAAAATAGTTAAATTTATATTTAAGTAAATTATAATTGATAGCTGTATCAGCCATTTTATAGGAATTTCAATTTGTAATTATTATTCTTTCTATACTACTTTGTTAATCCATAGATTCCTGTTTTGCTTGCTTTCCATTACAAATTATACTTGTTTTACACCTTAAGGTAAATAATTTAATTCCAAAGAGAAAGTGGTTTTTCCTGTTCTTATTCCCCTGTTCTGAGCACATCAATATTATGCTTTCTACTATAATTATTGTCGTCTTATTTTCAGCTTTTCTATGTAATCAAAAGTTATTGGAATGTTATAGATTATAATTTAACAGTGGGACTTTGGGTAATGGTGCTAATGACACATGACCCCAGATAATCTTTTCCCCCAATTGAACTTTCTGTTGCTTCTGCACTGGTTTGAGTTTGAAATAATGCCAGGGAAAAGTGGAATGCTCTATTTCCTTTTTTTTCCTATTCAGTATATAGTTGTTAGATCCTTTTGAAAAAAAAATCAATAAAATTTCTATGAAGATTCAAAGATAATTTACAGAAAATATAATGATGCCTTTTACATAAAAAAAATACTTTTAAGAACCATTACTCCTTCTAAGTATGCTGAAATGGTAGTTTCTGAAGAGGCAGCAATAATCTTATTCACTGGGTACAGTTCTTCGTTTTAATCATCATTCCTAAACTTTCATCCTATTCAGACTGTCACCTCCAGTTCTAATGGCTCATTGATTTTGGAAGTCATAGTCATTTCTTCTTTTACATTTCTGTCAAGATAGTTGTGTAGGATAATAAAAATTAGAGTGCCTTAAAAGGAGTATGTGAATTTTCATATATGAGTCATATTCTGAAAAGACTTTGAGTCTAGTATGGAACCACGAATAGGAGAACTAAAAATGTAAGTTCATGTGCATTCACCTCGTTAGGCCATTTTTAAAGAAACAGGATTTGTTGATCATTATTTTTATAAATTGCAGAGGCATTCATTCTCATTAAATGTCTTTTTTTTTGAGATCTCTCTTGTTTTGCTACTGGAGATTGCTACTGTTTTCTATAGTCTACTTTAAATTTTTTTTTTTTTTTTTTTTTTTTTTTTTTTTTTTAGATTTTGCTCTAAGACACATATGCTCACCAAAGAGATACAGAAAGAGAAGAAGAGAGAGAAAGGGAGAAATCACCCCCATGCCAAGAGGATGGCCATGCTGAAATCTCTTCTCCTTCACTATCTTCTCAGGATTTTGGACATGGACACACATGTGCCTGGCATATTTTCCAAGCTCCCAGGTTTGGGACTTGAACTACACACTTGGCCATGTGGGATCCAGTGGCTTTACCACCAAGGAACCTGGCTGGCCCTACAAGACTTAATAGCTGAATTTTTATTCAAACTGCAGATTTAGCATTAGAATGTCTATTTAATATTTATTACTTATATGTCAATTATTTATTTTTAAAGTTCAAATAATAGAATGTAAGATTTAGAAATGTGGATGACCAAATTTGGTTTTCCTCAGAGCTCAATGTTACCTTTAATGTTCTTTTTTTTTTTCTTTTTTTAAGAGAGGTTTTTGCTATAGGGCGCGTGCGCTTGCCAGACAGACAGAGAGAGACATAGAGACAGAAAGCAAGAAATCCCTCCCCCCTAGGGGATGGTCACACCGCAATCCCTTCTCCTCCGTTCTCCTCTTGGGATCTTGGGCATGCACGCACACGCACCCGGGGTGAGTTTTAAGCCACCGGATCCGGGACTGGAACCGCGGTCGACTACGTGGGAGTCCCGTGACATAGCCATTACGCTAACTGCTGGTTTCCAAAAAGACATTTATTTTTTAAATTTGTTTTTAAAATTGTAGTTTCTGGTTTACATGTAATATATGTATATATTTGAAGGCATTGGTATGGTTTTGTCTGGCATGAATAGAGTATATAATAACCAAACGAAGAATATACATATATTCACCCAATGTTGAGCATTACATTATGTGTGCACATCTGTTAGTAGTTCTACTAATATTTTTTTAAAATATGGATTAATTTGTCTATTTTTTGTTCTGCTGTGGCAAACCATTCAGTAAACTCTTCATTTACATGTACTCTTGTGTCCATTAAAATTTTTCTTATCAGGACCAGCAGATGGCATAATGATTATGTCACTGGATGCCCATATAGCTGATTAAAATTTAAGTCCTGGACTCAGTGGCTTAAATCTCATGCTGGGCACATGTGTGTGTGTGCCCAAGATCCCAAAAGGAGAATAGAGGAGAAGGAATTGCAGCATAACCATCGCCCCAGGGAGTGATTTCTCACTTTCTGTCTCTCTGTCTCTATGGTGAGTGCATGCCCTACAGCAAATATCTCTCTTAAAATAATCTTACCTTTGGGGCCAGCCGATTGAGTAATGTTTACATTGTTGGACTCCCACATGGTAGACCACAGTTTGAGTCTTGGACCTAGTAGCTTGTCCCTCTTCCCGGGCACATGTGCATGTGTGCCCAAAATCCTAAGAGGAGATGGGAGGTGATGGGATTGCAGCATAGCCATCACCTCTGGGGAGTGAGTTCTCATTTTCTGTTTTTTTTTTTTTTTTTTTTTTTTTTCTCTCTATCTCTGTGGTGAGGACACATGCCCTATAGCAAAAATCCCTCAAAAAAAAAGAAAAAAAAAGAAAAGAAAACTAAAAAAAAATTTTTATGAAGCAGATATCTGTTATTAAGTAAAATACAACTGAATCATAGGCAGAAAATCTTTCAGTCTGCAGTCTTCCATACCTGAGTAGATTTTCCTTGAAGTGGATTAGCAATACCTAGCCATATATTTGCATAATAGCTTTTCCTTTTTGTTACCCCAACTGATTACTTGAGAACACTACCTCTTTCAATTATTCCCCTGATGAAATCCAGCAGCCTGTTATGTAAAATTCATGTAATTTGCTGATTTAAAGAACATTGTCCAAATTATTAGCTTTGGTTTTTATCTTAAAATATCAAAGAAGACAGAGCCCATGACATGATTCTATCAGGGATTTCTTCCACTTCTTTAATATTGGTGTTTGAAGGAAGAAATGCAGATGGTAGGTGAAAGCCTTATAAATCTATGTCATATAAATTCTGGTAGTTTATCTCTCTAAACATTGCATACTCATTTAGTTTTAGGGTCAACACATACTCATAAAGTCTAAAATTACTTCAGTCAAAATTTCCATTTTATTTCATGGCCCTCCTATGGCCATTTACTAGGTAGGATTTGATGGAAAAAATAAGTATATTGTTTTTCACGTATAAACTATTAATAAATTAATGCACCTGAACATTTTCTAATACTGTGTTCAGGCATGTAGCTGTTGCACCATTCATGCAAAATGTTTGTTGGCTGTTTATTTTTGTACAAGACACTACTGTAGGCTCTCTTCAAGATACGAAAAACGCTGTTATTTTTATTTATTCTAAAACTTAGTTAAATAAATAAAAAATTAAAACATAGAGATAAATATTTTTACAATTGACCTGATGGTTCTTGAGTAATAGAAGAGAAAGATATAGCTAAGGAGGGATACTAAAAGTATTTTCCATTATCTGTAAAGACTGTATACAAGTGATATTTAAATTATGTATTAGAGTCCTTAGAATTTTACGGTAGAAATGATTGACACAGAAGCAGAAAACCTGAATGAATATACAGCAATGGAAAGGTTAGAGGTATATTTATAATCAGTTGTTGGTCTAGTTTATTTTAAATACGGAGATTATGAGAAGGAAAGGGTAGTGATAGATACATCAGAGCCTGGAGTGACAGGTCAAAGGTTTGCTATGGAAAATACCTATTAAGATTTCATGATGGGCAAAGTATTTGTACAAGCAAAATGAGAAATAGCAATTGACTGTTTTAAAGAATAATTAGAATAATAATAATAATGTTTGGGGAAAACATAGAAAAGATATTGAATGTTGAAGCGGGGAGATTAATGTCTCTGTACTGACTGACATGCATGGCATTCCCTTTTGAAAAAGCAATGTAATACACTGTAAAGTTATATGTAATTAAATGTAACATAAAGAAGAATATGATGATAATAAAAAATTTTAAAAAGAAGATTCTTGAGATGAGCAATGGCATAATAAGATCTATGATTAGAAGATTATATTTTCAATACAGTGGAATATTCAGAATGGGAAATAGTAAGAAAAATTGAGCAAGAGATTAAAAATAGGGAATGAAGGACAAGTTCATAAATAACAGAAGATTGAAAAACAAAAATCTGGTTGTACAGGGCTGGCAGGTGGCATGGTGGTTAAGGCATTAGACTCCCATATAGCTGACTGCCGTTCAAAGCCCTTGAACTGGCGAGTTTCTTTCTCTATCTCTCTCTCTCTCTCTGTTAAACTAAATAATAATGATAATAGATAAAATAATATAAATCTTAAAAATACAGTAATAAGCTTAGACATTACCTTAAAATATTGTGCTTTAAGAAATTGGGCAAGATTTTTGTAACTAATGATTAAAAAATTAGCATCAATTATGCATTTACTTGGCTAATTATTCAAAGTACCTTTGACTAGGTATTAATAAAATTATATATATATATATATATTTTTTTTTTTTTTTTGCCATAAAGAGCATGTACTCACCAGAGAGAGACAGAATCAGAGAGAGAGGAAAGTGAGAAACCACTGTGGACCACACTGCAATCCCCTCTCCTCTAGTGTCCTCTTGGAATTTGGGGATGAATGCACATGCACCTGGTATGATTTTCATGCTGCTGCTCCAGGACTTAAAATGCACAGCTGTTCATGTGGAATCCAGTGCCTTAACTTCCACACCACCTGCTGGTTCCAATACGAGAGTTTTCTATGTGTCTTCATACTACGGATAGGAAGACAACACAGCAGAGGAGTCGTGGATACAATTATTCTCAGAGTAAAATGCCAACTACCTTACTGTTCTTTCTTTGGGTTCAGTTTCCATGGACTTGTCATTTTTCTTCCCCCACAAAGCAACACTTTCATTCAAATAGAAATGTTTTATCTCTTAATGTCTCATGTAAACACACTGTACCTACTATCATGTTCAAGCCAAGAGAACTGATTGTATATGTTTTCAAACAGTAAGTTTTTTCAAAAACAATTAATTTTATTAATATGTACTTCTGTATTTATATCTTGTTTCAGAAAGAAGTTAAAATGACTTATAATGTGTTAAATGAGAAATTGAAAAAAAATTAAAAACAAGGCTAAAACTACTGAAATAAATATATCAAAAGTAATTAGTTATTAGATTAATATCAAATATGCATTTAATGAAAATCTATATACTTGCTTGACTTGGCATAATGTTTTAGTACCTAATACAAAGAATCAACCCTACCAATTTTAGGATTTGGATTTAGAAAATTGCTGATCAATTTCATAGAGGCAAAAGGCTTCCTTATCTTAAGGATAAATAGAACCATCTCCTTAGAAATCTAATGAAGACAGTAGTTTTTACATGTATTTTTTTCATAGAGTTGACAGTAGCATCATAAGCTTTTTTCATAATAATACATACTTTTAAAGATGAGAGAGAAGTCAGACAGTGGCATGGAAGTTATGTAATGCTCTGTGATTCTGACCCACATAGAAAGGTTCTAGACTCACATCCAGAGACCTTCCGAAACATGCAGAGTGCATACATGCCCATCATCCATATAGGACTGGCTGAAGCTGAGGGCTAATTGCAATGGGTAGACAATATTGAGGGTGCCTGTCTCTGTCTCTGCCTCTCTCTCTTACTCATGGAAGAAAAAGATAAATAAATAAAACCAGAAAAGAGATTAAGGATAAAGTGAAGAGAATTTGGGAATGTTGTTTTTCTTTTCTTTTCTTTATTTAACTTTTTTAAAAATATATTTTATTTCATTTCTTTTTATACATTCAATCACTTAGGTCACTTAGCTTACAAAGTGAATATTTCATCATGTATACATTTCTCACCAGTCCAGTTGGGAATACTATACACATCATCCTCAACATACAATACTCCATCTCTCTGTCCCACAAATGCCCTGCCCCTCCATTTCTCTCTCCAATCTTCCTCTCTTCTACTTCAGCCATAGTTGTCTTAAACTGTATCCAGTATTTATAACCATTTTCTATGTTTCTATATCTTCTAGTCATTCAGTTTTGACTACAGAGTGTGGACATTCAGTATATATTAAGTGGAGACATATGATGTCTCTCCTTTATAGCCTGGTTTGCTTCACTCAGCAGTAAATCCTCCATATTCATCTACTCTCTGTCAAAAGTCAGGGTCTTGTTGTTTTTTATTGCTGAGTAGTATTCCATAGAGTATATGTGCCACACTTTTTCAAACCATTCATCTGTCCGTGGGCATTTGGGTTGGTTCTATGTCTTAGCAATTGTGAATAATGCCACAAGAAACATTGATGTGCAAGCACTTTTCCAGCTAAGGATTCTTCTGTTTTTTGGGTAGATTCCAAGGAGTGGGATTGCTGGATCATATGATCATATGGCAGTTCTATCTGTAGATCTTTGAGGAATCTCCATATTGTTCTCCATAATGGCTGGACCAATTTACATTCCCACCAGCACTGTAGGAGAGTTCCCCTTTCACCACATCCCCTCCAGCACTTATCCTTTTCTTTTCTTCTTCTTTTTTTTTAATCTTAAGTCATTCTAACTGGGGTTAGGTGGTATCTCATTGTGGTTTTGATCTGCATTTCCCTTATAATGAGGAATGTCGACATTTTTTCATATGCCTTTTCACTATTCATATATTGTCCATAGAGAGTGATTTTTCCAACTCTTTCTCCCTTCTTTTAAAGGGTCGATCATCTTTTATTGGGACAGCTGCTTGAGTTCCCTGTGTCTTCTGGTTATCAGTCCTTTATCTGTCACATAGTTTACAAAAATATTTTCCCATTCTGAGGGCTGTTGATTCACACTGATTATTGTGTCTTTGGCAGTGCAGAACCTTCTTAATATAATGTAATCCCACTTGTCTAATTTTATGATTATTGACTATGCTTTGGAGGTCTTATTTAAGAAGTCTTTGTCTTCCCCAATGTCTCTCATCATTTCCCCAGTGTTTTCCAGCAGTAATTTTATAGTTTGAGGTCTTAGATTTTGATCTTTGTTCCACTTTGAGTTGATTTTTGTCTATGGTGAGAGGTAGGGGTTTAGATTCATCTTTCTGTAGGTTGATATCCACTTTTTCCAGAACCATTTTCTTTGCCTTCTGGACCGACTGGTACCCTTTGTTAAAAATCAGTTGGTTGTATGTTTTGGAGTTCATTTTTGGGGTCTCTATTCTGTTCCATTGGTTCACCTGTCTGTTTCTGTGCCAATCCATGCTGTCTGGATTATCACAGCTTTGTAGTATATTTTCAGATCAGGGAGTGAGATGCTGCTCACTCCACTCTTCTTGCTCAGGATTGCTTTAGCAATATGAGGTTTTTAATGATTCCAAACAAATTGTATGATTGTATTTTCTAGATCCGTTAAGAATGTCTCTGGCACTTTAAAAAAATGAGGATAATATATGAGAAATACTAGATTCTATTAAACATCCAAACATTCAAATTATTGGTATCCCAGAAGGTGAAGAAACTAATAAGGGCATGGAAAATCTATTCCATGAAATACTGAAAGAAAACTTTTCAAGTCTAGAGAAGCACTCAAACATCCAGATCCCAGAAATACAAAGGACCCCAAATCGAATCAACCCAAGAAGATCCTTCCTAAAGCACATCTAAACCAGACTGGCCAAAACCACAGATAAAGACAAGGTACTAAAATTGACAAGAGATAAATGACAAGTGACTTACTAAGGTCACCCCATCAGGCTAACATCAGACCTTTCAACAGAAACAATGCAAACAAGGAAAGAAGTGAAGACACATCGAAAGTGTTAAGAGAGGGACCAGCAGTTAGTATAATGGCTATGTCGCTGGACTCCCATGCAGTCGACCATGGTTCACGTCGCAGACCCAGTGGCTTAAAACTCACGCCAGGCACATGTGCGTGTGTGCCCAAGATCCCGAGAGGAGAATGGAGGAGAAGGGATTGCGACGTGGCCATTCCCCCTGGGGGGTGATTTCTCGCTTTCTGTCTCTCTGTCTGGCGAGCTCACGTGCCCTATCGCAAAAAAAAACTCTCCAAAAATAAAAAAAAAAGAAAGTGTTAAGAGAGAAACAATTTCAATCAAGATTATTATATCCAGCAAGATTATCTTTCATATGGGGGAAAAGAAAAAGATTTAACATCTTCTCAGACGAACAAAACTGAAAGTATTTGACAACACAGACCAGTTCTTCAAGAAACTGAAGAGAATCCTATTCCTGGAAAACTAAAGAATGAACTGCCAGAAATAAAGGAATAAAAGAAAGCCAAGACAATGGCCAACTTAAAGATAGGTTAAGTCCAGAAATATTGATAATAACATTGAATATTAATGGATTAAATTCTCCAATCAAGAGACACAGATGGAAACACACACACACACCCACACACACACACACACACACACACACACACACAAAACAAAACACCAGAAAACTCTCTATCTGTTGCTTACAAGAAACATATCTAGTGGAAAAAGACATACATGGACTAAAAGTGAAGTGTTGTAAAAAGGTAATCCATGCAAAGGGAACCAAGAAAGAGGTGGAGTTGCGATACTAATTTCTGAAAAATAGGCTTTAAAATAAAAAAAAAGATTCAAAGAGACAAAGAAGGGCACTATATAGTAGTAAAAGGGCTAATCCATCAAGAAGATATAACACTTATAAATATGCACTTAACACAGGAGCACCTGAGGATATGTGAAGGAAAGACTGTTAGATCTAAAAGGAAAAAGAGACTGCAACACACTAATCATTGGCAACCTCAACACCCCACTAACTTCCCTGGACAGGTCATCTGTAAAAAAATATAAGTAAAGAGAAAAAGGACCTAAATTATACCATAAATCAAATGGACTTAACAGACATCTATAGAGTCTTTCATCCAAAACCACAAGACATGCTTTTTTCTCACCCCCACATGGAACCTTTTTGAAGATAGACCACATGATATGGCACAAAGCAAGCCTTTACAGATTCAAAGGCATAGAAACTATATCCAACATCTTCTCTGACCATGATGGAATTAAACTTTGCATTAATTTCAAGAAAAATCCTCAAAAATACACAAATACATGGAAACTGAATAACTTACTCCTGAATGACTTCACAACTACTGAAGAAATTAAGACTGAAATCAAAAAATTTATGGAAGCCAATGACAGTGAGGACACAAGTTTCCATACTCTTTGAGACACTGTAAAAGCAGTCATAAGAGGAAAGTTCATATCAATTAGTACTCAAAAGAAGAAGATGGAAAGAAGGCAAATGGACCACCTAACATCATTCCTCAAAGAATTGGAAAAGCAACAGCAAAATATCTAAAAAAACTGAAGGAGAAAAGAAATAATAAAGATCCAAGTAGAGATAAATGAAATAGAAAATAAGTAAACTACACAGAAATTAAAATAAAGTAAAAGCTGGTTCTTTGAAAAGATAAACAAAATCAATATACCAGTAGTTAGACTAATTTAGAAGAGAGAAAGGAACCAGGTAAATCAAATTTGCAATGAAGCAGGCAATATAATAACAGACATAATATAAATACAAACCATCATTAGAGGATACTATGAACAACTATATTCTAACAAGTAAGAAAATCTGCATGACATGGACGAATTTCTGAACACATACAATTTACTGAGATTGAATCAGAGGCATGTGGAAAGTCTGAATAGGGTCATAAGAATCCAGGGGATTGGATCAATAATAAATAATCTCCCAACAAAGGAAAGTCCTAGTCCTGATGGTTTCACCTCTGAATGCTACAAAACTGAAGAGTTAACCCTCATTCTGCTCAAGTTATTTCTAAAGATCCAAAAGTGTAGAACTCTCCCAAATTCATTCTATGAAGCCTCCATCACCCTTATCCTTAAAACAGACAAAGACAGGACAAGGAAGGAAAACTATAGACCAGTATCTCTGACAAATATAGACACAAAAATTCTCAGCATGGTACGAGCAAATCATATCCAACAACATATAAAAAAGATTATTCATTATGACCAGGTAGGCTTTATTCCAGGAATGCAAGGTTGGTTCAACATACATAAAACCATAAATGTAATCTACCATATTAACAGAAAGAAAAATAAAAACCATATGATCATATCAATTGATGTAGAAAAAACATTTTGATAAGATACAATATCCATTCATGATCAAGATTCTAAGCAAAGTTGGCATAGAATGGTCATTTCTCAACACAATAAAAGCTATCTATGAAAAATCCATAACTAACATCGTCCTGAATGGGGAAAAGCTGAAAGCCTTTCCGCTAAAAATTACTATAAGACAAGGATGCCCACTAGCTCCACTCTTCTTCAACATAGTATTGAAAGTCCCCACCACACAATCAGAAAAGAGAGTAAAATAAAAGGCATTCGAATAGGAATCTCTGGTAAGAGTTCGAATGTACTAGCCCCGTTCATCTTCTCTAAGCTGATCACAGGTAATGATCCCTTTTGTTCATGGGGCTACAGCCACCCACACTGACAGTTTGCCTGTTCTGCAAATACACATGCTTATTCCAACTTGAGAATTGAATCTTTGTCCTGTGACCACTGAAAAAATATTTTTAAAATTAAATAGTTTAGGAAAATTTCAGGGTTTTTTTTTTTTGTTTGTTTTTTTTTAATTTTGAAGACCAAGAAAGAAAGTGTGTTTGAGAGACAAAATGCATTGAGAGAAAGTCATACACTTGTTCTTGTATTTGTTTATTTTTATGTTTCTTTTAGATACATAAGATATATTCAGGGATAATTGAATTGACCAGGATGGAACTCATTGTGGACAATTTAACTGGGAATATTCATTGAGGACATAGAAATATAAACTGTATTAATGCCTTGACCAGAGATAAAGTCATCACAGATTACTTTTAATGTGTTTTTCATGATATAACCATAGTCTTCCCACCTGTCCTAAACTCATGACATCTGGAAATCAATTTTAATGACAATGTTGAACTTTAAAGTTTGTTTTTTAAGTTATTTTTATTTACATTTAATCATTGTACATCTTTGCAATATAAAATATGGTTTTTAAAGCATGCATGCAGTGTACATGTCAATTAAGGCTAAGAAATTACCATATACACCATCTTCATGATATAACTTTTGATTCTTGTGTCTATTAAATGATTTTTTTTTTCTTAACTGTGTCTTAAAAGAAGTATATTAATTGACAGAGGAGATGGGGAAAAAAACAGCTAAGCAAGCTATCTGTGCAATGGCAAAGACGAATGAAATAGGCTTTCAGGGAACACTGAACGACTTAACCATGTTTGATGTTCTGTTCATTATACATATGGAGAAGTCCTCAAAGTTGAGTTCAGAATATAAGGGTGGAGACAGATCACGTAAGACACTAGATTCTACTAAAGGGCTTAGCATTATTGTGTAAGTGAATGAAAGACTAAAGACCGTCAAAGGTGTTTTAGAAGGTAACAATGTATTAAATTATGGAATGTAGTAATTTATTTCATTTTGGGAACAAGATATTTAAACTCTTATTTCCAAACGTTATCTTCCAAAACCTATATTATATTTTTCCTCAATTTTTTATTTTATAATTTCTTTTTTACTTTTTTTGATAATAATTCTCTATATAATTACTTTCCATTTATGATCCTTAGCTGACTAAAAATGTTCAACAATCATTCCCAGTAGTTTTATTGCAATGCTTACAAATTTGTTTTGTTGTTGTTGTTGTAGATAATATGCATCCTGAGATTCATTTCATTTCCATTACTTACACTGCCATATAAATCTTCAGTGGTTTTAAGATGTCATGATCTGGATTTGCTCATCTGGTCCTCAGGTCTCAAAAGACAAACTCTTAGCCCCTACAGTTATGACCCAGCTCCCTCTTTTATAACAGGTAGGGGATGGTGTAATATCTGTGCTTATTGCCTTTAATCACTGGACAGCTCTAGATCTCACAACAGGATTTTTCAAGGAACACATTCATTAGACAACAATCAAATCAAGGATATTACTATACACATCTTTTTTTTTTTTTTTTTTTTTTTGGAGAGGTTTTTTCGCTATAGGGCGCGTGCGCTCGCCAGACAGACAGAGAGAGACATAGAGACAGAAAGCGAGAAATCACCCCCCAGAGGGGATGGTCACGCCGCAATCCCTTCTCCTCCATTCTCCTCTCGGGATCTTGGGCATGCACGCACACGCGCCCGGCGTGAGTTGTAAGCCACCGGGTCCGAGACGCGAACCGCGGTCGACTACGTGGGAGTCCAGCGACATAGCCATTACGCTAACTGCTGGTTCCCTATACACATCATTTTCAACAGAGAAATTTACATTATTGTGTCTTTTAAGTACTTTGTTCTTTTTGTCCCTCCTACTCACTCTCTCTTTTTTAGCAATATATTCTGGATTTACCTGACACAACATTGCAAAACCATAACTTGTATTTTTCTTTAGTATATTTTAACCCAACTTGTATTCATTTTGGCAGCACTGTTAAGCTGTTCCCTTCTCAATAAAATCAATTTAGCATCAATTTACTGACACAATTTCTACATTTATATATAGTACATCATTTCCATATCCAATATTTATGAAACAGCCATATTGTGCCAGGTTTTACAGTACTTAAAGTAACTGCAAGGTGTTATTCTTTTGTCTTAATGAATTTATTCTGTCTTTTAATTTTAAAATTATGTTCCCTATTCACTTGTTTATTTCTTTGTTCAACAATGATAATGAAAATAATAAATTATTTTAATAGCTACTTTTAACACTGTGATGCTGGTATTATTTTAAGTACTTTATATAGTTAACCATTTTATTTTAATAAACACTTGAAAAATATTTAAGAATACTTGAAAAAGTATAAAAAAATTATGTAGAAACAGAAACAAAGCAAGAAATATTTAGAAATTTTTTCAGGGTCACAGAGTTAAAATTAGAAGAACTCAGAATGAATCCCAGACATCATGGATATAGAGCCATTAACTTTCTAGTCACTGTATTATTCAGTCTTAAACTATAATAAAGAGTAAATAATATATATATTGTATTTATATCTGTATGTATTATTATAAGTTAATAAATGCCTATAAACATGTATAGTATATGCATTGTATATGTAAATCAAATAAATTAAAAAGGTATTCATCATTTGCCATCTATTTAATGGATATTATATAACACACTTGAGAGAGAGTGCCTGTTAATATATACAAATTTTGCCCTCATTTGAGCTTATACTAATATAAATAAAACCATACAAAAAGTCCCCACTTAATATGTACCGAGTGTCTGTACTCTGTGGCTGAAACCGATTGACTAAAGGATATAGAAACAGAATATATGGATGTAAATACCAGATACAGTGTGTGTGAAAGAGGAGGGTCTGAGGATGGATATTTAGAAGAAAAATATGGAGGCAAAGCATTAATGGGACAAAGAAATGTGGTATTATCTGTTGAAGATATTTTATAGTTTTATCAACTGGACTAGGGAGAAATGTTCACCTGCTGAAATATTCATTTTGTAAGCAAAATAATGTGATTGAATGTATAAAAGAAAATGAAATAAAAAATGTAAAAAAAAAATAAAAAGAGAAATCTCGTGATACAATGAGATTCAGGTAACAGGATCACTTTACCTGGTAAATAAAAAGTCCTAAGAACTAGGTGGGGCTTTTCATAAGAAGTAATACTTCTGCAGAAAGTCTCTGGGAAAATCCCAGCAGAAAGAGTAATTATGCCAGATGAAGAGACTGGGAAGTATTGTAAGCAGAGAAAACTTCAAGTTCCAGATAACACTTTCACTGTGATAAGGAGGTACATGCAAAAAATGAGGACGAGTCCCTGATTCAGGACTGGTAGTAGGAAAATGGGAGCATTCTTGGGTAACTGATCATGTTTTCTCTGAAATGGATGGTAAGATAATGTTCTGAGAGTAAAGGTGACTTGTGAGATAGGGATGATGTCATACAAATTTGAAGAAAGGGAAAAATACTGTTAAAGGGCTTTATGAAGAATGAAAGGAAAAGAACTGTACAGGTAAATAGATTTCATTTAAAACTGGGGACTCATATAATGCTGTGACTCCTCTCTGTATATTTCTGTTTTGTTTTGTGTTTGCTATGGGACATGTATGTTTGCTTGGGCATGAAGTTAGGCAGAGAGAGAGAAAGAGAGAAAGTGAGAAATTACTCCCTGAAGGAAATGGCCATGCCACAATACTTATTCTTCCATTTTCCTCTCTCTCTCAGGATTTTGGGCAAGCATGTTCAACAGGCCTGCATTGCTGGCCCAGGACTCCAACCACACAGAGGACAAAGAGGGACCCAGCCTCCTTAGTCACCACTCCACCAGCTGGCTCATGTAAAATTGTTATTTAAAATTTCTCTCTTCTCAGTAATCTAAGTATAAATGTACAAAAGCACTTACTTAGTTTACTATCTATAAGAGTTTGTTTATTTCTTCCAAGAGAAAGACATAGACTAGTCTTTCAAACATGATCCTTGTGCTAAGATCCACCCCCCGGCCTCAACCAGCCCAGATCAAGAGCCTAGGAAATTGGAAAAAAAAAATCTGTTAAATGGGCAGCCTTCTGCTTTCTTTCCCTGTAGGTCATCCTTCAGTTTATGCAGAGCCCAATGCATGTGAATATCTAAGAACTTGCTTCACTCTGATCATTTCCATTTCTATTTTCTTCCTTGACTTCTCAGTTTTTTTTCTTTTTCTTTTTTATCTTTCTTTCTTCCTTTCTATCCATTTTCTTCTGCACAAGTTTGCATGCATTGGTCAGAGAGAGATAGAGGGACAGAGAAAGAAGAGAAAGTGCCCCGTCTAGGAAATGGTCACAACTCAATCCCTTCCCTTCCTTTCTTCCTCTTTTTTGGCATTTTGGGCATGCATACGTGTGTACTTGACCTGTTTTTCAAGCCATCAGGTCTGGGACTCAAACCCCAGTGTCAGCTGTGTGGGATCCGGCTGCCTTATTCACCAAGCCACACAATCAGCCCAGTTTCTTAGTTTCTACCTACTCAGCTTCCACATTGCGTCCTGGTTCCTTCTTGTAATGAGAAAGATGTAGACTTAAAGTATGTGTGTCATAGGACATTTTTTTTATCATTAATATTTAAAAAATGAATTAAAATAAAAAGAGACATCCACTCACTAACACTGACCATCTCTCATAGAATAACTTCATTAATTTTAACTGTAAGTATATGTGTGTATGTATCCATTTCCCATGTGGGATTCTATCCATAAGCATTCTTATTTTAAATGTATACAGTAAATTGATTTTTGCAAGCCTACCAAAGATTGGAACACAAAAAGATGCCAAATAGCATTAGAGTTCACATTTTCCAAAGTTTTACACAGTAAAATGTGGAACTCTAGGGGGGAAAGGAAAAAGAAGATGAGGAGATACCCAGACTGAGAAAGAATAATGAAAACAAATGTGGAAATGATTATTTACATTTTCAATGCCAGATAAAGATGGGAGAAACCAAGATTCATGGCATGACTCACCCCCAGCCTCAGACCACAGACATGTGTACGTGTATCTAACATGCAGAGGGAGATGTCATGATGCAAACTCAAGATTTTGACATGTGGTCTCAGCATCACTGAATTTTACGTTACTGCTCTGCTGCCAGAGCTGGACCTCTTTTAATATTATGATTTATTATTGATATTATCAGTTTATGTTGGCAAACATCATGGTATTTAGCACAATGTGCTTCTGATCATCTCCAGATTTGTGTGTGGGGCGGGGTGAGAAAAAGAAAGGGCCATGTAACTTTCAGGCACGACTGAGTTATCACAAGTAATATTCTGTCGTGTACATGGATTACGTGCAATATTTTGCCTCTGTTGGTACAGAGATACTTACTTGCAAAGGTCATTTTTGCTGTATCTCAATGGCTAGCTGGATATTAAGCTAATGCATTCAGAAGTGAGCCTGATACCATTTTGTATGCATTACATGCTGTGGAGAGAAGCTACACTTTGGTAAAAATGATGGGAGAAGGCCCTTGGAAAATGTGAACTCTAATTCGATTTGGCACATAGCAGTGTTCTAATCTTTGGTAGGCTTGCAAAAATTAATTTAATATGTACATTTAAAATAAGAATGCTTGTGGATAGAATCCCAGATGGGGATACATACACTCGTCCATGTGCGCACACACATACAAACGCACATGTACTCAGAGATTTAATATTGAGGTTAGGCATTTAAAATTCAAACACTCCACTTGAGCCAACTTTTACTTTTATTGCAAAGTATAGCTTTGTAGATTGTCAGTTCTACCTAGCTTAGGTCCTTATCTTGTTGGGAATATAAGTCTCTGGGTGATTTTCTTCTTTTCCTCACTTAAGCCTAAAGATTTTCTTTAGTTTTACCAAAACAAAAGTGTAAGCACAGTACTTGAGACATACATTACGTGACTTACCAAATAAAAATATTCAAGAGAAAAGTAATTTTAGAACAGTAAAATTATTAAAACTATGTTTATATGAGAAATGCATTCTCAGTATGTCATTTATTTTATTTTTTCAATAGTCTCATAATGTAACTCTCAAATGTACCTTAAATTTGTATATCACATTTAATGAACATTTAATTAACTTTAAGATGATAATTAAAAAAAAAAGACCTATAAAGTTATAACGGAGTTTGAATAGAAAAGGCTTTGTATGCAATTAACGACCCATATGTTTTGCCCATAAGGATTTAAATGGATTACCCCTATACATGTCATCCAGTCCAAATTATGATCTATGTATTTTGTTAAAAATCTATTTTGAATTAATTCTTATTGAAACAAAAAGGTGAGCTCTTTGTTTTAATTTAAGGTGCACTTAACAGTGATCCAACTGAGCTTATCTTTAAAGATTAAATTCATCTAATTGATGGGAGTGCAGCTTCTTATAGTCATCACAGTATGATTCAATTTACTAGTGAAGGCAGGATGCCTTTATGAAGAATTTCACAGTGGGGTTGAGGACTTATTCTCAAACAGTTAGTGTCTATTTTTATATGGAGGTGGGAACAGAAGGAAACAATTCATACTTAAAAGGTACAAAAACTTAGAAAATAAAGAGGAAGATCATAAGACTATATGTACTACATTTATATTTTTAACGAGTTGAATTAAAAAAAATCGTAACTCAGTAAAGATTTATGTTCATTTCTACTTTGAATTAAAATCCTTGATTACAAATATCTGCCTATGAATTATACTAGAATATATAATAGAAATGAATAACTACAATAATTTTGCATTTTTGTTCAAATAGAACTAAAGTCAACATCATTTTTAATGCAGGAACACATTTTCCTTATTTGTCCAAATTGAGACTGCCAATAGTGTAAAACTCTGCAATCCAGTATTCAATTTAGAGGATCAAGTAGAATTAGTTTCTTTAAGAAGTAAGATACATTAAAAATGTGCTTTGTGGGACCAGTAGATGTAATGATTATGCTGCTGGACTCTCACGTATTTGACCAGGGTTCAAGTCCCAGATCCAGTGACTTAAAACTCACACTGATGCATGTGCATGTGTGCCCAAGATCCCAAGAGGAGAATGGAGGAGAAGGGATTGTAGCGTGAACAGCCCCTCTAAGGGGTGATTTCTTGCTTTCTGTCTCTCTGTCTCTCTCTGTCTCTCCATGAGTGCATGTGCCCTAGAGCAAAAATCTCTCTTAAAAAAAAAAAATACCTCGTGTTACAAAAATAGGGAAAAATGTGATTATCAGATCTACTCACAATTTAATATAAAGCTGGCAGACCCTGTTTATACTCCAGTCCACACAAACTGAGTAGAGGTTAACAACACACTTCCTCTAGCAAATTAAATATATTTATATACATATATATATATATATATATATATATATATATATATATAAAGAGATATGTATAATAATAGAATGTTTCAATGGTGATCAAACTGAACTTATCTTTAAAGATTAAATTCATCTAATTGATTTGTAAATTTATGGAATAGGTATTAGGATTATTTTAGAATCCAAAATCATTTATTCTAGAACAATCTGGCTCTTGTTAGTGGACTAAACTGTCTTATAAAATGTAAGTAGTAACTTTTCCCCATAAAAGGAACATCTTGCATAAAGTATACTAAAACTGTGAATTTTAAGTAAATTTGAGAATTATTGTAATTTTTCCTGTTATTTCAGATGGCTATGTGAGTTTTCATTATGAATGAATACCACTGCATACAAAACATTATTAAGAATGACTTCATTTGGTGTCCTTTGTCCTAACTTAGATTATTCAAATCTGAGAGCAATATAGACAACTGTTGCAAAAACAAAATACACTTTAATTTTGGAAATAAGCTTTTGTAAACATCTCTCTGGTTGTGATTAACATTTAATATGCGTGGCTCCACCATGAAGAATAGATTTGAAACTTGTCTTTAAAAAGACTTTGATTCAAAAAGGAATATGCAGTAGAAGATTTAATAGAGTCAGATTGAACAAGCAAATGCATGTTGAAATAATTCCATGCCTTCTTTTATGCCTGTAACAGATGCATCCAAATGATAGGAGCGAAAGCCTCTGAACACTGTTTTGACATTAAAGAGCAACAGATTCAGCTACAATTCGTTAATTTGTTTCCACATTTGCTTCTTTGTTGTTTGTCTCAGACTAAAAAGATTGAATGATCTTAAACTTGTGAAATTACTGAATATGCTTTCTCTTATATTTGTAAAGAAAGAGTCTTTTTCAGCATGAATGCACATTATTACTGACTGATATTGTGGCCGCTTTTAATTTTGTGCACAGTAGCCATTACATAAACAATTAGGTTTCAATTAAAACTGTCATGTCAGTGTCTTTAAATGTTTCCATATTAAAGGGGAAATAAGCATGAAAGGCTACCAAATGTTTTACCAACATTGATCTGAATAAAGGCAGTTGCTTTATTGTCAATTAACAGTTCAGGCACATGTAGACCCTCTCTTTAACTACCATATATATATATATATATATAGTAACTATGTGTCTTTTAGAACTTTTGTGATTGACTGGGGAAATGGGATTGTATGTTAATCACATCAAGAGGAAAATTTTAACTTTGTATTTAAGTATCACTAGAGATGGAGAAAAGTAATCATCCCTTACTGGAGAAGCTGCAAATCCTTGGCTCTTCTGTGGTTCTGAGAACTAGGTCACACTAACAATCGATGTCCATATGCATGTGTGAGCTTCCATTTTCCAGAAATAACGGGGTAAGTTATTTGGGAAAATTTTCTCACTGAATATAATTAGAGAAATTGAGTATTTAAACTCGTTTTAACATTGGACCAGTTGGTGGTGTAGTGGTTGGGGTGGCTGGATCACACACGGCGGACTGTGTGGTTTGAGACTCGGTGGCTTAAAAAACATGCCTTGTGCCCTGAAAGTGTATATGTATGTCCAAAATCCCAAAGGGGGAAATAGAAGAGAAGAGATTACAACTTGAAGTTCCCACATGGGGGTGGGGTGTGATTTCTTCCTTTCCCTCTCTCTCTGTGAGAGTCCATACTCACCTCTAGGGGGAGTGTGGACTCACCTCTATCATACTGAAAGCCTCAAAGAGCAGGCAGAGAACTCAGAAATTATTAGGCTAAATTGTAAGAGACAGTGCCCAAAGAAGAAAACTATGTGTAGGCACACTTTTGGTCTTGAGTGCATATTTTTAATTCCCTTCTGATGGAGAAATAGGGTTAAAAAAAATCAAAACAAAGTTCACAGGACCAGTTCATGGCACAGCAGTAATGCATCACTCAAGGGAAGCTACATTTCCCGAGAGACTGAAGCTCAAGTCCCTGGCCTGTCAGCCTGAAACATGCCTGATACTGGGCAGGCACACGAGTGCCCAGTATCCCGCAGGGTGAACTGGACGAAGGGGATCCTGGCTTTGTCAGACCTTGAAGAAGGTATTTCTCTCTCCCTCTCTCTCTTCCCTCAGGTGAGAGGAGAGTAAGTTCATTCAATGTGAGCTTTGGAACTATGGAAAGAAATGACAATTCTAAAATAATTTTTTTAAAAAATCTGCAGTCAGGGGAAACCAACAGATGGCATAATAATTATGTTGCTGGACTCCCATGTAGTCAACCCTGGTTCGAGTCCCAGACCCAGGGGCTTAAAACTCACATAGGATGTGGGTCCAGTAGTTGGTCTAATGGTCACATTGCTGGATTCCCACATGGTTAACTGAAATTCAAGTCCCAAACTTGGTGACAAAACTCATTCGGGAAGCCTGTGTGTGCATGAGCAAGATCCCAAGAGGAGAATAGAGGAGAAGGCATTGTGGCATGGCCATCCCACCAGGGGTGATTTCCCATGTTTTATTTTTACAGAGATTTTTACTGTAGGGTGCGTGTACTTGCCAGAGAAAGAGAGAGACATAAAGCAAGAAATTAACCCCCAGGTGGATGGACACACCACAGTTCCTTCTCCTTCATTCTCCTCTTGGGATCTTGGTCATGCATGCACACGTGCCTGGTATAAGTTTTAAACTGCCATTTAGGGGAATCAAACCATGGTCGATTACATGGGAGTCCAGCTACATAACATTTATGTCATCTGCTGGTCCCAATTACTCGCTTTCTGTCTCTCTGTCTCTCTGGCTAGCAGACATGCCCTATAACAAAAATCTCTCTCTCTCAAAAAAAAGAAAAAAACAAACAATAAAAACAAACATAAAACAACAACAAAAATAAAACTTCACACTTGGTGCATGTGCATGCATGCCCAAAATCCCAAGAGGAAATGGAGAAGGAATTGCAGCATAGTCATCTCCCCTTCTCCCCTGGTGGGAGTGGAAGGATGGGTGGTGATTTCTCATTTTCTGTCTCTCTGGCAAGCACAAGTACCCTATACCAAAAATCTCTTTTAAAAAATCTGCAGTTGGGTAACAGGATAAAATTACTTTCAAGAAAATATAGAGTGTTCTCTGACTTCCCATGAGCAATAGTGGAAACCATGAGATTATAGAATAGCGTATTTCATGTGCTAAAAGCAATAAATGCCATTCTAGCATTCTTTTTTTTTTTTTTTTCTTTTTTGGAGAGGTTTTTGCTATAGGGTGCGTGTGCTCACCAGACAGACAGAAAGAGGCAGAGAGACAGAAAGTGAAAAATTACCCCCGGGGGGATGGCCACACTGCAATCCCTTCTCCTCCATTCTCCTCTCGGGATCTTGGGCATGCACGCACATGCGCCCGGCGTGAGTTTAAGTCACTGGGTCCGGGACTCGAACTGCAGTCAATTACATGGGATTACGCTAAATGCTGGTCCCCATTTTAGCATTCTGAATCCAGTAAAAATCTGTCTCAGGGGCCAGCTCTGTATCCTGGTAGTTAAGGCATCTAAATCCTTCATGGTTGATCACAGTCTAAATTCCTGTCCTGGAAATTTGAAAAACACAACACACTTTTGTGTGTGCATGTTTTTAATCCCAAAAGGATGGGGAAATGGAGAAGTAGGAATTGCAACAGGATCACACCCAACTGAGAATGTTTTCTCCTTTCTCACTGGCAAGGACATCCACCTTTCGACAATTAAAAAATATTAATCAAGACACCAAAATGCATTCAATTATAAAAGTAATGCTTCTGATTTTCTGACATAAGTTGAGAAACAAAGTATTCTCAAATTAAGAAGGAAGGAAATTGTGCAGTTTTCACCTGGATACTTATCATTAAGTGTCGGGGTATAGCCCCGGGGGGGAGGGGTGGGTTATTTTGATGGAGGCGGCACAGGATAGGAAGAAGACTAAGGCCTTGTGCCATTTTATGCACGTCTTCAGCCGGACACCCCCCAGAGATCACTCTCTGAGGAGTGACAACTGCTAGGAATCATCGTGCCTTTTTATTGAAGATCTGTTAACATGTAAGTAAATGGGTGAGGGGCTATATGTTTTAATTATCAGCTCATAAAGTTTTAACAATAGGAAACATAAATTTTACTCAGGGTTAAATTAAGGGTGGGTTTAGTGTAGTTTTACAATTGTTCGTTTAATGTAAGTGGGTCTCCATAAAATAGCTTTGGAAAAGTAGTTTTAACAAGCAAAAATAATTATCAGCTAATGCAGTGCAACAGCCATCTTGTAATTACCAAAAATGGTGCTAAAAAAAAAATCTCAAGTATAAATATTAGTATTTATGGATTTTAATAAAAAATAAAACTTAAATAATTTTATAGAGATTTAAAAATTAATTTAAAGAACCCTAATATATTTTAAAGGGGTAAAACTTACTATTTACTAGGTAAGGCCGAAGACAGCCTTTTCAACTGGCAGTAAAGTGACTAGTAAGTTAATAAAAAAACTTTAAAGTAAGTTTGTGACATACTTAAAACGTTCTATTGTGCCTGTGGTGCCACTGTTACGTATCTTGTTAAAACATTAGCCATAGTGGGGCAGGAGTGCCCTTGGCCCAGGTTGGCCTAAAAAATTATTCTTAAGCTTATGTTAGATATATCTTAAAGAGCCGTCCAAAGGTCAAAAAGATTTCTGCCTAAATGTGACTTTATCACATTCTTTATTGTGACTGTCTGGAATAAAGCATTATAATTAACAATAAGTGGTTAGAGCAAAAGAGAGCAGTTGAGAAACTTTCTAAAAAATTTTATCATATCCTCAAGATGTATAAGAGAACTATATAATTCTTTTATAGTAGTATATTGGGGAGTCAGAGGGGGGTTACTTCCCAACAAGGCTACCACAATTTTCTGGAGCAAATAGCAAGCAGCCTTACTGACATGCTAATTCGACCTAAGTCTTATTCTTAGGTCAGGGAGACACACAACAGCGGCCTTGCCTACGTGCTGGCCGACCTAAATAATACTTAAAAGTCAAAAAGCTCAAAACAGATCCTGGAGCCCTACTGGGTCAGATATCTCCAAATAAGGAAGCCATGGCCAAAAAACAAAGCCATAACATTTGAGCTATCTAGGGATACTTGTCTTGAATCTATACTTGTTTCCTAGAATTTTCAAAAAATTCCTACAAATTAGCAAGTTACTAGAGTTACTCTGAAGCATATACACACATTATATTCCCTTCTGCTACAAAGTGACATATCTGGAAATTCATATACCTTCATGTCATTTAGGTTCAAATTATTTGTCTCTTTCATTTTACTCTATTCCTAATTAAGTGCAATTTACTAAACCTTTCAACAGGTTTAGTAAGGTTACTTGAAATCTTTTAAAAGCAATATTATAATAATATTACTTATGAAGTAATTTTTTTAATGCAAAACTATTACACCAAATTTAAAACAACTTCCTTCCATAGCTCTTTGAGATACACCATAAGATTTATTTTAGTGCAGGAAAAAAATATCAAGCTGCTATCTATTCAATAAAGATATTTTAAAGGAAAAACTGGTTTCCCTTCATTAAAAAGTCATTTTAGCCTCTACTTTTTTTTTTTTTTTTTTTTTTTTTTTTTTTTTTTTTTTTTTTTTTTTTAGAGATGTTTACTGTAGGGCATGTACACTCACCAGAAAGACAGAGAGTCACAGAGAGACAAAAGTGAGAAATCAACCCCCAGGGGCATGGCCATACTATAATCCCTTCTTCACCATTCTCCTCTCGGGATCTTGGACATGAACACATGTGCCTGGCATGAGTTTAAGCCACCAGGTCCAGGACTTGAACCGTGGTCAATTACATGGGAGTCCAGTACATGGCCATTACGCCATTTGCTAGTTTCAGCTTCTATTTTTTTAAACAAACAAACAAAAACTTAGAATGAGACTTTTGACTGCCCTGGGACCTCCACTGTCTCTGGCTGTTTTAGGTGCCCAAATCGTCCCTTTCCCACCCTCCTCCTCCACCATTAGCCCTGGAACCTACTCAGTGGCAGCAAGTGAGAACAGCTGAGGCAGGAGACCACTTTAGATCTCTAGCTGCCTTTTGCTCACTCAGGAATATTTTCAGACTTCATAGTTTTCTGAAGTAGGCAGCAAGTATTGTGGGATGTGAGACCCCTACTGCTTTTTCCCCAGTTGAAACCCTGCAGCTCAGCCCCAGGTGCATCTGTTCTCAAGAAACTAGGACTTAGCTCAATTATGTTTGCTAACATTGATTTAAATGTTAGCACTGGACAAGAATTAAGTGATGAAATCAACTTCACAGTAAACTAGCAAAATGTTGAAAATTACAACGATCCGTAATTTTTCTCGTACTTTCTGATAGCATCTTTGGGAGGTAGCCTTTTTTTCCTTTTAAGGTTCAGATTGATAGGGATATATCTGGAGTTTTAATAAGAGTATCAGGATATATAAACTGTTGAGAGCATTGCTTGTCTTCCACTGACAAAAGATTTCTGGAAAAGCGAGTAGTAAACAATTCAAATTGAGAAAGTGAAGTGCTGCAGTTTGCCCTGTGGGTGGATTTAGCAGTAAGTGAAACCTTCCGTCAACTCCAAAAAGAACTAATGTATCTGGTGGCTGGTTTGTCTGCAGGAGAGTATAGGCTATCATGATAGTCTCATGTTAGAGGAATTACAAACAAAAGGGCTGGAGGAAACCAATATTTTTGAGGGATTTTGACAGACATCTTAGGGAGGAGTACATGTACATTATTTTATATCTGTCAGATGCCAGCCAGGTTAGTTCCTTTATCAGGAAAAAAAAAAATACATGCTGATAACTGAGAACTATTTTCTGAAACATGGTAGACAGTATTTTTATGAATGTATTCTCAGGAGTGGCCACACTGCTGAAAATCCTTTACTTACAGAATCATAACAGCCTACCCAAAAAGGTTTCAACTAGAGGAAATCCTTATGAATTTTCTGAACTATGACTATTTCAGTTTGTCTATAGTATGGTGATAGTCAATAGCTTAAGAGAGGCAAAGTGAAAAACTGTATGCCAGCAGTTCACTTAGACATCGTAGTGCCTTAAAGGGAACATAGGCAAGTACTATTATATATCATTTCTAGGTAAATATCCCATGAAACAGATCTTTGCAGTAAAGAAATAGAAACTTATGAAAAGTATTCTCTTTCATTTGAGTGCTTTTACAAAAAAGCCACACGTGTCATTATCTAAGAGTCTTTTGCATACTGCAACACTTACAATGCTTAGCTTTTCACCGTGAAATAAATATAAAACCTTGCCTGCCCAAATGAATCTTACTGCCTCTGTGAGGTTACAAAGTCAATCATGCAAATTCTACCTAGGACTTTGTAAAAGTGAATTAATTGAGCAAGAGTGGTGATTGGATAAAGTATTTTCAAGTAGCAACTGAGTGGTATCCTGAGTGCATTATTGTGATGGAAGACAGCGAGACATCAATGAATGAGATTTTAGAGATATCCTTGCCTTTTCATAAGCTTTCATAGATCCTCATTTTATCATTGTTGAGAAACGGAAGGTTGAAACTCACTCAACAACTTGCAATCATCCTCACAGGAGAGCTGCTTGATTTCAAGTGTGCAGTTAAAGAAAGATGTGGGATTTTTCTGAAGGTTAATGTGAATATATGTGTGTGTCTGTGTGTGTGTGTGTGTGTGTGTGTGTGTGTGTGTGTATGTGTTGCCAGTAAGTAACTGGAAGAATAGTTCTCTAAAAGAGAATTAGTTTTCTTAGTTTGAATCTGTCCTTTTATTTGACTAAGAACAATATTCTGAGAGATGAGTATAAACAGAAAATGTGCATGTTTGCAAGAATGGTGGTATGGAAATTTTAAGAATATTGACATTGTGAACTCATTTTGCCCTGGAATTGGCCTGAGGACCAGATAGTGGAGAAAAATCAGTAGAAACTAAATTCTGAGAAAGAAATGCCTTAATAAAAATGTGTCGTGGGATCAGCAGACGGCATACTGGTTGTCGCTGGACTCCCACATCGCCAACAGCAATTTGAGTCCTGGACTCAACGCCTTGAAACTCATGCTTGGCGTGTGGGTGTGTGCACGGTCAAAATCTCAAGAGAAGAATAGAGGAGAAGGGATTTCAGCATGGCCATACCCCTAGGGGGTGATTTCTCACTTTCTGTGTCCTTGTCTCTCTCTGTCTCCCTGGGGATCGCATCTGTCCCATAGCAAAAATTTCACTTAAAAAAAAAAAAAAACTGTGTCTTGGGCCCGTCTTCTAGTGTAGCAGTTAAGCTCTGTGAATAAGAAGCTCGATCCTTCATGGTTGTCTATGGTTCAAATTCCAGCCTTGGTACCATAAAAAACATGCTGGGCATATGTGTATGAGTCCCTCGACCCCGGCCAGGATGGAGAAACGGAGGATAGAGGATTGCAGCATGACTACACCCCTTTGGGGATGCTTTCTCTTTCTTTTTTCTCTCTGTCAAGCACACATGCCCTTTGGCAATAAAAATAATAACAGAGAAAACTTGGCTTACTTTACAATTTCTCAGCATTATAAAAATTATTATTCGGTAGCTTGAAGATAACTTGTATTTTTAAAATAAAGTTTCTTTAAATATATCCCAAGTATTCATTATCCAAAGTCATAGCAAACTACACAGTAATTCCATCTTGTAATGTGAATTTCACTCTTAAAATTGGCAATTAGAAGATATAATTAACTCTTTTGAGGATGCCTGGGAAATTTGGTCATTATGATTTACTAACAGAAATAATTCAGTTCCTATTCGAAAGTGTAAGCTAGTATTACATATGCAATTAATGAACTGATTAAATGCTCAAACTCTAGAGGTAGGTGGTTTTGGTTTAAAATAATTTCAACTTTGTCAAGTACTTGTCTTATAATACTTGTCAAATACTTGAGAAAATAATTGAACCTCGCCTTGCCTCAATTTCCTCAGCTGAGAAATTGAAATAGTAGTAAAGCCATAAACCTCATTAGAACATTGTAAAAATAAAATTCTTAGGTTCCTTGAAATACTTAGATTAATGCCTAGTTCATTTTACAGGTGTGTGTGTGTGTGTGTGTGTGTGTGTGTGTGTAGAATCTCACTCAATAAGATA